>CM066331.1:142587245-143872245 GCA_033807585.1 Hydrophis major
CAAAAACGGTGGCCAGGATGAGATTCTGGGTAGAATTCCATACTTAAAAATGGTATTTCTTGCTGTTTGTAAAAATCAAGCTTTTTGTGCCTGAAGAAGAAAATGCGTGATGCCGGGGTCAGAAAAATTGGTGCCTGGCGAGGCAAATTTTTTTTGATCCAAAATGCAAAAACGGAGGCCAGGATGAGATTTGGGGTAGAATTCCAAACTTAAAAATGCTGTTTTTAAAAATCAAGCTTTTTGGTGCCTGAAGAAGAAAAGGCATGATGCCGGGGTCAGAAAAATTGGTGCCTGGGGAGGAAATTTTTTTTTGATCCCAAATGCAAAAACGGAGGCCAGGATGAGATTCTGGGTAGAATTCCATACTTAAAAATGGTATTTCTTGCTGTTTGTAAAAATCAAGCTTTTTGTGCCTGAAGAAGAAAACGCGTGATGCCGGGGTCAGAAAAATTGGTGCCCGGGGAGGCAAATTTTTTTTGATCCCAAATGCAAAAACGGAGGCCAGGATGAGATTCTGGGTAGAATTCCATACTTAAAAATGGTATTGCTTGCTGTTCTTAAAAATCAAGCTTTTTGGTGCCTGAAGAAGAAAAGGCATGATGCCGGGGTCAGAAAAATTGGTGCCTGGGGAGGAAATTTTTTTTTGATCCCAAATGCAAAAACGGGTGCCAGGATGAGATTCGGGGTAGAATTCCATACTTAAAAAAGGTATTGCTTGCTGTTTTTAAAAATCAAGCTTTTTGTTGCCTGAAGAAGAAAAGGCATGATGCCGGGGTCAGAAAAATTGGCGCCTGGCGAGGCAAATTTTCTTGATCCCAAATGCAAAAACGGAGGCCAGGATGAGATTCGGGGTAAAATTCCATACTTAAAAATGGTATTGCTTGCTGTTCTTAAAAATCAAGCTTTTTGGTGCCTGAAGAAGAAAAGGCATGATGCCGGGGTCAGAAAAATTGGTGCCTGGGGAGGCAAACTTTTTTTGATCCCAAATGCAAAAACGGTGGCCAGGATGAGATTCTGGGTAGAATTCCATACTTAAAAATGGTATTTCTTGCTGTTTGTAAAAATCAAGCTTTTTGTGCCTGAAGAAGAAAATGCGTGATGCCGGGGTCAGAAAAATTGGTGCCTGGCGAGGCAAATTTTTTTTGATCCAAAATGCAAAAACGGAGGCCAGGATGAGATTTGGGGTAGAATTCCAAACTTAAAAATGCTGTTTTTAAAAATCAAGCATTTTGGTGCCTGTAGAAGAAAAGGCATGATGCCGGGGTCAGAAAAATTGGTGCCTGGGGAGGCAAATTTTTTTTGATCCCAAATGCAAAAATGGAGGCCAGGATGAAATTTGGGGTAGAATTCCATACTTAAAAATGGTATTGCTTGCTGTTTTTAAAAATCAAGCATTTTGGTGGCTGAAGAAGAAAACGCGTGATCCCGGGGACAAAAAAATTGGTGCCTGGGGAGGAAATTTTTTTTTGATCCCAAATGCAAAAATGGATGCCAGGATGAGATTCGGGGTAGAATTCCATACTTAAAAAAGGTATTGCTTGCTGTTTTTAAAAATCAAGCTTTTTGTGCCTGAAGAAGACAACGCATGATGCCGGGCTTAAGAAAACTGTTGTCAGAACGAGATTCAGGGTAGGAAACGCGTGATGCCGGCGTCAGAAAAATTGGTGCCTGGCGAGGCAAATTTTTTTGATCCCAAATGCAAAAACGGAGGCCAGGATGAGATTCGGGGTAAACTTCCATAGTTAAAAATGGTATTGCTTGCTGTTTTTAAAAATCAAGCATCTTGGTGTCTGAAGAAGAAAATGCGTTATGCCGGGGTCAGAAAAATTGGTGCCCGGGGAGGCAAATTTTTTTTGATGCCAAATGCAAAAACGGATGCCAGGATGAGATTCTGGGTAGAATTCCATACTTAAAAATGGTATTGCTTGCTGTTCTTAAAAATCAAGCTTTTTGGTGCCTGAAGAAGAAAAGGCATGATGCCGGGGTCAGAAAAATTGGTGCCTGGGGAGGCAAACTTTTTTTGATCCCAAATGCAAAAACGGTGGCCAGGATGAGATTCTGGGTAGAATTCCATACTTAAAAATGGTATTGCTTGCTGTTTTTAAAAATCAAGCATTTTGGTGGCTGAAGAAGACAACGCATGATGCAGGGCTTAAGAAAACTGTTGTCAGAACGAGATTCAGGGTAGGAAACGCGTGATGCCGGGGTCAGAAAAATTGGTGCCTGGCGGGGCAAATTTTCTTGATCCCAAATGCAAAAATGGAGGCCAGGATGAGATTTGGGGTAGAATTCCATACTTAAAAGTGGTATTGCTTGCTGTTTTTAAAAATCAAGCATTTTGGGGGCTGAAGAAGAAAACGCGTGATGCTGGGGTCAAAAAAATT
This sequence comes from Hydrophis major, assembly GCA_033807585.1. Lineage (NCBI taxonomy): Eukaryota > Metazoa > Chordata > Lepidosauria > Squamata > Elapidae > Hydrophis > Hydrophis major. Next base: position 142,589,630 of record CM066331.1, read on the forward strand.
GGTGCCTGGGGAGGAAATTTTTTTTTGATCCCAAATGCAAAAACGGGTGCCAGGATGAGATTCGGGGTAGAATTCCATACTTAAAAAAGGTATTGCTTGCTGTTTTTAAAAATCAAGCTTTTTGGTGCTTGAAGAAGAAAAGGCATGATGCCGGGGTCAGAAAAATTGGCGCCTGGCGAGGCAAATTTTCTTGATCCCAAATGCAAAAACGGAGGCCAGGATGAGATTCGGGGTAAAATTCCATACTTAAAAATGGTATTGCTTGCTGTTCTTAAAAATCAAGCTTTTTGGTGCCTGAAGAAGAAAACGCGTGATGCCGGGGTCAGAAAAATTGGTGCCTGGGGAGGAAATTTTTTTTGATCCCAAATGCAAAAACGGAGGCCAGGATGAGATTTGGGGTAGAATTCCATACTTAAAAATGGTATTTCTTGCTGTTTGTAAAAATCAAGCTTTTTGTGCCTGAAGAAGAAAACGCGTGATGCCGGGGTCAGAAAAATTGGTGCCTGGCGAGGCAAATTTTTTTTGATCCAAAATGCAAAAACGGAGGCCAGGATGAGATTTGGGGTAGAATTCCAAACTTAAAAATGCTGTTTTTAAAAATCAAGCATTTTGGTGCCTGTAGAAGAAAAGGCATGATGCCGGGGTCAGAAAAATTGGTGCCTGGGGAGGCAAATTTTTTTTGATCCCAAATGCAAAAATGGAGGCCAGGATGAAATTTGGGGTAGAATTCCATACTTAAAAATGGTATTGCTTGCTGTTTTCAAAAATCAAGCATTTTGGTGGCTGAAGAAGAAAACGCGTGATCCCGGGGACAAAAAAATTGGTGCCTGGGGAGGAAATTTTTTTTTGATCCCAAATGCAAAAACGGATGCCAGGATGAGATTCGGGGTAGAATTCCATACTTAAAAAAGGTATTGCTTGCTGTTTTTAAAAATCAAGCTTTTTGTGCCTGAAGAAGACAACGCATGATGCCGGGCTTAAGAAAACTGTTGTCAGAACGAGATTCAGGGTAGGAAACGCGTGATGCCGGCGTCAGAAAAATTGGTGCCTGGCGAGGCAAATTTTTTTGATCCCAAATGCAAAAACGGAGGCCAGGATGAGATTCGGGGTAAACTTCCATAGTTAAAAATGGTATTGCTTGCTGTTTTTAAAAATCAAGCATCTTGGTGTCTGAAGAAGAAAATGCGTTATGCCGGGGTCAGAAAAATTGGTGCCCGGGGAGGCAAATTTTTTTTGATGCCAAATGCAAAAACGGATGCCAGGATGAGATTCTGGGTAGAATTCCATACTTAAAAATGGTATTGCTTGCTGTTCTTAAAAATCAAGCTTTTTGGTGCCTGAAGAAGAAAAGGCATGATGCCGGGGTCAGAAAAATTGGTGCCTGGGGAGGCAAACTTTTTTTGATCCCAAATGCAAAAATGGTGGCCAGGATGAGATTCTGGATAGAATTCCATACTTAAAAATGGTATTGCTTGCTGTTTTTAAAAATCAAGCATTTTGGTGGCTGAAGAAGACAACGCATGATGCAGGGCTTAAGAAAACTGTTGTCAGAACGAGATTCAGGGTAGGAAACGCGTGATGCCGGGGTCAGAAAAATTGGTGCCTGGCGGGGCAAATTTTCTTGATCCCAAATGCAAAAATGGAGGCCAGGATGAGATTTGGGGTAGAATTCCATACTTAAAAGTGGTATTGCTTGCTGTTTTTAAAAATCAAGCATTTTGGGGGCTGAAGAAGAAAACGCGTGATGCTGGGGTCAAAAAAATTGGTGCCTGGGGAGGAAATTTTTTTTTGATCCCAAATGCAAAAACGGGTGCCAGGATGAGATTCGGGGTAGAATTCCATACTTAAAAAAGGTATTGCTTGCTGTTTTTAAAAATCAAGCTTTTTGGTGCCTGAAGAAGAAAAGGCATGATGCCGGGGTCAGAAAAATTGGCGCCTGGCGAGGCAAATTTTCTTGATCCCAAATGCAAAAACGGAGGCCAGGATGAGATTCGGGGTAAAATTCCATACTTAAAAATGGTATTGCTTGCTGTTCTTAAAAATCAAGCTTTTTGGTGCCTGAAGAAGAAAACGCGTGATGCCGGGGTCAGAAAAATTGGTGCCTGGGGAGGAAATTTTTTTTGATCCCAAATGCAAAAACGGAGGCCAGGATGAGATTTGGGGTAGAATTCCATACTTAAAAATGGTATTTCTTGCTGTTTGTAAAAATCAAGCTTTTTGTGCCTGAAGAAGAAAACGCGTGATGCCGGGGTCAGAAAAATTGGTGCCTGGCGAGGCAAATTTTTTTTGATCCAAAATGCAAAAACGGAGGCCAGGATGAGATTTGGGGTAGAATTCCAAACTTAAAAATGCTGTTTTTAAAAATCAAGCATTTTGGTGCCTGTAGAAGAAAAGGCATGATGCCGGGGTCAGAAAAATTGGTGCCTGGGGAGGCAAATTTTTTTTGATCCCAAATGCAAAAATGGAGGCCAGGATGAGATTTGGGGTAGAATTCCATACTTAAAAATGGTATTGCTTGCTGTTTTTAAAAATCAAGCATTTTGGTGGCTGAAGAAGAAAACGCGTGATCCCGGGGACAAAAAAATTGGTGCCTGGGGAGGAAATTTTTTTTTGATCCCAAATTCAAAAACGGATGCCAGGATGAGATTCGGGGTAGAATTCCATACTTAAAAAAGGTATTGCTTGCTGTTTTTAAAAATCAAGCTTTTTGTGCCTGAAGAAGACAACGCATGATGCCGGGCTTAAGAAAACTGTTGTCAGAACGAGATTCAGGGTAGGAAACGCGTGATGCCGGCGTCAGAAAAATTGGTGCCTGGCGAGGCAAATTTTTTTGATCCCAAATGCAAAAATGGAGGCCAGGATGAGATTCGGGGTAAACTTCCATAGTTAAAAATGGTATTGCTTGCTGTTTTTAAAAATCAAGCATCTTGGTGTCTGAAGAAGAAAATGCGTTATGCCGGGGTCAGAAAAATTGGTGCCCGGGGAGGCAAATTTTTTTTGATCCCAAATGCAAAAACGGATGCCAGGATGAGATTCTGGGTAGAATTCCATACTTAAAAATGGTATTGCTTGCTGTTCTTAAAAATCAAGCTTTTTGGTGCCTGAAGAAGAAAAGGCATGATGCCGGGGTCAGAAAAATTGGTGCCTGGGGAGGCAAACTTTTTTTGATCCCAAATGCAAAAACGGTGGCCAGGATGAGATTCTGGGTAGAATTCCATACTTAAAAATGGTATTGCTTGCTGTTTTTAAAAATCAAGCATTTTGGTGGCTGAAGAAGACAACGCATGATGCAGGGCTTAAGAAAACTGTTGTCAGAACGAGATTCAGGGTAGGAAACGCGTGATGCCGGGGTCAGAAAAATTGGTGCCTGGCGGGGCAAATTTTCTTGATCCCAAATGCAAAAATGGAGGCCAGGATGAGATTTGGGGTAGAATTCCATACTTAAAAGTGGTATTGCTTGCTGTTTTTAAAAATCAAGCATTTTGGGGGCTGAAGAAGAAAACGCGTGATGCTGGGGTCAAAAAAATTGGTGCCTGGGGAGGAAATTTTTTTTTGATCCCAAATGCAAAAACGGAGGCCAGGATGAGATTCGGGGTAGAATTCCATACTTAAAAAAGGTATTGCTTGCTGTTTTTAAAAATCAAGCTTTTTGGTGCTTGAAGAAGAAAAGGCATGATGCCGGGGTCAGAAAAATTGGCGCCTGGCGAGGCAAATTTTCTTGATCCCAAATGCAAAAACGGAGGCCAGGATGAGATTCGGGGTAAAATTCCATACTTAAAAATGGTATTGCTTGCTGTTCTTAAAAATCAAGCTTTTTGGTGCCTGAAGAAGAAAACGCGTGATGCCGGGGTCAGAAAAATTGGTGCCTGGGGAGGAAATTTTTTTTGATCCCAAATGCAAAAACGGAGGCCAGGATGAGATTTGGGGTAGAATTCCATACTTAAAAATGGTATTTCTTGCTGTTTGTAAAAATCAAGCTTTTTGTGCCTGAAGAAGAAAACGCGTGATGCCGGGGTCAGAAAAATTGGTGCCTGGCGAGGCAAATTTTTTTTGATCCAAAATGCAAAAACGGAGGCCAGGATGAGATTTGGGGTAGAATTCCAAACTTAAAAATGCTGTTTTTAAAAATCAAGCATTTTGGTGCCTGTAGAAGAAAAGGCATGATGCCGGGGTCAGAAAAATTGGTGCCTGGGGAGGCAAATTTTTTTTGATCCCAAATGCAAAAATGGAGGCCAGGATGAGATTTGGGGTAGAATTCCATACTTAAAAATGGTATTGCTTGCTGTTTTTAAAAATCAAGCATTTTGGTGGCTGAAGAAGAAAACGCGTGATCCCGGGGACAAAAAAATTGGTGCCTGGGGAGGAAATTTTTTTTTGATCCCAAATTCAAAAACGGATGCCAGGATGAGATTCGGGGTAGAATTCCATACTTAAAAAAGGTATTGCTTGCTGTTTTTAAAAATCAAGCTTTTTGTGCCTGAAGAAGACAACGCATGATGCCGGGCTTAAGAAAACTGTTGTCAGAACGAGATTCAGGGTAGGAAACGCGTGATGCCGGCGTCAGAAAAATTGGTGCCTGGCGAGGCAAATTTTTTTGATCCCAAATGCAAAAATGGAGGCCAGGATGAGATTCGGGGTAAACTTCCATAGTTAAAAATGGTATTGCTTGCTGTTTTTAAAAATCAAGCATCTTGGTGTCTGAAGAAGAAAATGCGTTATGCCGGGGTCAGAAAAATTGGTGCCCGGGGAGGCAAATTTTTTTTGATCCCAAATGCAAAAACGGATGCCAGGATGAGATTCTGGGTAGAATTCCATACTTAAAAATGGTATTGCTTGCTGTTCTTAAAAATCAAGCTTTTTGGTGCCTGAAGAAGAAAAGGCATGATGCCGGGGTCAGAAAAATTGGTGCCTGGGGAGGCAAACTTTTTTTGATCCCAAATGCAAAAACGGTGGCCAGGATGAGATTCTGGGTAGAATTCCATACTTAAAAATGGTATTGCTTGCTGTTTTTAAAAATCAAGCATTTTGGTGGCTGAAGAAGACAACGCATGATGCAGGGCTTAAGAAAACTGTTGTCAGAACGAGATTCAGGGTAGGAAACGCGTGATGCCGGGGTCAGAAAAATTGGTGCCTGGCGGGGCAAATTTTCTTGATCCCAAATGCAAAAATGGAGGCCAGGATGAGATTTGGGGTAGAATTCCATACTTAAAAGTGGTATTGCTTGCTGTTTTTAAAAATCAAGCATTTTGGGGGCTGAAGAAGAAAACGCGTGATGCTGGGGTCAAAAAAATTGGTGCCTGGGGAGGAAATTTTTTTTTGATCCCAAATGCAAAAACGGAGGCCAGGATGAGATTCGGGGTAGAATTCCATACTTAAAAAAGGTATTGCTTGCTGTTTTTAAAAATCAAGCTTTTTGGTGCTTGAAGAAGAAAAGGCATGATGCCGGGGTCAGAAAAATTGGCGCCTGGCGAGGCAAATTTTCTTGATCCCAAATGCAAAAACGGAGGCCAGGATGAGATTCGGGGTAAAATTCCATACTTAAAAATGGTATTGCTTGCTGTTCTTAAAAATCAAGCTTTTTGGTGTCTGAAGAAGAAAAGGCATGATGCCGGAGTCAGAAAAATTGGTGTCCGGGGAGGCAAATTTTTTTTGATCCCAAATGCAAAAACGGATGCCAGGATGAGATTCTGGGTAGAATTCCATACTTAAAAATGGTATTGCCTGCTGTTTTTAAAAATCAAGCTTTTTGGTGCCTGAAGAAGAAAAGGCATGATGCCGGGGTCAGAAAAATTGGTGCCTGGCGAGGCAAACTTTTTTTGATCCCAAATGCAAAAACGGTGGCCAGGATGAGATTCTGGGTAGAATTCCATACTTAAAAATGGTATTGCTTGCTGTTTTTAAAAATCAAGCATTTTGGTGGCTGAAGAAGAAAACGCGTCATGCCGGGGTCAAAAAAATTGGTGCCTGGGGAGGAAATTTTTTTTTTTATCCCAAATGCAAAAACGGATGCCAGGATGAGATTCGGGGTAGAATTCCATACTTAAAAAAGGTATTGCTTGCTGTTTTTAAAAATCAAGCTTTTTGTGCCTGAAGAAGACAACGCATGATGCTGGGCTTAAGAAAACTGTTGTCAGAACGAGATTCAGGGTAGGAAACGCGTGATGCCGGCGTCAGAAAAATTGGTGCCTGGCGAGGCAAATTTTTTTTGATCCCAAATGCAAAAACGGAGGCCAGGATGAGATTTGGGGTAGAATTCCATACTTAAAAATGGTATTTCTTGCTGTTTTTAAAAATCAAGCTTTTTGTGCCTGAAGAAGAAAACGCGTGATGCCGGGGTCAGAAAAATTGGTGCCTGGCGAGGCAAATTTTTTTTGATCCCAAATGCAAAAACGGAGGCAAGGATGAGATTCTGTGTAGAATTCCATACTTAAAAATGGTATTGCTTGCTGTTCTTAAAAATCAAGCTTTTTGGTGCCTGAAGAAGAAAAGGCATGATGCCGGGGTCAGAAAAATTGGTGCCTGGGGAGGCAAACTTTTTTTGATCCCAAATGCAAAAACGGTGGCCAGGATGAGATTCTGGGTAGAATTCCATACTTAAAAATAGTATTGCTTGCTGTTTTTAAAAATCAAGCATTTTGGTGGCTGAAGAAGAAAACGCGTGATGCCGGGGTCAAAAAAATTGGTGCCTGGGGAGGAAATTTTTTTTTGATCCCAAATGCAAAAACGGATGCCAGGATGAGATTTGGGGTAGAATTCCATACTTAAAAATGGTATTGCTTGCTGTTTTTAAAAATCAAGCTTTTTGGTGCCTGAAGAAGAAAAGGCATGATGCCGGGGTCAGAAAAATTGGTGCCTGGCCGGGCAAATTTTCTTGATCCCAAATGCAAAAACGGAGGCCAGGATGAGATTCGGGGTAAAATTCCATACTTAAAAATGGTATTGTTTGCTGTTCTTAAAAATCAAGCTTTTTGGTGCCTGAAGAAGAAAAGGCATGATGCCGGGGTCAGAAATATTGGTGCCTGGCGAGGCAAATTTTTTTTTATCCAAAATGCAAAAACGGAGGCAAGGATGAGATTCTGGGTAGAATTCCATACTTAAAAAAGGTATTGCTTGCTGTTTTTAAAAATCACGCTTTTTGTGCCTGAAGAAGACAACGCATGATGCAGGGCTTAAGAAAACTGTTGTCAGAACGAGATTCAGGGTAGGAAACGCGTGATGCCGGGGTCAGAAAAATTGATGCCTGGCGGGGCAAATTTTCTTGATCCCAAATGCAAAAATGGAGGCCAGGATGAGATTTGGGGTAGAATTCCATACTTAAAAGTGGTATTGCTTGCTGTTTTTAAAAATCAAGCATTTTGGTGGCTGAAGAAGAAAACGCGTGATGCTGGGGTCAAAAAAATTGGTGCCTGGGGAGGAAATTTTTTTTTGATCCCAAATGCAAAAACGGATGCCAGGATGAGATTCGGGGTAGAATTCCATACTTAAAAAAGGTATTGCTTGCTGTTTTTAAAAATCAAGCTTTTTGGTGCCTGAAGAAGAAAAGGCATGATGCCGGGGTCAGAAAAATTGGTGCCTGGGGAGGCAAACTTTTTTTGATCCCAAATGCAAAAACGGTGGCCAGGATGAGATTCTGGGTAGAATTCCATACTTAAAAATGGTATTGCTTGCTGTTTTTAAAAATCAAGCATTTTGGTGGCTGAAGAAGAAAACGCGTGATGCCGGGGTCAGAAAAATTGGTGCCTGGCGAGGCAATTTTTTTTTGATCCAAAATGCAAAAACGGAGGCCAGGATGAGATTTGGGGTAGAATTCCAAACTTAAAAATGCTGTTTTTAAAAATCAAGCATTTTGGTGCCTGTAGAAGAAAAGGCATGATGCCGGCGTCAGAAAAATTGGCGCCTGACGAGGCAAATTTTTTTTGATCCCAAATGCAAAAACGGAGGCCAGGATGAGATTTGGGGTAGAATTCCATACTTAAAAATGATATTGCTTGCTGTTTTTAAAAATCAAGCTTTTTGGTGCCTGAAGAAGAAAACGCGTTATGCCGGGGTCAGAAAAATTGGTGCCCGGGGAGGAAAAATTTTTTTGATCCCAAATGCAAAAACGGAGGCCAGGATGAGATTCTGGGTAGAATTCCATACTTAAAAATGGTATTGCTTGCTGTTTTTAAAAATCAAGCTTTTTGGTGCCTGAAGAAGAAAAGGCATGATGCCGGGGTCAGAAAAATTGGTGCCTGGGGAGGAAATTTTTTTTTGATCCCAAATGCAAAAACGGATGCCAGGATGAGATTCGGGGTAGAATTCCATACTTAAAAAAGGTATTGCTTGCTGTTTTTAAAAATCAAGCTTTTTGTGCCTGAAGACGACAACGCATGATGCAGGGCTTAAGAAAACTGTTGTCAGAACGAGATTCAGGGTAGGAAACGCATGATGCCGGGGTCAGAAAAATTGGTGCCTGGCGGGGCAAATTTTCTTGATCCCAAATGCAAAAACGGAGGCCAGGATGAGATTCGGGGTAGAATTCCATACTTAAAAATGGTATTGCTTGCTGTTTTTAAAAATCAAGCTTTTAGTGCCTGAAGAAGAAAAGGCATGATGCCGGGGTCAGAAAAATTGGCGCCTGGGGAGGAAATTTTTTTTGATCCCAAATGCAAAAACGGAGGCCAGGATGAGATTTGGGGTAGAATTCCATACTTAAAAATGGTATTGCTTGCTGTTTTTAAAAATCAAGCATTTTGGTGGCTGAAGAAGAAAACGCGTGATGCTGGGGTCAAAAAAATTGGTGCCTGGGGAGGCAAATTTTTTTTGATCCCAAATGCCAAAACGGAGGCAAGGATGAGATTCGGGGTAAAATTCCATACTTAAAAATGGTATTGCTTGCTGTTCTTAAAAATCAAGCTTTTTGGTGCCTGAAGAAGAAAAGGCATGATGCCGGGGTCAGAAAAATTGGTGCCTGGGGAGGCAAACTTTTTTTGATCCCAAATGCAAAAACGGTGGCCAGGATGAGATTCTGGGTAGAATTCCATACTTAAAAATGGTATTGCTTGCTGTTTTTAAAAATCAAGCTTTTTGTGCCTGAAGAAGACAACGCATGATGCAGGGCTTAAGAAAACTGTTGTCAGAACGAGATTCAGGGTAGGAAACGCGTGATGCCGGGGTCAGAAAAATTGGTGCCTGGCGGGGCAAATTTTCTTGATCCCAAATGCAAAAACGGAGGCCAGGATGAGATTCGGGGTAAAATTCCATACTTAAAAATGGTATTGCTTGCTGTTCTTAAAAATCAAGCTTTTTGGTGCCTGAAGAAGAAAAGGCATGATGCCGGCGTCAGAAAAATTGGTGCCTGGCGGGGCAAATTTTTTTGATCCCAAATGCAAAAACGGAGGCCAGAATGAGATTCTGTGTAGAATTCCATACTTAAAAATGGTATTGCTTGCTGTTCTTAAAAATCAAGCTTTTTGGTGCCTGAAGAAGAAAAGGCATGATGCCAGGGTCAGAAAAATTGGTGCCCGGGGAGGAAATTTTTTTTTGATCCCAAATGCAAAAATGGTGGCCAGGATGAGATTCGGGGTAAAATTCCATACTTAAAAATGGTATTGCTTGCTGTTTTTAAAAATCAAGCTTTTTGGTGCCTGAAGAAGAAAACGCGTGATTTCCCACTGATTTATATTGGGAAACCAAATGTAATATATTGGGTTATTATTATTAATGCTCTTATGGCTAATTAATTAAACAGGTTCATGATCTAATATAGTTATTTGATGACGTTGAGCCGCTCTGTGTGTTTTAATTCTTGAAGATTTAGTGGAGTCCTTTTAAATTTTCAGGAAAAAAAGCAGCACAAAAACCTATTTCTGAGTTTTTGTTTTTTGCTTTATCAATGTAAATCGTATAAAAGAGAAAAAGAAAGATATCATATTAAACATAAAAGATAGACCAAGATCAAGAAACAAATGCTGCATTGGCCTAAAACTACTTTTATCCGAGTGGCTATAAGCTGCAGAAACTTCCACATTTGACCGTGCTTTACATCTCGCCTCTTTAAGGGGTCTATCTTGGGCATTTTCATAAATTTCTATCTTCATATGAGATTAAATCACATTCATCTGTCTGCTGCTTCAGGAACAGAGTTTCCTTCTCTGTGTCAAACTATCCTCTCTACTTTAATCTTTCTCAAGCTTGGCAGCTCTAAAAAGGGTGGACTTCAACTCCCAGAATCCCCCAGCTAGGCTTTGGGAGTTGAAGTTCACCCATCTTACAGTTGCCAGGGTTGAAAAAAGACTTCTTTACCCTTAAACCTTTCAACCTGTTTTTAGAAAAAAAGCACTCCTCCTTTCTAGAAATTGCTTAGCAAATACACATTAAATATTGGGGTGGGGGAGATTGTTTGCTGAGCCTCCCTCAACTGCACATATATCATTGAGGCCTTTTAACAAAACTGATTTGGAGCTTCCTTTTTTTGGCCAATTTTTGTATTTAAAACACACACACACACACACACACACACACACACCAAAAATGGGAACATTTCCCAGATTATAATTGCCCATAATGACATAATTACAGAGATACTGCAGCACACATATTTGAAAAACCACTCAGCAATACCTGTTCAAATAATTTATAATGGGAGGATTATTTCCCCTCTCTTTGTGAAACTATACTGAGTGATCCCTTTTAATGAAATTATACAGATGTCTAAATGATCTGGCACTCAGCATCTTAGATAGCAAGTACAGACATTTAACCACAGGGTGATAATGCATATAATCCATTTATTGAATCTGTTGCAGATGCTTCAGGTGGAATCAATGCCTAGGGGCAATTTCCGATGCACATGTAAGTGGAGGCTGCAGGAACATTGTCTTTTCTGATAAAGTCCCACTTTCCCAATTCTTTATTTTCCAAGATAAATAACTAAAATAATATCAGTAATTTATGCAGGTGTTGAAAGAAATGTCCATCTGGGTTCAGTTCCAAGTGGGGGAAAGGACACTGGAAACATGGAGACTGCTTAGAAGGATGGTTTAATGGTGGACAGGGCCACATGGTTTGAGGTCCTGGGCAGAATTGAGCACATAGATGAGATAGAGAGGGAGAGAGATTTATACCCTCTGTTGGGCTTTGAAGTTGCTTCCAGTTCCTGTGGCAAGAAATATATCCTGATTGGTTGTCAGACTCCCATGGGAACATGCAGGGGTAGCTTTGTAGGTTGTCTTGAGTCCCCAGGCTTGGTTGAATCGTGCTGGGTGATGTAATCTTCTCAGGTGCCATGTGGTGAGATGGGTAGAGGGATAATCCTATCATGTCCTAAGGGCCATGTCTTAATCCTATCACTCTGGAGATAAAAATTGGGGTGGGGGGGGCATGGAGCTTTATGGAGCTGATTTGTCTTTAAAAGCATGTTTCTCCTTTTCTCATCCAGGGAAACATAATATTCTGACTTTTTAATATTTCCTAGAATATTTCATCCTTCTAGGAGAGGAGTGGGTGTTAACTTTCTACACAGGTTAATAAGTTGTTTAATGCTGGGGTCCCCAACCCAGGTCCATGGACAGTCACCAGCACGAGCAGTGGTGGGATTCCATTTTTTTTTTACTACTGGTTCTGTGGGCGTGGCTTGGTGGGCATGGCGGGGGAAGGATCCTGTACAATCCCATGCCCTCCCACTCCTGGGGGAAGGATACTGTAAAATCACCATTCCTTCCCTACTCCACTAACCTGATTTCCAGCTCCATTCTCCACTCGGGAGGCAGAGAATAAATGGGGTTGGGGCCAGTCAAAATTGGTATTTGCTGGTTCTCCAAACTACTCAAAATTTCCGCTACCGGTTCTCCAGAAGTGGTCAGAACCTGCTGAATCCTACCTCTGAGGCATGCCAGAAACCAGGTTGCTCAAACAAGCAAAGCCCCATCCACGGGATGCAGGCACAGTGAAACCATGCCACTTCTAGTCCATGGCAAAACCTCTCTCCACAGAACCATTAACTGCTGGTTTAATGTACTATCTGCTGATGAGTTGTTCTGTTCTAGTGATGGAAGGAATTTTTATTGCTGGATAGGACATGGAAGGCTCACTGCATTCTTACAAGGAAGATCTGCAGCCAAATGTTGCAATATCTCATTGCTCTCTAATACTAATTTTTAATATCATCCCTTAGTCATTGCCTTCCTCCAAGACAAAATTGTCTGTCTGGGATTCAAAGAACCAGCCCATCCTTTCCTTTTCCCACATGTTTCCTCAACAAATCATGACGATATCAAAATAGCAGTGGCAATAGCACTTGGGCTTATATACCGCTTCATCGTGCTTTACAGACACTCTCTAAGCAGTTTGCAAATATTAGCATATTGCCCCCCAACAATCTGGGTCCTAATTTTACTGACCTCCGAAGGATGGAAGGGCTGAGTCAACCTTGAGTGAGTCAGGATTGAACTCCTGGCAGTGGGCAGAGTCAGACTGCAATACTGCATCCTAACCACAGCGCACCACAACTCTTAATAACACGTAAGTCAGTGTCTTCAAAGAATCCTTGTGCCTAATTTGATGCAAGTACACAAGTAAGTTGATTTGTATAATGATGCCACAATGTCTCCATCTTCATTTGCTCTCTCTTGCTGCACCACGGATTCCCCTCCCAGTTACAGTTCCTACTAGTAGTCATTTGCAGTTGCTAATTATTCCACATTCTTTTAAAGGACAACTCTTGCAAATGTTTGGTTTTGGACCATGCTGATCTGTCTCTACTTCAGTGTGTGAGCCCTGCTGCTCCACATCCTTCAAACTGGCTTTTAATAGGACTGATTCACATCCCGTGACAATTTTTTCACAGTTTATGGCTGCTAATATTATTGGTCAACTAAACTGCTAAAATTTCTGGCTTCTCCATAACATCCACAGCAATTTATGCATATATTCTTGCCGTAGAGAAAACTAGGAGATAGAGGTGAAAGAAGCTGTACATAACTACTTCTGCAATCGAAGGGATCTTCCTCTGTTGGCCCTAATAGCAGCATCTACTCCTAAAATCCAAAACAATAGAGAAGGCAGGCAAATTCAGCTGAACCATCTTGTCTGTTTCTTAATCCACGAATCTTGTTTTCTAATAAAACAATAAAAACAAAAATGGGACAGGGATAAAGCTTTAAAACTTTAAAAGTATTTTATTTTGAGCAACCTTTGTGCTTTGTACATACATTTTTTTTTCTAGCTATTTTAAACATAATTCTGCTACACGCGTCTGTGTAACAAGAAAGCCAAGTTACCGTGAGTAACTTTCTAGCTGCAATTCAAGGCTGAGACAGGCTGAAAATGCTTGTTGGAGATGAATATCTAGTCTGGAAGTTCTTGATTTGTTGCCTGGATGCACTGCCATTGTATTGTTGTCAACCTAGAGGACACAAGTAAGAAGTATGTAAAAAAACAAGAATCTAATTTCAAATTTAACTACAATACACCACCATGCATCCTGTACTATTTTCCCTATACAATATCTCTATAGCTTCTGAATATACAATGCATTCTTTATGCAGAACAGACAATTAGAGTCAATCAATCATCCAACATAGCCTAATAAACATGTAACAAATTAACTCTATATTCTGTTATAATCACACCCAAAGCTGTAATATATTTTGCTTCAGGAAATATTATCGTATTTTTCACTCCATAAGATGCACCTAGGTTTAGAGGAGGAAAAAAAGATATTCTGAACCAAATGGTATAGCGAGGGTAGGGGCAGATAGATGTCTTTTCATATGCCAGCTCTGCCTATTGACTCCTGCACTGCGGGCAGAAGAGGCGGGCAATGACAAAGACAGTAGAGGCGGGGTTCAGCACTGCAAAAGGACCCCTCCGCCACAGCCCGTCTTATATATTCACCAAAGGACTGGCAATATTTGCTCCATAAGATGCACAGACATTTCCACCAACTTTTTTTTTTGGGGGGGGGGTGTCTTATAAAGTGAAAAATACTTTACTTCTTTGCTTTCTCTAAAGCAAACCCTGCCCCCTAAATTCTAGGTTCAATTTCCTGAGAATAAGCCTCATTGGAATTGATGGCGATTTTTCTAAATATATATGATTGCATAATAGTTTGTATGCTTGGATAAAGCAATTTATAAATAATGTAGCAATTTATAATAATATACAAATGCTTGAATAAAGCAATTTATAAATAATAATATAATTGTTTTCTTTCATCAGATAATTTTGAGTTATGTGAAAATACATTATTTTGATAACTATGCTTCCATAAAACAATACATGTGCATGTACAGGTACATGCACACACACACACACAAACACAAACACACACAGAGAGAGAGAGAGACTGCCTCTATCTATCCCATTATTCTTAAAATGTAGAGTTAAAAATGATTGTAGGAATGCTACTGCAATTATACTATAAGTAAATTAAGGAAGAAGCAGAACTGATAAAAGACAAATTATGTGTGATAAATTGATAAATAATGTCAAATGAATCTTTAATGCTTGCTAATCCCACTGGAATCACAAAACCTGCTTCTGAATAAAGTTGCATATAATTAGGGTGTAAATTATACATATGCCAACTTCACAGGTCTTTGGGTATTATGTGCATACATTTTCCATTTACTTTTGTTTCTGTAAATAAAACATATTGCAGTAAAAAAATTAAAAATAGAAATTCCAGAAGAAACTCTGAGATAGAGACCAGGTAGAATATTTTTAATAGACTCACTTAGAGAGAAGGTATTTGGTGTATACTGCTCATTCAATGAAAGAGCCATTGAACTGAGTCGAGATGCTTTATTCCATTGCCTGTAATGGAGATTTTAATATAGCACTGCACTCAGTACGCACACACACACACACACACATGAACACATGCATTTGCCTATATCCTCCATGTATTTTTTATGTGCAATACTATAATCCACTGCTCAGTCCCATCTTCAGAAGGCTCCTCTTCCCCTCCTTTTATGCTTTTAAATGTTTATAAGACTTATTGACAAATGGGCTGACTTTGCATTAGTAAGTCCTTAACCAATTGACTCATTGACCTATGCATTTTTCAAGAAAGTGCTCTAAAAATTACTCCAAATTAACATTGGTCAACAGTGAAAAGCCATAAGAAATTGTGGCCACCAACCCTCAGAAATAATAAAAATAAAGCAACATTGTCTGGCTGCCTTTCTGACAGCATAGATACATATTTTAGACTTTTGAAAGATGTTTTTGAGTACCAGCCTCCAAGAAAATAAATTTAAAGATAGTTCTCAACTTATGACCACAACTGGATCTGGAACTTCCATCACTAAGCAACGAGTCACGCCTGATTTTATGGTATTTTTTTCACCATTGTTTTTAAGCAAATCATGCAGTTACTAAGCAAATCTATTGACTTTGCTTGTGGGAAATCCTTTTGGAAAGTCACAAATGATGATCACGTGACCCTAGGACACTGCAACAGTCCTAAAATTTGGGGTTTGGCAGTTGCCAAGCGCCCAAATTTTGATCATGGAGATGCTTGCAATGATTTGCAAGGGTGAGATCATAAATCACTTTTTTTCCAAACTGTTTTAACTTCAAATCATTGTTAAACTATCGACATATTAAACTGAACATATTAATATATTTATTAATATGAATCTATCATTTCATTTCCTAAAGCTCCAGGCCATGTTTTGTTTTGTTTTTTTAAAAGATGTTTGAAGCAGTAAGCAGTTTGAAGAGTGTAATTCAGAATTCTTCCTCTTTGCTAGTTACATTGTGGGGAAAATGATTTCCAGGTTAAATCAAGTTAATGAATGAAACTGACAATTAGTAGAACTCTCAATCTATTAATGGGAAATGGAGGAACTGATCTGGTGTGGTGGCACAGTGGTTAGAATGCAGTATTGCAGGCTAATTCTGCTGACTGCCAGCAGTTTGATCCTCACTCACTCAAGGTTGACTCAGACTTCCATCCTTCTGAGATCGGTAAAATGAGACTCAGATTATTGGGGGCAATATGATGACTCTGTAAACTGCTTGGAGAGAGCTGTATAGCACTGTGAAGTGGTATACAAGTTTAAATGCTATTGCTTTTGCTATCGCTATCTTCCAACCCCAACTCTTATTCTATCAAGAGCTTTCCTCAAACTTAAAGAATGAGTATGAGCGTTGAGATAAAGCATTATCAAGAGAAACTGATTATCTCATACCATATCTAGTATTATTTTCCACACCATCATTGCCCATTCCAAAGGGCTCAAATTAGGGCTATATTCCTGGGTTGCAGAATTCCAGATTAACACCAGGTGGCAACAAAAAGTTAATATCCCTTTGGTCTTATCTAATACAGTAGAGCCTCAGGTCACGATCATAATCCGTTCCAGGATTTCGGCCACAACCCAATTTGGTTGTGACTGGAAGCACGACCATCTGTGCATGCGTGGATAACCCCCCTCCCAAATGGCGCAGAAGGGGAAATTGGTGCGGAAAAGGAAAAAGATTCCTTTTCCGCGCCGATTTTGTTTGCCACCTGATTTTTGAATCATGATCCAATTCAAAAACCAGGTGGATTTTTTGTTCACCACCTGATTTGGTCACGAATAGAAACATTTGCAACCCGAGGTGCTACTGTACTGGTAGTCACTGGAATTTTTTATTTAGCCCAGGTATTTTGGGTTCAGATCATCGATCCTGGTCAGATACTACTAAATAATAATATCAAGCAAAATAAGCTTTCTTTATGCCTAAATCTCCATGCAAGAAAGATGCCCAATGTCTCATTCATTATAAATTTATTTTGATGAACTGATAGAGATTAGAAGTTGCAGCAGTCCAGGTTTTATATTCAGAAGATGTTATGCTTGCTGCACTTTCCACTTCACATTAAAAAAGAATGAAAAATGGGTTCTAAATGTTTAATCAGAATAGTTAAGAATGGATAGACAGCCTGACTTTGCATGAAGCAACTTTGTAGAATTCTAGATATTGGAATCAATTAAATCTCAACCTTTCTTGGGAAGAAACCAATCGGAGTAACAAGAAAAATGTTAACGTCCTAGGTCACAGGGAGAAACAAATACTGTCTCTTTGTAGATCATCAGTAGATTCCATAAGCGGAATAAAATATCCAACAGGTAACACAAGGAAAATCTAATTGGTACCAATCAGGGTCCAAGAATCCATGGGTAGAAGAATTTTCTAGACCCATGATGGCAACCTATGGCACGCATGCCACAGGTGGCACGCAGAGTCATTTGTGCGGGCATGCGAGCCCCAGCCAAACTTATCTGCACTGCACATGTGCATGCTTCCCAGATGGTTTTCAGCCTCCCAGAGGCTCGAGGGGAACCTCTGCAGCCTTTGGAGGCCAAAAACCAGGCTCGTTTCATCACTTCCAGTATTTGGAGGCCAAAAAATGGGCCTGTTTTTTGGCCTCCAAAGGCTGCAGAGGTTCCCCTCGAGCCTCTGGGAGGCTGAAAAAGGCCTCAAATGGGCCAAAAATCAGCTGGGAAGAGCGCACATGCTCAGTGCAGGTAAGGAGGTGGCGAGGTGTGTGGGTGTTGCATGGGGGGCAGGGCGCATTGCATTGTGAGGGCCGGCACACGCGCTTTCGGAAGAACCAAAACGAAAAGGTTCGCCATCACTGTTCTAGACTCTAAGACCTATCTTTGGAGCTCTGATAGTTAAGTCCTGTGCCCCCCTAAATTGTGGCAATTGAGGGAAGATGGGAAAGAGGGAAAAGGAGGGTTGTATGACCACAGGTAGTCCTTGACTTACAACAGTTCATTTAGTGACCATTAGAATTTGCAGCAGCACTGAAAAAAGCGCCTTGTGCATGTTTCATAGTTACGACAAACAGTCACGCGATTGACAGTCAGATGCTTGACAACGGGTTCATATTTACGAAGGTTGCAGTGTCCCAGGGTCATGTGATTCCCTTTTACGACCTTATGACAAGCAAAGTCCATGGGGAAGCCAGATTCCCTTAACAACCGGGTTACTAATTGGTGAGAAAATTCGTAAAATGGGGCGAAACTCACTTAACCAATTTCTCGCTTAGCAACATAAGTCCTGGGTTCAATTGTGGTCGTTAGTTGAGGACCACCTGGATTTTCTTTCTCCACATCAGCTGCAAAAGCAAGCCTGAAACCCCCAAAGACCAGAAGTGGGCACCAGGATAGCTGGACACGACCTTTGGAGCTCTGCCTCCTTTGCAAGTCCCAGTTCTTCCTCACCTTACCTCACCTCACGTCCAGCAATCTGGGTGACAGCTGTCCTCTTGTTTGCCAGTAGTTTGCTCAGTGCCCAGACCTTGTGCAAACAGGCCTCTAAAGCAACAGTGGTGATTCTTGCAGAACATGGGAAACCATTTCTGAGCGAAGCAGCTCCGTGTGGGGCGACACAGTATTTGCCTGTGTCTCCTTATCCTTACCTATCCTTACCTATTGCAGATAACTTGGGAATAATGGGCTTCAAAAATTTTAGCGAGGAGGTCTTTGCCTGATTGCTGGGTGGGCATGGCCTAGTTGGCCTCTTGCACTACGGCGGGAGGGAGGTGTTTTTGTCCTCCCTGGGCTCCCGAGGCTTTTGTTGTGGTTCGCTGGTAGCAGGTGTGGATGGCTGAGGTCTCGAAGAGCAAGGACTCAGATGAGAGGCCTGTGTGTGATGCAGGGATGGAGCCAGGACCATCAGGGAGTGGAGTGCTGCCTTCGGAGATTGTGGAGGCTGACAGCAGTGATAAAGAGTTCCCTGAGGAGCCTGTGCCCAGTGTGCATGTGTGCAGGGCTGCTCGAAGGAAAGGGCAGCTGCAGCTGCAGCAGCACGGGCAACTCGGGAGGAAGGCTGCAAGATAATGGCCCCTCCTTTAAGAGATAAAAGCCAGCTGAGAAATTGGAGTTCTTTGCAGGAAGCAAAGACGTTTTTGCACTCAAATCTTGTGGACGTTCGGAATATCTTGCTTGATGTTTGGAGACTCTTTGTGTTTAGAATATTTCTTGGCAATTTTATCTAGTGTTCTTGGCAGCCTTGCATAACCTTGGCAAGGTTCACTCTTATCAGAATCAATTAATTTGAAACAGCCTTTTAACCATGAAGGTACGGAATTCGTAAAGAATCATTAAAAGGTTTTGCTGTGACCTCTGTTTCGTGTTTGTTTCCTTGGAACAAGGTTTGGGTCAGAACAGTTTTCCTTGAGTTCCAGGAGGGCGAAAATGGCCTTCCAGAGACTCTCTGGAAGCTGGAAATGGGCCAGTTTCCTACCTTCCCAGACTTCTAGGAGGCCTGTTTTTCACCCTCCCCAAGCCTCCATGTGCACCCTGCACTTACCTGCATTCAAAACGGGCCATGTGGGGACTCCTGGGAGAGGAGGGATAGGTTAGGCCAGCCAGGAGTGGGATTTGGGGTTCTTTGAACTGCACAGAATCTTAGCTAGGGGTTCTTCCAACTCCTATGAGCTCCCAGCAGCCCACCCCTGCTTGGGATCTCCCTTAGACATGGTTGGTCAAACTTTCAGCTGACCATAATGAGGTCTGACTTTTTTTTTTTTTGCTCTATAAGATGGGGGACCTACCTCCTGTTGGATCCATCATCCCCACCCATCAAACTCTTTAACAGTGCAGACCAGCAAGAAGGGGTTACCTTCATCCTACTTCCATCTCTGCTGCCATTAAGTACTAAAAGGGGTTAAGGCTGGAAGAACTAAAGATGATGCCCTTTGGCATGGTCCATGCTAAATAGCTCTGCTAAATTATCCCTAGTATTGTTTCCAATTGCTTTGGAAAATTCTTTCCTTTTTGATATACAAATACACACAACGCAAACTGCTGTCTGCTGCTTCGGCTCCTCCCTGCTCTCAGCTCATTTTTTTGCCAATTAATGTTTGCTGATGTTTAATAAATAAATGTCAAGCTGTAGCTTTGCTGGCTGTCCTGAGCAATGAATGTCTTCTCTAGTGTGTGGAGGGATGAGGGGCAAATACACCTGAGATTATTCAGAATAATATTCCTCTGCTATCATAGATAAATATGGTAGATGGTACTTGGAGAAATGTGGATGCCGACTCTCTCCCTCTGGCGGATCCGAAGTCAAATACTGTCCCAGAGAGCACCAACGACCTCTCATTTCAACCCTGAGCGATAAATATTCTCCTTTATTGGCACTATCCTTAGCAGGTGATAGTGATTTGGATAATTAAATGGAAAAATCTATATAAGCTATCAAATTATGCATGTGAAAGTCTCCTTGATGGTCCAGATCAAAAAGCGAACACAGATCCAACCACAGGCCAAAAATAAGAATGAAGATGACTTTCTGCTGTCAGCGGGATTCTTATATAGGAATCACATAATTACACACAGGAAGTTAAATTGTTTAAATGTTGCATTGTTTCTTTGGGCAT
The DNA here is from genome assembly GCA_033807585.1 of Hydrophis major. Lineage (NCBI taxonomy): Eukaryota > Metazoa > Chordata > Lepidosauria > Squamata > Elapidae > Hydrophis > Hydrophis major. The sequence goes on from CM066331.1 coordinate 142,609,998, forward strand.
CAAGATCTGAGACCCTCATCCCAAAACTGATTTGAGGGGTTTGGGAGGCTGGGCTTCAAACCTAGAGACACAATTTAGTCTCTTGCTGAGAAGTATAAGTAGCTAAGAAAGGGAATAGATGCTTATTCACTTAAGTCAGCTTTTCAGAAGATACAGACAGTTAAACAAATAGGAGTTTTCACCAAATAAGGAAATGATCAGGTTGTTAAAGAACTAAGACCAATGTTGTCCTTGCAAAGTCATCTTCATTTCTAAACATGATTCCCCTGATGTTTATTTCCAAAACAATAAGAGACCAATGCCTCATGTAGAAGCAAAGAATTAAGCACATACTTCAAAACTGCACATTCTCTATATTTAAAGCTGGTTTTCTTTCAGTATATTTGTGTGTGTCTGTGTGTCTGTTTTCTGTCATGGAGGGAAATGACATTCAGTTCAGAGTTTGAAAAACTCTCATAGGGAATGCGTATTCAAGAGGAAACAAGCTCCAGAAGATAAATTCTCAATGTGTGTCATGGGATGTAAAGGCATAAACAAGTTAATTACAGGACAACCAATGGTTGCATTTACCAGTTATTTTTATAAAACAGCAGCAAAGCTATTGGGTAAATCAAATCTACAGCTCAGATGTCATAACTTGTTTCTTTTTAGGTACAACAAAAGTGATTGATGTGATGCCAAATCTTCTCATTCAAAAAGCAGGGTTTCAGGACTGTTGAGAACATTCCTTCTGGCTTTCAAACAACAAGGATTTTTTTTTTTTAATGAACCATTTCCCAGGGGAAGACAAGATGAGAATGGTTTCTCAAACTTGGATAGCGATCACTTTATTCTTTCTCAGACACAAAGCAAAGTATATTCCTCTATCCATCCCATGGTTTTTCAAGAAATAACACGGATTGTGTCTTATAATATAGTGTTACTGTAAGAATAAAATGGCATCAGTCCTCAAAAGAGCAATGTAATAACTGTACATAATTATTTATAGTGATTTATTTATATATTATATTTCATATCTTTTAGGAACCCTTTAATGCAGTAAAAATATTAGCACATAAATAAAAATCAGTGGATGTAAAGCCAAAAGAATGACAATAGTTACAGCAAAAGGCCATGCAATTTAATCACACTGTTGGAATCAATAGCCTTTCTTCATTCCTTGCTAAATTTACATGGAAGAGACTAGTATGCATTCAGTGTGACTGACTTCCAATAAACATTAATTGAATTCATACTTTACCTTCAAGTGTGAGATTATATTTGACTGGTTTTAACAAGAGTTAAAGTTTTATTAATGTAAATAAATCCAAGCTCCACCTAAATAGGTTTATCTTACATCTTAAGTGGTCCAAGACATGCTCAAACAATTTTCCTAAGGATTATGCCTGCCAAACATCTGTGACTGAAGCATTATCTATTACTGCAGCTATAAAACAATCCAAAACGCACCCTAAAATTAAACCAGGATACCTTGTGAAAAAGCAATTCTCTTATTTGCCCCTGGAGGTCACTATGGCAGTTTAAAACTCATGCAGCATAAAATGCAACTCCAGAAGTCCAAAATCTATTTAAAGTGTATGGTACCTAAAAGTTTTCGTGGGTTGTATGAAGGTACACAACTGCACGAATTCAACTGAACAATTATTGTGTTTCATTGCAATGCTATGTCATTAGCAATAACATTTTAGGTATCCGCTGAATTTTATAATGTTTTGTTGAATGATTAAATTAAGTCAAAATTATTAGAAGAACCTGAGAAAAAAGACTTGGGATCTCAGTACAGGGAACTAAAGGAAGAATAGATAGAAAAATATTCTAAAGATAATCCTGAACCTTGTGCAATGCCCAGTTCCCCAATCTTGTCAAATTAAGGTTGCCAACTCGCTTTCTCAATAAATCTGGGCCTATATCACTCACCTCTGTGTAATACAGTATATACCAATGCCAGGAGCCATGTTCCAAAATGGGACCACAGCAATACATTTGTGCTGTCCGCTAATTATAGTAGACATTTCATCAGGGTTTTTTTTTGCAGTGTTTAAAGTGGTTTGACAGATCTGATTCTTATTGGGTAGAAATTTTAAATTTTAGTTTCCTCTTATGAGAAACTGACAATTCAGAGTACCATAATTCTTGTTTGAAAATAGCAGGTGGTAACATTTTCTGGAAAAGTGAAATTCTGGAATGATTACTCTCAAATCAGTTAATAAGTACTTAGAACATTTACCATCAACATTATTCTGCCCTGATGCTTTGTGACATCAAAACCCCCAGAGGTACCATAATCACATCTTGCCTTCATTTTGCCTTGTGAAGGATTAACATAATCCTGTTCTCATTTCTCCGTGTAACAATTAAATGTCCAGATTCTTGAGAGTTCTGGAATTTCCTGCACGTGCCCAGTTTTTAGTCTGTTCTGTCCAACTGAAAAAAAAACTTTTCTGAAATATTCAGTGGTGGCGAATGTGGTCCATGAGGAAGAACAGCAATAATTCTTAGATATTTCTTGGTCTCAGCTAATTCCTATTGACACCTGGTTGGTTCCTGGAAGGAGAAAGGTAGAGTCAACAACCATATGATTCCAAGTGCTGCTATGGACCGGTAACAGAATCTGGGAGTTAAGGATTCAGATAATAAAAGACTTTTTATTTCTTCAAGAGAGAACAATTTAAACAGTTATTGAAAGCAGCAAAGACTTGCAAACCAGAAAGTACTAATTTATTCACCAAAAATATAAGATGTCTGTATCAGAAATAAAGTTCTAAATTACAGAAGCTTACCATTTCCACACATTTAACTTAGATTAAAATTTGATTTTATACTATCAATGAGTGGCAGAGATTTGTGGTAACAGGTAAGTCCTCACCTACCTATGGTAATTAGGATGTCAGGCACAAAGGATCAGGACTATAACCTAAGTTGTAGCATGAAAGATTTATTCAAGCCTACACACAACAATTCAGGGACGTGGTGGCTCAGTGGCTAAGATGCTGAGCTTGTCAATCAAACAGGTTGGCAGTTCGGCGGTTCGAATCCCTAGCATTGCGTAATGGAGTGAGCTCCCGTTACTTATCCCAGCTTCTGCCAACCTTGCAGTTCGAAAGCATGTAAGAATGCAAGTAGAAAAATAGGGACCGCTTTGGTGGGAAGGTAACAGCATTCCCTGCGCCTTCAGTGTTTAGTCATGCCGGCCACATGATCATGGAGACGTCTTCGGACAGTGCTGGCTCTTCAGCTTTGTAACAGAGATGAGCGCCGCCCCCTAGAGCCAGAAATGACTAGCACATATATGCGAGGGGAACCTTTACCTTTACCTTATGCATAACAATTTAGTCAACTAACGGTCAGCACTAAATTGGCATTAGATAAAGGTCAAAGGAATTCAAGGTGGGGCTGACTTAGATGTTTGTGGCAACCTAGGGAATCTAAACTGATGACACTTTTAACTCCATCCCTCCCCCAGGTCTGCCTGTTCTTTTCCTGCATGGGACCAACAACTACTGGTAAGAAATGCAATCATAAAGAGCAATGTCACACAATTGCACCAACTTACACAGCAGTTGTAGCAGTCCCAGTTGCTGTTGTTAGGCAAAGACCATACAATTGCAGTACTCCATGGTCACGTGATCACCATTTGCAACCCTCTTGCCAGCTTCCTCGTTGACTTTACTTGTTGGAAGCCAACAGTGAAGTGGGACATTGACTGTTGTAACTGCAAGTTGGTTGCCAGGCACCCAAATCACAACCATATGACTGCACAGATACCACGATGACTGCATCTAGGAGGACCCGTCGTAATTTAGCACCATCTTAGCTTCAAATGGTTGCTGAACCATTTGCATTCAGTGAGGGATTACTGATATTACCTGGGAATACTAGATAGATTTGCTTTTTTGGTACCATAAACACCATGGCCCTTAGCAACCAAACACTGTGGAAAAGTAAAGATTTACTGTCCAGTACCACAGATACTGCTTTAATGGCCATAGAGCAGTGGTGGCAAACATTTTGCACTCAGTATGTCAAAAATTCAGAAAATGCCAACCTTGGCTATGCTGGCCTGTCACACACCTCCTTCTCAGACACAAGAGGCCTCTTTGAATCTCCTCACATGACTCTCTTCTCCTCCGAATTCTCCAGAACTTGCACGAGAGGGCTCTCCTCAAACAGGATCTGTGGCACCTCAGAAATGGGCATGAAAATGCTTGCACCATTTTCTCAGAGGAGACCAAGGCTTTCCCCTGAAGATCCAAAGGCTTGGCTGATCACCAAAGATGGCGGCACGTCATGTCATCTGTAACACATGTCATAGGTTTGCTTTCACTGCTGTAGAGGAATAGAAAAGATAGCTTTGGAAAACATATGAAGAGATGATACCAGAATATCACCTTAGCCCTGAAAAGGAGGAGAAAGGGAAGGATGACAAATTTGGCTTATTTGAGAAGTATCCCTTAAACCAGGGTGGGCAATTAATTTCTGTCAGGGGCCACATGGAAAATCAGATCTGCGTTCGAGGGCCGAACCAATTTTATAAAAGGCCATTATAAAGGGCCCATTATATAATGCAGCAAATTATAAATAAGAATATTATATATATATGTGTGTGTGGGTGTGGGTGTTTTCTTAAGTTTTCGCGGGTACTTACATGTATGGCATTCAGCTTAGTTCGGGTATTTTCCCATGTCATAATAGTTGTGCTTTTAAAGTTATAGCAACGTTTCAGCAGAATCTCATCTGCCATCATCAGGCTTCTGTATAGTGTCCAGCGATTTTTTTTCAGGGGCGGGCCAGATTGGACAGTAGTTTGCCCACCCCTGCCTTAAACTATTTTTTCCCTCAGGGCCTCTTCCCACTTTTAAAAATTAAGGAGGACCCCCAAAGAAGTTTTATTTCTTTTTTTTTTTTAAAGAAAATTTTATTAATTTTCTACAAACAGACAAGACAAACAAAACATTAAAACATACACCTCTCATATTTACATGCAGTGTGTCAGTTGGTTCATCATTTTTGTGCATTCACTTTGTAGTCCCAGTTACAATTATGTTACATAACAACTCATATTATCAATCCAAACTTATATATTCTATAATCACTAAACAAAAAAAAAAATTTTTTTTTGACTATACTTTTAATCATTCATGCTTTATGAGCTAACAATACTTTAACCAAATTATTCAACTAATCATATAATCATACCAGATCCTAAAAAAAAAAAACCTTTATAAATATAATATTGATTAACAAAATAATAGCAAAATAACAAGATAAAGATATTTCTTACTATCTAAAATATTCTATTATCATATTTTATCATCTAACCATTGATAAAAAAGATCCCAAATTTCATAGAATTGTTTATCCTCTTGCTCTCTGATTTCAAATGTCAATCTACTCATCTCAGCACATTCCAATATTTTCTTAATAATTTCTTCCTGTAATGGTATTTTCTCATTCTTCCAGTTTTTAGCAAATACAATCCTGGCCGCTGTTAATACATTTACAATCAGATATTTCAAATCTTTACTATATATATCAGGTAAAATTCCCAATAAGAAGATCTCTGGTTTCAAGTCTATATGTTTCTTTGTCATTTTTTCCAACCACATGCGAATTATAGTCCAATATTTTCTAGCGTCCTCACAAGTCCACCACATATGGTAATACGAGCCGGGTATCTGATGACATTTCCAGCATTTTTCAGATTTATTCTTGAACATTCTTGCTATTCTTGTCGGAGGAAAGTGCCACCTGTAAAACATCTTATACAAATTTTCTTTATATGCTGTTGACATTGTCATTTTATAATTTTGAGACCACAATTTCTGCCATTTCTCTAAATCAATCCCATATCCAAAATTCTTCCCCCAAACAATCATAGTTTCTTTGACTTGTTCTTCCTCTAATTTCATTCCCAGTAAATAACCATATAATTTTTTAATCACCTTCTCATCAGTACCCATCAAGATCTTATCTAAATCAGTCTGCTTATCATAGAATCCCTCCGTTTTAGAATCTTCATCATACCTTGAATGTATTTGTGCATATGAAAACCAATTCATCCTTATACCTTGTTCCTCTAAATTTTGGAAGTTTTATTTCTATAGGTTATATTTGTCGATATTTATTATATTTAAAGTAAAAAACAACACACTTGCTGCAACTACTGCTTTTCACAATGGTTTGATGCAGTGGTGGGATTCCAATTTTTTTACTACCGGTTCTGTGGGTGTGGCTTGGTGGGCGTGGCAGGGGAAGGTCACTGCAAAATCCCCATTCCCACTCCAACCCACTAACCTGTTTTCCAGCTCCGTTCTCCTGTGTAGGGCAACAAAAGAAGACCCAGACGATCAGTTGGGACTCAATGGGAGGCAGAGAAAAGATGGGGGCAGGGCCAGTCAGAGGTGGTATTTGCCGGTTCTCTGAACTACTCAAAATTTCCACTAGAGGTTCTCCAGAACTGGTCAGAACCTGCTAAAAGCTATCTCTGGTTTGATGGGATTTTAATATTGTATTATTTTTCAGCATAGGATGATTAATAATTATGATTTTGGGGGACTACTAAGAGGGTTTTGTAATCTTGTGGATTAGAAGGAGAAAAAGGAAACTCCATCAGATTCAAGATTCTGTATTACACTGTAAACCAAGAGAGTTCTAATAATTCCAATGTCATTTTTCTTTTTTCATAGAATAACAGAGTTGGAAGGGACCTTGGAGGTCTTCTAGTCCAACCCCTGCTCAGCAGGAGGTTTCATTTCAGAGAAATGTTTGTCTAATCCAGTCTAAGTTGAAGGGTTTACAGTGGAATGGACAAGATTCCTCATAGCAAACACCAATAAGGGGCATAGAATCCTAGTTCTGAAACATTTCAAGTCTCATTTACCACCGGTGGCAGTAAACAAAAGAATCATATCTGATTAAACCAGCTTTTTTGCAGGGCACCTGTGAAGCATTCTCAGATTTGAACGTTGACAGATCTGAACGTTGACTTTCCTAGTTCTGCTTCTCTAAACCTCTTCCGTGAACGTTTCTTCAGGGACGATGCCCCAAACAGTCCTAAAAACCAGGCTTTAAGTTCTTATCTGCCAAAATGCATTTGTTATTATGGGAAGAAAAATCCAGCCTGGTTCCAAGCCTGGGAAAAAATAGCTGGAAATAAAAATGAGAGCCTTGGCTACAAGGAAAGAGGGTTTCTGTTTATTTGGTTTCCAGAAACGTCAGTGACAGCCTGTTTCTGGGGATGGATGACCAATTGGCTGGATGAGTGGATGGATCTTTATAGAGTTCTGGGATTTAGTGATTGAGAAGCTTTAGGGGTTGTGCAATGTAGTGAGCCTTATGTCATTTACTATTTCAATGGTGGTGAGTTACTCCTATTATGTCCTAAAGGTCACGTCCTGTCCTTAGAATTTGGGTGGGGGAATGTAAATTCTTAATGAAATATTTTGATGGCTATTAAAATAGGCAAAATATTATATTTTCTCAAAGGAAAACATGCTCTTAAAGGCAGAAAGCAGCCTCCATAGGAAAATTCAAGCTGCCTCAAACACCAAAGTCTTTAGAGATGGATTACTGTGTGCCCAGGCAGAAATGTAGGGCCCCCTCCTTGGGCAGGGGGTTGGACTAGATGATCTACAAGGTCCCTTCCAACTCTATTAATATGTTATGTTAATTCCATCAGCTCCAGTCTGGGGGAGCTGGGCTGAAGGCATTTTTGTTGATGAACAGGCTGTCCTGGATTTAACATATTAACAGAGTTGGAAGGGACCTTGTAGGTCATCTAATCCAACCCCTTGCCCAAGCAGAAGACCCTACATTTCTGTCTGGGCACCCTATAATCCATCTCTAAAGACTTTGCTGTTTGAGGCAGCTTGAATTTTCCTAATGGGTCTGCTTTCTGCCTTTAAGAGCCTTTCTTTATCCTTTGGGGAAATATAATATTCTGCCTCTTTTTAATATCCACCAAAATATTTCATTCTCTAGGAGGAGAAGTGTTGGGGGAGGCTTCCCACATTACCATTCAGTTGATCGCCATCCTGCCACCAAGCTACCAAACAACCTACTCTCTAATACACAATTTGGTTTCAGAAAAAAAAAAAACTATTCTGTAATCTGCAACTCTTACACTGCAAAAACATATGGACTACACAACTCAATCAGGGCAAAGCAGGGGTGGGATTCTACAGTTCGCACCTATTTGTTAGAACCTGTTGTTAACATTCTAAGCAGTTTGGAGAACCAGTTGTTAGAAGAAATTCCTGGCCTAATCCTGTAAGGAAGGCAGGAAGGAAACATTCTGGTGTTGCTTACACAAACTGCCTCTCCGTTAATCCTTATTACATTCTTGGCAGGACTAGACTTCCTGTCTCAGGAACTTCTCTGGAGTTTTTTTTCTCCTCCTTTGCTGGTACTTTGTGTGGAGTGGCCATTCAAAGTCACAATGGCACTGAAAAAAGTGACTGATGACCCTTTTTCACACTTACGACTGTTGCAGCATCCCCACAGTCACGAGAGGCCAGGCAAGGAGATGGGTGCCTCGATGTGAGTTATGTTGAGTTGGCCACACCCAGCCAATAACATGACCCCCAAGCCGTGTCCACACAGCCACACGCCCACCATGCCACGCCAACCACCTAAGCCACGCCCACAGAACCAGTTGTTACAAATTTGAATCCCACCCCTGGGGCAAAGCACTAGACGCAATCTACATAGACTTCTCTAAAGTGGGGGTCTCCAACCTTGGCAACTTTAAGCCTGGAGGACTTCAACTCCCAGAATTCCCCAGCTAGTAAAGCTGGCTGGGGAATTCTGGGAGTTGAAGTCCTCCAGGCTTAAAGTTGCCAAGGTTGGAGACCCCCTGCTCTAAAGGCTTTGATTCAGTGTATTCATTTCATATATTCATCATTATCTTTATTCTTATACCTAACTACCTTATCAGCGATTGACCAATTAAATCAAATCAATAAAAATTAAAAGCTCCACTTTCTAAAGCCCGTCCTTGCAGATCCCGCGCCAACAGAGAGCGCTGTGCGACCAAGCATCTCCAGCCAAGTGATGAAAGCGCCCTCGGGAGCCCGCCATCTTTCGGCAACCGGGAGCTCCCGGGCGGGTTTGCGCGCTCCTGATGAACGCGCTCCCCTTGCAGACACTCCCCGTCCCATTCCACCTCGGCAGACACACCTCTCTGCCCCCGCCTTCCAGCGCCTCCACCCGCCGCCCTGCTTTGGCGTGCAGGTTGGGTTGCCCAGGAAGGCAAGGCAAGGCACTTTGGTTGCGTCTCGGCTCTTTTCGGGGACGGCTCTGCGCGACCCAGGCTGCGGGGTGTCTCCATAGAGACTTTGGAAGCAACCAGATCCTTTCAAGGTTTTGGTGACAATACGCGGAGAAGCAAGAGAAGGGGAGGAGAAGCCGGAGAGGCGAAGGAAAAACAAGCCCGCAAAGTGAAACGCAACTCCCGCCGGGTCAAACTTTCCTTCCCAAAGCCAGGCGCTCCGTGCGCTCCCGGATCGTCCCCGACGGGCTAAAAAAAAAAAAAAAAAAAGGCCAATTTCCTCAGCCCTCCGAAACGTGGCTTGAGAACCGAGAAGCGTCGGCCGGAGGAAACAAACAACCCCCAGGCGGGAAAGTTGCGCTTCTTTTCGGAAGGCGAGCCGTAACTTTGGAGCCCCCGGAGCAAAGAAAGGGACGCCGTGCGCCGCCGGGCTTCTGGCTGTTGGGGGGGGGGGAGGAAAAGAGGCGCGTGTCCCGGAGGATCTGCGCCACGCCGGATCTCTCTTTTTTTTTCCCCTGCCGTCGGGGCTTCGGGGCATCTCACTCAGCCACCTGAGGAAGAGAGAGATCGCGCGAAGAAGCCGCGGCGTTGGCAGCTTTAATGGCAAGGAGGCTGGGATCCGCTTTGGGCACTTGCCGTCCAGGGTGAGCCTCGGCAACGATCGGCGGCGGGATTTTTGAGGGGCCCCAGATTGGGTGGCGAGGAGCCATTTTGAGCGCCGTTTCGACGAACCACCCGCCGCCCAACTTTGAAGGCGGGCGAAAAATTCGGTCTTCCCGGTGCCGGAGGAGTGTGTGGTTGTGTGCGTGTGAGGAGAGGGAAGCCTCACCCTTTTCCGGCCTCCCCAGCTGCTGATGGACGAGGCCGGATGAGCAGCTCAGGGGGGTGGATGGATTTTGTAGCCCTTCGGCCGTCCCCCCTGCTTCCTAAGCCTCGGAGATGCTCCGTTTGCCGGGGGCCGCCTGCCTGTCGTGGATCTGGTTGCTGGCGCTCGCGACGGCGGGCTGGGAGCTGCATCTCCTCTGCGGCGGCGGCAGCGGCGGCAACGGCAACGGCAACTCGGGCCGTTTGCTCTTGGACCTATCGCTGGGACCGGAGTGGCTCTGCGTTCTGGACGAGACTCGGACGCCCCGTCAGCTGAGGGACGCCGTGGAAGCGACTAGCGACGGGCTGCTGAAGACGACGGCGGCGGCGGTGGAGTGCGCGGGCCTGAGGAGAAACCCGCTGCCCCTCCATTTGCGCCTGGCTTTTCCGGCCGGCGGCCTCCTTCTCTCGCTCCGCCTGCCCGTTTACCTGCACGGCTGGGGCTCCCCCAACCGATCCTCCCACGTTGCCGCCTTGCCTCGCCTGGCTGCTTCTCCAGCTCTTCCCCACGGGCAGCGTTTGGCTTCTCTGCTGTGCTTCCCTCCACCCTCTGGGCAGCGGCAGGTGTTTCCCAAAGTGAGGGAGGCCAAAACGGGACCCCTGCTCTGGGCTCTCATGACCCTGACCAGTTTCCCACGGTGCACCTGCCCCAACGGCCCGCCTTTGGGGGAAGTTAGGGAGAGATCCCTGGACTGCCATCTTCCCCGAGTCAGCTGCCCCCTGCAGCTTCTTTGTCACTTGAAGAGGACCCAGCGGAGTGTTTTGGTCGAACTGGGAAGGCCGAGGCACTGGGGAGTGGAACAGCCAGTAGGGGATAAATGGGAAGCGAATAGAAGCAGGCAAGAGATTTTCCCCTCCCAGAGGGATAGCAATTGGGATTCTGGGCCTCGGGGACCTCGGAGGATGAGGAGTGTGAACAGCCCACCTCAGTTCAAACTGCCCAATTACCAAGTTTCAATTGCTGAGAACCAACCTGCAGGTACCGCAGTCATCACCTTAGAAGCCCATGACCCCGATGAAGGGGAGGCAGGCCAACTGACCTATTCAATGGAGGCCTTTTTTGACAAGCGATCCAACGATTACTTCTCGGTTGATTCTAAGACGGGAGCAATAGTCACCAGCCGTAAGCTGGATCGAGAGACAAAAGACACCCATGTGCTTCAGGTAACTGCGACAGATCACGGGGCTCCACGGCATCGCTCAGCCGTCACCTTCCTGACTGTGACCGTCAGTGACACCAATGACCATGATCCTGTGTTTGAACAGCCGGAGTATCGAGAGACCATTAGAGAGAACCTGGAGGTGGGTTACGAGGTGCTAACTATTCGTGCCACAGATGAGGATGCTCCAGACAATGCTAATTTGCTCTATCGGATCCTAGCACCAGGCTCCGGGGAAGGGATTTTTGAGATTGACCCATATTCTGGTGTTGTGAGAACCTGTGCCCCTGTGGATAGAGAGGAAGTCACAGAATACCATCTTGTGGTCGAAGCCAATGACCAAGGGAAAGACCCAGGTCCACGAAGCGCCACAGTTATGGTGCATATCACAGTGGAAGATGAGAATGACAATTCCCCACAATTCAGTGAGAAACGCTATTTGATACAAATACCAGAGGATACTCCAATCAACAGTCAAGTACTACAAGTAAAAGCCACAGACCGAGACCGGGGCAACAATGCCCAGGTCCATTATAGCATCGTCAGTGGCAACCTAAAAGGCCAGTTTTATATCCATTCTTTCTCTGGCTCTATTGACTTGATCAATCCCCTGGACTATGAGACCATTCGGGAGTATACCCTCAGGATCAAGGCACAGGATGGAGGAAGGCCTCCGCAGATCAATTCGAGTGGGATGGTGTCTATCCAAGTGTTAGACATCAATGACAATGCCCCTATTTTTGTGAGCACCCCCTTTCAAGCCACAGTGCTAGAAAATGTCCCCGTAGGATACTCCGTGTTACACATTCAGGCAGTAGATGCTGACTCTGGGGATAATGCTCGCTTGGAATACAAAATCTTCGAGCTCTCCCATCTCGCTGCCTTAGCATCCCCAATACAGAGGAATACAGGGTTTCCATTCCAGATCAACAACAGTACAGGTTGGATTACCGTGTCAACTCAGCTTGACCGAGAGACTACAGAGAATTACCACTTTGGCGTGGAGGCCAGAGACCAAGGAGTGCCTGTCATGTCTTCCTCTGCCAGTGTATCTATCACTGTCCTTGACGTCAATGACAACAGCCCTACTTTCACTGAAAAAGTATACCAGCTCAGGCTGAATGAGGATGCGGCAGTAGGCAGCAGCGTCTTGACCCTGACTGCAATGGACAAAGATGTCAACAGTGTAGTAACCTACCAGATCACGAGTGGCAACACAAGGAATCGCTTTGCCATTACTAGTCAGAGTGGTGGTGGTTTGATCACTCTGGCCTTGCCCCTTGATTATAAGCAGGAAAGGCAATATGTGTTGACCATCACTGCTTCAGATGGAACTCTGTTTGATACGGTACAAGTCTTCATCAATGTCACAGATGCCAATACGCACCGACCAATTTTCCAAAGTTCACACTATACCGTGAGTGTCAGCGAGGACAAGCCCATTGGAACATCCATTGTAACCATCAGTGCCACGGATGAAGATACTGGAGAGAATGCAAGAATTACTTACATTTTGGAAGATAACATCCCTCAGTTCCGCATTGATCCGGACACAGGAACCATCACTACCTTGATGGAATTAGACTACGAAGACCAAGCTTCTTATACATTAGCCATCACAGCCCAGGACAACGGGATCCCCCAGAAGTCTGATACCACCTATGTGGAGATCCTCATTCTAGATGCCAATGACAATGCACCTCGTTTTCTTCGAGATCGGTATGTGGGCTCTGTTTTTGAAGATGTACCCCTGTCTACCAGTGTTTTGCAGGTGTCCGCGGTAGACCGTGACTCGGGTCCCAATGGACGCCTGACTTATACTTTCCTGGGTGGGGACGATGGTGATGGAGATTTTTACATTGAAACCACATCCGGGGTGATACGGACGTTGCGCAAGCTGGACCGCGAAAATGTGGCTGTCTACAGTTTGCGTGCTTTTGCTGTGGATAAGGGTAGCCCACCGCTCAATGCCTCTGTCGATATCCAAGTTACTGTCCTGGATATCAACGACAACCCCCCTGTTTTTGAACACGATGAATTTGATATCTTTGTTGAGGAGAACAGCCCTGTGGGTTCAATCGTGGCCAGGATTAGTGCAGTAGATCCTGACGAAGGAACCAACGCACAGATCATGTATCAGATTGTAGAGGGGAATATTCCTGAGGTCTTCCAGCTTGACCTTCTTAATGGTGACCTTACGGCCCTGATGGATCTGGATTACGAGAGCCAGACAGAGTATGTAATTGTGGTACAAGCTACCTCGGCCCCACTTGTGAGCCGAGCTACTGTGCACATACGCCTGCTAGATCAAAACGACAACCCTCCTGTGTTGCATGACTTTCAGATCCTATTCAACAATTATGTCACCAACAAATCCAATAGCTTTCCTTCTGGAGTGATTGGCAAGATCCCTGCCCATGATCCTGATGTATCTGACCAGCTTGACTACACCTTTGTCCAAGGCAATGAATTAAACCTGCTGGTGTTGGATTCTGCTACTGGAGAACTGAAGCTCAGCCGAGATTTGGAGAACAACAGACCCTTAGAGGCCATAATGAAAGTATCGGTTTCTGGTAAGTGTATTTCTTTTGGAGTTTGTGAAGTCAGATAATGGTATCTGCACTCCGTTTATTTATTGGACTGACAGCATAGGCAAATGGGAACTTTATACATTCTGATTTTTAATTCTCTGTGCTGGCTGGGCAATTCTGGGAATTAGTTCATGGATCTTAAAGTGGCTGAGGTTGAGAAACACAATTCTATACTGATGTATTTTAGTAAGACAGCTGAAAGCAGACAAGGAAAACTTCAAATGTGTTGAACAAAGTCATGCTTTGTTTTTATACTAACTCTTTAGGAAGATTTAGCTAGTCAAATTGTGATCCACAAAAACTTGGATAATATAAGGCAAATCAAGATGTAATGAATTTCTGCTGGTGAGCTTAAGTTTAAATTATTCAAATGTTGAACATATATTAAAAATAAGTCAATAATAAGCTAGATCCTTCGAAGTCAGCTGTAGTTCCTGTTCCCATACCTTCAGAGCTTTATCCCAAACATAGTTAAACTAGTAGCATTAGGAAATTTGACTTAGTTCAGATGAATCCTAACTGTCTATATTGGATGATTCCTTATAATTATAATGAATATGTCTGTAGGAGGAAATGCTCGACAAACACCTTTCTTGTGAGATTATAACGGATGTATCTATCTAGAATATTTATATAATTTAACACGATTAACATTTTAAGCCCAAAGTTCATTAATGTAAATGAAGAAAATGGCAACAGTACAATTAATAAACCTAAAGCAAACCAGAAGCAGAAGATTTGGCAGGATTCCTGCCTTTTGTATATATCTATTGTCATTATTTCCAGACATATTTTAGTAGGAGTAGAAGACTTTCAGGGCAAATTCCATAGCATCCTGTTTGATGATTAACATAATACATTTTGCCTAGCCAAGATAAATCTAAATGCATTTGCAGTATTAACAAGGATTACTTTGATATTGTTGGTGTAGCAAGAACAATGTATCACTATCTCTAAAGCAGAAAAAAAGGATTTCTACATACTAATTAATATGATGCTCCAAAAATATGTAACGACAATATTTTGGCTCTAAGAGGCAATATTCTGGGAGATGTAGCTTTCATGGACAAATGTTACACAAGTAAAAACAGTTTTATAAACCCTCCTCTGAAATTAAAGGAATTTAGGCTGGATTTTATCTTCTAATTTTGCCATGAATTTTCATAGGCAAGACTGGCTCCATCCATTCGACTTTATGAAGAGTTTAATTAGAGAGCTTAAAAAAACTTGCATTGAGTCTGACTAAATGGCTTTAAGTGCTCTTAAATACTATTTCATTATTATTTTGTAAGCAACTTTGAAAAATATTAGGAAATTAAGAATTGTAGAAGCAATCTCATTCATTATAGCTTCCTGCAAGAGTTAGTTGCACATCAGGTAGTTAGTTTTAAACAAAATTTACATTGGATCTTATTCAGCAAAGCAATTCATGTGTTTAAATGTACCAGGTTTTGTTTTCTAAGATAAACTAATACATTCTACTGGAGATTGCTAATCATTTCTTACGTTAAAATGGCTTTAAAATATTCAAATAGTTTATGTGCTTAATAGATAGTCAATTTTACTATAGAGTTATATCTGAAAAACACATAAAGCACATTTTTAGGGAATAATCTGCTCTTGCATTTGGACTGTCATTCAAACTCTGCCATTGCTCTTTATAATTATAGCATCAGTGTGGCCAAATCCAGCCTTTTCCAGTTTCATTCTTCTAAGGTGTTTTTTTTTTTGCAAGCGTTCCAACCATCTGTAGCTCTTGTTGACCTTTTGAGCCTTATTGTGAACTGTATCTTGTTGGGGATGCTTTTCACTCCCGATAGTTTTTTTGCTTTTGTGTGAAATGTCTTCAGCATGTGTATTAAATTTGAAAGGTGTTTTTCCTTGCCCCCTTTGTGTTGAAATGTTACTCAAATTAGTCTGATTCTGTCAGCACTTAATTAGAGTGCAGTGCCAAGGAGAGAAGAAGTCAAGTCAGTGCAACGGTAATTCTATCATGCTTACGCAACAGTGCTAACACTCACCTTTAGCTAATAGTAATACTCACTGTTAATATCTATTACTTTATTCAACTTATTCTTCTTTTATTTCATTAGATTTAGATGCCAGTTACTCTGGGTGGTTTGCAATTTAAACAAAAAAAAATATTCCATATATACAATATGGAAAAAAAACCAACGTCTGTCAAGACAGTATACTAAGTACATTTGATAACTGAGTAAGATTTCATTCAGATCTTTACCAATAATTAATTGTAGTTAACATAGTCCTTACTTCTGTGTTAGGTAGAGATTTCCAGAGATAATATCTGAGTTGACTTGATTATCTTGGCTTGTAGTGACTTGTTTTGGATTCTGCCTATGGTCATAGTCAAGCTGAATCAACTGATAATAGTATAATCATATCTAATGTTGAAAGATAAAGGACATGTCATAAAAACAAAACTCAAACATGAGTTGATAAAGTTCAACACAGAAGGAAAGGAGTTTAAGTTAAGATTTTCACTATAATAATCCTAAAGATTCCAGTGGATGTCAGCAGATTGAATATATCTAAAAATGAATTTAACATGTGAACGTTTCAATGTTTCAAATACCACTGTGTGTGTTTATTGTCTTCAATGTTGTTTCTGTAGGATTTCCCTGGGGAACCAAGGGTCAGTCTAAACAACCCCTTCATTCAGACCCAAATTAAAACTCTTTGAAATATGATAATGACTGCCTTAATTGAAGGAACAAAATGCAACACATAATTATTTGTACACAGTTACAGGGGTATTTTGTATAAGCTTGAGAATTTATAGTGGTGTGAGTATTATTTTTATTGGAACTGTAAATATATTGCCGCGTATATTGGCTTTATTGCTTCTGTGCAATTTTAACTCTAGTTGGTTTTTACTTCTTAATTTTAACTGTGGCTGGAATAAGTCTGGATCCTTCAGTTGCATGATATAAACGCAGGTAGTCCTTGACTTATGACCACAACTGAGACTGGAACTTCCATTGCTAAGTGATGCAATTATTAAGTGGGTCACACCCAATTTAATTAGCAATAGCAGTAGCACTTACACTTATATACCGCTTCACAGTGCTTTTACAGCCTTCTCCAAGCGCTTTACAGAGTCAGCATATTGCCCCCAACAATCTGAGTCCTCATTTTATCCACTTCAGACGGCTGGAAGGTTGAGTCAACCTTGAGCTTGGTGAGATTCGATCTGCCAAATTGCAGTCAGCCAACAGTCAGCAGACGTAGCCTGCAGTACTGCATTCTAACCACTGTGCACTGCAAAAAAATAACTTTTTTATCATGATTTATTTAGCAAATCATTCTGGTCATTAATTAAATCAAGAAGCACTTAAGTCTGGTTTCCCCCTTTGGTTTTCCTCATTGGAAAACCGCTGGGAAGGTTGGAAATGGTGATCACATGACACTTGTATCCTGCAACTGTTGTAAATCCATGTTGGTTGCCAAGCACCTGAATTTTGATCACATGACCACGGGGGCATTGCAATGGTCATAAGTGGGGGGACTTTATGTAAAACATTTTTTCCCAGCACTGTTATAACTTTGAATAATGGTTAAACAAATAGTTGTAAGTTGAAGATCATCTGTAGACTTTTTGCATTACACACTCAGTGTAAACTTGAAGAGCTAAAATCGTTAGGAAATTTTAAACCGTGAGATATTGAATAGTTTAGACTACAGCAGTTAGCTGTAAAGTGGATATTACCTATATGTGAAAAACGTTAATTATATGAGAGATGAAACTGAATAATATTAATGCATTGGATGAAATTTTGGCCATTGAATTAAAAGCTTCAAGGTAAAATTTGATCAGCATTTAAATGAAGAAATGTTTAAAATAGGTACATCACAAGAGAGTTTTCTACAATATTTTTGCAATAATTCAAAATGTAGCTGAATTATGAAAAAGTTACTGAAGTTAAAAACAAGCTGGAAGCTATTTTTCCTTTTAAAAAATTGACCTCATCATTACAGTTGATATTCATTTATGATATTTTAAATATTCTTGTAATATTTAACTTCCTTACTTGTTTCTTGATTTTAATGGAGGAACCCATTGGACACGCATCTATTTGCAGGGAAAAACACACCCAAACAGCTGTTTCTTGGATCTGTGGTAGAATTTTGAAAGTGGTACTGTAAGTGATAAATAAAATGTTACATATGTACAATATTTAACAAGTAATCTCTTTTTAATTAGAGTAAAACATGGGAAAAAGTAAGATGTCTAATGCTTGCAGCAGAAACAGTTTGCTCTACTGTTTAATGTTAATGTTTACTGTTTAATGCCATCACTCTGCTAAACAACTAATTTCCACAACACTGTCAAACTATTTACTAAGACTGTATTACTATTATTCTTCTCATCCTTCCTATTACCTATCTCCTCTCACTTACCACTATAACCTGGTTGCTTGTATCTTTACAATTTATATTGTTTTATTTGTTTCCTAGTATGATTTGATTGCTTATTTTAGTAACCTACGACTATCACTAAGTGTTCTAACTTATGATTCTTGATGAATGTATTTTTTTCTTTTTATGTACACTGAGAGCTTGTGCACCAAAGACAAACACCTTGTGTGTCCAATCACACTTGGCCAATAAAGAATTCTGTTCTGTTCTCTTTTACTTTACTGTAGAAAACTCAAACTGCATTTTATGAAAAGGAATGGAAATTGAAACTTGGTTAGATGGATACTTCAACACCATCCATAAAACAATGTAACAAAAAGATAAATATAAGAGGTATATTGTGTTTGCATAATCGGGTATTTATGTCTATGCTGAAAGTCAGACATACTTGACGTCACAGCCTATTGATGTAGACATCAGTCAATCCAAAGAAGATATTCAAAATTCTATTTTACAATGGCTTCAGAACTCGATGTCTTTTCTAGTGGAACTGGTTTTCTGCAAGCACTTTCGCATTCAAGCAGACTCTTGAATCTATACATTAAGAGGTCTGGTTTCTACGCAAATTAGTGGTGGTTGAATTCAAATACTTAGTGAATTGCTGTCTGAATACCATTGCAATGTGAAACATTTTAATTAAGTATGTAAACATTTCAGAAATGGATTAATAGGGACTGAGATAAGACTTGATGCTTTCCTGTTACTCCTAAACACATGCGGATATCCCTCATATGTATTTTATAATTGTATTGATTTTTTGCTTTCTAATAGACATTTGTGCAGGCACGTGAGCCCCAGCCAGATTTACCTGCACTGCATATGCGTGCACCTCCCAGCTGATTTTTGGCCCATTTGAGGCCTTTTTTGGCCTCCAAAGTCTGCAGAGGCTTCCCTCGAACCCCTGGGAAGACGAAAACGCCTCCCTCAGACTCCAGAGGCCCTCCGGAGGCTGAAAATGGCAACTTCCGGTATTTCCAAAAGGCCCATTTTTCAGCCTCCCGAGGTTGCAAAGGCTTGCCTCGAGCCTCCGGGAAGGCGAAAAAGGCCTCAAAACGGGCCAAAAATCAGCTAGGAGGCATGCACATGCGCAGTGCAGGTAAGGGGGCAGGGGGGGTGTTGCGCACGCATGTGCAGTGGGGACAACGCATTGCATTGTGGGTGCTGGCGCATGCGCTATTGCACGCTTGCATGCTTTCAGTACACCACAACAAAAAAGGTTCGCCATCACTGCCCTATCTCATTGAGATGCTGAATTTTGTTAGAATTACACAGAGTGAGCTATTCTTTTCTTTTTTTTTTAACTGATGTTTCTACATCCTTTTGCAAAGGCTTATTTCATGATTTGGCTGTTACCTTTTTTGCACAGGAAAGAAAGAGCTGCTTTAGATGCCATCAAAGGATGGATTAAGACATGAACTGTCTTTAGTAGTCTCCCTTCTGTCGCTAGGGAATTAAATTCCGTTAACGTAAAATGTTGCTGTCATGATATCCCTTTAGGTCAGACAATTATCTGATTGTCCTTTTCTATTGAAAGCAGGATATAATTTATTCTGATTATGAATCACTTATTTTGATATGATGGTTAGATAACATTGCCCTCCATACAGAACGAAGCATTCATCTATCATCTGCCATATACTAAATACAGCAAGAAGTAAATATTTAATGAATTCTGAAATGTGATGAGGTTCAGTGCCTGTACGTGTTAGTTTCAGGAAAATTTGAATTACAGAATGACTTCATATACATATTCTTGGATTCATAAGAAACTACTATTCTTAGGAAACTGTTGCCTATATAAGAAGATATTTTCTTCTGAAACGAATTGTATGCTGTATTGAATTCTACTAGGGAGAATTCTTAAACATCAAGTGTATGCTCCTAATATGACAGTGAGAAAAGTAAATGAGAAAAGTTGTGCTTTATGAACAAAATTCCATTCAAAATCCTTCAAATTCATAATCTTTTTGTGTTAGAAAATGTGCTGTTGTGTCTCCTTGTTCTCGTCTACAAGTGTTTCCTTGTTAACCATGATGTTTCATTAGGTTCCTTGATTATGAAAACTATATTTAGGTGTATTCTGGGGGAATAATCTGATTTACAAAACCAATATAATTAATTGTTCTTTATTGAGGATATTGTTGAAAATCTAATTCAAAAGAGGCAATGGAGAGCGATTTTAGATTTGTGGAATGTTCAGGGTATTCCTGTGTCATGTAGGATGTTATAATATACCATTTCATATTGGCTAAAAAAAATATTGATAAATGAATGCCTTTTCTGGAGTTACTTGTATGTTACTGATAAATTGGCTGTGTTTCTGTGTGTGTATGTATTTCAGTGTTGCTGATTTGATTGCATTATATAGTATCTGTTCATGTGTTGAAGTCTCTCTGAAAATAATCCAGTTCATATCTAATAGAATTGTACATTTCTTCCTGTGATTCATTCCCAAATCTTCCATCCCACCATTAAATCTATGTATTAGTTCGTGCCCTGACTATATATCTCTTTACATTTTGAGAACTCTAAGATTTGTATGCATGTTCAGAATTGCTGGATAAAACTGCGGATAGCACCTGTAAATGTTTTACAGGCAATTACTATTTTACCCACATAGAAGAGAAGCCAACAATTCCTTAAGACTGTGCATGTTTCAATATTTATATGCACAATCTAAGGGAGGGGAAGAACATGAGAAGGAATTGTATGCAATATTCAGAATATTTATTTTTTTATTTTTTATTTATTTGATTTGTCAATTACTTACAAGATAATAGGTATAAGTATATACATAGTTATTAATACATGAAATGGGTACATATAAGAAAAATAAAAGAAACAATAGGACAGGGATGGTAGGCACGTTGGTGCATTTATGCACGCTCCCTACAGACCTCTTAGGAAAGAGGTGAGATCAATAGTAGACAGTCTAAGGTTAAAGTTTTTGGGGTTTGGGGAAGAAACCACAGAGTCAGGTAGAGTATTCCAGACATTGACCACTCTGTTGCTGAAGTCGTATTTCCTACAATCAAATTTGATGTGGTTAACCTTGAGTTTGTATCTATTGTGTGCTCTTGTGTTGTTATGGTTGAAGCTGAAGTATTCATTGACAGGTAAGTCATTGAAATGTATGATTTTATATACCATACTTAGATCAGACCGAAGACGGTGTAATTCAAGATTTTCTGGGTCTAGAATTTCAAGTCTGGTGGCATAAGGTATTCTACAACGAGTAGAGGAGAACTCTTCTTGTGAAATATTTCTGGACTTTCTTAATTGTGCTAATATCAGATACGTAATGTGGGTTCCAGACTGATGAGCTGTATTCGAGTATTGGTCTAGCAAATGTTTTGTAGGCTCTAGTTAGTAGTGTGATATTACCAGAGAAGAAGCTATGTAGGATTAAGTTAACAACTCTTAATGCCTTTTTGGGTATGTAGTCACAGTGGGCTCTAGCACTTAGATCATTAGAGGTGAGTATTCCTAGGTCCTTTACAGAGCTTGGATCCTCAACAAGGTCTTGACTATTCAGCTTGTATTTTATTTTCTGATTTTTTTGCCAATATGTAAGACAGAACATATTGTAAGACAATATGTTATACATATTGTAAGACAATATGTTAGACAGAACCGTTTATTTGTTGAGATTTGAAGTTGCCATTTGTTTGACCATTCTGATACACAGTCAAGATCTTTTTGAAGGGTAGCAGTATTGTCTGTGGTATTGAACAGCTTTACATCATCAGCGAAAAGAATGCAGTTGCTCTTAATATGATCACAGAGACCATTTATGTAGAGTATGAAGAGAGCTGGTCCTAGACACCACTGCCTTGGGGGACACCACTATCGACAGGTACAAAATTTGATAGGACACTCCCAATTTTGACCATTTGTTGTCTGTTTGACAGGAATGCTTCTATCCAGTTATGCAGTTGTCCAGAGATACCATAAGATTTTAGTTTTAGGAGTAGTTTGTCGTGTACCACTGAATCAAAGGCTTTACAGAAGTCTATGTAGATTGTGTCTATTGTTTTGCCCTGATCGAGTTGTATAGTCCATATGTTTTTGCAGTGTAAGAGTTGCAGATTACTGGATAGTTTTTTTCTGAAACCAAATTGTTTATTGGAGAGTAGGTGGTTTGTCTCTAAGTGAAGGATAATGATTGGTTAATAATTGATTCCATGACTTTACAGGTGACGCAGCATAAAGAGATTGGTCTGTAATTTTCAACTAGGCTGGGGTCACCCTTTTTGAAGATGGGGATGACCGTGGCTTTTGACCATAGGTTAGGCAAGGAGCTGGTCCTGAAAGATTTTTCAAAGATTATGCTTAGAGGTTCTGTATGGTAGTGGATAGCTTTTTTAAGAAGCAGGCATATATTCCATCCTGTCCAATAGATAGAGATGGTTTTAGATTGCATAGTGCTTTTTCAACATTGTCTTCTTAAAATCGATATGTATTAGATCATTGTAGTTTTCTGTGGTTCGGCTAGGAAATACTGGGTATGATCCATTGCTGTTTACAAAAACTGAGCCAAAGAATGCGTTAAAGATGTTGGCTTTAATGGTGTCATCGTTGCAGTCTTTACCATTAGGTCCTTTCAGGGGTAGGATGGACCTTGAGTCTTTTAGTTTGTTGTTTACAAAATTGTAAAAAGTACAGGTGGAATTGGTGTGTAGAAGATTTTCCCCTTGTTTAATGTGATAATTGGTGCATTCAGTCTTTATCTGGTGGCATAAATTTTTGTATCGGCTTTTGAAATTGGCAACGTGACCAGATTTGTTTTTCCGCCAGAGTGATCTCTTTTTGGATTGAAGTTTCCTTATTGTTATGGGTAATCTGTTTTTGTGTGTGTGCGTGTGTTTTGGGAGTTGTTGTTGGTACATATAGTTTGATGACTCTTTTGACTTCAAGTAAAAATATGTTGCAATGGTCTTCAACAGTATTACATCCAGTGAATAGAGATTGCCAATCAAGGGATGAGAGATCGTTGTCTATAAGATCATAGTTGCCTTTTTTGAAGTTATAATTGGGGATTACATCATTGTGATAATTTTTGTGTGGGCGTATGTTGAGACAAAAGTCAATCATATTGTGGTCACTGTTGGAAAAGGGTTCTTTAGTTTGTATTCCATAAATTAAATTCAAACTATTGCAGAAGATGAGATCGAGGCAATTGTTAAGTCTAGTATTGTTGTTTACTAGTTGTTCCAGTCCCAGATTTGTAACAGCATTGTAGAAGGTTGCATGTATGGGTTCAGTTGTACATTCATTTAGGGTCCAGTCAATATGAGGTAGATTGAAGTCACCAAGAAAGATAAAAGCATGTGGGCAGGATGCTGCCCAGGTTAGTAGTGTATTTAGCTTGTTTACATGTTCAATGTCATAATCAGGGGCTCTGTAACATAGTAAGAATCAAAATGTGATATTTAAGGATAGTTCACAGATAGTGATCTCAGGAAGAGCAAGCTCTTAGGTAACTTGGATGTTTTTTAGATGTAAGGACTTTTTATAGAAGATAATTTATTTTAATCTTTTATAGATTTCACTCCTTTTTCTGACAATTTATTTGAGAAAGAAAAATATTTCACGTTGAACTACATTCAGATTCAACGAGCATTTTCAATTAAACTACAAATTGATCAAGTGGATTTCAATGTTTATTTTCAAAGCATTTTGCTTGTTCAAGTTTTATTTGTTCAGTTGCTCTGAGAGTAGCTAACAATCCATTTGCCTATGCAAGGACAGTGAAGGTGTGTAAAGGATCTTGTTAACATGGTAAGGTTGTAATGATGTACTTTGTCACTTAAAAAGCCAAGCGCTAAATAGCAATGACATGAAAAGTGAGATCCCTCTCACTGCTGACATATGTAATTATAAACATACAACTCTTATCATCTACAAAGCATGTGATGGGGAGCCAAACTGTTTTCAGCACTGTTTGGGAAAGTCTGATACCTTGGTATAGCTTTGAAACTGCAGGCAGCAATTGAGAAACTTCAAAATATTTCAGCGGTAGAAATAAGTGCATCTGTTGGTGAATAACAGCTGACCAACTGGATAATTTTGGTATTCTAGGAAATCTGTTGTGTAAATGGAGTCCCATAATTGCTGGCTGGTTGTCTTGATAAAGGGAGGACACTAATGATACCAGAAGAAATGTACCATTCGCTTCATTTAAAACCTGTGCTGCATAAATAAAACCACTTTTAGTTCCAATGAAAAGGAATGCTTATATCAGCATTAAAGAAGACATATGCCTACAACAGGAAGGGTTGCTGCCAACCTGAGAAGATAAAAGAAAACTAAATGATAGATTTATAAACTTATCTGATATGGAAAGCCCCCCCCCCAAGAAGAATGAAATATTTTGGGAAATATTAAAAAAGGCAGAATATTGCATTATATTTTATTTGGGAATTTATTTGAGAATATTATATTTTCTCAAAGAGAGAAATGGAGAAACATGTCTTTTTTAGAGGCAGAAAACAGATCCCACTTTTTCTTAATAGATGTCAACACTTAAGAGATAAAGAGCTTATTGAAAGAGGAAGACAAGTATTTAGATAGCTCTATTCATAGGCAAAGCAAATACTGCAGACAGAAATCCGTTCAAGACAGGTTATTTTGAAACTCCCTGCAGCAAAATCTAAACAAAGGTAGAATGGTAGGATTAGGAGCAGCTCTTCACTCAATATCCAAAACAAGAGGAAAGCCATTAAACCACAATAGGAATTGCCCAACATCCTTTCAGAACACAAGCCCCTTCATTGCATCATCCCAAAGCAGTCCAAACTTCACCTGGGAACTCAGATAAACAATAAGCCAAGAGCTTGACCAGATTAGCTCAGACTAACCTGGGACTTGCATTTCCTCTTTTGCCTATAGAGCCACCTATGACCCCTACATAATCTTTGCATGACCCCGTAGGAATCTGACAACAGTCAATAGAACACATGTTCTTGCACAGGAAGAGGAAGCTCAAATACAAAGCCCAAAGAAGATGTAAAAAAACCACCCCACTCTCAACTCCATTTTGTCAGCTGCACGAGAACCATAAAAGCTGGTGGTTCTGTTTCATCATTAAACCATCTTTCCAATCAGCCTCCATGTTTCCAGTGTCTTTTTCCCAGCTGACCCAGATGGATTTTCCTTCCAACACTGATAAATATATGTTTGCATGCATGTATACATACATATCTTGATACTATTTAATCTTTTAACCGATACAACTTTTTAATTTAGTGGGAAAAAAGGAAAGAAACAAATCATTGGAAGGACTAACCATTAGTTTTAAAATGTTAATATATACAGAATATGGTATACATTAACAGCCAAATATTTGTGTGTGTGTGTGTAATAAAATACATATTGATAGTAATGTGATCCAGATGTCTTTTCCTATTAACTTATCTTTTCTCGTGAGCAGATAGAATTTCCATATTATTCTAATAATTGTTTTATCTCCTGAACTTTTATGGGAAATTTCTGAAGCGTCAGGTTCCCTCTTTACAGCATAGTTATTCCCCTCTATTGAAGAAAAATTGCTTCACTTAGTTTCTGAGGTTTCTCTGTAAACAAAAGACCATCTGCCTTTTATCCTAATTTAAACTTTGAGAGCAAGTTATACAACCTGACTAACACTGTGAAGTGTTAAATGTCTACCTCACAATGATCCTTATTAATGAATTTGAATGGTTGTCAATAACTCTGCGTTAGTGTTGGCCACAGAAAGCATTTGAAGTCATACTCCATAATGGTTATTCAGAGGCTCCTCAGAGTTGGCTTTCTGTCTAGTTTACTATTTACAGCAGAAAAATAAACAATGATTTGAAAGACAAAATCTCATAGTTTGATTCACGGTTTGTTACAGAGTGAAAAGAAAGGTCTTTGTTCTAGCGCTAACCCTTGTCGAAATGGTTGGGCTTAGTTTGGCTTTCCACTCCTTGTCTTTTTTAGAACACACATTTATAAAGAATGCTGACAATTTCATTTAATATTGACTAAGTAGAAGCATCATAGGGGCAAATGACTAATATATGGTCACACAAATATTTAAAAATATAAAGAAGTGGTACAGCTTCATTAAATTGATGAATGGCTTATCCCTTTCCTTTGATGACCTGTTTTATACAAATAGAGCACAGCACATAAGTTACTCATTCTCTTTGTCTCAGTTAAGCTACTCGTAAGTTGTCCTTGTCCCCTGCAGGATAATATGTTTAATAACTAAAATCTTGTGTCTGAATAGAAAGCTTTACCATTGGTTCAATTATTGAATTTAATGATGAGGCAGCTTATTTTAATTTTATATTAAATGAAGCAGCTTGCCTTATTGGTTACTAGCTCAATACCCATGCTTCACTATGAAACTATGTGGCCGGGCTTAGTTTTTGGAGAGGAAAATTTTTTGGGGGGGGGATTCTGCCTCTGCCTACCAGCATCCATCGGTATTCATCTGGCTAGCATCCTGTCAGTGTGTGAGAGAGTTGAGGGCTGTTTGGAAATTGGAACAGTATTTGCTTTTTTTAATTTTAATTTTTTATTTATTTGTTTTTGTCAGTTGCTTACAAGATAATCGTTATAAGTATAAACATAGTTATGAATACATGGATACATATAAGATAAAGAAACAATAGGACGGTAGACACGTTTGTGCACTTATGTATGCCCCCTTTGTGAGCAAGAAGGAGAGAGCAAGTAGCCTGGGCATGGTTTAGCTTAACTGTTCTGTACTAAAGCTGTTTGGTGCTGTGAAACTAAAACTGAAACTCAACTCCTCTCTGCTTGTATTTTGTATTTGGAACAGATTTCTTTTCAGGTGAGGAAGTGGAATAGAACTCCTTAGCATCAGAGCATGTTAATAATAATATGCAAAATACTAATGCTCTGATGGTCATTTTGAAAAATCCTTGTGGACTGAAATCTATTTTTCAGTGGACCTTTATATTCTCCTTTCCGTGGCTATGACAGTCCAGTGAGTGGTGAGGGGGATGATTCTTCTCCTCGCTGATTGGACTGAGTCTGCCTAATTGATTAAGCTCTGCCCTGCACCATTGGCCACGCCCCATCTTTTAATTTCTTTGAGAATTATAGAAACTTTGAAGTCTGCAGCAAAATATCCTGTATTATTCACCAACACACAATTTTTAAAATATTGATATACCGGTAGGTAATATCTGATATAACCCCATGCATTCATTCTTCCTTGTTGTGATTAGCTTTGTGCAATATGAAATTTATTGGGCATATGAAGGCAAGAGCATGAAACTTTGCTATTGTGGGTAATGTTATTGGATACTACTGTAATATGGCGAAATATTCAGGGATTTCTTGAGGAAATTTTTTTTTTAAAGTTTAGAAAGCTAACCCTTAGGGTTTAACCTAGATCAACTGTGGAGTTCTTAGGTAAGATAAAGCATCTGAATAATTTTATCTTACTATCAGTAATGGTTTAGCCTCAGTGCCTTTGTTTGTTGTAGTAATTCTTTAATTACAGATAGCATCACTTCTTCTGATGTGGTGTAAATGACTGGCTTATTGTTTCTGCTCTGTGTTATCAGATCAGACCATAACTTTTGAAAGTCCCAGCTCAGGGCCTCCAGGGCTAGTTAAGTGACAGCATTTCCTGCTGTGCCTGGTTTTAAAATCTTATTTCAGGCCTAATTATTACATGTGATGATACGATAAACATTTCTGGAAATACCTGTAAACCAGCTTTTCTATAAAATAATATGACTTGTAATGTTAGAAGATGTTTTTGGTGAACATTATCCTATTATAATAATACTCTATTATTTTATTCTGGTGAACAGTAATGGGTATGCAATATTTCTCTCCCTGGAATTTTAGAAGACTGTGCAAACTGTAACAGTGAATGAATTAAAATATATTGTGATATTCGGAGAAATTAGAGAGAGAAAATATTATAGAGTTATGTTTAATGTGATATTTTTAACAATCATGAAGTAAGTTAATTGTATGATGATTGGATCAAATTGTGTTGTTTGTAAATCAGGTGAAGATATCAATCCATAACTGAGTGGGAAAATGTTAACATCAGAAAATAATAAATGAGTGACAATATGTCCTCTTGCACAAAGATGGATAAAATGTCATTAGCAAGTAATGAAAAAGTATGCTTCATCTTATTCAGTTTCCCCAGTGCTATGTCTTGCATTGTGATCATAACATTTGGGGGTTCCAAAAGTGCTTTTTCAGGAGGCAACTGGACTTTCTAGTTTTTTCTTTTGAAGACGTTTCGCTTCTCATCCAAGAAGCTTCTTCAGCTCTGGCAGGAAAGTGGGGAAAGGAAGGATTTATATTCCTTGCAGACAGCTGGTCATTTGCATCCTTTTAGAGGGTAGTTGAAGCACTTGGAGATTTATCTGTGTCCTCAGGATCACCTGAGTGTACAGGATCCCCTGGTTCCTGTAGTCTGCAATTTCCCCCCCCTGGAAATCCATTCCTACTCCCACACCATTCAAAGGGTGTTCACCCCAAATTGAATATAAATCTTTCCGTTCCCCACTATTCTCCTGAGAGCCGGTCAGATCATCCAGAGAGTGGGAGGTGCTTCAGTCTGCATTGTTGAAGGCTGAGCTTAATTACTGAGGAATGCTCCTCCCTCCATCACGTGGCTCCCTTGCATTCCCCAGTTTACGCTCAGCCTTCGTGACAGTAGGCTATGTACTTCACCACTCCTTGGCCGATTCAAGAGCTCTTTTTTCATCAGGTTTGATTATCATTGCCCCGGTTCTCCTTAGCCTCTAAGCGCATTGGGATAGTGATTTAACAGGGGAGCGTGTTTCTTCACCCCCGGGGAGGCTGCACAGCGGGCGGCTTCTGCGCTCCGGTGCCAATCCCCCCCAATTCAATCCTCTTCCTGCTGCCTTTCTACGCTGCACTCGCAGCGGCTTTATTTGATCACGCTGTAATAGCGCAGCTGGTGTTCCCCCCCACCATAAACGTCGATCGCCCCAGGAAGGGGCAAAAATCACCTGGCTCCCTCTCTCGGTCCCTAGATGTGCCGGAGAGGCTGATTTTGGCCCTGAGCAGCCCGTGAGTAAGGGAGCGTGGGCGGCTGCCATTTTGGGCACCGCCGTGTATTGGGCGCCGCTTTTAGAGGCCTCATTGAGCTGCGAAGGGACTAGCTCTAATTATAGGCCTTCCAGCCTGTGAGAGCTATCAGAGATTTAGGGGAATTGGCAAACTTGTTGGCTTTCCTCAGCACGCTCAGGGCAGGAAATAGCAGTCTATCCCTCCCGGTTGTTGCCTGGGAGCTCCAGCTGCCGAGGCCTCACTCCAGCCTCAGGCGTTTTATTTGGCACATTGGCAATATTAACAGCAATTCCTGGGGTCACTCCTTCCTGGGAGCTCCAACCAGACCTTGGATTAAATATTATAAATAATAATAATACTAATAGTAATATTTATCATTACATAGATATCTAAATATTTAGATACACAAATATATATATATATATATATATATATATATATATATATATATACACGTATTTGCATATATATATATTTACATCTTATCATTATTTGGCTATTTCACGTTGCCAACACTGGTTGGCTTATATATCTTGATTGTACGCTTAGGCATAAAGGTATTAATAATTATATTAGTTTATATACATTTAAAATTCCAAAAGGGGGTGCGGGCCAGCGAAAGGACACTCGGCCTTTGTTGTAGGTTGAACCCTTGGCGAGCCAACTGCCTTTACATTTGTATTACAGTCCTTTCCTCTACAATGGCAGATGACAATTCCGCTTAAGGCCCTTCTTTGAAGGCCAAATCTAAATCCTACCACCTGCGCAAACAGGCTAAGGAAGCCCCTAAAGAAACTTCCAAAACTTCTCAGAGGGATGCTCTAAGACGTCATAGGGCACTGGAGAAAGAATTTGACAGACGATCTAGAGAGACACAACCGGTATTTCCAGCCCCCCCACCCTCTGCTCCCTCTACCTCCAGACACCCCCCCTCCTCCAGATTGCTCTTCCCTCTCCAGGCGCAGCCCATCCCAGGGACACCAGGTTCCCAGACCAACGACCAGGCGGACGCCGGAAGCAACATTTACGCCCACGGCCGCTGGTCTGCGCCATGAGGAGGTCGCCACAGTTGAGATCCCTGCGCACATGCAGGCATGGATGGAATGGGCTATTCGCCAGGGGATTGCAGAGGGCCTGCAAAAGATGTCCAGGTCTGGTCCTCCCTCGATGGTGCCCGAACACGACTCGCCATCAGTCAGGTCCTCGCCTAGATTGGACCCCACTTTTGGTCAGGTACCTTTACAGGAGGGCAGTTCTCTCCCAGAAAGGGATCTGGAGGAGGCCATGGAGGACCTAGATCGGTTCGGGGAGGAGGAGGAATTGGAATGGGGGTCTACGCACCAGGGGGAGCCCTTATCGGAGATAGACCCTATGGAGGGGGACATGTCCGAGGACGAGGGCCTCACCCCGGATCAACTCACCTTTGTGGGCCTGTTCAAGCCGCACATGTTTAAATCGCTTCTATTTAAGGCCAGGAACATTTCTGGCCTGTCTGTACAGTCCTCCTCGGCTCTCCCTTCCCCAGCAGAGGGACAGGAGGACGCCATCTTTAGGCAGCCCGTGGTGAAGGCGGAGGTGATCCTGGCCCTGCCCATTTTTCATGACTTAGTCTCAAACCAGTTAGACTCCACAAGGGCCCCCCCTGCCCCATCCAGCCAGGACAGGAGGTTCTTTAACCTTGAGTCGAGCTTCTGCAACCTGCTTAACACTCCCGAGGTAGATGAGCCCATCGTTGGTTTGGTATCCTTGTCCTCCCCCAGTGATCCCCTGGAGGTCTTGAAGCCCGAGGACAAGAGGTCCGAGCTTGCTTTACGTAGGGCTCACCAAGCGGACACCTGGGCCATTAGATCGGCCACTGCCGCTTCCTTCTTCACCAGGTCTTCGATCCGGTAGCTCCGTCAACTGAGGCAACATGTCCCCCCCTCTAACACAAGGGCACACCAGGACATAACAAAATTGATGGCTGCGGCAGAATTCTCGGCCGAAGCCACATACCACGCGGTTAAGTTCTCTGCCCGAGCAATATCCTCTCATGTTACAGCTCGCCACCTGCTCTGGCTCAAGCACTGGCAGGCAGATGTAAAAAACAAGGTTAAGCTGGCCACCGCCCCCATAAAAGGGGACAAATTATTCGGCACCGTCCTGGAGCCATTTCTATCAGAAACCAGAAGCAAGAAAAAATTTCTTCCCCCCCTTTTCCGTAGGTCAGACTCAAGAGCACAGCCTTTTCGGAGAGGTTCCTCACGACCTTTCTACCAGTTTCCTTTCCCACCCAGGTACCCGAGACCCCCCTCCTCCCGGCCTTTCCAGCCCCAGGATCGAGCCGATCCGGGTGACAGGAGCAGGAGGGGCGGCAGCTACAGGCGCCCCTTCAGAGGTTCAGGAGGGAAGCTCTTCCGGCGCAACAGATAGACCCCGTCCACCCCTCCCCATCGGTGGACGCCTCAAGCATTTCGCCGACCGGTGGGACTCTTCTACCTCCGATGCCTGGGTCAGGGAGATCATCAGATTGGGCCTCGCACTTGAATTTCAGCGCGCCCCCCCCCTGAATTTTTTATGGCATTCCCCCCCCCAAGAATCTCACCAAACGCAACCTAATGGATTCAGCTATCCACCATCTCCTCTCCATACAGGCCATACAACCTGTAGCACCATCCCAGCGGAGGCAGGGGTTTTACTCTCACCTCTTCGTGGTCCCCAAATCTTCAGAGGGATGGAGGGCTATTCTAGACCTGAAACGCCTTAACCGTTACCTGACCTACCGCAGGTTTAAGATGCACACCCTACAATCCATTCTACTAGGCATCAGGCAGGGGGACTGGCTATCCTCCATAGACCTTTCAGAGGCGTACCTTCACATCCCAATCCGGCCCTCCCATTCCAAATTCCTCAGGTTCTGCTACAATCACCACTTCCAACATGTGGCACTTCCCTTTGGATTGGCCTCTGCCCCGAGAACCTTCACTAAGGTCCTCGCGGCCCTAGCGGCCCACCTCAGGGACCTCCCAGTTCATCTCTACTGTTACCTGGATGACATCCTCATCCTGTCTCACTCCAGACCCCAAGCAGAAAAGGATATCAGAGCTACTCTTTCTGCCCTCCAAGATCATGGGTTCCTAGTAAACTGGCAAAAGAGCCATCTGTTACCATCTACACGGATCACCCACTTGGGGTCCGTCATTGACTCGGTTCAGGGAAAGGTCTTCCTTTCCTCTAAGAGATTCCGTAGCATCCAGGAGACTGTCAAACATATCAGACAATCAAGAAAGGTAACACTTTTAGAATTGTCTAAATTACTTGGTAAAATGGTCTCATGTATTTCCATTGTTCCCTGGGCCCGTTTACACACTAGATCCCTACAATGGTTCCTGCTCCCGTTCCAAAGGACCAGCAGAAGCAATTCAAAGGCCGCGGTCAAGGTGCCTTCAAGGGTCCTCACGTCTCTCCTCTGGTGGACCAGTCCCGCCATCAACAGGGGACACTGCTTCAAGGAACCCCAACGCCTCATCCTCACCACAGATGCCAGCCTGTCCGGATGGGGCACTCACATCCACTTGCTCTCGACACAGGGCAAATGGTCACAGGTAGAACGCACACACAATATAAACTGGTTAGAACTTCATGCCATCCACCTGGCCCTGCGCAACTTCCTTCCCCACGTACGCGGGCGACATGTCCTGATACGGAAAACGTCACCGCCAAGGCTCACGTCAACCGACAAGGGGGCACCCACTCCATAAGTTTGATGAGAGAGGTCGAACGCCTCTGCCGTTGGGCGGAGCACAATCTCAGCTCTCTCAAAGCCGAGCACATCTCAGGGGTCTCAAACACCCAAGCAGATTGGCTGAGCAGGACCACGGTGGACCAGTCTGAGTGGCGCATTCACCTGTCACTATTCAGGGAAGCGACCATGATGTTCGGCCTTCCGTCAGTAGACCTCTTTGCATCCCCGCTTAACACCTAACTCCCCAGGTTTTTCTCGAGGTATCCTTCCTACGGGGCTGAGAATCACAACGCCCTCCGCTGCCCCTGGCCCACAGGGCTTCTATATGCATTCCCTCCATTGACCCTGGTCCCCAGGGTCATCCAGAAGCTCATCTCCGAGAAAGCAGAGCTGATTTTAGTGGCACCCTACTGGCCCAGGTGCCCATGGTTTGCGGACCTCCACTATCTATCGGTGGCCCCCCTTTGGAAAATTCCCCCGCATAGGATATCCCTTTCCCAGGGGCCCCTCCAACACCCGGACCCTCAGTGGCTCCAGTTAGCCGTTTGGAGGTTGAGCGGGAACGTCTAATGAAGGAGCAGTTCTCTGACCAGGTTATTGATACCATTTTAGCCGCAAGGCGGCCCTCAACAACCCGAATATACAATGCCACTTGGAATAGCTTCTGCAAGTGGTGCCATAATTTCCAGATCAACCCTCTTTCACCCTCCATTGCTCAAGTTTTGGAATTCCTCCAAGAGGGTCTGAGGAAGGGACTTTCTCCGAACACCCTGAGGCATCAGGTAGCAGCCCTCTCAACTGTGATTATTTGCGACAATCTGGGTACCCTCTCCCTCCACCCTCACATTAGGGCGTTCCTTAGGGGAGCAACTAACTTGTGTCCCCCAACTGTACACAGATACCCTACCTGGGACCTCAACAAGGTCCTGACGTCCCTTACTAAACATCCCTTTGAGCCTCTCAGGGAATCCTCACTCCAGTTCCTAACTTTCAAAGTCGTATTCCTGGTGGCCATTACTTTGGCTCACCGAATATCGGAGATAGCCGCCTTGTCGGTGAGGAAAGACCTTTGCATCTTCCATGCCAACAGGGCGGTTCTACGGCCGGACCCTACCTTCTTGCCTAAGGTCAATTCAGCCTTCCACAGGGCACAGGAACTCACACTTCCGAACTTCTGCCCAAATCCCTCGCGGGAAAGGGAGAAGCTTTGGCACACCCTGGACGTAAGACGGGCCCTCCGCATTTACATTAAACGTACCCAGCCCTTTAGGAAGTCTGAATCCTTATTCCTTTCCTTTCAACCTAAATCCTTAGGACACAAAGTGTCCCCGGCAACCATCGCCCGCTGGATTAGAGCTACTATTTCCAAAGCTTACTTGTCCCAGGCTCTGCTGGTGCCCAGCAGCATAACAGCACACTCCACCAGAAGTGCAGCCACCTCGGCAGCTTGGGCCATCCAGGCTCCAATTGCTGATATTTGTCGGGCAGCCACCTGGGCCTCCCCATCTCCCTTCATTAGGCATTATAAGATCGACATATTTGCCTTGGCGGAGGCTTCATTTGGTAGACGAGTTCTCCAGCGAGTCCCGTAGGACAACCAAGCTTTGGTATGTCCCACTCTCTGGATGATCCAACCGGCTCTCAGGAGAATGGGCGTTGGTCCTTACCTGACACACCATTTCTCTGGAGCCGGGAGGATCATCCAGCCCCATCCTTTTAAGTTCACCTTCTGGTGGGGTCTTGTTTCGGCCAAGGAACCGCTTAGCATAGTAAGATGAGAGCACGATCTTCTCTTCACTCTCGTCTTCGCGTAAACTGGGGAATGCAAGGGAGCCAGGTGACGGAGGGAGGAGCATTCCTCAGTAATTAAGCTTAGCCTTCAACAACGCAGACTGAAGCACCTCCCACTCTCTGGATGATCCTCCCGGCTCCAGAGAAATGGCGTGTCAGGTAAGGACCAACGCCCATTCTGTCAGAACTGAAGAAGCTTCTTCGGATGAGAAGCGAAATGTCTTCAAAAATTTTTTTTTTAAAAAAGCAAGAAAGTCCAGTTGCCTCCTGAAAAAGCACCTTTGGGACAACCATGACTTTGATGCCTGAGAATCTCTACAGACTAGCATTTGGGAGGTAAACCCAGATAGGATTACTGAACTCCTTCAGCAATAAGAATTAGAACAGATGCCAGACAACTATGGAAGTTCAGGAGAACCTTTATCAATTTAACATGATGAGGTAAGTGTTATGTCCTGAATTTGCATACTCGAAATCCCCGCGCCTTGATTGGCTAAGGCGCGGGGATTTCTGATTGGCCAGGCGAGCCGCGCTGATTGGCCCGATTGGAGTCTCTCGCGATTGGTTCAAACCAAGAGCGGGAGACTTGAATCGCTGCCATTGGCCGCGGCCGCCGCAGCGAAAAGTATAAAAGCCGCGGGCTTTTTGCTTTTCGCCGGTTCGGTTCCCCATTGTAAATAAAGAGCTTTGAATGAAAGTCACCGACTCTGAGCATCTTTTTGCGGACACGACACTGGCGACGAGGGTGGGATCTCGCCCCTGAACCGAACCCCGTGTCCACCAAAGAACCAGCGCCAGCGCAGAGATGGCGAAGATTGCACCGCCCGCCCCCTTCAACCCCGCCGCCGAGGACTGGGAATCGTACTCGGATCGGTTCCGTATGTACCTGGAATGCGCCGGAATGAAGGACGCCCCGGGCCCGCTAAAACACGCCGTCTTCCTTACTCACTGCGGACCAGAGGTCTTCCAGATGGCCAAAGCATTGGCCAAGCCGGCAGACGCAACCGCCATGGACTGGGACGTCCTCGAACCTATTCTGCGGCGCCATTACGCCCCCGAAGTCCCCATCCTGATACGGCGCAACGAGTTCTACCGCCGAAACCAGAAACCAGACGAAAAATTGAGCGACTTCGTCGCAGAGCTACGGCGCCTAGGAGGACTCTGCGAGTTTGAAGGTCTGAACAGTCTCATAAGAGACCGCTTCGTACTCGGCTTATGGGATCCTACACTCCAGAGCCGACTTATGGCCAAGGGCGACATCAGCCTAGCCGATGCCCTTACCGCAGCCGCAGCCGCGGAAGCAACCCGCACGTCAGCGGACAGCATACGAAGATCTGACGCGAAGGGCGGAAACAACAACCCGGCAAGGTCGACCGACACAAGAAACGAAGCAACCGCACACTACGGAGAATACCAGTCAACCTCCAGCACGTCGGAAGACGAGGAGGACATACATCGCGTGCAGACGGGACGCGGCGACCAACGAAGTCGAAAAGGTCGTAGGTCGAGGACCAACTGCGCCGGGTGCGGCGGCGACCACCCCAGGTCAGAATGCCGATTCTTTGACTCTATCTGTAGGCATTGTGAACGACGGGGTCACATCGCCCGAGTTTGCCACCAAAAGAAGACTCGCAGCCCGCCCAAATGGGAACAACACGACAGAAGGAGAGAAAGTTCCCCGCCCAGAGCCCGAGAGTGCCAACCAGACGGTCGATGGGACCGTACTCAACGATCTCAAAGAGGCGGCGACGGTCGGCGAAAGGAAGAGACCCACCAGACGGTGACCATCGGCCACGCCATCTCCGACGGCGCCAGAAAGGTACACGTAGAAGTCCATATTGAAGGCCAGCCATGCAAAATGGAAGTGGACTCCGGGTCCTACCTTTCCATGATTGCATGGCGCGAAATCAAAAGACTAGTGCCTACACTACAAAAAAGAAACGTAAATGCCCAAAAGATCATCATAAAAGACTACCAAGGGAATCGCGTCCCAGTAGTGGGCACCAAGAACTTTAATATAACTTACAAAGGCCACACCGAACAGCTGCCACTCACTATCGTCGATCGCGACCGCCCAAGCCTACTGGGCTTACAATGGTTCGCCCCGCTTAACATCGCGCTGACAGGTGTCAACCACGTCACCATCGAAGCTTGGGAACAGCGGCTAGCCCAGGAGTTCCAGGAGGTCTTCGATGGAGGCTTGGGCAAGTACCAGGGGCCCCTTATCTCGTTTGACCTAGACCCAAGGGTTCCCCCTAAGCGGCTTAAACCTAGAAGGGTACCATTCGCCTTAAAGCCTAAAATTGACGAGCAGATCGACAAGCTCGTCAAACAAGGGGTATTGCAACCGATAGACCATGCCAGATGGGAGACCCCTATAGTGACCCCAGTAAAGCCAGACGGGTCCGTGAGAATTTGCGGGGACTATAAGGCCACCCTAAATGGCGCGTTGCAACAAAGCGCCTACCCAGTCCCAATAGTGCAACATTTACTGCACTCACTGGGAGGGGGCAAAGTCTTTGCCAAGCTCGACCTCACCCAGGCATATCAGCAGCTACCTGTGGACGAGAAAACGGCGGAAGCCCAAACAATCGTGACTCATCGGGGGGCCTTCAAGTGTAACCGACTCCAATTTGGAGTCAGCGTGGCACCAGGCATCTTTCAGAGCCTGATGGAACGTTTGCTACAGGGCATTAAGGGGGTGGTGCCCTATTTCGATGACGTATTAGTGGCGGCGCCAAACGAAGCCGAATTGGAAAACCGACTCAGACAAGTCTTAACAAAATTTAAAGAAACAGGACTTAAAGTCAAACGAGAAAAATGCCAACTATGTACAAAGCAAGTAGAGTTTTTGGGCTATCTCCTAGACCGGCATGGCATTCACCCTACGACTAAAAAAGTGAAAGCCATCAAGGAAGCCCCCACCCCAAAGTCTAAAACGGAACTACAAGCGTTCCTAGGCTTGCTAAATTTTTATAATGTTTTCCTACCTCAAAAGGCAACGGCGGCGGAACCTTTACATAGACTCCTGGACAAGAAGGCAGCCTGGACTTGGGGGAGATGAGAGCAAGCCGCCTTTCAAAAAACCAAAGACCTCCTCACCTCCGACGCCGTCCTGATGCAATTCAGCGAAACCTTGCCCTTAGCTGTCACTTGCGACGCATCACCTTTCGGCGTCGGCGCTGTCCTCAGCCACACCCTCCCCGACCAGAGAGAAGCACCCATCGCTTTTTTCTCCAGGACTCTGACTAAACCAGAACGGAACTATAGCCAGCTGGACAAAGAAGCTTTGGCTATAGTTGCCGCCGTTAAACGTTTCCACGAATACCTGTACGGCCGCCCGTTCACCATCGTGACGGATCATAAGCCATTGCTGGGCATCCTCGCTGGAAACCGAGCCACGCCGAACATCTTGTCACCCCGGATGACAAGATGGTCCGAATTCCTGGCAGCCTACAGTTACGAACTGCTACACAAGCCAGGTAAGAAAATTTCGCACGCGGACGCTTTAAGCCGCTCGCCTTTACCTGACTCTGAACCTGACCCAGCACCAACAATAAACACCCTAAGTATCGAGAGCTTACCTATTACCGCATCAGACATTGCCAGAGAAACCGTTAAGGACAGGCGTCTGGCACGAATCTTACACTGGTTAGAAAAAGGCTGGCTGGAGAAAGACAATGACGAGACTTTTAAAACATTCCGACAGCGCCAGACTGAACTCTCACTACTGAGAGGATGTATTCTGTGGGGTGACAGGGTAGTAATCCCGGACAGATTGCAAGAGAGGGTCTTAGAGATGCTACATGAGGGTCATCCTGGCATCGTCAGGACTAAAGCCCTGGCCAGGAGTTACGCTTGGTGGCCAGGGATGGACAAGCAAATTGAGGCATGGGTCGCCAAATGCCACTGGTGCCAGGAGACCAGATCCAGCCCACCCGCAGCACCTATCCGGGACTGGGAGACACCACGGGGGCCCTGGTCCAGAATCCATTTAGACTTTGCTGGTCCCACAAATGGGCATACTTTTCTAATCACAGTTGATGCTTACTCCAATTGGTTGGAGGTAAGCGACATGAAATCCACTACCACAGAGGCCGTCGTTAAAGAACTGAGTAAACTGTTTTCCACACACGGCCTCCCAGACGTCGTCGTCTCAGACAACGGGCCCCAGTTCACTTCCATCGATTTCGAACGGTTCCTGGCGGAGAGGGGTATCCGCCACGCATTAACAGCACCGGCGCATCCGGCGGCGAACGGTAGGGCGGAACGGATGGTTCAGTTTACGAAAAAGACCCTCCGGAAAATGGACCACGGGGAGATCAGCGACAAAATCAACAAACTCCTCCTCATACAGCACATCACTCCCAATACCACAACTAACAAGAGCCCTGCAGAACTTCTAATGGGCAGAAAGCTGAGGTCCCCACTCGACAGGTTACACCCGACCTATAACCCGGAGCGGCCCCCAGACTCCAGTTCCAGGTACCGGACATTTGACCCAGGTGACTTAGTCTATGCAAAGAACATGACGGGGGACCCCCTATGGATCCCAGCCGTCATAACTCAGGTCACTGGTCCACGGTCGTACCGGCTCCAAACCATCGATGGGCGAGCCTGGAAGCGACACATAGACCAGCTCAGGTCACGAATAGCGACTGACCTCAACCCCCAAGACACGAACCAAGGGGGGAGGGAATACCCGGATAGACAATCGCAGGAAAAAATAAACCAAAAATACTCACCGGAACACAGCCATCGCGAGTCCCCTCCGGAGAAGAACCACCTGGCCAGCTCTACCGACTCGGAGAAGCCAAGCGGGAGCGGCGAAATCCGCAGCTCAACCGACCCAGTAGGCCCAGGCGGGAGCCACGGCGAAAGAACCGGCCCGATCATCCAGCCGGTTCGCACAGAGGCAGGAGCAGCCAAAAAGATGACCGCTCCGGCCGAGTTACAGCATGCAAGTGAGTTGCGCAGGTCAACTAGGACTCGACGGAGCCCCGCCTACCTGCGTGACTACACCACGTGATGGACCATACCAAGAGGGGAGGGGTGTTATGTCCTGAATTTGCATACTCGAAATCCCCGCGCCTTGATTGGCTAAGGCGCGGG
This sequence comes from Hydrophis major, assembly GCA_033807585.1. Lineage (NCBI taxonomy): Eukaryota > Metazoa > Chordata > Lepidosauria > Squamata > Elapidae > Hydrophis > Hydrophis major. The sequence continues at coordinate 142,650,009 of CM066331.1, forward strand.
GATTTCTGATTGGCCAGGCGAGCCGCGCTGATTGGCCCGATTGGAGTCTCCCGCGATTGGTTCAAACCAAGAGCGGGAGACTTGAATTGCTGCCATTGGCCGCGGCCGCCGCAGCGAAAAGTATAAAAGCCGCGGGCTTTTTGCTTTTCGCCGGTTCGGTTCCCCATTGTAAATAAAGAGCTTTGAATGAAAGTCACCGACTCTGAGCATCTTTTTGCGGACACGACAGTAAGGATATCCCTATCTGAACAGAAGGACTTGCATTGGAGCATTGATGTGCTAATGTCCCATGAGATGTTGTTACAATTTGAATGGATTTACAGTCATGTTTTTACTACCCTTTGTAAATTGCTGAAAGCTGTTACCATGTACAATATATAAAATGTGTAAATAATTGTCTGCCAAGTGTATCACTAATATAACTGTGAATATAGCATACTGGTTCATTTGTCTATTAAACTTTAATCTGGTGATATCTGAGCTGCAAAAATCCAGGCAGATGCAAAAAAAAACTATTTGCTGTGTGTCTACCACAGTGTTTTTGTCAACAACTTTTAAAATGTGGGGACTTCAACTGGCAGGATTCCCTAACTAGCATGTATCTTAAAGCTGCTATGGCTGAGAAGCAATTGGTCTTATAGGAGTTTCTTGGATTTTTGCAGTTCAAATTGAAATACACTCACCCAGCTTCCAGTTGTTACTGTTGTTATTTCAGGACAAAGCAAGAAGGAATTGAAAGCAGACACACTCTCCAATTCAGAACAAAAACTACCTGTGCTACTCAAGCAAGGTCAAAGATCAAAGCTTTTTAAAATCTGCAATACTGTAGGGCAATGAACATTTATTTAAGTACCTGCCAGGGACAGGGGCCTCTGGTTGGAGGATATATGGAGCATGTATTTTTGGCTTTGATGCCTTGTTTCAGCAACCAATCTTTGTCAGCCTTGTATACTGTAGATCACTCTAGTCTGAGTTCTAAACCCAGTAGCTGCTTCATTAAAACTGCAGAGTAATTCAATCGTTTTGGGAAAGCTAGATACTTAATAATTGAAGGACATGAACAAAGCAATCTTTTTTCACCCTTTGGGGCATATGTTGCATTTTTAAAAACTTAACTGAAATTTTATCCTATTTCATTTGGTTATTTTAACTGCTTACAGATTAGATTATATGGTTACCATCTCCAAACATCCCATTGTCAAATTGCACCAAGAGGAAAACAAGCTCTCTGCTTTTGCATCAGACTTTAAATATTATGAAAATAAAGACAAATGGAGAAGTTTTAATAATACTTATTTTCATAAAAAATAAGGTTTTATATATAATCTCTAGGATCCATTGAGGACAACAAACTTTGAAAGGATGTTTGTCGATAAATAATGAAATTAAAATATAACTTACAGATCGCAGTTGGGAAGAGGCCAGAAGTGGTAACAAGATGTGGATGAAACAATACAAATGTGATAAGAATCTATAGATTTTGAAATGTGATAAGGGTACTATAGATTTCCTTCCCACTTTATTCTTGGGGTTTAGTACTTCAGTTCTCACATAGGAGTGGCAGTCATGCTCTGGTAGTCACATTGAGGAAGAAAGATGGAGGAGAGGGTGAGAATAATAAATCTATCTGAGATTAGAGTAGACTTTTATTTTTCAAACATTTTCAGGTGCACTACGAATTCCTGGTTTAACTTAAATCCTCATTCTACCTTGTGGTATTTATATTAGCTGATGAGTAAACTTCCTTCTTTTATTTTCAAAAGAAATGGGTGTGCTATGCTGATCGGTAAATAACAGAATTATCTATCTTAGTATGTTCTGTGATTGGGGTCCACTTATTTCTGTTGCAACAGGCTGTTTTCTGCTACCTTTCTGATTAAGTGTGCCTGACTAGAAAGCCTACAAAAGTATGATTTTTAAAGGCAAAAGTAATAAAAGCTGTAATGACACAAATGGTGACTCATGCATTAACAATACTTTATAGGAAATCATTATTAAAGTGTGTGTGCTTGTACTGTACATGTGTATACATGTGGATGAGTGTATAGAGTATATTGTATATTGATTAATAATATAATAATAATAATATATAATAATATTTATAATAATATAGTGTATATTGATTAATAATTGTATTGTATTAAATTAGCCTCCAAGCACTGACACATTAGAATTTTGTGATGGAGAAAAAAGCTTTCAGTCCTAAATGCTTACTTATAAAATCAAATGAAAAAACTTTCTCATTTTTTGGCTTGGTCCAGCATTAGTATGAATTACCGTACCTCCTTTAACTTGATGATGTCTGTGTATATCCACTTCATCTCATATAATCCATACCTTAATTAGGCTGCTGGGGAGGATGATTTTTGAAATCGTTCATCTGGATCAGTGGTCGCCAACCAGTGGGCCGGGATACACTGGTGGTCTGTGAGAAAATTTTGGTGGTCCGCAGATAAACGTCACCCTCAAAGCACCCCTCAAAGCAATTCATCCAGTGTGTGTGGGAACAAACGGCTGCACCACCCACATGGCCTGTGGGAACACAAGGCTTGTGACGCTTCTATTGCGAACAACACGAGGTAGTGAGGGGAGGGGGGAAAGGGTGGAGGTGGGAACTTGCCTCCCCCACCCCTCGTGCCTCACCTGGCCACCAGGTTGCTTCTTTCTTCTTCTGTTTTTGGCTGCACGCAAGGGAAGCAGCAGAAGTCTTTCTTTCTCTCCTCCAAACTCAGCCAGAAATGAGTCTTTGGGACCCTGCAAGGCCTCCTGCTCCAAGAGGCTGCAAAGACTCATTTCTGGCAGAGTTTGGGGGAGAGAAAGAAAGACTTCTGCTGCTTCTGCTGCTTTCCTTGCATGAAGACAAAAGTCTCTCTCTCTCTCTCTCCCTCTCTCTCCCTCCCCCCCTCCCCAAGTATGAGCTGGAGACAGTATCCTGCGATCCCAAATAAAGAATGATCAATTAGTAGGAAAATGGGGTGGGGAATTTTCCTGCAGACATTTTTTTGGATTTTGCCAGAGTCTCTGTTCTACGGGATTTAAAATTATAAGTTTGGTGGTCCCTGAGGTTCAAAAGGTTGGCGACCCCTGATCTGGACAACATCATTTTCAGAAGCACTAGTAGGAAATCATTGGTATATGAAAACTTTTCCTTCTCTTAATCTTCATTTTCCCAAAGATACATTAGGATCATGCAGTTTCATAGGGTGGCCATAAACTTAAAGTAATAAAATAATAAACTTCAGATTTGAAAGCAAAAAGACATTTCTAAGTACATGGAGGCATCTCTATTGCATCTGTTGGCAATTCTTTAAAGTCATTGTACCTTTTTACAGAATGCTCAATTACTGTATGCAGGTACAGGGCAATGAAATTATTTGTTTGGCTTAAGAAATTGTTGACAAGTGCTAATCTTCATAAGGGTAGCTAAACTGACAATCCACTGCTTAAAACAGAATTTGCATTGAAAGAAATAAAGGAAGTCCAAACATTTGTATCTACCTCAGTGTGGGGAGCATGGTGAAGGTTTCCCAATAGAGGAAGATTCTCCAGTATATGTAATGGAAAAGTGGAGTTCCCAAATATTTTAGAATGCCTAATGATGTGAAAGGTAGTTTGAAGGAGTTAATACCCTGCAGGCATTGTTACCATCTGGGTAGACATGTTCAGACAACTGGTGTGAAGGAAACTGAAACATGTTTTGGGATCTTCAAAACAATATAAAATTATGAAGTCATCAAGTCTGAGAGGGAATTATAACCAGGAACGAGAAATCCTATCCACTCCTCCCCCAAGTCTTCATCTGCAGACCAAATTTCTGCCACCACTGGGATGGTGAGAAGTGAAACTTTAAACAATGTTTTCTTGGTATTATCCAGCCAATCTGATGTATTTTGCAATAAAGCTGAGGCCCCTAACTTGGTGCCCTTGGACATCTTCTTTGGGCATGCCCATCCAATATTTTGTTTTGTGATGACCATTATTTGTAAATGAGGAAGCATTCTCATCCCATGATAATCAAAGCATCTACATCAATGATGGCGAACCTTTTTGTTGTGGTGTGCCTAAAGTGTGTATGCACGCGATAGTGCGTGCGCAGCTGGCACACACAATGCAGCGTGCCCCCCTTGCACATGCATGTTTAACAACCCCCTTTCCTTGCACTGCACATGTGCGTGCCTCCCAGCTGATTTTTGTCCCATTTGAGGCCTTTTTCAGCCTCTGGAGCCCGAGGGAGGCTCGAGCGAAGCCTCTGCAGCCTCAGGAGGCCGAAAAACTGGAAGTGCCAAAACGGGCCTGTTTTTCGGCCTCCAAAGGCTGCTGAGGCTTCCCTCGAGCCCCCAGAGGACAAAAACGGTTTTCCACCAGGCTCCAGAGGCCAAATACTGGCTCTTCTGATAATTATTCATGTGCACAGGGAGAAGATTTATCTTTTCCTGCCAAAATGAGAAAAATTTAGCAAAGCTCATAGAGGGAATACTCCCATTGTAAAATAGAGTTGTCCAACCTTGGCAACTTTTAAGACTTGTGGACTTCCAGAATTCCCTAGTCACCCCTGCTATAGAAGCTTCTTCATCTCCAAAGCTGGAACAAGATGTGATCTTACAAATATGTACTATGCATTGCAAAAGCTCTCTAGAACTCAAGTCAAGAAACAAATTCTTACTTTTTTTCACTAATAATACCGTGGTTGTATGTCACTTTCACAGTTCAATAGTGCCCTTTGCAAATTTGATTTTTCTCTCTAATTCCAGAAGTCTATTTTGTAGCTAAAAATTTGATCAGTGCTAAGAATGCTAAAGCATTCAGAGCTCCCCATAACTCACCCCATCTTATTTCTGTTTCCAACTTTTTGCAGAGATATGATGTGAGTTAAAGTCATAAGTAGAATGACTAGAGAGCATAAACTCACTTTAAAATAATAGAACTTAGTTTTAAATACTTAGCAGACTATTGTACCAACAGAAATCGATCATAAATTTTCTCTTGACTTTTCATCAGTCAGGGAATCTTGGTTCTGTTGCAAGTTGGTTAGGTTTTTTTAAATGGTGGTGTTGTCTATTCTATTCTAATTGTTCTAATTGCAATTCTAAATTTGCAAGAGCTCCATTAAAACGCTCAAACTTCCTTATTAATACATATCCTTACTCTATTAGAGAACTGAAGTCTGCTGTTGGGAATATTATTTAGTATTGTTTTATTATGCTACAAAATTACAAAGATAATTAAAGAGGATATCAGTTTTAAAGAGAATAGGACTCCATTTAGTTTTTTCTGTGAAACAAGGGAGCAATTGTTTGAATGTTGTATAAATTCAGGATGAAGGAGAACAAACTGAAATTGAATCCAGACAAGATGGAGGTTCTACTGAAATTCAGGACTTCAAATTTAACTAATTTTAGGCAGGTTATTTTTTTTCCCTGGATGGAACAGGTTTCCAATACAGGTAGTCCTCGACTTATGACCACAATTGAGCCCCAAATTTCTGTTCTTAGATGAGACATTTGTTAAGTGAATTCCCTCCCCCCATTTTACGACCTTTCTTGCCACAGTTGTTAAGTGAAACATTGCAGTTGATAATTTAGTTACCCAGTTGTTAAGTGAATCTTGCTTCCCTGTTGACTTGGCTTGTCAGAAGGTCTCAGAAGGGGAAGCACGTGATCTTGGGACCCAGTGATGGTCGTAAGTATGAACCAGTTGTCAAGCATATGAAATTTGATCACATGATCATCGGGATGCTGCAAAGGTCATAAGTTTGAAAAGCGGTCATAAGTCACATTTTTCCATGCCATTGTAACTTTGAAGGGTCGCTAAACAAACTGTTGTAAGTCTGTATGTAAGTATTCCCTAAATATCTTTGCATTCTCAAATATTCTTTGTTATAGCCATCACCTGTGATTCCAGTCAGTCATTGAATTCATAGATGGTGTCCATAACAAAAGAATTACACAATTATGTCTGCTGGATCAATTCATCTTCATGGTCCAGTTGGATCTGTCAGTGTTTGCCCTTGCCTTGGCTACTGTATATCCCAATTTGATTATTATATTCTTATCTGTGTCTATCCATCAGTGGTAAGATTCAAAAATGTTTACTATCGGTTCTGTGGGTGTGGCTTGTGGGTGTGGCTTGGTGGGCATGGCAGGGGAAGGATAAATCCCCATTCCCTCCCTACCCCACTAACCTGCTTTCCAGCTCCATTCTCCTATGCAGGGCAACCAAAGAAGACCCAGCCGATCAGTTGGTAGTTAGGAGGTAGAGAAGAGATGGGTGCAGGGCCAGTCAGAGAGGTGGTATTTGCCGATTCTCCTAACTACTTAAAATTTCCTCTGCCGGTTCTCCAGAACTGGTCAGAACCTGCTGAATACCACCTCTGCTATCCATGGAAAGTATTCTGAAGTTAAGCTGATGCAAAATGTGGCAGCTGGGCTGCTAATCATATGGGGATTATATAGTGTGTGTACTAAAGATCTGCAATAGCGGTTTATTCTTTACTAGACACAACTTAAAAGGTTTTCCATCGCCTATTAAAGCCATAAATAGCTTAGAGGACCTGTCTAAGGCGGTTACCTCTTCTCTTAGAATCTGTTAAGAACAATAGAAGCCTTTGGTTTACTTTCTAAAACGTTGGAGAGGGCCCTCTTCTACAATTTTAATATGACTAGTTTTTATTGTAATTTATATGGTTTTAGTTATAGAGTATTGTTAGCTTTTTTAATGAGTTGGCAGATTATTTTCAAAAAAATATCGCCATATATAAAAACTAAATTTTGTGTAATTATTACATAGTCTGAACAAAATATGTTGTTTTCATTCCTTACTGGGTAAGAATAATTTTCAGAGCAACATTTTTATTTCTTCTTGCTTACTTAGCAAGATTAAATTCTTTCTCTAAATGATGTGTAGTAACTAATATATAGCATATATTGTAATTATGGTTATAGTTGAATGTCTTGTTAGACAGTATATTAAAGGTAAAGGTTCCCCTCACACATACGGGCTAGTCGTTTCCGGCTCCGTGTCATCTCCATGACAAAGCGGAAGAGCCAGTGCTGTCCGATGACGTCTCCGTGGTCATGTGGCCGGCATGACTAAATGCCAAAGGAGCATGGAACGCTGTTCCCTTCCCACCAAAGGGATCCCTATTTTTCTATTTGCATTTTTACATGCTTTTGAACTGCTAGGTTGGCAGAAGCTGGGACAAGTAACAGGAGCTCACTCTGTTATACAGCGCTAGGGATTTGAACCACCGAATGTCCAACCTTTCTGGTTGATAAGCTCAGCGTCTTAGCCACTGAGCCACTGCATCCCTTAGACAGTATATTACTTTCTCCTTAAAAATACACACATACACATGTGTGTGTCTATTTTTAAGGAGAAAGTAATACACTGTCGAATGACATTCAACTATAACCATAATTGCAATATATACTATATATTATTATATTAGTCTGTGTGTGTGTGTATACATATACACATACATACATACATACATACCGGTATATATATTGTAAATAATGTGGCAGATATGTGCATATGTGCACATACTTGCATATGTGGCTGATGCAAGTACATAAGTCACAGCTTTGGTGTGATATCACCATGTGTATATTTTCATTTGCTTCCTGGTTGCCAATCCCATTGATACTAAGGATATTGGGTTTATAGAAATTATGCTTCCACAGAGAGGAAGCGGTCAATCTATTTTCTAAAGCATCTGTAGGCCAGACAAGGAATAATGGATGGAAACTGAACAAGGGGAGATTTAACCTGGAAATAAGGAGAAATTTTCTGACAATGAGAACAATCAACCCATGGAACAGCTTTGCCCTCAGAAGTTGTGGGAACATCATCACTTGAGACTTTCAAGAAGAGATTGGCCTGCCATTTGTCAGAAAGGTTGTAGGGTCTCCCGCTTGGGCAAGGGGTTGGACTAGATGACCTATAAGGTCCCTTCCAACTCTGATTATCTATATCTGTATTCTAATTCAAAAACATCACACCTTTATATGCTTTCTAAAAAAAAAATTATAACTAAAAATTAAATACAGCTGTATTGTACAGATCAGTATCTAATGCAACCTCAGCTTCTTCAAAAACAAATTTCATTTTAATGAGTAGAACCCATTTCCAGGTACATATATATGTTAAGGATTAAGGAATATTTTTTTTTATTTTTTTTTAGTGTGGCAGCAACAATAACAGATACATTTGAGATCTTTTCCTACATAAAAAATAATCCTTTGTGGAAACCTTTGCTCATGTTTTCTGAGATTGCACTTCTTTTTTTTAGAAAAAAATCCACTTTGCCATTACTTTTCATAAGGCAACTATGACCGTCTCAGCATTAACATTGCAGTCAAGATTTGCATTTTGCCAAATAAGAAATGTCACAGATTCGCTTCTCTTAATAGATGCCTGGAGACCATTTTGTAACACTCTCCTTTTCAAGAAAGAATTGTTTGGGCTAGGAAAAGCGTTGGCACAAGAAAGAAGTGTTGCCATGGTGACTGAAACCTACATTTAGCTATCCCTCAAGAAAAGTAAGCTGCAAGGCACAGGTTTGTTGTGGCCTTTTGAAAGTAAGGGACCCTTTAAATTGAAGAGCCCGTTTTATTGTCCCAATGCAGATTTCTGTCACTTGCAGGAGAATAGATCTCTAGAGTATGGTTTGTGTATCAATGCTTATTTTAATCACTTTTCAAACAGAAATGTTTAATGACAATGACAGCCCCCTTTTTTTTGTAGCTCTGCAAGCCTCAGATGCTGGGGATCTGAACTTCAGATCGCAGCTTGGTTTCCTAGAGTTACGGAGAGAGCTCTTCAAAGCTAGCGTTAGAGCCTTGAATAGCAATGATAAGCTTGAAAAGCACAGCTTGGGAAATCTCCTGGGAAGGGATTTCTTTTCCCCCATCATTTATGTAACAGCGCTACCCGTTAATGGCTGGGGATGTTTCTGCTCCTATCCCGCAATATGTGAACTGGTTGTGCTGGTTTTTCTGCATGTTGAAGAAATGCCATTATGAAGAATTGCAATTGGCACCAGATTCTCCATTGTGTTCCATCATTGCGTTTCATAAGACTTGTAACTGCTTTTTGTACTGTGAGAATGTGTACTATTTATATTAGATTCAGGTCCTAAATTTTGGACAGTAGCTAAAGATGGCGTATTGTAGGAAGTTGGCACCCACCCCTCTCCTAGAAAAATGAAATATTTTAGGAAATGTTAAAAAGGCAGACTATTTCCCCTAAAAAGGAAGTAGGGACTCAGAGAGGCAGAAGTTCACTCCCCCACCTTTGTTAATGGGCGGGCCATTAAGGCCTGGGACAGGGTATTCTACATAACAAAGGCCTCTACCCATCTCACTACCTGGCTTGAGAAGATTGCATCAGCCAGCACTTAGATGAAGCTATAAGACCCCCACCCCGGGAGTCTGACAGCCAATGGGATACATTTCTTACACAGGAACAGGAAACACTAAAGTGGAGCCCATCAAGAGGGTATATAGCTAAGGGTCTCTCAGCATCTTGCTCTTTCTTTTTCCTTCACCCAACATCTTGAAGCATATGATCGTCCCTTTCACTTTGGAGCTCCAAGCTGTGTGGTCCTGTCTATCATTAAACCATCTTTCCAAACAGCCTCCATGTTTCCAGTGTCTTTATCCCCACTTGGAACTGAACCCAGAAGGATATTTCTTCCAACAGTATACACTGCTCTCTTTTCCTCTTTCTTCACTTCAAGAAAATGAGATGAGTTAGGTGAGGGTGGGATAAATTAACTGACCTCAAAGTCAATTGATAATAGCAATAGCACTTAGACTTATATACCACTTTATAGTGCTTTACAGCCCTCTCAAAGCGGTTTGCAGAGTCAACATATTGCCCCCAACAATTTGGGTCCTCATTTTACTCACCTTGGAAGGATGGAAGGCTGATTCAACCTTGAGCCTGGTGCGATTTGAACTGCCAAATTGCAGTAGGAGTTGCTTGCAGTAGTACACTCTAACCACTGCACCACTGAGCTATGACCAAGGGTAGACTAGAACCAAAATTTCTCTGTTCTTAATCCAGCATCTTAACCGCTAATTCAAAGGTTAGCAAACTATAGGTAACCTCAACTTGCAACAGTTTCCTTAATGGACTGTTCTAAGTTACAACAGCACTGAAAAAAGGGACTTTATGACCATTTTTCAGACTTATGACCCTTGCAGCATCCCCATGGTCATGTGATTTACATTCAGATGCTTGACAACTGATTCAGATTTATGATGGTTGCAGTGTCCCATGGTTGTATGATCACCTTTTGAGACCTTCTGACAAGCAAAGTCAGTGGGGAAACCAGGTTCACTTAACAATCGTGTTAATGATTTACCAACTGCAGTGATTTCACTGAACAAATGTGGCAAGGAAGGTCGTAAAATGGGGCCAAGCTCACTTAACACATTTCTCACTTCACAACATAAATTTTGGGCTCAATTGTGGTTGTATGTTGAAGGCTACCTATACAACCCACAAATTAAATCTGGCCTGCTGTCTGTTTTTATTTGGCCCTCAAGCTAAGGATTAGCCTATGAGTGGGTGGCATATTGCATCACCTGATGACCAAGGCCAGAAATAATGGCCTATCAGTGGCCTCCTTGCTAGCAGGCTGGTCCAATGGCTGCCACTCTCCTTGGCTTGCAGACTTACTAATTGTGCTTGCGGAAGTGGTGTGAGCCCTCTGAGTTGGTGTAGACAAGAAGCCAAACTATGAGTACTGACACTACCTTTATTGCAAAAGTTTTAGGAGCAGAATCTTGCCAGTCTGAACATGCTTCTCTCCCCCTTTGTCTTTATTTTCCAGAGAAAAGGGGAGTGTCCTGTTTGAGGTTTCTTCACATACTTCAGTTGCTTCTGTGGGCTGAAGTACCTCTTGTCTGACAGCCGTCTTGGCTGCGGTTCCTCCTACTATCTATCTACTAGGGCAGGAGTCTTCAAACTCGGCAGCTTTAAGACTGGTGGACTTCAACTCCCAGAATTGCTCCTCCCATCACGTTAGCTCAGAAATTCTGGGAGTTGAAGTCCACAAGTCTTAAACTTGCCAAGTTTGAAGACCCTTGCACTAGGTTATTCTCACAGCCCATAATGGGATGGATGGGATAAGACTCTTTACAGAAAATAATGCTGACCCTTGTAGTAAAGCTTATTGGCTTTCTGGGGTTCATATTTTTATATGATCTTTCTCCAATGTAATATATAAAGCTTCTTTTAATTAAAAAGTGTGTGAGGTGGACATTAGCAGCCACTGAGTATCTTTAAGCCACTATCTGGGGCGTTGAGAATTGCTCTCTAATCAGTTCCATGAAACAGTTCTTAGAATAGGTCCCACAACATGCAAATCAACATCCTATGTGCCACAAGGTTTGGTGATGCAGGCAGCTGGAGCTCTAATAATCTAGGCCAGGGGTGGGCAAACTACGGCCCGCGGGCCACGTCCGGCCCGTTGGTCTGTCCAATCTGGCCCACCCCTGAAAAAAAATCACTGCCATTGGTCTGTCCAATCCAGCCCGCCCCTGAAAAAAAATCGCTGGGCATGGCGTATTGCCCCCAAAGCTGCAAAACAGTGCGGAGCGATCTAGGGATAGGAAAGAAAAGAACTTTGCAAAGGCCTCGGCTTTTCACCTTCGAGTGCGACCTCTCCAAAGGTGAGTCCCCGCCGATCCCCCTTTTTTTTCCGGGGCTTCCAGGCTTAAACTTTGCAAAGGCAAAGCTTGCAGGCTGGAGCATCTTCCCGCCAAGGAGCGGAAAGAGTTCCGCCCGGCGGGAGGGGCGGGCTGTTTGGAGCCATCTAAAGCTAGGCCGCTGCTGGAGGAGCCTTGCCCTGCCTTGGTGCCCCGTTTCCCGGCTCAGTGGTCCTGCTCAGGCGGCACTTTAAAAGCCTGCTCCCAGCACCCAAGCAACTTCCCAGCAACTTTCAGCTTCCTTTTAACTCGTGGGCACGCGCAGCTGGCCCTGAGCTGCGTGGTGGAGGGGAAGCCTGGCGGGCAGGCAGGCTGCTTGGAGGAGGTGACCCGGTGGTGCTCCGGGCTTCCCCTCCACTGTGCAGCTCGGGCGAGGCGCGAGTGCCCATGAGTTAAAACGAAGTCAAAAGTTGCTGGGAAGTTGCTCGGTTTTCCGGGACTTCCAGGGCTTTGCAAAGGCAAAGTTTGCAGGCTGGAGCGTCTTCCCGCCAAGGAGCAGGAAGGTTCCGCCTGGTAGGCGGGGTGGCCTGCTTAAACTTTGTTCGGGTGGCACTTTAAAAGCCTGCTCCCAGCACCCGAGCAACTTCCCAGCAACTTTCGGCTTCCTTTTAACTTGCGGGTGCTCGCGCCTGGCCCCAAGCCACGCGGCGGAAGGGAAGCCCGGTGGGCGGGCAGGCAGGCTGCTTGGAGGAGGCTCCAGGCTTCCCCTCCGCCAGGCATGAGCGCCCGTGAGTTAAAACAAAGCCGAAAGTTGCTGGGAAGTTGCTCAGATTTCCGGGGCTTCCAGGCTTAAACTTTGCAAAGGCAAAGTTTGCAGGCTGGAGCGTCTTCCCGCTGAGGAGCGGGAAGGGTTCCGCCTGGCGGGCGGGCAGGCTGCTTAAACTTTGCTCGGGTGGTGCTTTAAAAGCCTGCTCCCAGCACCAGAGCAACTTCCCAGCAACTTTTAACTTGCGCACGCTCGCGCCTCACCCCGAGCCGCACGGCAGCCCACTCCAAGCAGCCCGTCCCGCCCGCTAGGCGGAACCCTTCCCACTCCTTGGCGGGAAGACGCTCCCGCCTGCAAACTTTGCCTTTGCAAAGCCCTGGAAGCCCGGAAACCCGAACAACTTTCCAGCAACTTTCGGCTTCGTTTTAACTCGCAGGTGCTCGCGCCTGGCCCCAAGCCGCGCAGCGGAGGGGAAGCCCGGCGGGCGGGCAGGCTGCTTGGAGGAGGTGACCCGGCGGTGCTCTGGCAGCAGCAACAGGCAGTTCCGCCCAGGCTCCGCTCAGGTGTCCAGCTGGGGCTGTCAGGAGTTGCTACCGCCAGCGCAGCTCTGCGCGGCTCCAGTCCCACGTTGCCTTGGGAAGGAAAAGGCAAAACCAGGAGCTGCTGAGCCTGAGCCTCCGGTGCCGCTGCTGCCATTGCAAAGCACCGCCGTGGCTCTTCCTTTTTGCCTTTCTCTTCCCGAGGCAACGCGGGACTGGAGCCGCGCCAGCGGTAGCAACTCCTGACTCAGGGGGCCTCCGAGGGGAGGGGAAGGAGGAGAAGAGGGGTGGGAAAGGGTGGGGTGGGGGCGATTCCCAAAAAATCTTGTGCTGACCTGGCCCGTCTGTCAAATTTTAAAAGTCAATGCGGCCCCCCGAGCCAAAAAGTTTGCCCACCCCTGATCTAGGCTGTCTTTCCAGGGCAGATAAAGATTCCTGTTCAAACATTTCATTCTGACCAACATTATTAGCAACCTAGTGCTACATGCAAATAATTGCATCATAAATGAATATCAAATCAATGCATGTATATAGGGTAGTTTGAGCCAGTGTTTTTCTAAATGTGGCAACTTTCTGTGGACTTAAGCTCTCAGAATTCCCCAGCCAATGTGGGAATGCTAGGAGTTGAAGTCTTAAAAGTTATCAAATTTGAAACAAAAAATGCCATAAAGCAACTTAGTGCTTGCTTTTTGCAAAACAGTTAAAACCGTATAATAGAATAGGAATTCTTTATTGGCCAAGTGTGATTGGACACACAAGGAATTTGTCTTGGTGCAAATGCTCTCAGTACACATAAAAGAAAAGATACATTCATCAAGAGTCATCTTATTCCAATGGACTATTGACATGGAAAGTAGACCTTAATAGTGGATTTTTGTGGGTTTGATGCTGCTGATTGTTTTATATTGTTAATAGTATAGCAACATTACACAAATCCAGGTACAATATTCCCCCAAAGATCCATTTGGCCCTGGCATTATATACCTGGTTCTTTTGCCAAGTTTTAAGTTTGAGAGCGGTGTGAGCCACTGGAGGTGGTTTCTCTCAGCACTTTATGTATCGGTATATTTCCATTTTGATTTATGCTTTTTATGCTTGTATTTTATGTGGTTTTTAAGGAATTTATTGTTATTTGATTATTTACACCTCCCTCAGTAGTGTGGTAAACAATCAGTTATATAAATTAAGTAAATAAATACTAAACGGTTGCTTGATGAGATATATTCATGGTAAATATTGTAGTCACTTAATGCTTTGTATTTAGAGGATGAATCTTGCCCTGCATATCATAATGTCTTTTTTCTTTTTACAGTTCAGACCAACTTTGCAATGAGCCGCTTAAATTTGCGATCTAAGTTTCATTTTCTGTAGCATTTTGGTATTAAGGAAAGTTGCTATTTGTTTGTGGGGAGTGCATTGTTCAGGCTGTACTTTCCTTGCTATAGTTTCCCTTTCTTTTTAAGTGGTAGTTTAAAAACACAGCTTAGAATCTTATTTGTCAAATGTTAACTTAAAAGGAATGTATACCCACATTAGTACTTCAAGTGTTATTTATTAAGAGAGGGGGGGAAATCAATTACTTGATCAGAGCGGCTGACATTCTGCAGATAGTACTGAAAACTTTCTCATCAAATATTATTTTCAACAGGTGTACAGTAGAAAAAAGATCTAAATGATTTTACATGGAAAGTCACAATCAATTTGCTTTTTCTCTAGTGCTTTGACAAGACTTTCCATGCTGTAGTGTTTATGCCACTGTTTGTGAGATTTATACATTCAAATAAATAAATGAATGAATTCATGCAGCATGTGGTGACCTCTAGCTATTTCCATTTGTGCCTTGTTCAGATGAGAAATGTTTAGAAATAATGCATAGCCTATTAAAAGGATCAACCTGTGAGATATCAGATGAATTCATTTTTAAGTAACATTAAAGCTACTTATAAGCAGCAAGTGTTCTGCTTGTATATAATATAAACTGCCTGCATTCCTATATATATTTGTCAGCCATCATTCTTTGCTCCCTTTTCTGTTCCCCTTAGCTTGTTGGCATGAGGTAATTTGAACAAGCATTCAGAGAATATCATTGTTCCCCTTAGTTACTCATAAACAGGCTGACTGGCAGAAGTGTGAAACTCAAAAAGACCAAGCCTTTCACAGGGCTCCCCTTGTTGCTGGGGCAACCAGAGAACTGGGCTGCATTTGTAAATGTGATCTTTGACCATTTTGCATGGATTTTCGCAGCTCTAAGGGACAAAAAAAATCCATCAAGAGCAATGTTTAAGGTTATCTGATACAAACCAGTGGAAAAAGCCTCTGAGAACAGCATCTACTCCTTTTTTCTGTAGCGAGAGAAAGTTTTCTTCTTCTCGAGTGAGATTTTTGTTTTTATAACTTGAACAATCAGAGTGCTCTTTGAATTCATGAGCCAAATATCAAAAGTGTAGCGATGGAAAATTCTTTCTCTGACTTTTGCTGAGTACCCAGAATCTTAATACACGTGTTCCTGTTTGATATAAACTGGGTGTACTCTTGCTCCAATAGGAACTATCAAGGCTTCTGTATAATTAACATATCAAATACCATGAATCTAAGAATTGTCTCTGTTCGTTGCATACTTAGTTGGCCCTCAGATAAATTTGATATGCAACGTGTAGTTACTGAAGGGAGGACAACTAAGTTTGATTCCTATCTTCTTCTGGATAAAATTAAATGTTTGTAACATAAAATCAATAATCTCTACCATGTAACCAGGGTTTAAATAATATCTAGAAAAGATAACCACAGCCCCCACCATGCAAATTCTAGAACAAACTTTTTATAAACAGACCAGCCAGCAACATCTATTTTTTGTTGGCTATTTTCCTTTTTCATGTTCCAGTCTGGAGACCACAGCCAAAACAATGTTTTTGTAACTGGGAAATGCAAACCCAGTTTGTCTTGATTATATAAACTGACATTGTCCCATTTTAATTTTTTTCCCCTGAGCTCAATGGGGTAAGACTGTACTAGAAATATGCAGTCAGAAATTGCAAAGAGTATTTTGGAGGAATATTTAAACAAAACAATTCACTTTATAAATCAATTATGTTCCAAAAATGTCATCAAATAGGAGGAAGAGGATCAAATTACTCAAGCAGGTGGAAGAAAGATGAGAGTAACTGAGAGTTGCAAACCAGTGCAGAAAGTTATTAAACCACTAAGGCTACTGCACAAATATTTGAAAATGCAAAGGATAAATCTCGTTTTGGAATATAAATCTGACAACAACAGTGCCTGTTATGAAGAAGATTTGATTATAAGTCTCTCAGTGCAATTAAAAGAAGAGTTGCAAGTAAATCTACAATCCTCAAGGAGAAAATAATAGTTTATAATTATTGAATAGGCATTCCAAAGAAGAAGAAGAAACTTATTTTTTGAGCTCAAGTTGGAGAGAACGATTTAAATTTAATAACTTAATTGGAGTTAGGATGGAATTTCTATTGGTTTGACATGTATTAAAGAAAGTTCCAATGCATTGTTTTGTTCTTATAAAGTGGGTTTGAAAATGAGTAATTTTTTTCTTTCTTTTTTATATGTAATTGGGTAATTCGTAAAATTGGGAAAAGATTAAACATATAAATAAAGAAGAAAAAATAGAAAGATTAAAAAAACTTGGAAAGAGTATAGTGATTTTTGTTAATGTAAGTAATGATAGATTCTTAATGTCTATAAGCCAATAGTGTCACTTTGGCAAAATGGACAGCATACAAGTTTGATATATAAGTAAATAGTTTAGAAAAATTAAGTGTAAATAGAAATAGATGTCACCACCCACAATAGGGCATAAATGTATTTGGTTAAGATGGCAATGTAAACTGATTTAAACAAAGAGATTCTATTTGTTCTTGGGATATTACTCTGGTTTTTATGCTTGAAATAGAAAAAAATGAAATTCAGAATTTAGTTTGAAGATTTAATGATTGTGCAGTTATAGAACTGGCTTGCAATAATTATAGGCAATGTAAAAAGTTGAGGTCATAACAGTATTAGTCAACACATTTTTTTTTTAAATTATGTGCCCCTTTTTTCTTAATCTTCATTTCTATTGTATTTTATGCTAAGAGCCGTGGTGGCGCAGTGGTCAGAGTGCAGTATTGCAGGCTACTTCTACTGACTGGCAGCTGTCTGCAATTTGGCAGATTGAATCTCACCAGGCTTAAGGTTGACTCAGCCTTCCATCCTTCCGAGGTGGCTAAAATGAAGGCCCACATTGTTGAGGGTAAACCGCTTAGAAAGGACTGTAAAGTGGTATATAAGTCTTAAGCGCAATTGCTGTTGGTATAATAAACCTCAGTAGAAAAAAACAAAAAAGAAATTATGTTTTTCCAGTAATGTGTGGCAAATTCAGTCTGTCTATTATCTGTGTGGCAAATTCAGTCTGTCTATTATCTATTTATCTATCTAGCTATCTATACCATAAGCCAATCTTGGAGCACTACCATGTAGCCTAGTTTTCACTCAGTTCCCATCCCCTATGGAAATCTCTTTGAAGCCGAGCTTCATTGAAGCCAAACTTCAAATCGTTTTCACTTTCTCTGTACAAGAACAGCCTGAGAACATTAGGAACAAATCTCTTCTCCCTCCAAATGGCCTATAAGAGTTTGTTCTTCCATGAGTTGACCAATAGGAATGTTCAACTAATGCTACTCAAATATTTGCTCTGAAGTAAGAGAACTTTTCTTATTTACTTTTTAGAAGAAAAAGAAAACAAATTGAATGTATTTGTATGCATTTGTATGGCATTTTAAAGAAAAAACCACAAATAGTTATATGGTGAAGATACCCTACTGCAAGGATATTTGTTTTTTGTTTATTATTTCAAGGCTACCCAGCAATTTATAGATAAAAGTTAAAGGAAAGAAGGCGAGTTGACTGGAAGGTCAAACTCCAAAGTAGCCAATAACAAATTAAACAGCCAGGTATTAAAAAGGTTGCAGAAATAGCAACAGCATTTAGACTTACATTCCACTTTACAGTCCTCTCTAAGCGGTTTACAGAGTCAGCCTATTGCCTCCAACAATTTGGGTCCTCATTTTACCCACCTTGGAAGGATGGAAGGCTGAGTCAACCTTGAGCCTGGTGAGATTCGAACTGCTAAATTGCAGTCAGCTGGCAGTCAGCAGAAGTAGCCTGCAGTACTGCATTCTAATCACTGCGCCACTGCAGTTCCTAAAAAGAAGGTCAGAAGGATGGAACCAGTACAAATTTCAAGGAGGATATCATCCTACATTTCTGATAAACTGGAAATATAACACAATATCATTTTTTAAACCTATAGCAGCTTCCATTCACAACCAAATCGGGTGATGACCAAAATATTTTACCTCTGGTCGCAAACGGGTGACCGAACACAGCCACGGTGATTTGCCCATCCATGCTGATTTGCCTTTCATGCCACACCATTTTTTTTTTTCATGTATGTGCTTCCGGTGACAATAAAATCGGGTGACAATCAAATTCTCTGAATGGATTACAGCCATCACCTGAGGTTATACTGTATAGCTTTTTATAGTTGTTCTAACCATGGTTACAATTTGTAGTATAAAATCTCTATGTGGGGTAGGTATAGGTGGGGACACTGAAAATGTAGTGGCTTACTTGAATCCAGAAGCAGGGAGAGAAAAAATTATTTGGCTTTTCTACATCACTCAATCAGCATCTTCATTTGAGATTTGATCTCCATAAGATACCGTGTTTCTCATATAATAAGGCCAGGTCTTTTTTTTTTTTTTTTTTGAGCCCCGAAAAAATGGCTAGGCCGTCTTTTCGGGGTGACTTAATTCCCCCCCTTGCATCTTCGGGCGGGCGATGATGGCTTGGATGTTGACCTCGGCATTGGTGGGGCACTTCGTATCAGGGTCAACGCAGGCAGCACCATATCCGGGTGTGCAACAAAAGTACTTCCTAACAGCAAGCCCCCCCACCATTCCCCCCAATTTCACATGTTTTAATATAGGCCTTAATTTGGGGGGAGGGGCTTAATTTCATTTCATGCCTATAAGACATGCTGGGACTTCCTATTGGGGGAGGCCGCATTGTTGGAGAAACAGGGTAGAAGGATAACAAATACAAAAGTAACTAAAAGATTAACAGCTTATATTTTACACCTCTAAAGCGGCTGAGGCCTGTGTCTCCAGATGTAATAGTTATAAGGAGCTTGCTGTTTTATCAAGCTGCACAGTTTTTATAGGGATATGAAGTTGATTAGAAACTATAGCGTTAAGTTTGGGTTCCCTGTTGATGTTATTTGACCTCTTTCCCTAATAATTAGGTTGGAATGAGCACTGTGTATTCCATATGTCAAGGTGCTGAGAATGGAATGAAAAATAGGACAGCCAACAGACAAACAGATTACTCTCAAGCTCTTAGGTTGCCAACATTTTTTAAAGTTCAGTTTTGTTCTGCTTCCAAAAAAACTGGTATAGAGCCAGAAAAACATGGTAGGAGTTGTCTTAGAAAACAACATTGCTGGCTATTTCTCTGGAGCTACATTTATCTACCCAGAAGCCCCCCCCCAATCCAGTTTATCCATTGGGCTCCCCAAATTGCCAATAATAACAACAGTTTGAATAAAGTAAAAGACTTAACTATTACTAGTGTTTGCATTGTTACTTATACAGTAGTAATGTTATCCTAGGTGCTGGGTGTTATACAGTGAAATAGAAGCATAACCTCCTTGCCTATAGTTGCTATAGTCATAATCCGTACTCTCTATAGTGATTTTTTTGTAAAGCAGCCCAAATAAGAAGTTACCAAGATGTTTCTATCATGAAGTAATGAATCACGAGGACACATTTTTATTATAGAAATGAATCCTTTATACAGCACTTCACATTCAAAGGGTAAGTGGTGTTTTTAGAGTGAGCAGAAATGCTCGTGTTAATTTATTCTGGCCACCATATTTCGAATGCAGTGGATTTTGTCGTTATTTCATTTCACCACCCCAGAATCCTTCTATGTCACGGGTGTCAAATTTATGGCATCACGTTGCCATCATGTGATGTATTGTGATGTTTTTCCTCTTGGCGGAGCTGAGGTGGGTGTGGCCTGCACGTAAGGCATCTGGCACGTAAGCCACCAGTTTGATACCCCTGCTCTATGTCTATTGCATCTGAAGTCCACCCAGGGTGGGCTTCAAAAATGTTAGCAACCGGTTCTCCGTCCGGTTCCTGGGTGGGCATGCCCATGCTAGGTGTGGCCTAGTCGGCCTCCTGCAGCACAATGAGGGGGCCATTTTTACCCTCCCTAGGCTCCGGAGGCTTTCCTTGAGCCTCCAGGAGGGCAAAAACGGCCTCCCCAGACTTTGGGGGCCCATTTCTGGCCTTCTGGAGCCTCTGGGAGACCCATTTTTCCCCCTCTCCAAGCCTCCATGCAGACCTTACTTACCTCAGACATGAAATTCTTCCGATTAAAATCAGAATTCTGTTTTTTTTGGGAATCGACCCCCCACCCTTTCCCCCCTTTCTTCTCCTCCTTCCCCTCCTCTCAGAGGCCCCCGAGTCAGGAGTTGCTACCGCTGGCGCAGCTCCAGTCCCACGTTGCCTCAGGAAGGTAAAGGCAAAAAGGAAGAGCCGTGGTGGCGCTTTGCAATGGCAGCAGCGGCACCGGAGCAGACCAGCCGTTTCTCCATCTGATGGCCTCGGCCGAATCTCTGCCTCCCAGCGAGCTTGGTCCTCTGTCCGCAGGCTTTCCCGGCCCCTTGCCAAGCGGGTTTTCCGCCCCTCGCCTGGCCGGCCGGGCTCCTTGAGCAACCCGGCTGCCTCATGCTGAGAAGCGCACTGCCAGGCGGGGGCCACGCGGCACAGGGCAACACACCACCGCCCAGCCCTGGTGAGGAAAAGCAGCGGGCGCTCCCCAGATGGCGGCCTTGGCCCTGACACCAGGGAAGCGGCTGGGAGCTGATCCACACCTGACCGGCTGGAAAGGAAGGGTGTGTAGCGTTGGTGTGTGTGCAATTTCTTGGCGCACAGTACGGGGTCTCTTTTGGCCAGCCCCGATTTTTTTTCCAGAGGGGAATATCATGCCTGTTACCTGGCATCCAAAATGGACCTTGTGGGGACTCCGGAGAGGGGAAGGGTGGGTGGCTGGGGGTGGGATTTACTGGTTTGCCAACCCGCCAATTAAAAATGTAAAATTAGTTACCGGTTTGCCCAAACCAGGGTGAAACGGTAGCAGTTCACTCCCCCCCCCCCCGAGTCCACTACATGGGAGTTGAGTTTTCAAATGCTCACAGCTTTCCTGCCTATGCATTTAGTGGGGAAAAGTCCACAGCTTAGTTTGTGAAATATAGACAGCACTGTATCTAAAACTTACATGTACTATATTGCTTGGTGGCAAAGAAGACAACCGTCTATAATGTTTGCCACTTCTAAATAGAGTATTTTCTGGCAATCTTTATTAAAACAATATTCTTATGAAAGAATGCCCCAGCACACCAAACTGGTTGGCAGCAGTTCTGAACGTTAATGGTTTTGTTTAATATCTATGTTTGCTTATTCTTATAAATCATAGCAAATAGTACTTATGCTCTAATGCTGTTCTTGGCACATTACGGTATTTCATTCTCCAAAACACCTGAGGGCAGGACAAGAAGCAATGGATGAAAACTAATTAAGGAGAGAAGCAACCTAGAACTAGGGAGAAATTTCCTGACAGTTAGAACAAATAAAACCAGTAGAACAACTTGCCTCCAGAATTTGGGAATTCTCCAACGCTGGAAGTTTTTAAGAAGAGATTGGATAACCATTTGGTTGGTTGGACTAGAAGATCTGTAAGATCTTCCAACTCTGTTATTCCTAGTCCTATTCTATTCTATTCCATTCCATTCCCATTCTCATTCCATTCCATTCTATATTCCCTTTCTGTGCCCAAATCAGTGTTCAGTTCTTTTCTTTGTTCATTGAATGATAAAAGCAGGGACAAGTCATATATTTGGAAATTTAGAAGCACAGGATGGGCCCTCTCACCAAGGGACTGGCATGGGGAGAGGTTGCCCATTCACAAGTACAGACATGAAAAGCAGGGTCAGTTTTCAAAAAAAACCATTTACCAGAAAACAAATAAGTGAGATCGCTCGTCTTTTATCACCCTGCAAGATACAGTTAGAATACAATCGTGTAACAGAGGCTAAACTAATTACTAATAAAAATGATGGTGGAAACACTAAGGCAGGGGTGTCCAACCTTGGCAACTTTAAGACTTGTGGACTTCAACTCCCAGAGGGAACTCTGGGAGATGAAGTCCACAAGTCTTAAAGTTGCCAAGGTTGGACACCCCTGCACTAAGGTGTTTCAAAAACATGAATGAAGTTGCACAGGGTAAGCAGAGCCAAGTAAATTTCCATTAGCTGGCAGAAGGCTTTACCCAAATTCAAGATGACTAATTTGTGCATTGCTTTCTGCCTTGGCCCAGGAGTGTTATTTCTTTTGATTGGAAACAGTCTCTGAAAGTGCCCACAAAGGTCTGTCCCAAATCTGTGGTCAAATATACCAGCTTGTCATTAAAATAAAGAAAGAAAAACCCTAACTAGTGCTAACTAGTTCAGTATGGTTTATTTCAAAGATGTATGCACAGTGTAGCCTAAATTTTTACAAGATCCTTCTTAAATATAGCAGGCAGAGTCCAGTTTGGTGATTTTTTTTTTAAATATTGGTTGGATTTTTAATAGATTATCAGAGTTGGAAGGGACCTTGTAGGTCATCTAGTCCTACCCCCCCATCCAAACTGGAGACCCTACACCATTTCTGACAAATGGCAGTCCAATCGTTTCTTTTTCTCCTTTCTCCTTTCCTTCTTTCTCTCTCTCCTCCCCCCAAAAGAAAGCAAAAATAAAACCTTTCTCTTTTTTTTCTTAACACACAATATTGCATTCCTTCCATTGATTCCTAAAGTCGTTTTGTGTCCCTGCCTCCTTCCAAGCTTACGTGTCTTTTGCTCTAAAAAAACATGTGTATCTGTAACTTAACTAAACACTGCCATGCTGATCTTCTAATCTAAGATGAAAATAATTATGTACACATACGATGTTAGATAGCTATAATCATAAGGAGACACTAAAGGCCAAATATAGGGTGTGTTACACACTTACAGCAGGCCCACATTTCCTCAGCTTGGTAACCTTCAGTTGTACTACCTCTGAGTGATGTTAGGAATTTTAAAATTAACACATGTATTTCTGTCACATTCTTCTACTGGTATCTTACGTTGAAGCATTTTATTTTTCGCTGCCTGTCACTTCAATACTCTTCATTCTCTCTAAAATGTATAGGCAAAAAAGAAATAAAAGGTGGCTTTATTCTCTGTGAACTTGCCGTATCACTGGATAATGCTTGCATAAATCAATTATTTTTCAGAATTATGCTACCATTTCCCTGAAAATACGACCTACCCTGAAAGTAAGCCCTAGCTTGATTTTTACGTGCGCACCCAATATAAGCCCTACTCAACAATATAAGCCCTAATTAAGATCCTACCCACTCCAGAGTGGATGGGTAAAAATTAAGCTAGGATGGGGTTGGTGGGGGGTGGAACTGCTCTACTACTTACCTTTGGGCAGTTGTATGCAGGCCTCGCACACCCCGACACCTGCCTTGCCGGCCCATTTCTTCTGCAGCCAGCAAGGCTGGCAAGGCTTTCCTGAAGGCCTCTGTAGCTGATAACAAAGCTCTGGATTGATCCGGAGCCCTGTTATCTGCTCCTGAGGCCTTCAGGAAAGCCTTGCCGGCCGCAGAAGAAGAAGTTCTCGAAGGCCTCTGATAGTGAAAAGGAGGCTGGAGGCGATACATGCGAGTGAGGTTAGTCAGTGGATGACATCCTCTGAAAATAAGACCTGGTTCCTTTTTTGGTGGCAAAAATATAAGACAGGGTCTTATTTTGGGGAAAACATAGTATATGTGATGCAACATATAAGGCATCTGAATCTGGGTCTAATGTATTTGTTTTTGATGCCCTCAGTAGTATTTATGTATTTATTTTAGATTTTTTTAAAATCCCAACTTTATTACTTTTGTAATAACTCAAGGCAGCAAGCATGCCTAATGCTTCTTTCTCCTCCTAATTTCTCCACAACAATGGGGTCTGGGAGAGCCTTCTCTGCTGTTGCTTCTGCCCCTTGGAATATCTTGTTTGCATTGGTTATTCTCTCTCAGCTGTAACTGGCAGTTAGGCATGTTCATTTATTTCAAGACGAGTATTCATTTAATTCAAATTAAATGGAACCTTATTGAATAAAAACATAGAAACCTGATGGCAGAGAAAGACCATCGAGTCTACCCTTTGAGTTTGTTTTCTCTTTAATCTATATTATTTATTATTTTAATTATTATTTTTATATTTTAATGTTTATTTCATTCTTCATTTTTGTCGGATGATGGATATTGCAAGCGTTTGGGTTCAGTTCAGAATATACAAAATGTTCTTCAAGTTAAACTTGACTTCTTGCAATTTTATGAACATATCCAATAGGTTTTCTTGCAATAATATAGAAATGATTTTTTAAAAAATTTCCTTCTTCTGTTGTATTATTGTTTACTTCTCAGTCAAGCCCACAATCATGGTACTTCTTAATTGATTGTGTGCTTTCAATCTGATGACAATCCATACACTAGAGGCAGTACTATTTTAAACCTGTTTAATTCTGTAAAAGTAAATTCTGTCTAGGAGTTTTCTGAATTGTACCTTATTTTGTGTATTCTATTTGCTACTTAAAGCAATATGCTGTAGATATGTTTGGGCAAGGTTGCAATGAAGATGTTAAGGAGCCATTAAAATACATAAATTTTCATCCTTCTCTGTATCCGAGAGTTGGATACACTCCAAACTTAATTAAAATTTCAAATAATGTCTTGACATTCCTCAGTAAGTATTTTAACCTTGTTCTAATCTCCTTTGTTTTTTAAAAAAAATAAATAACAAGGTGGGGTTTTTTTTGTATGGCTATCGCATTAAATTGCTTATGTGTTTACATCATAGAGACTGGATGAATTGTATATAAATATGCAAGTATAAAAGAAAAAAACATTTTCTTGGATTTGTGCCCAATGTCTTGTCAGGCTTACTTACCTCCATTGATATAGAAATAGTTCTGTTGTTATTTTCTGCGCAAAGCAGAAACCCCAAGAGTTATAGGCAATTAAACAGAGTTCTGGTCATGTTAAATTTCCAACTGATATTTGAAAGCATGTCAGTAAATAAAAGTGCTATTGAATCACAAACAACAGGGGACATTCAGCCACCATAAATTTCAATTCTTTGAAGTCCCTATTGATCAGTTCAAATAACAGAGGCATCAGACCAAACATATTTTAATCCAGTGTCTTCCTCTTTATGACAAGATGTAATCCGCAAGCAGCATAGATCGTTTTAATTTCTGTAATGTCATTTGAAGAAAAAAAAATGCAAGTAGAAAC
The DNA here is from genome assembly GCA_033807585.1 of Hydrophis major. Lineage (NCBI taxonomy): Eukaryota > Metazoa > Chordata > Lepidosauria > Squamata > Elapidae > Hydrophis > Hydrophis major. Next base: position 142,675,420 of record CM066331.1, read on the forward strand.
ACGTCAGATTCAAGAACTTGCAGACTTTTGCAATGTGAACAAGTACAGCAAGCAAATACATTGAACTAATTGCTTCTCTCTCCCCAGCCCCCCAGAACATGCCAAATGTGTTGTCCGTTTTTTGGCATGCTATACAATTTGTGAATAAATACAGTTCTAAAAATAGCCTTTCTTAATTTCCAAAAAAAATTTCAGTTTGTGTTTAAATAACATGACTTGCTTTAAAGTTGATTGGCAACAAATCTTGTGGGCTCTTATTCAAGTACTTTTGTGACATGTGCACCTGTTTAACTTGAGGGAAAGATTCCTCCTTCATTGACTTAGTGGGAGGGGAAACTGTTGGCAGTAAACTTTAGACGCTCCATACTGTGCAGAGGGGCCCTGTTGAATTGTCTGCTACTTTTCCAACCTGTACTGTGTCTGTGTGGAATGAAAATGCTGTCTGTGAAAATCGTTGGATCTGATGGACCAATTTGCTTGCTAGCACGACAAAAGGTATTTTTTGCTTTTTTTTTTTTGGAATATGTACTCAGGAAATTACAAATGAAGACAGAAAGGATTAATTTTGATTTTGTGGGGAAATGATGAAAAGCTAATTGATGCCTTTAAAATTTGTCATTGTATACGAATAACATTGCTATATTAGGTTTGCAGTATTATCAATATACAAAGTGCTTTAGCAATACCACTTAGACTTCTATACCACTTCACGGTGCTTCAGAGCCCTCTCTAAGAGTCAGCCTATTTCCCCCCAACAATCTGCATCCTCATTTAACTGACCTCAGAAGGATGGAAGGCTGAGTCAACCTTGAGCCAGTAAGGATCAAATCCCTAGCAGTCAGCAGAATTAGCCTGCAATACTGCATTCCAACCACTGCACCACCTTGGCTTTAGCTTCCAATAGATTAAAAGGGCAAACCTTTCTATGCTTTCTCACTTTAAAACACAATTGATTAGTCTAGGACAGAAAAGACAATCAATTTGAGAGTGGGATGTCACTTTTTGTCTTTGCTTATAACTCTATATGTAAAATGCATCTATTTTATTTCCACAAAAGAGGTAAGATAGATTAATTAGATGTGTTCATGGCTGAATGCATGATCAAAATTCTCACTTCAATTCAGTCTGGCAACTTGCTTAGTAGATACCAAGCTGTTGGTAACTCAATTCAACAGATAGTAAGGTTTTTCCAGAATTTCATATTGAAAGAATAAGGTTATGGAAATTTTAGCAACTGGATAGTGTTTAGTTTTTGATCCAGTTTATCTCTCTTCTTGTTAGTCGTTTAATATCCATTTTGTGTAAATTGAGGAGGAGACTAATCTCTTAACTGATAAGAGGGGTATTTGGATGGCCAGTACGTGAATCTTTCTCTGAACTATTTCAGTAGAAAGCTAGACAATTTTGTGCTGCACAGAAGTAAACACAGGTATTTATTATAATCCCTTATGGAACCTGAAGTGGTCCTTGATGCCTGAAGACCCAGAAGAATCTAGAAAGAAGTTAGGAATACTCCAGAGAAGGAAGTGGTTGATGGTGTCCATCAACAGATTGGCAACCATATTTGGTGGCTGTGAAGAACCAGCAGAAGGAATGGCAATGCAGAGGTTAAAATTTGGCAAGTCTTTGAAACAGACAGGATACTCCACTACTTCCCTATCTCTCCTCACATCCCTCATTGCAACAACTCCAACTGATCGTGTTGCTGTTGCAAAGAAAATCAAATGGATGTATGTCAAAAAAGATGAAGTTGCTGAGAAACATCTGTCCAGCAAGAAAGCAAATGGACAAAATGTCAGTTAAGGGAAAGTAAAAGTAAAATCCTCTTAAGGGACTAATTAGGAAAGGGAAGTGGGAAAAAGGAAAAAAGAAAGGCTTAGAATTAAAATGAAAAGATCAACAAGAAAAATACCAACGAGTAAGGCCGTTGGATGAAAAATAATGACATCACAACAATATAGCAAAGCAACACAACATTAGTCTTACAACACAAGAGTAACTTAGGAAATAGTGACAATTGGAATAAAATCAGCTAGGGGAAATAGATTATGATAAAGAACTAAATAATATTCAAGAGGTATAATAATGTCCCTATAAATAACAGTTCACAAATTAGTTAAAGGTTTAAGGAAAAACATTTTTGTAAACCACCTTTTTGCTAATAAAAGACTGAATGGACTGAGGCTATCACTGTCCTAACTCCTGTGACAGGAAATAAGGAATAAGACTTTAAACTGCTGAAGTTGTTGAATCACAATATTTGCGCTAGCCTTATTCAGATTGCAACTATAGTGATTAGTATCAAATCATTTGGGTTCATAGATTGGGCTAAAGCAGTTTATAATATAGGCTGGTTAATTTTAATTTGGCACTCATGAAACTAGCCATTGTGGTTTGTAAGTCACAATGTATTGCTTATTGTTTTTTATGAATAGGATGTGTATGAGTAAATCAAGTAACCTGTGACATAAAAAAGCATTTGTTAGAACCGTGTACAATATTCAGCCTTTATGTACAATATAGTAGTATCTTTGGATTTGTTTAAAAATTTGTGCTAGCAGTAAATGGTCAGTCAGGTATGAAAATAACCATTATATTTATCTTTGCCGTTCTATTATAAGTCAGCAACTGAATTTTCAACAGTAGCTGTACCTGATACTGGTATTTTATTTACTTTCTCTCAAGTTCACATGCATGAATGAAATCAAGCTTATAATATTACAATGTCGTTTTCATTTCATGCCTTTGTTCAATAGTCTTTCACTCTGATCTGTAGAAACAAGGGAGAATTCTCTCTGAAGTTCATTTCCCCCTTTTAAATTTAAGACTGTTCATTTTGACTAAAGCAGGGCTGCCAACCTTGAGTGATAGTTCGGAGTGAGACACTGCAAGGGAGCGAAGCGACCAAGCCCGAGGGAGCGAAGCGACCAATGGGGGGATGGTGTGGAAGGGGGGTGTCCCCCCTTCCACGGTAGGGAGCTTTGACAATTTTACATTTTAAATGGTACAATCTGATGCATACTTTAGTCATGATTTGGACATATACATACATACATACATGTAAGCAGCACCAATGTACTTGAACCGGATTTGTAAGATATTGAAAAAATAATTGGGTAATTATTTGAAATTTCATAGCCCAAAATTTTGCCAAAATAAGCTAAATTGCACAAAGTAGGCTACCACTAAATTGTCTGTATGTGGGACTGTATGCAGATCCTTGGACGTGGTAAACATATGGACCTAGCTGCCGTCTGAATCAATACCGGTAACTAAGCAGTTGTGAAACAATAAATACTAATAACTTAAACTAAATTCCAGTTTTAGCTTCCTAGAGTTTATGTCATGATGCTCATCTACAAAATAGGGCCCTCCACAGATAAGCCACTGACTAATAAATGTTCAAAATTGGTGTTTTAATATCCACCATAGATGTCACTCACACACACACGTTAGCATTCATTCAACCGCGCCGGATCGACCCGACCGATGCCACAGATTGAAAATTCTGTTGGTACCGTACGTACTCTCATAAAATAAAAAAATCAACAGGAAGGACACACTTTCTGGTCTCGATAAAGAAATAAAATACACATAACAAAGTTAAATTCATATAATTCTCAGTCTCACTCTCATATAAGAGATTAAAATTATATTGATAATGATTTTGAATATGAATTTCAAGCGTTAAACTTACCATGATGAAGGAATGAAAGTCTCACTCTCATCAAAATGTGATGAAAGAAAGATCCTCTGGGGGATGGGCCTGGCCATAGTATATGAGCGCCTGGGTACCGGGCGCGGGTTTCTGGTGTGGCGGCCTGCTGTGCGGCCGTACAGTGTACGTACGTACAGCTGTACGTACGTATTCTCTCACAGTCAGTGTATGTAAAGCGATGTAAAGCACACGTCATAGCCATACATGTACTGTAATTTGCCAAAAGTACAAGCTACGTTCACGTAACTATAGGTAGAAACCAATCGTAATCCAATAGCTCGTCTTCGCGCGTGAACCAAAAACGATTATTATTGGTTAAACTTTACACCTGCGCGGGAAAATCTCGAAACTTTGGGCTTGGGCATATCGATATTCGGAATATCAGAGAATGTAGAGATATATTTATTTTTGTACATTCCATTTTGGGGGTTTAGCGTGAGATTTCGTTTATCAGAGTGAGACAGTCAAAATTGGTTGAATTGCGTGAGTCTCACTCTGATTGCGTGAGAGTTGGCAGCACTGCTAAAGTAGTCTAATCTATGTTGCTAACATTGAATACAAATCTAGAAAGCAGAAAAAGTATTGTTAATAAATGTTTTTGAGGTAGCTTCAGAATCTGACCAAATATTCTTGTATGGTAGGTTAATGTATTATTATTTTGTTGTTGGTTTTGCTGCTGTATATAGAAATGATAGTACTTTCAGCTCTCAAGATAGTTTTAGTTCTTCTCAAGATAGTTTTAGTTCTTATCTAGAAAAGCTCTGAAATAAGCTTTCTAATGAAATACCCATGATGGTACAACTAACATTTTCTAACAGTAGAGGAGAGATTCTAACGAGAAGTGCAGCGACATACTATAAGTAGGTGAGTGAATGTCAACTTCGAGCAACTTTCCTCACACCAGGGCCTTTACACAAGTAGCAGTATACTTCCAAATCTTGTAGTTATTGATTATATAAATGGTAATGATAGGAAGTAGAGTCCAACTCATGTGGAAGGTAGGCCTAAAGTCTATCCATCTTTAGCATGAATGTAAAGCATCTTAAACTTGTCAAGAGTACAGTGATGCTTAAAAGTTTCTGAACTCTTAAGAATTTTCAATATTTCTGCATACATATGACCTAAAACTAGATAAAAAAAGAACCCAGCTAAACAAAAGATCAGGCATAGCATATATTGTGTTTTCTTATGTAGTCTTACTGTTGGTTAAAAGTCTAAAGACAAGATGAAAACTCAACAATTGGATTGTATGTTGGAAGAATATGAACTGTTCAAAAAAAACAGACCTGACAAAAGAGAAGGTGGAGTTGCATTATATGTAAAAAACCACTACACCAGTTGTTTTTTACAGATGTTAAAAAAACCCCAGAAATGCACAAAAGCAAGGATAAAAGCCTCCCTGAATGCATATAAGTTTTAAATGAAAGGAAAAAAGTATGACCTTTCCAGAAGGGTTACTGTAGGTCACCAGCCATTTAAATATATCACAATGCTTCAAAACAGTATTGTTCAGGATGCCTTTTAAAAAGATGAATTTGTTTATTTAAGTATGGCATATCATATGGACTAGCAATATATATTAACATTTCATCTAGATTAGTAATACACCATCATATATACAATATATATAATACTGTATATATAATACTGTGTGTGTGTGCGTGTGTGTTTTTTTTGAAAAGCCAAGTATATGTATGTATGTATGTATGTATGTATATATATGTATGGCATTCAGCTTTGTTCGGGTATTTTCCCACGTCATTGTAGTTGTGCTTTTAAAGTTGTAGCAACGTTTCGGCAGAATTTCATCTGCCATCATCAAGCTTCTGCACAGTGTTCATCTGTGAGTCAGACTTTTACAGTGGTTTCAGATTTAAATTTGGGGCAGCCTATTGCTGTGCCAGAATGGTTTTTTCTTCATCCTGATAGGTTGGGAGTCTTGGTCTGCGTTTATTGGTCTTGGAGTTTGCTGTGTTCTGCTTGATTGGTGTTCCTAATATCTTCTGTCTGTTTTTTGGCTCTTTTTATATCTTGATTAGCTGGCAGCATTGTGTTACTTTATTGGAGGCCTTTAGTGCAGCTTGGTTTCGGGTAAATGGACGGCTATCATAATTTAGGAAGCTGGGTTTCATCTGGGTGCCTGGTTGGGGTGTGTTTGAGCTGGAGGTATCAGGGGGGATCTGTTTGTGCCCAGGTGTTTGCGTGGCTTGTGGTGTGGAGATTTGTTTGTTTGTGAGTGCAGGCTTCCAAATGATTGACAGCCTGGTGGAATCATCTCTTCTATTCTCTTCTATTCATTTCTGGTCTTTTTTCAATCTCTATGGCTTCTCTGATGATTCTATGGCTAGGGTTTTCTATAGTGGCTAGGGTTTTGGTGCCATTGAAGTTGATGCTATGACCTGTGGCTTCCATGTATTGAACTAGTGAGGAAGTGTGTTCCAGCTTTTTGACTGCATTTTTGTGTTCATCCAGGCGGGTACTTATTCTTCTATTGGTTTGTCCAATGTATGTGGCCGGGCATGATGCACAGGGGACTTCGTATATGCCTTGGTTTTCCAGGTCAATTTTATCTTTGGGGTTTCTAAGGATGGCTGCTATTTTTCTGTCTGTTTTGAAGGCAGTCTTGATGTGATGTCTGTGTAGTACCTCTTATGTAGGGCAGGACAAACTGTTCCATAGGTCTGTTCATCTTCTGGGTCTCTATTATCTTTCAGTGTATTTTTGTGGGTCAAGCTGGTGATTTTGCTTTTGTGGAAGCCGTTGGCTGTCAGTACTTTAGTCAGGATGCATAGTTCAGTTTTAATGTGTGTCTTGTCTACCAGGCATTTGGTTCTAGTAATTAGTGTTTTAGCCACGGAGTTTATCTGTGCTGGGTGGTGGTGGGATTGAGCGTTGAGGTAGTGATTAGTGTGTGTTTTCTTCTGGTATACGGTGTGTCCTAGTGTGCCATCTGTTTTTTTGTAGATTAGTACATCTAGGAATGGTTGTTGTTTGTTTGTTTCCATTTCCATGGTGAACTTGATTTTGGGGTGTGTGCTGTTTAGGTGTGTTAGGAAATTGTTTAGGTTTTCTTTTCCATGGGGCCAAATCACAAATGTGTCATCGATATATCTTAACCATAGTTTGGGTTTGTGGATGGCATTGGCCAGGGCTCTGGATTCGAATTCTTCCATGAACAGGTTTGCAATGACGGGTGACAGTGGTGATCCCATAGGGGCTCTTTCAATTTGTTTGTATCTTTGTCCTTTGTATATGAAATATGTGTTGGTTAAGCAGTGTTCTGTTAGTTCCATGAGGTGTTTAGCTGGTTGGTATTTATTTTTGATGATTTCAAGGGTCTCTTTTATAGGGACTTGAGTGAATAGTGAAACCACGTCAAAACTTACAAGCAGATCTTCTTGCTCCACATGTAGATCTTTGATCATTTCCAAGAAGTGGTATGAGTTATATATATATATATATATAGATAGATAGATATTTGTTTTCTTAAGTTTTTGCGGGTACTTACATGTATGGCATTCAGCTTAGTTCGGGTATTTTCCCACATCATAGTAGTTGTGCTTTTAAAGTTGTAGCAACGTTTCGGCAGAATCTCATCTGCCATCATCAGACTTCTGTATAGTGTTCATCTGTGAGTCAGACTTTTACAGTGGTTTCAGATTTAAATTTGGGGCAGCCTATTGCTGTGCCAGAGTGGTTTTTTCTTCATCCTGATTGGTTGGGAGTCTTGGTCTGTGTTTATTGGTCTTGGAGTTTGCTGTGTTCTGCTTGATTGGTGTTTCTAATATCTTCTGTCTGTTTTTTGGCTCTTTTTGTATCTTGATTGGCTGACAACATTGGGTTACTTTATTGGAGGCCTTTAGTGCAGCTTGGCTCCGGGTAAATGGACGGCTGTCGTTAGTTAGGAAGTTGGGTTTCATCTGGGTGCCTGGTTGGGGTGTGTTTGAGCTGGAGGTACACCCCAAAATCAAGTTTGCCATGGAAACAGAAACAAACAAACAACTACCATTCCTAGATGTACTAATCTACAAAAAAAAGATGACCCACTAGGACACACCATATACCAGAAGAAAACACACACCAACCGCTACCTCAACACCCAATCCCATCACAGCACAGATAAACTCAGTGGCTAAAACACTAATTACTAAAACCAAACGCCTGGCAGACAAGACACACATTAAGACTGAACTATGCACCTTGACTAAAGTACTGACAGCCAACGGCTTCCACAAAAGCAAAATCACCAACTTGATCCACAAAAACAAACTGAGACATAATAGAAACCCAGAAGATGAACAGACCTATGGAGCAGCTGTCCTGCCCTACATAAAAGGTACTACAGACAAAATTAGTAAGATACTGCAGAGACATCACATCAAGACTGCCTTCAAAACAGACAGAAAAATAGCAGCCATCCTTAGAAACCCCAAAGATAGAATTGACCTGGAAAACCAAGGCATATACGAAGTCGCCTGTGCATCATGCCTGGCCACATACATTGGACAGACCATGGGCACAAACAGATCCCCCCTCATACCTCCAGCTCAAACACACCCCAACCAGACACCCAGATGAAACCTAACTTCCTAACTAACGATAGCCGTCCATTTACCCAGAGCCAAGCTGCACTAAAGGCCTCCAATAAAGTAACCCAATGTTGCCAGCCAATCAAGATACAAAAAGAGCCAAAAAAAAACAGACAGAAGATATTAGAAACACCAATCAAGCAGAACACAGCAAACTCCAAGACCAATAAACACAGACCAAGACTCCCAACCAATCAGGATGAAGAAAAAACCATTCTGGCACAGCAATAGGCTGCCCCAAATTTAAATCTGAAACCACTGTAAAAGTCTGACTCACAGATGAACACAATACAGAAGCCTGATGATGGCAGATGAGATTCTGCCGAAATGTTGCTACAACTTTAAAAGCACAACTACTATGACGTGGGAAAATACCCGAACAAAGCTGAATGCCATACATACATACGTACATACATACACTTGGCTTTTCAAAATGACCATCAGAGCATTAGTATTTCATATATTATTATTAACACGCTCTGATGCTGAGGAGTTCTACTCTCCCTCCCCACCTGAAAAGAAATCTGTTCCAAATGCAAAACACAAGCAGAGGAGGTTCAGTTTCAGTTTTAGTTTCACAGCACCAAGCAGTTTTAGTACAGAATGGTTGAGCTATAAGCCACATCCAGGCTCCTTGCTGTCTCCTTGCTCACACAGCAAATACTGTTTCATTTTCCAAACAGCCTCAACTCCCTAACACACTGATAGGACACTAGCTAGATAAATACTGATGGATGCTGGTAGACAGAGGCAGAATTTCTTTTCCTTCTTTTCCTCTCCAAAAACTAAGCCGAACCACATAGTTTCATAGCGAAGCACAGGTATCGAGCTAGTAAAATATAAATGTTTAAAAGATCTATATTCAAATATCCAGGTCCAGGCCATCAAACCATTGAAGTGAAGCATCATTTATATGAAAAAAACCAGATACTGGATCAGTATATATCCTCAACCTGCAGCTGATGTCATTTACAGTTTGACGTGGCACCGCGCTCTCACACTGAGGGAAGGATACCATGCTCAATTTATACAGAGAGTCTTGGCAGACAACATGTGAGGTGTGAATCCTATTCAGGATTGTCCATAGTTCAAAGTCTGGCCCCTTTTTTGTAAGGTCATTTATATGTCTTCCTATGTCTAGGCATTCAAAAAGAAAGATAAATGTTTTTCATTTATTACTAGCCTGCATAGATTCCAGTCTCATACTGTGAACATATCATGTTGGCCTAACCAAACACTGATAATCACAAGATTTCAAGGAAGAATTTATATAGTAGTTGCCATTTAATGTAACTCTGTAACACAATAGAGTCATATAAAATAATACGAATAAGTCTCTTTAAAAAGTAAGAGATTTATTCAGTTTGCAATAAACCTTCTTTCTATAGCAAAGGGTTGATCTAAGAGACAGAAAAAATAATTTATGATTTATGCTCCAGGCATATGTCAGGTGTATGGGGGGAGAACTTTTTCTCTAGTAAAAAGTTTGCAAATAAAATAATGAAGAATAAAAGTATAAAAAAGCTTGCAAACAAAAGTTGATGCTGTTTATCCACTCTGAATATTTATATATGGTCCAGGCAAATATCTGGATTTTTTGACTTGAGTCTTTCTGTCCACATGATGTTTGCTATTCTTCACATTTGCCACCTAAAGAACTTTACAAAAGGTCTTATGTCCTAATCTCATTTCAAATTCTTTTCTTAAACATATATGGAACTCAGAGTTTCCCTGCATGGAAAACAGTGGTCTCTGTTGGCAACAATTTGTGGACCATTCCATTACTAGATAATAAATCATGCCTATTGTCTTATTCTTTGGTCCATCACACTAAAAGAAAGCAGTGCACAGTTCAGGTCTCCAGTTTGTATAATGCATATATCTAAAGAAAAGCTTTTGCAGTCAAAGCACTTGACTAATAAATATTAAATTGTCTCCATAATATATGTACTAACAGTGTCAAGGCTTGTGTGCCTTGACATATACATCAATATTATCATATGAAGAACTATATAAAATTTTCAGATCATTTCTTGTTGGTTGGCACCTTTGAAATTAGAAGAATATAGTGTTTCAGTGAGAAAATTAGCAGAATATTGTCACAGTGTATTGGTTTTATTCATTTTTATTATATACCCCTGATGGATTTTCCTCTCAGTTTTTAAAAGCAAAATATTCATTAGGGGAAAATGATTTCATTAATGTTTTGCTTTCATAAAATGCAGAGGTAGAAATTAATTGTAATTTAAATAAATAGTTCTTACGACCATTGTGCAAACTGCTAACACGATTGATGAATGAATTACAATTCTTGGAATTGTACCCAAACAAACACTTTTTGATAGCATATGTAAGAACATAGAATGTTCCCAGCCAAATACTTACAAAAATAGAGGGATTAATACGTAGAAGCAGAATTCAATCGAAGATGCTTTAATTTTGATTACTGGACTACCTCTGATCACCATGTAGACAGGAAGAGACATTGGAATAAGGAAATATAAATTAGTTACTGCTTCTTTAGCTCAGGCTGATTTCAGCCATATATGCATGCCTAGTGAAAATCAAATACTTATTTTGGATTTTCATAGATGAAATTGGTAATAGTTCTATTTTTCTACCATCTGAAATATTGATTAACAATTGGTTGATTGATTAATTTGATTTGATTTTAGTCCACTGCAATCAATCAAAGCTCAGCACTTAAGCATTCGTAATAAAATATTAATGGTATAGCCAATCAAAGTAAAATTTCCAAAGATGATAGCACAAAATGCAAGTTCTCCTTAGAGCTGCTCGGATCGTCTAGACAGTGGGTGGAGCTTCAGTCTCTGCTGTTGTAGGCTGAGCTTAATTTCTGAGGAACGCTCCTCCTTCCATTATGTGGCTCTGTTACAGCATTCCCCAATTTATGCTCAACCTTCGTGCAGAGTAGGCAATTTTTTGGATGTGCTCTTGGCCATCTCAGGAAAACCCTATTTGATTCGTTACTCTTTCTTCTCCAGGTTGTATTTAATTCATTTAATTTTGTTTCTGTTCTTAGCCCTGCACAGTTGGTTCCTTTTTAATTTCTAAAGTCCCCTGGGAGGCTCTCCCAGCCCCAGGGGGTCCAGGGGGTAGGCTAGCAAACCTTACAAGCTGCCCCCCCTTCCCATTGCCTTACTGCCGTTTTTTTTGTTCCGCTTGCATTAAAACGCTCCGTTTCGCTCCGTTTCCCCCCCCCCGAACTCCGTTTTTCTGCCTTTTGAACTCTGGTTTAGTTCCTTTCTCTCTGTCCTTCCCCTGGGGACCTTGTATTGCCCCTGGGGAGTCTCCTGGTCGCTGCAGAAGGGCCCCTGCAAGTCCACGTAGCAGGCGGCTGCCATTTTAAGCGCCGCCTCATGGCCAGGGGCCATTTTGTTTTCTCCTTCCTTATCTCTCTGATTGCTGCAGTGTGCCTAGATTAAAGCAGCAGGACCAGCAGGCCTGCTCAGAAGCGATTTAAACTCTGAATTTGATTTGTTCTGTTGGAGGCTTGAGTTCTACCTCCACTTGTTGGCTTCCCCCGCGGCCAGCCGTAGCGGACGCGGCTCACTCCTCACCACTTCTGCCCAGTTCTGCGTGGGACGGCAGCCTGGTATAGGCTTGACTTTTCGCCTTAAGGCCCTTGTTGCTCCTTGATCAACCTGATTGGCTTTTGGATTTAAAAACAAACAAACATAACCATTAATTACGGGATCAGAGGAAAAATAGAGACAGAGAAAGATTTCCTTAATTGAATCAGTTTAAAAAAAAAAGATAATAATAATAAATAAAGAAATAAAGGAATAAAGAAATAATAACGAATAAAATAAATGAATAGGAAACGGGGGGGGCATAAAAGAATTTCCCAGGGCTCCTGGCCTTTGTTGCAGGTCGACCCCTAGTTGCACCAACTGCCTCATATTCGATCCTTATCTTCTTCAATTGTCTAAAAATGGCAGAAGGCAATCCCTCCAGTGGCCCCTCTTTAAAGGCCAAATCAAAAACCCACCATCTGCGCAGGCAGGCTAAGGATTCCAAAGCCTCCCAAAGGGACACCCTAAGACGCCACAAGGCGCTGGAGAAAAAAATAGACAAGTGCACCAGACAGGCAGACCCAGTGCCTCCCACACCATCCACTCCTTCTACCTCTACTCTACCCCCCCCTCCCTTAATCCATTCCTCCCTATCCAGGCGCAGCTCGCCCTCTCAAGGCCACTAGGCCCCTGGAACACCGGCCAGACGAACACCAGAGGCTACCTTCACACCCACAGCCGCCGGCCTGTGCCAGGAGGAACCTCTCATTCAGGAGTTTCCGGAGCAACTGAGGTCCTGGATGGAGTCGGTTATCCGCCGAGGAATTGCGGAAGGACTCCAACAGATGGCTAGGCCTGGTCTGCCTCCAATGGCCACCGAATCTGTAAGATCATTCCCACTCATACCGGAACCGTCCCAGGATTAGGTATCTCATCAAGGGGAGGTTTCCCCCCCAGTCAGGGAGGACGAGGAGGCGGCGGCAGGGGACTTAGATTTGTGCAGGGAGGAAGAGGAGGAACAGTTTGACTTGGGGTCTTTACAATACAACAAATCCCTTTCTGACACAGAACCATCAGAGGCAGAGATGTCCGAGGACGAAGGCCTCACTCCCGACCAACCCACCTTTGTCGGGCTTTTTAAGCCTCAACTATTCAAATCCCTCCTGTTCAAAGCCAGGAATATCTCAGGCCTAACAACTCAGAACCCCTCTGACCCATCTCCTCTTGTGCTGGAAGGCCCAGAGACTCCATTTTTAAACAGCCTGTGGTGGAAGCTGAGGTCATTCCACCCCCAACCCCCCATTTTCCTTGACCTGGTGTGCAAGCAACTTGCCTCCTCAGCAGCCCCTTCGGCCCATGATAAAAAGTTCTTCAACCTGGACCCAGAGCTCTCCAGCCTATTGGGCACCCCGGAGGTCGATGAGCCCATCGTTAGTCTGGCCTCTTCCTCTACCCTTAGCGACCCCTTAGAGGCCCTGAGGACGGAGGAGAAACGGTCGGAGCTGGCCTTACGCCGAGCTCACCAGTCAGACACGTGGGCAATCAGATCGGCCATGGCCGCTTCCTTTTTCATCAGGTCATCCATTCGCTGGCTTTGTCGGCTTAAACAATATGTCCCAGCCTCCAATGTCTGCACCCATCAGGACATGGCCAAGATCACGGTCGCAGCTGAGTTCTCAGCCGACGCCACCTTTCACTCTGTTAAATTTTCCTCCCGCGCTATTTCCTCCCACGTCTCTGCCCGCCATCTGCTCTGGCTAAAGCACTGGCAGGCAGACCTCAAAAATAAGGTGAAATTGGCCTCTGCTCCCCTTGTGGGAAATAAACTGTTTGGACCATCTCTGGATCACCTCCTAGTCGAAGGAAGAAATAAGAAAAAATTCCTTCCATCCCTCATCTGCAAGTCAGAATCCAGATCCCTCCAGCCCTTTCGGAGAGCTCCCTTTCGTCCCTATTTTCAATCCCCCTTCCCTCCCCAGGTACCAAAGGCCCCCCTCCCTTTGGCTCGGGACAGCCCCAGGACAGGACTGACTCCTCTGATAGGCACAGAAGAGGAGGCAACTTCAAGAGGCCCTTTCGTGGCTCTGGCAGCAGGCCCTTCCGGCGCTCCAGATAAGCCACGAGACTTAATTCCCATTGGCGGGCGACTTAAAACCTTCGCCACCAGCGGGACTCCTCCACCTCTGACGCCTGGGTTAGGAACACCATCGGTTTGGCCTTGCCCTCGAATTCCAATCTACCCCCCCCCGATTTTTTCATGCCATGTCCCCTCTCCAAGAACCACACCAAACGCAGCCTCATGGATTCAGCAATTCAGCACCTACTTGACATTCAGGCCATCCAACCCGTTCCTCCGTCCCAAAGGGGACCGGGATTCTATTCCCACTTATTTGTGGTCCCCAAACACTCGGGGGGATGGAGGGCGATTTTGGATTTAAAGCGGCTTAACCGTCATCTCGTATACCGCAAATTCAAAATGAACACGTTGCAATCCATCCTCCTGGGAGTCAAGACAGGGAGACTGGTTGCCATCCATTTCTGAGGCATACCTACACATCCCAATCTGACCCTCCCACTCCAAATTTCTGCGCTTCAGCTACAATAACCTTCACTTTCAATACGTGGCCCTCCCATTTGGGTTGGCCTCTGCCCGCAGAACTTTTACCAAGGTCCTGGCTGCCCACCTCAGAACCCTCCCGGTGCGACTCCACTGCTACCTGGATGATATCCTCATCCTTTCATCTTCCAGGGAACAAGCAGTCAAGGATACCCAAATCACCTTGACCTCTCTCCAGGAACACAGGTTTCTCATTAATTGGAAGAAAAGCCAATTATCCCCTTCCACCAGGATAACTCACCTGGGGATGGTAATAGACACTGTCAAAGGGAAGGTGTTCATCTCCCCGGAGAGAATCCTCAGTATCCAACAATCAGTCAAACACATCAGACGCCTCAAGAGGGTTCCCCTCCTCGAACTAACCAAGTTACTAGGTAAAATGATATCTTGTATTTCCGTTATTCCCTGGGCCAGTTTCCACTCCAGATCCCTCCAGTGGTTCCTGCTCCTGTACCAAAGAGCCGGATCAAGCAATTCAAAGTGCAAGGTCAAGGTCCCACCAAAGGTACTCACCCTCCTTTGGTGGAGCAAGGCGTCGATCAACAAAGGCTGCCTCCTCAAGGAGCCCCCAAGACTCACTGTTACCACAGACGCCAGTCTGTCCAGATGGGGAGCTCACCTACAATCCCTTACAGCACAGGGCACATGGTCAGCGACAGAGAAACTGTGCAATATAAACTGGTTGGAGCTTCGCGCTGTCCATCTGGCCCTTTGTAGTTTCCTCCCCCAGGTACGCGGCCGCCATGTTCTCATACTCACCGACAATATCACGGCCAAAGCTCATATCAACAAGCAGGGGGGCACTCAGTCATCATGCCCAATGAGGGAGACCGAGCACCTCTATCAGTGGGCAGAGTCTCACCTCCTTTCCCTCAGGGCGGACCACATTTCGGGCGTCTCCAACACCCGAGCAGACTGGTTGAGCAGGGCCACCATAGACCAGTTGGAGTGGCACCTCCACCCATCCCTGTTCAGGGAGGCGACATCCATATTCGGTCTACCAGTAGTAGACCTCCCCCCTCAATACCCAACTTTCAAGATTCGTTTCGAGATTCCCATCTCTAGGGGCGGAGGACCACAACACCCTGTGATGCCCATGGCCCTCGGGCCTCCTTTATGCCTTCCCTCCTCTGGCGCTGGTGCCCATAGTCCTTCAAAAGGTACTCTACGAGAGGGCGGAACTGCTTCTTGTAGCTCCTTGTTGGCCCCGCCGCCCTTGGTTTGCGGACCTCCGCAGCCTATCCGTAGCCCCTCCCTGGAGAATCCCAGCAGACAGAATCTCCCTGTCTCAGGGTCCCCTTCTTCACCTAAACCCACAGTGGCTTCATCTAGCCGTCTGGAGGTTGAGTGGGAACGTCTGAAGAGGGAACATTTCTCTAACAAAGTCATTGATACCATTTTAGCAGCCAGGCGCCCCTCAACCATAAGGATTTACGATGCCACCTGGGCCATTTTTTGCAAATGGTGTGTCAAGCTTCTCATCGACCCAACTGCCCCCTCCATTGCCCAAATATTGACTTTCTCCAGGAGGGTCTCAGAAGGGACTGTCCCCCAATACTCTAAGGCGCCAGGTAGCAGCCTTATCCACCGTCATATCCTGTGAGGGAGTCAGTTCCCTCTCTCACCATCCCCGTATCCGAGCCTTTCTGAAAGGGGCCACAAATTTACTTCCACCGTCTCTTCACTGGTACCCAACCTGGGACCTCAACAGAGTCCTGATTTACCTCACAAAGCCACCCTTTGAACCCCTAAGAGAGGTCTCTCTCCAGTTCCTATCCGACAAAGTAGTGTTCCTGGTAGCAATCACATCAACCCGTAGGATTTCAGAGATCGCTGCTCTGTCCGTTAGGGAAGACCTTTGTGTCTTTCATCCTGACCGGGTGGTCCTCCGACTTGACCCTTTCTTCTTACCCAAGATTAATTTGGTTTTCCACAGGGGTCAAGAATTTATCCTCCCCAATTTTTGTCCCAGGCCAACTCATGAAAGGGAGGCTATGGCACACTCTGGACGTCAGATGTGCCTTGCGGATTTACATTAAACGCACTGAGATCTTCCGTAAATCCGATGCCCTGTTTATATCCTTCCAACCAAAGTCACAGGGGCTCAAGGTCCCTCCAACCACTATAGGCCATTGGATAAGAGCGGCCATTGTCAAGGCATACCAGGCTCAGGCCCTCCAAGTACCTAGGGGTATCACGGCTCACTCCACCAGAAGTGCAGCAACTTCTGCCGCCTGGGCTACCCAGGCCCCAATAATCGACATTTGCCGGGCAACGATGTGGGCCTCCCCGTCACCCTTCATTAGGCATTACCAGATTGACAGGTATGCCTCAGCTGAGGCTTCTTTCAGTAGAAGGGTCCTTCAGAGGGTTCTCAGGGAACCCAAGGGGACTACAGACCAGACGGTGCCCCTCCCGTAGGACAGGCCCAGCTTTGGTATGTCCCACTGTCTGGACGATCCGAGCAGCTCTAAGGAGAATGGGCGTTGGTTCTTACCTGGCATGCCATTTCTCTTCGAGCTGCGAGGATCGTCCGGCCCTCCCTGTCTTCCACCATCTGGCGGGGTCTTGTTTCGGCCAATGCATCTTTAAGTCTAGTAAGATGAGAGCACGATTTCCTGTTTCCTCTCGTCTTCTCATAAACTGGGGAACGCTGTAACGGAGCCATGTGATGGAAGGAGGAGCGTTCCTCAGAAATTAAGCTCAGCCTACAACAGCAGAGACTGAAGCTTCACCCACTGTCTGGACGATCCTCGCAGCTCGAAGAGAAATAGCATGTCAGGTAAGAACCAACGCCCATTCTGACAAGAGCAAACAAAAAGGGATAAGAAAAAATAAGAGAATGTATGGTTATAGGAAATATCGAATGAACTTTCTGAAATTACTATTATTGTTTTCTTTTACTTCTTGAATTAAGTTGGCATGTGTAAGTTCATTCATTGTACAATTGCTGTAGAGAAAATCTGTTTATTTGGTATTTGCTACTTTTCTGTGGTGTATTCATAATGAACTGAGCACTCTCCAAACTGGTGTAGCTCTCAAGTAGGGAATAATTAGTTCTGTCAATCAATTGTATTTGTATAAGTGACTAAAGTATTTATCTTATCTTTCTCTACTTTGTCTTGTTTTTCTAGCCAATAGTGCTCATGTTCTGCCGTTTACATTGACTAGGTAGAAATATAATTACAGCATTGTTATTTTCTTTGATAATAGTCTGCAAGGATGAAAAATGTCTTGCCTTGATTAAGATTCCACCTTGGATTTGGCACTATTTATGAATCTATTTAAATTTGTCTATTTTAATTTTCAAAGGCTTCCAATAAGTTAAACTGTAGCTATAAGCTATTTTGTTACGAGGAAGTATAACTAATGAAATTTGAATGTCAGCTTTTTAACAATATATTTGGATCCAAGGACTACCTTTTAATATGAGATATATAATGAAGTTCTCCTAGATGTGAGCATCTTGTATAGATATTTTAAAATGATAAAGCTTCATTTGTATAGTGTTTGTCCATTGTTCTTCTTGAAAAATGGGCATTGAAATGGAAATCTGACATTTCCACTTGAAAAATATATCCATTTGTGGATTGATTTCGAGAGTTCTTGGAAACCATTGTTCCATATATTACAGTTTTTTCTTTCCCTTTGGACACTTCCATCTTATTTTTTTTTACAAGAAAGCAGAACAATTTTTCCTTGAAATGCAATCATTTTTTCCTAAAAATGTATTAAATTTAATTCCAATATCTCATTATTTACATTGCATTGTGTATTTTCCTACTTAGGTATATGTCTGGAATGTTGAACAGATATTTAACTTGAACTAGAGAATTATGCCCCCATATTTAAATAGATACGTGTGTTCCATGAAGGAAGACCTTCTCCTGTGTTACCCATATCTTATGGAATTAATACACTTAGAACTATGCTTAACCTCCACTATTCCTCCATATTTTTTAAAAATAATTCTGCTGACCTTCAAGTAGGCATTTTGAGTTGAACTTCATTGGGGATTGGTTGTAAGGGTGATTGATCGTAATTCAAGGACTACCAGTACTACCTCAATTTCCCTGAGAGGAAAGTTAGGATATAAATGACATACAAAAAATACACAATTACAATACACCAAAGAACCTTATATACATTAGAAAATTGAAGAAATTTAGCTGGTTCATACACAATTGTTTGTATTACATGTATGAATGACCCATAGCTTGAGCTTTTATATTATTCATCATGCACTTCTTCTAATAGTTGGATTTCTCTACTACACAGGTGTCAAACTCGATTGTATGATGTATCGTGACATTATGACTTTTTTTGGATTTGTGGAGGCGAGGTGGGCATGGTCTGGGCATGACACATCCGGCCCGTGGGCCGCCAGCTTGACAGAGCTGCTCTATTATATACTGAATACAATAGCGGACCTACAGTTTCAGGATAGAATAGATAGAATTCTTTATTGGATGCACAAGGAATTTGTCTTGGTGCTAATGCTCTCAGTGTACATAAAAGAAAAGATACATTTGGCAAGAGTCAAGAATCATAAGGTACAACACTTAATAATGGTCATAGGGTACAATTAGCAATCAAATCATCCTAGGAAACAGTCCGTATAAATTGTAAGGATACAAGTGACAAAGTTACAATCATACAGTCACAAGTGGGAGGGGATGGGTGATAAGGAGTGTTGAGAAGATTAATAGTAATAGTAGTGCAGACTTTGTAATATGTTTGACAGTGTTGAGGGAATTATTTCTTTAGCAGAGTGATGGCTTTCAGGAAAAAACTGTTCTCATTTCTAGTTATCTATAGCGTCATTTTGAGGGTGGGCATTGAAACAGTTTATGTCCAGGATGTGAAGGGTCTGTAAATATTTTCACAGCCCTCTTTTTGACTCATGCAGTCTAATGTAGTGGTAAGTTGATGCTATGACTAATAGTAAAAAATGCATATCAGAAAGGAAATGATGTGTGCTTGAAGTGCTCCAGCAGAAAGTCCTATTTGAGTGATAATCCTTAAGTGCGTCCATGTTTTTTACCCCACGTGATCGTTAACTAGTCCTAGCCAGAAGACCTCAGGCATCTCTGAAGTAATTGCGGATCAAAGGTCAGTCCACGGAACACAGGACAGGGCTCTGACAATGAGAAGGAGTTTCAAAGCCTGCACCTTGTTTAACACTCCAATGAGAAAACTCTTTTGACCGAGTGAGGCGGCTGCTTTCTGACAGGTCAGCAGGAGGCAAAGGCTGTAAACCCAGAATGACAGTGGCTAAAAGAGTTAATGGGAAGGAGCTGTTGTTACGCTGGCAGCTGCAGTTAGAACAGCAACAGAGAGTTCTGGAATGCTGCCTCTTACAAGCCGCTTATATATAACCGTAAGAAAAAAAATTGGGAGGTCAGGAGAATGAAAACAGCTGAGATACATGTTCCTGTTGATAGGATGGGTCTACCCTTATCAGCACATACTTTGGGGGTAACTAAGGTGGAAAAGAATGCAACACTGCATTGATCAAGAAAGTATTGTGATATGGCCTGTTGTTACTAGAATAATAGTCATGGCATGAATGGTATGAATGTTGCTACTGTTTGTGTGAGTTAGTTTGCACCAGGACAAAGTGAGCAAGGAATGTGACATGTAGATAAACCGTTTGCTTTAGCTAGATGTATCTAATCCAATCATACACTTTAGGGAAACCATTAGATTATTTCTGAATTGCAATCTGATTATCCAGAGGAAGGATGCTTTTTTGTAAAGGGACATCTTTATAAAAATAATACCCATCAACTGTGTTCTTGTAACCACACTTACTACTTTTAATGTGATAGTGTTTGCTCTCCTGTTTAGGGGAGAACATTCTTGTCTGGAGATCACAATTTTTAACATTTATATCAGGATGTGCTTCCAGCAGTTTGATGGACTGCCTAACACGTTTGTATCAAAATGCTTTAGCCATTCCTGGGATTCATCAGAAGTATATTCTGAAGGAGATTTGCAGTAGATGTTTTTAATGAAGTGTATTTTGTCATTGCACTGTTACCAATTTTATTTTGTAGTGTAGAACTATAGGATAACTATAAAGTAAAATGTGATCTAACAATCCTCTAAATCAGCTTTCTGTGGGAACTAGTTTTTCTAGCATGTACGTTTCCCGCAATAAACAGAATATTTAGGCATATATTCCCAGAAAAATAAGGGTTGAAAATTATTTTAAAGGGCACCAACATTGCACAATATGCCCAGTTATGTTCTCAGATATAAAGAGGTCTTGGATTAATTATTATGTGCCATCAAGTTGGTGTTGTCTTTTAATGGCTACACATAGATTTTCTGCAGAATGATCTACCCTTTGATTTGCCTTCAGTTCTTCCAAAAGTACATTTATTGCCATTATAAACAAGTCCTTCCACCTTGCTACTGTTTTTCAGGACTTCAGTATCGTTACTGTTAATTGTAAAATGGTTGCTGCATCTGTTGTCACTTTGTTTTCTTTAATCTTAGTCCCATTTTTTTCACTGTGCTTTTGGACATTCATTTCTAGAGCTTCCAGATCCTTTGCGTTTTAAGTTGTCAAACAAGTTCCATCAGCATATTACAAGTTATTGATGTTAACAATGTAACATCTTTTCAATGGCATATTGTTCAGTTTAATTGTTTTTCAATAACAATGGACATTCCTTTCCTTCACAATTAAACAGTTAAATCAACTTTCACTTGATATTAATTAGATTTACACACCAATTTGCTTAAGCATGGTTTGTCAAGCAAGCTACAATTAACTTGATTCTCACACCTAATGCTAATCAGAATAGAATAGAATTCTATTGTATTGTATTGTATTGTATTGAATTCTTTATTGGCCAAGTGTGATTGGACACACAAGGAATTTGTCTTGGTGCAAATACTCTCAATATACATAAAAGAAAAGATACATTCATCAAGAGTCAAGAATCATAAGGTACAACACTTAATGATAGTCATAGGGTATATATATAAGCAATCAAATCATACTAGGAAACAATCCATATAAATCGTAAGGATACAAGCGACAAAGTTACCATCATACAGTCACAAGTGGGAGGGGAGGGAGATAAGGAGTGATGAGAAGATTAATAGTAATAGTAGTGCAGACTTTGTAATAACTGAACAATGTTGAGGGAATTATTTGTTTAGCAGAGTGATGGCTTTCAGGAAAAAACTGTTCTCGTGTCTAGTTGTTCTGGTGTGGAGTGCTCTGTAGCATCGTTTTGAGGGAAGGAGTTGAAACAGTTTACGTTCGGGATGTGAGGGGTCTGTAAATATTTTCACAGCCCTCTTTTTGACCCTTGCTGTATACAGGTCCTTGATTGAAGGCAGGTTGGTAGTAACTGTTTTTACTGCAGTCCTAATTACTCTCTGAAGTCTGTGTCTGTCTTGTTGGGTTGCAGAACCAAACCAAACAGTTATAGAGGTGTAGATGACAGGACTCAATACTTCCTCTGTAGAACTGTATAAGCATGTATCAAAATGATTAAATGCATAAAGAATAAATCATATATTTAATACTTAGAAGAAAGTGAAATTATGTAAATATCAAAACCAAAATTTAAAATGCATATTCCCTATCCAAGCAACAGCATTTTTCCAGATAACAGTGGGAATGGAATGGGGAGTGATTGTCCAAAGCGTATATTGTTCCATTGGAAAATGTGAAAAAGTGTGTTTATTCTAGTAAAAAAAAAAAAAGGTGAGAATGCAGCAGAGATGTAAAAAGCAGTGATGATTTTCATGTAGCTTGTATTTCCTGTCTATGCCAAAGAAATTAACTTCTGCCCCTTTTTTTTGCAGTTTAGGAAATTTAGTTTTTGTTTCAAATATTTTTCGCCCTTAAATGAGGTCATATTCTTAATTTAGTAACACTATTCATGATTTCACCACGTGCTATCTTTAACAGTTCAAAACTTGCTTCTGTTGTAATAAAGACTTTGTAGATCTCTGCTATAGTCCCTAAAGAGAAAGACAATTTGCTTTTTTAAAACATTATTTAACAGAGAATGCTTGTTACGAATGGTGATGAAATAGCTTCCTTGTGATTTACACAGATGGAACCAAGTATAGAAATGAGATAAACATATTCACAGGGATATGTCTGCCTGCATTCATAGATTAGATTAAGCTAGGATTTGTACACTACTGTTGAATACTCCCCAATAGAGGGCTTGTGGGTGGGTAGGAATACAGATGCAACTTCTACTCCGCATTGACTCTTGCTGACTGCCTTGGACTTGTACCTGCAGTTTTCTTGGCATGTTTTCCAGAAAAGGTTTGCCACTGCCTTCTTCCTAAAGTTGAGAGACAATTGGCTCAGAGTTACCAGCTGACTTTATGCCTCAGACAGGACTAGAATTCATGTCTCCCTGTTTCTAGCTTGGTACCTTAACCACTGCATTCATTATGGTCTGTACTGCATATTTTATATTTACTTTGCATTCAGGTATATGTTTTCTATCCAGGATAACTCAAAAATAGTTAAATTTAGCAAGATCAAACTGTCAGGGGTTTCTGTATTTCACATGAATCAGAATTGTATGTCTTTCTTAAATGAAGCTTCAAGATTTCCTTTACTTAATGTAACATTAAAATAGGTTACTAAACATAGCACTTGAAAGTCAGCAATTTCTGGAGTTTTTCTGCTCTCTATTTTTAAGAAATTCTGCTCTGAAAGTTTGGTTACCAAAATGCTACCCTGTATTTCTCCCTCCATTAAAACAAACCCACATCACAGAATCAGCTTTTGATTTGGCCTTATGTGGAAAACACTTTATTTTGGTTGAACATCCTGTATTTTCAAACTTCTAATTCATCTAAATATGGTGTGCACTATTATGTCAGACTGAGAATATTTGGAATAGGTATCTGCTATAGGTAACCCATTTGGAATGGGTTTTCTTTATCTAAATTTGATACTGATTAATTTTTTAGCGTCTAGATAGGCAGTGCTAATTGTAATGAGACTGAAGAATCTAGCTAGCAGCTTTGGAGCTCTTTGAAGAATTCAAACTGTGCATCTGATTGGTATTCACATTTCAGTGCTAAAATATGTCAAAGACACTATTGATTACTTGACAAGCTACTTGAAAGCTAAGGACCTTTCAAAATAGGCCTATCTCTAATGAGTAATAATTATTTAATATTCCAGGTTCTTATCTTAGTCTGAAATGCTTCTTTTCTGAAGAAGCTCAGCTTTCAATTTTAAAAACAATTAGTTGCAAAATATTAATAAAATGTTAGCTCTAATTGCATTTAAGGAGACTTAACAGAAAAACAGAATAATGGAGTCGGAAGAGACCTTGGACTCGCTCTAGTCCAGGTGTGTCAAACTCATGGCCCACTGTTCACATGTGTCACTCCTGTTTTAGCAAAGGGGAAAAATATCATATGCCATGTGATGACAGGACACTGCAAGTTTGACATCCCTGCTCTAGAACACGCAGGAAACTCTATATGATTCTGGACAAATAGCTATCCTGTCTCTTCTTATAAACCTCCACTGATGGAGCACTCACAACTTCAGAAGACAAGCTGTTCCACTGGTTAATTGTTCTCACTGTCCAGAAATTTCTTCTTAGCTCTAGGTTGGTTCTTTCCTTAAATAGTTTCCATCCATTGCTTCTTGTCCTGCCTTCTGATGCTTGGGAAAATAGGTTGAAACCCACCCACCCCCCAATCTTCCTTGTGGCAGCCCCTCAAATATTGAAAAGTCTGTCAAGAGTTTTCTGGATCTTGAGCCTATCTTCTAGGTATTCCTGCCAGTTTTGTGTCATCTGCAAAATTGACAAGTTCCCTTCTATTAACTCATCTAAATATGGTCTACCGGTACTTTGTCAAATGCCCTACTGCAATCCAAATATACTATATCCACAGCATTTTGTTGGTCCAATAATTTAGTTACTTTGTCAAAGATGGGAACCACATCAGCTCTTTTTTAGTCTTTTGGTATCTTTTTGTGTTCCAGGATCTTTGAAAAATATGATACATGGTTTTGTGATCACATCTGTCAGCTACTTCAGACTCTAGGATGTAATCCATCTGGTCCTAGTGATTTGAATTTGTCTAGGGTAGAGAGGTGTTCTCTTACCATGTTCTTGCCTACATTAATTTGTTTTCCTAGTCTGTCTTTTATTGCTGTTTTGGTACTAAGTTGTGCTATTATTTCCTTTTGTGTGAAAACAGATAAAAATAATGAATTAAGCAACCCTGCTTTCTCTCTGCCACCTGTCACTTCCTTGCCATCTTCTATCATTATTAGACCAATCCTTTCCTTGACTTTCTTGTTTTTTTACAATAATATTTTTTGTTTATTATTTTTGACATTTGTTGCAGGTCTTATGTCATTCTGAGCCTTAGATTTCCTTATTTCATTCGGGATATATGCTGGTTTCTTCCTTACTTATATGTCCCTCTTTCCATTTTTTATAGTTAATCCATTTTGTCTTTCAGTTTATCACAGAATTCTGTATGTAACCATGCTGGTTTTATCTATTTCTTCTGCTTGGTTGGGTGTCCTGTGGTATACCCCTATGGCAATGTCATTCTTTTTTCCTCTTATCCTTATGCATTCAAGGAGGATTTCATTCTTGGTTTTATGCATTTTGTAGTGGTGTAATGATTTTTTTCTTACATATAATTCACCTCCACTTTCTCTGTTGTTAGGTCTGTTTCAGTTTATATCCTTCTAGCAGTACATTCCAATGGTGAGTTTTATCCCACCTTTTAGCAATTACCTGCATTCTATGACTCAGGTTTGTACATAGTTTGCATGTATTGTTTCTAAGGTATTATGTATTTCCCCAGAGCAGTAGATCAATTATTTTACAAATTTCCCAAATTTGTATTATTCTCTTCTGCTTTTGCATGCTGGATATGTAATAAGAAAAGCAATAGTTACAATTAAAAGCAAAATTGCTTATTTGTTAAGTGTATTAGATTAACTTGTATTTCACATTCCACCATGGAATCTAAAACAATTAAGAATACCCAGTGATGTCGCAAAAATAAAATCACTTAACAATTTAAACATAAACTATAACTATTGAGACATTGGATTTTAAAATAAATAAGTATGAAATTTCCAAAAACATCTTGGATTAGTAATGCAGAGATAAAGCAATGAAGAATTTAAGTAGTCCTTGTTTTTAAACATGAACTTCTGATTGACTTACTGTTTTTCACTTCCTTATTTGTATAATGGTCTCCATTTGTATGTTTGACAAGAAATGAATCCATTCATTACATCTCAATCTTTAAGGAGAAACACAAAGGTGCTTTTTCAAGACGCAACTGAACTTCCTTGTTTTTCTCTGAAGATGTTTCGCTTCTCTTCTAAGAAGCTTCTTCAGCTGAGAAACAAGAAAACACCTTTGGGACAACTATGACCTGGATGACTCCATAGAATCTCCATAGACATTTTGAGGGGAAAGTTTCCATTTCAGGATTTAATTTCTTTCCACTCCCCTGCCATAAGAAGTGCTCTTGCTGGCACGATAAAAAAAAATAGCAAATATTCCTTAGTTTCCTACATGACGCGGGGTGCTGCTTTCAAGAATCAATAGGAAAGAAACTCCTGGAAAAACACTTGCAAAGAGACTAAAAAGTTGAAGTTACAGTTTGTGCAACCTGGTTAGTGTCAATTTGGAGGGATTTTAAAGCAATAAGTACCCTCAATGCCTCTTGATCCTGTTTAGAATCCCCGCTAATTAGTAATAATTATACTGTTGCTTAGTACTTCTCTGCAACATCTGGAGTCTTTCTTGTGGTCTAGTTTCTTGAAATTAAGCCTCCTGCTACTTGTTGTAGAAAGGGATAGCATCATAACTTACATTATAACCTTATTCAAAATGTCTGTTTCAAGTTCAAAAAGATTTTCAGTCCTCTAGGATGGAGAACTTCCTCATTTTTCCTCATACGCCTCTTTGAAAAAGAAGACTTGTGCCCCTAAAAGAGAGGGCATAGATTAGTGCATTCTAATTTATACTGTTTAGAAATAATGATACGTATCAAAAAAGATAGTATCAGGATAGGCTAACCAGTGAAGTATTTAAACCATTCAGTTAATTTGTAATCCACCTGAGATTACCTGAAATAGTTTGTATCCACCCATCAATTCCAACTTCCAAATACCAGTACCATTTTTGATAAATATCCCTTCCAGAGTCATATCATTCCACCCATACATTAAAAATAAGTAGGGTTGAATTCAACCTTTAAGTGTTTAGAAATTCAGAAACTTTGTAAACAACTAGCAATAAGTTTCTTCAAGAGACTTTACAAAGAGGCACTTACAAAGAATTGTCTCATATGCATATAGTGTACATCAGGATGTATTAATTCTAAAAATAATAATAATTCCATTGCTGGAATTTGTGCCCCCATTCCATTCGTCTCAATAAATCTTCCTGAAGAGAAATTTTTGAGAATTGTGCTTGGAAAAGAATCATGATAGCAAAAAAAAATGGATGCTACAAGGTTACAAGCGGTCTTCTTTTCTGTCAGTTATACCAGTGATGATTAACCTTTTTGATGCAAGTGCCCAAAGCGTGCACGTGAATGCAAGTGCCCGTGCCCCAATCCCCAAAATGCAATGCGAGCTTTATCCTGCATTTCTGCCATGGAGAGGCACTTGTGGAGGGTGGAACCTGCGGAGATCAGGGAAGGCACAGGAGGCAGAAATGCAAGAGAAAGCTAGGGCGTGTGGGGGGAGAAACTGCAGAGATCGGAGAAGGCCCTGCCCCGTGCATGTGTGGCAGAGACCTAAAGACCAGCTGGCTGGCAGGAGGCACACGCACACATGCACAGTGGAGCTACACTGGGGCGACGGCTGGCGTGCCATAGAGAGGACTATACATGCCACTTGTGGCACGTTTGCCATAGCTTTGCCATCACGGAGTTATACAATGGTCTGAGGAATGTTCTGTCTTTCTATATTTCAACGACTTATTGTTGAGGCTTTACTTATAAATCTGGACTATCTGTAGCAGCTTATTTGATTTCTCATTTTTACATACTATTGAACAAACTGACAAATTTAACATGAATGTGCCAGTTATGAGATTGGTGTTCGTAGTTCTTTCCTCTTTTGCATTTGAAATATTCGCCTATGAAATAAAAAAATAGATAAATTACAATATATGGCTGAAGCTTCTGTGTTCGTTTCAGTATGGAGCACCCAAATGATTTTTTAAGTTAGCACTCTGTTTACATTACCTGACTGCACATTGCCTGATTTAACAATTGTGTATTATAGGATGTTTAGGAGAAAATACATAAAGTTGGTTTTGGGGTCTTCTTTAATTCTTCTTTCTTTTACCCTACAGATGGTATTCACAGTGTTACAGCATATTGCACCTTAAGGGTTACAATCATCACTGATGACATGCTTACAAACAGTATCACGGTACGACTGGAAAATATGTCCCAAGAGAAGTTTCTCTCCCCTCTGCTGGCTCTCTTTGTGGAAGGCGTGGCTACTGTACTGTCAACAACCAAGGAGGGCATTTTTGTTTTCAACATTCAAAATGACACAGATGTTAGCTCCAATATACTGAATGTGACCTTTTCTGCTCTACTTCCCGGTGGCATTCGAAACAAATTCTTCCCCTCTGAAGACCTTCAGGAGCAGATATACCTCAACCGGACACTGCTCACGCTGATATCTACTCAACGAGTATTGCCTTTTGATGATAACATTTGTCTGCGGGAACCTTGCGAGAACTACATGAAGTGTGTATCCGTGCTGAAATTCGACAGCTCTGCACCATTTATTAGTTCAAATACTGTGCTCTTCCGACCCATACACCCTATCAATGGTCTGAGGTGTCGCTGTCCCCCTGGATTCACTGGTGACTATTGTGAAACTGAGATTGACCTCTGCTATTCTAACCCATGTGGAAACAATGGCCTTTGTCGAAGTCGAGAGGGAGGCTATACCTGTGAATGTTACGAAGATTACACTGGTAAGTTATTCCTTAGTGCCTTAAATATTGTGCATGTGTTATGAATTTAGGAAAGGGCACTCTTTTGCTTTCTTAATTAATCATAAGGTTATATATAACCATTAGGAAAATCTGAACTATATAAACACAATTATAGGAAAGGCCATAGTCAGAAAATACAACTTTGATAGAAACTATGTTGCTTCCATTTGGTCTCTCGCAGCTCTCAGTCTTGCTAAGGTAAGGAACTTTTGAACTCCTCCCACCTGCTTAGCTCTCTTATCTTATCATTGTACTTTTGGATGATCTACACAGCAGCACCTTTCAGCAAAAGTGCTGGTGCTCAGACAGTAGAAGCTCTAGACCAGAGCTGTCAAACTCACGGCCCACAAACCGGATGCGTCACACACTGGCCACACCCACAGGGGGAGGGGGAGAAAAGTTACAATATGTCATGCGATGCCATGAGTTTGCTATCCCTGCTGTAGAGCTTTAACAATCTCAGCTGGCCATCCACACCCTGAGTCACAATGAGCTATCCCATTGTACATAAAATATATGGTGGAGACTCCAGTGTAGTGCAGCTCGCAAGCCAAAATTATTTATGCTGTAGATAAGCTTTAATCCTGGGGATAATTTCTAGGAAGAGCTTTATGTTTAGGTAAAACTTGTCCATGATTTTAAATATAGAAAGCAAGATTTTGAGTTGAAATTCTAGTACAGAGTGTAAGATAAATTTATTTAATCTTAAGTCCAATCTGCATTCTCATCTCAAAACTTCCTAAGGTAAAATTCAACTTAATATTTCTTATTCCGAATTACAATTAGTGGAATGCATTGAAAGTGAGAGATAGAGCATTACAGGAAATTCTCAATTTACAAATAATCATTTAATGATGATTTGAAGTTATGGTGTGTAAAACACTTCCGGCCATCATAACACATCATATCATCCTCACCCCTCATGATCACATGATCATGATCTGGGTGCTTTGTAACTTCTTCATAGTTACGACTAGTTGCCAAGCACTTTGTAATCACCATCAAGAGCTGTGATGATACAGTAGTTAGAATGCAATATTGCAGGCTAATTCTGCTGATTGTCGACTGCCAGCAGTTCGATTCATCAGCTCAAGCCTTCCATCCTTCTGAGATCAGTAAAATTAGGACCCAGATTGCTGGGGGCAATATGCTGACTCTGTAAACTCAACTTAGAGAAGTCTGTACAGTACTGTGAAGCAATATATAAATCTAAGCAATATTGCTATTGCTATGTGATTGCCATTTGCAAGCTTCTCTGCCAGCTTCCCCAGAAAGTCAGTGGGGAAGCTAGCAGGAAAGTTTGCAAGCTATTGCTGCCTGCCAAAGGATTTCCACTCTCTTTCAAGCATGAGGTAGGGTAGGAGTGGAAAACCTTTGTTAGGTTGCAGAAACAAAGCTAAGGTCTTTGGGATCCCCGCTTCATCTCTTCAGGCCAGCATACAAGTTCCTCTCTCCTCTGTGCGTGGAAGGGAACTTGTGAACTAGGCAGAAGAGATAAGGAAGGAATTGTGAACCTTTCTGTTTTGTCTTTCCAATTCAGCACAGGAGTTCCTGTCCCTTCCATGGGCAGATCCAGAGGTGAAATGCTGCTGGTTTGGCCCAGTTTGCCTGAACTGGTAGTAAAAAAAAAATGCTACCATTTCAGCTGAACCGGTATTTCCGATGATCAGCTGGGCGACAATCAACTGTGCTGCGCGATTTAGATTAGCTAGAAAGCAGGAAATTGTCAGATTTCTTGCTTTCTAGCTAAGCTAAATCATGCAGCATAGCTGACCCTCCCCTCCCCCCCCAGCCCTTGCTGTTGTACTTATCTTGGAAGACTTCAAAATGCTTCTTTTTTCAGTGCCCAGGAGGCTTCCCTGAGGCCCAGTAGGCCAAAAACGGGACCTGGGTGGGTGCTGCAAAAGAAAAAAAAAGGCTTTTGACCTCCTAGTCACATAACCACGTAGCCACACCCACCCAGTCACATGGCCACCTAGCCACGCCCACCTAGCCACACCCACATAACTGGTAGTTAAAAAAAAATTGAATCCCACCACTGGGCAGATCCCTACCTTATCTCTCCGTCCCAGCACAGAATTTCACTTCTGAACACAAAGGGAAGCTACCTGCTCTCCTTTGTCAGGCAGCTCTTTCACTCCATCTGCGTAATAATCAATGCAGTCATTTATTGACGCCAAGATTGTAGTTATTGAGTGAAGCGATTATGTGAGCATCCCACTCAACAGACCTGTCACTCAACAACCTAGGATTCCAGGCCCTATTGTAGTTGCAAATTGAAGTCTACCTGTACTTTCTACTGAATGGTTTTTCTGAACCAAAAATAGATGGGACATTTCTTGCTACTGAGTGTGGTCTTACCCCTTGTTGGTATTAATGTTGTAGGAACAGGCACATTATCTTCTGGATCCAACTTACATTATTTCTTTGGACAAAATTGATTTAGGCATGTTACCTCAACAGTCAAGGAAACTGCACAGATTGTCCACCTTCCCTTAAATGCTATCAGTTGAGGGATCTGTAAATATGTAGCTCTGCCAGTCCATAATTGTCATTTTTGTCTTGCTGTTTGTCTTTGGGATTTCTATATTATACAACATCTGCTTTTGTAGTTGCTTTATCTTCACTGAGCAATTGAGAGCTTATTTTTAAATATGGGTTATTTGAAGCTGGGAAAGATAACATGGTAATTGAAGGATAGTGCCAAAATAGTAGTAGGGCACATTGTGTAATGAAAAGTCTGTAGCCTTGGAGATTGCTTTTCACATGATCCTTGCAGATAGAAAAGTCTGGTCATGAACCATGCAAACTTACATGTGAATGTGGGGTGAGTGATTCACCAAGGAAGCGTAATCTTTGGAAACAGACCAATCTGATGGGCATCATTCCAGAAATAGTTCACTGTGATTCAATACTTCAATCAGGATTGAGAATCTGAAAAACAGAATTCCATAGTCTAATAAGAGAAAAACACAGAGTGCTGTCATTTGTTTCAGAAACATTATGCCTTAATAAGCAGGTAGCATATATCCCATTTTTGTATGAACTGGTACATTGATTTTGAGCTGCAATCCTTTAAAATCTGGAGTTCTAAATAGAGACATCTATGTAGTTGGTTGGGGACAGAATGTGAAGAAATTTGCAGTGATAGAGGTCAATTTTACAGGAACAGCAATTAGACTGAAAGAAAATTGTGCAAAAGAAAGAGTTGATCATAGGAATGAGGAATAATAACACCTTTCCCAAATATGTTATAGCGTTGATTCTGGATTTGGAGACAGAAATAAAGAGAGATTTACCTGCTGCCATGACATTGTGAGAATTAATTTTTAGAAATTCTATATTAGAGTTGTGCCTAAAGAATATAATAGATTACCCCTGTGGATAAATAAAATACCAGTACAGGTAGTCCTTGACTTACAACAGTTTGTTTAGTGGAAGATTGAAGTTACAATAGCACTGATAAAATGACATATGACCGTTTTTCACACTTACTAATAGTGTATTTCCAAATTGTTTCCTACCAGTTCTATTCGTAGCTTTATGCACATGCGCTTCATGGCATAAAGTTTCAAAACTCATTTAACAAATGTTTCACTTAGCAACAGAAATTTTGGGCTCAATTGTGGTTGTACATCAAGGACTACATGTATGCGAACATCAGCATAATCTGAGATTTGGTCAAACCAGGTATATTCCTGTAATATTTAAATATGATGCGCAAAGGCATCATATTTAATGCAAGATATGTGAGAAATATGCAGTGATGTCACATACCAAAGCCTTCCTATTATTCTTTTTTTATGTTGTCATTGACTTAAAACAAGGTTCTTCAAACTTGGCAAGTTTAAGACTTGTGGACTTCAACACCCAGAATTCCTGAGCTAACAAGACTGGAGGAGTCCACAAGTCTTAAAGTTGTCAAGTTTGAAGAGCCCTGGCTTAAAAGATTGAGTTATCCATTTTGAAATAGTAATATACCCAAGAATGCAGCATTTTCTTTGAAGATCTAAAACAGGAGTATCAAACTTGTACCTTCACAGCAGTGTCACGTGACATATTGGAACTTTTTTCCCCTTTGCTAAACCAGGCATGTGACACATTTGGCTCATGGGCTGCAAGTTTGACACGCCCGATATAAAATTTAACTTTAACCTTTTAAGAAAGGTTCTTGACAAATAATCAAAAAGTAAAAATATTTTAAAAATAGAAATAAAAATTTCCAGTGCTTTGCTACGATATAATGCTGACTTAGTTTCAAAGACCATATGCCATCTTTGACATATGGAAATAATATTTTTATCCCTGAATATTTTGATTTCCTCTAGAACATAGTTATGTCCCAATAAAAAGACTTCTTTTCTCACTTGTTTCTATTTTCGCTAATGGCCTGAAGCTTTTCACTGTTGGATGTAATTTATACATGATGAAAGTTTCTCAGTCTTCAGGATTCTTCTGTTTCAAGGAGTAAAGTACACAGAGCTTTTACAAGGCTATTTCTGAAATGGAAATACCCCCTAATTATAATTATCAGGAGCAACTGCACTTCCTATGATACAAGGAGGTGAGTGATAAGGACACATAATATTTGTGGGTTTAAAACAGATCTGGAACAACATTTTTTCAGGCCATCAGGCATCATCTATCTATGTGCTAAGAGGAATGGAAAATTTCCAGAAGGATTTTTTTTTCTGTTTCTTTTAAGTAAAAAAGCAAGGTCTAAATTTCTTTAGTTTTGGCTTAATGTATTCCATGTACTATATATGCTTTGCTGTAGTATACGCACGAAACATTTAAAATCACAGCCCTTGACTTAAATTTTTCTGATTTCAAGTTAGAATGGTAAATAACACACTAAAACATTTTTCTCGGTCAAAGATGGCATATGGTCTTTGAAACTTGTGCTGAGGTAAAACGTATACTTAGAGCTGAGACATTTTATTTAATTCTGTTAACAATTTCTTTATTTTAAAAAAATAGTTTTAAAATGCATATTTTTACATTTTATTATCCTACTGTGGCTAGAAGAAATAATCAAACAACAAATAGAGTTAAACCGAAGATACTCTTACTAGGTATAATAACAGGAAAATATGACAAAAAATACAATATCCAATGCTATATTTAATAACAGCGGCCAGAATTATTTATGTGCAAAACTGGAAAAATGGTACTATATCGTCTGAGGAAAGTGTGATAAAGAAAGTATTAGAGTGCGCCAAGATGGATAGACTGACAACAGAAATAAAAGATAGAGGAGAAACTGAATATTATTTGATTTGAAATACATGGTATAATTGGTTAAATATTAGATATAAAGATAAATATTTAAAATATTTGTATGGCATCCATCTTAAAACACATAAAAGCATTAAATCTATAGAACACAGTCAAAACCTAATGCTTCAGTCATCCCCTTGCAATGTCCCAACAACCAACCTAAAACATCCTCTAAAACATCCCCAGTGCTTGGGTAAAAAGCCAGATCTTGATGGCTTTCTGCGAGACAAAGGGGCGCGGGGGCTGATGGATCACTGGGGAGGGGGAAGATATTCCATAAATTGTGGCAGTCATGGAAAAGGCATGCTTCCAAGTTCTCCCTAAATGGCAAAGTTTCAGGGAAGGGACCTGGAGTGTGCCTACCCTATCCAAAGGCATAGGATGGGAAGATACTCTCAGGGAAGAAGTGGTCCCACAAATAATCTGATCCTATGCTATATAAGTCTTTAAAGATGCACTTGGAATTGCACTTGGAAAGAAACTGGAAGTTCGTACAAAACAGGTGTAACATGGACAAACCTATGAGTCGCAGGATCTAATCTGGGTCAATCACCGGGACCAGTGTTGTCTTCAGAGCTTTCAGACTCGGGCTGGCGCCCACCTTCAGGGATGGACTTTTCTCTAGCAGTTGCTAGAGAGCAGATCCTGCAACATTACCCTGGGACGCCTACATTTGCCTTCATTTATGAAAGTTCCCAGATTGTGCATGCTGCTAGTTTCTGGACCTGTTGTAGTCTTCAAGGGCAGCGCTATGTTAAGGACATAGCAGTAATCTGATAAGGAGTGACTAAGACGTGAGGAACCATAAGCTAGGAGTCCTGATGCAAGAAATGGCCCGATTAGCATCCGAGATGAAACTGTGCAAAGCCATCACCCCCAAAGTCATGACTGCCACCTATTTATTGAGGAGATTTGATTTAAATTAATTAAATTAGAGTTAATATGCATATATTCTCCCAATCCTGTGTTTAATCTTTTATCAGATTAAAAATTACTTGATAATAGTATTTGAAGGCTTCTGGAGAAAACCTACAGTATTTAGACGCTGAACTTCTGAGGTAAAGTGTGTGCCTGATCCTTGAAAAATCTGGATATGTGATAATTTTATAGAACACCTCGTCCCAACAGCTTAATGAAAAGTATTTGATTTCTGGAGTTTTTTGTGTGTGTCAAAGGACTGTAAATGGTTTCCCCATTATTCATTCTGCCAAGATATTATTAAGTGAGAGTGTGTATCTACGTGTCTGCATGTACACACATACATGTATACACATAGACATTATGAAATCTGCTATTTAAAAAACCCCATATTTTTCCTTTAGTCTCAGCTTCTGAATTCTGAGCTGTCTCACTGCTTATATTTGTCTACTACGGTCTTTGGAGGGCACCATCAGTTGACCTATTCCAAACAGCCTCAGGTGCCATGCTATCTTTTGCACGCTCTCTCCTCCAATCTTGCATCTGGGTTTTTTTGCCTGCAGAAATATTTTCAGAGATCAAAGTCTTGGACTCTTGAAATCTAGTCCAGAAGTTCAGTATTCTTGTTTGCTCTTTTTTTTAAAATTAATTTTCAGGTGGTTTGACAGGATTTTTGATGTTACAAAAGCCGTTTAAAGTGTTGGAATTAAGGAAGCTTTGTGTGTGAAAGTGATACACCTCATGTCAATATATTCACCCTGTTTTCCAATCTTCACCCACAGGCGGATTTTAGAGTTTCGGCTTGTTAACGTGCTGCCATCACAAGCAGGAAAAAAACCATTGCTGTTGAGAACGTAACTGTGCGTTTATGATTATGTTTCTGGACAGAGGGGAAAAAAAGGCTTTCTGTAGCACATTGTGAATAAGATAGAAAAATCAAGAATTATATTTTCAGAATGCAAAGCATTCCAGGCAGTAGTGGGAATCAAAAATTTTTACTACCAGTTCTATGGGCATGGCTTGGTGGGTGGGGCAAGGGAAGGATACTCTAAAATGTCCATTCCCTCCCCACCCTACTAACCTGCTTTCCAGCTCCGTTTTCCTGTGCAGGGCAACAAAAGAAGACCCAGCCAATCAGCTGACACTCGGGAGGCAGAGAATAGATGGGGGCGGGGCCAGTCAGAGGTGGTATTTGCCGGTTCTCTGAACTCCTCAAAATTTCCACTACCGGTGTTCCAGAACTGGTCAGAACCTGCTGAATACCACCTCTGGTTCCAGGTATAAGAAGAAAAGGGCTAATTTTGTCTCCTTCAAAACAAGAACATTTCTAAAGTAACCTTATTAACTAAAGGATCACTGTAAAACTTTGAAGCCCCATTTATTTGTTCATTTCAGTCTTTTCAGATTGCCTTTTAAATGAACTACTGTAGATGACTCCAAAGAACATTTTATTATAAAATATATTGCATTCCATAAAACTACAAGAAGAAGGATATAACAGTATTATGGTAGCAATCCCATAGGTATGTCCATCTACTTTGGTTATCACCAGTGATTCAACAGCCATTTGAATGGGAAAAGCATTGTGGCATACTGTAATGTTTGCTTGCACCATTATATTCACCTGTTTCTCAGTGGCAGAAAAAAAAAACCCTTACATGTAATGTTTACATAAAAAAAATAAAAAAGGCAGAAAATGAATAATGTCCCTATTAAATAGTTAAACTATGAGTTAATAAGTTAGCAGTAATCTGTGTTGCAATGCTGCTTTTATCAAATTTCACTTTCCCACTTGTGTGAGTAGCAAAGAGTAATTCAGCAAGTTAGATTTCTTTGCAGTTAAACATTTTTCAGTCTTCTAAAAGTAACTTGTCTTATTACAGGCCCGGCATTGGTACAGGGCTGTTTGCCTTACTCTGAGATAGGTCTAAAAAAATTATTAACAAATAAAAGAGAAATTTTCAACCACCGTAGAATCATTCCTCCTCCAGTCTCATTTTTCTTGATGCATTCCTTAAAAAATACTTTTGTAAATTAGGAAAATAGTGCAGGGCATGAGTGTTGTTTTTATATAATGAAGAGAATAGTTACATAAGACAAGAGTTGTTTAAATTAGCATGTGTACAGTATGTGTGCTTCAGCAGTAGTTGAAACTTTCAGCATTCGAACAGAAAAATACACTACTTGGAGTTGAATGTCAAGATAATTAGAATTCTGGAGAACAGTTACAACAATTCAGTTAGCGATTGTTCAGAGTTACAATGGCACTGAAAAATGTGACTTGTGACTGTTTTTCACAGTTACAACCTTTCCAGCATCCCCGTGATCATGTGATCAAAATTCAGACGCTTGGCAATTGGATCATACTTATGACCATTGCTGTGACCTGGGGTCATATGAACGAACCCCCTTTTGAGACCTTTTGACAAGTCAGTGGGGAAGCTAGATTCACTTAACAGCTGGGTTCCTAACTTACCAGCTGCAGTGATTCACTCAACAACCGAGTCAAGAAAGGTAAAATGGAGCGAAACTCATTTAACAAATTTCTCACTTAACAACAGAAATGTTGGACTCAGTTGTGGTCGTAAATCTAGGACTACCTGTATTATAGAAGATACAGTGTGACTTATTATGAATGAATATTATTATTATTCATGTTATTGGAAAATTCTGTTTTAACTGGCACCATTCAGTGATTGCAATTAAACTCGTGCTACTTTTATTCTCTTTCTTAAAATAATTTTTAATTGAAAATTGTAACAATAATAAGAATTAATACAAACTTACTAAAAAAAAAAGAAGAGGGGAAAATGCAGAAAGAAATGAAGTAGAAAAAAGAAAGAAGGAAATATGATATAAAGAAAGATACAACAAAGTGACTTCCTATCTCCACAGCAGTTATAAGTACATTTATACAGTATGTTAAACTCTCTGTCTAAAGTTGTATCCCGATTCTTCTTTCTATAATCTTTCCTGTCTAATCGGGATTTTTTTGTTTTTTCTGAAAGCTAAGAATCTCTCTCTCTGTCCCTCCCTCTTCCTCTTCCTCTTCCTCCCCCCAATCCATCTCCCAGGGTTGTTGTTCTTGTGGGGAAAATAGGAAGGAGTATTATATATGTTTTCTCCCTTGAGTTTCTTATAAAGTAATAAAGGCGGGATAAAAAAAAACCTAGTAATTTGTTATTAAGAAATTTGCTAACAGAAGCAGAGATTACAGATTGCAGCATGGCAACCACTGCCCCCATTTACATCACTGTACAGCAGCCAATCAAAACACATGAATTCATCCAGCCAAATCAGACAGAAGTTTTGGCTCCTATACAAGTTGGAATTCACTGCTTTCAACTTGGAACAAGAAAATATAGCCGTCGATTGCATTTGCAGTGGGCTGAAGATGGGGTCGAAAACAATGTCGTCCACATTCACCTTCCAGAAAGAAGTGGTGAGCTACATCCAGATGGTGTGCAGTGAGATATGCTCTTAGGCTTCCCAAGGAAGCTTTGTTGAGTTGCATGAGTCTCCTGGTACAGCATTCTGTAATCTTTGGAGCAGAACTTAAAGTCTAGGAAGTATCAGAGTAGTAATTGTTAGTATTATTTATAGTAAACTTCCAGGATATTCTCTGTTGTCCCGTTCTTCTTTTGCCCTTAATTATTCCCAGCATGAGGCTTTTCTCCAGTGAGTCCTTCCTTCTCATTAGGTGGCCAAAGTATTTGAGTTTCATCTTCAGGAGCTGGCCATCTAAAGAGCAGTCAGGGTTGATCTCTTCTAGGACTGACCAGTTTGATCACCTTGTAGTCCAAGGGACTCGCAGGAGTCTCCTCCAGCACTAGAGTTCAAAGGCCTCCATTCTTTGGCGCTCAGCCTTTCTTATGGTCCAGCTTTCATAGCCATACATTGCAACTGGGAAAACCATAGCCTTGACTATACATACTTTAGTTGGCAGGGTGATGTCTCTACTTTTCTTCTTTTTTTTTGCTTTTTTAGTATTTTTTTTTTCTTATGACTAATTCCTCACAAATAATACTATTTATTGACACGGTGATGCATCAAACAATTCTGCCTATTTTGGACATTTGTTGCTCTATAAGATAAACCAATGTTATAAAGTCTATAGCAATGTATAGACTTATGAAGTGATTTAACTCTACTAAAAATGGGTATTTTGTACACAGCCATATCTATAGTTTAACTTGTTTTAAGTAAAATGCAATTTGGGAATTCAGAAGATTGTAAACTCTATTAACAGTACTTAAATGAGGCTGATTTTCTTGATGAAGTATAAACTGTGAAGTTTTACTGTTTTAAGCCATCCAGAAGCCAGATTTCTGGTAGCTGCTTATTCTTGCCTGCACATTCTTCTTTTCTCCATGACCTTGAATTGATGGGGAGTTTCCACCTTCTACCTCTCAGAACAGAAGTGCAAAAAAGGAATAAGAGTTAACTGTCTCCCACCAGGTTCCCTTTGTCGATCAAGGTAGTTTCCCAATAATTTTAGAGGAAAAAACACATTTTAAAGTATACTTTTAGCAAAATGTTTGGATTGGAATACATAATAATTTATCTCCTTCCAGACCTGGTAACCAAGAGAGATTTGAATGAGGCATTGCTCAAGAGGAAAGGTAACCACTGGTGTTTTTTTTACTCGCTTTTTACTTACTGAGAACTTTTCCACGGACGGGAGAGGGTGTAGTTTTGCACACTGCCTGTATCCCCCAGATGGAGCTTCACTTGTTTGTATGGCCCAGTTTCTGGCATGGCATGGCCTGATGGTGGTCCACAGATCGGGGGTTGGGGACAGAGGTGGGCTTCAAAAATTTTAGCAAAGGATTCTCTGCCCAGTTGCCGGGTGGGTGTGGCCACAGTGTGTGTGGCCTCAGCAGCCTCCTGCACCATAGCAGGGGGGCTTTTTTGCCCTCCCTGGGCTCCCAAGGCTTTCCATGAGCTTCAGGGAGTGCGAAAACAGCCTCCCCAGGCTCCGGAGGCTCTCTGGAAGCCAGAAATGGGCCCATTTCCAGCCTTCCTGAACTTCTGGAACTTCCTTGAGCCTCCACGTGGCTCTGCACTTACCTCATCCAAAACGGGCCAAGTGGGGACTCCTGGGAGGGGAGAGGCAGGGTGGGCGGGGCCAGCCAGGAGTGGGCTTTGGGGGTTCTTTGAATGGCAAAGAATAGGGGCTCTCCTGAACCCCTACAAAACCCCCAGCAGCCCACCCCTGGTTGGGGACCCCTGCCTTAGTAAATAATGTATTATTTATTCAGTGATTTCTCTCATTTATGTCCTACTTTTTATCCAGGAGCTCAAAATAACTTAGATTAAAAATCTGTCTGAATTTTTTATTTATGACAGTGGTTCTGGGATATTGACTGGATTTAGAGAAAGTGAAAGGCAGTGCGTTTGCACAATCTGTGTCTAGTGGTTTTGACTACTAAATCATGCAGAGTATTGAGAAACTCTGACTTAGAAAAATATATTAAAAGTATATTATAGGAACAGAGAATCACTTCAAATATACTCTATAGTCTCCAAAATTATATTTGCTTTCTTTTCAAGTTTATTTGTACTCTGAGTTGAGAATAAGCTAATAGAATAAGTCTTTCATTTGCACATTGTTCACAACTAGAAACAATAGGGTGCTTATTTGCATCAGTTATTAGAAGATGAACATGACTGTAAGCTGCCAAAGGCTAAATAACATGTATCAACATACTGCATTCCTGGTTGGAAGCCACACACATTTTGTACTCCTGAGAGGTATGGAAGGGTGTGTGCAAATAATTGAGTTACAGTAGGTTTAGTGAGGCTTGGATTTTCTATTGTAGCTTCTGGCTAAACTGTTAGCCCCTCTTCCTCACCCTTCAGGTTCATCTTATGCTCTATCCATTTCCTTAGACTTTAGATCACAAGAATTAATAACTCTAAATTTACATACTTACACATATATATGCATGAAAGGATAAAACAAGAATCCACAAATAAGGAAATCAATAAATAACACATTTTGTAATGCTTCTGTTAGTTCATAGATTAAGAATCCTGAACAACTTTTTTATAATTAGACCATGATTTTGAGAATGTATTTGTAATTTTTGCAGATTCTTCCATGAGCATATGTGTCCTAAAAACTCCCTAAGAATTTCATTTCCCTTCTTTTAATTTTTTTTTCTAGTATAAATGACCAAAAGAAAATCATGGGTACTTATTTTGCTCTGTGATATTAATGAGGGAAATGAGGAGGAAATGAAAACAGGGAAAAATTTGTCTACCTTTGGTTATTAAGAGAAGCTTGACTACAAAGCTTTAGAAATTTTTGTTTTCACCATGAACTTTCTCTAATTAACCACAAATATGGTTGAACTTAACTGTGATCTGTTTCAAAAGAAAAAAAAAGCCTCCACAGCCCATGGTTTCAAATGTGCTTTTTTCAAATAAACTATAAAGATTAATTACAGGTTGGGGATTAACTGTCATGTCAGGATCAATCAAAAAGTAAACAAAAGATTCCATTCCTCACAACCACACTGGGAAAGAACAAAACTAAGAAATTATTAACTATAGTTTATTGTGATACCTGAACCAGCCATTAAGGTTACCAATCCTCTTTAAACCTGGGGCTGTTTTAAAAACGGTGAGCTAAGCAGGAGCTTACTGAATTGAAATGTAAATTTATCTGGATTCTGAAAATTCTGAGGCAAGCATTTGCTTTAATTAAGGGAAATTATGTGAACTATCAAATGTGAACTATCTTCTTTGACTGACTTGTTGTATTGCTGACGTTCATTGTTACATTATTCTATTGTTGAGAGAGACAGACAGAGAGGGAGAAAATTTTCCAATTCTGCCTCTTGCTTGAGGCAAGATAAATATCCCTTCTCCTAACTTATAACCGGGATAGCTCATATTTCAGTATTTGCAAAGGGTAATCTTTAACATCCTTAAACGCTTTCACTAGCTTATCTATGTATAATTCCAGAGTTTCACTCCTGCACCAGTGGCATACCATCAAGGTGACACATTCTTTCCAAAGGGAGTCATTTGCAAGCCATACCATCTTATCTGATGATTGAAAAAAATAATGCCTTCTGGTATACATGCTTTAGGGTTCATTCATTGAAGGTATCTTTAATAAGTTTATTTTAGTTTACTTATAATTTACTTATGTGTTTTACTTGGCTTCCCAGTAAGGCCCAAATTTGTGTGGTCACTTTCCGTACTGGAGAAACAATCCGATTCTTACAGTGTAGAACCAAGAACTCTTTGGGATCTTTAGGGTGACGAATAGGAACTGTGAAGCTGAATCCAAAAGACTTAATACTCTCCCATGGTATTCTTTACCATGACAAAGTACTGATTCATTCATGGATTCATCATAGGATAAGCATTTAATTCAAGACCTTAAATTGTTATATGAACTTTTGTGAATTGGAGCCAACTTCCATGCTTGTAGATCCAGAGATTATCATGACATTGTTATCATGAAATAACAAGTCTAGCCCACACCATCAAAGAATCCACATGCTCTTGAGACTCTTAGACTTTTCGCAGTTCAGTGTAGTCTCCAGTCAATTTAGTGTTAAACCAACCACTTTATCCCAGTTATATTGTTGGCAAAGAATGAGCAAAAGTTCTCAAGATAGCTCAGTAAACTGCAGCTTCAGCTGAGTCCAGAAGGTTAAAGCTTAAGGATAATCATTGTGTAAACACACCCTCAGCAAAATAAAGTCCGTCTCTTGTTTAATTTATTAGCCCCCTTTTCATTTATTAAAATAAAATAATAGTACCTCCATTGGATTCATATGCCAATATGCAGGTTGATGACAGTAACGAAAAGAATAGTCAGGTAAATGTAGACTATAAGTAAAGAAAGAATAGTCAGGTAAATGTAGACTGTGTTACTAAATTACAATTTGACTGGTGAAATTTTGCAAAGTCGCACAAATGATTATTTACCATTTTTATTTGAGGTATAGAAAGTATGGCTTTTCACTGAATGACTAAGGCTTTTGGGTAACTAAGATCTGCATCAAATGTGACAAGTGTTTATTGTTGTTTTTATAGTTTTTGTTTTGTTTTTTTGTGGCTTTGAGTCAATAGTGACACCTGGCAACTGCCTGGACAAATCTTGCCAGTTTTCTTGGCAAGCTTTCAAAAGTGATTTGCCATTGCCTTCTTCCTAGGTTGAAAGGAAGTGACTGGTCCAAAGTTACCCAGCTAGCTTTGTGCCTAAGATGAGACTTGAACTCTTCTTGGTTCCTAGTCTGATCCTTTAACCGCTACATTAAGCTCGCTTTCTTCTAGTATTATTATAATGCATTGTATTTTGAATACACCTACACAGAGTTTTTGGTTTGAGGCCGTTTATAAATCTCCTGGCTGTGAGTTACAACCCACTTAGGAGGCAAACAAAAGACTTCAGCATAAAACTGATTAGATGAGTTAGATCAGGCGTCCCCAGTCCCTGGTCTGCGGACTGGCACCAGTGTGTTGCATTCCAGAACGTGGGCTGCGCAAACAAGCGAAGCGAAGACCCATCCACTGGATACAGGCAACCATAACCCCTCCGGTCCACGGAAAAACATCTCTCCATGGAACCGGTCCTTGATGCTCAAAAGGTTGTGCGCCATTGAGTTAGATCACTTGGATCAGTGGTTGCCAAGTTGTACCACAGCAGGGGACCACTGGTGGTCCATGAGAAAATTTTGGTGGTCTGCAAGAAATGTCACCCCCAAAGCACTCCGCAAAGCAATTAATCCAGGCTGCACGGGAACACAAGGCTTTGCCGCCCACATGGCCTACAGGAACACAAGGCTTGCGTCACTTGCATTGCAAACAACATGAGGTAGTGAG
Organism: Hydrophis major; assembly: GCA_033807585.1. Taxonomy (NCBI): domain Eukaryota; kingdom Metazoa; phylum Chordata; class Lepidosauria; order Squamata; family Elapidae; genus Hydrophis; species Hydrophis major. The sequence continues at coordinate 142,718,940 of CM066331.1, forward strand.
GGGAGGGGGGGAAAGGGCAGAGGGGGAACTTGCCGCACTCACCCCACACACCTGCCCTGGCCACTGGGCTGCTTCTTTCCGCTTCTTTCTTCTGCTTTTGGCTTCACACAAGGAAACAGCAAAAGTCTTTCTTTCTCTCCCCCCAAACTCCACCAGAAATGAGCCTTTGGAACCCTGCAAGGCATCCTGCTCCAAGAGGCTGTGCCAGTGTGACAAGTCTCACAAAGATTCATTTCTGGCAGAATTTGGGGGAGAGAAAGAAAGACTTCTGCTGCTTTCCTTGCATGAAGCCAAAAGTCTCTCTCTCTCCCCACCCCTCAGACAATGGAGCTGGAGGCAGTATCTTGCGATCCCAAATAAAGAATAATCAGTCAGTAGGAAAATAGGGTGGGGAATTTTCCTGTAGACTTTTTTTTTTTTGGATTTTCCCAGGGTCTCTGTTCCACAGGATTTATAATTATGAGTCAGAGGTTGGCGACCCCTGACTTAGATCAGGGGTGTCAAACTTGAGGTGTCACATTATCACGTGATGTAACGTGACATTCCCCCTCTTTGCTACACTGGGGGTGGGCTGGCCAGCGCCTGATGCCTCTGGCCTGTGAGCTGTGAGTTTGACACCTCTGACTTGGATAGAAAGACTCCTAGCAGTGAGAGCAACTAACCAACGGAATGGCTTTCCTCCTGGAGTTGTGGGTGCTACACTCTTGATGGTTTTCAAGACAAATTGCACAACTTTTTGTCTGTCCGGGCAGGGGGGTGGACTAGGTGACTTCCAAGGCCTCTTCAAGCCCTGTGTCTTAATTTCAGGCAGCAGCTGTGGTCCTGGGGAAGGATTCTAATCAACTAATTAAGATCACAGTGCTGAACTTTTTAATTTACAGACAGCACTTTTTAGGGGCATGCAGTGCTGCAGCTCAAAAAATGACAGCTTATTTAAGCAATCTCTTGTCCTCTGCAGGATAGGAGGGAAAAAATGTGGCTCAGGCACAGGATAATACATACAGGTCACACATGCAAAGTTGCAAATGTGGGCATTAATTACAAATTTACTTTTTCATCACTTTTTTCATCTCTGTCCAAGAGGTCACTAAATGAGGACTATTGGTATCTTTTTATTATAATCGTATGATTTTATAACCATTTATAATAGTTCAAATGTCATTATTTCAACGACACATGGTATTAGTAATTTTGATTTTGATTGTAATGTTACACTGATGCTTTAAGTTTTGTATTCATTTGACTAAACTATCTGGATTGAATAGTTACATGACTAGAATGGTGAGCGATAGCACTTAGACTTATATACCGCTTCACAGTACTTTGCAGCCCTCTCTAAGCGGTCTACAAAGTCAGCCTGTTGCCCCTAACAATCTGGGTCCTCGTTTACTGATCTCGGAAGGAGTCAATCTTGAGCCTGGTGAGATTCGAACTGCCAAATGGCAGTCAGCCGGCAGTCAGCAGAAGTAGCCTGTAGTACTGCGCTCTAACCACTGCGCCACCACAGCTCTTATAAAGCCAGTCGTGGTGATGATAGCTCTAATAATAATTACAAACTGTATAAAGCTGTGTTTGTTAAATTCAGATGAATTTATATATTCATTTCTCAAATCATATGTATTTTTATATACTTTTCATTTTTTGCGTGTGTGTGTGTGTGTGTGTGTGTGTGTGTGTGTGTGGTCCTGTCCATGTTCTGTTGTTTGTTGTCAGTTGCCTTTTATAAGGCCTGGAACACATTTCTTCAAACAGAAGTCTGGCTTTTCTCAGGAGACAAGCACTTTCTATTTAAGCATGACAACTTTTTACTTAGCCCTTGAATTTAGCTTTAGCTGTCTTCATTGCTTCAGAAGATTGTGCAAAAACACACCTAAGAGACTTACCACAATGACTCGATACCAGTAATATTAGCTCTGATTGGATAGCATAAATGAGGCTGTTCTTGAAAGATGTGTAGAAAAACATTTTGGCATTAAAGAGTCTTAATGATAGTTTTATAAAACTGTTGACTGTTTCGGGGGAGGAGGTCAATTAAATATAATTTACCTGCTTCTTTCTTTGCTTCCTTATTGCCATAGGAAGTGCTTTTTTGTACAACCATGTCAATTGCTTTCTTAAAAATGAATTATTTTGAAGAACGTGACATAGTGACATCTCCTATCATGGTGAAAAGGCTGATTGAAGAATAGAGTAATAGGTTTTTTGTTTTTTTTACAGCTGATCCATAAGGCCTGGATTGCCAACATTCTTTTATGGAATTAGACATAAACATTCCACCCGCATCCACCAATAACATCTGTTTTAATTCAGTCATTATATTATGCGCTGATCTGATTTTGAATCATTGGCTGTTTTGGAGGTACAGAATTGTTTTCTCATAATTTGGTGGGCATTTCTGTTTCTGCTTCTTAGGAGAATATTGTGAAGTGAATGCTCGCTCGGGGCGCTGTGCACCCGGTGTCTGCAAGAATGGAGGGACGTGTGTTAATCTGCTCATTGGAGGCTTTAAATGTGAGTGCCCCCCTGGTGAATATGAGAGACCTTATTGTGAGATGACCACAAGAAGTTTCCCTCCAGAGTCATTTGTCACCTTTAAGGGATTGAGGCAACGCTTCCATTTCACTGTATCTCTCATGTAAGTATCGGTCCTTCCAGTGTTGTATGAAAAATTTGCAGTCATTGTATTGACCTCAAAATACCATATAAGCACCTTAAAACTCATTGTTTTTGCAATGTCTACCTAGTAAAAAAGTTTGATGCTGTTTCTTAATGCTAAAAGGATTCCCTTACTGCACTTCTTTCTTCCACAGTTGGGGAATGTTTGAGGATGACCAAGAATTGAGATTGAGTTTGTCAAAGGTTTTAAGAGTATACCTTTATGCTCAAATTGGCATCTTCTTTTAACTTGATGGTCCCTGGAATATCAGGGACTTGAAGATTTATCTAATTAATTGCATTTTCTTGACTTCAGTTTGTTTGTTTGTTTTAAACATCACATGTCCACAAAATGTGTAGGTAGGCAATACAATTTTCTAGCTCATGAATTATACATAGGTAACAGATGTCATATAGCTAAAAAAACATACTGTAAATATACTGTAAAAAAGAAAAAAGAGACACTACAAATCATCATTTGTCCATTATGACCTGTCTCATTTCTCTGTTAAGCTACTTATCATATTTAGATTAGATTAACAGAGTTAGAAGGGACCTTGTAGGTCATCTAGCCCAAGCAGGAGACCCCATACCCCCCCGCCCAAGTAGTCCAGTCTCTTCTTGAAAGCCTCCAGTGATGAAGCTCCCACAACAATTATGCATCAACTCACAAGTTGCTTAATGCCTCTTTAAGTTTTTCTCTCCTCCTTTTCTTTTCTGTCTTCCTTTTACCAAATTTAATTTTAATTTAATTTTAATGTCAGCATAAATCTTTATAGGTGAGATTTCAGTTACACGTCTAATTATAGTTAATGGGTCATTGCAATGTATAAGGCAGAGCTTGTTTTAAGAAGGCTTTCTTTGTGTGACCAAATTTTAGGTCTACATCAGGGGTGTCAAACAAAGTGCATCATCTTGCTGTCACGTGACATTTTGTGATGTTTTCCCCATTCACAGAGCTGGGGTGGCCTGCATATGATACATCTGGCCACTAGTTCTCCAATTTGTCACCCCGGTCTGCATCATTACTAAAAAGAGGTTCCTAAACTATGCAATTTCAGTTGGAAACCCTTTTTCTTGAAGTAAGAACCAGAGATAACCCTGAGCACTATTTTATTTTATCTTTTAAATTTGTTCTTAGTCACCTTTAGGAATGCAACACTCTTCAAGCTGCTCATGTAGTGTTAAAAAGTGTTATTTTTTTTGGTATCTATACTGGACTTTAACACTCTTTAGAGTATGCTGAAAATAATACACTCTTAAATGATAGTGCTGGGAAACTAACATGCATAGAGATCCTGCCTATTTCTCAAAAGTGAGCTCTCAAGATTCTGTTGCTTGGATAATTCTCTATAAGTTAAGATTCAGGATGGATCTCCGTACATGGGAACCATTTTTAAAGGCAGAAGTGTTGCAGTGGACCAGAGAAGCATTTAGTTCCCGCAATCGTGAAGGATACAGAACAGAGATGCAAGGCCCACAGGCCAGATCCACCCCACAGGGTACTTAGATCTAGCCCTCAGGCCCACCCTGGAAATAGTGAAGGACCAGCCCGTGGTACCTCTGCCAGCAAAAACGGAGCCTGGGTAGGCCATGTGCGGCTTCCCTGAGCTCTGTTTTCACTGGCAGAGGACTGCAGGAGGTCATCATAGCCAGAAACGGAGCCTTGATGAGTGACATAGAGTTGGCCACACCCACTAAGCCTCCTTCCAACCCCCGAGGTCAAACACAACTCTGATATGGCCCTCAATGAAATCGAGTTTGACTCCCTGATATAGAACATGCTTTCACTGTAGGAAGGTTTGTGTTTAAATCTTGGTACCTTGATATCAAAAGATCTAATAGCTGAAAATATGAAAGACTCCTGCTTGCGGTTCTAGATACTTGGACCTGCGGTAATGCTACTTTCAGGAATCTTATTTTATTTCATTTAAATAACAAAGGCAGAGGTGAAGTCACTGGTTAATTCTTTCAGCCTGGAAGCGCCTTGATGCTTCTGACATGAGTGCAAAATAAAGAAATAACAAGTTGACATTCTCTTTGCTAGATTCTTGGAAACTGAATTGTTGATGCCACTGGTAAGAGGATCCCCAAGTGAGGCAAATATGAGGAGAAAGGTTTCTCCTCTCCTGTTCCTCAAGCATGCTATCTACAATAAACACCATAATAGACGCTTTTTCTCTTTCTTTCTCTCCTATCCCCATATTAGAGAGCCAGTGACAGTCTGTTGTAGTGGTTAAGGCACCAGGCTGGACTATGTGACAATGAGTTCTATTCTGCCTTAGGCACAAAGCCAGCTGGTGACTTGGCACCAGTCATTCTCCCTCAGGCCTCGGAAGAAGAAGATAAGGGCAAGATCTTATCAAGAAGACAACAGGAACTAGTGCAGGGCAGTCATCAGGCATCAACTCTGACTCAAACATAGGGCTGGGCTTCTACCGGTTCGTTCCGGTTTGGGTGAACCCGTAGCTAATCGGTAGTTCATTTTAAGGCCGGTTTGGTGAACCGGCAAATCCCACCCATGGCTGGCCCTGTCTGCCCCTCCCCTCCCAGGAGTCTTCACGTATTTTAGATCCCAGGTAGGTGCAGGGTCCATGCAGAGGCTTGGGGAGGGCAAAAAACGGGAGCTTGAGGAAAGCCTCCAGAGCCCAGGGAGGGCAAAAGCACCCCACCACCCACCATGGTGCTGGAGGCCACATCCACCATGGCTATGCTCACTCAGCAACTGGGCAGAGAACCGTTCGCTAAAATTTTTGAAGCCACCCCCCCCCCCCCCCCCCAAATTTCCACATTGGTAGCATGTCTAACAAAACTGACTTAATTTGTTTAACTGGGGAAGGTTTCTGTATGACATTTTGTTGTTCCTGTCTGACATAGGTTTGCAACAAGGGAAAGGAATGCTTTGCTTCTATATAATGGACGTTTTAATGAGAAACATGATTTTATTGCTCTTGAGATCATCGATGAACAAATCCAGCTAACATTTTCTGCAGGTAAGATACTTGCGACAACTGGAACTCTTTTACTGAATAAAACCTATCTCTAAATTTTGAAAACATATTCATGACATTATAGCATGATTTTCATGATGCAATTTCTGTCCTAAGGCCACAGCCCTAGATATATCCTTGGAGAAAATAAAATTTCATTTCAAATGCTTTGCTTTCAGGATTCATGTTGTAAGAAATCATGTCTTAATGGAGCCTAATATTAAGAGTAATCACTGATTATTTTTGGTTATTTGTTTTTTTTTTAAAATTAAATATAAGTTACTGATCCTATACTGCTAAATTATGGCTCAATTAATCCATGCATATGTTTGCTAGAACAGTGGCACACTTCAGATTCCAAAGTAAAAAAAATGTTTTGGGAATGTGCATGACAACTCAGAAGGCATTTGTCTGCAACTTCTTAAACTAAAGATATAATTACTTGGGGTTATGACAGGCAGCTGTAATGTCATGGGAAAAGATGCTTATGCCAACTGCTATGTGAGTGTTTGTTTCAACACTGAATCTGAAATGTGCCCAATCTCACAATCATACCCATATTTTTGTTGTCCAGGATGTATCAAAATTACAGATTTACCATTCATTATTATGGTATTGTTACTCTCTGCTGTTATGTTATTGAGTTACAAGTGTTCATTTTTGTAAAGTATGGAAACTCCCATTTTTCTTTAAGAGCCAATTGAAAACCCAAGTGCTTGGAAGGTTTATGTAAATGATCCAGAAACGTGAAACTTAAATTATTCACTCTACCTTGAAAATAGAATGTGTGACAAAATGTAATCTATTTTAGTCTATGTGAAAACATAGATAGCCTAATTATATGCATGTGAATTCAGGACAAACTCTGTTTTTTTTTAAGGGTTCAGATTGCAGTTCTGTAGTCACTGTCCTGGAAATAAACCTTAGATTCACTTCCAAGCAAAAATACATTCAGCTGCATAATAAATTATCCCAAAAGAGAATTTAAAACCAGTTAATGCTGAAATTAGAGGTTGACAAAATTATTTAAAGATTCATGTTTTGTAAATAAAATCACAAATCTCCCTTTGTTAAAGATCCCCATTACAATTAGATGTATGTTTCATTTAGAAAAGAAGGAAGGAAAGGGAAGGAGAAAGGGAATGGAGGAAGAAAAGGAAAGGAAAGGAAAGGTATAATTAGAAAATACCTGATTCAGGAAAGTAATTTTCAGATTATTTTTACACCATGAAGCTGAAATTATGTAAATAAAGAGAATTCTGCCACTTATACACATTATAAATTCCTAATAGTAAATATAAGTATGATTATATTCTGAATATATTTTAATAGGACTTTTGTGCCATTATTCTGTAGAGCATAGTACATTGAAGAGTTCAGAGTTCAAGTCATTAAATGCAACAGTTAAATTTAGATTTAAAGCTTTTTGCCCAAAGCAATACTTTTCTATTTACTAAGTTTAATTGCAAATCAAGATAAAATATATAGTAGCCAGAGAAGATTTCTGTCTGGATAGTGTCAACTGTTTGTTATGTCTGTAACCTACAAAAGCCTATATCTAGAGAAGGAGAAATACTAAGGTAGAATACTAATCCTGCAAGCACTTCTTGTTTAAAACCTTAGCTAGGTACAATTTGCAAAGGATTTATGGCAAAAAACAGCAGAGCAATTGAATATTCTCACACTCATTTTTTAAAATTGTATTGGATCTTCAAGATATATGTATATATATGTAGATAGGTAGGTAGGTATATGTGTTTAGAGTCCATTGAATATATGACTCCATTGATTATATGTTTGTTTTATGAAAAATACTGTTTATGAAATAATATATAAGTTAGAAAAAAAACCATACCTACATTTGGAATGAAATAAATGTTCTGATCAGAAGATAAATTTAGTAATAATAATCATAGTCCAGAGTTTATATCACATCAAAATGGTATGACTGTGGCTTATTTCAAGATGCAAACCCAGGTCAGATCAGATCAATTCTTGGAGACTTTGGTGTGAAGCAATGCAAAGTGCTTTGCTACTGTTATCAAGGAAACAACATGGATCTGTCCATGAAGTTGCCAACTATTGGGTGTCTGACTCTACTACAGTAATACTTTCATCTAGCGGTGGGATTTTACCAGTTCAGCCCATTTTGGGGCGAACCGATAGCTCTGAAGATCAGCTAGGAGCAAACCAGTTTTATTTTTTTTTATTTATTTTTTTATTTTTTTCCTACTGGGCCTCAGGGAAGCCTCCTGGGAGCAAAAACAGGGTGCAGAGGGCCTGCACAATACCCCTCTGTCCCATTTTTGTTCCCAAGAGGCTTTCCTGAGGCCCAGTAGGAAAAAACCCACGCCCCCCAGTCACATGACCACCTGGCCACGCCCACCTGGCCATGTCCACAGTAATTAAAAATTTGCATCCCACCCCTGCTTTCATCCATCATGAATGCAGAGGATATTTTCATGCACATTGCAATGTTCGTTCCAGCTCCATTTAATTGCTTTTTTAAAACATAAGTACTATTATTATTCTTATTCACACATCAGCAATTACTGTAATTCATTACTTAAGGTGATTTACTTTTTTTCCTTCATTACTCATTGAGAAAATGTGTGGCATACTGTACATATTTACTTTTAATTCACGTGCAAATATAGATAAAAGATCCAAATCCATGTTTTTGTCTTGTTTAGTTTTTGCTTTGTTGTTGTTTCCCCTTTCTTCTGTTGAAGTTTGTATTATAACTTTGGAAATAGTAAAATTTATTTTAAAAAATCCAGCTCAGTGGTAATCAAGAGATTATTTATATGAAAAATAGAACATATTTTAGACTCTGCACAGTTCTAACAATCACTTCTTATAGGCTCACAGTGCAACATGTTGCATTTGAATCATTACAACTGCAAAAAGGCATTCAGACATTATAACAGGTTTAGGAGAAAGAAACATGCTTTTGTGAAGCAGTATTAAGGAATATTAGGGTTTCCTCTTTTGAAAGTTAATTTCACTTCTATTCAGATGCAAAATGCTTCTTGAAAAAAGAATAGTGGGTGTTCCTCTTGAAAGGCTCACAAAATCAACACAGAAGTATATTCACCATCTTTAAGGAAAGGCAATGTTTGTGTTCCTTTCTCAGTTGAACACCTTTCTGTACTAACCAAGCAGGTGTGTGTGTCAAACTGAAGTAAATGTTTGCATTTGAATACTGGGGAAATACAGAGGGAGGTTTATTGTATTGTCATAACCATTTTTTTTCTTTTCTTATTCTTCTGTAGTGGAAACTTTTGTCTAGCTCGTCACTCATGATAAATCCAATCTGCCCATTTTGACAAGTCCTTGTGTACTTTTCCTGTAGATATTTGTTTTGCTATTACCTCAGAGAAGCAGTGAATAGTGACTGGGCTGGTTGTACTGGTCTGTATAACTTATCTGGCACCTTGTGTTTTTTTTATCAAATCCAATCTTTAAAAGACATTTCAATGTGAAAGAAAGGAAGCCATGACATTCAGAGCAGGGGTAAAACTTCTGTAATTTTCTGGGAAGAAAAATGTTTTTTTTTGTTCCCCCAACACCTTATCTGACATTCTTGTTAGATTCCAGCCTGAAGAAAACACACAGAAACTCCTATATCTTTTGTCAGTTTACAGTTGTTTCACTTTCTTGATTTATCCTAAATATTTACTTTTTGCATATGATTTGTTTTCATTCTTGCTATGTGTTTGATGAAGAACAATTGCTATAGCACAAAGACACCTTAGAAATATACAATATACATTTGTATGGATATATACTTATAGTTGCCATAATTTGTTTGTTGTTGCCGTTAAAATTGTTATGCCAGTCTACAACTAATATTATTGTTGTCATTAATTGTAAGTGAAATTTGAGTGAAAACAAATCCTTTTCTAAGTGTGATTTTATAGGCCTACTAATGTCTTGTATTTACATTCCTACAATTGTAATCAATATGTAACAGTCTCCTTGAAAAAGATTTGCAGGCTGGAAGTGTTAAGTCTGGAGCATGGGTGCGAATGATGGAGACGAGCAGGTAGAAACAGTGAACTTCAAACTCTTTATTTACATATTGTGACAGCTCAACTGGAGGGCTGCTATAGCCTTCCTTATATAGGCAACTTGTTAACTCTTCAACCAATAGCAAACCTGGAGCGCTAGCTCCGTTAACCAATGGGAATGGCCTGTTAATGGCCAATCAGATGCTCCTGAACAGACCAATCCGATCCTGCCATTAACAGCCAATCAGAAGTGCAGGGCCAGAACCCTGCACTTGACTTCAAGCTCAATGATAACTTTATTGGTATTATTCATTCACAACAGGAAGTACTTCTAAATTCATATTTGACCCTGGAAGCTCTTTTAAGAGATAGAGCCTCTAACTGTTTTTGTCCAGTCTAGGCTAATATACCTGATTTTGTCCATTTAAAAAGAAGTCACAATGTGATACGAGATATGGGACTGTGTTTGAAACTTCAGCTGGAAAGACGTATCGCTGCAAAGGTGTTAGTAGACATTTGTTACTGGGAAGTTACTAAATTTCTATTCCACTACAGATGAATTGGCAGAGTTTTGCATATTTAGCATTGCATGGGTTGGTTCCTGGCAGTGGTGGGATTCAAATTTTTTTTACTACTGGTTCTGTGGGCATGGCATGGCTTGGTGGGCATGGCAGGGGAAGCATACTGTCAAATCTCCATTCCCTCCCCACTCCTGGGGGAAGGTTACTGCAAAATCCCATTCCCTCCCCATCCCACTAACCTGCTTTCCAGCTCCGTTCTCCTGTGCAGGGCAACCAAAGAAGACTCAGCCAATCAGCTGGGCCTCAGGAGGCAGAGAATAGATGGGGGTGGGACCAGTCAGAGGCGGTATTTGCCGGTTCTCCGAACTACTCAAAATTTCCTCTACCATTTCTCCAGAACTGTTCAGAACCTACTGAGTACCACCTCTGGTTCCTGGATATCCAAAGCAGGTTTTTTTCAAACTGTTCCATGGAGTCACTAGAAGAGGAGGGAGAAAAACTTCACTCACAGTCCATTTTCTATCACTAGAACTTTACTCCTGATCAAGAATGGTTTTGTGGTGAATTTTTTCCATTTAGCAGCTTTCATTACTTTGAAAAACCCTTGAAAACACCTGAACTAAATTATATCCGATCACACATAAAATAATATTCCATATGATGTCTGTATCTTCTCTATATCTTCCTTTCTGGAGATACAACACTTTATTCTTGGTTATTTTGAAAGTGATAGAGATGGCTGGCAGTCAGGAAAAGGTCACACCAAAACTTGAGCTTTCTCTTCCAAATGCCTCTTTTTGTTCCAAAAGACATTTAATCTGCCAGGCTTAGCATCATTTTCAAGCTTCTTTATCTATGCAATTGTTCTCTTTATTATTATCTGTCTACATGCCCTTTCTAACCCAATTGTTTAATTTGATGTAAACTATCTTGAAAACCATAGTTCTGTTGAAAGGCTTTGTTATATGTTGTCTTAATTTGTCAGTATATTGAGGGAACATGTACAGTACAAATAGTCCTCAATTTACAACAGTTCATTTAGTGACCGTTGGAAGTTATAATGGCACTGAAAAAATGTGACTTAGGATTGTTTTTCACACTTATGACCCTGGCTATCAGAAATCAAAATTCAGACCCTTGGCAATTGACTCGTATTTATGACAGTTGCAATGTCTTGGTATCATGTGATCACCTTTTACAACCTTCTGACAAGCAAAGTCAATGGAGAAGCCAGATTCACTCAACAACTGTGTTACTAATTTAAAAACTGCAGTGATTCACTTAACAATGGTGGCAAGAAAGATCGTAAAACAGGTCAAAACTCACTTAACAAATGTCTCACTTAACAACAGAAATTTTGGGCTCAATTGTGCTTGTAAGTTGAGGGCTACCTATATATGCATACGTATGTACAATGGATTTTTCTTAAACATCTTTGGTATTAATCAATTTAATACTTTGTTTAATATATTGTGCTGCTGATTGTACCAAATACGATTAATGTCTTTGTTAATTGTAAAAATGAATGTTTTTAAAAATTGAACTTTTAAGGTGGACATTTCTCTCTCTCTCTCTCTCTCTCTCTCTCTCTCTCTCTCTCTCTCTCTCCCTCTCCCTCTCCCTCTCCCTCTCCCTCTCCCTCTCCCTCCCCCTCTCTCTCTCTTCCATGCTATTTTGCAGGAGAAACCACCACAACAGTTGCACCATTTGTTCCAGGAGGGGTTAGTGATGGGCAGTGGCATTCTGTCCAAGTGCAGTATTATAACAAGGTAAGGAATGCTCTTTTAGTGATATTCTTTATAAACTCAATGGATTGAATCAGTTTCTTTGCTAACATAAATCACACGAAGTCCTTATAGTTAAAAGTCATGCTGGAATGGAAATCTTGCATTGCGGGCTGATTGCATTTTTTAAAATTGCAATAGATCAATAGGACATATTCCATAATGATGAATGAGTATCTTTGAACCATTTGTGACTATTCTTCACAAAATAATGTAAAGAAGGGGTCCCCAACCCCTGGTCCACAGACTGGCACCGGTTCATGGCATTCCAGAAACTGGGCTTCGCAAACAAGCAAAGGCCCATGTGTGGGATGCAGGCAGCATGCACAACCAAGCCCCTTCCGGTCCACAGAAAATCTCTCTCCACAGAACTGGTTCTTGGTCAATTTTATCTTTGGGGACAGAAAAATAGCAGCCATCCTTAGAAACCCCAAAGATAAAACTGACCTGGAAAACCAAGGCATATACGAAGTCCCCTGTGCATCATGCCCAGCCACATACATTGGACAGACCAATAGAAAAATAAGTACCCGCCTGGATGAACACAAAAATGCAGTCAAAAAGCTGGAACACACTTCCTCACTAGTCCAACACATGAAAGCCACAGGTCATAGCATCAACTTCAATGGCACCAAAACCCTAACCACTATAGAAAACCCCAGCCACAGAATTATCAAAGAAGCCATAGAGATTGAAAAAAGACTTGAAAGCATGAATCGAAGAGATGATTCCACCAGACTGTCAATTATTTGGAAGCCTGCACTCACAAACAAAATAATCTCCACACCACAAGCCAGGCAAACACCTGGGCACAAACAGATCCCCCCTGATACTTCCAGCTCAAACACACCCCAACCAGGCACCCAGATGAAACCTAGCTTCCTAACAAATGATAGCCGTCCATTTACTCAGAGCCAAGCTGCACTAAAAGCTTCCAAAACATGAACACAATGTTGCCAGCCAATCAAGACACAAAAAAAGCCACAAAATAGACAGAAGATATTAGAAACACCAATCAAGCAGAACACAGCAAACTCCAAGACCAATAAACACAGACCAAGACTCCCAACCAATCAGGATGAAGAAAAAACCATTCTGGCACAGCAATAGGCTGCCCCAAATTTAAAACTGAAACCACTGTAAAAGTCTGACTCACAGACGAACACAATACAGAAGCCTGATGATGGCAGATGAGATTCTGCCGAAACATTGCTACAACTTTAAAAGCACAACCACAATGACGTGGGAAAATACCCGAACAAAGCTGAATACCATACATGTAAGTACCCGCGAAAACTTAAGAAAACATATTTGTGGGAAAATAACTGAACAAAGCTGAATACCATACATGTAAGTACCCGCAAAAACTTCAGAAAACAAATACACACACACACACACACACACACACATTGAAATGACCAAGGGTACTCCTGTAGCTAAAAAAAAAACATAGTCCAAAAGCTTTACAGCCATTAAAAAACTACTTAATGAGGAAGTTTAATGATGACAAAGTAATATACTTTTTATTAATGTGACATTAATTCTTTGCTCCTTTTTGTCAAAAGTGAACTTCTTTCTTTGGTTCAAATAGCTTTTTCTAAGTGGAAAAGCAAAATCACAATTTCTTTCAGGTTTTAGTTTTAAAATCTTTCATTTAGACAAAAAGCGCCCAATGTCTTAGCAAGTATTCCTTATTATAAGCAGGAACATTGTTCTTGATATACTATCAGAATACTATTTTTAATTGAGAAATTTAAGGGTAAAAGTAAAGAGTTCTTTGAATTAAAGCTGCCTGCCGGTGATTACATGGATATAATCCTTGCATTTTTTTTGCTAGCAATGCTGAAACATTTTTTTAAAAAAACTTCTCAATTCATCTTGGATTTCCTGCTGATTTTGCACTAAAGTACTAATATAAATCCAATCCTGCTTGGCTTTTTGAGATTAGTCAAGGTTAAATAACTCTTCCCGCTTAAAATTGAAATTATAAAAAGTAATTATCATTACAAAGTAATTGGTTCTACCAAAGTCCTAAGATTTATAAACCTCTATTAAAGTTTCTTGTTAGTAATTTGCAAGGATAAGTTTGGCATGTTGCAACTAAGATGATTAGGGGACTGGAAGCTAAAACATATGACGAACAGTTACAAAAACTGAGCATGACTAGTCTAGTGAAGAGAAGGACCAGGGGAGACATGATAGCAGTCTTCCAATATTTGAGGGGCTGCCACAGAAAGGAGGAGGGGGTCAAGCTATTTTCCAAAGCATCTGAAGGCCAGACAAGGAATAATGAATGGAAACTGAACAAGGGGACATTCAATCTAGAACTAAGGAGAAATTTTCTGATCGTGAGAACAATCAAACAATGGAACAGTTTGCCTTCAGAAGTTGTGGGAGCTTCATCACTGGAGGCTTTCAAGAAGAGATTGGATTGCCATTTGTCAGAAATGGTGTAGGGTCTCCTGCTTGGGCAGGGAAGTTGGACTAGATGGCCTTACAAGGTCCCTTCCAACTCTGTTAATATGTTAAAGAATTACTTTGGGATCATATTAACCTTTGGAGTGGTCTTTGGAGCTTAAGTGCAACCCTTAAACAATAAAGTTCAGAGAAAGCAGTTAACAAATGTGAGGAGAGAGAACTCAAGGTTAGTTGAAGCCTGTCTTCCTGGCTTGTTTGGCACTCTCACCATGGATGTCCATTTACCCTAGCCATTTATCACTGAATTATCCATGATATCTAGAAAAGGGAATAAAATGGACTTAAAAGTTTGACAGGATTACTTTCTAGTTCCTTTTTAAACAAATTTTTCTTTATAATAAAAACAGCAAATAAAACTATCTTTCCATTATACAGTGTGTCGGTTGCGTACATATATTTTGTGCACATAACAATATTGGTATATATTTCTTATTGAATTTACATTCATGTTATATTATAGCCAACATTATATATCATCTTATATCATTATTACATTGTCATTAAGTTTTTATTTCAGTTTCAAATTATCCTTAAAAGTAAATCCCAAGTCTTACTAAATTATATTCATATTACAGCTTATTCAAAAGTAATCAATTTTAGTATATCATTGTTATTACATTATCCTTTAATTTCTTACTCTACTTTCTAATCATAGGATTACTTTGTAGTTTCAATGTAAACATAAGATCTTTGGAATCAGGATGCTTGGAGAATGCCCTTTGTCCATATCAGAGGGACCTGTGCTGAAAATAACACTAAATATAGTTCAGGATAATAAAGATGAACTCCCCCCCCACCTCCTGAAAAGGCAGAGGGTAATATTTTTATATCATAACAAAAGTAATGTAAATAACTTAATAACAGAAAATTGGGAGACATTTCTTTCTCTTTGTAAATGAATTGTCACATGAACCTGGAATATTGGAATGAAAACATTACTGAAAATTATGATTAGGTTAAAATGGAGGTAAATTTCTAAAGCTTCTCACGGCATCGTTGTCATCAGAATATGTGAGCCTGAGGCTCACTGCAGCTCATCCTCATAAAGTTTGTCTCTGTTTACTTCTACATGTCATGAGGTCATTGCCTTGGGTTCTTTATGAAAGACATCATTCTTTCTTATTCCTTTATCTTTTGTTTTAACATCACTGGGAGAGGTTAGATATTTGCAACTTACTTAAGTACCTACTTAGTCTTTGCCATAAATTTTCTTGCAATCTGCAACTTACACCCTTGCAATTGGCTATTACAGTGCAGTTGCTTTCGTTGAAAAAACACTGATAAAATGACAGTTGATAGAGTAATCCATAGTTCTTTTACTAGAGTCATTGGTTCATGTTGGCCAAGAAGCCTGGGAAAAAGTATATATATCAGTAAAAGTCTGGATTTCATGGTGTGGTTGTTGGTTTAGAATTTTAAGCAGCTGCCAAAAAGATAACAACTTGACATTGCTCCAGGGTACTCTTTAAAAAGAAAAGTGATCCCACACATTAGTTAAAAATAAAGTGTTGCCTCACTTCAGGATTCCAAGTTTGTTCAAGTAATAAAACATTTTTCTAGCAATATGATTATTTCTGTTTGAAAACAGACAAGAAAAATACTTTTGTGCATGGACAACACTGCTTATAAAAACACAAATTCCACCTCTTAGAACTCAGTGAATTAGTTTACTACTTTAATAATGGCATTAATTTAAGCTTTTACAGGCCTGTTTGCCATCTCAAATCAATAGCTGACTTTTTGCCTTATTTATTTGCTTGTTTTATTTATATTCCACACTTCAATAGGTTCCCAGAACAGTTTCCAAGAAGTTAAAACTACAGCAAATAGAAATTTAGAAAATGTAAATAAAAACATTGAAATGCCATAGCATGAAAGCAATGAAAGAACTGTACAATAAAGATTCTCTTGAGTCAGACACAGTTCTTAATTATAAGGACAACACCCATGTAATTTTCTTAGCAGTAATGTGCAAGTGATTTGCCATGGTTACCTTTTGGGACAATTTTTCTGTCTCCCTATTTATCCTACAGCACTGACGTTTTTTGGTAGTGTCCTATCCAAATTGTGATTATTGATATACTGTGATTATACAAGGAGATGTAACCAACACTAAGGAACAAAAAAACCCCAAAGGGTTTTTTAAATCAACGTCAGCATTTCCTGCCGAGAGCACATCTTTCTTTTTCTGTCCTGGCCACTTTTTACAGAGGCACAATTGAGAGGCTTTTTAACAAACTGCAACACTGTTTGGTTTGGTGGCAGCAGTGCCTGAGATAGAAAGTCCATACAGAGAGTGGTGAGGACAGCCAAGAAGAGTATAGGAAGCTCGCTTCCTGTTATTCAGGATCCTACTTATAAGTGTTATTTGCTTAGAGCTCAAAGCATTGTTAGAGACCCCACACACCCACTTTACGGTCTGTTTCTGTTGCTCCCCTCTGGGAGGAAGTTTCGAAGTATTTCTAGCAGGACTACCAGATTCTATAACAGCTTTATTCTCTATGCCATCTTTCTGGTAACCTCGCAAGATTTGTTTTTCTCGCCATGTGCATGTATCCATCTGAGCTGAACTGTGTTATTTCTCCGTGTCATATAATATATGTGAGTATATGCATATTCATTTATTTATTTATTTAGTCATGTTTATGTAGTATATATTGGGGGTGGTGACCCTTTGAGAGCTGTGTGCAACAAAATTTCATTTTAATGTACGCCGATTAGTGTAAGTTCAAAGTGGAAATAAAGTTATTCTAAGGCTAAGTCTAAAGACATGTTAGGTGACCTAAATGCTGCATTGAAAGAAAAATTTTAAGCCAGATAAATATATTTCTGGTCCACTGCAGTTCACATTTTGGGGGTATATAAGATGTAAAGCAAATCTGTAGATTTCCCCTAAGTATAGATGGAGAAGGATTATATTGAAACAACAGCTAGTGGTATCTAGATAATAACAAAAAACACACAACTCCTTTTCCTTTTTGAAATAGAA
Source organism: Hydrophis major (assembly GCA_033807585.1). NCBI lineage: Eukaryota > Metazoa > Chordata > Lepidosauria > Squamata > Elapidae > Hydrophis > Hydrophis major. The sequence continues at coordinate 142,736,370 of CM066331.1, forward strand.
GCTTCATCAGTTCTAAGCACCCAATACGAAGAGAAACATTTGCACAAGTTCAGCTTAATTTGCCTGTGTTGGATTGTTGGATACTGCAAAAGCTAAGCCACAACCTTGCCATGTTGTACTCCTTTTTCCCTTAAGGCTTCCTTTCCAAATTCTACAGAACTAAAAATTAACACTTGCCTATAGCAATAGATGTTTGGAGGCAATTTATTGGTAAGCTCTTGTTTTAACAAGGATTTTACCCCAGAGATTTTCTAAGACAAAAGTAATTTAGAGATTTCAGGCTGTGCCAATAAATATATGGGAAGTTATGTCTAAACTTGATGCAACCCTGATATGTCAGAATCACTCAGATGCATTGCATCACTTAAATTACATGCAGATATCAGATTTGAAATCAAGGTATTGGTTGTTATGCCAATAATATATTTTGCCACGTTGCTCTGTACCTGCTGCAAATCAGTCAAATTTGATACTTTACGATATGAATGTTTGATAATTGTATGACACTTCAAACATCAATCATTCATTATTTAAACTTCTATACATTCATCTATTCCTTTATGAATTCCAACTTGTAACCCGGACTTCACTGTATATAAATATAAATGAGAAAATACAGGAATGGCTTACCATAGACTTTCCCCATACAATATGAAATAATACCTTTGTTGTTGTCACTAAAGGGACTCTTTGCCTCAAACACAATGTCATTGTTACCTGATGTAGGTGCTAGCTAGGTTTGACATCTACAGGATGGCCTTGGATACCCCTGCCTGAATTTGATGTGCATTCCCAACATTCTTCACTCATTCTTACCAGGACCTCCCTCCCTGGCACCATTACAAGGTTTGGGGGAGGGATGGATTATTTTTAAGTGATCCTTAATAGCTATAGATAGGCTGATGCTTGCATTGAATTTTGTAGTTTCTATGTGAGATGATATGCATGCTTACTTTCCTGTTTATTGCTAAAATCCAGATTTCTCAAGTCAATTGGTTTCTTCAACTCTATTTACCAATTGTACCCATGTATCAACATATTTCTTACATTTGGCTTCAATTTATTGGGCTTCGTAAAACTATTTATTCATTCATTCTGCATAATGGCTTTATAAATCAGTTGTCTTTGTATACATATGTATAATGTATACACTCCGGTTTACACCTTAGGGGAGACAGCAATTGCCTTAATTAATATTTGATTGTTAAAACTAGTAATAGTAATAGTACAATACACACAACTTTAATATTTCTGAAGCTTTTCAGAAAGACTCCAAGACCCTTTTAGTTATTTTCCATAGAATTGTTATTAGGGAACTAAATCTGAGTGGTTTATATAAGGTCAAGTTATGAATTCAAAGCAGAAAGAAAGAACTAGAGATTTAATTTATAGCTCATTTTCCAGTTTTTGCCAGGAAATATTTTTTAAAAATGTAGAGTTGAAAAAAGCTGTTTACGGTATTGAGTGAAACACTGCTTAGAGAACATCACCCAACCGTTCTGGCTCTTTGGACCTCCAGAGGAGGTGGGGGAGGAGAGGATGGTTTCGCATGTGTGCACACCACTTGCACAAATGCAACTTTGCACACTCGTAAAACCATTTGTGCATTGCTTGGGTAAATGCAGCTTTACACATTCAGTTCCCAATGGGCCACGGCCTGCTACCGACCCGCAGACCAGGGTTGGGGAACTCCTGGCTTAAAACATCATTGATATTAAAGCACTGCTTCAACAGATTAGACCAAGGCTGTCAAACTCCCGGCCCACGGGCTGGATGCATCATGCGTTGGCCACATCCACACCTGGTTTAGCGAAGAGAGGGAAATTCTGATACATCACATGATGCCACCATGATGACCTGAGTTTGACACCCCTGGATTAGAGAATGCGAAGTGCACTTCCTTGTTCTGCTGAATTGTTTTTGCTCTGTTGGAAGCTTTTTTTTAAGATTCACAAATTCCACTATGACTCTGTGTAAAGGAAAAATAAACTAGAATTAACCAACTGGGTGCAATCTACTGGCAATCAATCCTGAACTACTGCCATCTTAATGAACTAGTGATTCATAGGAGTACGTAATAGTTTCAGTAAGAGTGGATGGACAGTGATCCAATCGTTAATGTGCCCATATATTTTGCTCATATATTCCTAAGAAATAAAATCTACAAGAACTTAAAACATTGATGACACCTTGTATATTTTTCTGAGCAGCAAATTGGGAGTGATATTCTACAGGTAGTCTTGATTTGCAACAGGGATCTTCAAAGTTTGACAGCTTTAAGACTTGTGAATTTGAACTCCCAGAATTCCTCCTCCAGTCATGTTAGCTCAGGAATTCTGGGAGTTGAAGTCCACAAGTCTCAAACTTGCCTTGGTTTATAACCGTTTAGCTACCATTCAAAATTTTAAACAGCACTGAAAAAAAAGTGATTTTACAACTGGTCTTTGCGCTTAACAACTATTGCAGCATCCCCACAGTCATGTGACCAGATTCAGTTGTTTGGCAACCAGCATGGATTTATGACAGTTGCACTGTCCTGTGGTCATGTCACTGCCATTTTGAACCTTCCCAGCCAGCTTCCAACAAACAAAGTTAATGGTGGTAAGCCACATTTGCTTAACAATTGAATGATTCACTTAAGAACTGCAGAGATTTGCTTAACAATCATGGCAAAAAAGAGAGTAAATCAAGTATGATTATCTTAACAACTGCCTTGTTTGGCAATGGAAATTCTGGTCCCAATTTTGGTCATAAGTCAAGGACCACCTACACTTTCTTCTTCCAGGTTGATTGGTTGGTTGGTTTTACTTCCCAAGCTTACAGAACTCCCAGTGCTTTTAACTTGCCATGTCTCTTTTTATCTTTGTAATATTCCAAACAGAAAATTGTGTCATCTTGTTATCCTTCATGGTGCTTGATGTAGGTAAAATACCATAATTATTAAAGTTCATCAGTCATAAAGGCAACTTCACAAACCCTTGCTGTTCTTTTTAACAAAGCAATTTAAAAATAGGAATTCATTTTCTTATTTAAGAATAGGAAGTATTTCTAAATTCCAGTATTATTTCTATAGTAGTTTAGGAGGGTTACGGGGTACAGTTTTAAGGCTGTGTATGTCTTTAACTTGTTACATCATCTGTAAAGATCTTAAAGGGAAAACTGGATTTTGACTGATTTTATAAAGTTGGGAGTTTTGAAATTAAAACCAAATTCCCTTGCTGTAAAATATGCTATCTTTAATCTACTAATTACATTACCTTTTTTCTTAAATACATAGTGAAGCTTTATCTAAAATTAAATGAAGCATGTTTTCATGGGAAATGCCAGATCAAGTTACACAATAAAATATTAACATATTCATATGCATATTCGTAAGAACTATCAAAGTGTTACATTTCTAATTCTATATTATGTGTGAGGATCAACAGGATTGCTTATCTAGTTCTTCTCTTGTAAGTATGTTGAGGAGTAGTTGAAATAGTTTGGCATTGTTTGAAATCAGCATTAAAAATATAACTCTTATCTCTGCAATCTCTGGTGAACAAATGGAAGCAGCATTTGTGGCTGGTTGTCTGTGCAGCTGAAAGATTGATTATCTAATTTCCTGAGGGGAAAACAGGTTTTGTATGATGATAGAAGTCACCTGACATAATCAGCTTTATGATGGTGTAAACTTATATACCACAGTTTTCCTCTGGAAAACAAAGCTAATTTCCAATTTAGTTATTTCGTTTGGATCCAAGTGTTATTTATACAGAATATTCCCATTTTGAAATTAAAATGTATTCAAAGAAAAACAGTTTTATTCCAGATAAATAAATTTGTAAAATGTGCAAGGCACATTTATTTTAAAATTTGGCTCAAAATGTAATAGTAATGGGTGATCTGAAGTTAGTTCTGTGGCCAGCCTCTCATAAGACATCATCTTATTTCTTGATATGTACCAATAGCAAAGAAGACAAAACAGGATTGCCATGCAGGCTTTTAACTTCCAGAATTCCCCCAGCCAGCATTTACAACTGGTCATTTTGCAACTGTTTGAAGTTATGACAGCCACGGAACAAGTGCTTTATGGCCTATAAAGCACCCCCGTGTGACTGTTATGTTCAGCAGTTCTGCTTTATGACCAGGTGTGGCATTCCGCAATCATATGTCATAATTTGTGATGTTTTTTTGTTGGTTTCTAACAACCACCATATTCACTTAACTACAGTACCTCCGTGTTCGCTTAATGTCTGCCACAAAAAAGGCTGGAAAATTACTTCAGTTCACATAGTGCCTTGACTTACCACCATAACACAACTGGAGTTCTGGTCACAGTTATGATTCTTTTATCTATTTTATTTAGTTAGTTTGTCAAGCATGTATGAGAAAACAAGTATAAGTATGAACATAAAATATCAACACAAGTATAAACTGGTATAAATATATACATAATAAATGAGTAGGAATAAATAGGAACAGTAGGACAGGGATGGTAGGCATGCTGGTGCGCTTACGCAGCTCCTCTTGGTTTTATTTTATTTTATCAACTTTTAGTACTCCCATTGGATCCTTTTTATTTAAACAATATTTTTTGGAGACGATAACAGCGTAGACCACAACACAGACAAAAGTTTTTGTTTTGCTGAGGACTAACAAGGCATGGGGAAAAGAAAGAAGCGCCATGGCACTAGCCCAGGATCTCTCCCACCAGTGAAGACTGCAAAACAACCAAGAATTGAGGAGCACTTTGCTGGCAAGAGATCTGTAAGTAAAACTAACCCCCCCCCCTCCATTTCCAACAATCTTGAGAAGTTAGAACCAGACCTACAAAGAGATCTGACAAAACAGCAGATACTATGCATACCCCCTTACAGACCTCTTAGGAATGGAGTGAGGTCCATGATAGACAGTTTAAGGTTAACATTTTGGGCGTTTGAGGATGTAACAAGAGTCAGATAGTTAGTGTTGCTGAAGTCATATTTTCTGCAATCGAGTTTGGAGCGGTTTACTTTATGAGTTTATATCTATTGTTTGCCCGTGTAGGCTGAGGACTATTTGTAGATTTTTTTTTTTGTATGGATGTATGCAGGGGTGACTGGTGAAGGGTGGTCTTTACAGAGAACTTTAACTGATACCTAGTTAGGAAAGAGAACTTTAGTTACCAGTTTTTAAAATATTCATGAAATGGTGTTTTCGTGGTGCCAGTGAATAGGCATACTTGCAGTTTCCCTCTTATTATCCAGTACCATCCAGACATGATGTCAGCCTCCCACAAACCACAGTAGAACCCAGCTAACTACCAATGCATCATAGTCAGAAAACAAATCTCTTAATAAATTGAACCAAAAGAAACAATGAGTGGAATCATATATAGCCATCACATAGTCCAACATTATTTATTTTGCAGATTAAAAATGCTGACTGAGTGGAAGGACACTTTCTTAAATCCATTGTAGAATAATAATTCAGACATGGAACAGGTAGCTCAAGAAAATGAGCTGAGCCATAGCATTAAGGTCAGGTTGTATTTATGTAACTTATGATTGAAAACTAAATAAAGGGTAGGAAACTTCAGATATAGTATCTTCTGTTGCACATATACCCACCCAAACAAACCTATCCATAGGCTGCTCATCTACATTTCCTGCTGGTTGGAAAACAGCAAATAACTTGTAAAGAGATGGCTCGTGTTATAAATAATCTCTGTAGAGTTCTTGACTGTAATCTTTGCTTTAGTTTGGAAAGTTAAAGAACTGTTCAGTTGTGTGTATCAGAATTTCAACCCACAGACTGCTTTGATGATTGCCATCATCAAAGCAAAGAATAACGTGTAGATTTGTTGTCATTAGATCAAAACACAACTTTCTCTCAATGTAAATAAGTAAGAAGGCTGACTCTACCCTAACTTGTGAATGGACTTTGCCTCCTAGAAAACAGTGTGGTAGTGCCTTTATAGTAATCAGAAGTCAAGCTTAATGAGGACATCTTTACTTTAAATATATTATTTAAAAAAAGTGATCGGGATAAGTGTCAGGAAGAAAGTTTGCTTTATATGAGCTGTCAACCAGTAGGATGGGCCACTACATGAAGTGGTGAGTTCTCCTTCGCTGAACAACTTCAAATCTAGATCATCATCTGTCAAAGATACTCTAGTGAACCCCACACTGATGTTCAACTGGATCTTCAGATTATGCATCTATGATTCTGTCTGTATACAGCATACGATGATTAGAAAATTAGAGCTTAAGGTACCTTAATGTATTTAGATAACTTAACAAAACCACACCAATTGTTATTATCATGAACCATGTCCTTTTCCAAAACAGCTTTTCGAATATCTGTTTTGGCTTTTGTATTATGTGACTATATGACAAGGAATTTAAGAGATAAAAGAGTTATTTGGTATACTACTCTTAGTCATCTCCTGCAACCACTGCTATCCTAGGTCACTTTTTAGAAATAAATTGAAAGGAATTTTCTATTTCTAATTTTTCAATTGAAACATTTATCACTTTAGTCTTAGGATCCCGCAACCTATTAATAAGTACTTTGTATTTATGCACATTTATGCATATTTGCATGAACCAGCCAATTCTTGTATCTGCCTCTTAATTTAAAATGGGATTTTTTAAAAAGAAGGAACATGATTACATTGTTGAATACAGAGATCAAGAATTTTATCATGATGAATAGTTCCTCATACTCCAATGTCCAGCACTTTAAGAATTCACCATAAGGACTTTCAAGTGTACACTTACCTGTAGTGAATCATGCAATAAACATCAAGAACTCAATAGTTCCATAAATAACACCACATCTGCCTGCAGAGGAGAAAGAAAAGAAAACTGGGAAATTATGTTCTATTGAAATTTATTTGTATTAACACAAGAGATCACGGAGGATTCTGTCGTGTCCGCAAAAAGACGATTAGAGTCGGTGACTTTCATTCAAAGCTCTTTATTAACAAAGGGAGAACCGAACCGGCGAAAGGTAAAAAGCCCGCGGCTTTTATACCTTTCGCAAGGCGGCCGCGGCCAATGGCAGCGATTCAAGTCTCCCGCTCTTGGTTTGCACCAATCGCGGGAGACCTCGATCGGGCCAATCAGCGCGGCTCGCCTGGCCAATCAGAAATCCCCGTGCCTTGGCCAATCAAGGCCCGGGGATTTCGAGTATACCATTTGAATACATAACACCCCTCCCCCCTTGGTATGGTCCGTCAGGTGGTGTAGTCACGCAGGTAGGCGGGGCTCCGTCGAGTCCTAGTTGACCTGCGCAACTCACTTTTCTGTTGTAACTCGGCCGGAGCGGTCGTTCCTTTGGCTGCTCCTGCCTCTTCGCGAACCGGCTGGATGATCGGGCCGGTTCTTTTGCCGTGGCTCCCGCCTGGGCCTACCGGGTCGGTTGAGCTGCGGATTTCGCCGCTCCCGCTTGGCTTCTCCGAGTCGGTAGAGCTGGCCAGACGGTTCTTCTCCGGAGGGGACTCGCGATGGCTGTTTTCTGGTGAGTATTTTTGGTTTATTTTATTTTGCGATTGTCTCTCCGGGTATTCCCTCCCCCCTTGGTTCGCTTCTTGGGGGTTGAGGTCAGTCGCCGTTCGGGACCTTAATTGGTCGATGTGCCGTTTCCAGGCTCGCCCATCCGTGGTTTGGAGCCGGTACGACTTTGGACCAGTGACTTGTGTTATGACGGCTGGGATCCATAGGGGGTCCCCCGTCATGTTTTTTGCGTATACCAGGTCACCTGGGTTAAATGTCCGGAACCTGGAGTTGGAGTCTGGGGGCTGCTCCGGGTTGTAAGTCGGGTGCAGTCTGTCAAGTGGAGACCTCAGCTTTCTGCCCATCAACAGCTCTGCCGGACTCTTGTTGGTCGTAGTGTTGGGAGTGATGTGTTGTATGAAGAGTAGGCGGTTGATTTTGTCGTTGATCTCCCCGTGGTCCATTTTCCTGAGGGTCTTTTTTGTAAACTGGACCATCCGTTCCGCCCTACCGTTCGCCGCCGGATGCGCCGGTGCTGTTAATGCGTGGCGGATCCCTCTTTCCGCCAGGAACCGTTCAAACTCGATGGACGTGAACTGGGGTCCGTTGTCTGAGACGACGACGTCTGGGAGGCCGTGAGTGGAAAACAGTTTACACAGTTCTTTAATGACGGCCTCTGTGGTAGTGGACTTCATGTCGCTGACTTCCAGCCAATTGGAATATGCGTCGACTGTGATTAAAAATGTATGTCCATTTGTGGGGCCCGCAAAGTCAAGATGGATTCTGGACCAGGGCCCCCGTGGTGTTTCCCAATCCCGTATGGGTGCTGCGGATGGGCTGGATCTGGTCTCCTGGCATCGGTGGCATTTGGCGACCCATGCCTCAATTTGCTTGTCCATCCCTGGCCACCAAGCGTAGCTTCTGGCCAGGGCTTTAGTCCTGACGATGCCAGGATGACCCTCATGTAGCATCCTCAAGACTTTTTCTTGCAATCTATCTGGAATTACCACCCGGTCACCCCATAGAATGCATCCTCTCAGGAGTGACAGTTCGGTCTGGCGCTGGCGGAATGTTTTAAAAGTCTCGTCACTGTCCTTTTCCGGCCAGCCTTTTTCTAACCAGTGCAAGATTCGTGCCAGACGCCTGTCCTTAATGGTTTCTCTGGCAATGTCGGATGCGGTAATAGGTAAACTTTCTATGCTCAAGGTATTTGTTGTTGGTGCTGGGTCAGGTTCTGAGTCAGGTAAGGGCGAGCGGCTTAAAGCATCCGCGTGCGAGATTTTCTTACCTGGCTTGTGTAGCAGTTCGTAATTGTAGGCTGCCAGGAATTCCGACCATCTTGTCATTCGGGGTGACAAGATGTTGGGAGTGGCTCGGTTTCCCGCGAGGATGCCCAGCAGAGGCTTGTGATCCGTCACGATGGTGAACGGGCGGCCGTACAAATATTCATGAAAACGTTTAACGGCGGCAACTATAGCCAAAGCTTCCTTGTCCAGCTGGCTATAGTTGCGCTCTGGTTTGGTCAGAGTTCTGGAAAAAAAGGCGATGGGTGCTTCTCTCTGGTCTGGGAGGGTGTGGCTGAGGACAGCGCCGACGCCGAAGGGTGATGCGTCGCAAGTGACAGCTAGGGGTAAAGTCTCACTAAATTGCATCAGGACAGCATCGGAGGTGAGGAGGTCCTTGGTTCTTTGAAAAGCGGCTTGTTCTCGCCTCCCCCAAGTCCAGGCTGCTTTCTTGTCTAGGAGTCTATGTAAGGGCTCCGCCGCCGTTGCCTTTTGAGGTAGGAAAACATTATAGAAATTTAGTAATCCTAGGAACGCTTGTAATTCCGTTTTGGATTTTGGGGTGGGGGCTTCCTTGATGGCTTTTACTTTTTTAGTTGTAGGGTGAATGCCCTTCTGGTCTAGGAGATAGCCCAAAAACTCTACTTGCTTTGTACAAAGATTGCATTTTTCTCGCTTAACTTTAAGTCCTGTTTCTTTAAATTTTGTTAAGACTTGTCTGAGTCGGTTCTCTAATTCGGCTTCATTTGGCGCCGCAATTAATACGTCATCAAAATAGGGCACCACCCCTTTTATGCCCTGTAACAAACATTCCATCAGGCTTTGAAAAATGCCTGGTGCCACGCTGACTCCAAATTGGAGCCGGTTACACTTGAAGGCCCCTCGATGGGTTACTATTGTTTGGGCTTCCGCCATTTTCTCGTCTACAGGTAGTTGCTGATATGCCTGGGCAAGGTCGAGCTTTGCAAAGACTTTGCCCCCTCCTAGCGAGTGTAGTAAATGTTGTACTATAGGGACTGGGTAGGCGCTTTGTTGTAATGCGTCATTTAGGGTGGCCTTATAGTCCCCGCAAATTCTCACGGACCCGTCAGGTTTTACTGGGGTCACTATAGGGGTTTCCCATCTGGCATGGTCTATCGGTTGCAATACCCCTTGTTTGACGAGCTTGTCGAGCTGCTCGTCAATCTTTGGTTTTAATGCAAACGGTACCCTTCTAGGTTTAAGTCTCTTAGGGGGAACCCTTGGGTCTAAGTCAAACGAGATAAGGGGCCCCTGGTACTTGCCCAAACCTCCATCGAACACCTCCTGGAACTCCTGGGTTAGCCGCTGTTCCCAAGCTTCGATGGTGACTTGGTTGACACCTGTCAGCGCGATGTTAAGCGGGGCGAACCATTATAGACCCAGTAGGCTTGGGCGGTCGCGATCAACGATTGTGAGTGGTAGTTGTTCAGTGTGGCCTTTGTAAGTTATGTTGAAATTCTTGGTGCCCACTACCGGGACACGGTTCCCTTGGTAGTCTTTAATGATGATCTTTTGCGTCTGCACGTTTCTCTTTTGTAGAGTAGGCACCAGTCTTTTGATTTCGCGCCATGCAATCATGGAAAGGTAGGACCCAGAGTCCACTTCCATCTTGCATGGCTGGCCTTCTATATGTACTTCTACATGTACCTTTCTGGCGCCGTCGGAGATGGCGTGGCCGATGGTCACCGTCTGGTGGGTTTCTTCTTTCCGCCGACCGTCGCCGCTTCTTTGAGATCGTTGAGCGCGGTCCCATCGACCGTCTGGCTGGCGTTCTCTGGTTCTGGTGGGGGAGTTTTCTCTCCGTCTGTCGTGCTGTTCCCATTTGGGCGGGCTGCGAGTCTTCTTTTGGCGGCAAACTCGGGCGATGTGACCCCTTCGTTCACAATGCCTACAGATAGAGTCAAAAAATCGGCATTCTGACCTGGGGTGGTCGCCGCCACACCCGGCGCAACTGGTCCTCGACTTGCGACCTTTTCGGCTTCGTTGGTCGCCGCGTCCCGTCTGTACTCGGTGAATGTCCTCCTCGTCTTCTGACGTGCTGGAGTTTGACTGGTATTCACCGTAGTGTGCGGTTGCTTCACTTCTTGCATCGGCCGACCTTGCCAGGTTGTTGTTTCCGCCCTTCGCGTCAGATCTTCGCATGCTGTCTGCCGACGTGCGCGTTGCTTCAGCGGCTGCGGCTGCTGTAAGGGCATCGGCTAGGCTGATGTCGCCCTTGGCCATAAGTCGGCTCTGAAGTGTAGGATCCCATAATCCGAGTACGAAGCGGTCTCTTATGAGACTGTTGAGACCCTCGAACTCACAGAGTCCTCCTAGGCGCCGAAGTTCTGCGACGAAATCGCTCAATTTTTCGTCTGGTTTCTGGTTTCGGCGGTAGAACTCGTTGCGCCGTATCAGGATGGGGACTTCGGGAGCGTAATGGCGCCGTAGTATGGGTTCCAGGACGTCCCAGTCCATGGCTGTGGCGTCTGCTGGCTTGGCCAAGGCTTTGGCCATTTGGAAGACCTCTGGTCCGCAGTGTGTAAGAAAAACGGCGCGTTTTAGCGGGGCTGGGGCGTCCTTCATCCCGGCGCATTCCAGGTACATCCGGAATCGATCCGAGTATGATTCCCAGTCCTCGGCTGCGGGGTTGAACGGGGCGGGCGGTGCTATTTTCGCCATCTTCGCGCTGGAACTGGTTCTTGGACACGGGGTTCGGTTCAGGGGCGAGATCCCATCCTCGTCGCCAGTGTCGTGTCCGCAAAAAGACGATTAGAGTCGGTGACTTTCATTCAAAGCTCTTTATTAACAAAGGGAGAACCGAACCGGCGAAAGGTAAAAAGCCCGCGGCTTTTATACCTTTCGCAAGGCGGCCGCGGCCAATGGCAGCGATTCAAGTCTCCCGCTCTTGGTTTGCACCAATCGCGGGAGACCTCGATCGGGCCAATCAGCGCGGCTCGCCTGGCCAATCAGAAATCCCCGTGCCTTGGCCAATCAAGGCCCGGGGATTTCGAGTATACCATTTGAATACATAACAGATTCAGAAAGGGAAATCCTTATAAACATGAAATAATTATAGCTGGAAGTGAGGGAGGCATAGAAAAAAACATCTTTGAAAGCACAGTACATTCACATGTCAAAGAAGTAGCCTTGAATTGGCAAAGTTCAGAAGGTATTTCCAGCTGAGTTCCCATCTCATTGCCAGATATGTTTTTCATCTTGCAGATTTTCCTGTGTTGACATCTGCTAGGTATAGCAATGTAATATTCTTTTGTTACTTAGTCTGAAGTTTTCTCTCTTAGATGCAACAAATTGGGACAATATTACTCATCCAGTAGTATTGCTGGGGGTGGCCCAGGTGCTTTTCTTGCCCTTGGGTGGATTTTTGGGTTGGTGATGGTGTTGGGTTAAGCTGGAAGTGGTTGGGCCTGTAGCAACCTAGGAGCTTATTTCAGAAGGTGCTGCCATCTTGGTTCCTCCCCTCCATATAACTATAGCCATATATTAATTATCTCTTTCATAGGATTTTTTTTTAGATTTTTGGTTTTTATGTACATTACTTTTTAAAAAAGTGTTTTTAACTTTGTGCACTTTATATTGTTTAGCTTTTAAATTTATTGTTTGTATTGTTGATCCTTCTTATGCTGGTCTGTAATTGTAAAGAAGATTTGATTGATCATGTGAACCAGGCATACATCATGTTACTGTAATTTTGTGCACACTTACTTGAATCCTCATGAATGCAAATGAACATACTCAGAGGAAAACATGCACAAAATTTACTTGAAGGGTTTTGAAACTTAACAAATATTTTCCCTCTTAAAATATTTGCAATATACTTGTAATTTATAAGAATAAGTGGCTGGGATTGATTTTCCTATGGAACAATGTGACGCAGTTACTTAATAACAACTGTAGCTTTGAAGGTTGATTGATGACTATGTTAATTTATATGAATTATATTTATGCACATGTAAAACTAGATAGTTTAAAATTTGCTACCTATTTTTCTCCCTTGAGTTTATCTCTCTATTAATACTGAAAAACCTAGAAAAATCTACATATATCAGGAAACTGCATCAGGAAAAGAAAATGGGGAGAGAGTTTTTCTGCATTTTTAAAGATCTTGGCTCATGGGGTGGAAAATGTCATTATGGGTGTAAATTCTTTTCCATCCCAAAACAAGCACGTACAACAACCTGTGTTGTTAATGAGATGGGAGGGGGAAAGGGAGTGAATGAGACATCAAAGAAAGAAAGCCTTTATGTTCAGTATTTGTTTTTCCTGTTGGCCATTAGTAGAAAGTGTTTTCCTATGTCAAAACACTGTTCTTTTTGTGGTGGCTTGCTCATAAATATATTTACCTTTTTTGTTTTGAGCGAGGGAGCCTTAACATAACTGTCCCCAGTTGGACACCCCTTAAATGTGTGGGCATTGAAATTCCTCAGATTCTGAGCTACAAATAGCCAAAGTTTACATTAGTTGGGAATCCTGAAGTCTCCTCACATCTGATAGATGGCAGCTTGGGAAACAATTGCTGACTTTTGTGGTGTTATTCAGATTGGTATAGCCTACAAACTCATACTTCAGGTCAGAAAGGTTCTGTCCTATTCACTGAACCCTTCCTTTTAGTTTACAAATGTCACACCTTTTCCTAAACTCTGTTGAATTTTTACAGACCCTGATATTGGTGCTTAAAAAAAATCTGTGGCTACAGCAAAACCATTAATGAGATTTTTGACCATAGAATCAGCCAAACATCTGAGAATTCAAAAGCTTTCTCTTTATGTTAGAATATTGGGCTTAAACCATAGATTAAAAGGGGAAGGTTTTTTTTTTTTTAAACTCTGGCAGCGTGCCTAATGAGACTGAACATAATTGAACTGAAAGTGCACCCTTGGTGTTTAAGCATCTCCTATAGACTACTGCTATTTGTTCCATTTTTTATTAAAGGCTGCAAGGAGAGAGAAAAAAACTAGACTACTGTGTGCACGATCCTTTAAAATCATAACTACTGGTGATTTTTTTATTTTTTTGCCCACTACATAACTCTGAAAAGAAAATATTCATTTTGCTTTTAAAAGTCAGTAGGAAACAGGTTTTCCTTAACCTTTAGCCACTTGAAACAGTAAATGAATTCATATTGATTAACATACATACAATTTGGCATGGCTTTCAAAATATGTAAATGTTTTCCCCTCTCTTAGTTATGCCTGCACTTCTTATTGTTATTTTCTATGCCTAAAGGATATGTGCATAATAAATAATAATAACCACATTTATGTACTATAACAAACCAGGGTATATTCTTAAAAATCGAGGTAAGGTTCAGACCCATATGTTATTTCAACCCCTTGGTACCAAATGAGAGGAGATAAATAAGCTGCCCTAATGTTTGGGGAAAAAAACATTTAGAATTTTGAAAACATGTTATGGGCAGTCAGGCCACTGAAGGAAAAGGCTTACCAAATAACAAAACGATAGTGATGGAAATCTTGGCAATTGTAAAACCACAGTTTATCAAAGTGCTACAGTTGGTCTCACTGACAGGAAATTTATCCTTAGTTCCATGTTCCAATTATCTACCTAGCTATCAGTAAACTATACAAATGATAGATGGTAATGAGAAATGCAGTTTTTATTGGTTTGCTAGATTTACAACTTGCATTTCCTCCAAAAGCTCTAACAATTTACATAGGATTTTCCCTACATTTTTATTCCCACAATCAAATAGTTAGACTGAGAAAAAATGACTCATCTAAACTCACTGAATGATTTTCCATTGCTAAATATGGATTTCAACCTGATTCTCTGAAGTCCTGGTTGAACAATTTAAACACTACACTAGACTATAGACATGAAACCTGAGAATAAAAGTATAATTTACTGGTCCCCAAATTTTAAAGATGTATGGTGGTCACAACAGAAAAATAGTTATTATGTAAGCCATCGGTGTTTCATCATAATGCATTTTTCATTGACGTAATAGACAGATCCCGACTAGGTTTTACAAGATTTGTTCAGCATATAAGTGGCTTATCTCATTCTCATAGTTGATAAGAAAGGGCTCAGATTTTGCTGAGTAACAATTGTGTAGCTTGAAGGAGCAAGCAACATCTAAATCATATATGCTCAATGTTCTGCATTAAATTCATAAGAGGAAAAGTTTCACTTGACAAGCAACTAGACACCTATCTGAATTCAGAAAAGTTTCTCATTTGTCATTAGTATATATGTGATGTCATTAACTCATAGTAGAAATGTTCTCTTTTCTACGAATTGGCAATTTCCAAATAAGCTTTCCCCAGCTCAATACCCTCCAGGTAGTATTCCCCAATCCTAACTCAGCAGCCTGAAAGGCTATTAAATAAGGCTTTCAGCAGCCTGAAAGGCTATTAAGCAATTTCTGGCAACTCCTGGTTGCCATACTATGGCTACCTAGGTTTTGCAGTCTAAATCTAACCAGTTCCATCTATAGTGTACATGGTCTTCATCACCCAGAATCCCCTAGCTACCTGGAGCTCCAACATGGAAGTTTTGCTATTCCTACGTCCCTTTTCTTTTCTTAAATCAACTGTATGTAGTCTTGAAACACAGAATGACAGTTTATTAGAGGAAGATGCTTTGTGAAAAAGAAGCATCTGTAGAAGCAGGCGTTTTGTTAAGTAGCAGGCACTAACAACAGAGGGTGCTCATGCTGACAAATTTAGTTGCACAATATGCTGAATATTTACTGACTGAATACTATGACAAGCAGGTAATGTGAGTTTTTGTATGGTTAACCCGAGGTTGTATTTTGTAATGTAATTTGAAAGCCCATTAACTGGCAATAAGTGTGCAAATATACAACTGAAATACATTTCTTGCTGCTTGAGTTGTATAATCATGCAATTAAAATAAGCTGTGCTATAAGGATAGCATCTTTTAATTACATTTTTATACAATATCATGTCCAAATTACACATATTTATTGATAGTTGTTCTCTTTGTCTTACAAAGTAGATAGCCTTTTCAAAATATTTTTAAAAAAATAATTTAAAGGAGTATGTTCACTGAATTATACAGGGTGTGCTATATAATTAATTTATATAAGGAGAGAAAGACCACACACACCTAGATATATAAATGTGAGTGTGAGATCAGAGAACAGTATAACAATTCGGAATTTTGTACACAAGAAAACTGTCCAATGGAAACTGTTCATAGGACACACGACTGGAATCATTTCATTTTGTAACATCTTAGTTTCAATAAGGATTGGTTTTATATAGAATAATATTTCATGTGTTATTGTTTAGTGCATGGCTGCCATGCATTTTGAAAGCCAGGGATGTCTACAGAGTAGTCTGGCTGCCAGCAGTTGCCAGTTCATTTAGTTCACGCTGTCGCATTATCCAGAGTGCACCACTAGGAGGCGAACTACCTTCACAGCCCATTTCATGGGTTTAATGCAATAACTCTGAGTAGGAAGTGATGGGGGAATAGAAAGGAAAGATGACAGTCTAATATTCTAAAACAGGAAAGAATCATGATATGTAGGTTTCTGCAGCAAACTATGTTTGAAATATAAAAGGTTATTTGGTGTTTCTGGATGTGCATACTGCACCTATTGGCACCCTCCTTATATCAAATTCCATTTTTACCAAATCATGCAACCACTGTTGTGCAATTTGAAGAAAATATTTCATTTCTTTAAGAATTACTGACAAGTGTACTGTGCATGTTAATACATTTTTCAGTCGAGTACTGACTCATACTTCAGACTCCTATCGTAGCGGAAACAACAAGCTAGAGTATGAACTATAGGCTGGCTAACCCATAATCTTTTGAAGGTGAGAATCATAAAGTGATGATCATGCAAACTGCTCCATAATCTAAGGAAAACAGGGAAGAGAAACATTTAAGCACTTCATCTTAAGATTCCAAACCATTGTAGCCTGGCAGTTCTTCAACCTGTGAGAAAATAATAAAAATATTGTTTATTTTTTAATATCCATAAGTGTCCGCTCTGCCACCTTCACTATTCTTCGCTAAGCTTGCTGGCATCCTGCCATAAACGTGGGGGAGGGGGCAGAGTCATTTGGGGAAGATATGCAGGAAGAAGGAAAAGGAGGAGGAGGGAATGGCGTTAACGGGAAACCAGACGTATGAAAACCAGACTAATCCAATTGCCCGAGGATGACTGGCTTGGAAAAGAATTGCGAAGCCGTTTCAAGAAGCGTCTGACATCAAAGCAGTTCTCAAAACATCGCCCTGGGATGCTATTGGACACTGACATTCTGGTCAAGGGCGGGGGGCGGGGGGGGTACAAATTTGTCACTTTGTGCCGGAATAGTTCTAGCCTTGCTTTTGCTGCAACCATTAATCCTTCGTAAAAGAAACCCGTCACTTCAACCAAATGGAGTCGAGGGTCTTCCTTTCCTAGGGACTTAGATGGAGCAAGCCTGACATTGTAGGGGAGATGTCATAATATATTCGATTACTGGGATGCTCTTGTGCTTTGTTTCTTCCCACTTGTTTACCATGGACTCTGAGAGGAACTTCAGTGGAATAACTTAAAATATATGGACTGATTTACACTTACTGTGCAACGGTGTGCTATGCTGAGTGCTCTGTAGTGGATAAGAAGATGCTCCAGAGAGTTATAAACACAGCACAAAAAAAACATTGATTGCTCTCTTTCTTCTTTGGAAGAGATTGCGAAGAGCAGACTCCTCTCTAGAGCACTAAAACTCTCCACAAACCGTTCTCATCCTGGACATTCATATTTTGAACTGCTACCATCATGGAGTCGCTATAGGTGTCTTAAAATGAGGACTAATAAACTGAGAAACAGTTTATTTTCCAAGGCAATAATTGTCTTGAATCAAACAGTGCATTTGTGATTTAGTCCTATGTATATAGTGGCATTTTAAAACTATCTAACTTACTATATGTTTTAGATAGGTTTTAGACTAGGTTTTTAATTATTATTATCATTTTAATTATTTTAATTTTTAAATACTCTATAGTGTGATAGTGATGTGGTGTTTGGTGCACTGTGCTGGAGTAGCTTTCAAATTTTATTGTATTTGTAGAATGCAATGATAATAAAGGTATTCTATTCTATACTATTCTATTCTATTTGCATGCAAAAAGAAATATTTCAGAGTTCCTGGGTGTTAAAGGACTACAAAGTGAAAACATCGAATTACACTCAAAAAGTTGACCAATAATTAGTGAGATTGGGAATCATTATAATGTGACGGGGATTCATTTGAGTCATTGAGTTGAGTAGGAGCACGGTGGCTCATGTGGTTAGGATGCTGGGTTGGAGGTTAACAAGTCCATGTTTGAGATCTGAATGCTGCCATGAGGTGGGTGAGCTCCCATCCTTCACTCCACCTGGGGACATGAAAGGAGTCCTCAACTGGGTATCCCACAGGCAACAGTGATGTCAACTGCTAATGTTTTCAACCTGGAAGCACCTCAGTGCTTCTGCCATGAGTGCAGTGTGATTGCGTTAACTCAGTTTGAATTCTTGATTGAATAAGTTGAGTTATCAAATCTGTTCACTAAAAAGTATATGTGAACATGCAGGCAACTCTTACTAGATTATCCAATTCATATTAATTCAGTAGGTGGCTTAATCAAATCCATGAGATCTTCAAAAAAAATCTTTTTGCATGGCTCTTGTGAAACGTGCAGTGTCTTGACTCAGATTACATACAGATTGTATACATTTGGAAAACTTGTACACAGAAAGTAAGCATTTGGGAAAGATTTATAGGAATCAAGAGTTTATTTTAGAAAATGCTTTGTACAATCGAATGTGCTAAAGTGTTCCTCAACCTGTAGATGTTTCAGACTTGGGTATGGGAATTGAAATCTGTTGTGTTTGCAGGATTCCAGACTGAGCAAGGGTGTATAAGGACAAGTTATATCCATACATGTACTCATTAACTCAATACGCATAGAGATGTGCATATCTTAATTAAAAATCTATGTGTAAGTACAGATGTTGAAGATAACTGACAGTGATTATTGCTTTTTAAAATAATGTTTCCCAGAGCAATTGATAAAATGCACTAATACTTGAAGGTCTCCCATTCTGATATAAATCAGATTTTTCTCCTTATCTGCTGTTGGTGAGTCTACGCCTTGTGTTACCTGGCAAATGTCAAGCTCTTTATATGAAGCATTGCCAAGTTATGTGATCATGGTAAATATAGCTGGTAGGAAACGAAAAACATTTTTATTGCTGTAGCCTAATACCAGGAAATAGCCTTTGAAAAACCTTGCAAAAGTTTGATGTCTGTTAAGTATAATGGCAATGGCTATGAAAAACTTATCTAAATGCAATGGCTTGGTTTGGATTAAACAAGTTAAATACCAAGAAATTAAGTATAATTTTTTTTTATTAATTAGTCATCGATTAACTAATTTAGTGACTATTCATAGTTATAATGGCATTGAAAAAAGTGACTTATGACCATTTTTCACACTTACGGCCACTGCAGCATCCCCATTGCAGCATCCCCAAGGCTATGTGGTTTGCATTTCGATATTTGATAATTTATTTATATTTATGATGGGCACAATATTCTGGGGTCACATGATCCCCTTTTACCACCTTCTAACAAGCCAAGTCAATAGGGGAAGCCAGATTCGTTTAACAACTGCATGACTGATTTAACAACTGCACTGATTCACTTTAACAAATGTGTCAACATAAATTCTGGGGTCAGTTATGGTCGTATGTCAAGGACTACCTGTATTTGATAAATATTTGCCATAGAAGGAAGACGTGCATTCACAGGTAGCCCTTGTTTAGCAAGTACAATTGTGACTGGCAATTGGGCCACTGTGAAAATGACAGTGCTTATGATCTTACTTCAGCTATCCTTTCCTTTACAGTTCTGCAAAGACTGTAAATGTGAGAATTGGTTGCAAAGTTGCTTTTTTGTCACCAGATAATTGTGACCATTTAGTGCCAAAAAGCAATGTTGTTACTAAACAAGGACCAGCTGTACTGTTGGTTACTAAACAAGGATTATTCCAAAGCAGCGGTTGCCAACCAGTGGGCTGGTGACCACTGGTGGTCCGCAAGAAAATTTTGGTGGTCCGTAGAGAAATGTCCCCCCCCAAAGCAATTAATCCAGGCTGCGCAGGACCACAAGGCTGCACTGCCCACATGGCCTGCCCACCTACTGGCCCCACCCTTTGGCTGAGCGCAAACTTTACCTTGGGTAGAGCCACGCAAACTGTAACTGGAGGGTAAGACCAATGGCGGGGGGGGGGGTAATTCGCCCCAGGGTGGCTTGCTGACGTTGGTGGGAAAGTCGGTCCCATATTCCAGAGCTGTAGGAGTCACAAGACTGACCCTTTGGTCATCCCAGAGCAGCTCCTCCAGTCCATGGCAGGCTGGTGCACCCGGGTGGAGGAGCAGCTGCTCCGAGATGACCAAAGGGCCAGTCCTGTGACTACTGAAGCTCTGGAATACGGGACCGACTTTCCCACCAATGTCAGCAAGTCACTTCCAGTCAAAATTCATATTAGTGGTCTGTGAGATTATGAGTTTGGTGGTCCCTCAGGTCCAAAAGGTTGGTGACCCCTGTTCCAAAGAATGGCTGCCATTGCAGACAAATCCCGTCTCATAGTCATTCTCTTTTTTGATTCGCTTCCCCCAAGAAGCTTGCTGATCTCAAAAGGATGACTATTCCAGGTTTGGAGCAACCTCAGGAAATATAAGATTGCTAAAACCATTATAATAAAATTGAATTGAATTGGCATCCTTCCGTCTCAAGAAACTGTGGTATCGTGCTATGAAATCGATCACTGCCACTGCCTGTGTTGTTTCAATGCTGCATGCAAAGCTGGAGTATCTCCTCCAGAGCACGAGGCCTGGGTAATTTAATATGGAGGATAAACTGTTACCCAAGCAACAGATTCTCCCTTCTCCACGTCACTGAAATAGTCTAATGTAGTGAGGGCGAACCTTTTCATTGTGGTGTGCTGAAAGCGCGCACATGATAGTGCCTGTCGGCACCCACAATGCAATGTGCCTCGCCCACCCATGCATGCTGCCCCTTTCCTGCACTTGTGCGTGCATGTTCCTCCTAGCTGATTTTCGGCCCATTTGAGGCCTTTTTCAGCCTCCCAGAGGCTCGAGGGAAACCTTTGGAGGCCAAAAAATGGGTCTCCAAACACCGGAAGTGACAAAACTGGAAGTATCGGAAGTGATGAAATGGGCCCAGTTTTCGGCCTCCAAAGGCCGCAGAGGCTTCCCTCAAGCCTTTGGGAGGCCTAAACAGTCTCAAATGGGCCAAAAACCATCTAGGAGGCATGCGCATGTGCAGTGCAGGAAAATTTGGCTGGGGCTCGCGTGACCGCACAAATGTCTCTGCATGTCACCTGTGGCACGTGTGCCATAGGTTTGCCATCACGGGTCTAATGGAACGGCAGAGCCAATACGATTAGTTCCAGCTGCATTGCAGGAGTTACCAGAACGTGATTATACTGCTTCTGGGGCTCCAGCTCCGGATTTTGCCTCGAGGTTGACTCCTGAAGCCTTTTCCAATAATAGATATAGCCACAAGGCAGTGGAGGTTTGAAATAATAATAATTACTCAGATTTTTATGGCTTAAAAGCAATCATTTGCTGGCCAAGGATCATACTTCATATTGGATGGGGTGACGGTTTACCGTGAATGGAGGTCAAATCATAAACATGAGTGGGACTGCATTACAATGATCATTATTTAAATAACGGGCCCCAAATTTACCTCAATAAGTGAAACATTTGTTTAGTGAATTTGTCCCATTTTTACGACCTTTCTTGCCATAGTTGTTATGTGAATCACTGCAGTTGTTAAATTAATAATATCTTTGTGAAGTGAATCTGGCTTCCACATTTACTCTGTTTGTGAAAAGATCTCAAAAGTTGATTGCGTGACCCTGGGACACTTCAACCGTCATAAATATGAACCAGCTGCCAAGCATCTGAATTTTGATCATGTGACATGGGGATCCTGCAATGGCCGTGTGAAAAACGTTCATAAGTCACTTTTTGGGGGTGCTGTTGTAACTTTGAACCATCACTAAACAAACTGTTGTAAGTCGAGGATTACCAGTGCGACTGTCCCTTTCTAGCAGTCATGGTTATCATGGCTTCTGAGAGGTTCAGTACGGATGCCTTAAAGAGCATCAGTAGCCTTGGCTGACAAGTTGTCCATCTCTAACTTACAGTGAGGCAGAGATTGTACAATGCTGGTGCTTGAAATGTTGATGCATTTTAAGTTTTTAAAAAAATTTCACATTTATTTTGAAGCCCAACATAGGCCAACATGGCATTCCTCATGGGCCCTCAGGGGAGAAGGTAGCTGTGGTAACCGTGGACGACTGTGATACTGCAGTGGCTGTGCGCTTTGGAAGTCTGATTGGAAACTACTCCTGTGCTGCTCAGGGAACACAATCCGGCTCCAAAAAGTAAGATGTTGATGTTTTTTTATGACATGAATATATAGTAGAATTAATCTGGCTACCAAGAGTCTTCACTACTTTTTTTTTAGATATGCCTGGAAATTGATTATTGTCAGATGTAAAGTCATTTTCATATCTGTTTGTATTCAATTAAACTTTACATTTGTGCATTAAGGACAAAATGGTTGAGTTGAGAGAACAATCATGTAGAAATCTTTGCTAAATTGCCCCTCCTTGTGGCAAGTTACCAATTGCTGCAGGTGTTTCTATTTCTTTAGCATCTTTTAATCTCTCTCTCTATAAAAGCGAAATATCACTCATACATCAACACAAAATCTCCAGAACCGTAAAGCCTACAAACTTGAAATTTGGCACATATATTCCTCTTGGCTTCTAGGTGCTCACTAAGAAAGGATTTTTCAAAATGAGCATTAGTATTTCATATATTATTATTAACACACTCTGATGCTAAGGAGTTCTACTGCCCTTCCCCACCTGAAAAGAAATCTGTTCCAAGTGCAAAACACAAGCAGAGGAATTTTAGTTTTAGTTTCACAGTACCAAGCAGCTTTAGTACAGAACAGTTGAGCTAAGCCACGCCCAGGCTCTTTGCTATCTCCTTGCTCACACAGCAAATACTGTTTCAGTTTCCAAACAGCCCTCAACTCTCTCACACACTGACTGGGCGCTAGCCAGTCCATGAAACTCCAATGGATGCTGGTAGGCAGATGCAGAATTCATCTATTTTTCTTCCCAAAAACTAAGCCTGACCACGTAGTTTCATAACGAAACACGGATATAGAGCTAGTATCGGAAAAAAAAGTCAACAGAGAAGAAGAAGCTGAAAAGTAAGTAAAGCCAAGTGTTCACACTTCCCTTCAAAAATATTCACTAAGGTGAGGAAGGAGAATGTGTCAAAGTGAAGAAAAGACAAATGAAGGAAGAAACACAGTTGATCTGTTTTCCTCTGTGGTGTTTATTCACATTGAACTAAAGAGCTAAAATCCTGAATCTTGACATTCTAATATAATAAATTAATATATTTCAGTTAATTAGAAAAGAGTCTTGAAAATGTTTGTGTCATTGAGGACTTTTAATGAATCAATCCTGCTTGGAATATTTTCAGCTTAGTTTTGGATAGGTTTCTCGGGTTAAATCTACATTTACAAGTCAATGTAAGTTTGAATAAATGCAGCATCTTGATTATTAATATGTATATTAGTTTTGGTTTTGCTATGTCTGTTGTTTTGAAAAAGCAAAGGAGTACATGATTAGGATGAAATGTAGATGTTGGATTTACATATTCCTTTGTAATCCTAAAATGTATTGGGCAACATCACCTCTCTTAAGTATTTATGTTACAAAGAATTGCTGTAAATATTATCTATATATCAAGATTCTTTTTCAGTAACAGCCTGATATATAAGAATTATAATGCTTTGAAATTGTAATACTAATATTATTGGAAAAAATCTTACCATTTCTGGCAAAATCTTTTATCAATTTAAAGAGAAAGAAAAAAAAACAAAATAGTTGACTATTGGCGATAAGTAACATTTATATCGCTTTAATAGGATCCATTAGAGGTAGTCCTTATTCACTTACCACAATTGGGACTGGCACCTCTGTCACTAAGTGAAAAATCATATGACTATGCTGGATTTACAGCATTAGTTCTACTTCTGTTGTTAAGTGAATCACTCAGGGTCATTAAATGAAATATCACATGACTGCAACTTGCAATTTTATGGCTGGCATTTCCATTGATTGTCAGAAGCTATCAGGAATTCATCACAAACCTGTTTTTCCCCCAACTATCATAATTTTTAACAGTGCCTTAACAAAGCAAGGACTACTTGTACTATTTCGTTTTCAGTGTCATGACAGTATCTGTAACAGCAGGAAATAATTATCTCTAATATCTAATTCCCAATAATATAGTTATTGTACAAAAAAGAGATTATATCTGTTGAAAAGATTACATTACCTATCTGAGTAAAAAAACCCAACCTGTTATTTCTGATTTCTTTAGGTCGTTGGATTTAACCGGTCCTCTGCTCCTTGGAGGTGTTCCCAATTTACCTGAAGATTTTCCTGTACATAACAGGCAGTTTGTTGGTTGCATGAGAAATCTCACCATTGACAGCAAGCCCATCGATATGGCCAGTTACATAGCCAATAATGGCACCCTTGCAGGTATAGCCTACTCAAGAATAAAACTGGAATAAAAAATACCTTAAGATTCTCTGAAAATTAATACGCACAAAGAACTGTGTTTTCATAGCAAAATGTAAAAAGAAGGAACTAGAGATATATTCATGGGCCAATTTCTCAAATTTGCTAATTTTACAAATTTGCTAATTGTAAAATTGAGTGTTTCCTAGTATGATTTGATTGCTTATTATACCCTATGACTATTATTAAGTGTTATACCTTATGACTCTTGATGAATGTATCTTTTCTCTTATGTACACTGAGAGCATTTGCACCAAGACAAATTCCTTGTCTGTCCAATCACACTTGGCCAATAAAGAATGATATCTACAGTATCTATATATCTAATGACATTGTGCATACAGGTGATCCTCATTTAGCAACCATATTTGGGACTAAGTCATTAAGCAAAATGCTGAATAAAAAACTGTTATAATCTTACTTCAGCTTCCCTTTGCTTTAGAGACCTCAAAGGTTATAAATGCAAAGGTTGGTCATGAAGTAACTTTTTCATTACTGGCATAATTATAATTGCCAGTAATGCCAGTATAATTGCTAAACAAGCAGTTGTTAAGTTTACCTTTCTGCAGACATATTTAAGATAACATCCTATGAAAACTGCTCCTTTACAGATGTTATTCTGAAACATATTTCTTGGTAGCCCAGGTCCCTGATATATGTACTATAGGGGAAATTAAAATAGTTCAATATCAAAGTCTTTAGCCTTTGTTTTACTATAATATTAGTCTAGTTTTCCAATGCCTTCCCTGTTGAGTGTTGTAGATCACAATACGAAGTATGATAAGCTTTGTGAGTTGCTCTCTAGAAAATTAAGTTTTGCAGCCTATTCCGAAGCATGACACCGATCCAGAGCACAGCTTGTTAAAACTTGAAAGCGTGATTACTGAATGTCTTGAGGACAGAACTTTTTTGGAATTGCAGGTTGCTTAGCTCAGAAGAATTATTGCACCATGAATTGGTGTCAGAATGGTGGTACCTGTGTGAGCAAATGGAATACTTACAGTTGTGATTGCCCCCTGCGATATGGGGGGAAAAACTGTGAACAAGGTAAGCAATGGGTCCTGCTTTTGATTATGTGAAATATTGCATTGCATATGAGCAAAATTTTAATTATGATACAATAGCCTTCTTTATTAAATGTATTATATACCCTATCTACACCCACTTAAACCAGGCATTTGCAGGAATCTAATAATCCACTGCACCTTTGTGAGTTTGGTACCTTCCAAATATTTTGGAACTATAATTCCCGGTATTCGTGGACCAATTATTTCCATGCTAGTTGGGAATTCTGGGAAGCTGGAATAAAAGATTAAAACCACAGACAGACTTAAAGAACTTGGAAAATGCCTTGGACTATCAGAGTATTGAGTAAATGCTGGAACTGGATCATTTAAATAATTGACTTGGGAATTCTAGGAGTGACATATCTGAAGGGTATTAGGTTGGGAAGTTTGGCTCATAGCATCTCTGGATGGCAAGCCATGCCCATTATGTAACATATTCTTTATCTTTACTATATGGCAATTCATTCTAATCTAAACACATAAAATCAGTCTTCAGTCTTTTTTCAGCGAAAATGCTTCAGTTCAAAATGATTCCTGTTCAACTGATTAATACTGTTAGTTAATAATGCTGTCCTAATTAAGTTTAACCTTTTTTTAAATAATCACTGGGACAGGAAATCACTCAGACATAAAATAATTCATTAAAATAATGACTTTCTTTAGTCACTTGTACAGTGCATTCAGAAAGTATTCAGGCCTATTTTGTCAATTTTGTGATGCTGCAGCCTGATTCTACAGTGGTTGAAAATCACTTTTTTCCTCATTAAAAAGAAAAAAATTGAAATATCATATCGGCTTAAGTATTGGCACTCAGTACTTCGTTGACATACTTTTGACAGTTACAATTACAGCCTCAAGTCTTTTGGGGTATGACTCAACAAGATTTACACACTTGGAATGGGAGATTGTCATTATGAGGTGCTGAGTGTAGATTAATGAGGAAAAATAAATAAATTTCAACAAGTGTAGAATCCGGCTGTAGCATAACAAAATTGTCAAAAGTGAAGGGGGTCTGAATACTTCCTGAATGCACTGTATATCTTAACAGAGAACAAAATCCTCATTCATATCCTTCATTGCAATTCTTTGTTCCCATTTGTCAGCCTCAGTCTTTAGGATTTTTTTTTTTTTTCATTTGTTCCCAGGTTGGAAATTTGTATTCTGTACTACATCTATGACTCTTTAGCAGATGGCAATGAATGTGAGAGGGTATTTTAAAGTTTATACACACGGAAAATGCTGGCTAGGTTCCTTGAATTTCAGTGTGTCCCCCACTTGCCCAGGAATACTTCCTAGATAATACTGTACTGTACAACTCTCTCGTGCTGCAGGAGAAAATCAGCATTAAGAACAACCTGTAAATATATATTTACAGTAAGAACATCAGCTTTCCATCAATCTTTCTGAATTGTCTTTGCCTCCATATTGGCTTTAAAAGCAGCAGTTTCTAAATATTACACTGTACTTCTGCAAACTCTTATCTACTTAATGACATTTCGGCACTCTGAGAACTTGAGCTGCCTATTCATAATTTACTAAGTGCATTTAAGAATATAAGTGTGAATGCTTTATGCTTCCAAAAAAATGTGAAAATCAGTTTGATGAACTGTCTTTCAGAAAACAATTAAAAAAATGATTCTCCCCATATTGTTAATTTGCCTTAAGATTCCAAAGAATTATTACTGTGAACTATACTTATGTTCTGCCGTCATTTCTGTTACAGCAGTCAAAATGGTGTACTGTGTTTAGAGGATTGGGTTTTTTTCGTGCTTTTCTTTGAGCTGATGCAAAATCATTTTGAATCATCGTTGCTTCTTTATTAAGGCTTTTTGTAATAAACTTTGATAGCATGTTAATCTCTAATCACGATTGAAGTCGGAATCTATGTGATGCATTTTGCAAGCTCTTGTTCCCATGTTGTGGAAGAAATTCAGCTAAAGCAAATTCTTTAACACAGTCCTTCTGTGTAGCATACTTGGTTTTCTGCAGAAATCTACTTTCAAAAACCATTTGATTCATGCTATTGTCAAGTGTACATAGGTAAGATCAATTACTTGTAAGATAGATATGTAGAGCAGAATATACATAAAGGAAAATAAGTAATGTCAGTAAAGGAGAATTTTAAACAAATGATCAAATTGAACCAGAAGTAAAAGCACTGAGAACAATCGCACATTAGGGAACAAAATATATTCATAGGATCAAAGTGCTTTTTGCCTGGGGCATAGGTGACACAGCAACCACAAATTTAGGCTTGTCAGCTCCTTTATAAATGTGTTATTTTGCTGCCCCTTGGGGCCATAAAAATAACACTGTCAGATTCTTAATAGACAGTAATAAATAGCATTCATCCTTGCTATTACCCAGAAGTTGTCAGAACCACATTCATACATACGTTTTTAAACATTTTACTGGATTTTGTTACCTTTTATAAATTCAAAGCTAAGCTCAATGCCTTTTTATAACTACAGTTGAGAATAACATGCTTGTTATTCAATATATGGTATTTCTCCATGGACAGAAACTTTACAGATTAGCTGTACACAGTAAACTTTACGTTCTGTTTGGTGAAATGTATGAATTCTCATACTGGCTCTTAATATTTGTGTAGCATAACAGTCGCAGTGTTGCCACATAGAGAAAAGTATGATTCCTGTGGCAGAAGCCTTCAAATTTTCTAGGCTATATGTGGACAATTGGGTATTTGTCTAGATATTTTGGTCTACAGAATCTATAGTCCTTTGCTATCGGTGTCTAGAAAATGCCTTTTAATTTTGCTGCTCTTTAATTAAATTGTGTAGCTTTTTCACTTTTTTTAGTATTGTCCACAAAATCAAAAGGCCACAGGTTTTGCTGAAGAAACGTGTTTCTACATGTAAAGATCATTTTGCTACCTAGTGACATTAGCAATTGGGAAAAAATAAACCCAACCTAAAATTACATAAAAGAAAAAAAGAAAGCTTGAAATAAACAAAAGTGGGTATTTCTCTGAAAAGGACAGGGAGTTCTTTTTTTTCTTATTTATTTTTTGCATTAGAATTAAGTTAATAATATTTGGATTTCTAATGAAAAAGAAGGGAGATCCCAGAAGCTGAAAGTCTCCTGGCTTTATTTATATCCTTATTGGTATCATGCAATATTCATTTTGGATATAATTAGGAATGTTCTGAGAATTTCCCCCTCATCCTAAAACATTTCATCAAGTAATCTTGTTTTGTCTTCTCTTTGCCTTGTGTTATAGCAATGCCTTTTCCTCAGCGTTTCACTGGTGAAAGCATCATCAGCTGGAGTAACCTTGATATCACTATTTCTATACCATGGTACATTGGTCTCATGTTTAGAACTCGCAAGGTTAATGGTGTTTTAATGCAAGCTGATGCGGGAATATCATCTAAGATTAATATACAGGTATGTTAGCTTATCAACTCAGTCACAAATGGCAAACAGTAAAATGTCTTTCTTAGCTATGAAGACAATTCAACAGTACAGTCTTATGCACATTTCATTTACAGTCGGCTCTGGGATGTAGTTAAAAGCAAAGCAGACTGACCAAACCTGAAGTTGACCATCCCTGAAGTTGCAGAATATCACAAAACTGTAGAGTTCACTCAGCCGAGCAGTCTTAAGTAGGGATACTAACGTTTTCGTTCCCCTGTTTGTTTTAGCAGAAGGAAAAATATTTTTGCCAAATCAAGACTGCTTTAAATATTAATCAGTGCATATAGATCTAGAAGAGTGGACAATCCTTAATTGAGAGTCGCCACTCATAGTGGACCTAATACTGAATATAGATAGAATATTTGTCTACATATTAATAATCCGCTGAAGAATAAATCATAAAGTTGTCTTAAAAAAATAACCTGTATTTTATAACTGTTTTCCAAGAATTGCATGTATATTTCGATGTATATACAGCATTTTCCCACCAATTCAAGGTTGTCGTTTTTTCCTCAACATATATTTTCAACAGATACTGAATAAATATGTGGTATTTGAGGTCTATGATGGACAGAATCAGGTGGCTAGTTTGAGGATGACCCAAGTGCGGATTAATGATGGTGAATGGCATCATTTGCTAATTGAGTTGAAGAGTGCAAAAGATGGCAAAGACATCAAGTATCTTGCTGTTGTATCCTTGGATTATGGCATGTATCAGGTAAGATGACATCCATAATCTTTCATTATCAAAATGAGACAGGAATGGCCAGAATAGGTGTCAGCATGCTAGAATGAAGTCATTTCTCACTGTTTCTATCATAGATTCAGAAATATATTTTTCTTTAACAGTTGTGTTATAACCTGCCAGCTATTCTTAACCCAGTGTGATCCAGGTCTGTATGTTGAACTCAAGTACATCTACAGCTGGTGAAAATCCTAGAGGGAATATTATTTAGACCTGTTTTAGTTAGATTTCAGACCAGGATTTACTACTAAGTAAGTTTTGGTTGCACTTGTACAATAGATGACTTGTGATGCATCGATCCTCGTGCGCCTCAATAGCAGTTTTGATATCAACAACCACAATATTTTTCTGACTTGGCCCCTGGACTGAGGCACCATTTTTTATGGTTCTCTTCCTTTCTCTCGGGCCATTTTTGCTTGATTGGTGGGCAAAGGGAGCTTCATTCCTTTGTAGGATGTTTCAGGGTTCTACTTCCTTTCCTTTCTTTTCAGCATCTATATAAAATCACAGGATGAGGTGATCTGCCATTTTGGGGTTCCGTATCATCAGTATGCTGATGATGCCAAATTATATCTTTCAACCCCAGTGTGCCAAGGGAGGCTGGGAGTGGCTGGTTTGCTTCTAGGTATGATTCAAAGGGCTGGTTAATACCCATAAAACTCTACATGGTGTAGGATCTGGTTATATGAGGGATTACCTGTCTTCCTCAATATCTGTCTAGCCAATTTAATCTGGATTCGTGTGCTGTGGAATCCTTCAATTAACACCAGCTGTTGGGATCTTAGAAGGATTCATTCCCTACAGCCATACCTCCTTTGTGCAATTAAGTTTTCCCTCAAGAATTTGATACCCTCCCTTTTGAAGAAGGGTAGTGAAATCCCCTTTCCATCGTGTGGGCTCATTTCTTTTTTTGTACCTCCCCTTTTGGTCATCTTTGCCATTTTTTAAACATTCTGTTCTTTTTTCTTGTTTTTTATTTATGAACTCTTGTTGGGAGTTGGGTGGCAAACATTTAATTAATGCTCAAGTCCTTCCAACCTTCACTAGCAGAACAGGGAAATCTGAACTATGTAGGCATCATAATTCTAGCAAGATGGATTTCATGATAACCAAAGCCTACATAGAGTACACTGGATTCTACTTGAAGATTTTATACTACTTGGCATCTATCTTTTAGTAATAGAAGATTTATTTACTCATGAAAGATAAATTACCATTGTCACGTATTTCTTGAAATTGTGTTGAACAGGGGAAGGCATTATACTTTTTGGAATGGCTTCCTTATCAGAAGCACAACATGAATAGTTTCTATTACCACTTTCAGACTTATTCTTGCTTTAAAAAAAATATCAGTGAAATACTGTAACTAAGAATTTATGGAAAAGCTTTAATCCTCTCCCCTATTTTCCTCTTTAGAGCACTGTGCAGATTGGAAATCAGCTACCTGGACTAAAAATGAAAAGCATTATTGTAGGAGGTGTCTCTGGAGATCTAGTCTCTGTGCAGCAGGGCTTCTATGGCTGTCTACAGGTGAAAAAATTGAAAATAAATAACTTTACATTAACTATAAGAAAAATTCTAGCTTTGTCAAAGACAAGAGAAGGGAGAGAGCAGAAAGAAAATGAGTAGTGTTCTATTTAAAAGTGCCTAATTATGAGTTTAAGTGCCTAATTATGAGTTTCTTTGATTTTAATTGAATTTGTTCGTTGGAATTGCATTCAGATTTTTTAATTATTTGGAAATGTTATTCTATAAAACATTCAGAAAAGGCTTCTATGCAAACGCATTGATGGAAACTAAGCACTATTTTTGACATATTAAAGCAGCTTTATCCTCTGGAAGATTCACACAGCTACTTCAGAAAGTGTCTCCAGTTGTCTGAACATGTATTTGTAAATCATATGGTCTGGGACAGAGTCAATGAGCAGAGACAGACATGCAAAGGGCTTGGGAAAGCCTTCAAAGCAACTTTGTCAACTTTTCAAAAGATGCAGCTTCTTTTAGCACTTTGGGGAAGAATGCTCTGTTCATGGTTTATGAAATAACTTTTTAAAAAGATTCTTTGCTCAGATCTACAGTTAACAACTTAGTTTTAGGAAAAATGGGTTTTTGACCTAATACTTCCGATTGACTCGTTTAATTTTTGGAACATTTTAGTATTATTATTTTTTTTAGTATTTATTTGATTTGTCAATCGCTTACAAGATACAGGTATAAGAATAAATATAGTTTTGAATACATGAGATAGATACTTATAAGAAAAATAAAAAACAATAGGACAGGGATGGTAGGCACGATTGGTGCGCTTATGCATGCTCCCATTAGAGTCCCATCGCATTAATCATCCTTCAGCCATGAATAAACCACAGTAGGCAGTGGGTGTGAGCTCTCAATATTTCCAGCATGGAAAAGACCAAGAGACATACATTAATCTCCATGTGGGCTTTTGTTCAAATCCCAAACTCTAATTTAGTGCAGTTCATAAACTACTAGAGTTTGAAATAGGCTCATTTCTTTTTAAAACATCCCCCAAACTATTTAAATAAATAAATACCTGGGAATCAGAGTGCTTGGATCCTTGGTTCTGGTTGAGGCGGCTATACATGGAGCAGCCCTTGAAGTCCATTGGGAAGTTTATAGTGCAGAATGTAGTGGCACAGGTAGTTCTTGGTACAGCTCGTTGTGTCCAAAGAAAACCAATAGTCTCTGCACTGACTAGCTCCCAATAGACATATGGGTGCTGGTCAGTGGTGGTATTCTACTGGTTTGGCCCGGTTCGACTGAACAGGTATCTCCAAGGATTACCGGTTCACTCCGACGATCAGCTGCTGGGCCCTCCCGTGTGCCCCGGCTCTATACGGGCCTTTATTTCTTGGTTTTGAAGCTCAGCTGCTTCATGCGGCACAGCGGATTGCCGCGCATTAGCTGTTGAAGACAGAGGGAGCATGCAGGATTGCAGGAGAAGGCCAGTATCAAACCCTCTGCGTGTGCGCAAAGTGGGTGTTTGGCACATGCAAAGCGTGCCACCAAGCCACGCCCACAGAACCAGTGGTAAAAAAATATTGAATCCCACCACTGGTACTGATGGGGTTTTTTTTTAAAAAAAAAGACTTACCTGGCATAAGGGCATGTTTCTTTAGGGATTACCTTCTCCCAAAAATATCTGCCTGCCCCATATACTTCTACATAGAGTCCATGCTCTGGTTCCCACTTTTAAATCTTTTCACTTTATGGCAGAGTTCTCCAACCTTTCTGGTTTGTGGGGAGACAGCCCGGAGGTTGGGACCCCTGCTTTATGGGACTTTGTGGCTTGTCTATGTGTTCTGGGACAATTTCCCTTCCCACCCAGAATATTACAAGCTTCGTTTCAGGGAAAGCACTGAAGGCCTAGATTTTCTGACAGGCATTTGAGAACAGTTGAATGGGAGTCCCCTCTTGGTTGTTGTATTATGGTTCCTGTTTGCTATTTTAAGTCTTTCCTTCATATTTTTGCTTTGTGTATATTTTAATGTTATGGGAGTTGGTGTATTGTTTGTTTTTAGTTGTGGTACACCACCCAGAGTTACACTTTTTAAGTAGAGGGGGGCTTATAAATCTAGAAATAAACAAATAAATAAACGTGTTGGGCTTAACCAGGACATGCTTAAGCAAAAAATAGAAGTGAAAGTTAGAATAGAATAAAAATAACAGAATTAGAAGGGACCTTGGAGGTCTTCTAGTCCAACCCCCTGCTTAAGCAGGAAACCCTACACCACTTCAGACAAATGGTTATCCAATCTCTACTTAAAAACGTCCAGCGTTGGAGCATTTACAACTTCTGGAGGCAAGTGGTTCCACTGATTAATTCTTCTAACTGTCAGGAAATTTCTCCTTAGTTCTAAGTCACTTCTCTCTCTTGATTTTTTGAAGTTTTAAATGTATATATATATATATATATATTAGTTGGTTATTCCTTTGGTCTCTTTTTCTTTTTCTTTTCAGGGAGTGAGGATGGGGGAAACATCTACAAATGTTGCTACGCTGAATATGAAACAAGCAGTCAAGATTAACGTGAAGGATGGCTGTGAAGTAGACAATCCTTGTGATTCTAACCCTTGTCCCCTTCACAGCTATTGTAGTGATGACTGGGACAGCTATTCATGTATCTGCGACCCAGGTAATTATGGCTTGTAGCAAGTTGGTCGTAAAATCCAGGGTTCTGAACTTTATGGAACTGCATGTTTAAGAATGTTTTCCTATAATTTGGCAGCTGAACAGAAATTCCTGCCTATAATCTCGTGCAAGGGAAGTTGATGCTCCTACACACATTTCTGAATGACACTCGGCTCTTGTTACTTTCTCAAGTATCACCTTCTTCATTTTTGGCGGGAAGTGAAGAAAATGCTACAATATCTATCAAAACTAAACAAAAATTCCAGAATCTCTTATTTTCGTTTTAATTGGAAGAATTTTCAGTGTCCAACTCTTGCCCCATAACATGAGTATTGGAAAAGAAAATAATTTATATACAATTGAATATGATCACAAGATTAAATGTGATGGAAATATAAAATGGAATTGTTATTTGTTTAAACTTCAAAATGATTTTAGTTTTAAAAAAGTATTTTAACCTGCTTAATATAATTCAGTTTTTTTTTTTACAGACTGAGTTTTATTTTGAGCTTTAAACTGCATAACTGACATGTTAATCCATATTTACTTAAAAAGTAAATCCCAATAATTATGTTTAATGTAAGGTTTAATAGGGGTAATACAGGCTTCCTATTATGCTACTACAGAGCTTATTTCCAAATGCCTTTGTCTGAATGGTGGCTCCTGAACAACTTCTATTTATGGGATACTTGTTAGGTATATCATTAAGCCCTTTTTTGAACATTCAGAAATCAAGAAGCATATTTTAAATTAGTTCCTTTAATACCTTAAGCGGCATAGTACTTAAGTTGCTTCCATACGTGGCTGCACAATATTAGATCATCCTGTAGTATATGTGGTCTCATTCTTTCCAAACAAAAATAACTTTTTTGATGGCTATACAAAAGGTCTTGATAATTGAAGACGTTTTTATTAGTGTCCAATTTTGTTTATTTCTGAGAATTTTAGAACATTAATAAGTTCTCAGTTTTCTCTGTGACTGTATCCATGTCTTCTCAGGGTACTTTGGAACAGATTGTGTTGATGTTTGTAGTTTGAACCCATGTGAACATGTATCTACTTGTATTCATAAACCAAGCTCTTCTCATGGATACACCTGTGAATGTGGACAAAGCTATTATGGACAGTACTGTGAAAGCAAGTAAGCAAAGGACTTTGGCTAGTTTTCTTTTCCTTTCTAAATAGAGGTAATCTTCAATTTATGGCCACAATTGAGGCCAAAGTTTATGTTGCTAACTGAGAAATTTTTAAATGAGCTTTACCCCATTTTACAACCTTTTGGGCCACACTTTTTTTACTGAATCACTGCAGTTATTAAATTAGTAACCCAGTTGTTAAGTGAATGTGGTTTCCCCATTGACTTAGCTTGTCAGAAGGTTGCAAAAGGGAATCATGTAACCCTGAGACGCTGCAGCTGTCGTAAATATGAGTCAGTTCAGAGGTGGTCTTCAGCAGGTTCTGACCAGTTCTGGAGAATCGGTAGCGGAAACGTTGAGTAGTTCAGAGAACCGGCAAATCCCACTTCTGACTGGCCCTGCCCCCACCGATTCTCTGCCTCCCATTGAGTCCCAGCTGATTGGCTGGCTCTTCTTTGGTTGCCCTGCACAAGAGAACGGAGCTGGAAAGCAGGTGAGTGGGGTGAGGAGGGGATTTTGCAGTATCCTTCCCCTGCTATGCCCACCAAGCCAGGCCACGCCCACAGAACCAGTAGTAAAAAATGTTGAATCCCACCACTGAGTCAATTGGCAAGCATTTGAATATAAATCATGTAACCACAGTGATGCTGCAACAGTCATAAGTGTGAAAATTGGTCAGTAGTCATTATTTTCAGTGCTGTTGTAACTTTCAATGGTCACTAAATGAACCATTGTAAGTCGAGGACTACCTGTACTCTCTACAATCTCTTACACATACAAACATATATAAAAGTGAGCCATTATGTTTCAAACAAAATATGTGAGATAATTTATTTAGTCGTATTTAATTCATACCATTCTATTGTATTTTTCATTGGGAAATTTTCCATGTTGAGTTCAATTTCTCGTGATTTCTTGGCAACCATACAGAAATAGCTTGCTATTTCCTTCTTTTGGCATGTATGTTTGTCTTCCCACTCTAGCTACAATCCTGGGATTTCCTTGTGTTTTTCCGTTCAAGTACTAGCCAGGTCTGACTCTATTCAGCTCACTGAGATCAGTTATAGTTAGCAAAGTACCATCACACAATTGTTGTTGGAAAGCAATGTCCCATTCAGGAGGAGGAATCAAATGGGGAATTAATCTGAAGTTATTAAACTTTATGTATTGATTAGCCCTTGGGCCATATCAAAGTGCAGAATTCCAGAAACAAATTATTACTACAATTTGATAAAAGCAATTTAAAGTAGAACTGGAATAAAATATGATTTAAAATGAAATTGCTCGTTTGGGAAGATTCCTGTGAAATAGGCATTGAACAATAAAGTAGCTAGTTTCAATTTTACATGTGTGAGTCTGGTTGTTCACACCTGACAATCTCTCTAAGAAATTATCTGTTACAGAAGTCAGAGAACTTAGCCTGAAGTGTGTGTGTGTACAGGTGTGTGTTCTTTTATTTCATGTATAATATTTTATAAATTCACATACACATACAGTATATGAATTTTTGAAATGTTAGCACAAAAGGGCAAGACATGCATTGCTCTTTTCAGGGAAAGAGAATATCTTTTTTTAAACTCATCTTTACATAATTTTGAACGAGAGTAGTGATTATTACATCTTTCAAATTCCTTTGTAGAATTGATTTACCTTGTCCCAGAGGCTGGTGGGGAAATCCCATTTGTGGGCCATGTAATTGTGACATCAGTAAAGGATTTGATCCTGATTGCAATAAGACAAATGGAGTATGTCGTTGTAAGGTAAGGAATGGATCATTCTTTGCATCACACTTCAGCCAATTCAGAATTGAATAATATTGATGAGATTTAACTTAAATCTCTATACATCTTCAAAATCTCTAAATTCCTTTTTTTTATCCTTGGTCTTAAAGTTATGTTTCAAGAAAAAAAATAAGGATAGATTTGGGAGTTATTTGAATAAGAATTATCTTTTTTTTTTCAAAAGTTTTATTGTTAAAAACATTGGACATGGTGTGATTGTCCTGACAATCCTGTTTGTCCTATGCATTATGGCATCGAATACATGTTTTTTATACATTTATACAATATTTTCTATTTCTAATCATCTGTTCTGCCAACCCTACTTTCTTTTGATTCTAGATCCTTCCTTTTTTCCCACCATTGATAGAATTTATCCCATACTTTATAATATTCTGTCTCATCTTTATCTTTCATTTCCAAAGTTAATTTATCCATCTCAGCGCAAGTCCATATCTTTTTTATTACTTCGCTTTCATCGGGAATTTTTTTATCTTTCCACTTTTAACCTTGCTGCCGTGATCACATGTATAATTAAATAAATCATCTCTTTATTATATTTTTCTGTTATGATTCCAAGTAAGAAAAATTCCGGTTTATATTCCACTTTATGCCCTACCATCTCGTCATCTTTTATCTCCATGTTAGATTTTGAAACTTGAAAAAATCCAGCTGTTGAGTTCAGTGTCTGTACATGAAAAGTTTATTTTAAGTATCATTTTCCTGGGGGGCAAAAAGGCAGGATTCCTGGTTTTTTTTAAATAATCCTACATTCAGATCATTGCATTTATGATAGCCTTGACTGACTGATGGATTTTCCTCTTTCCAGACAAACTATTACCGACCACAGAAAAATGACACTTGTTATCCGTGTGATTGTTTCCCTTCTGGTTCCCACACTCGCACTTGTGACATGGAAACTGGACAATGTCCCTGCAAATCAGGAGTGATCGGACGACAGTGTAATCGCTGTGATAATCCTTTTGCTGAAGTTACACCTCATGGATGTGAAGGTATCTTCGTGGTTTGCCATTTGCTACGTTTGAAAATTTGTCCTCCATTTTGAGCAGTGTTGACTGCTATAGAGATAAATAAAAACTAGATATAGCCAGTTACTTATACAGGTGATTCTTACCTTATGATCACAATTGAACCCAAAATTTCTCTTGTTAAGTGAGACATTTGTTAAGTGAGACATTTGTTAAGTGAATTGTGTCCCATTTTACGACCTTTCTTGCCTCAGTTGTTAACAGAACCACTGCAATTGATAAGTTAGTAACCCCATTGTTAAGTGAATTTGGCTTTCCCACTGACTTCGCTTGTCAGAAGGTCACAAAAAGGGATCACATAACCCCCGGACACAGCAATAGTCATAAATATGAACCAGTTGCCAAGCATCTGAATTTTGATCATATGATCATGAAGATGCTAGAAAGGTTGTAACTGTGAAAAACAGTCATAGGTCATTTTCTTCAGTACCGTTGTAACTTTGAATGGTCACTAAATGGACTGTTGAAAGTCAAGGACTTACCCGTATCTATTTTTTATCATCTACTGATGAAGAATTGGAAATTGAAGATTAAATTGTTTCATGGAATTGGCTATCTCTGAGGCCTCTGGAAAATAAGATGGGTAGGCACAAATGTTCTTCCTGGAATAAAAATAGGCTCCTTCTGTTGTCTAGACACCAGCAGCTTGTGCCTTGCTCTGATCCATTTTTCTTGCTGTACCATGGGAACCAATAACGATTCTATGGAGAGCATCCAAACCAAGCTATATTGGTATTGATTGAGAGCA
This sequence comes from Hydrophis major, assembly GCA_033807585.1. NCBI lineage: Eukaryota > Metazoa > Chordata > Lepidosauria > Squamata > Elapidae > Hydrophis > Hydrophis major. The sequence continues at coordinate 142,774,922 of CM066331.1, forward strand.
GATGAATCAGTTGAGAGTGAAAAGGCTGGGCTCTGAGCAGTGAGCTTGTAGTCCTTTTTCTGTTCTATTACCTTTCGTATTTAAAAACTTCAGTATTCCCTATATTTCTTCTGATCTTGGATTTCTTTCAATCCTCCCTCCCACTTGCTCCTTTCAACACTTCTGTGCTTGGTTCTAAAAATATCCCAGTGACAAACACAACTCTCATAGTTTTATACTTAAAGCATTAAGCATAAAACTAGTGAACCTGAAGTATTTTTGGCATTCATATATGACTATAGGTACCATATACATATATACTTGTATACTTGCAACCTAGAACTATGGAGAAATTTCCTGACAGTTAGAACAATTAATCAGTGGAACAGGTTGCCTCCAGAAGTTGTGAATTCTCCAACACTGGAAGTTTTAAAGAAGAGATTGGATAACCATTTGTCTGAAATGGTATAGGGCAGGGGTCTCCAACCTTGGCTCCTGGAAGCCTGGCGGACTTCAACTCCCAGAATTCCACAGCCAGCTTTGCTGGCTGTGGAACTCTGGGAGTTGAAGTCCGCCAGGCTTCCAGGAGCCAAGGTTGGAGACCCCTGGTATAGGGTTTCCTGCCTAAGCAGGGGGTTGGACTAGAAGACCTCCAAGGTCCCTTCCAACTCTGTTATTCTGTTCTATACTATTCACATATTTTGTGCGTGGTTTTCTGTAAAAGAGGTGGGAAGCTATTAGAGATAGTAGATTAGAGTCCTTCTAATTAGAGATGGCTCATTATAGAATATCCTTCCTAGACTGATTTGAATAATTTATATTCCCAAAGCCAAAGAGACATTATTTTATCTACCATTCAGGATTAATGTTAGCCCTGTCAGTTGTTTGATTTGTCTGTTAATGTGTAGCAGGTTTTTTATTCTCCTTAGCAATTTTACTGAAGGATAGTTGATTCAGGAGTTGGTTCTGAAGTACATTTTTTCCACTTGAGAAAAGCCCAAGATACATAGTTTTGCCAAGATTTTAATTTCACATTCTTGTTTTAATGTGAGGTTTAAATTTCTTTGTATTTTAATCATTGTTGGCTATCTTCAATTCTCAGTGAAGCAGCAAGGGAGAAGATAAATCAATTTTATAGAAAGGAATTAAATTTAAGGATAATGTAGGCTGATCATCCTTGAGAGATTTGCTTTGATTAAATATTATCATGGCAAACTCGGTCTAAGCAGTATATTGCAATAAATTATGAATAATGGGACATTGGTTGGAACCCTTGCAGAAAAAAGTTTTTTTGTTTTGTTTTTTATTTCTTTTTCAAGATACTTAGGGATAATTCACATCCTGGCCAGTGTCTCTTTTCACTTTTACCATCAGGCAGAAGACACAGAAGTATAGCCAGCCGGACAAACAGGTTTAAAAACAGCTTCTACCCATGGGCTGTCAGACTCCTAAACACAATATAGCATCACAAACAGGTTAATATGTTGAATTTCACTGGTGCCAGTAGAGTGTGTAATATGTATATACCATGATATACGATCATATACCAGAGTAATATACATGTTGCACAGAATATGACGTACGTATGGAAACGTATGACTAGTTTTTTCCCCCTAACTACTTGTATAAGTATTATTGATGTTGTCTTGTTTTCCTGTATGGAGTGCACCAGTAGAGGCTAAACCAATTTCATTGTATACATGATGTACGATGACAATAAAGGCTTTGAACATTGAGCAAGATTATATACACTTCTCATCTTTCCAAAACAAGACAAGAATAGTGATTATTTTCATTTCTTCTTTCTGCTATTTTTTATATTGTTGATCTCTCTGTCTCACTCCCTGCCCCCCTCTCTTTCTCATAAAATGTATATAGTTTTATATATATATATAACTTTCACTTTAATCTCCTGTAGTGGTTTACAATGGATGTCCCAAAGCTTTTGAAGCCGGCATTTGGTGGCCACAAACCAAGTTTGGACAACCTGCTGCTGTTCCATGTCCTAAGGGATCAGTGGGTAAGTAATTGTTAGATATATAAAGTGTTATTCTAGGTTAAGTGTTGGGAAAAATAAAAATTCTAAAAGGTTGGTTGACATATGGAAGGAAGTTGTCTATGAAAGCCTGAAGATGGAAGTCTGTTTCGCCCAGACAGAACATGTTAAGAACATATTAAAAATTCCATTTTAGACAAAGCAATCAATTTGGTAGTTGAAACATAAGAGGGAGGAGAAAAACAAAACTTTTGAAAACATAATCAGAATCTTCTCTTTTATTCTGCATCATAATGGCATATTTATAATGACATGTAGAAAATCAATTAACCAGTGGAACAGCTTGCCTCCAGAAATTGTGGGCGCTTCTTCACTGAAGGTTTTTAAGAAGAGACTGGACAGTCACTTGTCTGAGGTAGTATAGGTTCTCCTGCTTGAGCAGAAGGCTGGACTAGAAGACCTCCAAGGTCCCTTCCAACTCTATTCTATTCTCTTTGATGATTTCATTATTTCTTCATTCATTTATTTACATCCAACCTATGTTATTTTCACAAATAACTCAAGGCGGCAAACATAAACAACACACCTTCCCACTCTGTGATATGTAAAACAGATGGTATGCCACAATAATAGGGTATTGCATAGGGTGATATGTAGATGGATAGATTGTGAACCCGGAAAGGAGCAGAGACTGTATATTTCAAACTGTATATAAACCCCAGCCTTCCCAGGAAACATGTCTTCTGTGGCCACAAGCCCAGAATTCCCTTTTGCAAAAGCTCCATAATAAAGCTCTTATATATTGTTTAAGAGTCTCCAGTTATATGAAAGGTTTCCCACCAAAAACAGCTCTGTGAGGTGAGTTGGATGGAGAGAAGATGACTTGTCCAAAGTCACCCCAGCTGGCTTTCAGAGCTAAGCGGGATTTGAAGTCACACTCACACACTTGCTTTCTAACCTGTTGCCTTAACCACTAGACCAAACTGACTCTCATTTAAGTGGTAAAACTGGGATGGGGTGCTGCCAGTATAACAACTGATTCGGAGATCGTGCCTGCACACATCTGATGCATGCTGAGCGCACGTGAACATCAATGCAAAAAATCTTTACCTGCTATGTTACTTTGGGGGGAGTAAAACAGCTGAGGAGAAGCAATCCGCTCTTCCATGCTGATCAGCTGGGATGATAAAGGTCAGTACAGAACAGAGGTTGAGGCCACTTGATCATCGGAGCGAACCGGTTCGCTCCCAGCTGATCTTCGGAGCTAGGGGTTCACCCAAACAGGTCCAAACTGGCAGAATCCCACCCCTGATTAAACTGCCATCAATACCACCGCCACCAAACTCCATCGACATAGGATTCTGTTGTAAAATGCCCTTTAAAAATATATATAATTAGAAGTGCTTCTTGCCTATAATTGTATATAATCATTAAGCATCTATTTGCGTAGAATAAAAAGTTATAAAAGGTTAATTTTCTTATAAATTAAACACGATGGTAAACTTTTGAATTTCTCACGAATTGGTTTTCTTTTTTCAGGAAACGCTGTTCGGCATTGTAGCAGTGAGAAAGGCTGGCTGTCCCCTCAACTTTTTAACTGTACTACCATTAACTTTGTGACTCTCAAGATCATGGTAAGAATGGAATACCTACTGAGCACGGTATTAATTGTTCCATAGAAATTGGTAATATTTTTGGAAAAGTTTTAATGTGTCATTTACAGGTAGGCCATGACTTACAACCATTTGCTTGGTGACCATTCAAAGGTACAATAGGCCTGAAAAAGTTACTTATGACCAGTCCTCACACTTATGGCCGTTGCAATATCCCCATAGTCACATGGCCCTTGGCAACCTGCATGTATTTATGATGATTACAGAGTTCCAGAGTCAAATTGTCTCAATTTCTGACTTTCCCAGCTAGCTTCCAACAATCACAGTCAATGGGGGAAGCCAGATTCACTTAATGAACATACGATTCACATAACAACTGCAGTGATTCTCTTAATAACTGGAGCAAAAAAAATCATAAAATCAGGTGTGATTCATATAATAACTGCCTTCTTAGCCATGGAAATTCTAGTAACAGCAATAGCACTTAGACTTATATACTGCTTTACAGTGCTTTACAGCCTAAGAGGTTTACAGATTCAGCCTATTTGGGTCCCCATTTTACCTGCCTCAGAAGGACAACCTTGAGCCTGGTGAGAATCAAACTGCTGGCAGTCAGTAGAATTACCCTTCAATATTGCATTCTAATCACCGCACCACCATCGCTCATTCTAGTTCTAGTTGTGGAAGTAAGTTGAGGACTAGCTGTAGAGGTAGTCCTCAAGTTACGATCACAGCTGAGCCCAAAATTTATGTTGCCAAGTGAGAAATTTGTTACGTGAATTTTGTTCTATTTTACAACTTTTCTTGCCACATTTGTTAAGTGAATCACTGCAGTTGTTAAATTAGTAAAGCAGTTGTTAAGTGTATCTGGTTTCCGTATTGACTTTGTTTGTTAGAAGGTTGCAAAAGGGGATCATGTGACTCTGGGACACTACAAGCGTCATATATAAGTCAGTTGTCAAGCATCCAAATTCTTCTGAAGACATTTCGCTTCTCATCCAAGAAGCTTCTTCAGCTGTGACTGGATGGTGGGGAATGGAAGGATTTATATTCATTGCAGGAATTGTATAGCTTTTAGTTATAAAATTTGGGATGAACGCCTTTTGAATGATGTGGAAGCAGGAATTGATTTCCAGAGGGGAAAAAAATGCAGACTACAGGAACCAGAAGCACTACTCAGATGACCCTGAGGACACAGATAAACCTCCAAGTGCTTCAGCAACCCTCGAAAAGGATGCAAATGACCAGCTGTCTACAAGGCTTATAAATCCTTCCATTCCCCATCATCCAGTCAGAGCTGAAGAAGCTTCTTGGATGAGAAGCAAAACATCTTCAAAACGAAAAACAAGGAAGTCCACTTGCCTCCTGAAAAAGCACCTTTGGGACAACCACGACCTGGATGACTGAGAATCTCTACAGACAAGTGTGCAAAGCTCCTTTGGTGCAAGCGGCGTGCATGCATATGAAACAACCCTTCTCTCTACAAACACACCCCATCGCCTCTGCTGGTCCACAGAGCCAGAAAAGTTAGGGAGTTTCAGTGCATATGCAGAGAAACATAGACAGACAAACATGAGCAGAATGCTCGTTTCATAAAATTTCTTCCCAAATATCTAAAAGATGATATGTGTACAGGAAAAAGGTGTGTGTTTACATGCACCAGATAGTCTTCATACCCTGAAAGAAAACAGTATATTTACACGTAAACCAAACCTACAACTTGGCCTATATTTCTACCACATACAGCAAAGGTCCCCAAAGTTGGCAACTTTAAGACTTGTGGACTTGATGAAGTCCACAAGTCTTAAAGTTGCCAAGTTTGAAGACCTCTGACATAAAGGTTTATTTACCAGGTGAGCCAACTGGCAAATTGAATCTAAGAGGATGAATCCAGCACTCCTTCAAATGATTTAACAATGAACAAATGAAATCTGCTTCCTAACATTTGATTTTTGCCTTATTTTTCTGTTTTGGTCAGAATGAGAAGTTTCTCCATAATGAGACAAAAATGGACAGTGATAAGTCGGTGCAGATAGCAAAAGTGCTTCAGAATGCCACAAACCATACAAATTCCTTCTATGGAAATGATATGCGGATAGCATACCAGATGATGATCAGGGTGTTGCAGTATGAGAGCCAGCAACAGGGGTTTGATTTGGCTGCAACAAGAGATGTGGAATTTAATGAGGTAAGGAATGTTGAACTGATAATAAAAAAGCACAAGGATATGACCCTTAGGGACAATCAGTTGCCCAAAATGTGGGAATGCAATTCTTCTTTCTTAGGAGGACATGTCAGAGTGTTTGCAGCGTGACTACTATTATGAACAAAATACAGATGCAGAGGCTTAGACATTTAACAGTGGTTTATCTCTGAGACAGTTATATACAGAAATATACATGGTAGGCAAATACCTGGCAAGTAATCAGTCTTAATTCTGCACAGAGAACTCTGCAATGGATATCGGACACAAGGAGAGAGAAACCCACCCTCTAATGGCTACTATTATATAGACACCTCTTAAAGAAGTAAAGACTTCTGTGGACCCATAGATAGTCTTAAAAAGGCAATACCAATGCTGATTCATCCTCATTGCATCAGCCTTACATTGCATCAGCCTTAAAGCAACTGGTCAGCTCTTAAATCTCAATACCTTAACAGGACACTGTGAAGAGAGGCATAAGATTGCACATTGTTTATCTAGTAGTCCTTTCAGTTCTCTGACTATATGAAAGGGAAGTCCTGTCAGGGGCTTGATGAAAACATAGAAGGCCTTAATAGATCTTTTATTTCACTATGCAGAAATGCCACATAAATGATCAAGCTTTCTAAAGCAGTTCAACTAAAACCAACTGTTGATAATAAAAAAAAAAGTATTTATAGCTTAAAAAAGGATCTACAGCAGAGGTGTCAAACTCAAGGCCCATGGGCCAGATCCTGTCCACCGGTGCTTGGAAACAGCAAAGGACCGGCCTGTGGTGCCTCTGCCAGTGAAAATGTAGCTTGGGGGCGTGTACAGGCTCTGTTTTTGCTGGCAGAAGGGCTAGAAAAACAAACTAAAAGCAAAACAAATGGAGAAATGTTTCCCCTTTTGCATTTGAGCATGCAAGAAGGGACAGGAAAGGAGAAAGGGAAAGACGAAAGATGAAGAAAAAGATGGGAAGGTGGGAAGACAGTAAGGAAGGAAAATGGAGAAAGAGGGGAAGGAAGAAGAAAGGAGAATGAAGAGGGAGGGAGGAAGGAAGGAAGGAAGAAAGGAAGGAGATTATAATGAGAGGGAGGGAGGGTCTCAGGGAAGTCCTGCCTTAGCACTTGGCCACCACAGGTGCCCCTGACACGAGTCCCATTTCATTCCCATCATGGCCACTGTTATAATCTTTTTAGTGCAATGGAGCAATATATTCATATTTTTAGTCGTGTTTTCTGGGCTGAAGTAGCATTTCTGATAAATTGGTCCTGAAAAAAAGGATAGACCTGTGATAGGGAGGTGGATGTTGGAATCATTTCCTTCTTTCACCTGGTAAGTACCTGTTAGTACAAAAAAAATAATTTTTTTTAAAGAGCCCTAGATTATATGGCATTGTGCGAAAATGCATTGCAAGGTATTACTCTATAAGAGCTCCAGCATAATGAAAGTGAGATATAATACTGAGTGATATTTGCATGTTTGAAGGAAGATGTTAAATTGGAAATAGACTGTTCACACCTTTTTCTGGCATTGCTGCCAGTACCCAGCATTCAAATGTTCTAGTGATTTCCACAGAGCATAGAGATTCTGTTTTTGAAATCTAAGAATGTGCTTTAGATTCACCAAAAAATAATTGAATTCATCCTCCAAAGAACCAAGTCGCTATGAAACATGAAGTTTGTTTAAACTCATTGTGAAACAATAATCCTATGATTACAGCTCCAGTGCCAATTTCTCTACGCTTTTATAAACTGTGCAAAATAAAAGCCCTTTCTGGTATTATCAAATTGCAATAAAAAGAAACATTTTTTCCTGAAGAAACTGTATTTACTTTATAGCTATATTTTCCAAACTTCCTTAATATTAAATAATCGTTTTTAAATAGTTAATAAAATAGCCCAAATGATGGCTGTGTAACAAAGAAAGAAATGTTAAATTTGCTTTTTCACACAAATCAAGTATCAGACATTGAAAAATAGCTTGTGTTCCAATTACACAGTTTATAATTTTGCATGAATGCCAACAAATATAACGTATTATAGTTTCCATGCTAAGGTCAGGAAAAACCACCTCTTACTCCATTCAGTTTTTCAGCGCTATGCAGGACTAACTGCATTGGTAGAGAGCTCTGTAGTTTTATGAAGATATGTTGTATCATTTATGCCAAATACATAAAAAGAAGAGTTTTATTCTTCTATATGTTCACTATATTGCATGCTATTCTTGGAAAATATGAATCCATCTGAATGTAATACACATTTTCTTTAATGATTACTCAGCTATGTTTGCTAAGAATGATAATTCACTGAGAAAAAATAGTGTTCTTTTCAGATTTCTCCCTGCTGGCGTTTTATGGATTTCTAAAAATAAGTTTCCATTTTAAAAGTAGTCCTCACTTAATGAGGAGCACTTAACAACCATTTGAAATTTGGACAGCCTTCAAAGGGTGATTTATACATATAACCTGTAAAACACATTTGACTGTCTTAAAATGTCCACCCCCAGAACAGTCACATGTCCACATTTTGGGCACTTGACAATCTGCTCAGGATCAGTTGTAGCATCCTATGGTCATATGATTGTCATTTGCAACTTATAACTATCATAAAGTTGGTTGTAAAATCAAGTCAGGTCACATGGTAATCTCCTGACTGATTGCCTCAATTTATGACCAAACTTCCAGGCCACTTGTGATTGTAAATTGAGAACGACCTGTAATGAGTGATTTATTATGTGCCATCAAGTTGGTGTTGACTTTTAGAGACCATGGATCCGCAACCCTCAACCTGTGGGCCGTGGCCTACTACCAGCCATGGCCTATTCACGACCAGGCCTAATGAGTGGTGGGCTGACATGAACGACGTGCCTGCCCCTCGCATAAAACCATTCCCTCTTTCCCCACTCCAGCACCGGGCTACCAATCTGGAAAAGTTGGGGAATGCTGCCATAGATAGATTTTTCTGCATGACAATCTGTCCTCGACCTGGTTTCTCAGATCTTCCAACAGTTCATCCCTCACTGCTCTAATTGAGTCCATCCATCTTGCTAGTGATCACCCTCTTCTTCTCTTTCCTTCCCAGCATTAGAGCCTTCTCCAGAGAGATACATCTTCACATAATGTGACCGAAATGAGATAATTTGAGCCTGGTCATTTGTGTCTCGAATGAGACGTGTGGGTTCATTTGTTTGATAATCCGTTTGTTTGCTTTCTTGGCTATTTATTGCATTCTCAGAAGCATTTTCCAACAGCCATTCTAATGGCAGGTGGTTTATTTATTGTTTGTTTGTAACAGTGTTCAATTCCTCAGACTTAGCAATAATCTAGTTTAAAATTCTAAAACTATTTAAATAAAATTATAAACACTGGAAAACCAAATTATGATATACAGTGGAAAATCGGGTGGCGAACAAAAAATCCAACCAATTTTTGAATTGGGTCATGATTCAAAAATCGGGGGGGGGGGGGGTGTGAACAAAATCAGTGCAAAAAGATTCCCTTTCCATGCTGATTTCCCCTTTGGTGGCTTTTTGTGTGTGTGTGTGTGTGTGTGTGTGTGTGTTTTGTCCATGCATGCACAGACGGTCATGCTTTCGTTCACGACCAAATCAGGTTGCAGCCAGAATCCTGGAACGGATTACGGTTGTGACCCAAGGATCTACTGTATATTAAAAAGATGCAAGTCACTGAAGAGCAAAACACTGAAAATAAAATAATCATCCTTTGTGTTTGTTTAAGGAAAGCTTCATTAGACTGCATGAAGAGTTTCGGTTAGGGTTAGGATACAATTCAGCTTCTTTCTACTATAAGTGTGAAATTGTTACATTTTTTTTCCTTAGCATATTTTTCTTTTTCTCCTAGAATATCATAAAAACAGGTAGTGCCTTACTGGATCCTCGCACAGAAGACCTTTGGGAACACATCCAGAGGACAGAAGGGGGTACCGCTCACTTACTGAAACACTATGAAAATTATTTTCACAATCTGGCAAAGAACATGAAAATTACCTACATGAAACCTTTTGTTATCATTGCTGCAAACATGAGTAAGTTCTTTCCTCTAATGGTCATTTTCTTATCAGATATGACTTTTTAAAGCAGTTTTTCTCAAATTTAGCAATCATGCTAGCTGTGGAATTGTGGGAGTTGAAGTCCACAAACCTGCGAATTGCTGTCTTAAAGCATCTCTTCAGTACCTGAAGCCTTCCAAGGAACTGAGCTATAATTCTCAAAATTCATACTAAGTATAGCAATAGCACTTAGACTTATATACCGCTTCACACTGCTTTACAGCCTTCTCTTAAGTGATTTACAGAGTCAGAGTATTTTCTCCAACGATCTGGGTCCTCATTTTATCGACCTTGGAAGGATGGGAAGGTTGAGTCAACCTTGACCCAGTCAGGATCGAACTCCTGGCAGTCAGCAGAATTAGCCTGCAATACTGCATTCTAGCTTCCAATAGATTTACAACTGTCACAAATTACTATGGCCGTGGGCAGGCTTTGTTACAATTGTAACTTGAGAAATATAGTTCATATCCTGCTTTGAAATTAGTGAGACCAGGTAGCAGTTTTAAAAAGCATTTCCATTTTTCTTCTCTTATGAGGCAAAACGACTGTCCCAAAAAGAAATCAATCCCTCTCTCTCTCTCTCTCTCTCTCTCTCTCTCTCTCCCTCTCCCTCTCCCTCTCCCTCTCCCTCTCCCTCTCCCTCTCTCTCTCTCTGTATATCTCTAAAGCAAAGGAAAGCTGAAGTTAGATCAAAAGTACGTTCACTCTTAGCAATTGCTTAACGGTTTTTGGAACCAAGTATAGTAGCTTAATGGAGATTATCTGTATCCAGTGATACAAGTGGGGGGAAAACTCAGATTAATGTTGCTGTTTCAGAATCACTCAGCCCTTTGTCAAACTCAACAGTTCTCTGGGATTCCTAACCTGTCAGTCTCTTCCATGGCATCACCATTTCTATCCTAGCACCTGTGGACCATGGTGTGGAAACAAAAGACAAAAAAATAAAGGAAGATTATAGGGGATAGACATGTCACTCTCTAAATTTAATAAGCAAAGAATTGCCTCACTGACAGGAATTCACCAACTGCTGAGGAATTTGACAGGGAGATTAAATGAGAACGAGAAAAAAGGAGCCGAAGAAAATGTTTAGGGCTAGTTTTGACATTAAATTTCTGTATTTGTACATGAAGACAAATAGGAGGGCTGGGTGAATGCCACAGTCAACAGATAATTGGCTCAATTTAATGTCAGAAAACGACCAATTATTTTGAGAATGAAGTTAGGAATGTTTTGTCAGGAACTTAGTTTTAATGAATTGAATTGGGGCTTTCTTCTGTCTAAGTGCAGCTTTAGTTCCTCTCATCTGGTGGTTTCAATTACCGTAGTATGTGATCTTGTATTAATTTGATCTGTAGAATATATTATGTTATAACTCTAATGTGTATCCTCAAGACAGAGGTTTTACTATTTTCCATGTGATGGTAGAAGAATGACAGTTTTCATTAAATGAAAATGAAATTGCTGAAATAGGATTTAAGCCCTAGTTTTTTAAAATCTCATTTAACACTAACCAATACATCTCAAACATGTTAAAAAAATTAACAGATTAACAGAGTTGGAAGGGCCTTATAGGTCATCTAGTCCAAACCCCTGCCCAAGCAGGAGACCCTACACCATTTCTGACAGATGGCAGACCAATGTCTTCTTGAAAGCTTTCAGTGATGAAGCTCCTACAGCTTCTAAAGGCAAGCTGGTTGGTTGTTCTCACTGTCAGAAAATTTCTCCTTATTTTCAGGTTGAATCTCTCCTTGTTCAGTTTCCATCCATTATTCCTTGTCTGGTCTTTGGGTGCTTTAAAAAATAGCTTGACCCCCTCCTCCTCTCTGTGACAGCCCCTCTGTGACAGCCCCTCAAATATTGGAACAATGCTATTATGTCTCCTCTGGTCCTTATCTCCACTAGACTAGCCATGCCCAGTTCCTGCAACTGTTTATTGTATGTTTTAGCCTCCAGTCCCCTAATCATCTTGGTTATGTTATGAGCTATTTTAATACAAGCTGGCATTTTCAAGAGGACACTTGCAATTTATAATCAACAAATATATTATTGCATTATTTTAGTCAACAGAAAGAAAAGTTAGTTAAAATTGTGAAATTAAAATGGCCCCGATTCCTGTGAGTGTGTTACCTGTGATTTGGAAACTGCATGCAATCCTCCCATTTGCAGCCTCCGTGATTCAGTAAAAATGCTTCTGGGTTTTATCAGAATGATTTGTGGTATTTTTCACGGAAGAAAGGCAAAATTAAACGTCTTGAGCCTCTGTGAGTTTGGATTCTTAAAATTACCACCTATCTCCCCCCCAAAAAAACTGTGACATTCATCTTGGAACTTTTAGAGGCAGTCATTCATCATAATCACTTCAAAGTGCAGCCCCCAGGCCAAAAGAAGACACCTGCTCTTGAAGTATATTTATTTTTCTACATCCCTATTGCAAAAGACATTTCTCACTGACATCGCTGCTCTACAAAAACGCTTAATAGTATTTCAAGATGCACTGAAGCCCAACGGTAGAACCTCTGCATTGCCTGCAGAAGCTTTGGAGGTCAATCCCTGACCTATTCAAGTAGGGATGGGAAAATCTTCAGCCCCGAAAACCTTGCTGAAATCATATAAATTAAATGAATAAATAGTTTGAATGTCAGCTCTGAAGCTGGCCTGAGCCGAGACCATTTTCTGGGCTTCGGTATTTATTTATTATAGGTGTATTCCTTGGAAGACTGACATTGAATTGATATAGCAACTTCTTCATGCTTCTATGCTAGAAAACGGGGGTGATTTTCTGAGAAATCAGTTGAAGTCGTCAAATATCCAAGTGCATTCCTAAAAATGCTTAACTGTGTTTCTGTTGTGGAATATGGCACCACCAAAACAGACAGGTGTGTTATATCTTCACACACTTTCTTTTTTTTTTTGAAACAAATTTTTATTAATTTTAAAGATAAAACAACACATCATTAACCATTAAATACATAAACACATAAAACCTCTTAACATTGTAAATCCTTACAAGTCAAACAAAACATTATTTTTATACAGCATAATTCCAATTTATCCCATCTCCATATGGACACACAAACATCTTTCAGCAAATTTCTCATTATTTCTCTTTACTCCTATTCAATTTCATTTGTCTTCCATATTTATCCATTTTATAGTCATCATATTCTTTTCTTTCTGGCTTGTATAAATTATTCTCGTCTAACATTCCTCCAAGGTTTTATTGATTCTTTCCTTTTTTTTTTTTTTATAAAAAACAAATTTTGTTAGTTTTACCATAAGCACAATACACAAACATACAAACACAAAACATAAACAAAACTAAAAGATCTTTTCTGAAGGTTGTCTGTTCCCGGGTTAAAACTCTTTACACAGACACAAATTCAAACATCATATTCAACCCATATCTCCTTCCAAATCTTATTATCATTTTCTTTTTTATATATATAAAAACCATTTTTATCAGTTTTATAAAAACAATGCACAAAAAATCAAGGCATAGCAGCTTATAAATTCTTTTCTAAGAAAAAATAATAATAATAGACCAATAAGGCATAACATTTCCAGATTATAATATCAATATTTCATATAATATTAACTTCATATCTTGTCCCTACTTCTCTTTTCCATCCAAATTATTTATTAATTAAAATTTTATTGCCTTTTATCAATATACAAAATCCAAAAAAAAAAAAAAAAGCATATATATCCTTCCATATCTTATTACCATTTTCAACAACATTCTTTGTCTGTTCTATTTCCAATTATCCATTCATCTTTTTTTTCTTTTACTATACTTCTCCTGTACACCAATTGGAGTAACATCTATAACTCATTACCCTAACTTAGAAATACTACATATAGCTATCTTTCTTGGGATTCTGTTTAAAAAAATTCTAAAATTACATAATAAATTTTATATTCTAAATATACATATAAAAACACACTCTTATATACCCTCCAGAATCCCTCTTTTAATCTAAATTAAATTCACCCATTGTCTCTAAATAAACTTTTTTTCCTTAGGTCTTGCTTCCCCCCATTAAGGCTTCTCCTCCCCCCCTTTCTCTCTTGCTTATTCTTCTCCTTGCCCTTTCTACCCCTTTGCTTTTTCTCTTCGCTTTTCTTGCTCCTTTTCCTTTGCTTTCTAACCTTGCCTCCATCTTTTCGCTCATTTTTCTCTCTTTTGGTTGTTTTTATAATTCTTAAAATCCCCTTTTTCTTATCCTTTTTCTCCTCCTCTCCAGAAGGGACCCATTGTTCATCAAAGATGGCTTCTTCTTCCTCTTCTTCCTTGTCCCAGTCCTTCTGCTGCGTAATCAACTTTTCAAAGGAACATAACGCCATTTCTAAGAATTGAAACAAAGCGCCCAAAGTATCTTCTTTTTTATATTTTTGATATTCAATCTCTAGTTCATCCACAGACGATGCCATTATGAAAAGGGAAACTTTTTCCAAAACAACCACAAGAATTTTTAATCAAAGACAATCAAAAGCAATTAAAAAAAGAAAAAAAGTTCCAAAAGTTAATACTTTTCTTCCTTCTTCTCTTTCTCTTTCTGAATTAATTTTTAATCAAAGAGGTCCAATTACCATATATCTTCTTTTGGGATCCACAAAGACGTTCTAGTCAATCTCCTCCTTTTTCAGCTTCTGCTCCAATTTTTTTTCTCCCTTCCCACTTGCAATGAGAATTTTAAATAATCAAAAATCCATACCTCCAGCAGAGATTTTCCAATTTCTCACATTTTTCAATGTCCAAAAATCCCTTTGTCTCTTATCTTAGCTTTCAAAGCAATCCACTTTCAATGTCTAATATATCCAAATATTTCTGCTTTTTCCGTGGGGTGGGAGAGTAAAAAAAAAAAAAATCCCTTTAACAGCTTCTCCGCCGCTTTTCGCTCTTCTTAGGGATACAATGTATCCTCCAGCAACAAGCAGCTCAATTCCAGGCAATTTAAAAGGTGTTATTTGACCCGGCTCAGACAGAACTTTCACTCTTCACACTTCCTCCAGCACAGTTCTTACCCGGTTGCTGGCTTCTTCGTGGCGGCCATTGCTGACCGCCGCTCCACCGCCTTGGGAAAAAGGGGTTTTCCCGGAGAAGGGGGGGGTCTGCGATGCCCCCACCTCCCTATCCGACTCCCCTCTCTCTTCAGCTGTCCCTACAGGGCAGCCATATCCCCCTGACCCATCTGGATCGGGGGTACCTCGACAGCTGTCGCGAATTCCTGCTGCCCCGAAGCCACGCAAACCGGAAGTTCCTCTTCACACACTTTCTTATAGCTTTGACTCCTTCCTTCCTGAAAAATATCATGAAACTTTTCCCCAATATCTCTATGGTTTAAAAAGCTAATAAAGCATTAAATTTACTAAACTTACTAAATTTACTTGATTATTTAAGCCATATGTGAAAGAAGTGAATTATATACTGTGACTTTTCTTGTTTATATTGCTTGTTACATTGTTTATATCATTTCTTTTTAGTTATTGCTGTTGACATATTTGAAAAGTCGAATTTTACTGGCGCTAGAGTACCGCATTTTAATACAATCAAAGAAGAGTATCCAAAAGATTTGGAATCATCTGTTTTGTTTCCTGAAACTTTGCTCAAAACATCTATCAAAAATGGTATGATGCTGTTTTAGAGTGGCTCTTCCCAATCTTCTACTCACCAAATCTATTGGGATTGTAACTTTAATTCCAGGACAAACTTTCTAAACTTTTTGAAATTCTAAGAATTTCAATAGAAGCACATTTAAAAATCCTGAGATTGAGAAAGTTTATCTAAGTGTTTTCAGAATAGAATAATAAGAATCTTCAGATCTACTATAAAATTGTTGCTTGAGAAAGATTAAGTATGACTTAGAGGAGACAAAGTTCAGGATACTAACACTTGATAACAGAGTGCATTTCCTAGCATTTCCTTCTGCAAAATTTGATTTCATACTTAATAAGGATGATAAAAAAGAAAAAAGGGTTAAAGTTGAAACTATATTGAGCAGATCCTGTAGTGTCTTCTTTCTCATTTCAGCCAACAAGTGTATCAAAAATTTGAAATTTTAATTTGCATGGTTCTTCTTTTTATTGGACTCATAAATGACTAATTTTGATTATATTATTTTGTCAATACTGTTGAATCTGTTAGTTGGTTTAGAGTAATTTAAAAAAAACCCCTGTGAGTTGTGAACCATTATGGGATAGTGGGGAAGACTAGAAGAAGAATACAGATAAAATAAATATTACACTTTGATCTTCAATTACAAATTCTCTTAATCTTTTTAATCGTAATTTCATGGTTGCTTTAAGTATAGAAGATAGCCTCTAATTTGGCATCATGTTTTTCTTCAGTGGGTCCTACAACAAAGCCTTCAAACTATGGACTTTTATTGAAGATGGAGGATGAGATTGTAAATAATAAAAATATACACGCCAAAAGACAACGTCGGCATCCAGAGAATTCCAACCAGCATGCTGTTGCTATGGTAATTACATATCGAACCTTGGGATGTTTTCTGCCTAAGAACTATGATCCTGACCGAAGGAGTTTAAGGTAAAATTTATACTTTTAACATGCTTGAATAATATTTCTGGGTTGGGTAATTGTGCTTATGTATGACCAAATCATGTATTGCACATTTAATTTTAGGTTTACTGAGAAATTAGTTGCTGACATTTCTTTTGGTTGTTCTGGATGATCCTAGAAACTAATCCCCAATAAAATAGATACCAGTTTGGAAAAATTAGGATTTGATTAAAACTTCTAGTTTAGAATTAGAATCTCAAGGATTCATAGGAACAGTTCAGAACTCAGCTGCGTTCTCATGAACTTTTGGCTCACAGTTAAATGCGTGAGCTGACTCATTATGTTGAGGATATAATGCATGTTCTGACAGTGCTTTTAAAAATTACAATGACTCATTAATACATAAAATCCATCACTCATTTGCTAGAGCTATCAAATAATAAATGTGCTTGCTTAAACCATCTCTTTAGATATCTTCACACAGAAGAGAATCAGTACTGAGTCTTGGTTAAACCTAAAGCAATATGCTCTTTTGAAAACAATAAACTATTCGTTGTACATCTGTAATGATAATTTTGTTCTATTTTGCCAGGTTACCCAACCGCCCCACCATTAATACTCCAGTAATCAGCGTAATCATTTATAGAGATGGAAATTCTTTGCCTAATCTACTGGACAGCCCAATTATGATTGAGCATGTTATGCTGGAAACAATGGAGAGAACCAAACCTGTGTGTGTGTTCTGGAACCATTCAATTGTGTATGTTTTCCATTCTGCACTCTTTCCTTGGGCAGTTATTGTGGGTGGGCATTTTAGAATAGAATAAAATGATAGAAGGGACCTTGGAGGTCTTCTAGTCCAGCCCCTGTTCAAGCAGGAGAACCTATGCTATTTTTGTATTATTTCAGATACTATTTCAGATTTTAAGGATAGTAATAATTGATCAATCAATTATGTGCCATCAACTCAATGTCAGCTTTCAACAAACACATAGATTTTTACCACAACAACAATAACAACAATAAAGCAATTTGGTGATTTTTTATATACGTAGTATAAACAGCAGTGACTAATTCATTGGCTACTATTTATTGTCGATTAGGAATAAAAGCTAGGTAACAAGTTTTTCATAAAGCATTCTAATATTCAAACAGACAGATGGCTGTTTTAGACAAATTCACACAACATATTTAGTTGAAAACAATTTCTTGACAGAAGTTAGCTGTTTAAATGGAAAGAAGTTCAATTTTTAAAAAAAATCTATTTCAACTTTAACAGAACATAATTTATCGATGTACTTTTTGAAGCAAAGACAATTCTGTTAATTATCAGTAGCCTTCTGTCACTCTGTTAGTCATTTTTACTGTTTGTAATGAAAAACAGGAAGGATATGATTGTGGGTATAAAAGTAATGTCACTGAACCTCTGACTTCTTTTCATTCTGGTCACTCATTCCCATGTGAGGAAAGAATAGTTTATCCATCCAGGAAAATATTGCAAAAGAAAAAAGGGTATTTTTATAACTCCTGTCACTGAGAGCATATTCTCATGTTCCATTAAGCATGGTAGAAAGATGCCCTGTAAAGATCATCTGTGGGAAACCACTGGCTTCCTTGTGCAGTTGGCTGGCCACTATGAGAATAGACTGCTAGATTATTAGGTCAGGCCATGGGTCGAATCTAATAGAACAGGGGTCTCCAACTTGGCAACTTTTAAGACTTGTGGACTTCAACTCCCAGAATTCCTCAGCAGCTTTGCTGGCTGAGGAATTCTGGGAGTTGAAGTCCACAAGTTGCCAAAGTTGGAGACCCCTGCAGTAGAGCACAGCTTATGTTCTTAATACCTCTTTAAATTACAGATATAACAGTTGAATAGAGATCATCTCCACCTCCTGTTTCCATTATTTGTAGACAGGTTCTCCTTATTTCTTTTACCAATTCTGTTGCTTTCTTCTTTAGCTCTGAGCATGCCCTCCTCCCTATTTTCCAGGGAAAAATGTAATTTACTGACTATTGCTTTACTCAGTATTCCATGTAGGGCTTGGCAGAAAATCCAAAATTGTCTAAGAGCTGAACTCTTTATATCTATTTTGAATTTCACTCAGGGACAAGGATCAGGTTATCCAATGTTCTCTAAGGGGCTTCTCTTTTCAGTGGATCATGATATTATTTATGTATTTATTTTTGCAAAATTTGCAGCTCTTACACAGAGTTGTAAGAAGTGTGTAAGCTATCAAGATAACCTTTTGGAGAATGTGGGAAACATTGCACCCATACCTTGAAACCAAAGCTAGGATATAAATATAGATGCATACCAAAATAATCTGAGAGATTTAGAATAATGGATTTTATTATAGCTTTCCAGCCAGGAAAAGACTCACTATTACTTCAAGATCAAAGAGATGGCTAAGTGATAATCATGGGTTACTTGCGTGCTTATCCCACCTATGTGTAATTTTGTCATTGGTCATGATGAAGCAAAGTTGAAAGAAACAGCAAACATTGCAAACATTTAATTCAATGGCCAGACAAGGCATTAATGACCCTGATGCTTCTTGAGAAATGGGGATTAATATTGAAAGCTCCGGTTTTCATAAAAGCTACACTTTTAAAAAATCTGTTATGTTTTGCGAGGTGCACTATTATTTATTTAGGGGAGGGAGAGCAATGAGAAATTAAAGTTCCAGTCCATCACCACAGTTTGGCCTCTCAGATAACAAATATAATTCAAATTGGATTTTTTTTTTCTCTTTTATTGATCAGATCTAGAGAAACAGCAGGAGGCTGGTCTTCCAAGGGGTGTGAACTGTTTTCTCGCCGCGAGAACCGTATTATTTGCCAATGTAACCACATGACCAGTTTTGCAGTCCTAATGGATATGTCAAATCGTGAAGTAAGCAGTTCCCTTGTGATTATTTTGTTTATTGCAGTAATGAAACAGTGTTTGATGAGAGTTAAAAAGCAAATGAGATCATTTTAAATTAGTGTTTTATTTTTTACTTAAAAGCTACCTTCCAGTTTATCAAAGTAGTCTGCTTTAACCCACAGTGCTCTGTTTCAACTACAAAGTGCTTACAGGGGGGAGGATTTATTGCTTGGTTCATTTTCTTTTGTTTTCTCACCACCATACAATGAACATTTTTAGAAAAAGAAAAAGAATTACTATCTTTTTTTTAAAATCAGGAAGGTGGTAGCATCTTATTTGAATAATAAAGATTACCCAAAGGCGTAAGTTGCAGGAACTGCAGTCTTAGCTCGTCTGAAAAAAATGCTATCAGATTTTTTATTATTGGCCACCATGAATGACACAGGACTCCTGCTACAATGTCATTTTTAATGAATTCCTGATTACCTGTATTTCTTGCCAGCTTTAAGTCTTAGCCTTATTTGATATATTATAAGGTGTCAAAAGAACTACCCTGTTTCTCCAACAATAGGGCCTCCCCCAATAGGAAGTCCCAGCATGTTTTATAGGCATGAAATGAAATTAAGCCCCTCCCCCCAAATTAAGGCCTATATTAAAACATGTGAAATTGGGGGGAATGGTGGGGGGGCTTGCCATTAGGAAGTACTTTTGTTGTACACCCAGATATGGTGCTGCCTGCGTTGACCCTGATACTAAGTGCCTCACCAATGCCGAGGTCAACATCCAAGCCGTCGCCGCCGGCCCGCCCAAAGATGCAAGGGGTGGGAAATTAAGTCACCCCCGAAAAGACGGCCTAGCCATTTTTTCGGGACTCAAAAAAAAAAAAAAAAAGACCTGGCCTTATTATATGAGAAACACGATAGTTGTAAAACTAGGAAGGTGAGGCTCTCGCTCCTGGAGCACTATCTCCCTATAAAACAGAAACATTTCCTGATTATTTACATATTTAGTTGTTTATATTTCTTCTGTTAATGACTCAAGGAAAGCAGGACACTGATTGGCTCAGGGGCTTCCATGAGGTGGGGCATCCACCTGATTAAACCCCCACCCTTTTTATACACAGGGCATACACATGAAAAGGATGCTCCTACCATCTTGAATCTTTTGCCCGGTCCTCTCACAGATGCTCTTAGCCTAACTCCAAGCCAACAGTACCTTGCATCTCAATCTTTGTTTTGTAAATCAGAGTATGGACTCAGAGCTGTCCATGTTTAATCCTTTGTATCACGCTTTGGGTTTGCAAATTGCTCTGTTGCTTAATGCTTTTACCCTTGCTATAAGATGACACATTGAGTTGTTGCAATTCACCATTTCAAAGATGGGGACTTGCCAAAGTCAGGCATCCTTTTTTAAGAAAATTGTGGGTGGATTTGCAGGGAAGGGTGCAGGGAAAGAAATGCTGATGTCATGATGTTTTTTTGAGTGATCACAGCTTAAAACCTCTGGTGGGGAGGTTCCTGCAGGAATTTAGTAGCTTAACCTGTGAGCAATCTCTGTGGTTTAAAAATAATGTCTTACCTTTCCTCCTCTTAATACCTTTTTTGCTTTTAATTCTTATTTATACATGCACTTTGAAAAACATAGATCTCTGGAAGTCTCTTCAATGTGCTTCATTTTGAGGCTTTTCTTTCTGGCATAGAATAGTTTCTTATTAATGTGGATATACTTCAGGCAGCAGTGAATTAGAAATAAAAATATAAACACTGAATAAAAGGACTGGAATCCATTTAACAGTGGTCTTCTTTCACTACAAAAACTTGTCAGTGAATTAATTCACTGCTTGACATATTCCCTGAAGTGTTGTTTTTTTTAAAAAAGTAAATCACTCTTAGAAATTGACAGCCCTTCATACCGCTTAAAAGAATGTGGATTTGAGATAGAACAGCATTTAGTCAAATGAATATACTGAGAAATCAATGCTGATTTTAAAAGTATAATAAGTGAGCCTTTAGAAGGGGAATAAAGACAAATGAATATAATGTTTATCAGTCCATGCCTGTAACAAACAAACTGATAATTTTATTTTACAGTATGATGACGTACTTCCTCTCAGGATCATCACTTACACAACAGTCTCCATCTCACTGGTAGCTTTGTTGCTGACCTTCATTCTTCTGGTCCTGATTCGAACGTTGCGGTCCAATCTGCACAGCATTCACAAAAACTTGGTGGCTGCGCTGTTCTGCTCGGAATTAGTCTTCCTGATAGGAATCAATCAGACAGAAAATCAAGTAAGACTTAATTTTCAGTGGCTTTTGTCTAACATGCCTTTTCTTGCACTGATGCACCTCGAATGAAAAAGTATACCATGGCTCAAAGGTGTGCATGCATTTCTATCAGTTTTGCTACCAAAGGTAGGCTTGGCTACCAAATCGGATTTGGCTACCAAAGAACAAAGTGGCTTTTTTCTATTTGGAATACACAGTTTGAGTGAAAGAGATAGTTGAGCTTAAGATGGATCCCACAGAAACACTGTTTCTTTAACTATCTAGGCTAGGGTTGTCAAACTGGATTTCTTCGAGGGCCGGATCAGCATTGCAGTTTTCCTCCACAGGCCGGCTGGGTGGGGGAGACAGGACAGACGCGTCCATACAGCACCCTGCTGGCTAAAATGGGGCCCTGGGGGGGGCACGTGCAGCCCCACATGCTCCCATTTTCTGCCTGGGCAGCCTCCTGCAGCACTTTGCTGGTCAAAACGTTTTGGCTGCCAGAAGCACTGCAGGGCAGTCCTTTGCTATTTCCAGGCCAGCCCTACAAGCCAGATTTTTAACACCCCGCAGGTTGGATCCAGCCCACGGGCCTTGAGCTTGACACCCCCGATGTAGACCTTCACAATCTTTAATTTTTCAACTTCTCGTAGCCTTGGTACATCTGGATAGGTAGGGAAAGACTGGTGTGGAAACCATAGTTTATCAACCCACTTTTGTCAGAGAATCGATGGATGCAAGATGCTTATTGATTGTTGCTGTGGACAAAGGACAGAGGACTGATAATTTGCCTTGATGCTGCTGATATTTGGCTTGGGAATTTTTTTCTGAAAGCATATGTAAGTTTAAGATGGGGATGGGTATCACCCCATACCCACAAGGCAGAGAGAAAACTGAGCAAGCATTTTCTTCCATTGGCTTAAAGGCCACACAAAGCTTTACAAGGCATATCGGGGCTGTACTTAAAAAGTAAGTAGACCACGACCTTCAGGGAGAGCAGAGTAGCTGTGAAGAACTGACCTGGACTTGCTATTGAATCAGAGGTGGTATTCAGCTGGTTCCGAGCAGTTCTGGAGATCTGGTAGTGGAAATTTTGAGTTGTTCAGAGAACCGGCAAATATCACCTCTGATTGGCCTTGCCTCCATCTACTCCGCCTCCCAAGTCCCAGCTGATCGGTTGGGTCTTCTTTGGTTGCCCTGCACAGGAGAACGGAGCTGGAAAGCAGGTTAGTGGGATGGGGAGGGAATGGGGATTTTCTAGTATCCTTCCTCTGCCATGCCCACCAAGCCACGCCCACAGAACCGGTAGTAAAAAAATTTGAGTCCCACCACTGTGCTGAATTTTTAACCATTCTGAGAAAACTTTGCGGACTTTATCTCAATAAAATGTATTAATTCTTTTGCTCTCCTTCTTTATATTGTACTAGCCGGCTTTGCACTTCTTCTCTTTTTTTTTTTTTTTTGAAAGTTTTATTTGAGTTTTCACAAAAACAAAATACAAATAAAACATTTTTTTTTTAAATTAGCATGGTCCCAGGTTATCACTTCTTCATACAGACACCCAACTCAATTTCATGTTCATTTTTATATTCTATTCCATATCTTATTACCGTTTTATATTTTCTACATAGTTTTTCCCCTCTTTTAATTTTCTCAACTTTATTTTAATTATCTTATCTCAATTCAAATCATTATATACTTTTGTCTGTCCTGTTTCAATTTCATATTACCTTTTCTCATTAAACAAGTTTTTCCCTGTAGTTACCAATTGGAGTATGACACCTTTATATCTTTTAATTTTATCCATTCAAACTTTTATTTAAGCTTCAATTTATACCTTTAAGATTATAGCATTCAATATAATACATAACTTCCAATCTAATTCTGCTTGGTACATTCTTAAAATACACACTATATTCTTAAAAAGAAATATATATATATATGTAAATAAAGCACACATTCCATTCCAATTCAATTCTATCATTAATATTCATTAAAATCTTAACATCTTTAACATTTCTTTTCAATTAAATATCATACTTCCTTGGGAACACTTATAAACTTTCCACACTTAATTCTTTTTTTCCCATATTTCTTACTTATATTTTTATAAATCATTACTAATAATTAAAAATATTCCAATTTAATTCTCTCAATCATTTTAATTAATTTATTTATTACCAAACATTCAACTACATTACAGTAAATGTTTTATCCATCATTTTGATTATATTTTCTAAAATTGTTTCTGTTTATAATATAACAATGGTATCTTATGTACCTTTGCAGAATCCCTTTTGCAATTAAATTTTCACCCATTATCTCTAAATAAGCTTATGGTTACAATCCTTATATCTTTTCCCTGTTTCTCCATTTCTTGTTTCTGTTTTTTATAACTTTTTTTCCTTACCTTCTTCCCCCTCTTATTCTCCCTCCCCTTTGTACCCCCTCGTCTCTCTACTTCTAACTCTCTCATCTCTAATCCCCTCTTCTGTTGCTTTCTAATATTATACTTATCTTTCAAATTGTTCTTCTTCTTTTTGGTTGTTTTTTCTAGTCTTAAACCTTTCGCTCTCTTTCCCCCCTTTTCTTTTTTCCCCCCACTTAAAAGTATTTGATCATTAAAGATGGCTTCTTCTTTGTCCCAATCTTCTTGTTCTGCAAGCATTTCTTGTTGTTTCTCATAGTTCCAGATCTCCATTTCTAAGAATTGAAATACAAAGCCAAAAGAACCTCTCCCTTCTTGTGCATCTTCTTTCCATTTTTTAAGTTCCATTTTCAGTTCTTCTAAGAGTGATACCATTTTAAAGACCTTTAAACAAGGGGGTCAAGCTATTTTTTAAAGCACCCAAAGACCAGACAAGGAATAATGGATGGAAACTGAACAAGGAGAGATTCAACCTGAAAATAAGGAGGAATTTTCTGACAGCGAGAGCTAATCATGAGTTAGTTAACAAAAATATCCTGCCACATCTTAAGTCATTTCTTATACATTTTACTTGAGCAAGCCGGAAATCATACAGAAATGGCCACTCCTTGAATTGCAGTGAGACCTGCTGTGAATGTCTCTCAGACAGTTTTCGAACCTTCCTTGCAGAATAAGAATAATCTCAGCAGTCACACACGAATGAGCATGAAAAGTCCAAGAATGTACGAAAACAATTGACACAGAGCCACTCAACATTTCATTTCACTTTTATTAATTTCTGTAAGGCAGGGATCACATGACTGGGTGAGGTTTCAGTCATGCGTGAATGATTGATTGACAAAATTCTCTATTTTCATTGTTGCATATCTGAAATAATTAGGTTGCGTTATTATGATACATGCAGAGACACATGCAAAATAAATACTCAGAATTATGAGAGTAAAAGCATTTACAGAGAGGGCTTAAAGCTGCCAAGTTTTTAAATTGTGAGTGTAAAACTGCCAGCTCTTTCCTGAAGTCTTGATTAAATGAACAAATTATCCTTCTTAAGTAATTTTAACATGGGAGAGTGAGGCTGTGTTCTAATACAAAAAGAGATCTTGTGGGGCCAGAAATAGACCAAAAATTACCATGAGGACCCGTATTGTTGGGGGCAATAGGCTGACTCTGTAAACTGCTTAGAGAGAGCTGTAAAGCGCTATAAAGCAGTATACAAGTCTTAAGTGCTATTGCTATTTCCATTTCCTGTTAACCAAAATGGGGTCAGGTAAAATCTTCAAACTGTACTTCATCGTGATTTTTCAATACAGGTAGTCCTCAATTTACTATCACAATTGAGCTCAGAATATATGTTGTTAAGCGAGAAATTTATTAAGTGAATATTGGCCCATTTTACTTGCCAGAGTTGTTCATTTAATAGCTGCAGTTTTTAAATTAGTAACATCTGGCTTCCCTGTTGACTTTGCTGGTCAGTAGTTTGCACAAATTGATCACATGAACCTGG
Source organism: Hydrophis major (assembly GCA_033807585.1). NCBI lineage: Eukaryota > Metazoa > Chordata > Lepidosauria > Squamata > Elapidae > Hydrophis > Hydrophis major. The sequence continues at coordinate 142,800,353 of CM066331.1, forward strand.
GAAGCTGCAACCATCCATAAATGTTAATCAGTTGTCAAGCATCTGAATGTAAATCATGTGACCATGGGGATGCTGCAGGTGGTCATAAGTATGAAAAATGGTCATAACTCACTTTTTTTTCAGTGTCATTGTAACTACGAGCAGTTGTAAGTTGAGGAGGATGCACTACATGAGCTGTTGTAAGTTGAGGAGGACTGCTTTAATACATCATAGTTAAGACAGGTCATATGTCACCCCAGGAGTTCATAAAAGCGGTTTTGGGGTGGGTGGGGTGGCTTTTTTGGGAAGATCTCAGAGATCTTAGTTTTCCAAAATTATGAATGTACAGATGACTAGGTTGCTATAAATTTAGAGAAAATACGTTTCTAGAGATCAACAGCATAAGATGATGATTCTCTTGAACTTTTCTTTGGAGACTCAGAAACATCTGACTAGACATGTTTAAAATAAGATACACCTTGATCTCGTGTAGAGTAGTAATGACTTAGCATTACAAAAGATAGTCATCGTCATCGTCGTCGTCCCCCCAAAAAGATAAACTGTCATGCATAAAACAGTAAATTTGGAATGCAACCCTTATGAATGTTCACTTACATATAACCAAACATTCATAGTTGTGCTAAAAGGTATGGTGGTTTGGCAGTTCTAATTGATCTGGATTCTTTCTTTCTCTAGTTTGTGTGTACCGTAATAGCCATTCTTTTGCACTACTTCTACATGAGCACGTTTGCTTGGATGTTTGTTGAGCAGCTTCATATCTACCGCATGCTGACTGAAGTGAGAAACATCAATTTTGGGCACATGAGGTTTTATTATGTTATTGGTTGGGGGATTCCTGCCATTATAACAGGTAAGAAAGGAGCATACTTGCCTTATGAACTTAGCTTTATTCTTTTGACCTGCCCTAACTTCCTCCCAGGAAGTTCTTGTGTTACTGAAAACTGGGGGAAAGTTTTATATATTCTGAGCAAAATGCAGGCAAGACACACCAAAGGTTTCTACTTGAAGTTGTAAAAATGCTACCTTAGGCTAGAGAAAAGTATACAAAATTAATATGCTGATTTTAAATGCTGATTATGTTTTGGCAGCAAAAAATGCACCAAATGTACATTAAACTGGAAGTTAACCATAGTGACTTAAAAATATTTGAATGACTTCTATGGGAAAATATTCTGATAAATACTGTCTCAAATGAATGAAAATAATATTCAGTACCAGATCTAAAATATTTTCTACCACAGTTGTATGTTCTAATTGTTACCAGCTGGTAATGATGGTACTTTTGGAAGTGACATGATATGGCTGTGAATGGTTCAAGTAACATCTGAATGATTATAACTTTTCTACCTTGCTGTTTGCATTAGAAACTCAATTTCTGCAGTCTTAAATATTAGCAGCCTAAGAATCAAGGCTATCTTATAAACATTGTTAAAGAATACAGTGGATTGTAAGCAGAACCATTCCATCACTCCTGGACTAAATAAATGCTGGCTGAAATGATGAACGAGCAAATAGAAACTCACAGATTTGGGGAATGGATGTGGGAAGATGCTGTACTAGAAAAAATAGTTATGCTTGCCAAGGTTGAAGAAAGTAGAAGGATGGAAAACTGGAGATAACAGTAGATGCACAATTGAAGAGATTACTTAGCTAACCTTGGAAGAATTGTGTGATGGTGAGCATTTGCCCATATAGTCACTGTTTTGATCCCAGTTTGGTGAGATTTGCTAAATTTAAAAAGTGAAAGCACAAAATGCAATCCATACTTCCTTGATCGCCGGACACCACGTGGCACATTGTGCTGGTGCCGCCACCTGTGGCCAGATGCTATGTGGCTTGTCATTCTAGTGTCAAAAATCTGGCAATCAGTTGCAGAGTAACTCAGTATTTGAATACTAGTGACTAAGGAAGATGTGAACTATCAAATCTGGAAGGCAACTAGCTGGAGAAAGTTGGCATGGAGAGTTTTTGTGTTGGCTGGCAAGTTTAGAAGATGATCAAGGATTAGAATATGAAAGCTCAAAGAACAGAGATATGCTTGATGGAAGAGGGATTTAAAATTCTTACAATATGTATAAAGAACATAGGATCTAATCCTGACAGTGAGAAAAATTAACCAGTGGAAAGGCTCGCTTCCAAAAGTTGTGGGTGTTCCATCCACTAGACTAGAGGTTTTTAAGAAGAAATTGAACAGCCATGAATCCAGAATTAATCCTGCTCGAGCAGGGGGTTGGACTAGAAGATCTCAAAAGGTCCCATCCAACTCTATTATTCCATTATACCTTTCCTAAAATGTTTGATTTCCTACTTGAGGGTTGAAATACATCTCATTTTAATTCCAAAAAAAAAAAAAACAGAGAATCCCCTTGCTCTTCTTAGAATATTAAAAAAAAAAACATTTCTTGGTATGAATTAATGTTTCAAAGGAAGGACTCCATACATTGAGTTTCTCTCTGTTTTTTTGTATTGCAATGCAGGTCTTGCTGTTGGTTTAGATCCTCAGGGATATGGGAACCAAGATTTTTGCTGGCTCTCTGTTTATGACACCCTGATTTGGAGTTTTGCTGGTCCCATTGTAATAGTTGTGGCTGTAAGTATTGTTGTTTCTGCAGTGGTATAGCCCCCTCATAGAACAAGGTAACTGACATCATAGAGAGAATGAACAACTAAGTGAGTGTGACTAAGCCTTCCCTTTAGATTCTTATACAAAATAATGAATAAGATTTTATATCTAACAGCTGTATAAAATTATAAAATGTTTCAATAGCAATTTGTTGAAGTGATTGATCGATTATGTGCCATCAAGTAGTTTTCAACTCTCAGTAGCCCCATAGATAGATGTTTTTTCATGAAAACCTATCCCTAATCTGGTCTTTCAGGTTTTCTAATGTGTGCTTATTGGTACTGTAACTGAGTCTATCCACCTTGCCAGGAGCAATGTATTTAATGGCAAATTTCCTTTATTTCCCCAAACATTACAATTGTTTGTTAAAAGACAGGTCTTCTTTGAGTTGAATTATGTGCATGTCTTTTACTGACAAGAATGCAATTGTGTTTTTAAATAGAGTGAAACCTGAAAGTTATACACTCCTTAAAATTGCAATATGGCCAAATTTGTCTATATAAAATTCTAATAAATATTTTACACATTTAAGAGATATGCACCCTCCTTTTGAATTTTATATTCCCCTTGTCTCACTGAAATTAGAACTTTTAAAAACTGTAAACTTGTGAAGTTTAAAAAGTACTGAGTTAAAAGAAGTTTTCCCTCTAGTTATAACTAATGAATCTCTTCAAAAACTCATTAGGTTGCAGAGCAAACAGCCCAAATAAATGTTAAAACCATGCTGAATGAGCTGTATATGCAAGTCTTAAAACACTTATATTTGTTTCTTTTTTATTTGATTTATACCCATCTTTGCACTTAAAATTAAAAAAGAGAACAATAAAAAGTTATCGTAAATCCTCAGATTACAATTAACAGTAAAAGTGATAACATCATTCATTACCAATTAAAAACCTGAGGGAAGAATCATATGGATGCTCCATCACTGGAGATTGTAAGAAGAGATTGGACAGCCATTTGTCTGAAATAATATAGGGTTGGACTATAAGACCTCTAAGGTCCCTTCCATTTATGTTATTCTGTATTCTGATAGTGGGAGTGTCTTCAAAAGGGTATCTCACCTCTAAATTTTATTTAGGATTGCAACAAAAGGATGGCCCTACAGATAATTAGATCCTCAGCCATTTAAGTCTTTAATGATCAATACCAATCTCTTACATTGTGTGTCCATAAGCTTACTTTAGTACTGCATAATTCTTCAGCTCATTATCTATATAGTCTTTCTCATTTGCCTCCTAGCTGCTTCCAACACATTCCCTATATTTTCAGAGAGCTTTCGATGTATAATTTTTTCTTGCTTAAATACTTTACACATTCTGTTTGCTGCTGTTATATTATTCTGTTACTGCTTGGGGTTTTACATTCCTGTCTTCTGTGCTAATGCTTTTATTGTTAGTTTATGGGAGCTATTTAAAACTCTGTAGCAGAAAAATAGAATTGCAAATATAAATACAAAAAGATTCCCAGAAGTGTAATTCTTTGTTTTTTTGTTCACACCCCCACAGATACAAAGTGTATTTATAAAGTAGAAATTGTGTCTGATCTTTGTGTATTTTTCCCTTCAAGATCAACATTGTAATCTTCATCTTAGCCGTGAAAGCATCGTGCAAACGAAGGCAGCGCTCACTAGAGAAAACTGGTGTCATGTAAGTTTATAACTGGGTAAAAAGGAAATAATATTGAGCAAAGATAATGTGACATTTGTTGAAATAATAATTTTTAGCAGTTTATTAAGACTTAAGAAGATGTCCCAAAGTTGCTTTTTCAAGAGGCAACTGGACTTTCTCTTTTTTTTCTTTGAAGACGTTTCGCTTCCTATCCAAGAAATTCCAGTTGCCTTTGAAAAAGCACATTAGGAACAACCATGACTAGGATGACAGAGAATCTCCATAGACACTTAAGAATATGGTATCAAGACTGGAGAAGCTGTACTTGCGTGCCATTTAATCTCATTTACATTACTTCCCTCACATCTCATTTCCACATTCCAGCTTTTGCTATTTTATTTGTTATTTATTTTGTTATTTTATTCATAAAAGAGCTTTTTGCATAATTTTAGTGAATTGCTTGCTAAAACAGATCTATGAAAAGATATAAAGGTAAAGGGTTTCCTTTAAACCTGGACTTGCCTTCTCCTTGGATAAAATGTATTCTCAACTTTGAAATTCATTCTACATAATTTTGAAATCCAATCAGACATTTAAAAAAAGAATCACATCCTAATATTCTCCAATACATCCCTGCAGCGGATTATTCTGTAGACTCTTGTAGGATTTTGGGGCTGAAGGAACAGCCAGATTCTGTTGGATAAAGATACCAACACACACAAGTAGCTCTTTGCTTGATATTCTAGGTCTTCGTTCTGACAGTTGACATCAGTATATCCCTTTCTCATTTATTCCGAAGTTCCTACCAATTTTAGTCAACTTAGGATACGCCCTCAGGTATTGTACATAGGAGTTGCTTTCTGCTGAGTTCCATTTTACTTTCCACTGTACTGAGTCCATATATAGACCAACTCCAGCTTTCCAGCAGGAGTTTTCCTAATTTTCCTAGTCCTGTCTGGACTTTCCAGAGATTGAATCTGGGACTTTCTAGATCCAAGGCAAGAGTCTTATCATACTGCTATACCCCCTTTCTCAATATACACCAATACCTAGAGAAATAGTTAGTGGTACCATACAACAAAGGTTATTCCACCACTCTTTACTTTTCACTAACATACTGCTGTTACCTTATGATGGAGTAAGAAGTCAAAAAGGCAGGACTGGTGTGCTCAGTATGTCTTGAAAAGCATTTAAGGCATTGCTTTGTAAAGAATCCCTCAAAACATGTCCCCCAAAAGACTCATGGTTACTTCAAAGGTTTTTTGCAGGTTGTCTCTTCATGTATGTGCACACATGTATGTGCACACTGACATATTGGAAGTACTGTATATTTGCCTGCACATGTATACACACAATCAATTTCAAAAACAGGAGGTCCAAATCTTAATAGGTCTGCCTCATAGCTTTAAGAAGGGATGGTATGCAATGCTCTTTCTAATGCTTTGCTCAAGCCAAGTGCCTTATATAGTACATATTGCTGTCCATATTATATCAGGAGAAAGACAGCATGTGAATGGATTTGGGATAGTAGATTCATGCAGCCTGATAAGGAAAGACTTTGTTTCCAAGTGATATAATCAGCAGCGTTAGGAGGAGCTGGTACTTATAGCTGCTTAAGAGATGATCATTTAGAAGAGGGGTCCCCAATTCCCGGTCCATGGACTGGCACCGGACCATGGCATGCCAAAACTGGGCTGCGCAAACAAGCAAAGCCTCATCTGCAGGATGCAGGCAGCACACAAAACCACAACACACACACACACCCCCAGTCCATGGAAAACATGGAATTGGTCCCTGGTGCCCAAAAGTTTGGGGTCACTGATTTAGAAGTCACAATTCAGTTATTGACAAGGCTGGACAAGGTTTATGTGCCAAGAAAACTTAACAGAAATTTGACATTGTCATAGAATAGAGTAAAAAAAAAAATTGTTTCTCATTTTAGTTAGGGATCTTCCAGAATGCTTTTGTTTCCCAGGATGGATTGGAAATAGAAGTCTACATAGGAGGCAGCTATATTTCATGCCTTAAAACAATTACCTTAATTGTGCTTTTTATCTAGTTCTGTACTGAGGACTGCCTTCCTCCTCCTCCTGTTGGTCAGTGCAACTTGGTTACTGGGTCTGATGGCAGTAAATAGTGGCATAATGAGCTTTCACTACCTGTTTGCTATCTTTAGCTGCTTACAGGTAGGTGGTATCATTTGGTCTTAATGGCAAGCTTTTTGATCTGTTTCAAAGGTCTTGATAATTTATTTGCTCTGGAACAAGTTGTTTTTTTAAAGATAGCAATAGCGCTTATACTTATATACCACTTCACAGTGCTTTACAGCCCTCTCTAAGCAGTTTACAGAGTCAGCTTATTTCCCCCAATAATCTGGGTTCTCATTTTTACTGACCTTGGAAGGATAGAAGACTGAGTCAACCGTGAGTTGATCAGAATTGAACTGCCCAATTGCTGGCAGCTGGCAGTCAGCAGAATTAGCCTGCAGTCCTGCATTCTAACCACGGCGCCACCACGGCTCTGGTGATGACCTCACAATGAAAATGGCAAACCAAAATGACTTTCATTTTATTTGATTCAGTGGAAAGCAGGCAATTTTTATCGAGGCAGCCTCCAGTAAATGAATTGAAGTGCACAGCTGTTTAAGAATAACAAAGGAATAGTTTTGATGCCTGATTTTGCTCTAATGCTTCTCCAATTTTTAAGGAACAAAACAAATCTGTGTTGTTTTCTTTGAAAAAGTGCAGAAACGGTTTGCCATTATCTTCTTTTAGGTAATTTTTTTTTTCAGCTTTCCAGTATATGTTCAACTTTCCAATATAGCAGGGGTCTCCAACCTTGGCTCCTGGAAGCCTGGCGGACTTCAACTCCCAGAGTTCCACAGCCAGCTGTGGAATTCTGGGAGTTGAAGTCCGCCAGGCTTCCAGGAGCCAAGGTTGGAGACCCCTGCAATATAGACTAGAAGTCATCTGTTAACTTGCTTTTACTATACTAACTCCAGATTCAGAAAACACAAACCACTGAAAGCTGATTATTATGAGAAAGATATCACTGCATCCACATCTTTCTTTAAGCCTTTTTCATTCTTTCATTTTTTTTTCTTTTTAAGTTAGTTTTGCCTAAGTTTCTCCTTTTATTCAGGTACATTTCCTATAATATCATACTTCACATGTTGGTTTCTTAGTATATGTTATATGCTAATGTTTTCATAAAATGTCTTTACAAAATCATCATCTAATCACTTGGTTTATCCTTATGAAAGAGTGTCATTTTTTTTTATTCTTCTCCTCTCTCGTAACAATCCAGGGGCTGTTCATCTTTTTCTTCCACTGTATATTCAACAAGGAAGTGAGGAAGCATTTGAAGAATACATTCACAGGAAAGAAGTCATTTCCAGATGACTCCACAACAACTAGAGCCACTCTGTTAACTGTGAGAAATTATTTTGCATAAGCATTTCCCTACCAATGGCTTGGCTTGGAATTCTCTTTTACGTTTTTCTTTTTTCCCTCTAAAATTGTTCATCTTGGATCATTCGGTTTTGGACTCAAGTATTTTTAATTAAAATTGTAACTAAGAACAATGGCCTTCGAATGGGCCAATTTATAATTTGCCCTAAATCAAATATTGGACTATTCAAAGTTGCACTAATCACAACCTACCTGTACACATAACTCTTTTTTTAAAAAAAATAGTATCTATTTAATCTACTTTTAGTAACCTTGCTTTCCAGCTAATATCTTACTTTTTTTCTCTCTCTCTCTCTCTCTCTCTCTCAATCTCTTAGCGGTCTCTGAATTGCAATGATACATATATTGAAGAACCAAACATGTATCGAACCACAATTGGGGAATCCACTGTCTCCTTAGAAAGCAGCATCAGGTCAGCCAATAATCACAATAACTAAGTTGCTTGTATTCTCAAACAGATTTTCTTTTCCATTTTTCTTTTCTTTTTTTAATGAATAAAATGATGTGGCACAGTGGTTTGAGTGCAGTACTGCTAGCTACTTCTGCTGATTGCTGGCTGCCTGCAATTTGGCAGTTCAAATATCACCAGGCTCAAGGTTGACTCAGCCTTCCATCCTTCTGAGGTGGGTAAAATGAGGACCCAGATTGTTGGGGGGCAATATGCTTGACTCTGCAAAACATTTAGAGATGGCTGTGAAGTACTGTGAAGCAGTATATAAGCCTTATTGCTATTGCTATTCCTTGTCCATTTGGCAAACAAAATAATGTGCTCTTCCTTTTGCACAAATTGTCCTGGCCTCCTTTCTCTGCAAACTCTGCAAAGAAAATTTGTTCTTATGGTATATCTTTTCTCTGTACCCTCGCAAGTGCCAAGCAGTTTGACCAGACAAGAATGGTAACAAATAATGGTTCTCTTATTCCATTTTCTACATTACTACCATATAATGCTGAGGAGGGGAAGGGGAAGTGACAAAACACACTATAATGTCGAGTTTTGCTTAATTTTTTTTTAAAGCATTGATTGGAAAAGTTTTATTTATATACTTATCTGATTTAGTAGAGATGAAGCTGCCCAGAAACACAGCATATCAAGTCAGGCAAGAGCTGGTAATACAGAAGGAGATTCCTCCATCTTCCAAAGGAAGCCATCAAAATCCAATCGTAAGAAAAATTACAAAATCCAAGGATTTAAATAATACTTTTTTTTTTTTTTGCTATTTCTCAGTTAGGGCCTTATTTCCTAGTTGGGTTTTGTTAACCTGATGCAAACCAAAAAACACAGGATGATGGTTTAATTATCAAGTACCATCAGCTAGAATAGACCCATGGAGTAAAAAAAAAATAGCTTATATTTGTTTTGGATCTGTTTTGGCTGTCTTAGCAAATCAGAGATGGAAAGGTAAGTCAGGAAAGCAGAAGCAGACCATTGTTTTCAAAGGAGAAAAAAAAGTAATTAAAATGCTCCATGAATATCCTAGAGTTTGGACCAGTGGTCTTGCTTTGGCAGGCGTTGAACCTGGCTCTCTCTGGTCCTTTAGCTGTTATTTCTAGAGCACAGGCTGAAAGGCATTGAGCCAGCTTACTGTACATTACCCTAATTTACATCTTCTGTCATCACCATTAGGGTCCATTAGAAGGAAAGAGAAAAAATGCAAAGCATTTGAATCAAGGCTATAGACATCTGGGTTTTTATTTGATAGAGTTGTTAAGATGATGGAGTAGACTAGGACAACCCAGATCTAAGTCTCCCCTCAACAGTGGAAGCTCACAATGGGTGGATCTCCTGGGTCTGTCAACTCATAAAATATTTCTCTGGTCTTTTTAGAATTGCCAACAAAAAGGGAGGGTGGAGCAGTGCAGCAGCTTGCAAAACCGAAACTGCATTCCATAAATGTTTTCAAAGATAGTAACTAGGTGACCGAAATTTCTGCCACATAAAATTCTAACTGGAGAGCATGATTGATGGCTCTTGGCTATGGCTATGTCCCATTGGAGAATATGAATTACAATACACCCGGGGGCAGGGGGGGAAGCATTGTCAAGGGTGACAATGAATTATGTGTCTCAGAGTCGGCTACACCCAGGCAGTGCCGGCATGTTAACTCCCAATAAATCTTTTTAAGTTCTGGAAATTTGGCTCGAGACTCATGATTTAATTGGGGTAACTGCATGAATCCTGACAGTGTCTTCATGATGATACGGTGGCTGATGGTTTACGTGTCAACTGGCCACATCCACTCTGCCACTAACGCTTATTACTACCACGCTCAAACAAAAATGAAAGATAATGGAGTCCAAGAACTACCTTTTTTCTTGAAAAAAAAACAGGTGGTTGTGCATAAAGAGAAATTGCAGGTAGTCCTCAACTTACTACCACAATGTAGCCCTGATATTAAGTGAGAAATTTGTTAGGTGAATTTGTCCCATTTTATGACTTCCCTTGCTGCATTTGTTAAGTGAATCACTGCAGTTGTTAAAATTAGTAATATGCTTTTGTGAAGTGAATCTGGCCTCAACTTGGCCTTGTCAGAAGGTTGCAAAATGACTCCTGGACACTGTAACCGTCATAAACACGAGTCAGTTGTCAAGCATCTGAATGTAGATCATGTGGCTGCTGCAACGGTCATAAGTGTGAAATGTGATCATGTCACTATTTTCAGTTCCGTTGTAACTTTGAACGGTCCCTAAATGAACTGTTGTAAGTCGAGGGCTACCTGTAGTTACCGAGGTTAGATTTTACTCCCACTGCAGCTTCCTGGTATCATCTCTTATCTCTTGTGAATCCCATTTGGTTGTATTGCTGCATATAGTAAAAAGCACATCCCAGGGGAGTTGCAGAAAATCTATGGCCAAATTCCATTTTGATTTGTCACAGCTCCTCTCACTGGCTGACTAGTTATTTTTATCCACAGAGCGTGACTCTGATTCTGACAGTGAATTGTCCCTTGATGAACACAGCAGTTCGTACGCTTCCTCTCACTCGTCAGATAGCGAGGAAGATGTGATGGACGCAGAGAAGAAATGGAACACTGGCACTCTGAAAAACAACGAGCGGATTCCAGTCCATAGCACTCCTAAAGGTAATGAGTATAAGCCAGGGGTGTCAGGTGAGACTCCATTCAAAATCCACGAAAGAAAACCTTAGACTCCATTGTTATCGAGAAAAAGACTTTTCCTGAAAATTGAAGTGGTAGCATCAGAGGAAACAGATAACAGGTAGAAAACAGATAACAGATAACCAGAGTTGGAAGGGACCTTATAGGCCATCTAGTCCAACCCCCCGCCCAAGCGGGAGGCCCTATACCATTTCTGACAAATGGCAGTCCAATCTCTTCTTGAAGGTCTCAAGTGATGAGGCTCCCACAGCTTCCGAGGGCAACTTCCTTTCCATGGGTTGATTGTTCTCACTGTCAGAAAGTTTCTCCTTATTTCCAGGTTAAATCTCTCCTTGTTCAGTTTCCATCCATTATTCCTTGTCTGGCCTTCAGGCGCTTTAGAAAATAGCTTGACCCCTTCCTCCTCTCTGTAGCAGCCCCTCAAATACTGGAAGACTGCCATCATTCTCCCCTGGTCTTCTCTTCACTAGACTACCCAAGCCCAGTTCCTGCAACCGTTCGTTGTATGTTTTAGCCTCCAGTTGCTGTTCTCTGCACTTTTTCTAGAGTCTCAACATCTTTTTTATAATGTGGTGAACAAAACTGGATGCAGTACTCTAGGTGTGATCTAGGTGTGGAAACACAAGATCTGAGACAATAGGCGCGAAAATCACATATAGAAAATTATCCCATGTTCCCACCCCCCAATAGTTCAAACTGGCCATCCAATGTGAGGTGTGATAATGTCATGTGGGTGCATCTTCAGGTAGTGTTTCACACATCTGGTATGCCAAGACAGCCTTGGCCTAGAGAGGCTACATCTGCACAGTAAGCAATTAAGCATAATCAAGTAAGCACCTCAACTTTTACAATACATCAACTTCATCCTCCAGCACCTTTCACCCCCAAGAATCCCCATTATTCTGCCCCCATGCCCCCATTTCTATGGCAGCCGGAAAGAGACCAAATAGGATTCTTGGAGGCTGACATAAGGGTGTCAAACTCAAGGCCCATGGGCCAGATGTGGCTCGCAGGGTGCTTAGATCTGGCCCGTGGGCCCATCCTAGAAACAGCGAAGGACCAACCTGCGGTGCCTCTGTCAGAGAAAACGGAGCCCGGGAGGGCCGCACTTGGCCCTCCCAGGCTCCATTTTTGGCCACAACAGCCTCCTGCCACTCTCTGCCAACGAAAACGGAGCTCGGGGAGGCAGCACGCATAACTGTAGTTGTAACCGCCTTTGTTAAATTAACTGCAGTTACAGGAGGCTGCAGGAGGCCGTCATGGATGGAGCCCAGGTGGGCTGAAAATGGAGCCTTGATGAGTGATGTCAATCTGGCCACACCCACCCTGGCCATCCCCCCCACCCCACCCCGATGATGTGGCCTCCAATGAAATCGAGTTTGACAGCCCTGGTATAAGCACTTGAGTTTCCTCTTTGAAAAAAAGGAGATTCAAGGCCAAGAAAGCCAGTTAGTGTGTGTGATTCTTTGAGGACAATATGTCCCAAAGGTGCTTTTTTTCAAGCAGCAATTGGACTTCCTTGTTTTTCTTTGAAGATGCTTCATTTCTCATCCAAGAAGCTTCTTCAGCTCTGACTGGATGGTGGGGAATGGAAGGATTGATATTCCTTTCCCCACCATCCAGTCAGAACGGAATAAGCTTCTTGGATGAGAAGTGAAGCATCTTCAAAGAAAAACAAGGAAGCCCCAGTGTGAAAAAAGCCCCTTTGGGACAACCATGACCTGGATGATTGAGAATCTCCATAGAGATGGAGGACAGTATGTTGCTTACTTGAAAATCCATCTTTACAATTCAAATATTCATAACTTCAATCTCCTTGTAAGGACAGTGCATTATTTAAAATACTGAAAAGAAATCCTATAGAAATTTCATCAGTGATTTTAGAGGACAGTATAAGAATTATTCCATCCAAATCTAGACTAAACCCATGGAGGAAAAGAATTGTTGAAGTCGTTAGGGGTCTCTTGTCTGTTTTATGCTGACATCTGCCACAAGCTGTTAACGCCACATTTTAATTGCATTTCTCCATGATTCTGATCAATTTTATTTACAATAGCTCGTTACCCATGCTTTGCTATGAAACTATGTGGTCAGGCTTAGCTTTTGGGGAGGAAAATAAGGGGGGAAAAATTCTGCTTCTGCCTACCAGCATCCATCAGTATTTGTCTGGTTAGTGTCTTATCAGTGTGTAAGAGAATTTAGGGCTGTTTGGAAACTGAAACAGTATTTGCTGTGTGAGCAAGGAGACAGCAAGGAGCCTAGGTGTGGCTTAGCTCAACTGCTCTGTACTAAAGCTGCTTGGTGCTCTGAAACTGAAACTCCTCTGCTTGTGTTTTGCATTTGGAATAGATTTCTTTTCAGGTTGGAAGGGGGAATAGAACTCCTAGCAACAGAGCGTGTTAATAATCATATACAAAATACTGATGCTCTGATGGTCATTTTGAAAAATCCTTTCTTAGTGAGCACCTAGAACCCAAGAGGAACATATGTGCCAAATTTCAAGTGTGTAGGCATTACGGTTCTGGAGATTTTGTGATGATGCGTGAGTGGTATTTGCTTTTATATATATAGATTTGACTTTCAGTTTCAAGGGATTATTATATAGTATTTCTTCAATTGTGGCAAATTCTGTCCTGTAATATGAGAGATGCTCAGCAGCTTAATTACCTAATTAAGTAAGCAATTACTTTTATGTATGCAATGTGTTTGATGGGCTGATCATTGACCATCATAAAGGCTCTACCACTCTGTGATCAGTGAACAATAGAAAGGTCTTTCCTTGCAGTTGGATTTTTTTTTTTTCACTTTAAGTTGGAGATATAATTGTAGAAATCTGAAGAGTTGCTTGTTGAAATTTTAGTTCTGTAGAAGGTCTACGTATGTTTGTGTATTGTGTTTTAAAATATTTTGTATCCTACAGTTGATTCCATGCCCAATCATGTAAAACCCTACTGGCCATCTGAGGGCATCGACGCAAGTGACGAGGAGGAGCCAAACACAAAGCAAAAATTGAAGGTGGAAACCAAGGTTAATGTAGAACTACATCAGGAAAATCAAGTGAATCACAGCAGCGAAATACCTCAGGAAAAAGAGGACGAGGGACAGCAAAAGGAGAATAAACCACTCACTCATCAAAACCATCAGCCACCAGAACAGAGGAGAGGTATTAGAGAAGGTTTAAATTATGAAATCCACTATTGCAAAATGCGGTGTTTAATTATGTGGCTTGAACAGGAGAGAAGATACATTCATGGAATGTAGCATCAATCTTTATTAATGATGTGGTACCTTCAGGATCAGTTCTATCATGTATATTGATTGCTAAGGAACAATCCTAAAAGGAATTTGCTTCACTTGTGAGCTGTCTAGAGCAGGGGTCTCCAACCTTGACAAGAATTCTGGGAGTTGAAATCCATAAATCTTAATGTTGCCAAGGTTGAAGACCCCTGCGTTAGAGAGCTCTGTGTGGCCACTGCAAAAAACAAATTGTTGAAACATCAACTTGAAGCTTCACCTAATATACTCCTTGTTATGCTCTTAATGCAAGTTGCATTGCAATGAAAAATAAGGGCTCTGAGAGCTAAGTTGCTGAATGCTATAGCTTAAAGCCATTTCACAAACTGGCAAGTATATTTCTAAAACACTCCATTTGTAATCTGAAATTACACATATACTGGCTGCCTTTTAAGAACTGTTACATTGCTTTGTGTCAGGGAAGGACATTCTGGCCAGCCTCTATTTCTCTGAGCTTCACGCGTGAAGTGGCAGAAATTCCAATACCTCTACAGTACAATATCTTTGTAAACATAGGGGATTTCCTTTGGTGCTTTAATCCTATTGACTTACTAAAATAGTCTGCATCATAAACTACGATTACATGGTAATATTTTCCTATTGACCCTACATTTTCTTGGTGGGGCAATTCATATCCAGATGGGCATCAGGTATGTCAAGTGGAGAGCATTCTAGAAGTTGAAGCAGAAACTTTCTTCGTGTCAAGCATAAATATGCATAAAACATTGCCTTTTACTAAAGAAACCTTTTTTCGTCTTATTGTATTAATATGTTGGGCATATCTTCTTCTTCCCTGTGTTAGGCATATTGAAAAATAAAATCACCTACCCTCCTCCATTAGTGGACAAAAATATGAAGAACCGGCTACGAGAAAAATTGTCAGACTATCATCAAACTGCAATCTCCCCTAAAACAACTTCTGTTGGGACTAACAATGGTGTTCACTCCACTTCAGACTCTGGAGTAACAATAAAAAGCCCAAGAAGGGAAAATCCTCCAGAACAGATGAATGGCTTAGCCATGAATGTCCACATGGGGACAATAACGGCTGAGAATAACTCGGATTCTGAGTGAGTGCCAAGCCTGCATGTTTCCCGTGATACTTCTCTTGAGTGTCTGGTGCTTATTTCTTTTCCAAAGACTTTCCATTTAATACTTTCAGTGGCTTGTTTTGGACATTCATTCCAAAATCAGCATTAGGACCATCTGTTCTTCCCTCACTTCTCCTCCTCCCGTTTCCCTTTCATGTCCTTCAACATTTCCCACATTACTAGCCTCAAACACTTTTTGTGACCTCTTGAGTCACAAAATATGTAAGGTTTAGTATAATCTCTGTGATTTAAGCAGATAAACTCCAGTTGTGATCTCAAACTTAACTTCTGTCCCAAAATGTTTCCTTTGTCCGTTATCTTCATCTAAGACCCTGCACCCCCTTCCCCAATGTTACCTATCAAGAATTTTCTGTCACTTTGGTCTTTTGTGCTGAAAACTTTAGCTGCTGAAGCATGGCTTTTCTTCTGCATATTAACATAACTATGATAATCTAGTAGTTTCACTTGCAATTGTCAGCTTGGCACTATTTAACCCTCAGTTGCATGGTTACTTCTTCTCGTGAACAGAGGCAGTAATGAAACTTCAATTTGAATCATCAGGAAATAGTGAAGACTGTTGCCTAGGATGAGTTACTCTGCTGGTGGTCAGGTCTGCACTGGAGTCTGCATTCATTTGCCATTTGCCATGGAGCGAGGATGCCAAGACTGTCACCTTGGGAATCGGCACTTACTTGTGACAATGCCACAATTTCCTGTAAGTTGCTCCCTGAAGTTACGGTTAGAGTCCCTTCTAGTACTTGCCTGTCTGCTTCATTTGTGCCATATGGAGACCAGTAAAATGGAATTCATTATTGGGGAAATTGCCTTTGAAATATGGTCTGAGCCATAGCAATGCTACAAGGAGTATCAAGCAGAGGAAATCCATCTGAACAAGGGACTCACTTTTGAGAAATAAATCATCAGTAATACACAAGATGTGTTATTAGTCCCCATCCGATTTTATGCTGGGGTTTTACTCAATTTCAGCAAGATTGAAGAACTCAGGAAGAAGAAGTATCCCATCAAGACTTCTTTCATTTCTTCTCCAATTTCTATCCCAACATGAGGAGGACACCTTGCCTTAAAAATACATTATTTTATAAAAATATATATAAATAAATGTCTCTATATATAGCTGTAGATAATTTTATACATTTTATATGGCAATTCGTTTGTACATTTCATATATTTACTGTTGTTTTCAAATTTGATAGCAGGAGAGCAAAGAACATTGATATTTTTTATATTAAAAAAGAATTGCATGAGTTTACTTGTATTTGGCATTTCAGTGGAGAGGGTAAGGGAGAAGAATCTAAGCTTGATTTGTGAGTCTTTTTAAAAAAGACTGACATTTTAGGGTAGTTAAATTCATTCATTTATTATATGAATCTGTAATGTTTTTAAGGCTGCAATGTGTACTTTTATGGCCTCAGGACAGTATTTTTGCATAAGCTCAGAGTCTCACTGGATTTCTTCATTGCATTAAGTTACAATAGATGGCTTCAGTTGTGGGTTGTAAGTCACTACTTATAGCTTGGTTTTGGAATCCATCTCATAAATGTACCCTTGGTGCGTTTCTAAGGCAGTTTGGTCCTCTTTGCATCCTTCAGCATATTTAGATTCTTCCTCCCCCTTGGGTGGAGTCCATGGTCAATTGTCAGCATTGTTTTGAAATTGCTATAAATTTTTAATAGTGTAATCTAATTCTATTGAAATTTATTTAACTTTTGAAGCTTGCCTCCCATTTATTTTATTCTTTTAAAAAAAATTACACTCTGATCCCATACTTAGAAAAAGTCTAAGAATGTTTTAATTACTCCATCTTTTAGCAAAGGTCAGGAGAGTTTTTAAAATAAATGAAACCTTTTGACAGGTGAACTAAATATCTTAACAGCATTTTGTTCAAAAACAGATAAAAAAGAAAGGAGCAGCTCCATCAGTTTTTCATTTCTGTCATCTTTATAAATTAGCGCATATTTGAGAAAATGTCTGTTTTGGAATGTTTTGTGCATGATTAGACCCACAATTAATTCTTCTCAGTCAATGAATAAAATATACCGGGAATGTCATTAACTCAAGCCACTTTAGTATTAATCAAACTACTGTATATATAAGGAAAAAAAGATGATATAAGATAGGAAATCTGTAAGCCCAAGACTACAGCTCTCAAAATTGATGTGAACCTTCTCCCATGGATAAAAGTGATAATTTCATTGGACAAAATAAATAAGTAAAGCAACTTGGCCATTTATTTCTAAATTGCATCTCACTGGAATTCTCAAACTTTTGGTACTCCAGCTGCCCCTTGGGCTCGCATGAATAAAGCAAGAAGCTTCAAGAGCATTCTCAAGGACAATTTGCTTGTTTCTTTGTCTTTAATTGTAAAATCCCTTCCCTGGATTCCTGACTTACAGTTTCAGAACTGCTGTAGTCCAAATAATTTTGCCTTAGCTGTGTATTTTCGAGTAGCCTCAGTCAGCTGTGATCTTTTTAGCCAAAGTGCCTTTTTCCTCCTCAGCTCTGGAATATCAGGATAAGAGTGGCCCGCTCTTGGTATGATGATGAGTGATAATTTACAAATTGATAATTTGCATACAAGATTTAAAAAGAAATACCTATATGAAAGCTCAGTATTTACTTCTGAACTCATTTTCATATATGACTTTGCATCTCCAATTAAAAAGCATCAAAAGGGGGAAATGTTTTTTTTTTATGCTTAGGAAGATCCAAAAATCCTTTTTCTTTTCCAGAAATCTGTAATCTACTCTAAATTTAGATTTATAGAATTTGATCTGAGGAAAGTTACTTTCCCTCAATGAAAAGGACCTCTGCAGAAAAAAAAAATGAAGTCAAAATGTCTTTTAAGAGCTCTATGAATTTTGTTTGCAGGAAATTTTATTAATCAGAAGAATGGAATAGTTGGGTAGGAGGCACAATTTTACACATTCAAATTGAATTTAAAATTTCAAAATTTAGCATTGGGTCATTTAGCATCTCATATTGGCTCATTAGCTTCCCTGTCCTACCAAAGGGCAGTGTTAAGAGAAATTCCCCCTTAATTGTACTTAATGTGAAAGCATTTACATCAATCATTTCCAGTTTTATTTGTGATGTAGTTTATACTTGGTATTACTTCAGAAACACATTCTCTTCAATTGTGACATTGTAAGAGGAATGCTGTGTTAGTTATGGTAGCAAAACATTAGGAGTCTGATAGCACCTTTTCTGAATAACAAAGCCATTCATAAAAGTGCATACCTATTAATAAAATGTATTAGTTGATGCTACCAGACTACTTCACTTTGTGTGAATGTGTAAGAAAAGAAGCAGACGCATATGGTATGGTTTAATTAATGAACCTGCACAAAATCTATAATGTTTCTTAGGTAGATTTGAATCACCAGATCATTTATTTTGCTAAGAAAACAGTCCAGCTTATATTGATTCACATCAAGATTGAATTTTTGAATTCCTGTAAATCCCAAGAAAGTATGCATATCTCTTGGTGGATGGTCTGAAAGTTAAAATAATTCACTTTGCAGTTAAACATCTCTTATGTTGTTGAGCAGCGTAATTTATAGAGTTAGACAGTGCATGCATATGTACCCACATGCACAATCATTATCCAAAATGAGTCAAGTGCCCAGAATTGCTCTTGTGAGAAAAAAATGTTTCTTATACAGCGGTCCCCAACCTTCCCGCTCTGTGGACCACCAGCAGTGGGGGGAGGGAGGAATCAGTAGTGGGATTCAAATTAACCAGTTCGTCCAGAGTCAGCTTGGCTGTCGTGGGGGGCATGGCCCATCCGCCTCCTCCAGCTCTGCCACAGATGCAAGACGAGCATCCCGTGATGGCCAAGATGGCCAACCTGACCCTGGATGAACCAGATGTTAAATTAATTCTCCCCCCCTCCCATCAAAGTGGATCCTGGATGTTGTGCTGCAAAGGAAAAACAGGAAATGGAGCGGCCAGCACGAGGAAAGGAGGAACAGGGAGAAGAGGGAAAGGGATATTCTCCTTCCCTCGGGCCAACTGCTCCGTTGCCCTTTTCTCCATTGCAGTGCAGCACCCAGGATCCATTTTGATGGGGGGGGGGGTAGGTAATTTAACAACCGATTTGTCCGAACTGGCGGAATCCCTGGGGGGGGGGATATGGTTTTGCACGTGTACTGCTTACAAAATGCGACTTCGCATGCTTGCCTGTTCTTGTGTGGCCCGCTTCTGGGCCATGGACTGGGGGTTGGAGGCCTGTGCTGTAGAGAAATATTTCTAAACCTTGTCAGCTTGAAGATGTGTTGATTTCAATTTCCAGAATTCCTGAGCCAACATGGGAATTGAAGTCCTCACATCTTCAAGTTGCCAAAGTGGAGAAGTGCTGATTTAGAGAATAATGTTGATTAATGGAGAAAAAAGCAGGTGTCAACTGGCAAACATGGTCCAACTAAATCAGAGACGTTTGCACCCATTTTTCCATGGGGGAATTAAGAATTTATGTAAATTATTTACCCTGTGAATTGCAAAAGTGTTTAATGTGAATTTAATGTGGTTATTCTGCTTTTAAAGATTACGTGTACACATTTTACTTTTTATCCCATCTATAATGAATGTTTGCTAAATTATTGTTATTTTTAATCAATCTTGATTCCATGAGGCCTTTTTAGAAGAGGGAAAGAAGAGTCATGCTCTTTAAATATATATATATATATATATGTATTGCTTTCATGCTGCATAAAACTCTGATGTAAAAAAATTGAATGTGTAACTATTTGCCTATCATTCGTCAATATGTGCTAAATGATGCTACATCTGTGTGTATATTTTGCCCAATGAGATGTAGTTAGTTATTTTTGATCAGACCAGCTGTGTGCTAACCACAGAGGAAATAAGAACCTATTTTTTAACATTCATGACAGATTTTAGACACTGGAGAATTTTTAAAAATGTATATTTATGAAAGTTCAGAACACTGGAATTTGAGCACAGTTGAGAAAATGTAACAGTAAATTAAAGTTTTGAATTTGTTTGCATTTTTATGACAACAATTTATTTCCATAAAATGATGCCTTGTGAGTTTATTATTTACATACTGTGATTTTATTGTAAAATCAAATCTGTCTACAGAATGCTATGAAAACCAAGAACAAAATGACACTAAAACAAGGATCCTAGGAGTAAAAAGCATTCTAGAAAAATAATTTTAGTTTAGTGATCGAAAGATGTGATTCTGAGTCAGTCTTTTTCAGCTGCTGGCACTGCCGCCAAGCAGCATTCAGCAAAGTTCATCGGCAAATGAAAACGGAAAAGCGTTTTCTCCCATGGCAGACATCTGTTTCTGAATCAAATATGTTTTTCTTTACTTAGCTCTTAATCATACTTGGGACTCCCTAGGAAATAAATGAGCACATTCACATTTATACAGCATTATTTTTCTCTCCATTACATTTGATGTGCATCTTCCCAATTTAAGTTTCAACATTCTTATCAATAAGGGATTCGTGGGAGTCCTCAACTTACGATCACAATTGAGCCCAAGATTTCTGTTAAGTGAAATGTGTGTTAAGTGAGTTTTGCCCCATTTTACGAACCTTCTTGCCACAATTGTTAAATGAATCACTGCGATTAATAAATTAGGAACCTGGTTAAGTGAATCTGGCTTCCCGATTGACTTTGCTTGTCAGAAGGTCGCAAAAGGGGACCCATGACCTTGGTCATAAGTATGAACCAGTTGACAAGCACCTGGATTTTGATCACATGATCACGGGAATCCTACAAAGGTTGAAAAATGAAAGCTACTTTTTTGGTGTTGTAACTTTAAACAGTCACTAAATGAACTGTTGTAAGTTGAGGACTACTTTGCAGGGGCCATTAAATGTGAAATTTCCAGAATTCATTCTGAAATTCATTTCAAAGTTTAATTTAATTTAAGAATTAAAGTAAAACTTCAGATTATTCTGCTGTATTCTTTTTAATCACCTTAGAGAGAATAAGATTTTTAAAAACAAAAACAAAAAAGACTTTATAGAAAAAAAAAAGCTCCTTCTCAGTTTCTGAGGCCAAACAAGTAATTTTGGTATCTGTAATTTTAGAAAAGAAGAAATCTGCTCCATCATAGTTAAGACAAAAGATCCATTAAAAAGTCTTTCAGCTCAGGAAAATGTCCAAATCATGTACACACATTCTCATGCATGCATGACACTACCAAATTTTCAACAATATTCAAATGTGGGATATATGTCTAATAAGAATTCACTTTAACTTTCTTTAAGTTCTACATTACTAACATTCTTGTTACCATGACCTTTCACTGGGCAAAATGATGCTTTGTATGGAAATCATTTTTGAACCAAGGTATCTCAGATGGTTTAATTTACACAATGCATCCAAAATCCGGGAGCTATGGCTCCTGTGGAATTGAAATTCGACAGATATAAAAATATTACATAAAAATTATCATAACCCTGTATGACATAATACAAAGCATGTATAAAACAGTTCCACACCTGATTTTTTATTATACAGTTCAACACTGATTATTTTCAAGACGGATACCAACTTTTCCAAGGCAGTATGTTAGAAGTTCTGCCACTCCTGAAGGCATTGATGAAAAGTAAGGAAATATCTCTGAAACATCCCAACAGTTTATGGCTTGTCTAGTCTATCATATTTATGATATTATTTTATGAATTATATTCACTCGAATATATGTATTAAGAGGTGACTCAATAGGTCACCCTACACATAGAAAAGGAGTCTGAAAGTAAGATCTATCATCAAGGTTTACTAAATAGATCAGAAAGATTATACTCAGAGGTATGTTGGGAGACAGAATGTAATTACTATAGTGTTAAAAGATGAAATCTGATAATTATTTATCACAAATACAAACATTACTAAACCAGCAATGCAACTCTCTTAATAAGTCTTGATGGGATCATTTTACATAAAATAGTCAAATCATATTTCCATGAATGATGATTCATTAAACTTTACAAAGGAGTCTTTTTTGCCTTGGACTATCTTGAATTCCAAGTTAATATATATGTGCAAAAAAAGATATTTTTTGCAACAAAAAGTATACTTTAATTCTTCTAAGCATATCTCATAGAAGACACAAGGCAGAATTTGTAAAGAGATTTGCTGAGAAGGAGAAAGTGGAGATTAGAATCATAATTTTATCTTTGTGAGTTTTGTCCTACAACTGCTTTGAACTGCTATCACTAAACCCAGGATTATTCTTGGTTCCAAGATGCTTCTTGATAACAAAAGGTAGCATCTGGCTTGTGCTAGACCTATCTGCCTAAGTGTTTGCAATCTTATGTTAAACAAAATGCAAGCAGGTCTTGTTATCCTATTTTCAAAATCAAGATCATGCATGGCACAAGGCTGATTCTTGGCACGTGTAAATATATACACACCCCTACACAATGTCTGCTGAGAGGACATCCTTCTCCATTTCCACACTGGAGGTAGTCTCTACTGCTTGACAGTAGGGACTACCTTGATCTAGTACTCTTAATGGCCACCCAATGGCATGACCTTATAGAAGACTTCACCTTGGCTTAAGGAACTAGGTGGAAATCAACACAATGGTTTTCAAGACAGCTGCGCACATGGATGCTGCAGCTGGTTGCTCCTTCTTTCAGTGTATGGTGTGTATGATTCTGTGTGTGTTTTGGATCCTTTCCTTGGGTTGAATCGTGGGGCAAAGGGCATCTATAGTCAGCAAGCCTTGTTACAAATTGGACTGAAATGTGAAAAGGCTACTACAGACCATTTATACATTCTCAACATACCTAAGGAGGCAGCTAGGCCCCTGGGAGAGCCATGGATCACTATCCTTGCAGGAAGGAGGAAAAGGAAAAGAAAGAAGAACAGGAAGAGGAAGAGAGGATGCTGTGCTGGGGTTCTCCTTAGGCTGAGTAAGTTTCCACACAAGCCTTCAATTCCAAGTATATTTCTTACCAATGCAAGATTTCTACTAACAAAATGGATGAATTAAGACTACAGATTGCAGAGACTAAATTAATCAAGAACTGTGTTTTGCTAATCACAGAAACTTGGCTTCATTCCAAGATACAGCTGTTGAGCTGGAAGGCTACATAGCTCATCAACAGGACAGGAGTAGAGATTCTGGCAAGAACAAAGGGGGAGGTTTAAGCCTTTATGTGACCAAAAGCTGGTGTATCAATACAAAGACTGTAGACAGCCACTGCTCCATGGATCTGGAGTATATGACTCTTAAATATAGACCCATATATCTTCCACTGGAATTCAGCATGGTTTTGATCACTGCAGTCTATATCCCACCTGATGCCAGTACTACCATAGCTTTGGGATTCTTGTATAACATTGTTAGTAATCAGCAGAATACATATCCTGATGCTGTGCATATCCTAGTGGGGGACTTTAATCAAGCTGATTTAAAAGCAGTGCTCCCTAAATTCTATCACCATGTTAAATGTGCTACTAGAGAAGCAAACATACTGGACAAAGTATACACCAACATTAGATTATATAATTACCACATTTGGGACAATCAGAGCATATGTCACTGCTTTTAGCACCAGCATACATCCCTCTTAGGAGACAAGCTCTGCCTATAATAAAGACAGTGAAATCTTGACCAGAAAATGCTTCCCAACAATTTTAGGATTGTTTTGAGAACACAAATTGGGGCATCTTTTACCACCCTGACCTAGAGGTGCACACTGCAACTGTTCTGTGCTATATCAAACACTGCACAGATACTATCACTGTGGATAAATGTATTAGGATCTATCCCAATCAGAAACATGGATGACCAAGGAAGTCCAGCACCTCTTGCGTGATAGGACCAAAGCCTTTAGGTCCAGTGATGGGGCAAGATACAGTGTTGCCAGAGCTAATCTGAAGAAAGGTATTTGGAAGGCCAAGACTAATTATAAGAGGAAGATTAAGGATAATTTTTATAACAATAACAGGGGGAAGGTGTGGCGAGAGATTCAACAAATTCCAACCATCTACCAACCAATGTCATTCCTGCTGAGGAGGATGCTTCATTGGCAGAGGAACTGAATCACTTCTTTGCTCGCTTTGAAGTGGAGAGACATCAGAGACAGCTAAAATACAACCACCAGCCAATTGTAGCCCCCACCTCATTGTGGAGGAACAGGAGGTGAGGAGCATTCTGAGGGCTGTGGACCCTAGAAAGGCTGCTGGTCCTGACGGTATCTCTGGCCAGGTGCTTATAGACTGTGCTGATCAGTTGGCTGGAGTCTTTACCAGGATCTTCAATCAGTGTTTAACCCAGTCCACTATTCCATCTTGTTTGAAGGCTTCCACCATTGTTCTGCTGCCAAAGAAGTTCCCTATCAATAACCTCAATGATTACAGACCAGTGGCACTCATTCCTATCATGAAGTGCTTTGAGAAATTGGTCTGCCGGCGCATTGTTTCTGGTCTTCCGCATACATTTGATAAACACCAGCTTGCATACAGAAAAAATAGATCTACAGAGGATGCTATAGCCATCACTCTTCACACTGCTCTGACTCATCTAGAATAGCAGGGGGTGGGGGAACGGGACTATGTGAGGATGCTTTTTGTGGATTTTAGTTCTGCGTTTAACACAATTCTTCCACATAGACCAGTGTCTAAACTTCTGGACCTTGGGCTTTCTAATTCAATCTGCCTTTGGATTATGGATTTCCTGTCTGGCCGCTCACAGAGGGTCAGATTAGGTAGTCATACCTCTTCAGCCGTTATTCTTAACACTGGTACACCACAGGGTTATATGTTGAGTCCCTTACTCTATACTCTTTATGTGCATGACTGCATTCCCACTCACATTAGTAATACTATTGCTAAATTTGCAGATCATACAGCAGTGGTGGGACTTAACTCCAGTGGGGAGGGGGAATTAGTCTGCCTACCAAGATGAGGTGGACCAGTTGCTTTCGTGGTATGGAAACAATAACTTGGTCCTCAACACCAGACATCCAGCCCTTGCTTATCAATGGAGACTGAGTGGAGCAAGTGGCCGGTTTTAAGTTTCTGAGTGTTACTATAAACAAGGACCTGACCTGGGGTGCTCACTGGTCAAAAGGGCCCAGCAGAGATTATACTACCTGAGACTTCTCAGAAAACAACTGAATCAAAAACTGCTGGTGACCTTCTACTGCTGCACCATAGAGAGTATCTTAACTCTGTATGGTTTGCCAATTGCACAGTGGCAGATAGGAAAGCACTCCAGAGGATTAACATCATTGCTCAGAAGATCATTGGTTGTCCTCTCCCCTCTTTGGAAGCTTCTGCTGCCTTAAGTTCAAAACATTCTCAAAGATCCATCTCATCCTGGGAACCCTTTTTTTGAACTATTACCATCTGGCAGATGGTACAGAATAATAAAAACAAGGACAAATAGGCTAAAAAACAGCTTCTATCCCAGGGCAGTAGCTCTTTTGAATTCTACTGTATAGTGCAGTGTTGGTATGGTGTCTGGGTTTTCAATTCAATGTGTGGAGTGTGAAGGATGTGTGTTTGTGTTTATTTTCCTGGTCATGATGTACACTGAATATGGTGTTTGATTTCATTGAATGAGGTGCAATGACAATCAACTAAACTAAATTAAACTAAACACACCTGTTGGGGCTCGGTGGGCGCAGTGGAATGTGTATTTCAGCTTGTTCATTCAGTGTTCCATTACTGTTTGGTTCACTGTAGTCCTCTTCTGAAATGTATGCTGGACAAGCTACTTAGGCTTACTTCATTTTATATACTAAAATAAATAGCAGCTACTCAGGGGTGGGATTGTACCAGTTCTGACAGGTTCTATAGAACCAGTAGCTCTGAAGAGCAGCTGACACCAAACTGCTTCTCTCCAAAGATCTTTTCTTCGGTCGGGCCCACCCGTCTGCCCGGGCCCTAGGCTGTACTTTACTCCCTGCTAAAGCAACCTTAACTGCTTTGCATGGCACAGCTGAGTGCCGTGCGTCAGCAGGAAAAGATTATTTTTTGCAGGAAAAGTTGATTTATAAGTACTGTGCAAAGTGTGCACATAACCAGTTTGTTATGCCAGTAGGATCCCAGCCCTGCAGCTACTGTAGCTCTAAGCTGCTCCATTTGGCAATGTCACAATAAAGCCAGTAGTAGAGGTGTCCATAGGATGTGGTAAAAAAAAAAATTAAGATGGCACATGATGGAGATAAAAACAAACAAACAGGTAAAGCAGAGGTCTCCAACCTTGGCTCCTGGAAGCCTGGCGGACTTCAACTCCCAGAATTCCACAGCCAGCTTTGCTGGCTGTGGAACTCTGGGAGTTGAAGTCCGCCAGGCTTCCAGGAGCCAAGGTTGGAGACCCCTGAGGTAAAGCTTCTTCAATTCTGCTTTTGTAGCAGCCATCTTGACTTCAACCCTGTGGATGCCCTGAGCCTGCACCTATAGAAATAATAGGTGGAAAAGAGCTTGGTCCCATTGCTATCATTTCCAATAA
The DNA here is from genome assembly GCA_033807585.1 of Hydrophis major. Classification (NCBI taxonomy): domain Eukaryota; kingdom Metazoa; phylum Chordata; class Lepidosauria; order Squamata; family Elapidae; genus Hydrophis; species Hydrophis major. The sequence goes on from CM066331.1 coordinate 142,827,027, forward strand.
TTTCCCTTGATTTAGTAATACTAGATTATCATGCAAAAGGGAACAATTACATGCTTGATTGTAAGAATCCTCCCTACCAAATTATTTTTCCATCTCCAGAAACTGAACAAAAATGTACATTAATAGTATGGAATTTCCTGATAGTGAAAAGAAAGAGACAAAATACACATCATCTCAATAAGATGATTATCCCAAATACATTTTTGATTTTTCTTTGTGAAGATAGTCGTTAACAGTACAGGAGTTCTAGCATTTTCTGGTCTAGGCAGGAAAGAAGGGGAGGGAAGTTAGTTGCAGGTGCTAAAACCTGTCATATGGGCTGAATCATTTGGTTACTATAGAAACTCTGGTTGCTATGATGCAACTCTAGAGCCATTCTTGGTCTTCATGGGAGAACAGCTTGTTCCAACTTGATGCTTCACCATTGCTCGTAGCTTCTTCTCCCAAAACACATCTCCCACACGTTGAAATATAAAACATGAGTAAAAGGTTATTGACTGAAATGTTGTTCTATGAGTCTTTCAAGTTATTTGTAAAATAATCGCTAACATCTAAAATGCTTTCACTTTACAAAATATGAGCTTTTGTTTACTAGCAATACATAGCAAAAGCTTTCAAACCTAAAGGAATGAATTAATAATTTAATTACATATACGGTTCATGTTACATCAACTTGACAGTAATTTGTGTCAAAAATGAAAACTGAAATAAAAGGCAATTATCAACCTGATTCATAATACACTTTTCCCCAAAAGAGACATTATTTCATTTTAAGGACAGGAAAAAAGACGCATTGTACAAATTTTGGACTTGAGGTGAATCTATGAGATTTTTCTCTTTAAAATAAATAGGCTGTATAGAAGACTAGCATTCCCACATATCTACATAGTGTGTGTTGTTTTATTAAAATTGCAGAACAGGAAAATGTCATTTTCTTCAATGACATTCAACGGCATGCAGTAAACTCTGGCTCTGTTTCGGTATAACCCAGGCTTAAAACCTGATGGGGAATCCGCTTGTAGAAAGCAGGATTCTTACCCCTAATTTGTGGAGAATGACAGAGATGAGAGGGACAGAAAATGTGGGGCCTGATCTAGTCATCTTCCCAATACAATTCTAATTGTGTTGGGTACTGGAATACCCAAATACAGCTGAAGAAATTATACAAAGCAGCTTTTTCATAGGTAAAGACAAACATCACAAGGTTCTTCCAAATATTATCTGAAGTTGCCACCACGTTCAACAGCCAAGAAACTTTTCTAGTTGTTGCACTTCAATTAACATATAGTAGGACAGTTCGCTATGAGTTTCTAAAGAAGCTCCATTCATTTTCCAACAAGTAGGAAAAGAAAAAAAGATCTCTAGATATCCCCAGGATTCACACACCCACACCATTCTCTTATCTATTTGAGCTGTAACATTGCCTTCCAATTTGCTAATGGCTTTCTGGTTTGAAAGTTTACAAGATGGGCAACCAAATTGAGAAAGAAGATAAAGAAGTCTATTGTGATCACACAACAGCAGATTTAGCCATAAACTACTGTTCCACATTCCTGAAAACTTACTTACATGATCTTAACAGGATTCTTCAATCAGTATAAGTTACATTGCAATCCTATACACACTAATTTGAGTGTTGTCGCCTTCTGTTTAACTTCTGCACAAGGCCGGGTTTCAAGAGATGGGAAGAGTCATTCCATATGTCACAACTGTTTTATTTTTATTTTTATTTTTCAGATAAATTCCAAACATATCCAGGTGGGCATTCGTGTATCCGATGATGATTCCAAGGCTTTGAACTAACTAGTTTTTTTTTTTTTTTTAAAAAAAATCCCTGCTTGATTTTGAAAAAAGCAAGAAGTCATTTGGTCGGCTGTATGGTGACCTCGTCAGCTGGAATGTTCACACCAGCAGTCTCCCTATTCCTGCCTTGTTCCAAAGTAAAGACGGAAGGCCCCAGTCGCAGAATCATGCCACTGCCTAGGCAGTCATCTCCCTTGTAGAAAACAGCAAACTGGAAGACAGAAGAGTGACAATTTGTACTGCATGAAGCGTGAGGTTGTGTACTGAGAAGAGGGCAGGGGGAAGATCACCTGACTACTTAGCTTTTAAACATCCCATATAACATAGAGCAGGGGTCTCCAACCTTGGCAACTTTAAGACTTGTGGACTTCAACTCCCAGTTGGGAGTTGAAGTCCACAAGTCTTAAAGTTGCCAAGGTTGGAGACCCTTGATGGAGAGAATGGGAGAGTGAATTCATTGCTAGTAGAATTATTACCATAATTATTAGGTGATCTTTCTTAGCAGTGTAAATAGAACTAGCATCTAAGTAAATCATCGTTAAGATAATTCTTGCATTCAAACAATTTGGGTTTTTTTTTTTTCAGTTCACATGGTAAGGAGAGCTTCCCAATGAACTCTGAAATAATGAATTAATGATAATAATCTAACAAAACAACCAAAGGTGAATCACAACAGGTTATATTCACGCATCTTATAACTAATGTGCTGAATTAAGGAATTCAGCGGAGTCTCTCCCTTTTCCCAGCTGCATTATTTCCTTTGTTAAAAACATGCACAATTTAAAGTTTCTCACAGTTTTAAGCAATCAGTGATTCAGAGGCTTCTTAATGCTGAGATTTTTTTTTTATTTTTTTTTACAAAGTGGTTAGAGCTCTTACATCCTACTCTTTTTCACTGACTCTGGGTTATTTACAGAATCTATTCCACAACGTCAACTAGCATGACAGGACTTGATAAAGCCTGCAGCTTAACAAGCCCTCTGAATGTTTTTCTTTTTTTCTTTTTGCTAATTATGAAAGCTATCATTCTCCTCCTTCCATTAGAGTTGCTATTTTTTGCTATGTTAACGGTGGTGAGGAGGTAAAAAAAAAAGGGCAGAGAAAGAGTAGAGTTCCATTGTATTTAGCCAAGTAAAGATGTGTGATTTTCCCTCCAAAATTCTCAAAGAGCTTTCTCAAGTGTTTTCTCAATCTCAACACCTTGAGAAGATGGGTGGACTTCCAAGTCCCATAATTCTCTAGCCAGCTTCAGCTTCAGCTGGTTGGGGAATTTTGGGAGTTGAAATCCACCTATCTTAAAATGGCTGAGATTGAGAAACATTTCTAACTGAAGGTTAGACTACTGAACCATCTTAACCAGGGGAAAAAAGTGGACCAGCTTATCCAGGATAAGTGCAAACAGAGCAGGGTTGCCCTCCCTTTACGTTTGCTGAGATCCACAGATCGTATTTGGTATTTTCTGCACATAAGAATGTATTCTACTACATTTCGTTCAATATTATTAGCAATATTTTTCTTGGAGAATAAATGAGGCCTCCTTGCAAGTAAATACCTATAGGGCTTCAAATATAGCTTAATTTCTCCCATTATTACCATGGCTTGCAGACAAACGCAATATAGATGCTTATAAAACCTTCCCCTCTGTGCTGAGAATCAAAACTCAAGGGGAAATTATTATGAATCATGCCAGCCGTGCTGGATCATGTTCAAGCATTCAGCTGTTAATAGCAATGGATAGAACCAAGATTCCCACTGAGATTTTCTACTCACACATATGTAATTGTTTAATAAATCTACCAATAATATGTATGAACAAACTGCTTATTTTGTCCAGCTATACCAGGGGTGTCAAACACAAGGCCCAGGGGCTGAATCCAGCCCACAATTGGTCAGATCCGGCCCGTGGGGCCATCCTGGAAAATGTAAGGAGCTGGCCCACCTTGCTTCAGCCCAGTCTATCCAACGGGAAGAGGAAACATCGGGCCCGTGTGGCGTTGGCTTGGTCTACCCAGGGCAAAGAAGAAACTTGCCAGCAGTTTGGGGAGTGGCATCAAGCTGGCCGTGCCCACCCAGTCAGCCACGCCCCCCCCGCTTGCCCCCCCCAAGGTCAACCACAGTCCTGATGTGGCGTTCAATGAAATTGAATTGGACATCCCGGAATTATACAGGGCATGGACAAAATCTGTTCCATACTTTGCTATTCAATCTATCTGTTCAAAAGTGCAACTGAGTGTATTTCCTGGGAAATATGTCCTGGGATGATTAGAAAATTTAAGATAATCGCAGAGAAGAAGGCACAGCACATACCTGCCCTGCTGTAAGGTCCCTTATTGGCTTAGCCAGAGTCAACCATACTGATCCATCTTGATTTAGGGTTAATGTACAAGGTACTACAAATTAAAAAAAAAAACTGTTAAGTGATTGACTTTTACGGATTTGATTTGATTGCCTGTCTAAATGACTTAGGCTGGCTCACATAATTAAACGATCAAACCACCAAAATAAAATACAGAATTCAATATTTAAAACTACCCGTTACAAGCCCATAAAACTCAATTGAAGCCAGAAATTAAAACCTCAAAGCCTGCATTCTCATCTGACGCTATTTGTGATCTGAGCAAATATATGAATATGTTTCTTTTTATAAACATAAGCAATAAATATCCTATAAATATTCCTTCTATAAGTGCTCTATCTGTGCCATTTGTGCCACCAAGATCTTTCCATGAACAAAGGCTAGTCACCTAGCGCCATCAAGTGTTGGAAGCGGAAATTACACTCCATCATTTTGTTCCGAATGAGTTCGGCAGGTGGTTCCTCAGCGATCCAATGCACTCTGTTTGTCCGTAAAAGATCTCTATAAAGCGCAGGGTGATCCCTGCAGGGTGCCTTCGGAAGGATGCAAAAAAAAATAATAATAATTTACAGCTCACCATCTCAGCACTACATATAGATAAAATTAGCAACAAGTAAAAGCAAATTGAAAGTTAAATTGGAAGGCAAAATAAAACTTCTGCTTTGAGAGTGGGGGTAAAAACTCAAACCACGAGGTCCTCTTTCTATTACAGGGATGATGATGGGGAATGCAATCTTAACTGCATTCATTTTCAACAGCCTGGGAAGAACCTTCATTTTATTTGCTTTATAAAGGGGAGAAAATATCACAGGCGGGTTTGATGGAACACTGGGGTGGGCAAATGTCATATTATTTAACGTTGTCCAAAAGCCAATGCCAAACTTAACCTACAGTACAGTACCATATAGAACCAGCTGGCCGGGATTTCATTTTTTTTTCTTTATTTGAACCATCTTAAAGCTATCTGAAGACTTTTATATGGGCTCCGCCTTCCAAAATGAGGGAAACAGTCTGCTTATTTTCAACAACCATGCTGTTAGCTGCTGCTAATGTGATCGCAGGGGTCTCCAATAGCCATACAGGCCCCAGGGTGATGACCCCTCATGGGTCACACTGTAATTTATTGATACTAACAGGCTTATTCAGTTAAACTTGATCAGTATTTCTCAATCTTAGCAACTTTGTGATACATGAACTTCAACTCTCACAATTCTGGAAATTGAAGTCCAAGCATCTAAAGTTGCCACGATCACGAAACATTGCACTGTGTAATTGTTATGAAATGTTTTCTTTCCTTCAAAAAACAGGAGTCTTGGTCCTAGAACTTAACCATGGTTTGTTTTAACCATAATTAGCCTAGCTAAAGCTACGGAAGTAATAGGAAGAAATTATGTTTTTGCCTAAGTAGATATTAAACTTAACTGAGCACTATATCTCCAAAATGTCATCCTTTGAAGGGCCAAGAAAGAACAAAAGCACTGCCGCAAGAGTGGAGCCACTGTTTCAGAGGTGGTATTCAGCAGGTTCTGAACGGTTCTGGAGAACCGGTAGCGGAAATTTTGAGTAGTTCGGAGAACCAGTGGTAACCTTTCCCTAGGAGTGGGGAGGGAATGGAGATTTTACAGTATCCTTCCCTGCCATGCACATCAAGTCACGCCCACCAAGCCACACCCACCGAATTGGTAGTACAATTTTTTGAATCCCACCACTGCACTGTTTCCCATATAAATTTAGGGATTTTATCCAGGCTTAAAGGATCTTATTAAGTATAGGTAATACTCACCTAGTGACCTCAATTAGTAATGGCAACTCCACTGTTAAGCGAAGCAGTTACTAAGCGATGCAGGACTACACCCACGATCTTACTTCAACCTTTCTTTGCCTTGCAATCCTCATAAATGCAAGAATTGGACATAAAAGCTCCTGTTTCATCACTGGTGTAATTGCAAACTCACTAAATGATTGCAGTTGCTACATGAGGACTACTTAACAGAAAATAACAAAATAACAGGATAAGAAGGGACCTTGAAGGTCTTCTAGTCCATCCTCCTGATCACGCAGGGGACTCTATACCATTTCAGACAAGTGGCTGTCCAGTGTCTTCTTAGATACTTGTGTATCCATGCACTAGCCACGGAAAAAGGGAAATACTGATGTAAGAGGCAGCAAGTGGACAGCTTCAACATGTCCATCAAAGTTCTGCTGCTTGCTCAGCCCCTCCCAGTGCTGAGGTCACATTGTGTGACTTTTGTAATGACACAGGGATCGAAATCTCACAGCTGCTTCCACCCTCACAACTGGGCATCTGTTTCCCTTTGATAAGGGGAGAGAGAAGCAGAAGGACCCTAGCGGATGCGCTGTACAAGTCAGCCCTTCCAGCTGGCGACAGTGGCCATCACTCACAATAGAACAGGATGATGGTTGGACTTAAGATGAAATGAAAGACTGAGGATGAAGGCGTTTGCTTGTTCCAAGGTGAAGCTAAACCGTCCGATTGCTTCTTTTCCTCCTTGCCGTTTATTGCATTACTTTGTGCCAACCTCCTTTTCAATTTTCTGTTGATCAAAAGCTAGTTTGAACAGGATGTAATGAAACTTCTTGACACCTGGTTGACTCACAGCTATGGTTTTCCTTTTGTATGCAAAAGCCAAGAATCTTGGGCCAGTAATAACCACATTCTTTTTAGGCCGCAATCACAAACGGTACAAATTGCAAGCAAACTTACCACAAAAACTTCCCCAGAGGAGATGTTTTTATCTACAACAAACCATGCATGACTGGAGTTTCTTAGCTTGGCGTTCTGGCCAAACGTATATAAGAAGCAACCTAAGAAAAGCAAAACACGTATTTTAAAATATAAACCACAAATATATGGAAAACAAAGGGGAAAGAAAAAGATTAAGAATGTTTAGTCAAGGGGCAAAATGCAGAAAGGAAACACATAACTACTGGATGTATGGTTGTCATTTAAACTCATTCTCCTTAACAGTCTCATCCTAACCAACGTTCCAACAGAGGAACAGGTCTTTGATTGTGCTGTTGCAACCCCTACCCTGTCATCCTATGGAATCCCTTTCCATAGGCAAACCAGCCTTCTCAAACCTCCCAGACCAAGCCCCGTAATTATTACCCCTCCTCTCTCCCTGAAAAAAACATTATTCTTCCCTTACAAGTCTGGTCTAATTTTCAGCACTAATAGATTCCTTTCTTAAGTATGTTTATGTTTAGCCTGCTTTACCGTTTATTTTTAAGGAGATTAAAGGATCCACATTTTGTTCACTTTATAAAATCCCACTTTCTTACACAGTGTCAACTAATAAAAACAGTAACCAAATGTTTAATAACTCTCCACCTAATTTGAAACTTTTGTGGCCAGATGTCTTTAACCAGAGGATATTGTAGGGGTTTGGGGTTCTGAGCTCATTAGAATCCACTGCCAGATAGCAAAAGTAATAGCACTTATACTTATGTATCACTTCACAGTGCTTTACAGCCCTCTCTAAGTGGTTTACAAAGTCAGCCTATTGCCCCAAATAATCTGGGTCCTCATTTTACCCACCTCGGAAGGGTGGAAGGCTGAGCCAACCTTGAGCCTGGTGGGAATTGAACTGCCAAATTGCTGGCAGCTGGCAATCAGCAGAAGTAGCCTATGGTACTGCACTCTAACCACTGTGCCATCATGGCTCATGGTGATGGGATAGTTTGAAGAAAACTAAAGATGTACTGAGTTTTATGTTGCCAAATTCAAGGGCGGGGGAGGGGCAGATATAAAGATACAGATCTTTATATTTCACAACATTTAATAGGAACTGAATTAAAAAACACTTGCTCACCCTTATGTGTTCCAAGAACTTTGCCATCTTCAATGGAGACAAAATTTCCAGGACGTGGTTGCAGATACTATGAGGGGGAAAAAAAACTTCCTCTCAATTTAAATCCCATTTAAAAGTAATACACATTGAAAGTAATAATAAAATAAAACATACACATGTTCATAACAATTGTGAATCAGTAATTTCTCACCTCAAGAAGGAACTCTGAAAAATCCCTTTTACCAACAAAACAGAGGCCCATGCTCTAAAATAAAACACAATTGATGGTCATCTTTTAGGGTTTTTTTGAAAATTCAAATAACAGCTCTTTATATCTATCTATTCCAACTTACAAATCTACCTATTTAGAAGCATGAATAAACTTAAAGAAAATATACTGAACTTTAGAGGAAAAAATAAACAATATGAAATGCCGACAGCTCATACAAAAATATGTGTTCAGCAGAAGGCTATCCTACTTGGCTACAATGAAAGATAGAACTAATTCCTGACTTAGAAATGATCAAAACACTAAAATGGTACAATTAGTAATTTTATCCAGACCCATGATCAGTCGAAAGAACAGCTTTTGGTCATTTCCAGATTGCAAAGGCAACTAAACTAATGTTTTTCAAACTTGGTGATTGTTGGCTGGGGAATTTTTGGTGTAGTCCACACATCTTAATGGAAGAGTAGGTCTTCCTCATATGGGCCAGCCTTCAGGGGGACGCTATGAAGTATGAAGAGGGAAATGCATGTGCCAGATTGAGAAACACTGTTCTAAATTATAATGGTTTGTTCTTTTTCCCCTTATAATGATAGAGTCCTTTGAGTAAGAAATGTTACCATGCCTCTTTTTTTTTCAACACATGGTAAAGTTGATGTTCTGCAGCTATCTTCTTCACAAAGTCTTTCGTTAAGTCTCCAAGAGGAAAAATGGTTTTCTGCAAAGCTTCTTGAGGAATCTGGCTGAGGAAGAACGTTTGGTCTTTATTGTGATCAGCTCCCTGAAGAAGTTTGACAGCTGCAAGAGGAGGAGAGAAAAGACAATAAGATAAAATAAGGCTGAATGGCTATATTCCTCTCTCTTTCACGTACTTGGTTTACCGCGTTACATTCCGAAAACTAGGCCTTCAGTGAAAATGAGAAAAATGAGAAATTAGTAGGGAAAGCTATTTCCTTGTTCAGGCACGTGGAAAAAAAGTCCCCATAATTATCTGTTCCTAACCTGGTCTTTCAGTGGTGTACTCACTGCCACTGTAACTGAGGCTATCTAATAAACCAGCTGTCGCCAACTGGTGGGCCGCAGCCCACCGGTGGGCCATGAGGAAATTTTGGTGGGCCGTGGAGAAATCTCACCCCCACAAAGCAATGAATCCAGGCTGCGCAGAAAAACAAGGCTGCGCCGCCCACATGGCCTGCGGGAATCCTCCCCGCCCACTCACTCCTTACTGGGTAAACTTGCCTGCTAAAATTGCTATTTTTTCTTTTTCCGACCATCATCTGTTCTGCTGTGCCGGGATATTTAGATTAGCAGGAAATGGTTGGATTTCTTGCTTTCTAGCTAGTCTTTAGATCTTTGGCTCAGCACAGCCAAACCTCCCTTAGGACTGAAGGTTTGCTTGCAAGCAAATTCAGTGCAGATTTAAGGCAAACAAATTTAAGAGACTGAGTTAGCTGATGGCAGATAGATAGATCACTGAATGATTCTGTGAGCAACTCAATCTGCCTACTTTGCCTGATTTTGCATAAAAGTTGCTTTTTTATATATAAAAAAAATTCAATATTTACATACATGGTGTGTTGTGAGTTAATTTTATGAGTTTGCTTGCAAGCAAATTTTATGTGACAGACTGAGCTAGCCAATGGCAGATAGATAGATCTCTGAATGAATCTGTGATTCTGTGAGTAACTCAATCTGCCTGCCTGCTTTGCCTGATTTTGGGTAAAAGTTGCTTTTTTTAAAAAAAAATCAATATTTATATAAATATTTATAATATTTACATACAAGCCATGCCCAGCCAGTCACATGACCACCAAGTCACACCCACAAATTAGGCCACACCCACAGAACTGGTTAGGGGTCCCTGGAATCTAAAATTATGAGTTTGGTTGTCCCTGAGGTCCAAAAGGTTGGCGACCCCTGTAATAAACTTCCTTCAGTTCTTCTATTTGGTGTCTAGAAAAGACTGAGCCCACACTGAATTTTATCAGCTGTAATGTCCCCTTGCCCATCTCAATGTGTCATGCCCTTGTTAGAATCGGATTCTGAGAGAGAGGAGAGACAGCTGACAGGGAGTGGAGGTGTGGCTCTGGAGGTTGTGGAGAAGGTTGGGGAACGGCAGAGGCTGGCTGGGCAGTCAGAGGAAGAACCAGGACTCTCCATCCCCTCTTCATCCTAGGACACACAGGGAGGAACGAAAAGGCAACAACTTGGCTTACGAGAGAGGAAACGGCCATGATCCCCCTCACTGGTTGCAGCTGAGGAGAATAGTATATAAGAGAGACAGTTAAAACACAGTGTTGCCAGAAGCAAAGCGTGTGTTATTTTGGGCTGAAGTTATCTTGGTTGGCATCCCACCAACAGACTGTGCCTTGTTATCTCCTTGATGTTGGTAATTACTTATCCCGGTCCATTGTGGAATTTCCTTCATTGTAGTTTGTTTTGGTTTTTTATTTCACCTCTATCTGCTCATTAAGTTCGGACTGTATTGTTTACTTTTGAAGACTATTTTTGAATAAGTTTTATCTCCAACTGAGAATTATTGAACAGTGGGGCCAAGTTGGAGGCATTAAAGGACATTTATTTACGTTTTGGATTTTATTACATTTTTGTTACACTCCGGTCATCACACAATGGAAGAGTAGCTCTTCCACCTATGGACCATGCTTCAGGGGGACACCATGAAGTATGAAGAGAGAAATGCATGCGCAAAAAGAGGTAGTGGATTGAGAGAGGCCATTGACATCAATGAAAGGGAGGTTCAAACCCCTTATTACTACAAAGGATGAGAAAAGATAGAGCTGTAGATAGCAAAAAGGGGAAAAAAGCAAATGAATCTCTCTGTCTGTCTGTCTGTCTGTCATGTGTCTGTCTCTCTGTCTCTGTCTCTGTCTCTAGTCACTAAGCATTCATGTCAAATTTGATTTGATTCTTTAAATCACAGAAAATGGTAACATGGCAGAAAACCATAAAAGAAGCCAATATACTATGCAATTAATTCTATATGCCAAGAGAACTAAAGTAACAAATAAGAAATGTGATTTTGTTTCAAGTAATATTCAGTAAAAAGGCTCTTGATATGGTATCTTTGATATGATGACGATATATGTTATATGATACTTTGATATGAAATAATACTACTTTAAGTCCAATGCAGCAGCTTTTCTAGTTTTTTTTTCTGCAAAAATGTAATGTCAATTAGCTGTTCTTCTTCATCTTGTTTTCTCATTTTAATCTGTATTCTAAGACTTTTGCAGACAAGGTAACTATTACTAACCAATCATTTCATTGTACTAATTGATGCTACCCAACGGTGTTTTTTTTTTTTTTTAAAGAGGCAACTGGATTTTCTCGTTTTTCTTTGAAGAAAAAGTTTCGCTTCTCATCCAAGAAGCTTCTTCAGCTCTGACTGGATGGTGGGGAATGGAAGGATTTATATTCCTTGCAGGCAGCAGGTCATTTGCATCCTTTTAGAGCAGGGGTCTCCAACCTTGGCCCCTGGAAGCCTGGCGGACTTCAACTCCCAGAATTCCACAGCCAGCTTTGCTGGCTGTGGAACTCTGGGAGTTGAAGTCCGCCAGGCTTCCAGGAGCCAAGGTTGGAGACCCCTGTTTTAGAGGGTCATTGAGGCCACTTGGAGATTTGTATGTGTCCTCAGGGTCCCCTGCATAGTGCAAATGGGTGTGGAGCCTTCTTGGCTGCAGGATATTTTCTGCCCTGTGTCCCTTCACTGTTGAAGACAGGCGCTGGCTGTTGGGGATGAGTCTGTGGAGTCTGTGTTGTCTGCATCTCAAATTGAAACGCAAATGGTTCCTATAATCTGCCATTTTTCTGGAAGTCCATTTGAAGCTTCTAGAAGTGAAATGTCTTCAAACAAAAACAAGACAATCCTGTTGCCTCCTGAAAAAGCACCTTTGGGACAACCATGACCTGGATGACTGAGCACTGAAGCTACGTATCTAATCTGGATTTAAAGAATGGAGCACTTACTGTTTCTTATTTCAAATCTATTTCTGAAAAGTCCTGATGATTTTTGTTTGTACTTTTGTTGAAAAACTTCATTATCTTCCAAGGAGGTCCTTGCATAGTGTCCAGTTGCTATTGCATCAGCTCCTGGTATAGTTTTATAAAAAAAAAATAAAGGGAAATTGGATGCTTTTATTTTAGCAAGACTTTTAATATATTTCACAACTTTTGATTTTTATGATATTCCTCATTTTATACTGTATCGCTTTGATCAGGAGGAAACTTCACTGAATTCAGTAATACTTCCTCAGAATACAGAAATGTAAGACTGCACCTTCAATTAAGACAAAGATTGATCTGAAAAGCCAGATCTGATAGGCTATAAAAAGATTGCATGCAAAATTGGGACTGATTTTCAGGTTTATTCTAGATCTTCATTTTTCAGAAAGGAAAACACCATTGAAAATAGAACTTACCAATGTTATTCATAGCATAGTGTAGGAAATAATTGAATTTGATGTTTTTATTACATATAATATCAGGATTAGGTGTCCGTCCAACTTCATATTCATTTAAAAGATAGCTGTAGGCAAGAAAAAAGAAACATTAGAATGATTATGAGAGTTTTGGGAAATGCAGGGGCATATTTACTGTTCCATCAAGAATCCCAATTATTTTACATAAAGCTAAACACCTGAATCATTTCAAATTCATCAGAATAAGCTGATCAAAACTGAGAAATCTCTTTGTTTTGACCAGATTGTACTGATGTTGTTTCAGTTTGTAATTAAGCACCTTATTTTAATCATTTAAAGATGACATGGCTGAAAAAAGGATTGGTTTATAGCAGTGTTTTTTTCAAATGACCCTGGGATGCTGCAACCATCACAAATATATGCAGTTCCATGTGCCCAAATTTTAATCATGTGACTAAGTGGATGCTGTCATAAGTGTGAGGACCGGGTATAATTTTTTTTCAGTGCTGTTGTAACTTCAAACAGCTACTAAATGAATGGTTGTAAGCCAAGGACCAGCTGTATACCATAAATAGGAAATGGTGAATAACTTCCATATTACCCCCAGGAAAACCATGTGCCAGTATTGTAGTCATCAGAAGTTAAATTCAACTCAAGAAAGTCTGTATCTTTAGCTTATCACTTGCAGCTTCTCAAATAAGCTTCCTTCTGGGCCATGGTGGATTGTTTTTGCTTCCAGAGGCAAAGGAGTTTTATTAGACTTGGGCCGTTTTTCATGTACACCAGGGGTCTTTAAACTTGACAGCTTTAAGACTTGTGGACTTCAACTCCCAGAATTCCTCCTCCAGTCATGTTAGCTCAAGAATTCTGGAAGTTGAAGTCCACAAGTCTGAAACTTGCCAAGTTTGAAGGCCCTTGATATACACTTTCATAACCAAAGCACAGAGCATTGATGCTTTGCTAGATTATAAAGAGCAGTAGAGGAGAGAAGAACTAGTCAAGGAAGCTTGCAAAGCCTCCACAGGAAACCCATTCTCTTTGTTTCTCTTGCTAATCTTCCCAGCTTTCACAAAGCTTTCTTTTAGCAAAAGATTTATGAAAATTCTCTTACCTAAACACTTCATTCCAATATTCTTTAACATAGGAAACTTGGCGAAATGGAATATTGAGTATTTGACACACTTTATAAGCATCTTCACAATCTTGATTGCCTTGACAAATTCCCTTTTCATCCACCAAATCCCAGTTGTTCATGAACACCCCAGTCACATCATATCCTGCTCAAATGGGGAAAGTAAAGAAATGAGAAATATAAATGACAATACCGTACATGAAAAATGAACATATTGTGGATATCCTTACAAGTAATGTTGAATCTTTCACTTTTAAAGTGTTTGAATCATTTATGGCAAAAACTTGTATCTCCTATACTTTATCCAATTTTTGATAACTCTTACTGTGTTATTATAAAATATACTATTCCCAGTATAGTAAAGTGTGACCATGACAAGTAGAAAATCTTCATTCTAGCTAGATGTGTCAAAATATGTAGGCACTAATGGACTCAATATTCATCTCTAGTCACAGAATGCCCATGAAAGCATTGATTAGCTCATGTTTAGTTTCATTATTAAAATATAAAATACAGAATTAAATAAGATCTTAGCAAAAATATCCTTCAAAGTCTGAGTGTAGGTCTCACTCAGTATCTTTCTGCAACTCTTTTAAACCAAATGCATCTTTTCCTCAGGATTATACTACATAGAATAGCTGAGATATTTTAAGAATGGTTTAATTTTATTTACACATTTGAAAAAAAATAGCTGCATGCTCAGCAGCACTTTGTGTGCGAATCTGATTCCTGAAAACCATACCCAACGCTGGAAATATTTAAAATGACTCATTCATGTAAATATCATTTTAATGATTTTTTTTTTTTTAAAAACTAACTGTTCACTTAAAGAATATCATTGAGAAAGTTTGCTCACTTAAAAAAAGTACTGCTAGTTCATTAGCATGAAACAAAATTCACATAACCCCAACTTTTCAGGGTTCCCTGGAGAAACCTCCTTTCAAAACCAAAAGAAGATAAGACTTAAAATTGCAAACTGAAGTATATATATATGGCAGTATACTCCTACTGGCACACATATGAAACACAGAATAACAAGTCAGAAAAACATATTATAGATGTCTTTTTGTATTTCTTATGTCTTTCTTCTACAGTATAAACAAAACCTTTCTCCATATTTTCCCCTCACAACAGCCACTCTAGAGACAAGATAAGCTGAGAAAAAAGGGTTGGTTTCTAGCAATGTTTCAAACTTGGCAATTTTTTAAGATGTGTGGATTTCAACTCCCAGAATTCATCAGCCAATATGCTGGGGCAATTCTGGGAGTTTAAGTACAAGCATCTTGAAGCTGCCAAGATTGAAACAACACTGCTCTAGGATCTAGATCTGTGATCTAGGCGAATCTATGACATGCAGATCCATTTCTGCCGGCACGCAAGCCGTCGGCCGGAACTGATCCACTGAGCATGCGCCCTCCCGCCAGCCAGCTGTCGGGTATCTGCTCTGCATGTGCGGGGGGAGGCACGCACACATGTGGAGTGGGGCAGGGCGCAGGAGGGTCACGCACGCATTACATTATGGGTGCAGGCATGCACTTTCAGCACGCGACAATGGAAAGGTTAGCCATCATTGATCTAGGTTGTGCCCACTGAATGCCCAAGGAGCAAGCCAATCTGTAAGAATCAGGCATCATTTAACAGATGACAAGCTATATGGAGGTCCTAGATGACCTTGGTTGATCTGCAAAAGCTAAGCAGGCTCAGACAGACTAAATGTTTGGATGGAAGACTACTAGGAGAGTCTAGGGTTGCAGGAAGGGCCGAGAAGCTTAAAATGTACTATGAAAGAAGACCAGGACAAAGTATTTCAAATATAGGTAGTCCTCGCCTTACAACAGTTTGTTTAGTGACCTTTCAAAGTTACAATGGCAATGAAAACAGTGACTTGTTATGGTTTTTTACTCTTATGACCCTTGTGGCATCCCTATGATCACATGATCAAAATTTGGACACTTGGCAACTGACTCATATTTATGACGGTTGCAGTGTCCCGGGGGGAGTCATGTGATCCCCTTTTGTGACCTTCTGATAAGCAAAGCCAACAGGGGAAGCCATGTTCACTTAACAACCTTGTTACTAACTTAACTGCGGCAATTCACTTAACAACTGTGACAAGAAAGGTTGTACAACGGGGCAGAACCCAGTTTACAAATATCTCACTCAGCAACAGAAATTTTGGGCTGAATTGTGGTCGTAAGTCGTGGACCACCTTGACTGCCGGCTCCCTGCAATTTGGCAGTTCAAATCTCAGCAAGCTCAAGGTTGGCTCAGCCTGCCATCTTTCCAAGGTCAGTGTGAGGGGAAAATAATAACCCAAAGAAGGGGGACCCCCTTCTAGCACAGAAAAGTTGCGGGGGGGGGGGAGAGGGCCTGAGATGGGTTCAATATGGACATAAATTGCCTGATTCAAGTATAAAGGAAAACTGGTAATCAGCATGTGCATCTGATGAAATGGTAGCTGAGACGGACACAATAGTTCCCTATATGCCGAAATGGGGGGTGGGGGAGGCCATGGGGAAAGAGGATAACAAATAATCAGAGTTGGAAGGGCCCTTGTAGGTCATCTAGTCCAACCCTTGAAAGGAAGGACCAGGGCAGAGGAGAATCAGCCCGATGGATCCCTTGCTGGAGAAGAAATCCAGGCAGAAACCCAACAGGAAAGCTGAGGCTGCATTCCAGGGAAGGGACCTTGTAGGTCATCTAGCCCAAGCAGGACACCCTACATCAGGGGTCTCCAACCTTGGCTCCTGGAAGCCTGGCGGACTTCAACTCCCAGAGTTCCACAGCCAGCTGGCTGTGGAATTCTGGGAGTTGAAGTCCGCCAGGCTTCCAGGAGCCAAGGTTGGAGACCCCTGCCCTACACCATTTCTGACAAACGGCAGTCCAATCTCTGCTTGAAAAGTCTGAAGTGATGGCGTTCCCACAACTTCCGAGGGCAACCTCTGTTCCATCAGTTGATTGTTCTCACTGTCAGAAAGTTTCTCCTTATTTCCAGGTAAAACCTCTCCTTGTTCAGTTTCCATCTATTATTCCTTGTCTGGCCTACAGGCGCTTTAGAAAATAATTGACCCCTTCCACCTTTCTGTGGCAGCTCCTCAAATATTGGAAGACCGCTATCCTGTCTCCCCTGATCCTTCTCTTCCCTAGATTAGCCAGGCTCAGTTCCTGTAACCGTTCGTTCTTCGTATGTTTTAGTCTCCAGTCCCCTCATCCTCCTATGCATGCTATAAGCGCCTACAGCAAAGGCTTTGTTTGCTATGCTTTACATTCTAATAAACCTCTGAATCCCAAAGTGAATCTTTTGCGTTGTGCTGTCTGTCCAATTGTTATTAAGTGCAGCTATGCTCATTATTTGGTGTCTCCCCCCACTTCACCAGTAAAATGAGGACTCACGATTGTTGGGGGTGGGTGGCCAATAGGCTGATTATGTTGAAAAGACATTTTGACATGAATCAAGTCAATAACCTTTGCTCTTTGCATCGGTTAAAAGAATTTGCTTGTACTATTTTGCTAATGGAAAATGGAAATCATTTGTTAGGAATTCATTCTGTAAGAGAATTGTATCCTTTTCTAGCTTAAGAGCTAGACACATCCTTGGAGACAATTCCCAGGAACATCCTGCTCCATAGGTAAGGTGGGATGAGGGTGGGGGGCTGCTCAGGAGCACGAACACACAAGGACAAGGGATACTGACTGTGTAAAATGACAAGTATTGACAAGAGCAAGGACAAAGAATGCTCCATGGATAAGGAAGGGCAAGACATTGCCCACATTAATAACAAACCTTTGTCTCTGATTGGATAAACTTTTGTTTCTATCAGCGTAAAATGTATATAAAACCCTGACCCTAACCCTATGGCTGTTGTTGCTACAGTCTCCAGGAATCCGACCCAAAAGGAGCGTTTTATCCCCGCAGAGCAACCCCTTCCCTCAGATCTTCGCCCATCTGATGCTAACTCCGACCCCTCTCAAAGGCCCTTCGCAAGGGGAATGCCGGGAGTTGTAGTTTCCATATACCGGAACGGAAGTTCTGCTGAGGGAAAGAACAATATATACATAATATATAATATTATACAATAATATATATATATAATAATATATATAACAATATATATATGTGGGACCAGCTGCTCTCGCCCCCGTTCTCCGCTGGGGAAGCCTCACCTCTTCGCCTCAGCAGCAGAGCCGCCACGGCGCTGTCCACCCCACCCGACATGGCGCACACCACGTGCCGACGAGCGGCCCCCATCATGGTCTGGACGCTTCGCTAGAGCTCAGGGCCGGCCGCGCTTCCTTTTCCCGACCGCGGCCCACCGTGACTTGAAGGGCAGAGAGGCAGGACAGGAGGGCCGTCTGTGGGCGGAGTAGAGCTCACAAAAGGCCGGGGAGACCGGCCTTCTCCTTAGCTCTCCCACGGGAGGAGGG
Organism: Hydrophis major; assembly: GCA_033807585.1. NCBI lineage: Eukaryota > Metazoa > Chordata > Lepidosauria > Squamata > Elapidae > Hydrophis > Hydrophis major. The sequence goes on from CM066331.1 coordinate 142,845,220, forward strand.
CCGCTTTTACGGCGGGAAAGTTCCGACAATGGGAGGGGTTTCACCTGTCTTTTTTATCTTTGGGTCGTATAGGCTGGGGATGGTGGAAGCTGAAGTCCTCCTGCCTTTTCGATTCACCCCCAGGCGGAGGACACCCGTGTGTACGTGCACGTGTGCACACCTACGAGTCAGGGTCGATTCCTGGCGACTGCCTGAACGAGCCCCTGCAGTTTTCTTAGGAAGTTTTTGGACGATTATTTATTTTGCCATTGATTGCTTTTGGGGTCTGAGGAAGGGACTGGCTCTCCCGGTTTTTAACCCGCTGTACTAGTCTGGGCTGGTGCAGATTGGCTAAACCTGTTTTGGGATCGTTCATTTTGAATAGGTTGCTGTTGTTTTGCAATTATGAAGTTTAATAACTTCAGAAGTTGCGTATCACTGGAGGTTTTAAGAGACTGGACAGCCACTTGTCTGAAATGGTAGGGTCTCATGCTTGAGTCGGGGGCTGGACTAGAAGACCTCCAAGGTCCCTTCCAGCTCTATGCCATTCCATTCTCACTCCTTCCGTTCCATTATATTCTATTTTACAACAAGGCAAGTTTCAGACTTTTATAAACCATTCCTTAAACCATTGTTTTTCATACTTGGCAACTGGAAGATGTGAGGACTTCAACTCCCAGAATTTCCTGATCATCATACTGGCTGGGGTATTGTAGGAATTCAAGTCTACACATCTTCCAAGTTGCCAAGTTTGAAACAAACAGTTATTGGTGATTCCCACATTATTCCTGGGTAACCATCTTGAGGAACTTATGTGACAGGTCACCTGATCTTTCTTAAAATAAGCTATACAGGCTAGATAAGAATTAAGACTATTTCCCGGTTTGCAGTTAACCTTAATGTAAATGTGCCATGTGTCCTTTTTTTCTATTACCTAATGATTTTTCACTCCTTTCATCAGGAGTGGATTCAGCCTGGTGCTTTATAACTACTTAAAGTTGGTGCAGGTGTGATGTAGGGTCCCTGTCCTCTATAGCCACTCTCACCTGGGCATCAAGAGAGTCCCCATCTTTCCTGCTAGCCCTTTCCACTGTGCCCAACACATTTCCAAGTCAGTTCCTGGGTCAATGTGTTTTAATGTATCCCTATGAAAGAGTGATGGGAGGCCATGCAGTGAAATGGGAAATCTTATTTTGCTGGGCAGCTACCCTGATTCACTTGACAGATGTGGGAGGAGCAGCATAACAGTCTAAACTGCTAGAAAATGACAGTTCTGCATCCAAAGCTATGTTTGATTTGTCAGAGAGCAGATCTTCAGATGATCCCATATTATTTGAATAAATCCTGTTGGAAGAACTAGGCAATTCCCCCCCCCCCTTCCCATGAAGACTGGAGAATTTGGAGAGGAAGGGATCGCAAGAGAGTTGAGAATACATTGACAATACAGTTGAGAAAGGAATGCATTGATTCCGGAGCTGAGAGCCACAAGGACATAGGCAAACAGGCAGTATATTTCCTTTTGTGTGCTTGCTTGCTGTTTTGTAATCTCTTTCTGACCAATTTCTCTGCTCTTGTGAAGGGTGGGGAGAGAAAAATGAGTCAAACACAGCAGAGATTGCCTATCAAAATTGCTTTTAAAAAAAAATCCCTTCAAAAAACAGAGAAATGATGAAACAATACGGTAGTATTTTATATTATCATTTATTTTTGATGATGAAAACAAAATATGCAATTCCTATTTTATGTTACAGGACAAAACTTCCATCTACATCTGAGCTGTTGCAATAAGATAAAGAAACATGATAATGTTTTGCTTTTTATAACTTTTTATTATTCTATAAGGGATTCCATGAGGCAAACATAAATTGCTTTGACAAGCCAAATAGAAATGAAAGGTTTGGGTCCAACATCTAGTTAGGAGCAGTTAGTTGCTGCTAAATACAATTTTTAGCCAGAAAGGTAAATATTATCTAAAAAAACTGAACCACGATGGAAAGTAGTTTGGGACAGTGTACTGTAGTTTTGTATTGAATTATTCAAATTAATAAAATAACATTTTGGAGAACTCATTGCTTTTTGCACACATGATTGTTGAGTATAAAGGTAAAGTCAGATACACATTCTGTCCTGCCATAAATAGAAGTTCTGCATTTAAAAAAACTGCCATTCTTATAGAGATTGAATTGTCTTCAGAGAATATTTTGCAATAATTATGAAAGTATGTAATCAACATTTAAAATGCTTAACTTTATTTCAATATATTTGACATACATCTACAATTTTATCAGGAAAGACATTTGCTATACCCAGAATGCTTACAATATTAAAAAAAAACATCTTTTCTATTTTTCCTAGCAGCAATATATGTCAATATTTCAAGTTCACAATTTTAATATTAGTTGCTAAACTCTAGAATTTTTTTCCAGTTTGAATACCATTTTTTTAAAAAATCAAAATTTCAGAAGAGGTGAATTTTCTTTATTTCCTTCAGGACTTAGTTTGATCAAAGGAGAGCTCAGATCTATTAGCTAAAAGTAGAAAATATATTATTAAAACATTGACTAAACACAGCTTTTACATTCTTGGAAATATAAAGAACCCAATTTGTTAGCAAATCTACATTAACAAGGCAGTTTTGATTATAACCAATTGTACCCAATTCAAATATTAATTTTGCAATAGCTTACTCAATGCCAGCTTTTGGCAGAATTTTGAGGTTAAATTTTCTAATATTACATGCAGTATATATAACATTAGTTACTGGACAAAGCTTCAAAGATAAAGTTGAGTGCCTCTAAATGTAACATACCTGCAATTAAACTTTTTATCATCAACCCACATTTAACAAACAGTATTAAGAGTGAGATAAAAATAACCTTACCTGCCCTGTAGGTTTCAATGGAGAGGCTTTAGTTATTTCAGGAGTGTTAAAAAGATCAATGAGAGGTTTGTTTTCACATTCCTGGATGGCAACTGGTGTTTTATCTGTTTCAAATTCTATCAACAAGTCCTAGAAAAAGTGTTTTAAGTGTTCCAATATCATACTCTCAAAAATACAGAGTGTCAGGTTACATAACATCTATTCCCACCTCCCAAAATACAGTACCTAAATCTTTGATATTCTGTTGCTCCAAACAACCTTTAATTTCAATGCTTGTGTGATCTAATTCAAATTTCTCCTATAATGAGTCATCAGTATAAATTAAGTTTCCCACCCACCTTTCCTAAAAAGGGACTCTTAACAAGAATATTTATGTCAAAGTATTGATAGGAGGCACTGATGGACTATTAATATAACCAACATTTGAAATAATTGCATTTAAAATCTTTTCAAGAGATATGGATCTGCAAAGCACATTTAAAAGCCAACAAAAGCCTTCATTATTGAAATACTTCAAAACAACCTTCCTAGTGTAAAATATTACCATAACAAGTACACTAAGAGGTGATAGCATCTTTCAAATTCTTTTGAACATAAGCAGCAGTTAAAAAACTAATTTTACTATAATACATGGTTTGTATCTTGATGTGGCGAATAAAGCACAACTTACCTCCTTAGCTGGTATTACTTCTGCTGTTTCCCCCTTTTTAGTAATGTCTTGTTCTATTTTGATAAAAGGTTTATCTGGTGAAAAAGCCAGTGCGATAGGTATAATTTTTGGTGGAGAGAAGTCTCCTTCTGTTGAAGACAGGCTTGAAGACATCCATGTCTTGTTCTTAGTCACACATTTAGAACTAGGTAGAAACAGCAAAAAAGCCCTTTTTATGCAGAATTCCAACCCTGGAATCATTTATTTCTATTCAGTATTTGCAATTGTTTCTTTACCCCAGTCCCACAGGAAAACAAAATTACATGAGAAATGGACTGTCCTTAAAACTTACAGTAGAATAGTATATTTTTCAGAGTATAAGACGTTCCAAAGTATAAGACACACCTAGCTTTAGGGGAGGAAATCAAGGGATGGGGGGAAGATCTGCCTCTGCCTCCCTGTAATTAGCCTCCTCGCAGCAAGCAGCAAACAGTTGGTCAACTTCAGCAGTCTGATTAGCACAAGTAGCTGGTTGTAGATTGGATCAGCCTCCCGATGATTAGATGTTTCAGGCTGCAGAGATTGCCATTGCCACCTCTGTGATCCCCATTTTCGCTTCCACATCCCATTTTTGGCCTTTGCACGTCCCGTTTTCAGCCTCCGCGAGCCCCATTTTCCGCCCATTCCAATAGGCCAGGGGCCTGCAACCTTAAACACTCAAAGAGCCGGACTCCAGTTTGAGCTTCGGCGACAGACCAAAACCGCGTCTCTGCGCAGTTTCGATCTGTGCTTGCCGCTGGAGTGCCCCGAGCTGGCTGGTTTCGGGGCTAAGCCCCCCCGTAGAGGTGGTGAAGAAGGGGGAGACTGCCTGCAGGGTTGAGGAGAGCCGCATCTCTCCTTCCCAGCTGGCCATTACTCCCTTTCCCGAAGGCGGTTGTAGCGGTGGTCAGAAATGGCCACCACAAAGAAGAATTCGACCGGAAAAGAATTTGCAGGAGGAAGATAAGAAGAGAAAGTTTTGGTTGACCGGGTCAAACAGCAAAAGCAAAAAATAAGGTACCCTGGAATTGAAACTATTAAAAAAAAGCAATAACATTGTTCCCTAGGACTTCTAAGCTGCGAAGGAGAGAGAAAAGGGAAAGGATTTGGGTTTTTTTTTCTCCTCTTCCTATACTGACAGCTAAGTGACTTAAGCAAGAAATTAGAAAAAAATCCACTTTGACATTAATAGGCATTTAATACTGAAAATAAAAAGTCAAAAGAATAATAAAGATTTCTGGATAATTAAAAGCTTTTGAAAACAGGAAAGGAGAAAAAAATAAGTATAAAATCAGAAAGCAACAGAAGAGGGAAATGCAGAAGAGGGAATTAGAAGTAGAGAGACAAGGGGGTAAAAAGGGGAGGGAGAAGATGAGAGGGAAGAAAGAAAGGAAAAGAAGTTATAAAGGGCAGAAACAAAACATAAAGAGGGCCTATTTAGAGATAATGGGTGAAAATTTAATGGAAAAGGGGATTCTGCAAAGGTACATAAGATAGTATGGTTATATTAGAAATAGAAATAATTTCAGAAAATATGAAACAATGTATGATTAAAATGTTTGATAAAATAGTTATCATAACTTAGTGGAATGCTTGTCAATAAATAAATGTAACAAAATGAATATTTAATGATTTACAAAACGTGAAGAGAAATAAGGGAAAAATTAATTATGGAGATTATATGTGTCTTTAAGGAAGTATGATATTTAATTGAAAATAAATGTTAAAGATGTGAAGACTTTAATGATTATTAATGATAGAACTGAATTGGAATGGAATGAGGGGTTATAATTACATATATTTATAATCCTTTTTTTTAAAGAATATAGTGTGTATTATAAGAATGTACCAAGCAGAATTCGATTGGAAGTTATGTATTATGTATTATATTGATGGTCATAACCTTAAGGTATATATTGAAGTTTAAATAAGAGTTGAATGGATATAATTAAAAGATATAAGGGTGTCATACTCCAATTAGTAACTACAGGAGAAAATTTGTTTAATGAGAAAAGATAATATGAAATTGAAACAGAACAGACAAAAGTATAACTATAATGATTTGAATTGAGATGAGATAATCAAAATAAAATTGAGAAAATTAAAATAGGAGAAAAACTATATAGAAAATGTAGAATAGTATAAGGTATGGAATAGAACACAAAAATGAGCATGAAATTGAGTTTGTGTCTGTATAAAGAAGTTCAACCCCGGACCATGCTATTTTCAAAAAAGATGTTTTACTTGTATTTTGTGTGTGTGAAAACCCAAATAAAACTTTTATTTAAAAAAAAACACTCAAAGAGCCAATTGGACCCATTTGCACCCAGAAAAAACCACCAGGAGCCACAAAACCTGGGTGGGTGTGGTCAACTTGATGTCACTCACTCCCACCCAGTCACATGACCCCCTAGCCACACCTATTCAGCCACAAAAGCCTTGTCTTGCTCTATGTCTCCCTGTATATCTCTGGCCCTCTCCCTGTATCCCTCTCTCCCCCCTCCCTATCTTTCCCTCTCTCTGCATCTCTCCTCAAATCCAAATGAAAATCAGCTGCTTGTGCTAATCTGGCTGTGCTGAAGTTGACCAGGCTGTCTGCTGCAAGAAGGCAAATTGCTGGGAGGCAGAGGCCAAAGGATGGGGGCCAGCAGGTGGGTGGGCTTTGGCAATATTTGCTGCATAAGACGCAGACATTTCCATCCACTTTTTGGGGAGTGGGGAAGCACATCTTATACACCAAAAAATATGGTAGTTAAGGTACTGTTAAGATTTATGTTTCAATAAGCAATGTATCTTTCACAAAATCCTTAAAACTTGTGGATCCATGTTTTCATTATAATACAACAGACACCTTCCCACAGAAATATGTGGCAAATACATAGTTTCATCATTTGTACATCATCAGTCGCAGCCAATAGAAATCATAAGTCTGTATTGTAATACATCACAGTGTATGAATTGATTAGCTGAATAATTCCAATGCATTCAGTTGTTGGATACCAGTATGGAATGTCATAGAAAACCTTGCACCTTTCCTGGGATGTGTTTCATGTTTTGTTTTGTTTTTTTTCAGAACGAGAGAATTAGTAAAGAGCCCAACCAAAGAATCCCTAAGACCAACTCCACCCACAGATAGGCAAGACACCAGAATATAAACTGACAGCAAACAAACCACACCCCTTACTACCACTGATGATGTTACCTAGTTAGGGTAATGAAACATCTGCAAGAAAACAGAAAAGCTTAGAAAGCACTGAGGGCTCCTCATTTCAACCCTGAGCTACAAATATTCTCCTTTATTGGTACCAGAGAATTCCATACTGAAACCTAGTTTTTCCTGGAAGAGCTAAACTCACACTTGACATTCAAGTCAAGATGTGACCCAAAATCCCCTTTGGGGATAGATAACCACATTTATAACTTATTTATTTCCCACCTTTATTTTATACAAATAACTCAAGATGGCAAACATTGTCAACACTTTTTCTTGTCCTATTTTCCCCACAACAACCCTGTGATTGGATTGAGAGTGAATGACTGGCTTTTATAGCTAAGACAGGACTAGAACTCAATCTCCCACTTTCTAGCCTGGTGCTTAATCAGTAGACTAAACTGGCTGTCTATACATTTGATTAATAAATAAATAAATAAAATTAGCATTTTCTGAAATTAGTGATAAGTCAAGGGCATATTAATAAACAGTAATTGCAAGGATGAGGAAAAATGGCAGAAGACGTACCTAATTCCTGTAGTCTTTTTAGAAGACCCACTGGAGACATGTCGAAGAGCTAAACTATTAGAGGATGTCATGGTTCTGGGCACTGTTTGCGGGCTCAGTGATGGAATTCCCAAGATACACCGGCCAACTGAGATAGGCAATGTAGAATGCCTTCTGTCAGGCGTCCGTAAAAAAGGCTTCACAGCAGAGCAGGATTTTAATACAGTTCTTTCTAATTGTTTGACAGGTGTGGAAAATGCAACATTGCTACCAAGATTAAGAAAAGAACAATTTTAGAACCCTAAAATTTCTACTAAGAGTCCTTATTTTTAGTAGTTTATTCATGTTACGTTCAAGATAGTTTAAGTATTAGGAGGATAACATATCATAGTGGTTCCAAAAAACATACAGATAGTCCTTGTTTATCGAGAGTGATTGGGATCAGGAATTACAACAACACAGTTGTAAGGCATTATGTCATGTGACCATGGCAACTTATGACAACAGTTCCAGATGGGCAAATCCCATGCAGTCACAGTATCTCATGGTCGCCATTTGCAACCTCCTTCTGGCTTGTTTGCTTGTTAGAAAGTGGCTGGAAAGTCACAAAGGGTGATTATGGGATGCTGTGACCTGATAATTATGACTCATTTGATGAGCATCCAAATTGCAATCATGGAGGTGCTATGATGGCCGCAACTATGAGGACTAAATACCTCTTGTTTAGCACCATTGTAAGTTTAAATGGTTGCTGCACAAGTAGTCGGTCAGCAAGGACTACCTGTACTTTACAGAGTTCCAAGTCAGTTCCTGCCCCAAATCATGGATAATTAAGCTAAACAATTAGTGTAATATTTGAACTGGCAAACCTAAAGCTATACTGTGCCTTGCTAATTGCCTAGCCCTCTTATTACCAACTTCAATTTGAAATTTCTGACAAGCTTGCCGTTCTCTGCAAATTGCACGCAAAAGAACTTCTGTAAATATATGGATAGTACTGACAGCGTCTTTATTCATTTTCACAGGAAATTAAACAATTTGGATTCTCTCAAGGTTTCCAATCACCTATGTTACAGAACAGTTCAATGAAGACTTAACAATTGAAGTGGAAATCAGTAGTTGTCATCATATAGAAATTACCTTTCAATATTGCTACTGGATAATACTGGATTTGATTGCAGTACTCTGGTGACTTCATTTTCTGAAAATATATATAAGCAGAAAATACAGTCGAAGTGTTCATATTAATTTTCTTAGGCACACAAATATTCAATTGCTTAATTTACTTAATCTTTTTTTGCCAGCATATACACCAGCATGTTAAAGCACAGAATCAACTCTCCAGAAGTTAGCATAATTTATAATGCATTAAGATCAATTTCCTTACCTTGCTTTAAGTTTGGAGCTGCTGTTTTAGAGTTAAGTTTAAGACTTGAACTTGTACTTGCATTTCCTAATGTATTTTTGGATAATACTTTCGGAAGACTAGAATCTGAACCTTTCTGCATACTACTGCTTGCACTCTCAGATGTCTGTGAAGCTTTATATTTGGGTATATTCACAGGGTTTCCTTTAGCACATTTGGGTGTGGGCTGTTTTCCAGATGCATCAGAATGGGCAGCATTCACTGAAAATCCTTTTATAGGTTTAACAATGGAAATCTTGCTTGTTCCAGAAGAGTGCCTGGAGATGTCTGCAGAAGCTTTTGCAACATTCGTTTTGACTAGGAAATAAGAAGACAGCACAGACTGCATTACTATTGTAGCCAAAGCTTTTTCAAAAATGTCTCAAAAACCGGCACCAGTCCCTGTTACAATAATTTTATACTCTGGATAGCAATCAACATATGTTTGTATATGAAATCACAAAAGCAATGTTGTGCGCTCCTTGTACAAACTCAGATGTTTGTAATGATGCTGCATGCATGGACGAAAAGAAAAATAGATTGTAGCATTCCATTATGTCCTTAGACAGATATTATTTTATAACTGATCAGTCTGGCTGGACTAGAATTACTGTACCCCAATATCCTCCCAACCCCGTGGAACAATCCAGGGTACTTCCGCCACAAAGGTATCTGAAGTCATATAAGAAAATACTTCATGTCATCCATCTGGGTCACTAAGGTTATTTGTCTTAAAATAGCATCTGAACCTCGTTTCTCTTACTATGAACATACAAATCATTGTTCTTACTCAATTAGAATAGTTATCAACACATTTAAGACATTACCCATGCAATCAAACCACATAGGAGTAATTCAGCCTCGGATCTGTATCATTCTTATATTTGATCCTAACAAATGAGATTTATTCAACCACAATGCAGATGAAGATACAGCAGTGATTTCTTGTATTTGTCTTTTATGTTCTGACACTCAGTTTTAACATACTTAAAAGTATTTGCTGTTAAATTTCACATTTTTAAAATGCTACTAAGATATTTGTGCTGTTGAAGAATTTACTCAAGTAACATTGTCATTGTACTTTAATACAGTTTTGTCTTCCATGAATAGCTGTGGCTCTCCTGCCTTCCCCACTCAGTGTCCACCTCCGACTACTTGAATATGCTTTCATTAAATCACAGGTCCCAATTCCATACTAGGCACTAGAATCAAACCATAATTGAATAATTACCACTTCCTTTTTTAGGAGAAATTGACAGACTTGAATTCAGGCTGGAAATGGAAGAGGAGGAAGATGAAGTATTTCTTCGCATATGAACATTATTAGGAGGTTTCAGTTGTCTCGTCTCCATTTCCAACTGTAAAGAAAATTATAAATGATTTGGCTATATACTAAAGAAATATAATTAGGTATACTGTTCTTACCATTATGCTTTGAATTTTTATCTCATCAAATTGCATCTCTCTACCTGGATAATTTTAATTTCTATTGCAAGTACATGCTGATCTCTTCTACTCCATTGGCTGCAACCTGTTGGGAACCACACCACGCAAGTGATGCATGTGTGAAACCATGCCCTCCCCCATGTTGGTCCCCAGAGGCAGAAAGATTGGGTACTGCTACATTAATAGCATATGGATTTTCTTCAGTTTACTACAAAAAATGAGGCCAAATTAGACAGAACTTGCTACTTTGCAAATTACATTTCTGCATCAATGGATTTTTTTTTTTTTTGTTACGTTGATTCATTGCATGGGAGAAAATCGAAACAGCTCTCAAAGACACACCAGTTAAAATGTTTTTTTTTTTTAAATTACATTTTTATGCCCTCCTCTTATTGATAGAGATTCCGAGCAGCTTAAAATTATGGAAAAAGAACTTTCACATAAAATACTGAAATGCCATGTATTGCATCATCCAAATCCAATTCATGATTAGTTAGAGAGTATTCACCTTGCTGGGAGCAGGGAGACTTCTCTTGCTTTGCATGGATGAACTGGTAGAAAATGACAGTTCTTCTGCATCCGAAGCTACGCTTGATTTGTCAGAGAACAGATCTTCAGATGATCCCGTGCTGTTTGAATAAATCTTGTTGGAAAAGCTAGGCAATTTTCTTTGTTGGGTCTGCAAGGTTTGGATTTGAAATGTTTATAAAACAAATATCAGAAATATACAAAAATCTCACGTTGTTTCTATTAAATGAAAACTGTTTCAAATAGTTATGCCATCAAACTATAACCAGACCATTAGTTAAGGGGATCAACTGATGTTATTTGAATGCAAATATTAAACATTCCAATATTATGCAATCCAATACATTTATGCTCTTTCTACTCCCCAATGTATACAACTGCCTGAAATTGAGTTGAAAGTGTACACTGTATTGAAAAGCATTTTTCCTCAAGTAATACTGAATACTTCACACTGAATCAGCATGAATTCAAAGATTCATTTAAATCATAACATAATGGTATGACCTGGTCAAACTTTGGGATGACTTTGAATTGAAAAGGCAGGTCTTCTGCTTTGCATTTTCTCTTCTTAGGAAGACTAAGGCCCTTTCTGCTGCTGGCCCATTCAAAGTGGCATAGCAGTTCATATTTATGTATCATAATCAGGCACAAAAAAAAGCTTGGACTAGAACCTTTCAAGGTCTGTTTATGTTAAAGCAGAACTAAGTACATTTCAAAAAATTGGGGGAGCAACTGATAACATCTTCAAAAGCCTCAGGCTCTCTCTCCCCTGTGGCTCTCTTCCTTGGCATTTTTGGAATTTTGCTTTCTTCCTCTCCAAATTAAGATTCGAATTCAAATGTCAGGCTAAATGCATTTTTGCCGTAACACCATTAACAATAACAATTAGACTTATATACCACTTCACAGTGCTTTACAGTCCTCTCTGATTCGGTTTACAGAATCAGCATATTGCCCCCAACAATGATGGAAGGCTGATTCAACCTTGAGCCAGTGAGACTCAAAATGCCGCCAACTGTCAGCAGAAGTAGCCTGCAGTACTTCATTTTAACCAATGCACCACAGCAGCTCTTAAACATTAGGCACTTAAATAAGCAAAAAAATTCTTACAGATTAACAGAGTTGGAAGGGACCTTGTAGGTCATCTAGTGACTAGCCCAACCCCCACCCACCCAAGCAGACCCTACACTATTTCTTAATAAATTACCCAAGCCTCAAACCATATCTAGCAATAGCCATCACTTTAACCTAACATTCTGAACGATCCCAGAAATATGCAGATGTCTCAGTTTCAAACAATAACCTTCAAAATCAGCAGAGGTGCATGCTTTCTCAAAAACAGAAACAGACATATTAACAAACTCATAGATTTAAAGAATTAGACAAAGTTTTATTCCAATTAGAATTAGATTGTAATATTGTGACACAACTTAAAGCTTAGATATAATGCAAAAGAAAAATCTTTACCTTGCCTGCTACTAAACAGCTGTTCTTTCTAAGTGCAGGCGATGTTTTTACAGCCTGAAATTTGCTTCTTTTTTTAAGGCTTGTGTCATTCTTTGTTTGGGGTGAGGATACACTGTGCATTTTAGACAACTTATCTGTTTTAGCAGGACTTGGTGTGTTCAGAGACACTCGTGGAGAACGTGGGCCATCCATTATGGTGACAGGTTGCCTTAAACGCTTCTGAATTGAAGGCAACAGTTGACTGCTTAGGCTTTCCCATACACAGTATGTCTCTCTTCTAGTGGGTGTTGGCCTTTTATCTGTCACTATTCCTTTTTCAAGGATTTTCAGTTTTGACTTTGATTCTTTGACAAACTTTTCAATGACCTCTGTCTTTTCCTCCCTCAGATGAATAGAATTATTTTTTTCTCTTTTGTTTTCATTTTTAAGCCGGAGAGCTAGCAAGTGAGCTTCTTTAAATATTTCCACAAAATTATCTGCTGCAGGGCTCCAAGATAGGTCATATGTACGTGACTGAATTATTTTTTGACTCTCTTCATGGGATTCAAGGTGCACAGCAATACATTTTTCTTTATGGCCCATTGGTCCAACAAAAACTTCATCTTCATTTTCACTACAACAGAGAGAAACTAAGTCAGGTAACTGCACATTCTTCTCTCTGCTCTTAATGCATCTTGATTTTGATATAATTTTACCTCGTGGGAGACAGTGAAAGGTCAAAATCAAATTTTTCTTCAGTCAGGAGGCAAAAATCTGAAATTACATTAGTGCATCATACATTATTATTATAACATTTATAATTGTTATTGAGATGGGCGGCATATAAATTTAATAAATAAACATACCTGGAATTCACTTTTTTTCTACAGGAACCAAATTATTATTCCGTACACCTTATTATTGTACCATATAGCCTCAAATAGGCATTGGTTTCATGAACTTTCAGCTTAAAATGGATTGACCCTGCTTAACAGGATAGGAACATCTATTTATTTATTCATATTAATTGAATGAATGCCCAACTCACTTGAAGTTACTCTGAGAATCATAGCAATACATCAATAGTAGCAACTGAGAGATCGGGCAGAAAAGATTTAGGATTGATGGCATATGCTTCACAAGGAGTTGCTAAAGGGTTGGAGAAGATGACACATTTAATGCTTATTGTAGCCATCAGCTTTTCCTTACTAATTACTACTAAATGTTTAACAAATATTTCCCCATTATCCACTCAATCAAGGATTTATTAAATGGGGTTTTATTTCTTTCCTGTCTTTCTCTGTAACAATCATTTTGCTCTTTATGTATTTTTAAACCAAAAAAATAATAATAATCACCTATTCACAACAAATCCTGTGAGTAATATAGTTTATTGCTAGAATTCCTATGTGTTCAAACAGAGGCTAACAGAACCTAATGAATTACTGGAATAGCCTAAACAAGAAATTTGGCGCAAACTATGAGAAATTGTTCAGGGTCAGTAATTGGGACAACTTTTTTAGACTGCTGGGCATATCTGCTGAAATACATTGTGAATGTTCTCATAAAACGGCTAATGGGAGTTGTCCATTCCTAAAATGGCTACAAGTCACATAAGCAATTACAAGCACTTATCAACCAGAACACTGTCACCTAATTCCTTACTAATTCTGCTTTCATCTATTTTCTGAATAAATTGCTACCTTTCCAAGCAAAGTAGAGATTTACAGCTGCCTATGATGTGTTTGTCTAAGAAAGTTTGGGAGCCAAAGGGATTCTTGGAAATAATAGCACTATTATGCTAGACTATAGAATGGCGTTTTGCATTGTGCAAGCCAATTTTTAAAAATTAGAAATAGTATTGGAAATTTTGGGGACGCCAAATAGCAGAAATACAAACCCCCTTCCCCAAAGCATAATTATAAACAAACAGACTGCAGGGGAGGGTGATGATGGCTTCTACCAGAAATACTGTTCACTTTTTTAAATAACAAATTTTAACTTCCAAGGAATCAGAATATTAGAAAAATACAGTACAATTCATTGAGCTCCTGTGATTCCAAATTGATATCTGAAAACATAATTCCTTCTATAATCTGTTCAATGTAAAAATTAGTTCCAAAATCATTTTGTAAAATGTTTAGGATTCCTTTAATTGATGCAGTAACATTGTGCTATAACAGTAATATGCCAAAAACAGGCAATTCAATTACTTTATTAAATGTAATATGAATATTTTTTTAAAAAGGGAAACCAAGGAAAGACATCTGGTTCTAGCTGAGCCATTCTCTCCAATCAACCTGCAAGAATTTCAATGTTTATTTTAAAAATGTTTTATTTATAAATAGTAATTGGCGTAGAAGCTATGTTAATACAATTTATAATAGGAAAGGTATTTGCCAGCAAGTCAGCTTCTTCTGAACTTATATCCTAAAAGGGTTTCAATGCAAGAAGTGTCTGTACATATAGCAAATGGCTCAGTTAAAACATTAGCAAAAGTAATAAGATAAATAAAATTACCTTATATTATTTTCATTAGGGATTTTTAACACTATACAGGTAGTCCTCAACTTACGACCACAAGTGAGTCCAAAATTTATATTGCTAAATGAGAAATTTGTTGAATTTTGCCCCATTTTACAACTTTCCATGCTACATTTGTTAAGTGAATGACTGCAGTTAAATTATCGTGTTAAATTAATAACATGGTTGTAAAATGAATCTGGCTTTCCCATTGACTTTGCTTGTCAAAAGGTTGCAAAAGGGGATCACAGGACCTGGAACACTGCAACAGTCATGAATGTGAGTCAGTTGCCAAGCATCTGAATTTTGATCATGTGACCATGGGGATGCTGCAATGGTCATAAGTGTGAAAAATGGTCATAAGTCATTTTGTTCAGTGCAGTTGTAACTTCGAACAATCACTAAATGAACTGTTGTAAGTCAAGGACTACCTGTACCAGATATTTGTTTTGGGATTCTGGCCAGAGGGTAAAGTAAGAATTTACAAGCTGATCAAGAATAGATGTAGTGGGATGTCCAGGGTGCAGAAAAGGACAACCTGGAGCAGGCTCGCCAACCTTTTGGACCTCAGAGACTACCAAACTCACAATTTTAAACCCTGTGGACCAGAGACCCTGGGAAAATCCCCAAAAAAGTCTGCAGGAAAATTCCCCTCCCGTTTTCCTACCGATTGATCTTTATTTGGGATTGCAGGATACCATCTACAACTCCGTTCTTGGGGGGGGGGGGGGGGGAGGAGGAGAGAAAGACTTTTGGCTTCATGCAAGGAAAGCAGAAGTCTTTCCTTTCCCAAACTCTGCCAGAAATGAGCCTCTTGGAGCAAGATGCCTTGCCAGGGTCCCAAAGACTCATTTCTGGTGGAGTTTGGGGAGAGAAAGAAAGACTTTTGCTGCTTTCCTTGCATGCAGCCAAAAGCAGAAGAAGAAAGAACTGGGAAGAAGTAGCCAGGCCAGGCATGTGGGGCGAATGGGGCAAGTTCCCCCCTCTGCCCTTCCCCCCCTCCCCTCACTACCTCGTGTTGTTCGCAATGCAAGTGACACAAGCCTTGTGTTCCCGCGGGCCATGTGGATGGTGCAGCCTTGTGTTCCCACGCAGCCTGAATTAATTGCTTTGGGGAGTGCTTTGGGGATGGCATTTCTCTGCGGACCACCAAAATTTTCTCACGGACCACCAGTGATCACCGGCCCACTGGTTGGTGACCACTAACCTGGAGGAAACTACCATACACAAATCTGTCAAACTGTTTCGCTTACCTTCAAGTGGACTTAGATTGATTTTGGTACCTTTCTATAAAAGTCACAACAGAGTAATTAGGAAGACACCTTATGACATATTGTTTTAACACCTACCATTGGAAGGAACATCTGTTGTTTTACATTCTGAATCCAATGTTTTTCTGTCTTCCATTATATCACTGCAACAGTTTCACATCTCATGTTAGATATTAAATAATTCAAACGATCACATTGTTTTGCCAAAAATTAAGAGCAATGATAAAAATATTGAAGAGCTGTTATAATACCAACATGTTTCTGTCTTGCATCATAAGAAAGTTTAAATATTCTAAATATATTGTTAATGACCTAATTGACTGAAGTTTGGTTCTTCTTCTATATAGTATTTACATCCATCATATGTACACCCATCATCCTATTTATTTCTACTGTTTTATCTAATGTGACAGCAGAGGTACAGTATAGTAAATATCCTGATTTTGACAGGAACTCAGATCAATAAGTATTCCTTTTTCTGCATTTTACAGTAGACAAACTAGAGCACATTTTAAGAACTTGAAGCTTTGTATAAGACAGATTAGAATTTGTTTTTAAGATTGGAATTTTTACTCCAAATAATTTTTCTGTGCTTACTCTAAGAAAATTTGCAGCAAACATTCAATTTTAATCTTATATAAAGCATTTTTTTAAAAAGCTGGGCAGCTGTTGCCATGGAAACTGGGAATTTCAAATATGTTACAACAATGTAATATTAGGATATCTTAATATACCAGTTAACCGTCTGTGCTACAAACTTGAAAACCTTTTCAGAGAGCAAAGTATGGTGAAAGGTTACAAGTCACTTTCTTTAATAACAGTATAATTCTTTAATACCATATGAAGATGGACTGGCAAACCTCATCACGATTTGGCTTCATAACATTTAAGATGTATTCTTGCTTAGCTTTTATATATGGAATAATATTTTCAAGTTAGCTTGTTTCATTGCTTCCCACCTATGCTTTATTTGAACAACACCGGAGGAAAAATCTTCCTCCAAACATAAATTTCCTAGCTAAATCCCTTTCTTTTCTTCATTAAAAAACTTGTATAGCATTTGAGAGCTAATGCACATGTACAGTTCAAGAGGGACCTGTCATTTTGGCTTGGCTATAAAACCATCAGAAAAGCAAGCTCCACTTTCATCCTTCAGCTTTTTGGCAAGTTGGATACATCACTCTGCTTGCATGTTTGAGGCACCTGCAATTAAAATCTGTATAGGACCATTGCAAGAGCTTACTTTCAAACCAATAAAACTTTGTGTACTGTTAGACAGCAGATTCTTTTTGAACATTTTTTTTCAACCTTGGCAACTTTAAAATGTACAAACTTCAACTCCCAGAATTCCCCTCCTCCCCAGGAGTTGGAAGTTCACATATCCTAATGTGTCACACATCCTAACATCTTAATGTTATCAAGGTTGGAAAAAACTGATTTATAACTTTTTTAGACTGAAGCAAGACAATATGCTGTGCAATATACAGAATATATTTTGCATGGGTCACAAATAAAAAAAAAGTATTTCTCTCGAGAAAAGCATCTTGTTCTTTGTATCTACAGTGTCTCTTGCGACCAGGTGCCTTATAAATTGAATAAATAAACACAACGAGACCAATCCCATCGTCATTTTTTTGAGGGTGGTGGTGGTGGTGAATAAAGATCCCATTACATTTCTTGCTGTAATAAATTGCCCTCTCTGCCACTTTTACATTCCATATCCCGCCCAACCGCCTCCAGACTTTACGTGCTGCCTCACCGCCAGGCCAACTACCTCCACGAGGCCCTCCGTGGACTGTTCACGGATAAATTGGACGCTCCTCGGAGAATTGCTCGCCTAGTCCGGTTTTCCTGTCTTGAGGTGAGCAAGGTTTCGCTATACAGCACCGTTTGTCGCTTGCGCGCAGCCTGAAAACCGCTAAATGAATCCCCACCCCCAAAAAACACCTCAGGACTAAATTCTAATTCACTTCAGAAAGGGGTGAAAGGAAAACTCCATTCTCCTCCTTGGAATTACCCGCGTGATTCTATTTGAAATGGCCGCTCAGCCTACCTCTTTAACCCGTTTCTCCCATTTCATTGGTTGATTTAAATAACGTCACAGTCTATTAACCAATTAGAGAGTGTCCGCCCCTTCTCATCCGGCTTTCGTGCGACGTGAAAGTTGTAGGTTTTTTTTTTTTTGCCATTGGCCTTCTTTCTTACCCGAGCGACGCTGAAAATTCTTACCACTGTAGGAAGACCATAGAGTTGGGGGGGGCGGAGGGCTGACTTCCCTTGCTTAACTCTATGGTCCGTCCTTCTAAGGAAACACAACGAGGTTTAATTACTGCACCCTTTGCCAAAGCGCATTTTGGCAGGTCACCCTTGATTCTAAGCATTGGCTTCACAAAATTTAGGTTGCTGCAGTGCTGTCCCAAATACACAGGAACTGGAGAAGGAGGAGGGTTTTTAATCAGAAGACCAGCCCATTTTTTCAGCTTAACGCCTGTTATGAGAGAGCAGTATGTCATGCTGAGTCATTGAAGTTGGGACGCATTATGTACAAGCACATATATGGCCATTAGGAACGATAAGTGCCAAGATACTTTAATGAATTATGTATCAACTTCATCCTGGAGTCACCTCCCAACGTTTCTTAACTGCCCTCAAAACGACTCCTCTTATCAACAAAGAGGTGCAGAAACACTGGTTACTCTGATGAAATTTTCCATGGCTAGCTAATACTTAAGTTGAAATAACCTTGTGTTTTCTCCAGAAAGTGTCAAATATCCTCTGCATCACAGTTAATTTGTTTTTTAACATCACCCAGACCTTACACTTCTGTTTTTGTTCCAATTGCAGTCTTAGTGTGATGGGTTGTCTGCTAAAATAAAGTCTGGTCATGGCACACACTTGAAAGTAAATCAGGAAGACTGTGTTGGAAGAAATAGCCTTCTAAAGTTCAGTTCCAAGTGGGGAAGAAAGACACTGGAGCCATGGTGACTGGTTGGAAAGATGATTTAATGGTGGATAGGATCACATGCCTTGGAGCTCCTGGATGAAAAAAAGGACAGAAATGCTGAGAGTCCCTTGGTTTTATACCCTCTGTTGGGATTTGAATTTGAGCTTGTATTCTGATTGGTTGTCAGACTCCCATGGGGCCATGCAGGGGCAACTCCCTGAGTCCCAGGCTTTGTTGAGCCTTGCTGGATGATGATGTAATGAAAGCACTTTGGGCAATTCCTATTATAGCTCTACCTGGAGTAGATCTTTGTTAAGTAAAATAGACTGACCTAGGTCAGAGTAATAGTCCATTGGCAAAGGGGGGGGGGGCTGAGTTTCTGCCTCTCTGAATTTCTACCTTTCTTTTTAGGGGAAATATTCTGCCTTTTTAGTATATCCTAAAATATTTCATTTTCCTAGGAGAGGGGTTTGTTTTAACTTCCAACAACTGTAATTGTGGAGTCTGTCTGGCAAGAACAAAGAATGCTTATCAGCGTTGCCAGATTCAAAATGTAAAATTATCGTACCCGAGACTCAAAATTATCGTTTTTTTGAGAAAATTATCGTACATATAGCAAACTCTATATCTCACAGGAAGTACCAACTGTAGGCATATATCCATGTGGAAAATGTCCGAACTGAAGGCATGAAGCCACAAGATACGATCCCGCAAAACTTACGATCAGCAATAAACTACCTCAATGGGCCTGACGCGCACGACGACTAGCTGACTCGACTCGTACTTGTACGTAGCTCGTGAGCGAGCGTGTATCACGTATGCACAAACTACATGCGCGTACGCACACACACGTGATCTAGACTCATGAAGTTGCATGAACCCACGAAAAGTACAGTCACGAGGCACAAAAAAGGGTCAAAGTAGGCCAACTATCTTCTTAAATTGCCAAACTGTAAAATTATCGTACATTTGACCTTTTTGGGAATTATTGATCGTACATCGTACAGAGGGCCAAATTATCGTACAAATACGATAATTATCGTACGTCTGGCAACACTGATGCTTATCCATAGGAAATATGCACGTGTAAAGCTTGTAACAGTTCTAGGTAGTAAGAAAGCTGATAAAAGTAACAAGAGTTAGGCAACTTGCAGACCTCAGCTCAAAAGAGAGATGGCTTGCAATAAATAAAATGTATATTAGATAACTCCTGAGGCATTCATTAGCCAAGGCTTAGGAATAGGGACAGCTAGAGACCAATAGAACAAACTGTCGAATAATTACTAAAAAGTTTATTAGATGATATTTCTTATTATTTCGCCTTGTTCCCGCCTTCTCCTTTAATGAAAATGTATAAAGTTTACTTAATCCTTTGTTCTTGGTTCTTGGCATTTTGGCTAGGAGCCCTTTTCCTTAGAGTACTCCAATAAAAAGCAATCAGAAACTTGCATCTTGGCTTCGGCACCAGGCTCAGACCCAAATTGGGGACAACAATTGTTATAGCTAGAGCAGAATTGCTTATATTTTTTTGCTTGGGATTTTGCTTCAAATTTTCAAAATGTGATTGAGCCACCACCATAAAACCAGACAACTTATGAAGAGCTTGGCAGGCACACACAACTGTAAGATAGACCTTTGCCAGTCTTCATTTCAAAAATCTGCACATAATCAGTTTATGCCTCTGGTGCTCACCTACCTGGGCCCCAACAGAATACCAATTAAGAAATATAAACCATGATTAAAAAAACAAATGTGGCCTCTTCCAATATATGATAAAGGATCAGTTCATTTGGAAAGGAAAAAAATATACTATTTCTATCAGGAAAAATAATCTAAAATAAAGATCCGTTTTTCTTTCTGGAAATATTTGAATGGATGAATTAAATTAACAATTTCCATTGCTAATATTTATCATGCCATTTCCTGATAGAAAATAGTCAGTTGGGGCAGCTAGACAATTTTATACTCTCTTGGGTTCCCAAAGCATGTTATAACCAGGTCACCCAGCTCAATATGTACATAGTTATAGGTACACTTTTGTATTATTTTTATATTTGTCTCTTCTGTTCAACTTTGCCTGATTCTTGAAGACTGGCTGGACAAATCCCTGCAGTTTTCTTAGCAAAGTTTTTCAAGAATAGGTTGCCATTGCCTATTTCCTAGGGCTGAGAGAAAGGGACTGGCCCAAGACCACCCACCTGGCTTTGTGCCTAAAGCGGGGCTAGAACTTACCTCATTTTAAAAATCTGCCTATTTCCAGTTTAGGAGGAAAGTAACATTGAACTGATGGTGGTAAAATGTCAGGAATATGATACCAGTAGTATCTTTTCTGACTAGCAACCATTAAAAACCACAAGCGTATATTTAATAAAATCTGTGAGTTGGAAAAGATGCTATCAGACTCCTACTTTTTTTTTCCTGTTTCCAAGTAATGCAGATAATTTCACATATCTCAGGAAGCAATAATATTGGAGATTTGGGCTGTAACACTATTTTATTCTAAAGGGCATGTTTTCTTTCATCCAGATACAACAACGGTGAAGAAATCTCAAAAGTGAGGGTAAAGTGTATTCTTGGTGTCCCTGCTGGGTATTCATTTAACCAACTTGAAGTAATTTATGGGATGGAAACCTCCCACCTATGACTTCCTCTGGGAGTCCTTGAGATAAACAAGAATGATTTGCTTCTTCAAATCTAGAAATGCAAATGCTTGTATTGGCAAAAAAGCAGTGTTCCAAATACCTTTTTCGTTAAGTTTTGAAACAGAATGGTGTCTGCTTCAGTTATGCTTGCCTCCCTTATTCTGCCCCATTCCCAACCTCCTGCTCTGTTCCTTTTGAACAAACACATGATATTAGTAGGGAGGGCTTTTTCACTATTCCACTTTTGGAAAAGGATAGATTTAGCAGCTTCTGTTTATAAAGACTGAATAGCCAGTAAGGAAAGAGAATATGAGTGTGATCATGACTTGCCACAGATCTATGGCATTTCCTGCATTTAATCCTTTTTAATTGCACAAATCAGCTTTTTTGCTACTAGTTTCACCAATTAAGAAGCCCTTGGCTTTGAGGGGGGGGAAAGGCACAAGAGACATCAAGAAAGAAATGAATGTGTCTAGGAGGTAAGTGACCTGGGTTCATAATCTGAAAGCAGGAAGCAATTTCACTGTTATTTATTCTTTTTCCCTCTTTATAGCTGAGTTTTAGAGACTCTGATAAGGAGTTGTCTTTAGAAATACAGAATTGTTGCAAGCTTTGCCATAACATCCACTGGAAGATTAGGCTGTGTGGAAAAATAGGCTGTGAACCATGGAGGTTTGAGAACGCAGAAGCCGAAGGAATTGAGGATGTGGGCTGGATTACCGGACTCTTGTTTGCATAAATTTTATATAATAACAACTCCTGGAAGACCAGAATTTGATGGAAATAGGAAAACAAAGTTAAATATTTTTTATACTATCATTTTTCTGGACCTGCTGTTTTAAGGGGAAATTTACATTACATTTATTTGCATGCTATATTTTATTTTAAAACCAAATGCCTATTGTAGCTGATGTAAAATCTGGTTTTCAGATGCTCTTACCCAGAAAAAAGTTGTACAAAGAAATTAAAAGATGTGCTATCGAGATAAGTGTGTTTAGGACTGCAGTCCTTCCAGTCCAGAATTGATCTGGCTGCTTGCCATTAATAACTATCATTTTAATAAAAGTATAAAGTCAATTGAATATTATTGCAATACAAGAGTTATATCATGATTCTATCACTTAGCTCAGTGTTGTCTTGGCAAGAAGACAGAATTAGCTTACCTTCTTTCAAGATATATATTTAGTTGCTCAGTGCTGTGTAATCTAATTGGTGAGTTGCTATCTATGCACTAACTAGGGCTCCGTTACTAGGTTGGCCAGGTTGAATAGATGATGCTATTACTGTGATAAAACCAATGCAAGTCCATTATAAATAGCTATTCCAATTCTATTTCCAAAATAAGCAGAACTACTCTTAGACCACTGTTCAAAGTACATTAATCACCTAAACACAAGGTGAAATTAATGAAAACATATGCATAGGATTTTTCTTCTTTTGATTTCAATGGGACTTATGCTTCGAAAGTTCCTTGGCTTAATGGAGAAAGTAAATGCACACATATGTTTAATGAGACACCAGATATATTTAAAAAATTATAATGCATTTGGAGACATGATTTGTTTTTGTTGCTATCTCTCCCTTTTTTCTGAGTTCATTAAATTAAAAAAAAAAATGAATAGAACAAGAGTCAGACCACAATGTTAAATATGCTTATTTTCCTTCAAGTCGTACTGAATTTAGTGAGATTTATTTCCAGACAAAATTCCATGTTTAGAATTGAACCGCATGTATCCAGTATCAATTTTCTCAACAATTTGAAATTCAAATTAAATGTTGGTCAGAGCACGAACAGTTAATTTTCCGATAAAGCAACAATATCTGCATTTTTTTAAAAATGCAGTGCATATAATGCATATAGGAACCAAATATCTGACAAATACTTTGTGTTTAAAGATTGAAGATTGCAGGGCTGTTTTTGTGCATGTGTCCTCAAGACTCTTGGTAACTGCAGGGATTAATCATAAATCCTGTTGTGTCCGCGAAATGATGCCAGGAGTCGGTGACTTCAATTCAAGCTCTTTTATTGGAAGTTGGAACCGAACTGGCTTAAAGGAAAAAGCCCGCGGCTTTTATTCCTTTAGCCGCGGCAGCCGCGGCCAATGGCACCGCTTTGAATCTCCCGCGATCCGAATGGACCAATCGCGGGAGATTCTCAGCGAGCCAATCGGCGCGGCTCGCCTGACCAATCAGAGAGCCCCGCGCTTTGGCCAATCAAAGCGCGGGGATCTCAAGAATGCTAATTAAGGACAGAACACCCCTCCCCTCTTGGTTCAGTCCTTACGTCGCGTAGTCACGTAGGTAGGCGGGGCTCCGTCTGAGCCTACTGGACCTGCGCAGCTCAGTCGTAGGTTGGATCCCGGCCGGTTCAGTCGGGATCTCTGCTGCTCCTGCTGCCATCGTGGGAACCGGCTGGTCGATCGGGCCGGGCCGCTCTCCATAGCTCCCTCCTGGGCCTCCCGGGTAGGTTGAGCTGCGGGTTTCGCTGCTCCCGCTCGGTCTTTCCGGGTCAGTCGAGCTGGCCTGGCTGTCTCTTCCTGGCGAGGGGTCATGATGGCTGCTTTCCGGTGAGTACGGCTGGTTTATTCTTCTTTGGTTTTGGTCCCCTGGGTATTTCCTCCCCCCTTGGTTTGTGTTGTGGGGGTTGGTTTCGCCTGTCTGTGCGTCGGCGGTCTCTTGGTTGGTAGTCCTCGACCTTAGTTGGTCGATGTGGCGTTTCCACGCTCGTCCGTCTGCTGTTTGTAGCCGGTACGAGTGTGGGCCTGTTATTTGTGTGATGACGGCCGGTATCCATAGTGGGTTTCCCGTCAGGTTCCTTGCGTATACGGGGTCGCCGGGTGCGAAGGTTCGGTGTTTGCTGTTTGAGTCTGGGGGCTTCTCCGGGTTATACGTGGGGTGTAACCTGCCGAGTGGGGACCTTAGTTTCCTGCCCATTAATAGTTCGGCTGGGCTCTTATTGGTTGTGGTATTTGGGGTTATGTGTTGGGTGAAGAGTAGTTTGTTAATTTTCTCCTGGATCTCCCCGTGGTCTATTTTCCGGATGGTCTTCTTAGTGAATTGGACCATCCGTTCCGCCCTACCATTCGCCGCCGGGTGCGCCAGTGCTGTCAGCGCGTGGCGGATGCCCCTTTCCGCTAGGAATTTTTCAAATTCCAGCGAGGTGAATTGGGGCCCGTTGTCGGAAACGACGTCTGGGAGGCCGTGTGTTGCAAAGAGTTTGCAGAGTTCCTTGATCACGGCCTCTGTGGTTGTCGTCTTCATGTTGCTTACCTCCAGCCAGTTGGAGTAAGCGTCAACTGTTATGAGGAAGGTGTGTCCTTTTGTGGGCCCGGCGAAGTCTATGTGAATCCTAGACCAAGGTCCCCTTGGGGTTTCCCACTCTAGGACGGGTGCTGTGGGTGGGCTTGGCCTAGTTTCCTGGCATCGTTGGCACCTTGCTACCCAGGCCTCAATTTGTTTGTCCATCCCTGGCCACCAAGCGTAACTTCTGGCCAGGGCTTTAGTCCTAACGATGCCAGGGTGCCCCTCGTGTAGCAGTTCCAGAACCTTCCCTTGTAGCTTTTCTGGAATGACCACCCTATCCCCCCATAGTATGCACCCTTTTAATAGCGAGAGTTCCGTTTGGCGGTTTCGGAACGTTTTGACGGACTCGTCATTGTCCCTTTCTGGCCACCCTTTCTCTACCCAGTGCAACACCCGTGCCAGACATTTGTCTTTATTAGTCTCTCGGGCAATGTCTGACGCGGTTATGGGCAGGTTGGGTAGAGTCTCTATGCTGAGGGTGGTTGTTGTGGGTGCTGGGTTGGTGTCAGGTTCTGGTAGCAGCGAGCGGCTTAAGGCGTCTGCATGGGAGATCGTCTTACCCGGTCTGTGTATGAGTCCGTAGTTGTAGGCTGCCAGGAACTCGGACCACCTTGTCATTCGGGGAGACAGAATGTTCGGGGTGGCCCAGTTTCCTGCAAGGATTCCCAGCAGCGGCTTGTGGTCGGTTATGATGGTGAAAGTCCGGCCGTAGAGGTACTCGTGGAATCGTTTTACGGCGGCAATGATAGCCAGAGCCTCTTTGTCCAGCTGGCTATAGTTCCGCTCCAGTTTGGTGAGGGTCCTTGAAAAGAACACGATGGGTGCTTTTTTTCCATCAGGGAGGGTATGGCTGAGGACAGCGCTGACGCCGAAGGGTGATGCGTCGCATGTGACGGCCAGAGGTAGGGTCTCGTTATATTGTATGAGGACGGCGTCCGAAGTGAGGAGGTCCTTTGTTCTTTGGAAGGCGGCTTGCTCGCGTTTCCCCCAAGTCCAGGTCGCCTTGTCCAGGAGCCTATGCAAGGGCTCCGCCGCCGTCGCCTTTTGGGGCAGGAAAACATTGTAAAAGTTAAGTAGCCCCAGGAATGCCTGTAGTTCCGTCTTGGACTTGGATGTGGGGGCTTCTTTGATGGCCTTGATTTTTTTGTTTGTGGGGTGAATGCCGTGACGGTCTAGGAGGTATCCTAGGAATTCGACCCGTTCCGTGCATAGCTGGCATTTCTCCCTCTTGACCTTTAGCCCGGTCTCTTTAAATTTGGTTAGGACCTCCCTTAGGCGCCCCTCTAGTTCGGCTTGGTTGGTTGCCGACACTAGGACGTCGTCGAAGTAAGGTACCACCCCCTTGATGCCTTGCAGTAGTCTTTCCATTAGGCTTTGGAATATTCCCGGTGCCACGCTGACTCCGAATTGGAGTCGGTTGCATTTGAATGCCCCCCGGTGGGTGACTATGGTTTGCGCTTCTGCTGTTTGCTCGTCGACTGGCAACTGTTGGTACGCCTGGGCGAGGTCGAGCTTGGCGAAAACCTTGCCCCCTCCCAGTGAGTGCAGTAGGTGTTGCACTACTGGGACGGGGTTGGCGCTTTGTTGCAGTGCGCCATTTAGGGTGGCCTTATAGTCCCCACAGATCCTCACCGACCCATCGGGCTTGATCGGGGTGACTATGGGGGTCTCCCACCGGGCGTGGTCTATGGGCTGTAGGACCCCTTGCTTGACGAGCTTGTCAATTTGCTCGTCTATCTTGGTTTTAAGTGCAAATGGCACCCGCCTTGGTTTCAGGCATTTTGGGGGGACGTTTGGGTCTAGGTTGAAAGATATAAGGGGCCCTCGGTACTTGCCTAGGTTTCCGTCGAAGACCTCTTGGAATTCCCGGGCCAGTTGCTGCTCCCAGCTGCCGCCTCGCAGGGATCGTCCGTTCCGGTCCCATCTGTTGTCCAAGGGGCGATCTCTGGTCCGGGGTGGTGTGCTTTCTCTCCTCCGGTCGCTCTGGTCCCATCATGCCGGGCTGCGATTCTTCTTTAGGCAGCAGACACGGGCGATGTGTCCCTTCTTGTCGCAATGCCGGCAGATCGATTCGAAAAACTGGCATTCCGACCTGGGGTGGTCACCGCCGCAACCGGCACAGTTGGTCCTCGACTTATGACCCCGCCGGTTCCGTGGGTCGCGGCCTGTCTGGAGGCGATGGATGTCCTCCTCGTCCTCGGAAGTGCCCGATGCCGAGTGGAAGTCGCCCTGGTGGGTGGTCGTCTCGGGTTGGGCCTCGGTCGACCTTGCCAGGTTGTTGTTTCCGCTGCGGTCCCCAGTGTTCGGTCTGCGCATACGGTCGGCGGAAGTTCGGGTTGCTTCGGCGGCTGCGGCTGCGGTGAGGATGTCTGCTAGGCTGATGTTGCCCTTGGCCATCAGCCGGCTCTGGAGGACGGGGTCCCACAAACCAAGCACGATTCGGTCTCGCAGGGCGTCGTTCAGGTTGTCGAATTCGCAGAGCCCCCCTAGGCGCTGCAGCTCGGCGACGAAGTCGCTGAAGCTCTCACCCGACCTCTGGTCCCGACGGTAGAATTCGTTGCGTCGGATCAGGATGGGTACCTCTGGAGCGTAGTGCCGCCGGAGTATGGGTTCGAGGACGTCCCAGTCCATCGCGGTCGCATCGGCGGGTTTGGCAAGCGCCTTGGCCATCTTGAAGACCTCGGTCCCGCAGTGGGTCAGGAAGACGGCGCGCTTCATGGGGCCAGTGGCGTCCTTCAGGTCGCTGCACTCGAGGAACATGCGGGATCGGTCGGAGTACGATTCCCAGTCCTCGGTGGCGAGGTTGAAGGGTGCGGGGGGTGCGATTTTCGCCATCGCGGTGGTTCGTCTGGCTTCCGTCGGACACGTGGTTCGGTTCAGGGTCTGTATCCCACCTTCGTCGCCAGTGTTGTGTCCGCGAAATGATGCCAGGAGTCGGTGACTTCAATTCAAGCTCTTTTATGGGAAGTTGGAACCGAACTGGCTTAAAGGAAAAAGCCCGCGGCTTTTATTCCTTTAGCCGCGGCGGCCGCGGCCAATGGCACCGCTTTGAATCTCCCGCAATCCAAATGGACCAATCGCAGGAGATTCTCAACGAGCCAATCGGCGCGGCTCGCCTGACCAATCAGAGAGCCCCGCGCTTTGGCCAATCAAAGCGCAGGGATCTCAAGAATGCTAATTAAGGACAGAACAAATCCTATTCATTTTGTTGTTCATCAAGCATCCTTTGGGAGAGATAATAGGGAAGGAAATGGGTAATCTCAGGTGTTTTTATTTTGGCAGGATTCATTGTCTTCGTGCTCATCGACCTAAACCATCAGCATACCATGGAGAGAACTGGCACAATTCTTTTGGCTGCAAACACTGGTGTGAAAATGAGGAAGCAACAGTCCGCATACTCTATACATTGATCATCATGGTTATTCTCATTGCAGTCTGGGGAGTATGGGCGAGGAAAGATTACTGAGCTTATTTAATCTTTTTTTCCCTTTTTTCTCTTGAAACTCAAAAACTCAAGACCCTGTTGAAGACGAACACAAATATATCATTTTTAAGCAGTGATTTTTTTTCAATTCAGGAATGGAATTCCTAATGGGTTTGTACTACTTTCTCAACTTTCTTAAATGTAAGAAAAAATAATGTAAAGGATTATTTTGATATAAATAATAGTAATGTATATAACACTCTTAAATTAACTATTAAATAGCCACATTCAAAACAGTTTTGTCAGTAAGTTGCTGATCTGGAGATATCTTTCAACATCCGCCTTGAATTTCAGGCACCAAAACATGGACATGATCATTCAGAAAGAACTGAGGTAGTAAGTTGACTATGCAGGTGGTAGAACCAATTTAATATTCAGTAAATTGCACCCTGTACATAATTCATTGATATAAGTCTCATAATCTGGGATTTAATTCTGAATTAATTAGACTATGTCCTCTACTAAGACTAAATTCAGTTCTTCAAAAAATGGATAGATAACAATACTATGATCTTCCTCCCTACTATATGTTAATAAAAAACTGGATAACTGGAATTGGAATCCCTGTATAGCAGTTTATATTATTTAACTTATAGCTAAGTGTGTAGCAGTTTTTCTAGCTCAGAAGATTGAGGTCCAGTGATGCTGAACTTTAACTCATGCAATTATTGGCTATCATGGCTAATGGCCATCCTGATGAAAGAAAAGGACTATAGCCCACATTATCTGGAGGGCATTGAGAAGCAGAAAGATACTGTAGTGACATTTGTGGTGTTCTTCAACTAGCATGGAAAGGACTCCAGGAGTCCTACCATTTACCTAACCATTGGCATTTAGAAAATTCTTCTCATTTCCCTTTTATCTGCAGTGTGAATGTAACACTTGCCCATGATATTGAGGAAATTAATTAACATTAGAAAATCTGTCTGAGTTCTTGTGGTAAAGGTTATGTTTAAACATGTGATTATTGTAGTATTGATTCTTTGCTAGAGGATCACCATTTATTGCCCAAGATTTATTCACAGAGGTTGAGAACACATGACACCAGACTTCCGAAATTTCATGACCTACTGAAAGTTATTATGAATCTCATTATCCAGTTAATATGGTCAATATGCATGCTGACTAAGGATCATGAGAATTGTAGTACAGGTTATCTAGAACATGACAACTTAGGGGTGGTTGTTAGACACCCATCAATACCAGGAAGAAAAGTTAACATTCAGTTTCCCTAAAACCATAGGACTGTAGAGTTGGAAGGGTCCACAATGTAGCCCAGTGTTTCTGAGTTTGTCATTTTTAAGATATGTGGATTTTAACTCCTAGAATTCCATATCTCTTAAAGTTGCCAAGTTGTAGAACAGTGATATGGTCTAACCCTCTGCAATAATGCAGAAAAAAGTCCAGCCTTTCATAAGCTTCCAAAAATAGAGAACCTACAATCTCTGCAGGCAGACTGTTTCATATTGTACAAATTTTACTGTCAGAAAGTTGTTCCTTATTTATAAATGAAGTTTTATTATCAGCAACCTGCACTGCATTTTTCTTACATTTTTTTATGCCCTGGAAAAAGAGATTCCAATTATCGTACCTATGACCCTAGTTCTTATTTTCTGGCAAAAAATAATGGAAAGCTGTGTCCAGTACATCTGGGAACACTGGATTGGGGAAGTTTGATTTAAACTATGTTTAGGTTGCTTAACAAACCAATAATGGTGGGCTTTACCAACCAACCACAAGCTTTCCTTTACACTAGAAAGCATTGTCTAAAATTTCAATTTGTGCAGTCTCCCAAAGCTTAGAATAAGATCTGAGACCTCCAAAAGTTGTCATGAAATTGTAGCTGATGGAAAAAATGGTTCTGCAGAGATTAATTAAATTAATTAGAAGTACTTAATTTAAATCTAAATAAAATCAACCTTAATTTGTAACTTAGTTTGTGGCCAACAAAATAGTTTATACTTATAACCTTCAAGATTGTATGAATTGGAGATTAGGTGAGTTCCTGTTCATTATTTAATTTTTCACATTTTTGAACCACCCATCTCCCTCAGAGAGGCTCTCTGATTAATTTGGCCTCTACCAAGGTATGCAGAGCCCAAAGAGGTACCAAATGGGTGCTATCCATTTTGTAGATGCTTCAAAAACTCATTTCACCTCCTAAAACATCTAAAATTATGGAAATTCTTACTCAGATGCTAGACTGCTGTTTGCTACTGCTATAAACAGTATAAAGTGTGGTGGTTTAGAAGCAAATTGAATTATGAAGGGATTTTTTGTGCGCTTGATTTTTAATGCAGGGATTCAATTTTAATCTTATATAAAGCATTTTTTTAAAAAGCTGGGCAGCTGTTGCCATGGAAACTGGGAATTTCAAATATGTTACAACAATGTAATATTAGGATATCTTAATATACCAGTTAACCGTCTGTGCTACAAACTTGAAAACCTTTTCAGAGAGCAAAGTATGGTGAAAGGTTACAAGTCACTTTCTTTAATAACAGTATAATTCTTTAATACCATATGAAGATGGACTGGCAAACCTCATCACGATTTGGCTTCATAACATTTAAGATGTATTCTTGCTTAGCTTTTATATATGGAATAATATTTTCAAGTTAGCTTGTTTCATTGCTTCCCACCTATGCTTTATTTGAACAACACCGGAGGAAAAATCTTCCTCCAAACATAAATTTCCTAGCTAAATCCCTTTCTTTTCTTCATTAAAAAACTTGTATAGCATTTGAGAGCTAATGCACATGTACAGTTCAAGAGGGACCTGTCATTTTGGCTTGGCTATAAAACCATCAGAAAAGCAAGCTCCACTTTCATCCTTCAGCTTTTTGGCAAGTTGGATACATCACTCTGCTTGCATGTTTGAGGCACCTGCAATTAAAATCTGTATAGGACCATTGCAAGAGCTTACTTTCAAACCAATAAAACTTTGTGTACTGTTAGACAGCAGATTCTTTTTGAACATTTTTTTTCAACCTTGGCAACTTTAAAATGTACAAACTTCAACTCCCAGAATTCCCCTCCTCCCCAGGAGTTGGAAGTTCACATATCCTAATGTGTCACACATCCTAACATCTTAATGTTATCAAGGTTGGAAAAAACTGATTTATAACTTTTTTAGACTGAAGCAAGACAATATGCTGTGCAATATACAGAATATATTTTGCATGGGTCACAAATAAAAAAAAAGTATTTCTCTCGAGAAAAGCATCTTGTTCTTTGTATCTACAGTGTCTCTTGCGACCAGGTGCCTTATAAATTGAATAAATAAACACAACGAGACCAATCCCATCGTCATTTTTTTGAGGGTGGTGGTGGTGGTGAATAAAGATCCCATTACATTTCTTGCTGTAATAAATTGCCCTCTCTGCCACTTTTACATTCCATATCCCGCCCAACCGCCTCCAGACTTTACGTGCTGCCTCACCGCCAGGCCAACTACCTCCACGAGGCCCTCCGTGGACTGTTCACGGATAAATTGGACGCTCCTCGGAGAATTGCTCGCCTAGTCCGGTTTTCCTGTCTTGAGGTGAGCAAGGTTTCGCTATACAGCACCGTTTGTCGCTTGCGCGCAGCCTGAAAACCGCTAAATGAATCCCCACCCCCAAAAAACACCTCAGGACTAAATTCTAATTCACTTCAGAAAGGGGTGAAAGGAAAACTCCATTCTCCTCCTTGGAATTACCCGCGTGATTCTATTTGAAATGGCCGCTCAGCCTACCTCTTTAACCCGTTTCTCCCATTTCATTGGTTGATTTAAATAACGTCACAGTCTATTAACCAATTAGAGAGTGTCCGCCCCTTCTCATCCGGCTTTCGTGCGACGTGAAAGTTGTAGGTTTTTTTTTTTTTTGCCATTGGCCTTCTTTCTTACCCGAGCGACGCTGAAAATTCTTACCACTGTAGGAAGACCATAGAGTTGGGGGGGGCGGAGGGCTGACTTCCCTTGCTTAACTCTATGGTCCGTCCTTCTAAGGAAACACAACGAGGTTTAATTACTGCACCCTTTGCCAAAGCGCATTTTGGCAGGTCACCCTTGATTCTAAGCATTGGCTTCACAAAATTTAGGTTGCTGCAGTGCTGTCCCAAATACACAGGAACTGGAGAAGGAGGAGGGTTTTTAATCAGAAGACCAGCCCATTTTTTCAGCTTAACGCCTGTTATGAGAGAGCAGTATGTCATGCTGAGTCATTGAAGTTGGGACGCATTATGTACAAGCACATATATGGCCATTAGGAACGATAAGTGCCAAGATACTTTAATGAATTATGTATCAACTTCATCCTGGAGTCACCTCCCAACGTTTCTTAACTGCCCTCAAAACGACTCCTCTTATCAACAAAGAGGTGCAGAAACACTGGTTACTCTGATGAAATTTTCCATGGCTAGCTAATACTTAAGTTGAAATAACCTTGTGTTTTCTCCAGAAAGTGTCAAATATCCTCTGCATCACAGTTAATTTGTTTTTTAACATCACCCAGACCTTACACTTCTGTTTTTGTTCCAATTGCAGTCTTAGTGTGATGGGTTGTCTGCTAAAATAAAGTCTGGTCATGGCACACACTTGAAAGTAAATCAGGAAGACTGTGTTGGAAGAAATAGCCTTCTAAAGTTCAGTTCCAAGTGGGGAAGAAAGACACTGGAGCCATGGTGACTGGTTGGAAAGATGATTTAATGGTGGATAGGATCACATGCCTTGGAGCTCCTGGATGAAAAAAAGGACAGAAATGCTGAGAGTCCCTTGGTTTTATACCCTCTGTTGGGATTTGAATTTGAGCTTGTATTCTGATTGGTTGTCAGACTCCCATGGGGCCATGCAGGGGCAACTCCCTGAGTCCCAGGCTTTGTTGAGCCTTGCTGGATGATGATGTAATGAAAGCACTTTGGGCAATTCCTATTATAGCTCTACCTGGAGTAGATCTTTGTTAAGTAAAATAGACTGACCTAGGTCAGAGTAATAGTCCATTGGCAAAGGGGGGGGGGCTGAGTTTCTGCCTCTCTGAATTTCTACCTTTCTTTTTAGGGGAAATATTCTGCCTTTTTAGTATATCCTAAAATATTTCATTTTCCTAGGAGAGGGGTTTGTTTTAACTTCCAACAACTGTAATTGTGGAGTCTGTCTGGCAAGAACAAAGAATGCTTATCAGCGTTGCCAGATTCAAAATGTAAAATTATCGTACCCGAGACTCAAAATTATCGTTTTTTTGAGAAAATTATCGTACATATAGCAAACTCTATATCTCACAGGAAGTACCAACTGTAGGCATATATCCATGTGGAAAATGTCCGAACTGAAGGCATGAAGCCACAAGATACGATCCCGCAAAACTTACGATCAGCAATAAACTACCTCAATGGGCCTGACGCGCACGACGACTAGCTGACTCGACTCGTACTTGTACGTAGCTCGTGAGCGAGCGTGTATCACGTATGCACAAACTACATGCGCGTACGCACACACACGTGATCTAGACTCATGAAGTTGCATGAACCCACGAAAAGTACAGTCACGAGGCACAAAAAAGGGTCAAAGTAGGCCAACTATCTTCTTAAATTGCCAAACTGTAAAATTATCGTACATTTGACCTTTTTGGGAATTATTGATCGTACATCGTACAGAGGGCCAAATTATCGTACAAATACGATAATTATCGTACGTCTGGCAACACTGATGCTTATCCATAGGAAATATGCACGTGTAAAGCTTGTAACAGTTCTAGGTAGTAAGAAAGCTGATAAAAGTAACAAGAGTTAGGCAACTTGCAGACCTCAGCTCAAAAGAGAGATGGCTTGCAATAAATAAAATGTATATTAGATAACTCCTGAGGCATTCATTAGCCAAGGCTTAGGAATAGGGACAGCTAGAGACCAATAGAACAAACTGTCGAATAATTACTAAAAAGTTTATTAGATGATATTTCTTATTATTTCGCCTTGTTCCCGCCTTCTCCTTTAATGAAAATGTATAAAGTTTACTTAATCCTTTGTTCTTGGTTCTTGGCATTTTGGCTAGGAGCCCTTTTCCTTAGAGTACTCCAATAAAAAGCAATCAGAAACTTGCATCTTGGCTTCGGCACCAGGCTCAGACCCAAATTGGGGACAACAATTGTTATAGCTAGAGCAGAATTGCTTATATTTTTTTGCTTGGGATTTTGCTTCAAATTTTCAAAATGTGATTGAGCCACCACCATAAAACCAGACAACTTATGAAGAGCTTGGCAGGCACACACAACTGTAAGATAGACCTTTGCCAGTCTTCATTTCAAAAATCTGCACATAATCAGTTTATGCCTCTGGTGCTCACCTACCTGGGCCCCAACAGAATACCAATTAAGAAATATAAACCATGATTAAAAAAACAAATGTGGCCTCTTCCAATATATGATAAAGGATCAGTTCATTTGGAAAGGAAAAAAATATACTATTTCTATCAGGAAAAATAATCTAAAATAAAGATCCGTTTTTCTTTCTGGAAATATTTGAATGGATGAATTAAATTAACAATTTCCATTGCTAATATTTATCATGCCATTTCCTGATAGAAAATAGTCAGTTGGGGCAGCTAGACAATTTTATACTCTCTTGGGTTCCCAAAGCATGTTATAACCAGGTCACCCAGCTCAATATGTACATAGTTATAGGTACACTTTTGTATTATTTTTATATTTGTCTCTTCTGTTCAACTTTGCCTGATTCTTGAAGACTGGCTGGACAAATCCCTGCAGTTTTCTTAGCAAAGTTTTTCAAGAATAGGTTGCCATTGCCTATTTCCTAGGGCTGAGAGAAAGGGACTGGCCCAAGACCACCCACCTGGCTTTGTGCCTAAAGCGGGGCTAGAACTTACCTCATTTTAAAAATCTGCCTATTTCCAGTTTAGGAGGAAAGTAACATTGAACTGATGGTGGTAAAATGTCAGGAATATGATACCAGTAGTATCTTTTCTGACTAGCAACCATTAAAAACCACAAGCGTATATTTAATAAAATCTGTGAGTTGGAAAAGATGCTATCAGACTCCTACTTTTTTTTTCCTGTTTCCAAGTAATGCAGATAATTTCACATATCTCAGGAAGCAATAATATTGGAGATTTGGGCTGTAACACTATTTTATTCTAAAGGGCATGTTTTCTTTCATCCAGATACAACAACGGTGAAGAAATCTCAAAAGTGAGGGTAAAGTGTATTCTTGGTGTCCCTGCTGGGTATTCATTTAACCAACTTGAAGTAATTTATGGGATGGAAACCTCCCACCTATGACTTCCTCTGGGAGTCCTTGAGATAAACAAGAATGATTTGCTTCTTCAAATCTAGAAATGCAAATGCTTGTATTGGCAAAAAAGCAGTGTTCCAAATACCTTTTTCGTTAAGTTTTGAAACAGAATGGTGTCTGCTTCAGTTATGCTTGCCTCCCTTATTCTGCCCCATTCCCAACCTCCTGCTCTGTTCCTTTTGAACAAACACATGATATTAGTAGGGAGGGCTTTTTCACTATTCCACTTTTGGAAAAGGATAGATTTAGCAGCTTCTGTTTATAAAGACTGAATAGCCAGTAAGGAAAGAGAATATGAGTGTGATCATGACTTGCCACAGATCTATGGCATTTCCTGCATTTAATCCTTTTTAATTGCACAAATCAGCTTTTTTGCTACTAGTTTCACCAATTAAGAAGCCCTTGGCTTTGAGGGGGGGGAAAGGCACAAGAGACATCAAGAAAGAAATGAATGTGTCTAGGAGGTAAGTGACCTGGGTTCATAATCTGAAAGCAGGAAGCAATTTCACTGTTATTTATTCTTTTTCCCTCTTTATAGCTGAGTTTTAGAGACTCTGATAAGGAGTTGTCTTTAGAAATACAGAATTGTTGCAAGCTTTGCCATAACATCCACTGGAAGATTAGGCTGTGTGGAAAAATAGGCTGTGAACCATGGAGGTTTGAGAACGCAGAAGCCGAAGGAATTGAGGATGTGGGCTGGATTACCGGACTCTTGTTTGCATAAATTTTATATAATAACAACTCCTGGAAGACCAGAATTTGATGGAAATAGGAAAACAAAGTTAAATATTTTTTATACTATCATTTTTCTGGACCTGCTGTTTTAAGGGGAAATTTACATTACATTTATTTGCATGCTATATTTTATTTTAAAACCAAATGCCTATTGTAGCTGATGTAAAATCTGGTTTTCAGATGCTCTTACCCAGAAAAAAGTTGTACAAAGAAATTAAAAGATGTGCTATCGAGATAAGTGTGTTTAGGACTGCAGTCCTTCCAGTCCAGAATTGATCTGGCTGCTTGCCATTAATAACTATCATTTTAATAAAAGTATAAAGTCAATTGAATATTATTGCAATACAAGAGTTATATCATGATTCTATCACTTAGCTCAGTGTTGTCTTGGCAAGAAGACAGAATTAGCTTACCTTCTTTCAAGATATATATTTAGTTGCTCAGTGCTGTGTAATCTAATTGGTGAGTTGCTATCTATGCACTAACTAGGGCTCCCTTACTAGGTTGGCCAGGTTGAATAGATGATGCTATTACTGTGATAAAACCAATGCAAGTCCATTATAAATAGCTATTCCAATTCTATTTCCAAAATAAGCAGAACTACTCTTAGACCACTGTTCAAAGTACATTAATCACCTAAACACAAGGTGAAATTAATGAAAACATATGCATAGGATTTTTCTTCTTTTGATTTCAATGGGACTTATGCTTCGAAAGTTCCTTGGCTTAATGGAGAAAGTAAATGCACACATATGTTTAATGAGACACCAGATATATTTAAAAAATTATATTTCTGAGTTCATTAAATTAAAAAAAAAAATGAATAGAACAAGAGTCAGACCACAATGTTAAATATGCTTATTTTCCTTCAAGTCGTACTGAATTTAGTGAGATTTATTTCCAGACAAAATTCCATGTTTAGAATTGAACCGCATGTATCCAGTATCAATTTTCTCAACAATTTGAAATTCAAATTAAATGTTGGTCAGAGCACGAACAGTTAATTTTCCGATAAAGCAACAATATCTGCATTTTTTTAAAAATGCAGTGCATATAATGCATATAGGAACCAAATATCTGACAAATACTTTGTGTTTAAAGATTGAAGATTGCAGGGCTGTTTTTGTGCATGTGTCCTCAAGACTCTTGGTAACTGCAGGGATTAATCATAAATCCTGTTGTGTCCGCGAAATGATGCCAGGAGTCGGTGACTTCAATTCAAGCTCTTTTATTGGAAGTTGGAACCGAACTGGCTTAAAGGAAAAAGCCCGCGGCTTTTATTCCTTTAGCCGCGGCAGCCGCGGCCAATGGCACCGCTTTGAATCTCCCGCGATCCGAATGGACCAATCGCGGGAGATTCTCAGCGAGCCAATCGGCGCGGCTCGCCTGACCAATCAGAGAGCCCCGCGCTTTGGCCAATCAAAGCGCGGGGATCTCAAGAATGCTAATTAAGGACAGAACACCCCTCCCCTCTTGGTTCAGTCCTTACGTCGCGTAGTCACGTAGGTAGGCGGGGCTCCGTCTGAGCCTACTGGACCTGCGCAGCTCAGTCGTAGGTTGGATCCCGGCCGGTTCAGTCGGGATCTCTGCTGCTCCTGCTGCCATCGTGGGAACCGGCTGGTCGATCGGGCCGGGCCGCTCTCCATAGCTCCCTCCTGGGCCTCCCGGGTAGGTTGAGCTGCGGGTTTCGCTGCTCCCGCTCGGTCTTTCCGGGTCAGTCGAGCTGGCCTGGCTGTCTCTTCCTGGCGAGG
The DNA here is from genome assembly GCA_033807585.1 of Hydrophis major. NCBI lineage: Eukaryota > Metazoa > Chordata > Lepidosauria > Squamata > Elapidae > Hydrophis > Hydrophis major. Next base: position 142,883,248 of record CM066331.1, read on the forward strand.
GGTCATGATGGCTGCTTTCCGGTGAGTACGGCTGGTTTATTCTTCTTTGGTTTTGGTCCCCTGGGTATTTCCTCCCCCCTTGGTTTGTGTTGTGGGGGTTGGTTTCGCCTGTCTGTGCGTCGGCGGTCTCTTGGTTGGTAGTCCTCGACCTTAGTTGGTCGATGTGGCGTTTCCACGCTCGTCCGTCTGCTGTTTGTAGCCGGTACGAGTGTGGGCCTGTTATTTGTGTGATGACGGCCGGTATCCATAGTGGGTTTCCCGTCAGGTTCCTTGCGTATACGGGGTCGCCGGGTGCGAAGGTTCGGTGTTTGCTGTTTGAGTCTGGGGGCTTCTCCGGGTTATACGTGGGGTGTAACCTGCCGAGTGGGGACCTTAGTTTCCTGCCCATTAATAGTTCGGCTGGGCTCTTATTGGTTGTGGTATTTGGGGTTATGTGTTGGGTGAAGAGTAGTTTGTTAATTTTCTCCTGGATCTCCCCGTGGTCTATTTTCCGGATGGTCTTCTTAGTGAATTGGACCATCCGTTCCGCCCTACCATTCGCCGCCGGGTGCGCCAGTGCTGTCAGCGCGTGGCGGATGCCCCTTTCCGCTAGGAATTTTTCAAATTCCAGCGAGGTGAATTGGGGCCCGTTGTCGGAAACGACGTCTGGGAGGCCGTGTGTTGCAAAGAGTTTGCAGAGTTCCTTGATCACGGCCTCTGTGGTTGTCGTCTTCATGTTGCTTACCTCCAGCCAGTTGGAGTAAGCGTCAACTGTTATGAGGAAGGTGTGTCCTTTTGTGGGCCCGGCGAAGTCTATGTGAATCCTAGACCAAGGTCCCCTTGGGGTTTCCCACTCTAGGACGGGTGCTGTGGGTGGGCTTGGCCTAGTTTCCTGGCATCGTTGGCACCTTGCTACCCAGGCCTCAATTTGTTTGTCCATCCCTGGCCACCAAGCGTAACTTCTGGCCAGGGCTTTAGTCCTAACGATGCCAGGGTGCCCCTCGTGTAGCAGTTCCAGAACCTTCCCTTGTAGCTTTTCTGGAATGACCACCCTATCCCCCCATAGTATGCACCCTTTTAATAGCGAGAGTTCCGTTTGGCGGTTTCGGAACGTTTTGACGGACTCGTCATTGTCCCTTTCTGGCCACCCTTTCTCTACCCAGTGCAACACCCGTGCCAGACATTTGTCTTTATTAGTCTCTCGGGCAATGTCTGACGCGGTTATGGGCAGGTTGGGTAGAATCTCTATGCTGAGGGTGGTTGTTGTGGGTGCTGGGTTGGTGTCAGGTTCTGGTAGCAGCGAGCGGCTTAAGGCGTCTGCATGGGAGATCGTCTTACCCGGTCTGTGTATGAGTCCGTAGTTGTAGGCTGCCAGGAACTCGGACCACCTTGTCATTCGGGGAGACAGAATGTTCGGGGTGGCCCAGTTTCCTGCAAGGATTCCCAGCAGCGGCTTGTGGTCGGTTATGATGGTGAAAGTCCGGCCGTAGAGGTACTCGTGGAATCGTTTTACGGCGGCAATGATAGCCAGAGCCTCTTTGTCCAGCTGGCTATAGTTCCGCTCCAGTTTGGTGAGGGTCCTTGAAAAGAACACGATGGGTGCTTTTTTTCCATCAGGGAGGGTATGGCTGAGGACAGCGCTGACGCCGAAGGGTGATGCGTCGCATGTGACGGCCAGAGGTAGGGTCTCGTTATATTGTATGAGGACGGCGTCCGAAGTGAGGAGGTCCTTTGTTCTTTGGAAGGCGGCTTGCTCGCGTTTCCCCCAAGTCCAGGTCGCCGCCTTGTCCAGGAGCCTATGCAAGGGCTCCGCCGCCGTCGCCTTTTGGGGCAGGAAAACATTGTAAAAGTTAAGTAGCCCCAGGAATGCCTGTAGTTCCGTCTTGGACTTGGATGTGGGGGCTTCTTTGATGGCCTTGATTTTTTTGTTTGTGGGGTGAATGCCGTGACGGTCTAGGAGGTATCCTAGGAATTCGACCCGTTCCGTGCATAGCTGGCATTTCTCCCTCTTGACCTTTAGCCCGGTCTCTTTAAATTTGGTTAGGACCTCCCTTAGGCGCCCCTCTAGTTCGGCTTGGTTGGTTGCCGACACTAGGACGTCGTCGAAGTAAGGTACCACCCCCTTGATGCCTTGCAGTAGTCTTTCCATTAGGCTTTGGAATATTCCCGGTGCCACGCTGACTCCGAATTGGAGTCGGTTGCATTTGAATGCCCCCCGGTGGGTGACTATGGTTTGCGCTTCTGCTGTTTGCTCGTCGACTGGCAACTGTTGGTACGCCTGGGCGAGGTCGAGCTTGGCGAAAACCTTGCCCCCTCCCAGTGAGTGCAGTAGGTGTTGCACTACTGGGACGGGGTTGGCGCTTTGTTGCAGTGCGCCATTTAGGGTGGCCTTATAGTCCCCACAGATCCTCACCGACCCATCGGGCTTGATCGGGGTGACTATGGGGGTCTCCCACCGGGCGTGGTCTATGGGCTGTAGGACCCCTTGCTTGACGAGCTTGTCAATTTGCTCGTCTATCTTGGTTTTAAGTGCAAATGGCACCCGCCTTGGTTTCAGGCATTTTGGGGGGACGTTTGGGTCTAGGTTGAAAGATATAAGGGGCCCTCGGTACTTGCCTAGGTTTCCGTCGAAGACCTCTTGGAATTCCCGGGCCAGTTGCTGCTCCCAGCTGCCGCCTCGCAGGGATCGTCCGTTCCGGTCCCATCTGTTGTCCAAGGGGCGATCTCTGGTCCGGGGTGGTGTGCTTTCTCTCCTCCGGTCGCTCTGGTCCCATCATGCCGGGCTGCGATTCTTCTTTAGGCAGCAGACACGGGCGATGTGTCCCTTCTTGTCGCAATGCCGGCAGATCGATTCGAAAAACTGGCATTCCGACCTGGGGTGGTCACCGCCGCAACCGGCACAGTTGGTCCTCGACTTATGACCCCGCCGGTTCCGTGGGTCGCGGCCTGTCTGGAGGCGATGGATGTCCTCCTCGTCCTCGGAAGTGCCCGATGCCGAGTGGAAGTCGCCCTGGTGGGTGGTCGTCTCGGGTTGGGCCTCGGTCGACCTTGCCAGGTTGTTGTTTCCGCTGCGGTCCCCAGTGTTCGGTCTGCGCATACGGTCGGCGGAAGTTCGGGTTGCTTCGGCGGCTGCGGCTGCGGTGAGGATGTCTGCTAGGCTGATGTTGCCCTTGGCCATCAGCCGGCTCTGGAGGACGGGGTCCCACAAACCAAGCACGATTCGGTCTCGCAGGGCGTCGTTCAGGTTGTCGAATTCGCAGAGCCCCCCTAGGCGCCGCAGCTCGGCGACGAAGTCGCTGAAGCTCTCACCCGACCTCTGGTCCCGACGGTAGAATTCGTTGCGTCGGATCAGGATGGGTACCTCTGGAGCGTAGTGCCGCCGGAGTATGGGTTCGAGGACGTCCCAGTCCATCGCGGTCGCATCGGCGGGTTTGGCAAGCGCCTTGGCCATCTTGAAGACCTCGGTCCCGCAGTGGGTCAGGAAGACGGCGCGCTTCATGGGGCCAGTGGCGTCCTTCAGGTCGCTGCACTCGAGGAACATGCGGGATCGGTCGGAGTACGATTCCCAGTCCTCGGTGGCGAGGTTGAAGGGTGCGGGGGGTGCGATTTTCGCCATCGCGGTGGTTCGTCTGGCTTCCGTCGGACACGTGGTTCGGTTCAGGGTCTGTATCCCACCTTCGTCGCCAGTGTTGTGTCCGCGAAATGATGCCAGGAGTCGGTGACTTCAATTCAAGCTCTTTTATGGGAAGTTGGAACCGAACTGGCTTAAAGGAAAAAGCCCGCGGCTTTTATTCCTTTAGCCGCGGCGGCCGCGGCCAATGGCACCGCTTTGAATCTCCCGCAATCCAAATGGACCAATCGCAGGAGATTCTCAACGAGCCAATCGGCGCGGCTCGCCTGACCAATCAGAGAGCCCCGCGCTTTGGCCAATCAAAGCGCAGGGATCTCAAGAATGCTAATTAAGGACAGAACAAATCCTATTCATTTTGTTGTTCATCAAGCATCCTTTGGGAGAGATAATAGGGAAGGAAATGGGTAATCTCAGGTGTTTTTATTTTGGCAGGATTCATTGTCTTCGTGCTCATCGACCTAAACCATCAGCATACCATGGAGAGAACTGGCACAATTCTTTTGGCTGCAAACACTGGTGTGAAAATGAGGAAGCAACAGTCCGCATACTCTATACATTGATCATCATGGTTATTCTCATTGCAGTCTGGGGAGTATGGGCGAGGAAAGATTACTGAGCTTATTTAATCTTTTTTTCCCTTTTTTCTCTTGAAACTCAAAAACTCAAGACCCTGTTGAAGACGAACACAAATATATCATTTTTAAGCAGTGATTTTTTTTCAATTCAGGAATGGAATTCCTAATGGGTTTGTACTACTTTCTCAACTTTCTTAAATGTAAGAAAAAATAATGTAAAGGATTATTTTGATATAAATAATAGTAATGTATATAACACTCTTAAATTAACTATTAAATAGCCATATTCAAAACAGTTTTGTCAGTAAGTTGCTGATCTGGAGATATCTTTCAACATCCGCCTTGAATTTCAGGCACCAAAACATGGACATGATCATTCAGAAAGAACTGAGGTAGTAAGTTGACTATGCAGGTGGTAGAACCAATTTAATATTCAGTAAATTGCACCCTGTACATAATTCATTGATATAAGTCTCATAATCTGGGATTTAATTCTGAATTAATTAGACTATGTCCTCTACTAAGACTAAATTCAGTTCTTCAAAAAATGGATAGATAACAATACTATGATCTTCCTCCCTACTATATGTTAATAAAAAACTGGATAACTGGAATTGGAATCCCTGTATAGCAGTTTATATTATTTAACTTATAGCTAAGTGTGTAGCAGTTTTTCTAGCTCAGAAGATTGAGGTCCAGTGATGCTGAACTTTAACTCATGCAATTATTGGCTATCATGGCTAATGGCCATCCTGATGAAAGAAAAGGACTATAGCCCACATTATCTGGAGGGCATTGAGAAGCAGAAAGATACTGTAGTGACATTTGTGGTGTTCTTCAACTAGCATGGAAAGGACTCCAGGAGTCCTACCATTTACCTAACCATTGGCATTTAGAAAATTCTTCTCATTTCCCTTTTATCTGCAGTGTGAATGTAACACTTGCCCATGATATTGAGGAAATTAATTAACATTAGAAAATCTGTCTGAGTTCTTGTGGTAAAGGTTATGTTTAAACATGTGATTATTGTAGTATTGATTCTTTGCTAGAGGATCACCATTTATTGCCCAAGATTTATTCACAGAGGTTGAGAACACATGACACCAGACTTCCGAAATTTCATGACCTACTGAAAGTTATTATGAATCTCATTATCCAGTTAATATGGTCAATATGCATGCTGACTAAGGATCATGAGAATTGTAGTACAGGTTATCTAGAACATGACAACTTAGGGGTGGTTGTTAGACACCCATCAATACCAGGAAGAAAAGTTAACATTCAGTTTCCCTAAAACCATAGGACTGTAGAGTTGGAAGGGTCCACAATGTAGCCCAGTGTTTCTGAGTTTGTCATTTTTAAGATATGTGGATTTTAACTCCTAGAATTCCATATCTCTTAAAGTTGCCAAGTTGTAGAACAGTGATATGGTCTAACCCTCTGCAATAATGCAGAAAAAAGTCCAGCCTTTCATAAGCTTCCAAAAATAGAGAACCTACAATCTCTGCAGGCAGACTGTTTCATATTGTACAAATTTTACTGTCAGAAAGTTGTTCCTTATTTATAAATGAAGTTTTATTATCAGCAACCTGCACTGCATTTTTCTTACATTTTTTTATGCCCTGGAAAAAGAGATTCCAATTATCGTACCTATGACCCTAGTTCTTATTTTCTGGCAAAAAATAATGGAAAGCTGTGTCCAGTACATCTGGGAACACTGGATTGGGGAAGTTTGATTTAAACTATGTTTAGGTTGCTTAACAAACCAATAATGGTGGGCTTTACCAACCAACCACAAGCTTTCCTTTACACTAGAAAGCATTGTCTAAAATTTCAATTTGTGCAGTCTCCCAAAGCTTAGAATAAGATCTGAGACCTCCAAAAGTTGTCATGAAATTGTAGCTGATGGAAAAAATGGTTCTGCAGAGATTAATTAAATTAATTAGAAGTACTTAATTTAAATCTAAATAAAATCAACCTTAATTTGTAACTTAGTTTGTGGCCAACAAAATAGTTTATACTTATAACCTTCAAGATTGTATGAATTGGAGATTAGGTGAGTTCCTGTTCATTATTTAATTTTTCACATTTTTGAACCACCCATCTCCCTCAGAGAGGCTCTCTGATTAATTTGGCCTCTACCAAGGTATGCAGAGCCCAAAGAGGTACCAAATGGGTGCTATCCATTTTGTAGATGCTTCAAAAACTCATTTCACCTCCTAAAACATCTAAAATTATGGAAATTCTTACTCAGATGCTAGACTGCTGTTTGCTACTGCTATAAACAGTATAAAGTGTGGTGGTTTAGAAGCAAATTGAATTATGAAGGGATTTTTTGTGCGCTTGATTTTTAATGCAGGGATTCCCTGAGACCTGAACTTTATTTCAAGGATTCTCCCAATATAAAAAGGCAAAGAAAAGCTGCCTTAACTACTACTTCATAATAGAAGCTGAAGATTTCTACCTATCTCTTAGGATTTTTTTACAACACACAACCTGGACTATCACTCTGAGGTTTTAAAAGTTTTTTAAAAATCTAGGCTCAGTTCATCTCTCAATGTATTCCACCATTAAGGGTAAAATTGACAAAGCATTCCCACAGAGAACAACAAAGTTACAGCACATCAGTTTATGATAACTGCACGTAAGCCATTTTTAATTTATGTTCAAGGATATGATTTAAATCTACCTGCTCTCCACCAGTTAGTTACCAAAAATAGAAGCTTCATTTCAGCCAGCAAGACAAATGATATATTCCATATGCCATTTGTTGTCAGGCAATGAAAACAAATCTTTAATTTTCCATGATAAAATATGCTACCAAGGCTAAGCTGTGTTCAAAGCTTTGTATCCTTTTCTCATTCTTTTCTAGTTATTCTTTTCTTCCTCAACAAGCTTTTTAAAAGGTAATCTGTCTAAAAAAAACCCAGTAAAACCAATCAAACTTTTGCTATTCCATGTTGCCTAATCCTTCATAAGAAAATATTGCAAATATAATCTTAACAGTCAGTAGTAAGATGCTAGGCTAGAACCACAGAGACACAAGTTCAAATCCACTTATTGGAAAACTGGGTATTACACAATTTTATTTTGTGCTAATCTTTTTTGCTGTTATTTTTCAGCAAGTGGCTTACGTTTCAGATTTCACGACTGATGTCTTTATTTCTTCTACAAACAATATAGTACAAAATGCATAATTATGGTAATATGATATGATATTCTAAATTTTACATGTCCAGCTGAACAATGTGTAAGTGGGTCAGGGGTTAGTGGACTGAAAGGGTTTTAACTTGATATGTGAATTATAAGCTTCTCAACTTTTTGATAACCTCTAAAGCAGCATCTGGAGATCTGCTTTTGTTACAACTTGATGAATACATCAAAGGCATCTAGTTTACCAGTAAAAACATCAACTGGCCAAATCTACAACAATATATGTTATAAATCTCTGAGGGAGATGAACAGTTAAGAAATGTGAAATATAAATAGATAAACATCAAAGTTTCAGGTTGGCTCTGGTGATGTCACTCTGAAGAAGTGTATTTATCCAATTTAAATGTCTTTAATTTGTTTTGGGAGCAAATTTGACATAACCCCAAAGAAGCAATAGGACAGAACATTTTCTACCAAAGGGTAATCACATACATAGATCTATAAAATAAAAAAAGCTGCAAGATCTGGAACAAGGTGCTCCATGTTCAAAGATTAAAGCTGTCAGGCTTTCCCAACCTAGCATTAGCACAATAAATGTATTGATCCTACAACCTCTAGAATTTCCAGCCAACATGACCATTGCAGTTGCATTTCAAAGACAGAGAAAAACAAATTAAGAAAAACTAGATTAAGACAATTCAGATCCAAGATTAAGGAAGAAATTTTCCGAATATGATTTTAGGCCTATTCCACTGGAGCACTGTAGATATTAATCTGGTGCAGCCTGCATTTTCTAGCTTACTAATAATAAGAAAACAGCTGTGGGTAATCTTCAGAAAGCTTGGGAAGAAGTACGGTCCCATGACCACCCAAAGAAAAATAACAAGTCATCAATTTTTCAGAAAAAAAGGCATTTTTAATTCAAAGATGCAGCAAAAACAACATTCGTAAGAGGCTTCCCCAAAAGGAAAGAGATAACGGAATGAGTTATGATCTAGTAACATGGTCATGCTATACAGGTTATATTTGGTTGAAACAGGAAGGTGGAACAGCTGCAATAAGACTGTAGTCAAAATAAAATTAGGGTTACAGCAAAGTGGAATTTATCTGTGTTGGGTCCATCTGATCAAAGAAGAGATGATAACCTCAAGATACAAAGTTTGGCCAAGGGCAGGAGAATTCGAACAATAGAGCGAGATGGAAGAAACTTAACAGTACCTATGAAAACAAATGACTAGGTACATCCCATGGTTATAAATATGGCTATTGATAATGTTATAGAGAAGTAGGATTGTCCTCCTAGAGAACTCAGATTAACTTTCAATTTTACCACATGTAAACAGCCTCGCTTTGGAGCAAGAGAATATGAATTCTATGAGACTTTCATTAGGGTGAAATGAGATGAAAGCAGGGAATCAGTACAGAATTATCTGAAGTTCCCATTTTTTTCATTGCCAAAGAATTCTGTTGATAATTTGTTGCAATTTTATTCATTGGTCTGTATTTCCCAGAAAAAAATTGAGACTTTGAGTCAAAGAATCGTGGTGGTATGCAAAGCAGGAAATGGCCTCAGAATTCTGCAGTTTTACATTTTAATATTTACATCTGAGAATCATTAATTACTGGCAGCAAAGCACTTAAAAAACTGCATTATTCTGCTTCATATAATAACATTGTGCTTCAAATCAAATCAGAGATTCCAAAATACATTTAATGATGGCATAACAAGGAAAAAAATAAAAACATTTCTTTCAGTTAACAAACTGCTGTTGTTCTAATGCAGTCATATGTCTTTTGTTGCCATTCTGCAAACAATGCCATCTAACAGGGTGCCTATTTTTTCTTCTTGTGGAGTGAGCTTGTATACCTGCAAAAATAATAGAATGGTAACTTTCTCAAGAGACAGCGTGATTCTACAAAGTATTTGCTTTTGTTTGCTCAATGCCTGGAGACATTTTTACAGACTGTTTTACACTTCAGAGTTGCCCTGAAAGGGGTACTGAGGCACAAAATAAAAGAAAATATCTCAAGAAACCTCTTCTGAAAATGTAGAAGGACAGAAAGAAGCCAGAAATTCAGTTCAGTGTACTAATATGATCTTTCTCTGAATTTCAGTAGCACAGGAGACATGATACTTAACAGCTTACAAGTTGCTTACCCCTAGTTTATAGGTTGTGTTATGACATTTACATTTTTTATTAGTTACATCAGTCTTCCTCATTCTGCTAACTTTCCAAATATGTAGCTGGAAGTTAGGAAAAGGTTTAACTACATTGACTTTTAGATTTCCAGGAAAGTGAAACCAATTCAGATTTTTTTAGAGGGGGGGGGGAAGGTAAGATATGCATGTGAAAGATTAATCAAACACCTTTTTTTATGTTTGCAATCTTATACATCCATATCTGAGATAAAATTACCCTAGGCTTATGATAATACCCAAGTGAACACCTGTTACACTGCATTGAAACTTCAATGTTTTAATTTATTAAAATGCTCTTTTACTGTATCTTCTTACTCAGAGAAACTGAAACAAACCTTCTTAATTTTTTGTACATCACTTATTTTAGAGAGATCAGCTATGGAAATTTGTTGGCCGTCTACTTGACTTATTACATTTTTCAGATTCACAGTTTTCTCTTCATGTTCAATCAAAACTATGAGTACTGCAGAGTCGCTATCGGAAATGCCAAATTTCTTGAAGGCATCTATAATCTAACATTAAAGGAGAATATAATCTTGTATTAATCATAGTCATTAGTACCTGACAATCTAAAATGTTATTCCAAAATAACCTTCCCTTTTAGAAGATCCAATGAGCTACATATTATTTTCACTTAAGCAAAAATAAGATATTCAATATTTCCTTCTTTCAGCTCAATACTTTCAGTCAATATTGAAAGATTGTAAAATTGATTTAGAGCAGGGCTGCCAAACTTGCGGTCCGCTGGCCTGATGAGTCACATATTGGTGATGCCCACGCCCGGTTTAATGAAGGGGGGAAAGAAGTCATGATACGTCATGTGATGCCGCCATGAGGATGCAAGTTTGACACCCCGATTTACAGCACAGTACAAATTAAGAATAACTAACATTTGGGGGGGTATGTTTTAGCAACAGCAAGAACACTTAGACTTATATACCACTGCATAGTGCTTTACAGCACTCTCTAAGCAGTTTACAGGGTCAGCATATTGCCCCCAATAATCTGGTCCTCATTTTACCGACCTCAGAAGGATGGAAGGCTTGAGTTGATCAGGACTGAACTCCTGGCAATGGGCAGAGTCAGCCTGTAATACTGCATTCTAACTACTGCGCCACCATGGCTCTTCTGTTTAGATTATGCTTTGGTTTCCAGTAAAATGGGGAGCTGCAGTTGGAGGCTAGCAAAAATAAAACAAAACAAATCCCAATAGTAGGTGAAGCTTCTTGTATTATGATTATACTACTTTTTTCTCATCCTTTCTCACTATAATTCAACATTTCCTTGTCTTTTTCTCCTGACAGTATACCAACCCAAAAAGTGGAAGAGAAATGATACCCCAGAGAATAAAGGAAAATGTCTAAAGAGTATGAAGCTGCATGAAACAAGGCAGAGGGCCTGCAACATCTCAGCCCCAGTTATAACTATCTCACATTATTGTTTGGTGAAAGGTTGAATATGATTTCAGCATTCAGTGTTCTTGTCTTCATTTTGCCAATTTTGTAGAGATGAACAGCTTTATTTGCGGCTACTAGTATCTGAAAAGGATCGACAACCTGCCAGAGAAAATATAATGAAGTTTTCAACTGCTGTATCAGTTCCAGAACAATAACTTGCATTTTTTAGTCTAAATGATACTTTAGGAAACCATTCCCTATCTTACAGTTATGGAATGGAATAGCACATTTAGGCTAACTGCATATTTATATTAAAATTTAAACTATGCATTACATTTATACTTATGGAAAAGACAGACAACTACCAGTCCTCTTAATATTTATAATTTAGCTTTCAGGAAAAAAAACAACAATGTTATTCTATTTAAAAGAACTTCAGCAAAACACTTTTCACAGAAATAGGGTCAAGAAGGAAAAGAAACCATGTTCCAGAAGTTTGAGCAGGTAATTTAAAAATTCAGGTGAAAATTATTTATCTCCTTAGAAGTTTCTACTCACTGGATTGTTTTTTTTTTAACAACAGTATGCGACCTAGTGAATTCTAAAAGTTACTGAATATGTAAAATGGAGACAAGTTGCTTACCATTGAAGGATTAATTAATGCTCCATCAATAGCTCCTTCCATTGCTTTCCTCCGCAGAGTAGCAGCATTTTTCACACCATTAAATAGGATAAGAGTCACAAAGCAGTCAGGAAATAATTCCAACCACTGTGTTAAACATTCCATCTTTTACCAGAACAGTAAGCTCCTTCTGAATTAATCAAACCTGGAACATTTATAAACATTTAAAAGTTACATTTGAAAACTGTTTATATTTTAATCTTCTATATTTGGAAAACAGAGACGTTATAAAGTTTAAAGATGAATTCTGTCAGATAAACTAGAAGGGATCAGGTCTATCCTGGATTGCTATGAAGTGCGTCTAGTAGTCTATCCAATGTTAACATCTGGAAAATTAGATTAAGTGGGTTTATGTTCCAGAATTATTAGGTTTCATGAAACGTGATCCTACACTAATGACCTGCTCTCCAACAAATCTTGGCTTTCACATTGGAACAGCTTCCAGAATATTTTTTCTACAGAAAAGATAAGTGCTATTCTCCTGAATTTTTTTTCCAGCCTATTTGTCACCGTAAGAAAATTGTGCCAATATGAGTATTATCATTTTTCAAAAATGTGAACTTATAGTTAATTAATCTTCACAACTGCCTGAATATCCAGAGTTCATTTGCAGTCACCATGTAAAAATTCTTTGCTTCTATGCACATATAGAATACCTCTAGGTTCCTGTTAGCACTTTTTTTCAAGGCCTTTCTTCAAGGCCTTTCAAACAAAATGACAATAGAGCACACTCAATATTGTACTGTATTTAATTATAAGATGCACCTTTATAGCTTTTCAAGCCCTTCATTCTGACTTACCCAAAGTGTGTTCTCACAGAAAGCAAAGTAAATCTGTTTTTAATGTGCTCTTTACATTTTCATTTGACAAAAAGTTGATTTAATCATAATATTTGGTACCGATCCGGCTAATTTTTGGTTAACTGACATTTTTTTTCAGGAGAATATTTACTGTATATATTTCTATATCTATCCCATGGTTTCTTAATAATGCATTGTCCAATCTAAATTTAAGAAATCTTCCCTCAAGATTACTTCTAAAATATTTAGTTTAAAGATTGTTTTTTTGATGATGCTTGCTAAAAGGGAGGGAGGGAAGGAGAGAAGGAAAGAGAAGGAAGGAAGGAAAGAAGGAAGGAAGGAAGGATCGAAGGAAGTTCTAAATTAATGAGGGTTAGGGTAAATCATTAGATTGATAATTTTTTCAAAAATAAGTCAGTAGAAAAGAAAAAAATTAACACAGATAGAGGAAAATCACATTAACCCTCTCTAAGATACATTTTATTAATAATAATTTTAATAACGATAAAATAATAAAAAATGAAAAGTATGGTATTCAAACAGACAAGCACTTGCCACATAACATCCCAGACTCAGCAAAAGAGCAGAAGAGAAGAGAAAGAACTGGAGATGGTAACAAAATACAAAGACCTGTAAATAGTAGAACAACTGGGGCAAAATAAAGCAAAGATAATATCAATAGTAATAGGTGCCTTGGATGGAATCCCCAAACATCTGGAGCACCACTTGAACATCCATCAACTTTGATAAAATAATCATCACCTTTACATGGAATAGTAAATATTTTTCTACCATACTTTTATCGCCATCAAACAATAATATGTACATATCCCAGGACCTTGGGGAGAAATTAATAGATGGATAAAAATGCCAAATCCAGTGTATCTGGATCTGGCTGACTGTGCAACCAACCATAATATAGTACAAATAGTTCTCGACTTACGACCACAATTGAGTCCAAAATTTATGATGCTAAGTGGGACATTTAAGTGAGTTTTGCTCCATTTTACGACCTTTCTAGCCATGGTTAAGTGAATCATTGCTGTTAAGTTAGTAATACGGTTATTAAGTGAATCTGGATTCCCCATTGACTTTGCTTGTCAGAAGCTTGCAAAAGGGGATCTTGTGACCCCATGACTCTGCAACCATTGGGGAGGCTGCCACAGCCATGAGCAAAAATGGCACTTTTTTCAGTGCCATTGTAACTTTGGTCACTAAACAAATTGCTGTTAAGGACTATCTATATAAGCAATATAGTATAGTTAGAATTATGTATTATTTGTACGGTACTATTGTATAAATCAAATATCACATTATTAATAATACAATAAGTAATTGTATTATGGAAGACTATTCAATTATCACCTTAAATATAATGTAACAATTATATAATATATAATTTAATTATATATTTATATTATACAATCATTAAATTATATTTAAGACTATAATTGAATTAGTATTCATTATTTATAATTCTACAATACATTAATTAATACAACTATTGATTAATACATATTTTTAATTTATAACAGAACCAGTTTGGTCTATTGGTTATTAATTCATAAATGATGTAAATAGGATGATAAAACAGGAACTCATCAAATTTGCAAATGACATGAATTTGGGGAGAATTGCTAACACTTCACTCAAGGTTGAGAAAGAACTTGGCAAACTTGAGCATTGGGCCCTATCCAGCCAAATGCAGTTCAGTGGTAAGAAAAACAGGAATCTGTATTTAGGCAGGGAAAAAAAACCACAACTGTACAGGTGTAGAACAGTTTGCCTTCAGGAGTTGTGGGTGCTCCATTGCTGGAGGTTTTCAAGAATAGTCTGGACAACCATTTGTTCAGGATGGTATATTTCCTGCCTTGAACTAGAAAATTAGAAAACTCTTCTGGTTCATCCAGCTCTATAATTCTGTTTAAAGGGCTGCTCTAGGAATCAGGAGACTTTGAATTCCATTTCTATCTTAGGCATAAAAAGCCAGTTTGAGCCAGTTATTCTCTCTCACCCCCGCTTATTTCATAGGGTTGTTGTTGTGGGAAAATTAGGAGGTAGACACAATATAATTTAGGTTCTCCACCTTGAGTTGATGGGATAAAAATCAAATAAAAGAGTGTAGAGAAGAGCAACAGAGACGATTTAGGGGATTGGAAGCTAAAGAATCGGTTGCTGGATTTGGATATGTCCAGTTTAGTGAAAAGAAGGAGTAGGGGAGACATGATTGAAGTCTTCTGATATCAAATAAGAGGGAGTCAAGCTATTCTCAAAGCACCTGAGGGCAGGACAAGAAACAATGGATGGAAACTAACCAAGGGGAGAAGCAACCTTAGAACTAAGGAGAAATTTCCTGACAGGACTATTAATCAGTGGAACAACTTGACTCCAGAAGTTGTAAATGCTCCAACACTGGAAATTTTTAAGAAGAGATTGGACAACCATTTGTCTGAAATGATATAGGGTTTCCTGCCTGAGCAGGAGGTTGGACTAGAAGACTTCCGAGATCCCTTCCAACTCTGTTGTTCTATTCTATTCTGTTCTATTCTATTCCTGCTCTACTCTCTATTCTATTCCATTCTAAATAAAGAAGATAAATTATATAAATGCTGTAATTTAAATTATTTATTAAGTTATTCTTATTTGAACTTCACTCCTTCTAAGGTAATCTACATCAGCAGGAACAACATTGCACTCAATGTTAGGGAGCGTGCATAAGCGCACCAACGTGCCTACTGTCCCTGTCCTATTGTTTCTTTTATTTTTCTTATATGTACCCATTTCATGTATTCATAACTATGTATATACCTATTATCTTGTAAGCGACTGACAAATCAAAATAAATAAAATCAATATATTCATAACTATGTTTATGCTTATATCTATTATCTTGTAAGCAATTGACAAACAAACAAATAAATAAAATAAACCCACCTTTCCCTAACCCGTTTGTTCTTTTTGTTTAAAAAAGGCCACTGTATATATGGCATTGGATCTTTTTTAAAATGGCATTTTTTATACCGTATTTTTTTCTACAGTGCTCTCCAGGCAACATGACACCTCAGCTCTCACAGTTCCGGAACACTTTCAGCACCAACAAGAGCCATGCAGAAAAAGCTCGCTCCTAAGAATGGGAAGAGGATAATTTTGCACCGGGGCTGCAAAGTAAACCCCACCCGCCACCACTCGCCCTTTTTTCCCTCTCCCGGGGAAGGAGGCCGCAGCTAGGCAATGCCCACAAACCTGCATGCGGGTCAAGAACAGCGGCCCGCCGAGGCTCCTCCTTCCCTCCAGTCGACCGGTTTCCCGCCGGGCAGGCCTCTCCAGCGTAGAGGCCTCCGGTCTCCGGAAACGCGCTTTCCCTTCCCCTCCCCTCCCGGAGCCCCGCGGTGCCTGGGCCGAGCCGGACAGGAGCCGTGCTATGGAGCGCTCCGAGGCTTCCTGCTTCTCGGCGGCCTTCAGCTGCGCCTTCCTCGCCTCCTGCCTGCTCTTCTCGGCGTTCAACCGGCAGCAGCGGGAGGCCTACATGGACGAGGCCTTCCACGTCCCTCAGGCGCAAGCTTATTGCGCGGGTCGCTTCCAGCAGGTAGGCGGGCGACCTAATCCCCAGACCCGGCGCCGCTTTCGAAAAATAGGCCCTCCCTCCCTTTTCCCCCTATCATTTCTCCATCCTTGCTTACCCGAAACACCGCACAGGACCAGCCTCTTTCTTCCCTTCAGGTTTTTTTGGACTACGACTCCCATCCTCCCTCATCATTGCCTTTGCAGGAAGCGGTTGATGGAAGTTGACGTCCTTCAAATCTTTTAAAAAAAATATTTAAGTTTTTTATTTTTAAGTGTCTCTAAGTATTAAATACATGAACAGTGTGGTTTCTGGATTATTATTATTATTATTATTATTATTATTATTATTATTATTATTATTATTATTATTATTATTATTATTATTATTATTATTATTATTATTATTATACAATTTTGATCACCTTGCATTAATCAGACTCACATCTTTCTAATAACATTATATATAATACAGTTCTTCAAATCTGAAGAGCACTATCTACAATTTCCTCCCTTTTTTCCTAATAGACCAGGGTTCCCCAACATGGTCAATATCCATCAGTCCATCTACTATTGTTGTTATTATGTTTAGTACTATTAAAGTAATATTTTATTAAATTGTGTTAATAAAATAAACAATTTGGGGAAATACAAGGAGCTGATATATTTTCTTGTTTTGTTCTGCCTACATAGAAATTGTCCATTTGTAATTTTTTTTAAAAAAATTTTTTTTTTTTCGACAGTGGGATCCAATGATCACCACATTGCCTGGTTTGTACTTGCTGTCAGTTGGAATCCTGAAGCCCATAGGCTGGCTCTTTGGCTGGTCTGAAAGTATCCTCTGCTCTACAGGAATCCTCCGATTCATTAACCTGCTTTTCAGCATTGGAAACTTCTATTTATTATACTTGCTCTTCTGCAGGATACACCATAAAAAGGTACATGCTGTATATTGCATTTAAAATAGTTTCGCTCTACACAATAGTTTTTAAAATATTTAAAATGCTTTCACTCTACATAAAGCAATATTTGACAAAATTCTGAAGTCTTCTTGCATGGAACTTTTCTGCACACATTCCAAATTGTTATTAGTTGTGGAGTCATGTCCGACCCATCATGACTCCATGGACAACGTTCCTCCAGGCCTTCCTGTCCTCTCCCATCTTCTGGAGTCTATTTAAGCTCATGCCTACTACTTCAGTGACTCCATCCAGCTACCTCATTCTCTGTCATCCTCTTCTTTTGCCCTCAACCGTTTCCAGCATTTGGCTCTTCTTCAGTGAGTCCCTCCTTCTCATTATGTGGCCAAAGTATTTGAGTTTCATCTTCAGGATCCGGCCTTCTAAAGAGCAGTCAGTGTTGATCTCCTCTAGGACTGACTGGTTTGACATTCCAAATACATGTTCTTAAAATTTGTTAAGTGAGTTTTGCTCCATTTTACGATTTTTCTTGCCGTGCTTGTTAAGTGAATCACTGAAGTTGTTAAATTAGTAACATGGTTATTAAGTGAATTTGGTTTCTCCACTGTCTTTGTTGTCAAAAGGTTGCAAAAGGTGACCACATGACTCTGGGACATTGCAGGCGTCATAAATATGAACCAGCTGCCAAGCATCCAAATGTAAATCACATGACCATGGGAATGCTTGCAACAGTCATAAGGATGAAAAATGGTCATAAGTCACTTTTTTCCCAGTACCGTTGTAACTTTGAACGTCACTAAATGAACTGCTGTTAGTCAAGAATTACCAGTATTGTTATGAAACAAGCCATGCTTATTTCTCACTCCCAGGGTATCTCACCTTTGTGGTTTTAGTTGTCTTATCTCATTTAGAATCACATATCAGTTTAATCTTACTATTATTAATAATAATTGATTAAACTTGTATCTGGTTAGAATTTACAATTGAGCCCAAGAATTCTGTTGTTAAATGAGACATGTATGTGAGTTTTGCCCTGTTTAATGACCTTTCTTGCCTCATTAAGTGAATCACTTCAGTTGATAATAACCCAGTTGTTAAGTGAATCTGGCTTCTCCATTGACTTTGCTTGGCAGAAGGTTGCAAAAGGGGATCCCATGACCCCGGGACACAGCAACGGTTGTAAGTATGAACCATCCAAATTTTGGTCATCCAAATTTTGATCACATGATCATGGGAATGCTACAAATATTGTAAATGGTGAAAAATGGTCATAAGTCCCTTTTTTCAGTGCCATTGTAACCTTAAACGGTCACTAAATGAACTGTTGAAAGTTGAGGACTATCTGTAACAGGTAGTGAAATGTTAGTGAAATGTTTTATTTTAAATATGTGTTTGATGCATGTGTATGGTAATTATAAAATTTGCAAATGGTTGCCTTGGGAAGGAAACTTTTTTTATATAAAAGGAGCAAAATCGCTTCTTCTAAAGTGATGCTTTCTATGCCAATGTGTGAATCATAGAAGCAAATTTGACTCTAAATAATGTTTTCGGTCATGGGTAAACATAATTAATGAAATGCAGCAATATGATTATTCAAAACTCCATTAATTGATAAACACATTTTTCTGGGAGCTGAATTCTAACAATGAACTTTAACATGGCGTGCTATGTTTTAATGCTAATGCTTTTATCTTTATTTCTGTTTCAAATTCCTAGTGAATTTGCTCGTGTTTTTAAATTTTTATTAGGAACAATATCCCTGATTCTTTTTCTTGTTTCTTCCCCCCATCTTTAGGCTGCCTCTGGATTCCAGAGAATCCTGTCAACCTTGACACTAGCAATATATTCACCTCTTTATTTTTTTACATTCCTTTATTATACTGACACGGGGTCCACGTTTTTTACCCTCTTTGCCTATTTAATGTGTCTCTATGGCAATCATAAAACCTCAGCATTCCTTGGATTTTGTGGGGTTATGTTTCGCCAGACGAATATTGTATGGACTGTCTTCTGTGGTGGAAGTATTGTTGCAGAAAAACTAAGTGAAGGCTGGAAATTGGAATTAGTGAAAAGCAAAGAGAAGAAAAACTTACCAGCACAAAACATCTTTTCAGAATCAATCAGGATTATTAGATTTCTCCTTGGGTACTTTATGTCACTCAAAAACTTCAACAGTCTGATTCTCTTGATATGGCCGTACGTTACTCTGGTGGTGATATTTGCTATTTTCATGGTCCTCAATGGTGGCATCGTTCTTGGGGACAGGAGCAGCCATGAAGCCTGCCTGCACTTCCCTCAGCTATTTTATTTTTTTTCTTTTAGTCTTTTTTTTTCCTTCCCTCTTATAGTGACACCCGGTAAATTTATCAATTTTCTCCATTCTGTGAGGATCTATTTTCTGCGATACAGTATCCTTGCAATTGTTTCTTTATTCCTCATCTGGAAATTTACTTATGCCCATAAGTATTTGCTTGCAGATAACAGACATTACACATTTTATGTGTGGAGAAAAATCTTTAAAAGACATGAGCTTGTCAAGTACATATTAGTTCCAGTTTACATATTTGCTGGCTGGAGTTTCACAGATGCACTGAAGTCAAAATCTGTTTTCTGGAACTTAGTATATTTTGTATGTCTGTTTGCCGTCACAGTTCCACAAAAGCTTCTAGAATTCCGTTATTTTATTTTGCCATATATTATATATAGACTTAATATTCCCTTGCCATCACTTTTGAAACTTTTCTTAGAGTTGATTATATATATTTTAGTGAATGTAATAACATTCTATTTCTTTTTGAACAAACCGTTTCACTGGCCAAATAGTGAGGAAATCCAGAGGTTTATGTGGTAACATTTTGGTTCCTAAAACCTGTTCTAGAGCTTTTTGTTACAAATAACACGTTACAATTTTAAAACTTCATCAAGAAAAACGAAGTATTCTGATGCTTTTGTAATAGAAGAAATGTGAAGCATGTAGAGTTTTTGGACTGTTTTTATAAGGGCACCATCAGTAATTAATTCTTAAAAGATCAGGGAAATTTTACCCATATTCCCAAAATAATGTGAATGTATGGACATTTTGTTCATACCAGTTATGCTACAGAAGTCTTATACATTGATTGTTTTCATTGTATTTCTTTCTGTACATATGTAACAAGTGATTGGAAATAAGTTTGATTTAATGTCAGTCAATTATTGTCTTTTTACTATATTGGGTAATATTGTTTCGTGCTTGCATACAGTGACATCTAATTTTTTTATAATGTTTCTGGTCCAGGGATACACAATATTAGTGTATTGCAACTAATGTGTCTCAGATTAAGGCTGAAATCTTGAATTTTTTTTCTGGAAGGAAACTTTCAATCAGTGGCGTTATATAGAAATGGATAGGGGTACAGTTGTGAGCAAGGAGGAAATTGACTATGAGCTATTGATTATGAGCAATATTTAAATCACATATCATGGGCAGATATTGTATAATATACTTGATTTGTTAATTACTGAAAGAATTACCGTATATACTTGAGTATAAGCCGAGTTTTTCAGCCCATTTTTGGTGCTGAAAAAAACGCCCTCGGCTTATACTCGAGTCAGCCGCTACGGCACCATGCCTGGCCTGTGCTGGCGTGGCTGCAACCGATCACGCCTCCAGGGCAGCATCGCCGCCGCGGCTGTCTACCCGCTGAGGGCCGCACAGGCGGCCCCAAGCGGGCTCTCCTTCCCCATTAACGGGCGCCCAGGGCTCCCGCGAGCTCCTGCGTTGCGCGCTTCTAGCTTCACCAACAAACCGCCAGGTTCAAGCAGCCTCCTCCGCCCCCTACCCAAGCAGCGAAGAGCGCATGCACTCCGGGGGCAGCGAGACAAAGTGCTTGGCTGCGCCATGGCGGGAGCCGCCGAGTGGAAGAGGGCCGCCCTTTCCTGGGGAGCGTGGCGTTTGCGGCTCTCCTGTTCAGTCCCCAATGCTGCAAAAACTTTCGGAGCTGCGGGCTCTCCTTCCCCATTAACGGGCGCGCTTCCAGCTTCGCCAACAAACGGAGCTGCAAATCTGGTAATCGCTTGTGGAGCCTCGGCACGAACCCCCTTTCCCCGCACTCCCCCCCCCCCCGCACTCCTCTGGCAGCAGCAGGCGGAGAAAGCCCCGCTTCCCCCTGGCTTTGATGGCACACGTGAGTTGGCTTCCCACTCTTTTTTTTTTAACTCTCCTGCTCCTCCTTCTCCTCCTCCTCCTCTCTTCTCCCCTTGTTGTCTGGTCTTCCCTAAGGAAACTCGAGGGCTCACACTTCCAGGTGTTTCTCCCTGTCTTTCTCCCTGTCAATGATGTTTTCTTCCCTTCCCTTCTCTCAGCCCCATCCTCCTTCACCTTTGTCACCACAATCCTGAACAGATGAAGTTTGTACTTCTCAAGAAAGGTTGGATGTTCCTTTTGAGGAGGGAACCTAGTGTGACATCTGTATGTTGACCTACTACTAAGCCATGGCATGTGTGCACATGCAATAGAGGCATGAGGGAGAGCTGTGAAAGAGATGGTGGCTCTCCAAAACAGGATGTACATGCAGCACATACACATGCTTTTTTCTTGCAAGGGAGAGAGTGACTCTGTTTGGACATACAGATGATGAGGAGGAATCCAGTTTTGAAGGATTTTAACTCTTGTGTTTTAGCTTGGCTGCTGATTGAGCTAAGGTTTTTGTACTTTTAAAGTTATTGTTGATACCATATTGGTTTTGTTGGCTCTCTTTTCCACTTACAGAGCTAGTTTACTGTTTTTCTTTGAAATAAATATTCAAAAACATTTAACCTACTGATGCCTCAATTAATGTAATTTTATTGGTATCTATTTTTATTTTTGAAATTTACCAGTAGCTGCTGCATTTCCCACCCTCGACTTATACTCGAGTCAATAAGTTTTTCCAGTTTTTTGTGGTAAAATTGGGTGCCTCGGCTTATATTCGGGTCGACTTATACTCGAGTATATACGGTAGATACCACAGGTTGCTATACTGAAGATATGAATCAATTTGTAGTCTCAGCATAAATCATAAATCTTTACAGGGCATGTTATTATTAACCAAATATAAGTTCTCAGTGATATAAGATGGCAGTTCTGCTGATTGATTTTGTTATCAACATAATGTCAAACTATGGCAGTTAAAAATAAATAAATAAAACCTAAAAATTTTTAATTCTAGTGATAAATGTGCATGCTATATACCAAAACAGAAAAACCAAATCAGTGTTCCTTATATTTAAGGGCTATAATACTTGGGCTGAAGCATGCTTAAGAAGTGAAAACAAATATTTAGAACTATACTCAATAAGAGCACTTAGCAATGAATACAGTTTTTCATCACAAACCAAATATTAACACAATTGTGTTGGCAATAAATGACAGAATTTGCTTTAGCTTTTTTGTCTGTGTGAAATGTGTTCAAGAGTGCTCTTCCAGTTATAACAGATTCATCCCTTTTCATTAATGTACGCTTAATTTTCCACAGCTCATGTAATAGGAAAATAATACAGGTTTTGAGGTGGAAAAGGATAAAACATCTATCAAATTAGAGCAAAGCAAATTAGAAAATGTATCTTTAGGGAACCTTCATATGATTCTTAATTGGAAGTACAGAAATGGTTATTGTGATTTAATTTCTCACATGATGGAAAGGCTCCCAGTGAAAATTGTTTGTACAGTATCTTAGCTTTTCCAAATTGTTCTTTTGATTTTAAAATGACCAATTTTAAAGTATATGTCAGTAGATTTGTCATTCTGTGCATCTTTAAAAATTGCACAAATAGCACTTGGCTTCAGTAAACCTTCTGTGCGGAGAATAATCACAAATATCACACTTGCTCACAAAGTTAATAGAGAAATTTAAATTTCCTATGAAATATGAAGAACAAAAAGTTGACAATTTACTCTTCATTTAATTTTATATTTTTTGAAATGATTATTGTCTCTATTTTCTAATAATTTCTCCTTATGGTTATCATGGCTCTTTTTTAGAATATTTAATTTATTAAAAAAATTAAAATACAAAGCACCAGAATATTTTTTAAAACATTTAAAAAGTGTCTTACAAAGATTAACACCATATGCACATAACATCCTCCTTAGTTGAATGCTGATAAATATAATACAACCATGTTAATTTCCCACCCCTTACAAAACAGGCCAAAATAATTTTAAACTACTAAATCTGTTTACAAATTGTTAGCCTGTCATCTACTATATCAGTATCAAAATAGTTAAAAGCAAAAACAATAGTAATGTATAAAATGATAAGAGTTTATCAATAATAATGGGGAAAAATGACAAGATTAAAATTCCAGAACCCTTTGTTAACAAACTGTTGTTATAATCAACTCATAGAAAATTTACCACAGTTTCAATCCAAAACCATCCCCCAAAATTAAGCTTAATTGATTCCGGGTCAAATATCCATGTTTGTTTCTTAATGCGATCTCTTATAAATTGCTGATTGATTAAATACAGTAAATCCAATCTCCAAAGCCAATCTAACTTTCCAAAAAACCCCAGATGTGACCATTCCCCAATTAAATGTATTAAGTTTCTCCATTTTCTTTCACGTCGGCCCTGGAAAAAAGTCACTTAGGACCATTTTTCACACTTATAACCATTTCAGGATTCCCATGGTCACATGGTCAAAGTTTAGATGCTTAGCAACTGATTCATATTTATGATGGTTGCAGTATGACAGACCTGACAAAGAAAGTCAATGGAGAAGTCAGATTCACTTAACAATTGGGTTACTAACTTAACAAGTGCAGTGATCCATTGAACAGTTGTGGTCAGAAAAGTCGTAAAATGGGGCAAAATTTACATAACAACTAGCTCACTTAGCAACAGAAATTTTGGGCTCAGTTGAGGTCATAAGTCAAGGATTACATGTAGATATAGTTCCATCGAGGGCTACACAGTGGGTCTGTGACAATTTGCTGTGGCTAACTCGCCACAGTCAACTTGCTGCAGCCAACTCGCTGTGGGACAAGAGTTACACTAATACCAAAGAAATTGTGGAATAGAATCATTAAAGAAAGGATGCAAAAGGAGGGACAGGATGGAATGTGAATGACAAAAATTAAAAATATATTTTTTATTTATTTGAAATAATTAAATTGAATTGTTGAATTGTCCCTGTGAGTTGTCCAGTAAAGCTGACCCATTAGTTCAGGGCTGTCAAACTCTCGGTGATACACGCTGGCCACGCCCAGGCCCAGTTTAGCGAAGGGGAATAAAGTCCTGATACGTCACATGACGCTACCATGATGATGTAAGTTTGACACCCCTGCTCTAGTTTCTTCATTTATCTTTTGTATGACAAAGTTGTTGGCTAGCCAAGTCACTCAGCAATTACTTTAGTTCATTCTTTCAATTACATTCCCTCATTCAGCAATCCATATCAGTTTGGCTCAGTCCCTTTTTCTGAAAAAGTGGTGGTTCCTTCCCCACCCATCCCTACATGTTGCCTGGAGAATCGTGTTTCTCCCTTGGATGTCATTCATTCAGAATTTGCATATTTTCCAAAATCCATCTTTGCGTTTTCCTCACTGTTGCTATTTACAGAGTAACATACCACTTTTCCCGATGCATAGATTCCTCTATTCATTATGCGCTCCTAACAACATAGTTATCACACTTTCTGACACACATTGTAGCTTTTTCGTTCATTAATCCTGTGCCTGCTTTCCCTGCACAATATTCATCAGCTCCATTTCTAATAATCATTATTCACCTCAATTGTATCCTTCCCTCTTCCCTTAGTTTCACTGGAACACATATTTATTTATTTTCCCTGTTTGCCATTTTACATTTCAGGTTGCAATTTTCCTTACCTTCAGATGAATCTGCAGGCTAATTCCCCAGGAATAATTGCATTATTACTGCTATTGCTATTTTTATTTCTAATGGAAATTATATTCAATTATCGGAAAAAGGACCGGTATCAGAGCTGAACTTGTGATTTGGTAGGAATAACTGATTCTTTTAAAAAATTGCTATTTCATTTCTTTTAAAAAGAAATCCCGGATAACTTCCGGTTTGCGTGGCTTCGGGGCAGCAGGAATTCGCGACAGCTCGCGATTCCTGCTGTGCTAGCCGTCGAGGTACCCCCGATCCAGATGGGTCAGGGGGATATGGCTGCCCTGTAGGGACAGCTGAAGAGAGAGGGGAGTCGGATAGGGAGGTGGGGGTGTCGCAGACCCCCCCTTCTCCGGGAAAACCCCTTTTTCCCAAGGCGGTGGAGCGGCGGTCAGCAATGGCCACCACGAAGAAGCCAGCAACCGGGTAAGAACTGTGCTGGAGGAAGTGTGAAGAGTGAAAGTTCTGTCTGAGCCGGGTCAAGTAACACCTTTTAAATTGCCTGGAATTGAGCTGCTTGAATTGCTGGAGGATACATTGTATCCCTAAGAAGAGCAAAAAGCGGCGGAGAAGCTGTTAAAGGGAACTTTTTTTTTTTTTACTCTCCCACCCCACGGAAAAAGCAGAAATATTTGGATATATTAGACATTGAAAGTGGATTGCTTTGAAAGCTGAAGCTAAGAGACAAAGGGATTTTTGGACATTGAAAAATTTAAGAAATTGGAAAATCTCTGCTGGAGGTATGGATTTTTGATTATTTAAAATTGTCATTGCAAGTGGGAAGGGAGAAAAAAAAATTGGAGCAGAAGCTGAAAAAGGAGGAGATTGTCTAGAACGTCTTTGTGGATCCCAAAAGAAGATATATGGTAATTGGACCTCTTTGATTAAAAATTAATCCAGAAAGAGAAAGAGAAGAAGGAAGAAAAGTATTAACTTTTGGAATTTTTTTTTAATTGTTTTTGATTATCTTTGATTAAAAATACTTGTGGTTGTTGTGGTTGTTTCCCTTTTTATAATGGCATTGTTTGTGGATGAACTAGAGATTGAATATCAAAAATATAAAAAAGAAGATACTTTGGGCGCTTTGTTTCAATTCTTAGAAATGGCGTTATGTTCTGTTGAAAAGTTGATTACGCAGCAGAAGGACTGGGACAAGGACGAAGAGGAAGAAGAAGCCATTTTTGATGAACAATGGGTCCATTCCGGAGAGGAGGAGAAAAAGGATAAGAAAAAGGGGATTTTAAGAATTATAAAAACAACCAAAAGAGAGAAAAATGAGCGAAAAGATGGAGGCAAGGTTAGAAAGCAAAGGAAAAGGAGTAAGAAAAGCGAAGGGAAAAAGCAAAGGGGTAGAAAGGGCAAGGAGAAGAATAAGCAAGAGAGAAAGGGGGGGAGGAGAAGCCTTAATGGGGGGAAGCAAGACCTAAAGAAAAAAAGTTTATTTAGAGACAATGGGTGAATTTAATTTAGATTAAAAGAGGGATTCTGGAGGGTATATAAGAGTGTGTTTTTATATGTATATTTAGAATATAAAATTTATTATGTAATTTTAGAATCTTTTAAACAGAATCCCAAGAAAGATTGCTATATGTAGTATTTCTAAGTTAGGGTAATGAGTTATAGATGTTACTCCAATTGGTGTACAGGAGGAGTATAGTAAAAGAAAAAAAAAAGATGAATGGATAATTGGAAATAAAACAGACAAAGAATGTTGTTGAAAATGGTAATAAGATATGGAAGGATATATATGCTTTTTTTTTTTGGATTTTGTATATTGATAAAAGGCAATAAAATTTTAATTAATAAATAATTTGGATGGAAAAGAGAAGTAGGGACAAGATATGAAGTTAATATTATATGAAATATTGATATTATAATCTGGAAATGTTATGCCTTATTGGTCTTTTATTATTATTTTTTCTTAGAAAAGAATTTATAAGCTGCTATGCCTTGATTCTTTGTGCATTGTTCTTATAAAACTGATAAAAATGGTTTTTATATATATATATAAAAAAGAAAATGATAATAAGATATGGAAGGAGATATGGGTTGAATATGATGTTTGAATTTGTGTCTGTGTAAAGAGTTTTAACCCGGGAACAGACAACCTTCAGAAAATATCTTTTAGTTTTGTTTATGTTTTGTGTTTGTATGTTTGTGTATTGTGTTTATGGTAAAACTAACAAAATTTGTTTTTTATAAAAAAAAAAGGAAAAAAGAATCAATAAAACCTTGGAGGAATGTTAGACGAGAATAATTTAAACAAGCCAGAAAGAAAAGAATATGATGACTATAAAATGGATAAATATGGAAGAGAAATGAAATTGAATAGGAGTAAAGAGAAATAATGAGAAATTTGCTGAAAGATGTTTGTGTGTCCATATGGAGATGGGATAAATTGGAATTATGCTGTATAAAAATAATGTTTTGTTTGACTTGTAAGGATTTACAATGTTAAGAGGTTTTATGTGTTTATGTATTTAATGGTTAATGATGTGTTGTTTTATCTTTAAAATTAATAAAAATTTGTTTCAAAAAAAAAAAAGAAATCCCAATTAAGCAGAATATTTATGAGTCAGAGCTGAAATGGGTGCTCACTGCTGATGTTACTTACTTTAGGTAATGAAATCTCTGCAAGAAAAAAACTAAACTCAGAGAGCACCCAAAAAGAAATCCATCCCTGGTTAGGTGAGAAATGAAATACTTGCTATCAGGGATGACCTACCCTTTTGGAGAACATGTTTAAAATCAGGCAAAGCATACCATGTAAAACAAAAATTATTCTATTAAAATCATTACTTGGAGGAGTTAGGAAAAATAAACACAGATAAGTTAGATTCACATGGTGGCACTGTTGAGCTGTGCTTACTGAACAACTTGCAGCATTTTTAACAGCTTTTGACTGAAATGTTTTAAGAATAGTTAGCCTGCAAAATATAAAGGAAAATGTTTTAATTAAAAATTGGGGGGGGGGGGAGGTTGGTTGGTCCTTGAAAACTGGAATTTTATATATAGTGGAACAATCCTCTTACTCTAGTAAAATGCATCTAGTTCTAATTGTAAAGCACACAATGCTGAAATAGATGGGTCTTTCTAAAATATTTATTCTCTAAAATTGGAATTAGTTGTACTTTTAAAAATAGATAATCCAAGGGTTTTTCACCATCAGTTCCTTTGTGTCACCTGTATTCAGATGGAGTACTTGGAGTCAAGAAAGTCTAGTCTCTGAAATAGATATTTCTCTTTGTCATCCAGGGGTGTGTCTTCTAGTTATGGCCAACAAGACCAAGATGACAATTGCAAAAATGGAGCTTTGATCACATTGTTGGGGCTGTCATCTTGATTTTCTTTTATATTTTCTGTGGAAACCCATAGTGGTATCACTTTAACCTTTGAACCTGCATAAGGATCTCTCCTTCCCCTCCCTCTCTCCCTCCCTCCCTCTCTTCTCCTTCCCTTCCTCCCTTCATCCCTCCCTCCCTTCCTTCCTTCCGTCCCTCCCTCCCTCCTTTCCTTCCTTCCCTCCTCCTCCTCCTCCTCCTCCTCCTCCTCCTCCTCCTCCTCCTCCTCCTCCTCCTCCTCCTCCTCCTCCTCCTCCTTCTTCTTCTTCTTCTTCTTCTTCTTTTCTCTCTCTCTCTCTCTCTCTCTCTCTCTCTCTCTCTCTCTCTCTCTCTCTCTCTCTCTCTCTCTCTCTCTCTCCCTCTTATTTGGATAGCTTTGCCCTTCCACTGTATTACACTATTAAAAATGGCCCATCATAGTGCAGGCCCATCATTTGCTATGTTGTTTATAAAACATCCCACAGATGTAAAAACCTAACCTAAACCCAGTGATTGGCATCATAATTAGCATACATAGCTCAGGAACACTGGCATTTAATTTGGCTTAATAAATGCTAAATTTCCTTCCTTTGGTAAATTTAACTTTCAGTTCAAAACATCTTGTGTGTCTACACTTGAACTGACATCAATACAACCAAAAATATATCATTGCAGCAACAAAAAAATAATGGCCAAAAAGATGCACGGATTCATACACTTACTTGTGATATATTCTTTTAATATCTTGGAAGAATATTTTTCTCTTTCTCTGCCATGATCATTAGAAAGTTGTGATATACTTTCTCTAATTCCCCAGGTTTTCCCCAGATTAAAAAGGAGTGAATTAGTAACAATTGTACTTAGCCACTGTAATATCTCTCTCGAATTGTTAAATGCACACTATTGTATGCCGTCCGGGATCATATGTAAGATGGCAGTTATACAAATGTAATGAACAAATGAATTTGTATTGTCATCTTATGCATATACTTCCTCCTTCCAAGTGTATAGAATTGTGTGTAGAGCTGACATCTGCAAATATCTGCAGAAAAGATCTGAACACAGCCATGGAATTCAATAGGTAGCCATAAAATGTTACTTGGATTTTCTATGTTTAAAAAAAAAATCTTTTGAAAGGAAAGCATTTAACCAAAGTGGTACATCATAGATAAACAATGAAATTGATTCATTATAGTACTTGGATTTCTTGCATTTCATCCCTCATGACAGAAACTTTATATTTATTGGAACTGTTCAGTGCAGAAGACAGAAATGTGCAATAAAGCTGTGTTTTATTTTTTTACTAAAATGAGGGCTAAAGTGCCCAATATAATTACTGCATAGAATAATCAATTTGCTGATGGTATAGAATTGTAAATAACTACAAAATTGGTGATGCCTGTCGGAAAAAGAAGCGAGCAGGTTAATTCATTGTCCCTGTTATAGAAATAACACTGAAGAGTATAAATTGATCACTGTATTTATTCTGTGTTCACTTGCCAAATTGTTCCTCCTATTATTTAAAAGAATATAAAATGTCTGCCTGTTTATTTTCAAGATGCTTTTTAATTCTAATTTTCTTGTACAATGTGTTACTATTTTGATATGTGCATTCCTTTTCCCTTTAAAATACTGGTGCATCCAGAATTTTGTCTTGTTTAAGTAAAATATTCCCTTTGCTTTGATGTGAGCATTTTTGTTTGCATGCTGCAGAATCGCCAAATGAATGTTTTTTTTCACTATGTGATCACATATGGAATCAGGATTAATAATAGAATATTAACAGTATTTCACACTCCATTAGCACCACAACAGATTTTCTTTTTATTGATTAGGTGTCTTAATATTTCTATAAAATTACAATTCTCATGACTGGATTGTTTTGATATTAAATATAGTTGGTAAAATCTATGCAACACTTAATTGTATTGCCTCCATATTAAGATATAGTTTTAATTAGTTGTATCTCTATGAATGCAGCTTATTAGTATGATTTTACTCATAACTGGCTGAAAAGCTGCCCTTGAAAATAATTGGTTTTATTTCACCATATAATTTAAAATCTGGGAATCCCAAGAATAATCTCTGTAACTAACATTTCCTTCTTCAATAGAAGAAGAGGTGTTTGGTTTGCTGAATAGTTTTTCTAATTTCTTTTTTATTTCCAATTAATTTGCTCCAGAATATATTTAGGAAAAAAAATTGACAATCCATGACCCTTCGGGTAATTGTTTCAGAAATATTTTCTTACCAGATACTCTATCTGTATTGCTTTTATTGGGAAAGTTCTTTAAAAATTCAGGGAGATATTCAAAGATGTATCTGCCTTGAAAGTAACCCATACTGTAGTATATAAGTGTACAAACATCAACAGCTAACCACAGAAAATGTTTTATGACATAAGGACAGAGTTGGCTGATCTATCTACAAGCAAGTGTTCTTTATTGTGTGTGTATGTGTGCGTGTGTGTGTATAGAGATAGATAGATAGATAGATAGATAGATAGATAGATAGATAGATAGATAGATAGATAGAATGAATATAAATATATGTGTATGCTTTTGTGATAATACAGGCTGAGACAGAGAAAGAGGTATGTAAAGTAATCTTCAGCTTTCTAACAAGATAATATTCCAAGCACTTGGAAATTAGTTTGCTGCATCCTGGCTTCTTTCCTTTTTACAAAATATAAGGATGCTTCTATTGCAGGGGTCTTCAAACGTGACAGTTTAACACTCCTCCAGTCATGTTAGCTCAGGAATTCCGGGAGTTGAAGTCCACAACTCTTAAGCATGTCAAGTTTGAAGACCCTTGTTTTATTGCGATAGGAAAACTTGAAAAGGAGTGCAGAATATTTAGAACAGAAAGACCCCTAAAAGTGCCACTATTGTCAAGAAGGTCTGGCCATAGGAGTCTCCTTTAATTCTCAGATTAATTTTTAATGGACTGGAGCACTAACACTATTGGAAACAGGAGATTCATTAGAGAAAATATGGGCCATTTAGCATTCAATTTTCTGAAAGGACATAATATCACACCTCAACTCATTCTTCAATGTATGAATTGTAATCATGCAATTACAGAGACACGCCTAGCTAATTGCTGGCACAAGACCTAAATGCAATTCAAAACAATCTAATTCAGAGAGGTGCAGCTTTGAGAATGGGAAGTGGCTTTGGTCAAGGAAGTTGGGCATGTGATTGAAAAGGATTCCTCCTCTTTCATGGATATGAAATGCGAAACATTACTAGAAAACATCACCCAAAGGGCAGCTACCAGATTTTTTTAAAATGTTGCCTTCCAAGCTCTAATATAGATGCAGTCTTGATAATGATATTTCATTGACTGAATGTTACATTTTTCCATTTATACATGTATCTTTTTAGACATGGAGATGGAAACAAAGGGGCCAGCCGACAGTTCTCGCTCAACTTGACCCGGAGAGAGATTTCTGAAAACTATATAACTATGTAAAAAAGAGAAATGGCAATATGTAGTCTTCTGGATGCTTTTGTGTGCTACAAACCCCATCTTCCTTCATCGGAGACTAGGGTGGAGTTGTGCAACAATCTGTGGAGGGATATTCATGATGTTCTTTGCTCTTGTCAGATAATGAACTCATTAACATTTAATTGGACTGTATATTTGGTTTATGAATAAAATATTTAATTGAACTGGATAATTGGGTTTTATGATTTTAGACCTAGATGATAAACAGGGTTTTCTAGATAAGGATGTAGAAAAGAAATACAGTGCATCGATTACATGAATGTAAGCAGAAGCTTATCTCTTAGCCTTTTTCTCCAACATAGTGTGTTTTTTATTTTCAGCTGAATATTTATTCTCTTAAACAGGCAGGCAACAACAGCAGAAATTAAATAAAGCATGCCAGATAATATGAAAGATCTCTCCTATGCCACGTGCAATTCTAAAACACCCCCCCCCCCCCCCAGTATTCTAAGCGGCTTTAGAAAAGCTCAGAATATTCCTATGCCCAGTGTGCTACCTTCTGTCCCAGTTAAAACTATTGTTTTTAGAAAAAGACCAGCATAAAGGCTGTGTCATTTGCATAGCATCAGTTGCCATGAGGCATGAGCTCACTCTACATTGGTCCAAGCAAAGTTGCCAAGGTTGCGAAATTCTGATCTGTCATTATGCAATTTGGAATAGTCAAAGCTGGGCACAAATGCCCCATTAATCCCTCCCTCCCTCTCTGTCCCAGAGACAAACTCATATCCACATCAATTATTATAAGATGCTACACAGATTTTTCTCGTCCCCTAACACTGATATAATTCTAAATTCCCCCAGTGATAGATAAGAGTTTTGGCTGCTTGGTGCATCTAGAAAACAGTTATGTTAAGATTTCCCTTCAGCCAAGGGTGTTCTCCCTTATTAGTAGGAAGAAATATTTTCACAAGATTAATTTGATTCAAGTATTTCAGTAAGGGAATCCATTTCATTATCAACCTATCCAAAACAATTTGCATTCTGATTAGGACAAGACAAGAATGTCAGTCTGGACAGTAACATATAAAGAAAGTGACAGTAAATTTCAAGCCTCTCTCCGGGTGAAATTATAAAATGTATCGCAACGATCTTGCATTCATAGTGAAAATTCTATTGGAAACCTTAACATTTCCTTCTCATGTATCCCTTCCCCTCCAGAAGTTTAAAAAAAAATGACGGCGTTCTCAGTTTTATAGACAAGAAACTGCAGCATAGCAACCGAACAATAATTTCAGGATTTTAGATACACTGCTTCTGACAAAAACAAGGCTATTATGTTATCAATTTCAAAAACCTGTCAAACCATGAGGGTGGAATACAATTTGTAACTTATTAGCAAAAGCCTGCAGTATGGGTAACCAGACCTTAGCTATAAAATGGCATATAAAGCTACTAGATTTGGGCTACAAAGACACAAATGGCAACTAGATCCATTCCTGGTTACCATAGAAGGAAATCACAGAAAGTGCCTGATATTTAGACTTCAACTTCCAGAATTCTCAGCAAAGCTATGGCTTCCCATGGCTAGGGAAATAGTCCACATGTGTGGAGAATGCCACATATGTTAAAGTGGTATTTCACAACTTTGAGATGCGTAGCTGGTTAGAGAATTCTGGGAACTTAAAGTTGCCAAACTTAAAGTTTAGAAACACTGCATCAAAGAAATGTTCGATTGTTATTTTTCCTGTCAACATGGGACACTCAGTGGGATTGACAAAACCAGGGAAATCCAATAATCATCTTCATAACTAATCCTGCATTAAAACTACAGTATAAAGATAGTACCTCTTATGGGCCTTATTCCTCAGGCAGAATAGAAATCAGGAGTTAAAGCAACGTAGTTTTGGCTTCAATGCATTTCTGTTCATTCAAGTGGACTGGAGGCTGGCATTTTAAGTTGCTTGACTGTGGCCTAGGTCACACCATGTAACAGATAATCAGAGTTGGAAGGGACCTTGTAGGTCATCTAGTCCAACCCCCGCCCAAGCTGGAGACCCTATACCATTTCTGTCAAATGGCAGTCCAATCTCTTCTTAAAAGTCTCAAGTGGACTTTCAAGAAGAAATTGTATTTATTTCAGAGCTGTATGTATTCAGAGCTGTATGAATGTATTTATTTCAGAGCTGAACTAAGAAACAGGTTGACTCCCTATACAATACTTATTAAAGTTTGTGTAACCATTTGAATTGACTCTAAATTGTGTCAGCATGGATGTTGATTGGTCATTATTACCCAAGCATCTAAATTCCATTGATTATCAGTTACTTGTAATAAAATGCATTTTGGAGCATGAATGCAGAATGAAGGAGAAAATATTTAGAAGGCAAAAAAATCCAAACAAAACACCAAATAGCCAGCCAGTTGAAAACAAAAGAGTCCTGTGGAGAGATAAGGTCAATAGAAAATTGAAAATTAGATAGGAAGGTTCTCTTAGCTGCCTGGAAGGAATTAATAGGGACACTGAGGTTTATTAAATACGGCTTGCTGCCTTTTGTTGCTTGTTGACTAAATTACTCGTGACATAAAGAGCAGGTGGATGAGTTTCACAAGGGAGCATAGCTATCAGCACCCAAACTCTGACCTCTGGAAAAAAAACCTAGTATACCCTTATAGTTCTGCTATATAATGATTGTGTGAAAGTATCAATAGGGAATGTATTTCAAACATTTTGAGTGTTACTAAATGAGGCCATTGATGTCCTGCTTGGGAGGGTCACCTTCTGTCTCAAAATTGTTAGCTCTGAGGTGCAGAACTGTCCTACATATGAGCCTAAGATTTGTTAAACAATATTTTGTCTTCACATCGTACTGAATAACTCTGTGTATAACAAAACACACATATACTAACATACATTAGAGTGAAGCAGCAGATTTGGGGGCTCACAAAAAGGCAGCAAAGTGTTACTTAATTTGGTGTGCTTGGAGGGGTGCCCAAGGAATGTTCTTCATTGATGAATGTTATTTTTTAATCAAAATAAATTATTAGTTATGATTATTACCTATTATATATTATTACATAGTTTTGATTTTGATTTGGATTGATAAATACAAATATATGATTGTTGATTAATATTTCCCCTTTTGTGGTTCCCTGATATTACAAAGTTTGAAACTGATGGATGCCATCTGAATGTCATTAAAGAAAATTAATTCTCTTTTCAGTTACTGCATCTCAGCATATATCTTTTTTTCCTTGGTGTAACATAGAAACTCTACTCCAATTACATTCTTTATTTTATTTGTTTTTTAAAAGATTTATGGCTGCCCACCTCGCAACCATGACTTTGGGTAGCATATAAAACCAAACGATAACCCAGAACAATCCAAATTAAATGTGTGAGGTCAACAAAAAAAGTCACAGCAGAGAGTTAACTTGTGTTTCTGACCAACACCTATTATGAAAAGCTAACAGGATCAAAGCCATCAAGATTGCTGATGGATGCTTCTTCATAGGGCAGGTGCTACAACAGAGAAGGTGTGACTCTTGGGTCCAACAAGGTGGCATCGTTTGATCAAAGGTACCTGGAATATGCCAACCCTGCTAGATCTGGTGGGATGAGCATAGATGATGGGAGACAGAAGGTTCTGCAAACAGGACTATCTGTCTACCATCCCCCAATGTTTAACTACATTTCTAGAATTGTGGCCAGCATATTTTTGGAGGGCATATGATCAACTGTGTCAGTGACTCTCTTATTAGGGTCTTTCTCATTTGTTACAAAGTTCAAAAGACCTGATAAATGGCAACTTCTGTTTCTATGCCCTCTGACCATGCATAACAGTGGCAATCAATTGCAGCCCTTCATTTTATTTTATTTTATTATGATCATGGAGGACATTTTCATACACAGCAGCCCGACTTTGGAGAGAGAAGCATAGAATTAAGTGGAGGGAGGCAGTAGATGGCACAAGTTGATGTGATTCTTTTTCAGAAACAGAAGAAATGCAAAATCTTCTCTTGATGATAACATTTTGGTTATCCACTATTCCCAACCCTTGGTACACTCTGAAAAGAATGCAGAGGAGAGCAACAAAAATGATTAGCAGGTTGGAGGCAAAAATGTACGACGAATAATTACAGGAATTGGATATGTCTAGTCTAATGAAAAGAAGGACTAGGGAAGACAGGATAGCACTGTTCCAATATTTAAGGGGCTCCTACAACGATACGGGGGTCAAACTATTTTCCAAAGCACCAATAAGCAAGACAAGAAACAATGGTTGGAAACTGACCAAGGAGAGAAGCAACCTAGAACTAAAGAGAAATTTCCTAATGGTGACAACAATTAATCAATGGAATAACTTGCCTTCAGAAATTGGGGGTACCTTGAAGGCAAGTTATTCCATTGATTAGTTGTTGTCACCATTAGGAAATTTCAGAAATTGTGGAAACTCGCTGTCCTTCTCGTCGGCGGACCGGGGACTGCGACTGTCCACAGCTTCGGTCCATGCTCTCTTGTTGGAGAGCCCCAAACACTGTGATTAGGGGCTGAAGCTGCCTTGGAGGGGCGGCGGAGTAAGGGAAGCTGCCAGCCAGGTTGAGGGGAGCCGCATCCCCCCTCCCCGGGCTAGGCAATTTTTCCCCCTGAAGACGACTGAGCGGTGGTCTGAAATGGCCACCCTGAAGAGGTGGACTTAGCTGGACTAAGATTTGTGCAGAAGAGAAGAAAAAGGTGATCAACATAAGAACCGGGCAACTTGGCGCAACAATTAATTAAAAGGTACCACAGAACGGTATTTTAAGAATGTTTATGAAAGAATAAGAAAGCAGCAGATTTTTTTAAAAAAAGAATTTTATTGATTTTCTACAGACAAACAAGACAAACAAAACATTAAAACATCAACTCTCATATGTACATCCAGCGTGTCGGTTGGTTCATCAGTTTTGTGCATTCATTTTGTAGTCTCAATTACAATTATGTTACATAACAACTCATATTGTCAATCCAAACTTATATATCCTAATATCGCTATTAAAAGAAAAAAACTTTTGACTATACTTTTAATCATTCATACTTTATGAGATAACAATACTTTAAATAATTTATTCTGCAACAAATCATATAATCATACCAAATCAATCCTAAAAGCACTTTATAAATATAGTATACTGTCTAACATTCTAAATATTCTATTATCGTATTTTATCATCTAGCCATTGATAAAAAATATCCCAAATTTCATAAAATTGTTTGTCCTCTTGCTCTCTAATTTCAAATGTCAATCTACTCATCTCAGCACATTCCAATATTTTCTTAATAATTTCTTCCTGTAATGGTATTTTCTCATTCTTCCAGTTTTTAGCAAATACAATCCTAGCCGCTGTTAATACATTTACAATCAGGTATTTCAAATCTTTACTATATGTATCAGGTAAGATTCCCAATAAAAATATCTCTGGTTTCAAGTCTATGTGTTTCTTTGTCATTTTTTCCAACCACATGCGAATTTTAGTCCAATATTTTCTAGCGTCCTCACAAGTCCACCACATATGGTAATATGAGCCAGGTATCTGATGACATTTCCAGCATTTTTCAGATTTGTTCTTAAACATTCTTGCTATTCTTGTCGGGGGAAAGTGCCAGCTGTAAAACATCTTATACAAGTTTTCTTTATATGCTGTTGACATTGTCATTTTATAATTTTGAGACCACAATTTTTGCCATTTCTCTAAATCAATCCAACATCCAAAATTCTTCCCCCAAACAATCATAGTTTCTTTAACTTGTTCTTCCTCTAATTTATTTCCCAGTAAATAACCATATAATTTTTTAATCACCTTCTCATCAGTACCCATCAAGATCTTATCTAAATCAGTCTGATTATCATAGAATCCCTCCATTTTAGAATCTTCATCATACCTTGAATGTATTTGCGCATATGAAAACCAATTCATCCTTATACCTTGTTTCTCTAAGTTTTGAATCGATTTAAGTTCACCCTTTTCATCCAATAGTTCCCCATATCTAACTGTTTGTTCCTTCTTATAAATTATAGGATAGGAAAATGCTTCAATAGTCGATAACCAAACTGGAATTTTCAAATAACATTGTCTTTTTATCTTCTCCCAGTTTAACCACAAAGACTCCCGTATATAATGTCTTCTAAAATAACCCTGTGTTTTAGTTCCCTTATATCATAAAAAAGCATGCCAGCCCAACAGCAAATCATGCCCTTCTAGTGTCAACAATCTAGCCTTTCTTAATGTTATCCATTCTTTGACCCACATCAAACTTGCAGCTTGATAATACAATTCCCAATTAGGCAGGCCAAAACCTCCTCTAATTCTAGCGTCTTGCAAAAGCTTTAGCTTTCTTCTCGCTTTTTTACCTTGCCATATAAACTTCAACATGATTTTATTTAAATCTTCAAAATAGTCTTTTCCAAGCCTAATTGGTATTGTCTGAAACAAAAATAGAATTCTGGGTAAAATATTCA
Organism: Hydrophis major; assembly: GCA_033807585.1. Taxonomy (NCBI): domain Eukaryota; kingdom Metazoa; phylum Chordata; class Lepidosauria; order Squamata; family Elapidae; genus Hydrophis; species Hydrophis major. The sequence goes on from CM066331.1 coordinate 142,921,289, forward strand.
TCTTAATTGTTGAAATTCTCCCTATTAATGACAATTGCAAGTTTTCCCATTTCTTCAAGTCTGTAGCTATCTGTTGTTTAAGTTTAATATAATTATTCTCTTTTAATGTGCCACATCTTGCTGTCAAATATATCCCCAGATACTTAACCTTATTCGTAACTTGGATTTTCAAGAGGTCTGCCAGTTCTTCTCTTTGTCTCAGTAACATGTTCTTTGTCAAAATCTTTGTTTTATCTTTATTTATTTTCAAACCAGCCATCTCACCGTATGTCTCTATCTTTTCCAATAACTTTGGAGCTGTTTCTAGCGGATCTTCCAGAATAAAAGCTAAATCATCAGCAAAAGCTTGTAGTTTGAATTCTTCCTTTTTAATTTTCATTCCTTTTATGCTTTTATCATCCCTAATATTTCTATTCAACACTTCCAAAGTCAACACAAATAGCAAAGGAGATAGGGGACATCCTTGTCTTGTGCCTTTTCTGATATTAATAAAGTCTATGAATTCTCCCTCCATCATTACCTTTGCTATCTGTTTATTGTATATGGCTTCTATTGCTTGAATAAATTTTCTGGCAAAACCCATCTGTTCCAATAGTAATAACATAAATCTCCAGTTCACGTTATCAAATGCCTTTTGAGCATCTAGGAATATCAAAGCCATTTGCTTTTCAGGATGAGCCTCATAGTATTCCAAAATATCCAAGATTACTCTCATATTGTCTCTGATTTGTCTCTTTGGCAGAAATCCATTTTGATCTGGATGGATAAAATTATTTAAATATTTTTTAAGTCTTTCTGCTAAAATTGAAGCAAAAATTTTATAGTCTGCATTCAATAATGAAATAGGTCTATAGTTCTTAATTTGCAATGGGTCAGCCTCTTCTTTTGGAATAAGTGTAATATAAGCCTCTGACCATGTTTTGGGCATCATCTTCTTTGACATAACTTCATTCATAACTTCTAACAATGGGATGCTCAATAATTCTTGAAATGTTTTATAACATTTGATTATTTAATTTTCTTTTAGAATAGAGGCTCCCTTTGGCTATTTCTTTCTTTTTTTTGGTATAAATTATCCTTTTTTTCTGGCTGGGGGGGGGGGAAGAGTATTAAGAAACTTTGTAACACTGCCAACTAGAGGCTTGAAAATATTCTATTTGAATTGGAGAGAACTGTAAGAAGACTCCTTCTCAAGGACATTTTAATGTGATAAAATAGAGGGAGAGCATAGCAAAATATCCAAGATTACTCTCATATTGTCTCTGATTTGTCTCTTTGGCAGAAATCCATTTTGATATGGATGGATAAAATTATTTAAATATTTTTTAAGTCTTTCTGCTAAAATTGAAACAAAAATTTTATAGTCTGCATTCAATAATGAAATAGGTCTATAGTTCTTAATTTGCAGTGGGTCAGCCTCTTCTTTTGGAATAAGTGTAATATAAGCCTCTGACCATGTTTTGGGCATCATCATTATTACAGGTGTTCTCCTGGACTCTTATCAATATTTCAACACTTGAGGCTTGGCTTTGAAGCTGGTGGAGAAGAGAGTCATAATAAGAGCCTTGGACAACTAAATAAAGTGCAGTGTGCTTTCTTATATATATATATATTACTTGTGATACCCCTACTCACCAGCTGCTTTGTAAATTCCAATTCTAGTAATATTCTTATTTTTGCTTTTTATTTCAAAGGGAAAGCTTTTTCTATTCATATTTTTGGACCACTCTGTTTTTTTCTTTTTGATTATTGAGACTTCTCAATATTTTTGTTCTTTTTTTTCTTAATCAATATTATTATTTTGGGGGGTTTTTTTCTTTCTATTTTTCATTTTTTATGGTGGGCTACTTCGTAATTGGATTAGGGTATAGAAGAACCTAAAGATTTTTCTTCTTTTTCTCTCTTTTCTTCTTTGGTTTTGGGCCTTTTACTATTGGATTTTTCCATTTTGGATTATAATTGGCTACTCTACCAGTTGGATTAAAAGTCAAAAAGAATTTGAAGCTTTGGAAGCATTAAAATGAGCAGGAAATCAATATCAGCTGGCGTTTCTACCTCTACCTCTGCCTCCCCACCAGCTGGAGGACAACGTTTAATTCAGACAATGTTGAAGCAAGATAAAGAACAAGAAAAAGTAACTTTACAGATGATTATGCAAGGAATCCAAGATCTCAAGATAAAATCAGACACCATTGAACAAAGAATAGAAAACATTGAACAAAGAACAGAGAAGACTGATGAAAAAGTGGAAAATATTAAACAAATGATGGTGAAGTATGAGGAGAGATTCCAAAAAATTGAGGAAGAAGGTAAATAAAGAGAGGAAAAGATTGGAAATATTGACAGTAGATTAACAGTGGTTGAACAAGATAAAAGTGGGATGTTGAGATGGGAGTTGGAAAGGTCAGAATTTTATCTCAGATTTCAAAATATAGAAGAAGGAAAAGGACAAAACTTGGCTGTGATAATGATAGAAATTTTGGCGGATGCTTTGGAAATTACAGAGAAAAAGATGATGGATGGAGTAAATGAGGTATATCGAGTTTATACAAGATACGCGATGAGAAATAAATTACCAAAGGAAGTCCATATTAGATTTACTAAAAAAATCCATTAAAACACAAATACTACAAAGTGGTAAGAGAGAAGACATTGAAATACAAAGGCAAAGGGATTGTGGTTTTAAAACAAATACCCAGAAGAGTGAGAGAGATGAGAAGAGAATATCGATTTCTGACCAAAATGCTACTGGAAAACGAAGTGAATTATAGATGGCTGATTCCAGAAGGATTAATGTTTACGTGGCAAGAGCAGAGACATAGAATTGACTCAATTGAGAAAGCAGAACTTTTCCATGCAGAATTTTTTGGAAGAAGAGAGGAGGAGGCAGAGAAAAAGGTCTCATTAATTGAGTTTCAAGAGGAACAACTGGAGACTGAAAAAGAGAAAGGTGCAGTAGGTGGACAGGTGGATAGTAAAGAACAGCGTGAAGTGAGATCCACGAGAGTTGTTAGACCTAAATATAAAGCATAATCATGGAAGAAAAAAAACTGATTACAATGAATATAAATGGATTCAATTCAGCTGTTAAAAGAAGGAAAACCTTTCATAAATTAGAGAAATTAAAATTTGATATAATTTGTCTACAAGAAGTTCATATTAAAAAACAACATGAACAATTGTTAGTACAGCCAAAACTAGGGAAAATATTTACTTCTTTGACTCAATGTAAGAAAAGAGGAGTGGTTCTATATATTAAAGAGGCTATCCCTGCAAAACTGATCTACACGGATGAAGACGGAAGAGTACTAATGGTGGAAATAATGGACAATAATATAAAAATATTCTTGATTGCAATTTATGCTCTGAATGATAAACAAGAAAAGTTCTATAAAAGACTACACATGAAAATAATTGGACTGGACTATGTTAATATAATTATGATGGGAGACTTTAATGGAATTGTGGACAATAAATTGGACTATATAGAAACAACAAAAAAGCAAAATAGAAAGACTCTCCCTAAATCCTTTTTTAAAATGACAGACGAATTAACTTTAAAAAATATTTGGAAAGAAAGAAATGTTAAAGCTAAACAATATACTTTTTATTCAAATAGACATTTATCATCGTCCAGATTAGATATGATCTGGATCTTAACAGAATTAATATCTAATATTCAAAAAATATCGAAACAAGTACTTGGGCAGATCATGGCCCAATGACAATTAAATGGAAGGGACAAAAAAAAGATCGAGATGGACATTAAATAATACTATCTTAAACGAAAAAGATTTTATACTATGGATGGAGAAGGAACTGACTTTTTTCTTTAGAGAAAATAAAAAAGAAGATACTTCAATGCAGAATGTTTGGGATACAATGAAGGCATATGCTAGAGGTTTGATAATAGATTATATAAGAAAAAAGAATATTAGGAAAAGGCAAGCTTCTAAGGCCTTGGAAGATGAGTATAAAAGACTTGAAAAAGAATTACAGAAAATGCCACAGAAAAAAGATATTAAATTGAAGCTGGATGTAATTAAACATAAAATGGAATTAATAGAGAAAGAAGAACTGGCACAGAAAATTAGAAATTCTAAACAGAATTACTTTGAAGATGCAAATAAACCAGGCAGATGGCTAGCATATAAATTGAGAAAGGAGAAGGAATCAAGAAAAATATTGAAGCTAATAGATGATCAAGGCCAAGTTTGTTATGGTAATAAGGAGAAAAAGGAAATTATTCGAGATTTTTATGGGCAACTATATAAACAAGAGAATATTGATGAGGAAAAAGTCAAACAGTATCTACAGAATGCTAACTTACCGAAGATACCTAAAGAGACTGAAGAAATGCTAGAAAGCAATATAATAATCATGGAATTAAATGAAGCACTTAAGAAACAAAATAATGGGAAAGCACCAGGTCCAGATGGGCTTCCGGCAGAATTTTATAAAACACTTCAAGAAAGCAGCAGATTTTTAAAGGGAAAAAAAGTGAAAATATCTTTGACAGCTGAGCAGGGCTTTGAACCAGGATTGGAAGAAGCCAGAACAAGATATCCAAACAAATTGAATTAAAATACATTGCTAACAAATAGGCACAATTTAAAGCTGGATTTATGCGTTTTCAAAAAGAAGGGGGAAATATTTAAATTGAAGATTTTATTGGTTTGGAATACCGAGGTTTGGAAAGTGCCAAACAAATAAAATGGGGGGAAAAGGTGAGGATATTGTATAATGGAGATTGTCATCTGGTGAACAAAAATTTAAGCTGAAAAAGGGAAAGTTCCTATTTCTCTATGAATTGGATCTGATACAACGAAAAGGAAATATTGAAACAATATAACAAATACTCTAAAAAGTGAAAATTGAATTAGAACAAAAGAAAAAAATATGGATTGTTGGACTGATTGGTGATTTTGCTATAAACCCAGTTTGGGAATAGTTGTTAATCCAGAAAGTTTGAAGAAGAAAAAAGAAAAAGATTGGTGATTGGTTGATTTTAATGACTTTAAGGTATAAGAGTGTGTAATGATGATATCTCTGTGGGATCTAAAAATGGAACTTAAAAGATTGAAAGAACTACTACATGCAAGAGGTGAATCACTTGCCTCTGAGGTAAAAGCTATAGAAATGGCGATTGAAGAATATGAAGAAGAAACCTCAGAGAAGGAGGAGTTAGTTCAAGAAGAAACCATCTTAAATAGACAATTAACACAAAGAACACCACAAAGAAGAGGGAAAAGAAGGGGGGGTTAAAAATGGGAGATCTTAAAAAGTAACTAAAAAGAATATAAAAATCAGAAAGACAGAAAAAAACAGCAGAAAAGTAAATGGGGAAGGAAAATGTATATATATAGAGGGATATAAATCAGAGGGAGAAAAGCTTTGGAAAAACAAAAGGGAAGAGAGGTAATGTGGAACAGGAACAGGAAAGAAAGAAATATGGGAATTGTAAAATAAAGGAAAAATTTTCCTTACCTAGAATACATTGGGACAATGGTTAATGAATTAAGAGGGGATTCCGCATTGATATGAGGGGTAATAATAATGTACTTTGCAATTACAAATTATAGAATATAGTTTATTGAGAGGAGGGAGGGGCACTGATATCTACTTAGAAGATGAATGCATTTTCTTATTTTTATTGTTACAAGAAAGGTTAATGTTTATTATATATATTGAAATGATTTGTGAGGAGGTTTAAAAATGAGATTAATATCAGTGACCAAGCAAAATGGATTAATTGTTTCTTTCTTTTTTATTCTTTAATAAAAAATTTTGATACCATAAATAAAATTTTATGGAAGTAAAGGGAGAAAATACATTGCAGAATCTGACTGAAAAGTGCAATATAAAGTGGTTTATTTTTCTAGGGATTGATTATTACTATAACTAAGTAAAATAGATGTTTAATTGGGAATTACAGATGAGGGAATTAAGGCATACTTAAACCACTAAGGTGACACTCCAAACTAGTAAAAGGGGAGGGGAAATTTATGTTTTGTTTTATGTGAAAAACTTATATTAATCTAGACTTTATGAAAAGAATATGCGATGGAATTGCAAATTTGACAAGATAAAAAAGAATTAAAAGGGAATAAGTATGAAGTTATGGAAACTATTAGTGTCAGCCCTCAAGATACCTTCCTCTGTTGCTTTTCTGCTATTATTTCATTATTTCTCTGGGCTGTCATGACAACGGTGGGAGAGGGGATTTTGCCAGGGAAGAAGACTGGAGGTGTTTGCACTCCTTGCTGGGCTAGCAAGGGGAGGGGGGATTCTTTTCTTTAACTTTCTGTTTCTTGGCTATCTTCTGTCCTCTTTTGCGCAACTGCGAACTTTTATCAAAATATGTCAAGGTCATTTGACAAGACACTTCATCACCATCTGGAGATGACCACCTGAGCTTATTCAGAAGTTTTAATTGGAAGAATAATTTGAACTTTGGGGGGTGGGAACAAACCTAATTCTTTGTATGTGGATTCTACCCGCCAATTTCTCAGTTTCGGAATTGATTTGTAGCTTCCACTTTATTTTCCAGTAAAAGGATAACTTTGCTCTACACCATGGAGTCTGAGTATTTCTTTCTTGGGATCTAAAGGGAGCACAGCCTGACAATTAGTGATTTAAATGAAAAAAAGTACTTTGGAAAAGGCAATGTTTAAAAGAAGCGTTAAGGCTTAAGAAATACATTTGAAATAAATTGAGAAGATGTTTAGAATGAGAGTAATATTAATGAATAGCATTAACTTGCCTGTTCCTTTTCTTATATAAAAGTTGAGAGGTAAAATGAGAAAAGAGTACTTTAGAAAAGGCCACACTTAAAAGAAATGTTAATGTTTAAAAATATATATTTGAAATAAATTGAAATGAATTGAGAAGATGCTTAGAATGAAAGCAATATTACTTAACAGAATTAATGTGTTTGTTTCTTTTCTTATGTAAAAGTTGAAATGGAGAAGTAATAATAGAATTAAGTTAAAAATAGACAAGACAGAATGTTGAATGTAAATATGAATGTATAGTTACTGTCATATTTGCATGTAAAAGTGGTGACTCGGAATTATGTTGTACACTGAAAAGAGCCTTTTTAATGTTGTTTTGGAAAAAATGAATAAAACTTGTTTAAAAAAAAAAAAGAAATTGTGGGTACTCCATCACTGAAGGCTTTCAAAAAGAGACTGTCAACTATTGGTCTGAAATGATGTAGGGTCTCCTGTTGAGCAGGAGGTTGGACTAGAAAGCCTCTGAGGTCCCTTCCAACTCTATTATTCTATGTTCTGTATTCTATCTACCTTCAATCTATCAGCATCTCCATCATATGTTTCTTCAGAGTGGTTGGGCTGGCAAAAGATCTAACCAGCTAACCAATGGGGTGAAAGGTTCCTAGCAGACCTGTGGAAGGTTGGATTTAGAAAAGATTGCAGAGGCATGGATCTATGTCAACAGATGGAGGAATGGTTTCTCAGCAGGCTAATTACAGACTATTAAATTGTTTACTTTAGGGAAACTCTTCCTCCAAGTGAAATTGAATTATCAGGCTGGAAGATTTTCTTCCATTTTCCTACAGAAATACCATTTTTTTCCTGTCAGATCACTTTGATCTAACCCTGCTCAGCAGTAGAGTGGCAATGTGACAGAGCAGGGGTGTCAAACTGGCTGTCCATGGGCTGAATGCGTCACACACAGGCCACACCCACCCCAACTCTGCAAAGGGGAAAAAAATGTCACGAAACGTCATGTGACGGCAACGTGATGTAGCGAGTTTGACACCCATGTGATAGAGGCTCCAAGTCCTCCACAATTGATAAATGGTCTTTTCTCATGGATGGGCCAAGGAGATTCACACAAACAAAGAACCAGCAAAGGAGAGGAAAAAAAACTCCAGAGACATTCCAGAGACAGGAAGTCTAGTCCTGCCAAGAATGTAATAAGGGTTAACGGAGAGGCAGTTTCTGTAAGCAACACCAGAATGTTTCCTTCCTGCCTTCCTTACAGGATTAGGCCAGTGATTTCTTCTAACAACCGGTTCTCCGAACTGCTTAGAATGTTAACAACCGATTCTAGCGAATAGGTGCAAACTGGTGGAATCCCACCCCTGCCTTCAGTTGGAAAATACTATTTTCCCCATCATCCCCACTTCAGGGAACAGTCATGCTAGCTGTCATTGACTGCACACTTAGACTTTGAGTTAACATTTAGATAATCCATTAGATCGTGGAAAACTACATTGCACGGAGTTCAAATAGAACATCAGATTATCTAAACAGATACAAAACTGATTTATGAATGAGAGAGCCAAACTCTTAAACTATTTTCTATGGCATATATCTTATTGGAGCATTAACTAAAGATGCAAATCTACTCAATACATTTATCTTAAAATTACCACTAGAAAAAGTATTTAAACCATTATTTGATTACAATAGGAAATCACTTGAGTCTTATTAGCCCATCTTCCCTCTTTCATATATTGTATTCTTGGCTGCACCTTTTTCGTAATTTTGCCATTAACTCTACACTGGATCTACAATGACAGTGGATTTTTTTTTTTTGTCACATTCCCTCCTAAGTTTATTATTTGAATGAAATGTTTCCCAGCTGCCTCCTCACACGTAGAGGGGAAACGTGTGGTGCGAGCAGCCTTTGCAGGCAAAAAGGAACATACTTAAGCAGAGTAATTGAGCAGATCTGAACGATAATATTGGAAGATATTAAACCTGGAAACTGCCTTTGTAAACAAAATTAGTGAGCTATTTAAAATGGCATCATTAACATAGCTGTCAGGAAAGAAAATCCTCAAGAAGACAGACCATTTAAAAACCCAGTTGTGAAGTACACGCTGCTCTCATTTAAAATGGAGTTAAGAAAGAGAGGTCAATTTGGAGGGTTATTTTTTTCTCAGTATAATCATGAAGAGAAAAGGATAAAATTGTAGTAAGTGTTTTTTGTCAAAACACTGGAAAATAAATAAGATTGAGTTCTTTCTTTCTTTCTCTGTTTAAGTCTCAGTAGGAGACAGAATAAAATCTCTGCTGCAGAGTTTTTTATCTGCGTGCACAAGGAAAGCACTGAAGATGGTTGCTTTTAGGCAATTAGGAAAATGAAGCCAATGGTGGATTTTCTCTGTGGGTTTTTTTAAATGAAAGTTTTCCACTTTCGTTTATGAGCTATTGTGGAGTAATAGTGACAATGTAGATTGAGAACTATCTGATTTTGGAGTTCAATGGAAGAAGCACATCTAAAACCAGCTTTTCACAAGCAGCAGGTTAAGTAATAAGTCTATCTGTAATAGACAGATAAAGCAACAAAAAATGTTCACATTTCAGAACTGTTTATATTTCTAAAGTGTGATTGCATATCTCCTTAAAGTGGAAGCCCAAATTTGGTTTATATTGAAATTTAGATATGAAGTGATCTACAAGCTATTCTTATATAAGTTTTTGGAGGAAATGTCCATCTGGGTTCAGTTTCAAATGGGGAGAAAGAGACTGGAAACATGGAGTCTGCTTGGAAGGATGGTTTAATGGTGGACGGGACCACATGGTTTGAGGTCCTGGACAAAATTAACAAAGGTGGGGGCTGCTTTCCAAGAACATGTGTTTTCTTTTCTCATCCAGGGAGGTACAATATTCTGCCTTTTTAATATTTCCTAGATTATTTCATTTTTCTAGGAGAAGGGTGGGTGCTAACTTTCTACGAAGTACTGCTCTGATAAATTTAAGAACAGGAGGAATATCTGGAAGTGTTGTGTCCGCGAAATGATGCCAGGAGTCGGTGACTTCAATTCAAGCTCTTTTATTGAAAGTTGGAACCGAACTGGCGTAAAGGAAAAAGCCCGCGGCTTTTATTCCTTTAGCCGCGGCAGCCGCGGCCAATGGCACCGCTTTGAATCTCCCACGATCCGAATGGACCAATCGCGGGAGATTCTCAGTGAGCCAATCGGCGCGGCTCGCCTGACCAATCGGAGAGCCCCGCGCTTTGGCCAATCAAAGCGCGGGGATCTCAAGAATGTTAATTAAGGACAGAACACCCCTCCCCTCTTGGTTCAGTCCTTACGTCGCGTAGTCACGTAGGTAGGCGGGGCTCCGTCTGAGCCTACTGGACCTGCGCAGCTCAGTCGTAGGTTGGATCCCGGCCGGTTCGGTCGGGATCTCTGCTGCTCCTGCTGCCGTCGTGGGAACTGGCTGGTCGGTCGGGCCGGGCCGCTCTCCGGAGCTCCCTCCTGGGCCTCCCGGGTTGGTTGAGCTGCGGGTTTTGCTGCTCCCGCTCGGTCTTTCCGGGTCGGTCGAGCTGGCCTGGCTGTCTCTTCCTGGCGAGGGGTCGTGATGGCTGCTTTCTGGTAAGTACGGCTCGTTTATTCTTCTTTGGTTTTGGTCCCCTGGGTATTCCCTCCCCCCTTGGTTTTTGTTGTGGGGGTTGGTTTCGCCTGTTTGTGCGTCGGTGGTCTCTTGGTTGGTAGTCCTCGACCTTAGTTGGTCGATGTGGCGTTTCCACGCTCGTCCGTCTGCTGTTTGTAGCCGGTACGAGTGTGGGCCTGTTATTTGTGTGATGACGGCCGGTATCCATAGTGGGTCTCCCGTCAGGTTTCTTGCGTATATGGGGTCGCCGGGTGCGAAGGTTCGGTGTTTGCTGTTTGAGTCTGGGGGCTTCTCCGGGTTATATGTGGGGTGTAACCTGTCAAGTGGGGACCTTAGTTTCCTGCCCATTAATAGTTCGGCCGGGCTCTTATTGGTTGTGGTATTTGGGGTTATGTGTTGGGTGAAGAGTAGTTTGTTTATTTTCTCCTGGATCTCCCCGTGGTCTATTTTCCGGATGGTCTTCTTAGTGAATTGGACCATCCGTTCCGCCCTACCGTTTGCCGCCGGGTGCGCCGGTGCTGTCAGCGTGTGGCGGATGCCCCTTTCCGCTAGGAATTTTTCGAATTCCAGCGAGGTGAATTGGGGCCCGTTGTCGGAAACGATGATGTCTGGGAGTCCGTGTGTTGCAAAGAGTTTGCAGAGTTCCTTGATCACGGCCTCCGTGGTTGTCGTCTTCATGTTGCTTACCTCCAGCCAGTTGGAGTAAGCGTCAACTGTTATGAGGAAGGTATGTCCTTTTGTGGGCCCAGCGAAGTCTATGTAAATCCTAGACCAAGGTCCCCTTGGGGTTTCCCACTCCAGGACGGGTGCTGTGGGTGGGCTTGGCCTAGTTTCCTGGCATCGTTGGCACCTTGCTACCCAGGCCTCAATTTGTTTGTCCATCCCTGGCCACCAAGCGTAACTTCTGGCCAGGGCTTTAGTCCTAACGATGCCAGGGTGCCCCTTGTGTAGCAGTTCCAGAACCTTCCCTTGTAGCTTTTCTGGAATGACCACCCTGTCCCCCCATAGTATGCACCCTTTTAATAGCGAGAGTTCCGTTTGGCGGTTTCGGAACGTTTTGACGGACTCGTCGTTGTCCCTTTCCAGCCACCCTTTCTCTACCCAATGCAACACCCGCACCAGACGTTTATCTTTATTAGTCTCTCGGGCAATGTCTGACACGGTTATGGGCAGGTTGGGTAGATTCTCTATGCTGAGGGTGGTCGTCGTGGGTGCTGGGTCGGTGTCAGGTTCTGGTAGCGGCGAGCGGCTTAAGGCGTCTGCATGGGAGATCGTCTTACCCGGTCTGTGTATGAGTCCGTAGTTGTAGGCTGCCAGGAACTCGGACCACCTTGTCATTCGGGGAGACAGAATGTTCGGGGTGGCCCGGATTCCTGCAAGGATTCCCAGCAGCGGCTTGTGGTCGGTTATGATGGTGAAAGTTCGGCCGTAGAGATACTCGTGGAATCGTTTTACGGTGGCAACGATAGCCAGAGCCTCTTTGTCCAGCTGGCTATAGTTCCGCTCCGGTTTGGTGAGGGTCCTTGAAAAGAACGCGATGGGCGCTTCTTTTCCATCGGGGAGGGTATGGCTGAGGACAGCGCCGATGCCAAAGGGTGATGCATCGCATGTGACGGCCAGAGGTAGGGTCTCGTTGTATTGTATGAGGACGGCGTCCGAAGTGAGGAGGTCCTTTGTTCTTTGGAAGGCAGCTTGCTCGCGTTTCCCCCAAGTCCAGGTCGCGGCCTTGTCCAGGAGCCTATGCAAGGGCTCCGCCGCCGTCGCCTTTTGGGGCAGGAAAACATTGTAAAAGTTAAGTAGCCCCAGGAATGCCTGTAGTTCCGTCTTGGACTTGGGTGTGGGGGCTTCTTTGATCGCCTTGATTTTTTTGTTTGTGGGGTGAATGCCGTGATGGTCTAGGAGGTATCCTAGGTATTCGACCCGTTCCATGCATAGCTGGCATTTCTCCCTCTTGACCTTTAGCCCGGTCTCTTTAAATTTGGTTAGGACCTCCCTTAGGCGACCCTCTAGTTCGGCTTGGTTGGTTGCCGACACTAGGACGTCGTCGAAGTAAGGTACCACCCCCTTGATGCCTTGCAGTAGTCTTTCCATTAGGCTTTGGAATATTCCCGGTGCCACGCTGACTCCGAATTGGAGTCGGTTGCATTTTAATGCCCCCCAGTGGGTGACTATGGTTTGCGCTTCTGCCATTTGCTCGTCGACTGGCAACTGTTGGTAAGCCTGGGTGAGGTCGAGCTTGGCGAAAACCTTCCCCCTCCCAGTGAGTGCAGTAGGTGTTGCACTACTGGGACGGGGTAGGCGCTTTGTTGTAGCGCGTCATTTAGGGTGGCCTTATAGTCCCCACAGATCCTCACCGACCCATCGGGCTTGATCGGGGTGACTATGGGGGTCTCCCACCGGGCGTGGTCTATGGGCTGTAGTACCCCTTGCTTGACGAGTTTGTCAATTTGCTCATCTATCTTGGGTTTAAGTGCGAATGGCACCCGCCTTGGTTTCAGGCGTTTTGGGGGGACGTTTGGGTCTAGGTTGAAAGATATAAGGGGCCCTCGGTACTTGCCTAGGTTTCCGTCGAAGACCTCTTGGAATTCCCGGGCCAGTTGCTGCTCCCAGCTGTCGTCGGTGACGTAGTCGACTCCCGTGAGTGCGATGTCGAGCGGGGCGAACCATTGCAGTCCCAGTAGGCTTGGGCGGTCGCGGTCGACGATTGTCAGGGGAAGTCTTTCGGTGTGCCCTTTATAGGTGATGTTGAAGTGTTTGGTTCCGACTACCGGGATGCGGTTTCCCTGGTAGTCCTTTACAATGAGTCTCTGGCTGTCTATGTTCCTCCTTTGGAGGGTAGGCACCAAGCGATTTCTTTCATGCCATGCAATCATGGAGAGGTAGGACCCGGAGTCCACCTCCATTTTGCATGGCTGGCCCTCGATGCCTACCTCCACATGGACCTTCCGGGCGTCATTGTTGATGGCGTGGCCGATGGTGACCGTCTGATGGGTCTCCTCTCTTCGCCGGTTATCGCCGCCTCGCAGGGCTCGTCCGTTCCGGTCCCATCTGTTCTCCGAGGGGTGATCTCTGGTCCGGGGTGGTGTGCTCTTTCTCCTCCGGTCGCTCCGGTCCCATCATGCCGGGCTGCGATTCTTCTTTAGGTGGCAGACACGGGCGATGTGTCCCTTCTTGTCGCAATGCCGGCAGATCGATTTGAAAAACCGGCATTCCGACCTGGGGTGGTCGCCGCCGCAACCGGCACAGTTGGTCCTCGACTTACGACCCCGCCGGTTCCGTGGGTCGCGGCCTGTCTGGAGGCGATGGACGTCCTCCTCGTCGTCTGAATTGCCCGATGCCGAGTGGAAGTCGCCCTGGTGGGTGGTCGTCTCGGGTTGGGCCTCGGTCGACCTCGCCGGGTTGTTGTTTCCGCTGCGGTCCCCAGTGTTCGGTCTGCGCATGTGGTCGGCGGAAGTTCGGGTGGCTTCGGCGGCTGCGGCTGCGGTGAGGGTGTCTGCTAGGCTGATGTTGCCCTTGGCCATCAGCCGGCTCTGGAGGACGGGGTCCCACAAACCGAGCACGATTTGGTCTCGCAGGGCGTCGTTCAGGTTGTTGAATTCGCAGAGCCCCCCTAGGCGCCGCAGCTCGGCGACGAAGTCGCTGAAACTTTCACCCGATCTCTGGTCCCGACGGTAGAATTCGTTGCGTCGGATCAGGATGGGTACCTCTGGAGCGTAGTGCCGCCGAAGTATTGGCTCGAGGACGTCCCAGTCCATCGCGGTCGCATCGGCGGGTTTGGCAAGCGCCTTGGCTATCTTGAAGACCTCGGTCCCGCAGTGGGTCAGGAAGACGGCGCGCTTCATGGGGCTGGTGGCGTCCTTCAGGTCGCTGCACTCGAGGAACATGCGGAATCGGTCAGAGTACGATTCCCAGTCCTCGGTGGCGGGGTTGAAGGGTGCGGGTGGTGCGATTTTCGCCATTGCGGTGGTTCGTCTGGCTTCTGTCGGACACGTGGTTCGGTTCAGGGTCTGGATCCCAACTTCGTCGCCAGTGTTGTGTCCGCGAAATGATGCCAGGAGTCGGTGACTTCAATTCAAGCTCTTTTATTGAAAGTTGGAACCGAACTGGCGTAAAGGAAAAAGCCCGCGGCTTTTATTCCTTTAGCCGCGGTGGCCGCGGCCAATGGCACCGCTTTGAATCTCCCACGATCCGAATGGACCAATCGCGGGAGATTCTCAGCAAGCCAATCGGCGCGGCTCGCCTGACCAATCGGAGAGCCCCGCGCTTTGGCCAATCAAAGCGCGGGGATCTCAAAAATGCTAATTAAGGACAGAACAGGAAGATTTTCAAAAAAGGCATGAAGGTGGCCAGGATGATATGATCAAAGCTATTGTCCACGTTCAATCACACATTGGGCTGCCATCTTGATGTTTTTGACTACTCTGCAGGTACTCTTAAAGACCAGGTAAACTTTATATATGCAATTGCAGATGCACTATGCAATTTAATGCACAACAATCACAAAGACAATATAGTTTCTTTTATTTTCCACCTCAAATTCTTTGGGTGTATTTCATTCTGTTGAGGACAGGTTTTTGAGCCCACAAAGAGCACGTATTACTTATGTTTTGCCATTCAGCTATTGCCTGAATTAAAATTGAAAGATACATTGTATTTTGGCCTCACTGAGTTTATTATTTTTATATATAATAATTTTATTAAAAATTATTCTAAACAAATGCAAACTAAAAAGAAAAAAAGAGAAAAAAGTAAATGGAATAGAAAGAGAAAATACGAATATAGTAGAAAATAATTGAATTCCCCTTCATCATAAATCATTAGGAACTCATAATATTCTCTTAAAATACAACAAATGATCTCTTCTTCCCATTCCCATCTCTTACCTCTAAACAAATCCATAAAGCCTTGTTGGTCAGCCCTGATCAGCAAAAGTCCATTAAGGGACTTTTAAAAAAGAGATAACAATATTGTATTTGTTAATTATATTTTTCTTTCAACTATTTTCAATCTTCTGAACTGAAGAAGCTTCTTGGATGAGAAGTGAAACATCTTCATGGAAAAAACAAAGGAAGTCCAGTTGCCTCTTGAAAAAGTACTGTTGGGACAACCATGACCTGGATGACAGAATCTTCGTAGTCCTAAAACTTGATTTCTTTTCATTTTTCTTTGTTCCTTCTCACAAAACTCTTCAAAGCTTTAACAAGTCTCTTTTTAAAATCTGTTATAGATAAGTTATCTCGGTCGCTCTTCTGATTTGTTATTTGTATATCTGTTTTAATTATTAAGGTATCAGGTGATTTCATTTGTATATTCAGTTAGGATCTTTTTCCATATCCACTCTCTTAATGTTGTTTAATAAACATTGTTGTTTTTGTATAACTTTTTAAAAACACAATCTGTCTACAGAGGCAAACACTTTAAAAATTAACTTCCTGGTCCATTGTTCAAAAATATCCTTCAATATGTTAACATTTAACAAATTTAAGTGTTCTTTTTTAATTGTAATCCTTTTGTCCCTTCTGCTTCTTTTTAGTGAACTTTCAAAGCCCCATTCTATCATTCAAAAACAAAACAAAAACGTTTTCCTGTAGGAAGAATTTTTACAGTCAATTACAAAACCTTATTTCAAATCCATCTGGAACCCTTAGTCTGTTTGTAACTTTCAAAATTAAAATTCTAATCATTCTTTTGTTGTTTATTCCAACATATTTTTTTAATCCTTAAACTTACTTTGCTAAGGACCTTTTTTATTTATTAATCATATTTAGGCACCACCCATCTCACTATCAAAGTTGAAGGATTGAAGGAAACTCACCCAGTGCTTTAAAGATTCCTAATAACAGAAAAGGAGATAGCAAGAAATTTATGAAAGTGGCTAGAAAAGGAAGTTGTGATGACCCAGGGCTTGGCACAAAGGCAATACACTCAGATAATCAGTAGGAGTCCCCTTTTTTAGCTCCAGCTTTGCCCCCAATATCCTGGTTACCTTCTGGCTGGAGAAAAAACTCTCCCAGGAACAGCCTTTGGTTGCAGAGAATCAAGACCAAAACGTAGTCAACAAAAATTGTAACTATAAGTCCAATCAAGGCAAAATGAGGTAATTTGTCTGACAGGGCAGGACCAAGAATTCCAGGCATGAAGGCACAGCAATAACTAAACATGGTTGGGAAGATGCCAGGAACACAGATAAGCAAAGTCAACACAAGATAAACTCATGTTTGCTCCCAGAAGCTGCCACACTCAGCATGCATTTCTTTTAAACTCTCTTCCCATACGTGACTAATGAAGGGAATCAGGCCCTTTCTTCCCCCGTAAGCCATGCAGCCCACGTTGCTTTTTTCTCTGTTCCTCCCTGCATGCCCTAGAATGAAGAGAGGGTGGACCTGGGTCTTCCTCTGAACTCCCTATCCCTCTCCATTGTTCTACCTCTCCGCTGCTCTTCCCAGCCGGACTTTGCCCTTCCCCAGTTTCCTCCACAGCCAATGAAGCCACACTCCCTGTCAGTTGTCCGTCTTCCTCCTCGGATTCAGACTCCGACAGGGGCATGACAGAAGTATGCAGATCCAGTGCCCTTAAAAAAAAAGGACAGTTTGAGTGAAGATGACTATCTCTCAACTCCCTGAGTTCTAAACCCACTGGAAATTTCTATCTTTCAATTCAATTCAGTCTATTACAGTCATAGACCAAAGACCAGAACAAATAAAAACAGTAAATATACAATTAAAAATTCTAGTATAAAATAATAAATAACAACTAAAATCTATGATAAAACCAAGTCTGTCCATTATACATGGTCTAACTATCCTAAAATTACAACCCATAAACTGTGTGGCCCGTTGTCAGTTTAATACTCAAAGGGAAAAGAATAAACAGTGCAAAAGGTTTGCCACATTTGTTGTATAAAAAAGCTATGGTGGGCTAGATATGGACTATCCTTAAGCAGCCCCTGGAGATAAGCAGTGTTGGGTTGGCCAGGATAAGACCCCTGTCTTGCAGTCTCTAAATCCTTGAGAGAAGCAACTGTACAGAGCACTTGTGGGAAATCTCAAGTCCTCTACTTGTCTATAGAGGAATTATGAAGAGCCAATCTATTTACTGGCTCTTCATTTCACTGTGTCCATGGCTCTGCTTTTCACAAAACCGTCTTTAGTTCTCCATTTTTTCTCCTAATGCACTGAGTTTACTCTTCTTGACACAATAACTTTTTTTTTTCCTGGAACAAAAATATGTGTTGCATGGCAACGCTTACATGTTCCTGCTGTTACTCCACCTACATACCCTACCACCTGCAATCCTATTAAAAAAACTCAGTTTAAAATATGTTAGGTTTCCTCAGAATTTACTGTCAGCAATTTCCCAAGAAAGATTTACATGCATTTTGTCACACAGGCAAACAACAACAACAACAACACACACACACATTATAATTGATTTATTGTAGAGTAGTTCATTTTAAGTCAATGACCACACTTTGCACTGTATTGGACTGCATCTCTGAAGCAAATTTATGCTCAGTATAATTACATCTTGAATTCTTCTTTTTCTAAATATCCTACAGAGTGAAATAAGATTTTTCTTCTGATACTTTGGGTCACAGAAATATTTTTATTTATTTTATTAACATTTCTATGCAGCTCTACTCCACACAGTTCAGAGTCGTGAGCTGTTTCTCTTTCGATCCAGACAAAAAAGCGTTCTAAATGCAGTGGTGCCTTTGTACTCAACTGCTTTGAAACTCATCAAATTTGGTATTCAGCGCATTTTGACGTGAAAAATTTGTCCCTGCAACTCATTGTTTGTTTGGTATTCAATGCACAAGCTAGAACTTGTCAGTGTTGTTTGCCTTATGATCCATTACATTATTCCTTGTGGGAAAAATATTTTTGATACTCATTGTTTTTTGTATTTACCATGCCTCCCAGAACCAATTAATGATGAGTACCAAGATACCATTGTATCTGAATTTGGGGACCCTGCTTTTTTAAATTTTTTTGCTAAAGATTGAAATCAAAATTCCGTTTCAAGTATTAACTCTGACAGGTCTGCTGTTTGTTAGTTAAAATGCTTTCTGGTCACTGAAATATCTCTATGTTAGTTGCCACCCCGACATTTTTTCTTTTTAGCTCAAAGAGACCACATAATATATCTGGAAAAACTATTGGTCACTTGGTATCTCCCTCTCCTGTGATGACCTGGCGTGTACCACAAATATAACAAAAACCAAAACGTAAATAAAGGTCCTTTAATGCCTTGAACTTGGCTTCACTGTTTAATTGTTCACAGTGGAGGAGTAAACTATTTTCAAAATAACATTTCAAAGGAAAGAAACACAGTTCAAATTCAAAGAGCCGATAATGAAGCAAAAACCAAAAACAAACCACATTGAATAAAGTTCCATGACAGACCAACTTCAGGAAGATAACCAGGGACAGTCCGTTGGAAGAACGCCAACCAAGATAAACCTTCTTTAGAAATAAAACACTAATTTGTCTCCAGCATCTGTTAGCACGCAGGTCCAACCTTTTATGCAGATCTCACACCTACAACCCATGAAGAGGATCATGGCCCTCTCCCTCTGAGTAGACCATGTCTCTCCCTTATCCTCTCCTCACTGCATGTCCTAGGATGGATAGGGGATGGGCCTGGGTCCTCCTCTGACTGCTCAGCCGGCCTCTGCCCTTCCCCAGCCTCCTCCACAACCTCTGGGGCCACATTTCCACTCCCTGTTGGATGTTCCTCCTCTCCCTCAGAGTATGACTCTACCAGGGGCATGACACCCTCCCTTTCTCCCCCTCCTATCAGCCTGCACCACTTGAGTTTTAGGTGCAACATTTAAAGCACATTTTTAATGGCTAATTTGAAGTGTTCTGCGTGTGGCTGGATGGAGGCTGCATAAAAATGAGCTCATTTCAATTCCACAAATGCAATGCATCCATTACTTAACTCTGCTAGCTAGGGAGCAAACGGTTATCATCCGATCATATTTTATAGCTTTCTGAGATGCCAGGAGGAACATAGGTGTGATTCTTTTTGGATCATAGCAGTTGTCTTCCAGTTAAAAATACACATGTTGAAAGTAATAAAATTTGAACAAATTGTATCTTTCAGCCTTTCCAGTCAAGTCCTGTAGAACAGTCCCGAATCCCATTTGTCTCGTGCTGATGTGCCCATTAAAAAGGGCTCTCCTACTTCAGCTTAGTCTGATGTTATATTTACAGTAATTCCCAAGGACCTTGAAACAAGAGGTGCCAACATGATCCTTTGTAATAGCCCTTAAAGACTGACAAAATTAAGAGATGGTGAGAAACATAGGTTAAATTAGCCCTTAAATCCAGGCTTCCTCAGACGCCTCTAATTTTGTATTCTGCTGGTTTTAAATCCCAAATTGGCCAGAATCTAAGAGTTCATATTTAAAACTGTTAATGAAGTACATTTAGAAGAAATTATAAATATTCAGCTGAGAGCTGCAATGGAGTGCCAGGGAAGAAGATTCATTTTGTTTGAAAATAGACCTTACATGTTTTTGTTTTTGTTATCTGGCTAAATTTTCTTATAAATCCCAGTTAGCAAATTAAGTCTGCCTTCATTTGATTTGAATTAATCTGCTGGGAATAATCAGCCATTGAATAGTAGATTTATTGTATTCATTAATAAGGGCATGCAGAATTTGTAATTCAAAGAAGAGGAGGTGCAGGGCGCAAGTGAATAATCTATCTGCAACTCTGAAGCATTATGTCTTTCCATAATGACCTCCATCCCTAACACAACTCCCCAAACACGACAAACCCTCTGAAGTGAACTCAGCCCTGGCAAAAAGTTTCTCTCTCACCACAGGCTAGCAAGTCCAACCATCTGGAAGATGAATAGTTGTCTGCCACATCTCTCTCCGACCCCTGCCTTTTTATCCCCAGAGCTTAGCGTGGGGCTTTGCTAGTAGTGGTGACTCTTCCTTCCCAAGGATCGGCCCACAGATTTCCACTGCTCTCCTCTCCTCTGCCTTCTGCGCATCCACATGTGTTTTTTTTTCCCCAATGTTTCAGGCTATAATACTTCTTACTGGTCTGCTTTTAGTACCAGGATTGGGGTGAAATACTTTTTCCTTGTTTATTAGTTGTGGAAGCCCTGGGCATAATGCCATGCAGATCTGTAGAATGAGGTGGAAATGGATCAAATGTGCCTGCTTTCATGCCTCCTGGCTTTTTAGCTGGAGAACTTGGCTTAAAAGGATGCGGAATGGGTACTTTTTCAGGTGCCTTTTTGTTGGAGGAACAGGCCCTTCATCATGGTAAGGATTTGTATTGAAATATTCTCGGGGATAAAGATTTAGCTTGAATGGTCCACCTTTCAATAGATTGCGATGTTCTTCAGATATTTTCTTAAAATTTATTCTTCCTATGTCATATAATTCAACTGAATGTGTGTATGGTTTATCTATGGTGAGATTTGGATACCCATAGCCAGTTCCTTTCTTCCCTGGACTGGCATAGAGATTTTTCCCTGGTTGTACATATGCAATCTTATCTTTCAGGCACTGGACGCAGCTGTTCCTCCTCTTCCTCATCAGCCACCCCCAGACCTGGGGGCTGTAGACTCTCTATCCAAGGGCTGACAGATGGCCCGGCTCCACCTCTGTCTCTCTCTCTCTCTCTGCCAGCTCCACTCCTTCTTCCTCAGAACTCTTTGGTTACCTTGATGTTGATTCTGACTTCCATGCCCCCCCTCCTTTTCTGATTTGCTGCTGGAGGGGCTGGTGGCCGATAGCCCACAACAATCATCCATCATGAAGCTGATCTCCATTGGTGCAGTAGAGTGCCTGGGAAATATACTTAGAGGTAGTTTAAGAAGTTGCAAACACATTTGCATACACACCCATACAAATTCTGAACATCGTTTTGCTCTTCAATCCAAAGTGATGCACGACTCTATTAAGCCTTGCCTATGATAAATATTAGTAAGGGCTAAGAATAACCGTTTGGCTTTTCAATCAATTTTTCAGAGCTAAGGAAATCTTTCCATAAACGCTGAAGAAGGGAAAATGTGTATGCTGAAAAGTTTTAATGAAGAAAACTGGGCACCTTGAGGAAAGAGAAAAATGGGATATATTGCAAGTTTCATTCCAAAATGCCTGACTGTGCAGGAATATCAGAGGAAGAAAAGTCCCCTGTTTTTGTGCTGATTAATTTAATAAAACAACAAAGGGGGAAAAAACTATTACAAGAGAAAGCAAGGCCTCCCCCCACGCAAAAAATGAAAAGAATACAGCAACTAAATTTTATATATAAAAAAGGCAATAGGCTGTCCTTTTGTAAACAAAAAGTTATTTATGTTACTCAATTATATATTTGAAAAATATATGGATCCAAATTAGACCCTAATTAGAAATAACTGCATCTCTACGGTTAAATACAGCAGAACAATGGTGAAAACCATCTTGAATGCATTTGGGTCAATATAAAGGGGAAAAAAAAGAATGATATTGCCATAGGTTATATACTACAGGCTGCCCAGCCAAATTAACGAAATAGAACTTTTTGCTAATCAGTTAACTAAAGTATATAGGAAAAATGGGACAACAGTTAATGGGGGACTTTAACTACCCTGACATCAATTGGGAGACAAACTCTGCATCAAGTGGGAGATAAAAAAAGATTCCTGATGAACTTTGTCATCCAAAAGATAGAGGAGAATACCAGAGGGTAGCTATAAAGGACTGAATAGAATAGAATAGAATAGAATAGAATAGAATAGAATAGAATAGAATAGAATATTGGCCAAGTGTGATTGGACACACAAGGAATTTGTTGTGGTGTAAATACTCTCAGTATACATAAAAGAAGAGATGCATTCATTAAGAATCAAGAATCACAATGTACAACACTTAATAACAATCATAGGGTACAATCAGCAATCAAATCATACCAGGAAACAGTCAATATAAATCATAAGGATACAAGTGACAAAGTTACAGTCCTACAATCACAAGTGGGAGGGGATGGGTGATAAGGAGTGATGAGAAGATTAACAGTAATAGTAGTGCAGAGTTTGTAAATAGTTGGACAGTGTTGAGGGAATTATTTGTTTAGCAGAGTGATGGTCTTCGGAGAAAAAACTGTTCTTGCTTCTAGTTGTTCTGGTGTGCAATGCTCTGTAGCGTCATTTTGAGGGAAGGAGTTGAAACAGTTTATGTCTGGGATGTGAGGGGTCTGTAAATATATTCACAGCCCTCTTTTTGACTTGTGCAGTATACAGGTCCTCCATGGAAGGCAGGTTGGTAGCCATTGTTTTTTCTGCAGTCCTAATTATGCTCTAAACTCTGTGTCTGTCTTGTTGGGTTGCAGAACCAAACCAGACAGTTATAGAGGTGCAGATGACAGACTCAATAATTCCTCTGAAGAACTGGATCAGCAGCTCCTTGGGCAGTTTGAGCTTTCTGAGTTGGCGCAGAAAGAACATTCTTCGTTGTGCTTTTTTGATGACATTTTTGATGTTAGGTGTCCATTTTAGGTCATGTGATATAGTAGAACCTAGAAATTTGAATATATATATAAAATACTTTCTAGTAGGGATGAAATGTTGAAGTTGTGGGAATTTTGGGGAAGAGTGACTATGTCATATTGGAATTTGATATAATTCTGGCACAAGTAACAGAATTAAGAGTCTTAGACTTTAAGAGAGCTGATTTCAACAAACTTAGAGCTTAGGAGGGATTCCATGGATGGGGAAAACAATTTAAGCCTAATCCAAGGCACTGGTGGGGGCAGGACAAGGATCAGATGGAAATTTATCAAATAGAGAACGCCTACCTCCAGCTAAGGAGACATTTTCTGACAGCAAGAGCAATTAATGGAATGACTTGCCTCCGAGTGGTGGGTGATCCATCAATGGAGATTTTTAAGAAGAGACAGGACAGTTATTTCTCTGGAATGGTGTAGAGCAAACTCTCGGTCCACGGGCCAGATGTGTCATGCACTAGCCACGTTCACACCCAGTTTAGAAAAGGGGGAAAAATCCTGATACATCACTTGATCCCGCCATGACACTGTGAGTTTGACACCCCTGGTATAGGATCTTCTGCTTAAGCAGCAGGTGAACTAGAAGACCATCAATGTTCCTTCCAACTGTTTTCAGTAAGATGATGGCAGCTATAACATATAGGCAGCAACACATAGGGAGCAGCATATGGGGAATGGCCTACTGCAGAGGTGGTATTCAGCCAGTTCTGGAGAACCAGTAATGGAAATTTTGAGTAGTTCAGAGAACTGGCAAATGCCACCTCTGACTGGCCCCACCCCCATCTATTCTCTGCCTCCCGAGTCCCAGCTAATTGGCTGGGCCTTCTTTTGTTGCCCTGCACAGGAGAATGGTAGAGGAAAGCAGTGGGGTGGGGAGGGAATGGGATTTTGCAGTATCCTTCCCCTGTCACGCCCACCAAGCCATGCCCAACAAGTCATGCCCACAGAACCGGTAGTAAAAAAAATTGAATCCCACCACTGGAATGGAGATTTTACAGTATCCTTCCCCTACCACTCGCACCAAGCCACACCACACACACCAAGTTCACACCCACAGAACCGGTAGTAAAAAAAATTGTATACCACCTGTTATGTTCTGCGCATGGGCGCAAGAAGTGGAGATGAGACGATGAACAGTGAACTTCAACTCTTTATTTAACATGGTGTAACAGAGCCAGCCTACGGCCACAATGGCCCCTTTATATAGGCAAGCTTTTGATTAAACAGCCAATGAGAAATGGGAAGCGTTAGCTCCCTTAACCAATGAGATAGGCTCGTTAATAGCCAATCAGATTCTCCTGAACGGACCAATCCGATGTCACTATTATCAGCCAATCACAAATGCAGGGCCAGAACCCTGCACTTTACTTTAAGGTTTTAATAATCTTTATTCAAGCACTTTTATTAATTCACAACACCCCTTCCCCCCCGGTTCCGTTTAAGGGGTGCGGTGACGTAGTCTTTGAGGTAGGCAGGTTGTTTTGATTGTCTATTCGATTTACGTTGTCCTTCCGGTATTTGTCTATAGTCTTGTTGGGGTAGGACGTTATCTGGCGAACAGGGTGCCTCCAGTTCTTCATCTAAAGTTTCGTTGCCGCTAATGTCCTCGGTGTCCCTTTGAGGCAAGTTTACCCCTGTCCCCGATCCTTCTTCACGTGTTGTGTCTGAATGGTCATTTCTTCCGCTTGTGCTTTCTGCTGTTTCGAACTCAGCTTCCTTGGCATCTCCTCCCCCCTCAGTTTGGAAATCACGGGAATCGCAGACCCCAGACTGCAGCCTTGAACGCAGCTGATCAATATGGCACTTCCATATTCTTTCATCGTGACATTTCACTCGGTACGATCTGGGTCCAGTCACTTGGATTACAGTTGCCTCGACCCACAAGGGATCGCCAGAAAAGTTTCTAGCAAAAGCTAAGTCGCCTATCTGGAAATTACGGCATTTCCCGCTGGATCCGTGTGGTTTTTCAGGTTCGTATGATGGGTGTAGTCAGTCGAGGTAGGAGCGGAGCTTTCGTCCCATCAACAACTCAGCCGGAGTTTTGTTGGTGACGCTGTGGGGAGTGATGTGTTGAAGAAAGAGTATCCGGTTAATCTTATCTTCGATATCGCCATAGTCCATTTTATGCAGGGGTTTTTTGATGAATTGTACCATGCGCTCGGCTCTTCCATTGGCCGCAGGATGCGCCAGTGAAGTTAGTGCATGGCGAATACCGCGGTCTGCCAGATACTGTTCAAAGGAGAGCGTGGTAAACTGGGGGCCGTTGTCGGATACCAGAACGTCTGGTAGTCTGTGTGTTGCAAATAATCTGTCCAATTTCTTGATGACTGATTCGGTTGTTGTATTTTTCATTTCATGGATTTCAAGCCAGTTTGAGTAGGCATCCACCATTAATAGGAATGTGTGTCCTTTAATAGGTCCCGCAAAGTCCAGATGAATACGGGACCATGGTCCTCTGGGTGTTTCCCATTCTCTCGGGGTTGCTTTCGGTGGGGCATTGCTAACTTCCTGGCATTTGTAACAAGTCTTTACCCAGGCTTCGATCTGCTTGTCTATGCCCGGCCACCACGCATAGCTTCGTGCAAGCGCTTTCATGCGCATGATGCCGGGGTGGCTGTCGTGCAAGGTTCTCAGTACTGCTCATTGTAGCCGCTCTGGGACAACGACTCTATCCCCCCAAATGATGCAGCCTTTCTGGGAAAACAGTTCCGTCTGTCAATTTTTGAAGGGAACGTAGTTGTCAGGGATTTGGTCCAATGGCCATCCACGCTCTACCCAGCTGAGGACTCATGTTAAAATGGGATCGCGTTTGATTTCCATCGCGATATCTCGAGCTATCAGCGGCGGTGATTGAAGTGTCTCAATCTGTAGTGTTGTGACGGTCGAAGCGGGGTTGTCAACGGTTTCCGGAAGTGGTGCATGGCTCAATGCGTCAGCGTGGGGAATGGCTTTCCCCGGGCGGTGTTGCAACTTATAATTATATGCAGCCAAGAATTCTGACCAGTGAGTCATTCTGGGAGATAATATATAAGGGGTTGGCTTATCTCCCGCTATTATTCCCAGCAAAGGTTTGTGGTCAGTCAGTATAGTAAAAACTCGCCCATAAATATATTCATGAAATTGTTTAACAGCAGATACAATAGCAAGGGCCTCTTTATCGATTTGACTATAGTTGCGTTCTGCTTTTGATAGTGTTTTTGAAAAATAGGCAACAGGGGCTTCACTACCGTTTGGTAAAACATGGCTCAAAATGGCATCCACTCCGAACGGTGATGCATCACTTGTAATCGTTAAAGGCAAAGTCTCGTTATACTGCATCAAAACAGCATCGGAGGTCAATAAGTTTTTTACTTGTCGAAACACATGTTCCTCTCTGTGCCCCCAAACCCAGGATGCTTTTTTGTCCAACAAACGATGTAGGGGTTCGGCTACGGTTGCTTTGTGAGGCAGGAAAACATTATAAAAATTGATAAGGCCTAGGAAAGCTTGGAGGTCGGCCTTATTTTGGGGCTTTGGGGTGTTTTTGATTGCCCTAAGCTTGCTATCGGTGGGGTGAATGCTTTGTTTATCAATTAAGTACCCTAAAAATTCTACTCGATCTGTACATAGTTGACACTTGTTTTTTTTAACTTTGAGACCCGAGTCTTTAAATTTCTGGAGAACCAACCCCAGGCGCTCCCTTAGTATTTCTCGAGTCGGAGCAGCGATTAACACGTCATCAAAATATGGGACAATGCTTTTTATCCCTTGTAATAGTCTCTCCATCAAGCTTTGAAAGATTCCCAGGGCCACGCTAACTCCGAATTGGAGTCGGTTACATTTAAACGCACCTCAGTGCGTAACGATCGTTTGGGCCTCTGCCATTTTTTTGTCTACAGGCAGTTGTTGGTATGCCTGGGCTAGATCTAGTTTAGCGAAGACTTTTCTGCCCCCCAGGGAATGGAGAAGGTGTTGTACCACTGGTACTGGGTAAGCGTTTTGCTGAAGGGCGTGATTCAGGGTGGCTCGGTAGTCCCCACAAATTCTTAACGATCCATCCGGCTTGATGGGTGTTACGATTGGGGTTTCCCAGGGAGTGTGATCGGTTGGTTCTAACACACCTTGGGCTATTAATTTATCAAGCTGCTCATCAATCTTTGGTTTAAGGGCAAATGGAACTTGACGAGGCTTAAGGCAGATGGGAGCTATTTCGGGGTTAAGGTTAAATGATATCGGGGTCCCCTTGTACTCGCCTAGTTTATCTGTAAAGACGTCCTGGAATTCCTGGACGAGGGCCTCTTCCCAGTCATCACTGCTGGTTCGGTGAATGCCGGCTACTTCAATTCCGAGTGGAGTGAACCATTGGAGGCCTAACAAACTAGGCCGGTCCCTGTCGACTACGGTCAGGGTTAGGGATGCGGTACAATTTTTAAATGAGATACGGACTTGGCTGGATCCGACAACTGGAATTCGATTTCCCTGATAGTCCTTGAGTATGATTCTTTGGAATCTGAGGTCTTGTCGCCGGACGGTAGGGATGAGTTGCGTGAGGATCTTCCAGGAAACCATCGAGAGGGACGATCCTGAATTGACTTCCATCATGCAAGGCTGGTTTTCGATGGCCACCTTCACCCGGATCTTCTTGGCATCAAGTGATGAGGCGTGACCAATCGTAATGGTTTGGTGCGCCTCTTCTCGTTTCATTGAGTGGACTAGGGGTTTGTTTCTGTAGGAGTGGTTGTTCCATTGGTGGTTCAAGGGTTCTCGATTTTCAGGACGGCTTCCTGTGAGTTGGCGATAGTTGGCCCCCCCCTCTGGGGCTGATTGGGTCCTTGCTTGCTTCTACAGACTCTTTCAATGTGGCCTCTTTTCCCGCACACATGGCAGAGTGCGTCGAGGAATTTGCAGTCTGATCGGGGGTGATTTGCCCCACAACCAGTGCATTGGTAGTGCAATCTCTGGTTACGTTGGTGGCGTTGGTCTCGTTCAGACCAGAGCCGGTTGACCTCTTCTTCATCGCTTTCTGATGACGATTCGAGGTCCTCGTGGTGGGCTGTCGTAGCCTTTCCTTCTAGGTGAGGTGAAACTTCGCTGGCGAATTGGCGAAGCGGGGCGTGGGTGTGGCGTATTTGGGCAGCCGTTTTCCTGGTTGCTTCTGCGGCAGTAGCGTCAGTGATGGCATCTGCAAGGCTGATGTCGCCTTTCGCCATCAGCTTGCTTTGCACGTAAGGAGCATCTAATCCCAGAATTATTCGGTCTCTCAGGGCTTCTTCGAGGTCGGCGAACCCACAGAGGCCTCCCAGATTCCGGAGATCCGCTATGAAATCTGCAACACTTTCGCCCTTCCGCTGATCTCTCTGGTAAAATTCATGCCTTCTAATGAGCGTTGGTACGGTTGGTGCATAATGAACCCTTAGCAGGGGCTCGAGGACGTCCCAGTCCATGGACTTCACTTCTGCCGGTTTCGCTAGCGCCTTGGCCATCTTAAATATGGTCAGCCCGCAGTGAGTTAGGAATACCGCTCATTTCTTTCTGGTAGTGGCATCCTTCAAATTATTGGTCTCCAGAAACATCTGGAAGCGATCCATATATGAGTCCCAGTCTTCTTGTGTCGGGTCGAATGGAGCGGGTGGTATGATGCCACCGGACATGGTTCAGCCTTTGGTGCGGTTCAGCCATGTGCTCTGTTAGCGCTCTGTAGTGTTCAGTCAGCTCTGACGTCTCCACATCCCATCCTCGTCGCCAGTGTTATCTTCTGCGCATGGGCGCAAGAAGTGGAGACGAGACGATGAACAGTGAACTTCAACTCTTTATTTAACATGGTGTAACAGAGCCAGCCTATGGCCACAACGGCCCCTTTATATAGGCAAGCTGTTGATTAAACAGCCAATGAGAAACGGGAAGCATTAGCTCCCTTAACCAATGAGATAGGCTCGTTAATAGCCAATCAGATTCTCCTGAATGGACCAATCCGATGTCGCTATTATCAGCCAATCAGAAGTGCAGGGCCAGAACCCTGCACTTTACTTTAAGGTTTTAATAATCTTTATTCAAGCACTTTTATTAATTCACAACACCACCACTGGCCTGCTGGTTGGGAAATTCTGTCAGTTGTCCACGTATCTTCCAGTTGCCAAGGTTGACAAACACTGCTTTAACATAGTTGCTCAAGAAAACCTGTATCCCTGGGACTTGCTTGAGTCTTCATTTAGCATTACTGTAATGTTAGTTGAAACATCCCTCACAAACATTTTCCCCCCACTCAAGCTAGTACCCTCAACCTGGATGGGTGGGCCCTCTAATTAACAGAGGGAACAAATGGCATTATGCATATAGTGATATCATTGCACGAAGGATGCCAGTTATTCACAATTCCCACCATTCCCAGCATCTTGGAAAAGATCTTTGAAGTTTGAAGTTTTTTTTTTATTATGCCTCGGTTTAGGAAAGTTGAGCTGTACCACAGAAGCAAAAAGTGATGCATTTTCAAACATCCGTCTATTTTGTTCAAGAAGGAAAACACTGAGGCTGTTTATTATGCTGAGAAGAAAACACCAGTATCCGACTTAACTCTAACCCCCTAGATCACTAAAAAATAAAAATAAAAATGGAAAATACAACAGCTCAGTTTAGGGAGTTAGGGTGCGGTGGCAAGAATCAACCTCCTCCTCTGAAGGTTTTATCTTCTGGAAAAGGAATGGTTTTTAACTTCTCCCAGCAGCCATTTTTCAAGAGCACCTGCAACTTGCTTCCAACACATTCACTAAGCCACAAAAAGGTTGCGGGTCCCTGAGGTAAATGCAAGAATTAATTCAAAAAGAAATGCAAATGGCATTGCTTAGCATAATAAGACAGCAGGAGCGGGCTTTTTTTCTCCCTTGTCCACAAACGTGCTGAGACTGAAATGATGAAGAGCGATCTCTCCCTGTTGCTCAGGGGTTGTTTTTTTCCCCCCAACTGACAGCATCAAGCCCACCCTCTGGGCAATGTATCAAGCTGCACAATAGTCTTGATGTGTAAATGCTGATTGAGGGATTAGTGAGCTCAACCTGCAGATCATCGCCTGAATAATGAAATGCCTGGAGACAAGTCAGAGCTGTTCCTTTTGGGTGATTTCACCCTGGATCTTTCAGCATTTCCCATTCTTCAGTTTAGGGCCTGGTTCCAGGAATGCAGTGTAGGAAGGCCCCAATGTTTGTATACACATAAGATGAGCAAGAAATCTAAAAGTAAACGAGTTCCTTTCTCCGAGGTGGGTGGACTTCTCAGCCATCCATTCCAATTTCAGCACTGTCAGACATTTTTTTTTTAACCTCAGTCCTCGCTCCCTACAACAACCTACACAATGCTCCTTGGATTACATTCGTTAATGTTTATGATGTGGTTCGGAGATGAAGTTCAATATAAATGTTAATTGTTAACAACACATCCTGTCAGTTAGTTGAAAGATGAATTTAAAAAAGACGAGAAGAGGAGGAGGAAAAGGCAAGAAGCATAACAAGAAAATATTAAATGGTTTTCAATTAGGGGAGCTTGTATTCTTTTTTTCCTCCTGCAAATAAATGCCTGCAATTATTTGTCATGAAAAGATTATGCAGAAGATGCTTTTGGTGATTGCGGACTATGTATTCTAAAAGAACAAAAAAAAACAAACACCTCATAATCATTCGTTTTCATCAACACTAGGCATTTTCAGACAGGAACTTTGTATGGGTTTAAAAGCAGCTCTGTCCCTCAGGGATCCCTCACTGCTAACTGCGTTCAATTACTAAACTGGTTTATTTCTGGCTCAGCTACAGAATATTTAAAACTGCAGAAAAATCATTACTGAACATTCTCCATAGAGCTGCTGTGAGCATCCAGAGTGGGAGGTGCTCTAGTCTTCACTCTAACAGGCTGAGCTATAATTGAGGAATGCTCCTCCTCCTCCGCGTAACTCCTCCACGCGTTCCCCAGCTCAGCCTCGCTAGAGACAGGCAGCTTGAATCGTTACTCCTTGGCTGATCCAGGTATTTTTCTCTTCTCTCACAAATTCAGGTTTGATTTCTCCTTTCTCCTTGTTCCCTGCGCTTTTAGTTTCGTCCCAAATTTAGTGAAGGAGCGTCTTTTCGCCCCTCAAGGGGGGAAATAGGGGGAATTGGAGCCTTTCACCCCCTCCACCCCCCTCCCTTTTCCTCTGCCACCTTGCAAGCCGTGCTGCATTCCAAGCAGCGGCTTTGACTCATGCTTTAGATAGCGCTATGTTGCGCCTCCCCCCCACGAACGCCTAGAAGAAGGAGAGCTTCTTCTCACAGCCCTCGTGTTTTTTTCCTGCTTTCCGGCTTGCCGTTGTTTTTTTGGAGGGCTTGTGCGTCTCTGAGATATCGTGCCGGGGCCAGCGGCCATTTTGAGTGCGCCTCGTGGCCGGCCACCATTTTGACTTTTTCTCATATTGCTCTGATCGGGCTGCAAAGGCAGTGAAGGCCCATAGCGGGACTGGCAGGCCGTGTGGAGCCTAAATTGTAAGGGTAGTGTGGTTCTGTGCCCGGTTGCCCTTCCTTTCAAGTAATTGCTGTTGGTTTTTGTTCCGCAGCTCACTCAGAGGCGCAGGCACTTACTTCCCATTTTTGTTGGGAGGCTGCCTCAGGAGGCCTTTTTTTTTTCTTGTTGGTTGTTTTTTTGTACATATTTTTTTCCTGGCCTCTGCATTAATTTGGCCTATTGGATGATTAGAGTTTAATCCTAAATTTCTTCTTTTTATTATTGGTGAAGTATAAATCAACAATAAGTTAAAAACAAATTATCATTAATTCTGTTGTTTGGACTTGATTGGCACTTTTGGGCTCCACCCCCCCACAAAAATAAATAAAATAAAATAAAATAAAATAAAAAATAAATAATAAATAGATAGGTACAGAATAAAAAAAAAAATATCCAAAAGGGGGACATGGCCCAACTTTAGGAAAACCAGCCTACATTGTAGGTCAAACTCCCAGGCGTGCCAACCGCCCCTTTTTTCTTGCCTATTATCTTTTTGAGTGTCATGGCAGAAGGCAATCCCAGTGGCCCTTTTTTGAAGGTGAAGTCAAAGACGCACTATTTGTGCAAAAGGGACAAGGACTCCTCCAAGGTCTCTCAAATGGATGCATTAAGGCGCCATAAGGCCTTGGAGAAGAAGTTTGACAAATGATCTAAAGACTCGCATTCTATAACTCCTGCCCCTCCCTCTACCTCTACTCAACCCCCTCCCCTGCCAGGACAACCTTCTCCTTCCAGGTAGTCACCCTCCCGAAGTCACCAGGCCTCTCGCATGCCTGAAGTGACCTTCACACCAACTGCCGCGGGCCTACGTCCAGCAGACCTGTCCACAACCATCATTCCGGACAGCATCAGAGAGTGGATGCAACTGGCCATCTGTCAAGGAATAGCAGAGGGTATCCAACAGCTATCCAGGCCAGGTTCCCAAATGATGGCGCCCGAGGTCGAATCTATATCCGGCAGATCCCTCTCCAGACCGGCATCACAACACGGTCAGGTACCTTCCCAAGTGGAAGCCCCTTCCCGGAAAGGGAGGAGGCCCAGGAAGAGGAAGAAATGGTTTTTGAACTCTTCAGAGAAGAGGAAGGTTCAGATAGGGGGTCTCTACACTATTCCAAACCCTTTTTCGAGGTAGATCCCATGGAAGGGGAGATGTCAGAGGACGAGGGCATTTCCCCTGACCAACCAGTATTTGTAGGCTTGTTTAAGCCTCATTTGTTGAAGTCCTTGCTATTCAAGGCAAAGAATGTCTCGGGTCTGACTTCTCAGTCTCCCTCTGAATCATCTCCAGCGACCCCGGGCCCCCCGAAAGTTTTGATATTCAGACAGCCGGTCATCAAGAACGAGGTTATTCCTACCCCCCCAATCTTTTCTGACTTGGTTGCAAGGCAATTGGCCTCTGCGGGTCCCCCTCCCGCCCCTCCCGCTCCTCCTTCCTTGTTTAATCTCGATCTGGAATTTTCTACCTTGCTAAACACTCCGGAGGTGGACGACCCTATAGTGAGACTAGCATCATCTTCCAATCCCACTGACGCTCTGGAAGCGCTGAAGCCAGAGGATAAGCGGGCAGAGATGGCGCTGCGGCGAGCGCACCAGTCGGATGCCTGGGCCATCCAGTCGGCCACAGCCGCATCTTTTTTCACTCATTCTTCCATCAGGTGGCTCAGGCAGTTGAAACAACATGTCCCTCCATCAAACACCAGGGCCCATCAAGATATTGCCAAACTCACAGCCGCAGCGGAGTTTGCAGCCGATGCCACTTTTCATTCTGTGAAATTTTCATCTAGGGCCATCTCCTCCCACGTTACTGCCCGAAGGTTACTTTGGCTTAGGCACTGTCAGGCCGACGTTAAGAATAAAACTAAGTTGGCCTCAGCTCCCATATCAGGGGGAAAAATTGTTTGGCCCGGCACTAGAGCCATTGCTGATGGAGAGCTGGAATAAGAAGTTCCTTCCTTCACTTTTTCGCAGGCAAGAGTCCAGAGGGTCCCAGCCCTTTTGGAGGGGCTCATTTCACACCTCCTTCCAACCATCCTTCATCCCTAGGTATCAGAGTTACCCGATGTTCCGGTCGGCCTTTCAGGACTGGAGCGACTCGGGAGACAGAAACAGAAGGGGAGGCAGCTACAGGAGGCCCTTCCAGGGTGCAGGGAATAAGGTGCCCCGCCGTCCCAGGTAGTCCTTCAGCCTCTTATCCCATTGGCGGTCACCTTAAATATTTTGCCATCCAGTGCGACTCATCCACTTCGGATGCCTGGCTTAGGGACACCGTAAGGTTTGGCCTCTCTCTCTTCAGTTTCAGTCTGTTTCTCCAGAGCATTTCATGGTTTCTCCCCTTTCCAGAGACCCGTCTAAATGGGCTCTCATGGCAGCCGCTATTAGTCATCTTTCTGATATTAAGGCCATCCAGCCCATGCCGCCTTCTCAGTGGGGAGGGGGGTTCTATTCCCTCCTCTTCTTGATCCCTAAGCACTCCGGGGGTTGGAGGCCCATTTGAAGAGGCTCAATCACTATATTGTCCGTCACAAGTTCAAAATGCATACACTTCAGTCAATCTTACAGGGTACCAGGCAGAGAGACTGGCTTACATCCATTGACCTCTCCGAGGCATATCTCCGTATACCCATTCGCCCCTCATGTTCCAAATATTTGAGATTTTGCTACAACAATCAGCATTTCCAATACGTGGCCCTTTCCTTTGGTCTCGTCTCAGCCCCGAGGACCTTCACCAAGGTGTTGGCAGCTCTGGTGGCTCACCTCAGACACTTCCCTATCCGCATTCACTGCTACCTTGATGACATTCTGATTTTATCCCCTACCCGACATCAGGTCGAGAGTGACACTAAGACCACCCTCTCGGTGCTTCAGGCTCACGGCTTCCTCGTAAACTGGGAGAAGAGTCAGCTTAACCCTTCCACCCGTATAGCTCACTTAGGGGCTGTGATTGACTCGGTTCAAGGGAGGGTCTTCCTTTCCCACGAGAGGTTCAGCAGTATCCAAAAAGCTAGCAGGACTATTAGACAGACTAAAAAGGCCTCTTTGCTGGACTTATCCAGGTTGCTTGGAAAGTTAGTTTCATGCATATCAATTATCCCCTGGGCTCGCTTACATTCTAGATCCCTGCAGTGGTTCCTCCTGCCTTACCAACGTTCTGGAAGGAGCAACTCAGGCCTCGTGGTGAAGGTTCCTCCAAGGGTTCTCGCCTCCTTTCTCTGGTGGACAAAACCCTCTACCAACAGAGGTCATCTCTTCAAGGAGCCCCAAAGGGTCACTCTCATGACAGACGCCAGCCTTTCCGAATGGGGGCCCCACATGCAGTCACTTTCAGCTCAGGGAACTTAGTCAGTAACCGAGCGGCGCTGCAGCATCAACTGGCTGGAGCTTCACACAGTATACCAAGCCTCGCGCACCTTCCTCCCTCAGGTGCGAGGGCACCACATACTGGTTTTAACAGACAACACTACAACCAAGGCCCACATCAACCGTCAAGGGGGCACTCATTCCATCCGCCTCATGAGGGAGGCCGACCGGTTCTGTCGGTGGGCAGAGGTGCATCTCTTATCCATCAGGACGGAACACATCTCGGGGATCTCGAATGTCCAAGCAGACTGGCTGAGCAGGGCCACACTGGACCAATCAGAATGGCACCTACACCCCTCTTTGTTCAGGGAGGCAGCAGCGATATTCGGCCAGCCCTTGGTGGACCTGTTTGCATCTCCACTCAACGCCCAGTCACTGAGGTTCTTCTCACATTACCCCGCCGACGGGGCAGAGAATCACGATGCCCTGCGCTGCCCCTGGCCTTCCGGACTTCTGTACGCCTTCCTCCCCCTTCCGTTGATTCCCAAGGTGATTCAGAAATTAATATTTAAAAGAGCGGAAGTCTTCCTGATAGCCCCTGATTGGCCCAGGAGACCGTGGTTTGCAGATCTTCGCAATCTGTTAGTGGTCCCTCCATGGAGGATCCCCCTAGATAGGATCTCACTGTCCCAGGGACCTTTTCAACATCCAGACCCACAGTGGCTTCAGTTAGCCATGTGGAGGTTGAGCGGGAAAGGCTAAAAGATGAGGGCCTGTCGGTCCAGGTCATCAATACCATCCTGGCAGCAAGGCGGCCTTCGACTACCCGCATTTATAACGCAACCTGGAACATCTTTTGTATGCGGTGTCATAAGTCGTCCGTTGATCCGCTCTCACCTTCAATTGCACAAATCCTGGCCTTCCTACAAGACGGGCTAGATAGGGGCCTCTCCCCCAACACCCTGAGAAGACAGGTCGCAGCTCTGTCAACGGTGGTCGCTGGCAGCTCTTCTGGCTCCCTTTCCCACCACCCTCACATAAGGGCTTTCCTTGGGGCTTCCAATCTGCACCCCCCAGTGATTCACAGATACCCTACCTGGGATCTTAATAAAGTTCTTATGGCATTAACCAAACTTCCCTTCGAGCCTCTCAGGGAGGCGCCACTTCAGTTTCTCACATTCAAAGTAGTGTTCCTTGTGGCGATAACATTGGCGAGAAGGATATCTGAAATAGCAGCTCTATCTGTAAGAAAAGACTTATGTGTTTTCCACACTGATCGGGTGGTTCTGAGACCGGACCCTGCCTTTATGCCTAAAATCAACTCGGCATATCACAGAGCTCAGGAATTGGTTCTGCCTAATTTTTGTCCCAAGCCTTCCCAAGAAAGGGAAAGGCAGTGGCACACTCTCAATGTGCGAAGGGCACTTCGTATTTACATCTATCATACACAGTCTATCAGGAAGTCAGAGTCATTGTTCCCGTCTTTTCAGCCAAAGACGCTGGGCTGCAAGGTATCCCCGTCTACCGTTGGCCGCTGGATTAGAGCTACCATATCCAAAGCCTATCTGGCTCAAGCTCTTCCTGTTCTTAGTGGGATTACCGCTCACCCTACAAGGAGTGCAGCCACCTCGGCAGCCTGGGCCACTCAGGCATCGATTCAGGATATCTGTCGAGCGGCCACCTGGGCATCTCCGTCTCCCTTTATACGCCACTATAAAATTGATGCTTATGCCTCAGCTGAGGCATCCTTTGGCAGGCAAGTCCTTCAACAGGTGGTGAGAGATCAAAAGGTGATTCTGGACCAGATGGAGACCCTCCCATAGGACAGGCCATGCTTTGGTATGTCCCACTCTGGATGCTCGCAGCAGCTCTATGGAGAATGGGCATTGGTGCTTACCTGATACGCCCTTTCTCGTCGAGCTGCGTAGAGCATCCAGCCCCACCCTAATTGGTCCGTCTGGTGGGGAATCCTGTTTTGGCCAATGATGTACATAGTTTATAGTTGAGAATTGTACAATTGTTGACATGAGAGGATAGTTGTTGTCTTCTTGTCTTCGTAAAACTGGGGAACGCGTGGAGGAGTCACGTGGAGGAGGAGGAGCATTCCTCAATTATAGCTCAGCCTGTTAGAGTGAAGACTGGAGCACCTCCCACTCTGGATGCTCTACGCAGCTCGACGAGAAAGGGCGTATCAGGTAAGCACCAACGCCCATTCCCCAGTTTGTAGGAACATTACTGAAAACCTCCCAGTTTTCAGAACTCTATTTTCATCCCATTGCTAACGCCTGACTAGCAGACCAGTGATACCACACAATCAGGGGTGGGATTCAAAATTTTTAACAACCGCTTCTGTGGGTGTAGCTTAGGTGGTGGGTGTGGCTTGGTGGTCCTGTGACTGAGTGGGCATGGCCAACTCAACATCACTCACAACGAGGCATGCATCTCCTCGCCTGGCCTCTCGTGACTGTGGGGATGCTGCAACACTCGTGACTGTGGGGATATTGCATGTTAATAAACTAAATACCATTTGTAGCAAATCCTCTGATTTCTCAGGCAAAAACATAGGATATGGTAGTCTACGTGCAAAAGTATACATATGTTCATGTCCTCAAACAGTATATTTCTGTTTTCCTGTGTTTACTTATACATTTCTCTGTACTTATACATTTTTCTGCAACTAAATGGACAACATGCTTCCTTAATTTACTCCCCACTCTAAGTGGAATTATTCATTAAGCATTCCATTTATTCTTACACATAATTTTACTTCCATCATATACATTATCACATTTGGCCACCAACCTTTAACATATTTGCACAAAACATTCCCAGCACTCAAGCCCATTCGCTTGATTTGCTTATGCATAATAATCTGTCTTTCTCACATTCATACATATCAGAGACCTTTTTAAGCTCATAATTTGAAACAGGTGATACTGAGACAGTAAGCACCAAATATACTTCAACTGAAATCTCTTCTGCTGGGAAGAAATGCAAATTATCTATTTTGAATGGCATATTTACATTTTTTTTACATTTTACATTTTATTGGATTTGTCAATCGCTTACAAGATGCAGGTATAAAAATAAATATAGTTTTGAATACATGAGATAGATACTTATAAGAAAAATAAAAAACAATAGGGCAGGGACGGTAGGCACAATTGGCGTGCTTATGCACGCCCCCCTATAGGCCTCTTAGGAAGGGGGTGAGGTCAATAATAGACAGTCTAAGGTTAAAGTTTTTGGGGTTTGGGGAAGAAACTACAGAGTCAGATAAAGTATTCCAAACATTGACCACTCTGTTGCTGAAGTTGTATTTTCTGCAGTCAAGTTTGGTTTGGTTAATTTTGACTATTTAGCTTGTATGATGTCAAATTTAGTATTTAGTAAGAGGAGAAATTCAGGTATTTTATTTACAAGGCTTCTTGCATTGAGTAGCTTGCATTTAAGGCCAGTTGTAGTTTGAATTGAGGTAGTTGGGGGCATGCGTGCCTAGTCTTGGGTGATGGAGGATTGGTTGAAGAAGGTTTGGATACACAACCCACTTTCTTTTGATACAGTCTGCATGGTAATCAATGTACGGGTCCTTCTCTCCATTGTCTAGATGATTTTTAAGTTCTGTTCG
The DNA here is from genome assembly GCA_033807585.1 of Hydrophis major. Classification (NCBI taxonomy): domain Eukaryota; kingdom Metazoa; phylum Chordata; class Lepidosauria; order Squamata; family Elapidae; genus Hydrophis; species Hydrophis major. The sequence goes on from CM066331.1 coordinate 142,959,595, forward strand.
TAGTATACAGGAGCGGGCATGTTGCTGTAAAGTTAGGTCAGGACGAGATCGGAGGTTTTTATGGTTGGTGTTGTTTTTGGCGAGCGCATTTATAGTATAAATGAATTTACATTTGCTTAATTCATTTTTGCAAATAACTCTGCAGAAGCATGGGGCCACAGAGCCGTCTCTGTTTTTGAGCTCTCGGCCAATGCGAGAAATGTCAAGTATTTCATCAGGGGAGATGGTTGATGCTTGATAGTCACTGATGATGCTGCGGACAATTGTGATATCATCATTGTTATTGATATCCTCTAGACCAAATAATTAGGATGCTTTTGTTCGCACTCAACAGCTTCTCCGACAAGGATTGGGAAATCATTATTTGTTGGATTTATGGTTTTTTGTGGATTAGGTTGCAGTTGTTGGTTTGTAGCATTTCATTTCATTTACCTGAAGAAACAAATATTTCTGAGATTAAGTAAAGCTGAGAGAAAATTTGCACTTTACACCTATTGGGCTCTATCACTAGTTATTAAATGGAGGTTTAGTTGTTATATCCCATTTAATGGTTGCATCTCTTACTTTTTGAGGTCATTGGATTCCATTAATTGCCAAGCCTTCTTTTGTTTTTTCTGCTCCCTTAACAATGAGATTTTATTTGAGGCCCACAATTTATATGGAGATGTTTGTTAGGAAACTTTGGGCATTTGCACACAGATACTCTGCATCCTTAATAATCAATCATATATCTAGGAGTGATGGCTCATGAAATATATTAGTTTCTGTTGAAAAACCAGAAGAATAGCATACATACAGATTAGCAGAGTTGGGAGGGATCTGGTAGATCATCTAGTCCAACCCCCCCCCCCGTCCAAGCAGGAGAGCTTACACCATATCTGACAGATGGCAATCCAGTCTCTTCTTGAAAGCCTCCAGTAATGAAGCTCCCACAACTTCTGAAGGCAAACTGTTCCATTGTTTGATTTCTCTCACTGTCAGAAACTACAATCACAAATCTCCTGGATAATTAAATTATTAGGGAGATATTCACGAGAGCAAGATTTGAACAGCTTGACACAATGGTTAGATACGGGAGATTTCATGCAATACCATACAATGAGCATTTCTACATTTGCGGAGCAGCAGAGGTAGAGGACCTGGCTCACATCCTATTTGACTGTTGCCTGTATAAGAGGATGAGAGAGACAGGTATCTTGGTCTATATATCAGACGAATGACCCATTGGAATACCCATATCAAAATAACTGACCTTATGTCTGGCCAGAACTTGAAAATAATGTTTAAAGTAGCACAATATTTAAACAAAATGATTCGGTTGAGATCTGCATATGTGGGATTGATTGGGGTAGATTGCAAGGGCAACTCCGAAATACAATGTTATTACATTTTATCTATATCTTAAATTATTGTACATTATTACAATTTTATTTTGAATTGTATTTTATTACTATTTCATCTTAAATCGTATTTTGTCTAGATTCCATTTTAAATTGTATTTTATCATTTTAAATAGTATTTTATTGAATTTCATTTTGAATTGATTTTATTAAAATTTAGCAACAAATTGTTGCTGGAACTTTGCACTTTGATATGGCTCAAGGGCTAATCAATGAAGACTTATTTAATAGTCACATGATCAAAATTCGTATGCTTGCCAACTGACTCATATTTATGACAGTTGCATTGTCCAGGGGTTATGTTATTCCCTTTTGCGATCTTCTGACAAGGAAAGTCAATGGGGAAACCAGTTTCACTTAACAATCATGTTACTAATTTACCAACTGCAGTGACTCACTTAACAACTGCGGCAAGAAAAGATATTTTATTTAACAACAGAAATTTTGGGCTCAGTTGTAAGTTGAGGACTACCTGTATAGCTAAAAGAAGTGCCAGTGTAAATTTAGGGACAAATATTCTGAAAACATCATGTATAAAGTCTGTAGCTAGAGAATTTAATTCTTTTTTAAATTTGCTTGTTCAAATAATAAATGTGAAGGGTATAGATTTGTTTTAGTGAAATGGATTAATTCATCAATACAGGCCTGTCAGTGCAGAGGTGGCAGTAATGTACAGGACATATTGTTTTAAACCACTCTCAGCTCTAGTGTTCAGCACAAAGCAGCATATATTCAGGGAAAATGTGCATTTATGTATTATTCTGTTGCTAAAAGGATATAATTAAGAAAATTACATACACTCACACATTACAAATAGTTGCATTTATTCAGAAAGTTCCGTGCACATTATGGATAAAATTGCATTTCTTCAGAAAGTTCTATACAACAGTATTTATTAGGAACAGTTGTATTGTGTGGCAGCACAAAAATAATGTACAGGGAATTTGACAGAACAGAATAATAAACAAATGCTCATAATTCTGAAACCGATTTAAAATGATTGGCATATTTCCAAAGCAAGTGGTGACTGAATGGGAATTGGGAGGAATTTGGATTAATTCTCGCAAGCTTACATTACCTGACAATGTATAGACTCTGTACAAAAATGAAAAATTAGATTCTTGATCACACAAATAAAGTTTGTAGGCAGACAGCTTGTTAGTGCCACCACTTGTGAATGAATTTCTCTTCCCAAAGAGATTAGAGATTAGTTTTTTTCACTGCTCACCTTTTGATGAGAAGGAAAGACCTTTTCATTTAGCTTACATTTGCACAATGGTGAGAATTTACTTCTGATTGCTTTGGCATCATTACTTATGCTGCCTAATTAATTTTTATGGGTTTTTTTTTTTTAAAAAAACAAAACAAAATGTAGAATCTTAACAAAAGATACAGTCATGTCAAAATATTTTGCTTTGTGCAGAGTACAGAAGTAAATTCTGTAACACTTGCTTAAGGAGTGAAGAAAGATAAATCTGTCTGTACATTATGACTAACAAAAAATGGAACTTAAGGGCAGGGGAAAAATCATTTTATGTGCAGGTCAGCAGTGAGAACCTACCTGTTCCACTACCGGTTTGGTGATCACCTAACGTGCGCGTAGCTTTTCCCACACCAGCTGAGGCCTGCAGTGCCAATCAGCTGAGAGGATAAAGAAGACAAAAGTTCATGGAAAGATGGGAGGGCCGAACCTGCGCTTTTCTCTTCTTTCTTCTCTCAGCTGAGACTTTTTTCCTCCTCTTAGCTGATCTTCAGAGGTTTTTTTTTTTTTTTTTTTACTACCAGTTCAGGTAAACCAGTCCAAACCAGTAGCATACCACCACTGGTACAGGTAGTGTTCAACTTACGATCATTCATTCATCAACCATTCAAAGTTGCAGTGGAATTGAAGAAGGGACTTACACCTATGCCCTAAATTATGGTCATTGCAGTGCTCCAATAGAATAGAATAGAATAGAATAGAATAGAATAGAATAGAATAGAATAGAATAGAATAGAATTCCTTATTGGCCAAGTGTGATTGGACACACAAGGAATTTGTCTTGGTGCAAATGCTCTCAGTGTACATAAAAGAAAAGATACATTCATTAAGAGTCAAGAGTCATACGGTACAACACTGTATAATAGTCATAGGGTACAATAAGCAATCAAATTGTACTAGGAAACAGTCAATATAAATATAACAGTCAAACATGTAGTTATGTAACCAGCCCCAGAACCGTGACAGCAAAAAGCTATTTTGCGTTGTGATTCAGAAAAGGTAAAGAGGCTTTTTGGTGTCTTGTTTCTGAGTCTATTTTTGGCTTTTGAGCTGCAGTGGCGCAGTGATTAGAGGCAGTACTGCAGTCTGCTGACTGACTGCAATTTGACAGTTCAAATCCCACCAGGCTTAAGTTTGACTCAGCCTTCCATCCTTCTGACATGGGTAAAATGAGGACCTAAATTACCCACAGCACTGGAAAAATGAGGAAACTCTTTCAGATAAAATAAAATTTAAAAAATTAGATTGTGCAGAAATGGATAGGTTAACATTTTAAAGATAAAGTATAAAGAAGACACAGAATATTTTTTTTAACTTGGGATTTGTTTTATCAATGGTTGGATAATAAAGATTGAAATTAGAAGCTGGAAGAATACTATTATATACAAGTAAAGAATATTATTACTACTATTATTATGTATATGTAAAATCACCCAGACAACACACTGTCTATTAAATAATTATATATGTTAAAGAAAAATGTATAAATAAAAATAAATAAAAAACCCCAGATTATTGGGGGCAAAATGCTGACTCTGTAACCGCTTAGAGAGGGCTGTAAAGCACTGTAAAGTGGTATATAAGTCTAAGTACTATTGCTATTTTTTCCTAGTCAAAGTACAGCCCTGTCCATCCATCAGCCAGGCCAGGAAGCTTGTCCACAGTGGGACCAAGATGATGGTCGAGGTCAGCTGGGGTAGCGGAGCACAAGGTGTCAGGCATCTCAGAATGGAGGGTGGTAAGGACCACTGCAGCTGGGACAGGTTGAAGCAGCTGCAGCATCCTGAGACAAGATCAGCAGCCCAGAGCTATGTGAGCTCAGCTCTTGGGCTACTTTTTGCCCCACAAGGCAAGATGCAAGGTGACCAAAAGATGATAGATGGGCGGAAGGGAATAGATGGGTGGTGGAAGTTGAAGGCAGCATCTTATCTTACTGAGGCTCAGGACTCGGATGAACCAAACTTGGGATGGCTAGGCTTGGAGTGGGTTTTTGCTTAACAACTCATTGTTCGTTAATGATTCCACCCAAGACTACAGGGTTGAACCCACTAAGCAATGCATCGTGTGATGCCTCTCTTTATAACTGCATTGCTTCTTCTTCTTCTTCTTCTTCTTCTTCTTCTTCTTCTTCTTCTTCTTCTTCTTCTTCTTCTTCTTCTTCTTCTTCTTCTTCTTCTTCTTCTTCTTCTTCTTCTTCTTCTTCCTCCTCCTCCTCCTCCTCCTCCTCCTCCTCCTCCTCCTCCTCCTCCTCCTCCTCCTCCTCCTCCATATCCATCATTGGACATTGTCAATCATGTTAGCATTGCTTAGTGGTGGAAATTTCACTCCCAATTGGGTACATACGTTGAAGACTACTGTAATGTCCATCCATTCTTCCACACTTTGAAACACAACTCAAAGTCAAACTCCTCTATTTTAGAAATTGTGATTTCCTGGAAAGAATAAGTTAGAAGGTGGGTTTCTTTGGTGGTTATTGGAAAATTGAATGACATACAGCTTCTTCTATCTTCTCACAGTGAAAGATGATGAATGAAAAAAAGAAAAGAAAAAGAAATGCGAGTAACTTCGATCTGTAACCATTTTATTCACCTGCAATATTCCGAAGAATTAGTAGAAAATGCCCTAGCCTTTCTCAGAATGTTGGGGGAGGTTCAGTTCAGTGGCGGGATTCAAAAAGTTGTACCACCTGTTAAGTACTGAGCGTGGGCACGAAGAATGGAGACGAGCCGGTGAAACAGTGAACTTCAAACTCTTTATTTACATGGTGTGACAGCTCAAACTGGATGGCTGCTACAGCCTTCCTTATATAGGCAACTTGTTATATATTTAACCAATGAAAACCCGGGAGCGCTAGCTCCATCAACCAATCAGGAAAGCTCGTTAATGGCCAATCAGATTCTCCTGAATGGACCAATCTGATCTCGCCATTTAACGACCAATCAGAAGTGCAGGGCCAGAACCCTGGACTTGACTTCAAGCTCTAGATAACTTTATTCATTCACAACACCACCAGTTCAGTGGAGGTGGCTTGGTGGGTGTGCTTTGCATGTGTGCACAGATGTTGCACACATGCTCACACCAAACGTGCACTTTGCACAGGCACAGAGGCATTTGGGCAGGCGCAGAGGCATTCCAACTTACCTCCTGCAAGCCTGCACTCTCCCGGTCATTTCAGCAGCTGCTGCGCAGCATTCTGTTGTGCCACATAAAGCACCTGTGCTTCAAAAGCAGAGGATAAAGGTGAGTATGGGAGCCTGGGCAGGCAGGTAGGCCCAACAGCAGAGAGGCGGTGAGAACTGGTTCGGTGTCCGTTGCTCATCGCCGCTACTGGCTTGGCAAAACTGGGCCGAATCGGTAGAATACCACCATTAGTTCAGTTCAACAACTCTGATGATCTTTTAGAGAAAAATGTATCAAGACAACATTCAAAGGAAGAACAAACTGACATTCTCCAGAGATTACAGAACCTAAAACAAGCCCTTTGGGAGTACTAGCTCTGATCCAGCTGCTCTGGATACAATCTTCGTAAAGAAGTCAGCCTCTTTGCTAAACTCAGAGTTGATAATTTGAGGCTTTTCCTCTCCATTGTAACTCAAACACTTTATCTTCAGTCTTCTCTGGAAAGAACCTAATTATTTAGATGGCAGAAAGTTGATACAAACCCTGACAAGATGTGACAACGATGTAATAGTTTGAGAAACCTTTAAAGCCTTCAGTTTCCTTTCTGAATCTAAATTAACTCTCGGTAGAAGAGAATATGCTCCCTTATGAAGGAACTTGCTCAAAAATAATTAGAGCGAGCCCTGGGAATCCAAAGCAAACTTACTCAGTTACCAACTGGAGATCTGCTGGAGGCAATTTCTCATCCAATTTGTCTGGTTACTCACTGAGCCCAGATCTCATTTAAGAAGTGCAAAACTTGGTGCTTAAGGTTCCAATTACTGTAATTCTTTGGAAAAGGTTGAGCTCAAATGTGAGGCTACATGCCCCAATACTAATAGGGACAGCTTTCTATTCCTTTTTTTTTTTTTTTTTTTGAGAAGACTGAAGGAATATCCTCCTGAAGATCAGCTTGGATTTTGTGTTGCCAGGGATGGATGAATTGACTGGGATAGGAAATGTTGGATTATCTGTATTTTGGAAACAGGACTAGTGTATTGAGCCTGCCTGAACTTTAAAATAACGAATTCCCTTTCATTCCTGCTAAATGTCAGTAGACAAATTATTCCTTCTACTGCATCTTGGAGGGCTCCTGGCTGCAGAAAAGGTCCATACATTCAGTGGGTTGTGAAGGTCATGCAACATGGACTTTGTAGTCTCAACAACATGGACATTGTAGCATTGCTGTACTTGCTAACTAAGATAGCTTTTTGTATTTTAATTTCACTTATTTTTCTCTTTTAAATGATGCTAATGGTTTACCAAACCATTGCAGACTGAAATATAGAAAGCTCTTTATTCTTTTGCTGTATGGATTAATTGATAACTTCCAAAGTTCCTAAACTGCAAGATAAAAACTGTCTTTGCTTTATAGGTCAGGATAGAATAAGATTATATTCGTTTTAACAGGTGTATGTAGTTTGTCTTCTAATGAGAGAGCTGGAGCTCATTAGTGTTAATTGGGATCTGGTTTGTCTCTTTGTGAATTCCAAACAACTATCCTCATTAAAATCCTAAATCTTAGTCTTTCTTGCTTGGATGATCTGGATTCTTGTTTACTTTTATTCATTTAAAACATTTATATCACTTCCTGTTAAACCAACTCTGGGCAGCTCTCAATAAAAACTTAAAACAACAAATTAAGTCATGTTAAAACTCTAAAACTAAACAAATTAAACATCCAAACATGAGGTCAACCTTCTAGTTTGCAATTATTCAATATTATTGTAGCACTTGAGAGAAAAGCCAGATCTTCAATGCCTGAGGGAACACTAAGAGAATAGAGGCCTGACAAACTTTAGGAGGCAGAGATTTCCATAGGTCAGGGGCTGCCATCAGAAGGTAATGCTTAGGGTGTGCACCTTCTAGTCCCTTTCCTTATCTGAATTGCTTGGATGAGTAGACTTTATCCTTCTATCAACCCATCTAGAACATTTATGAAAGTGTTGAAGAGCACTGGTCCCAAGGCAGAACCTTGAGGTGTTCCACTGCATGTGGATGGAGTTCTATTAAAGACTATATACTGAGTGCAGTTAGTCAGTCAACTGCAAATCTATCAGATGGTGGTGCTGTCTATCCCACATTGTTCTATCTTATCAAGAAGTAGGCCATGGTCGACTTTGTCAAACACATTACTGAACTCTAAGTGAACTATAGTCACACCTTTTTCTCAATCCACTAATTTAGTCACGTTTATCAAAGACAGAAACAAGGGATGATCTGTTTTTAACAAACCTATGCTGGCTTCTAATGATGACTTTGTTCATTTCTAGATGCTCACAAATTTGCAGCTTGGTTATCTTTTCTGGAATTTTCACAGGAATTGATGTCTATATCTTCATGGATCCATTTTCCCCTTTCTTGAAGTTTGAATCACATTGGTTCTTTTCCAGTCCTGTGGCAGTTCTCCCATTCTCCTGAAATATTTTGCTCAGTGATGCCAAAATTATATCTCCCAACTCCATCACTCTTCTTAAAAACCTCCTGTGTTGGAGTACCCACAACTTTGGAGGCAAGTTGTTTCACTGATTTAATTCTTCTAATTGTTTGTAAATTTCTCCTTGTTTCTAAGTTGCTTCTCTCCTTGTATCCATCCTTTGCTTCTTGTCCTGCCCTTCTGGTGCATTGGGGAATAGCTGGACTCCATCTTCTTTGTGGCAGCCCCTGAGATATTGGAATCCTGCTGTCGTGTCACCCCTAGTCCTTCTTTCCATTAAACTAGATATACCCAATTCCATGATCTTTGGGACAAAACATCTTGTGATTAAACATGCAGATCCAATTGATGCAAAGCCCAGTGAATTTTAATGAGCAACCTTTCCTCTTTAGATGTCTCAATCAAGATGTGCTCCTTGACTTATTGACATATCTTGCAGGCATAATAATAAGACTCTTGTTGCTCATATGACTTTCTAAGGTGCATTCTGTGGTCTTCATTTCATGAACTTTCTCCTAAGATATACCCCAAGCAACTTAATAATGATTATTTAAGGCAACTCTAGTCACAGGAATACATGTCCTTAAAAGGAAAGTTGTAGAATACATTTCTTCAATACTGGTTATTTTTTGAAACCAGGGATCTTTGGAAAATTTTCATATTACTGTATCTATGTACATAGAAACTGGGGGAGCCATTTCATTGAATGTTCCTGAGTTGTATTAGCCCTCTTGCTTTTTATTTAGGATTACTTTTTATGAAAGATAGAAACAAGGGATGATCTGTTTTTAACAAACCTATGCTGGCTTCTAATGATGACTTTGTGCATTTGTAGGTGCTCACAAATTTGCAGCCTCTTCTTTCTGTGATAGCCCCTCAAGTACCAGAAGACTGCTATCATATCAGTCTAGTCCTTCTCTTTGTTAGACTTGTGGACTTCAACTCCCAGAATTCCTGAGCTAACATGACTGGAGAAGGAATTCTGGGAGTTGAAATCCACAAGTCTTAAAACTGTAAAGTTTGAAGACCCCTGCCATATAATATCAACCTTGTGAACTCTATATGTGTGTGTGTATTGGTGTGTGTGTGTGTGTGTGAGAGAGAGAGAGAGATCTCATCTCATATCTTAAGTTAAAGTGTTAACAATTTCCCCCGGCTTGTATCATCTGCAAATTTGATGAGTTTCCCTTCTATTCCTTCATCTACATCATTTACGAAGATGTTGAAGGGTAGTGGGCCTAAGCAGAGCCTTGAGCACTGCATGCTTCCCTCCATGTAGATGCTGTTCGATTGAGGACTGAGTGTGGTTGCCATTTGGGAATCCATCTGGAAGTGGTACTGCTTGTCCCACAATATTCTATTTTACCAAGATGTAGGCTGAGGTCTACTTTGTCAAATGCCTTGTTGAAGTCCAAATATACCATGTCCACAGCATTATCTTGAATCTCTAATTTAGTCACTTTGTCAAAGGCAATAAGGTTTGTCTGGCATCATATATTTTTGAAAAACCCATGCTGGCTTCTAGTCATTGTCTCGTGCATAGGTGCTCACAAATGTGCTGCTTGATTATCTTTTCCAGTATCTTCCCAGGTATTGATATCAGGCTGATTTGTCTGCAGATTCATGGATCCACTTTTTCATCCTTCTTGGAAATTGATTAACATTTTTCCAGGTAAATTGTCAGAGAAATACGAAGACCAGCTGCCATGATGCTGTAATTCTGTAATGCTGTAATGATGATGCAATGGTAGGAATGAGTCAGCAGGGTTATTTGACTGTTACCACTTTAAAAGTCTGTATTATAAGAGGTTGGGAGTATGTCTCTCTCTGTGTATTCTTCCCTGATGTAGCTGCTGATTGATTCTTTGACTTTTGCCTAGTATGTGTATGTATATTCTTTTGTAGAGATAAACCACTATTTATTATTACAAACCTCTGTTTGATGTTATTGCTCCTGGGTTGACTCACATAATTACACTGTGCACGCTCTGACATACATGTTACATTATTTACTGCTAAAAGAAATAAAAAAACCAGAACTATGAACAGATGAATTCTGTTCCTCCTTCAGAAAAGAAGACAGAGTTCTCCTTTCTATGTGAAAAACAAACAACTGGAGATGAAAAAGCCCATAGGAAGGACCACATGTGAAATACTTCTGTTTTACATTTGTTCATCTCTTGTCTTCTAAACGAAGACAAGAAATGGTTGAAGCAATCCAAATAGCAGTGGCACTTGCACTGAATCATGGGGGTTGGTAGATCTGATTGAACCACTGAAGTAAAATTCTAAGCCTGAAATATGTGAATGCACAAGTGAGTAAATTGTGCAGAAAGTATGTGCAAGGAGTGCAGTGAAAAAAAATCTCTTTTATAAGAAACATATGCACAATTTGAAGTGTCAATCTCATGACTCACCATTTCAGATTTTCTAAACCTGTGAGACAGAGAAAGCATTACTGAGGTATGATGGAAAAGAAGTTTCCAAAATGAACATTATGTTTTATGTTTGCAGAGCAAGCTGCTAGGCATGGAATATACGTACAACTATTGTTCAAGAAGGCACTTTCTCATTTAAACTTTGTTTATGACCTGTTCCACTTGAGCCTTTGTTCCTTTTCTTTTTGGTACCCCAGTTTTATAAAAGCACACAAGTAAATCTGTGCAACAGTTCATTCTGTTTCAAACAGAATCAATTATCCTGAGCAATAAATTATTCTTTTATTTAACATAATTTATTCTGATTTAGTGTCTCTGGCACACTATATGGATTGTCTTGTTTTGGGAAAAGTGCACACAAACTTTGACAATGAAAATAATTACCTTGTTCAATAGAAGATTGTCTGCAAAGTCCCTTCTTTATAAAATCACAGAACATAAAGGGAAGAAGAGACTTTGAGATGAGAAAAAGCGGTACAAAAATAGTAAAAAAAAAAACTGATAAAGAACTTCTCAAACTAATACTTTTAAGCTTTTTAGAGCTCTATAAAGCAGAAGATATACTACCTTGTCAAAAAAGAGAGAATACTTTTAACTGTATTTATGAGATGCGTGAAAAATAAACATAATGGAAACTCACGCTCTTACCATTTACTTTTGGTAAAACGGAAATACCAGGTGCTATTCCAATGGGAGAAGAATCCCATCTATTCTCCAGCCCTATTTTAATTTAATGCAATTTTTCATGCAGCCCAGATGGTTTTGTTTACAGACCATGTTAAAGCTTCCATTCCAGCTGTAATCAACAATAAAACCTATGCTCCAAAGGGATTGATAATCATTCATAATTCTTATGAGCTTGATAACAGAGGAAATTAACAGTTTTGAATTCATGGCTCATTGCAGTAATGTGGAGGTGTGTTCTCATAGTATCTTTTCCTCCTCCTCCACTTAGTTTCTGCTCCTCCTATTTCTATTCTCTGAGAAGGGCCAACTCAACTACAAGAATTTTTGTTTCGAGCAGTAAGATGTCTCCAGCTGAACTTGTGTTTTTAAGTCCTAGAAAAAAGGGCAAAAATTGGCAAGTCAAAATGGGTAGCATCGTCAACTAATTTTATTGGTTCATTGATGAACTGGTAATTATAAGCACAGTTATTTATTCAGACAAGGCATTTTCTTCCCCTTGAATATTTAACCATAATTACCTTACTATTTTCCAAGGGTCACATTTAATCAGGGACATCTAACTAGTTCTCATCATTATCCTTTTCCTTTCCATTATACAGTGAGCAACATTGAGCCGTGATGGTGCAGTGGTTAGATGCAGTATTGCAGGCTAACTTTGCCCAGTGCCAGGAGTTTCGATCCTGACCAGATCAAGGTTGACTCAGCCTTCCATCCTTCCAAGGTCGGTAAAATGAGGACCCAGATTACTGAAGGTAATATGGGTGAATAGGTGGCAATATAAATCAATCAATCAAACAAACAAACAAATAAATAAATATGCTGGTATGATAAACTACTCAGAAAGTGTTGTAAAGCCCTGTGGAATGGAATATAAGCCTAACTGTTATTGCTATTTGTGTTTTTTTTTTTCCTCCAAACTTTTACATTGGAGCATCTTCTATGCTTACTCTGTACTCTTGCATCCCCAAAACAGATCTCCAGGTGTTTTCTAAATTGAGCAATGGTTCCTATAGCCTTGTTAATTTTTCATCACTTTTTGTTAACTGTGGCATTAACATCTCCCAATTTTAAACCCTTTCTCAAGGTTTTGACCACCACTAACTATGGCTGTCTTTCTCTCCATCTCTTTCTCCCTCATCAAAGGATCCCCTTTCTTGTTTCTCTTTTGCCTGAGCTTCCCTCTCATATTCCCTTCCTTACTCTTGGAAAGTACTTTCTTATTTTATTTTTTTTCCACAGAAACCAAACCACCTCTTGTTTACCCATTTCTTCTCACGTTTGAAACCAATGCTCTTCATCATCTTCATAAATGATCTAGATCAAGGGAATCAAACTCGTTGTGTCATGTTGCCATCATGTGACATTTTGCAGCATTTTTCCCATTCGCGGAGCTGGAGTGGGCGTGGCCTGGGCATGATCCATCCAGCTTGCGGGCTGCCAGTTTGACCCTCTCCAATCCAGAGGAGTGGAATAGAAGGAGAGCTCATCAAATTGACAGGCAATGCCAAGTTGAGGGCAATTGCTAATAGACTCAAAATTCAGAAGAATCACGACAAACTTGAACATTGGATGCTATCCAAAAGACGCATTTGATGATGAGAAAAGTAAAATCCTGCACTTAGATAAGAAAAACCAGATATATAGGTATAGATTAGGCAGTACCTGGTTCAACAGCAGTAAATCCCTGAGGATCTAGGTGTCCTAGTGGACGACCACTTAAATATGAATCAACATTGTGCTGCAGCTGCCAAAAAACAAAAAGCCAGTGCAGTCCTACGCTCCATCAATAGAGGGATTGTACCAAGATCAGAAAAAATGATACTACCACTATATATTGCACTAATGAATACTGCAACCACTATGAGACAAAAAAATATATACTGAGACCCAGCAGGGGTGGGATTCAAAATTTTTAACAACCAGTTCTGTGGGCATGGCTTAGTTGGTGGGCATGGCTTGGTGGTCATGTGACTGGGACGTGGCTTAGTGGTCATGTTATCGGCTGGGCGTGGCCAACTCAATGTCACTCACATCAAGGCAGGCATTCCTCGCCTGGCCTCTCAGGACTTTGACGATGCTGCAACAGTCGTAAGTGTGAAAAATGGTCATAAGTCACTTTTTTCAGTGCCATTGTAATTTTGAATGGTCACTCCACACAAGCAAAGTACCAGCAAAGGAGGGGGAAAAAACTCCAGAGATGTTCCTGAGACAGGAAGTCTAGTCCTGCCAAGAATGTAATAAGGGTTAACGGAGAGGCAGTTTCTGTAAGCAACTCCAGAATGTTTCCTTCCTGCCTTCCTTACAGGATTAGGCCAGTAATTTCTTCTAACAACCAGTTCTCCAAACTGCTTAGAATGTTAACAAGCGGTTCTAGCAAATAGGTGTGAACTGGTAGAATCCCACTCCTGGTCAGGGGTGCTATGATAGCTGTCTTCCAGTATTGAGGGGCTGTTACAGAGGGGATCAACTTATTCTCCAAAGCAACTGAGGGGCAGGACAAGAAGCTCTTTGAAGAGAGCTTCAACCTTTCCAGATACTATCGCTAAGGAGAATTTTCCTGACAGTGAAAACAATTAATCATTGGAATACCTTGCTTCCCAATGTTGGAAGTGCTCCATTGTTGAATGGTTTCAAGAAATCCATTTGTCCAGGATAGAATTAGGTGTCCTCTGGGCAGGCAGTTGGCCTAGAAGACTTCCAAAATGGATAAAAGAAATGAAGCTAAAACAACTATACTTAGTCATTCACTGTATCGCTCCATGCCTTTGTGTCCTTGCAAAGCATACAAAAAAAATCACATTTTCTCTCCTCTGTAGTATTTTAGGCGACACAACAGAACAGCAGAGATTTTGCAGTGCAGCTTCCAGAAACAAGCAGCAAAGCTCCCTCATGGCTTTGACACTGCCTTGTTGGTGTTCTAACCCAGGTTTAACAGAATCACAAAACAGACTCCTTGTCCCCCCAAAAACCCTCCTTTTTTATCTGGTTACTGTGAATTCCTGGCATTCACATCCAGAAAAGTTCTGGCAATAAGCCCTCCAAGGTTTAATTACAAAACAGACCTTATTAGTCCTTGAATAGTTGCCAGGCTGAGAGCTTTCAGTTGCAACTCTGTAAAATGAAATGCTTGGCACAGAGTCTCTGTGAGGCACGAACTCAGATAAGCAAATTTTCACAATAATTGTCTTCTGCAAATACCTTTCTTCCTCTTTTGCTCCTATTTATTCCCTATAGGAGGGGCCATTCAGCATACACTTGTGCTTTTTTTTCCAAGTCTCCCCCTGTTCCTTAATTGTTCCCTTCTCCTGACAGCTCTGTGCATGCGCGCATCTGGAACAGGCTCCAGCTGTTCTTCTTCCCCACTTATCTCTGACTCCGAAGGCATCTGATAAATGTCGGACGGCCCTGGCCCCATCTCTGCCTCCAATGCAGAGCACCCATCAGAGCCTTCCCTAGACTCCAGGACTGGCCCAAGTTCCTTACCCAACCTCCTCACTGTCCAAGTCTGCTACCAGCTCTGCTGGCAGCTGGTGGGCCACAACAGTTCACTCCTCAAAAACCATTTCCAACCTAACTCACATTCAGCAATGAGCCAAAACCAGATGCCCCTCCAGCATCTCAGCAACTCCATTTGTCTTCCCAAACACTTTCTATTCTTCCTTGAAAGCTCCTAGCTCACATTTTTCTAGACAATCTTTTCTCCTGCTGCACAGATTTGACTTAATAAAGGAGAATATTTCTAGCTCAGGGTTGACATGAGGGTTCCTTGGTGATCTCTGAGCTTGCTTGTTTTCTTGCAGATGTTTCATTACTGTTGTGGTTCGCTGGCAGCTGGTGCAGACGGCAGAAGTATCAGACAGTGAGGACAAAAGGGAACCATTCAGGGAATCTGGAGAGGACTTGGACAAGGATCCTGCATCTGATGTAGGAATGGGTCCAGGACCATCTGGGAGTGGGGTGCTGCCTTCGGAGTCTGGCAGCAGTGAAGCAGAGGACCCAGGGGAGCCTGTTCCCAGTGCACGTGTGTACAGAGCCACTAGAAGGCAAGAGAAGGTGAAGCAGAAGGGGTGACTCAGGAGTAAGGCTGGGAGGTGATTGCCCCTCCCATAAGGGATAAAAGTCAGACCTCAATGACGAAAGCTTTGCAGGAAGCAAAGCAGTTCAATAGATTTTGAGTCCTTCTTGAAGCTCTGCGTATTCTGGTCATTTTTTTCCTGGCATTGTTATAATTAATTTGGATACTTCTGTTTTTGGCAGCATTCCACAGCACTGACAGGCGTGTGCTTATCTTGGGGAACTGTTTAAGTTTGGGTTTGGCTGTGAATGAAAACAATTCCCAGCGTTGCATTAAAATAGGTTTTGCTTTTAAAACAAGTTTGTGTTTAATTACGTTTGATGAAGCCTGAGTCAGAACAATTACCCAAACTAGGTAACATCATCAGAGCTAGTCACTAGCACCACTAGCATTCATGATGTTACCTCGTTTGGGTAATGAAATATCTGTGAGAAAACAAGCACTCTCAGAGAGCACCAAAGATTTGACACAGAATGCTAGCAGTGGTCAACATCTGAATTTGTACTTTGTCCTTAAACCAAGATGTGTGAGAAGCCAGGATATTTTTAAATATTTCAAAACCCCTGCAAGACCGAAATGTGCAGAGTGAAAAGGAGGATGTATCAGAGAAAAACAGACAAGGTGACTCAGTAAATGTATAGAGTCAGGACACTCAGAATTCCATGGATTTTCTTAATGTATTAAATCCATTATTCAGGCTTTGAAATTGTGCTAACCCTACAAAGCAATTGTTCAAGTTATATGTCCACTCACACATCATCATAAAATCTCCAGAACCGTAAAGCCCACAAACTTGAAATGTGGCATGTATGTTCCTCTTGGCTTCTAGGCGCTCACTGAGAAAGGATTTTTAGAAATTATCACCAGAGCATTAGTATTTCATATATTATTATTAACACGCTCTGATGCTAAGGTGTGATGACCCAGAGTGTACCACAAACGTAACAAAATCCAAAACGTAAATAAATGTCCTTTAATGCCTCCAACTTGGCCCTATTGTTCAATAATTCTCAGTTGGAGATAAAACGTACTCAAAAATAGTCTTCAAAAGAAAGCAATACAGTCTGAATTTAATGAGCAGATAGAGGTGAAAATAAAAACCAAACAAACAACAATGATGAAATTTCCACAATGGAACAGGAGAAATATTTACCCAATTCAAGGAGATAACAAGGCACAGTCTGTTGGAAGGACGCCAACCAAGATAACCTCAAACCAAAATAAAGCACGCTTTGTCTCCAGCGTTTGCCAGAACACAGGTCCAAACTCTTATGCAGTTCTCACACCTGCAGCCCATGAAGAGGATCAAGGCCCTCTCCTCCCGAGTAGACCAGTCTCTCCCTGATCCTCTCCTCCCTGAGTGCCTTAGGCTGGATAGGGGATGGGCCTGGGTCCTCCTCTGACTGCTCAGCTGGCCTCTGCCCTTCCCCAGCCTCCTCCACAACCTCCGGAGCCACACTTCCACTGCCTGTGGGCTGTTCCTTCTCTCCCTCAGAGTCAGTCTCCACCAGGGGCATGACAAAAGGAGTTTTGTCCCCCTACCTATCTGAAAATAAATCTGTTCCAAATGCAAAGCACAAGCAGAGGAGAGGAGTTTCAGTTTCACTTTTAGTTTCACAGCAGCAACCAGCTTTAGTACAGAATAGTTGAGCTAAGCCACGCCCAGGCTCCTTGCTGTCTCCTTCTTGCTCACACAGCAAATACTGTTTCAGTTTCCCTGTTTCTCTTTCCAAACAGCCCTCAACTCTCTCACACACTGACAGGACCCTATCAGGATGAATATATTTAACAATTGCTTTGTAGGGTTAACCCAATTTCAAAGTCTGAATAAAACAAGGGATTTAAGACACTATGAAAATCAATGGAATTCACAGTCTCCTGACAAATTCTGCATTGACCCCCAAAGGAAACAGAGCAAGTCTTATATGCAAACAAAACGTACAGTGAACTGTGTGTGTGAGTTTGTGTTTGATGGCAGATATAGAAGAAGCAAGTGCTGACAATACAGTACTTTCACCACAGTGGCACATTTCATTTTCCTCAAAATATCAGAGCAGCTGTGGTTCCAACAACAGCATTCCCCACTTTCTTTTCACTTAGCAGAGGAAGTGAGCCCGCACTGGGAAAGCATAAAGTCATTAGAAAGCACTTTGCACCAAATGTACTGTAGTCTTAAAGACGGGGTATTTTCAGCTGCCGTTTCTGCAGGACTACACAATGTAGGCATCTGAATTTTAATGACCCACTAGGGCCAGTGGCTTGGAATTGTGCACCACTACAGATGTCACACTGGGACAATGGCAGTTGTTGCTTGACAAAGAAGCTGATTTTTTTTTTAAATCTCTGTGTTCCATGGGTCATCTGAGAAAGAATAATTCAAGTCAAAAAAGAAACTGCAGTCAAAAGAACGGCAAGGAATAAAACTGGAACATTTTTGGGGTGGGGGCATGGGGGTTTAGACAGAATGAATGTTGTTAGACAAATGAATCAGTCACAGCAACAGAGCTTCTAAAATATTTTCAGGGAAATTTGCCAAGCAGGGGAAAAAATCTATACATCCTTAAATTGCTTGGCAAAGCCCAGACAACATACATTTTCAGTCCTATTATTTTCAGTTAATTATTTATATTGGTAAGAAACACAGAAAACCACATGGCATAAGCATTGTAAAACTTGCAAGATCAGAAATATCAAAGGAATGCCATTGTTGGGAGTTGAAACCCACCCCTCCTAGGAAAATGAAATATTTTAGGATATACTAAAAAGGCAAAATATTTTTCCTAAAAAAGAAAAGTAGAAACTCAGAGAGGCACAAACTCAGCCCTCCCCGACCTTTGCTAGTGGACCATTACTCTGGCCTATACCAGTTTATTTTACATAACAAAGATCTACTTCAAGTAGAGCTATAATAGGAATTGTCCAAAGCCCTTTCATTACATCATCATCCAGCAAGACTCAACCAAGCCTGGGACTCAGGACAGCCTACAGAGTTGCCCCTGCATGGCCCCATGGGAGTCTGACAACCAATCAGAATACAAGCTCAAATTCAAATCCCAACAGAGGGCATAAAACCAAGGGACTCTCAGCATTTCTGTCCTTTTTTCACCCAGGAGCTCCAAGGCATGTGATCCTGTCCACCATTAAACCAGTTTTCCAAGCAGTCACCATGGTTCCAGTGTCTTTCTTCCCCACTTGGAACTGAACCCAGAAGGACATTTCTTCCAACAGTCTTCCTGATTTACTTTCAAGTGTGTGCCATGACCGGACTTTATTTTAGCAGACAGTTCATCACACTAATACTGCAATTGGAACAAAAACAGAAGTGTAGGTCTGGGTGATGTTAAAAAACAAATTAACTGTGGTGCAGAGGATATTTGACACTTTCTGGGGAAAACACAAGGTTGTTTCAACTTAAAAGTGTTAGGTAGTCACGGAAAATTTCATCAGAGTAACTAGTTTCTTCCAACACTATAAAATAGCAATAGTAATAGCACTTAGAGTTATATACCGCTTCACAGTGCTTTTACAGCCCTTTCTAAGCAGTTTACAGAATCAGCTTATTGCCCCCAACACTCTGAGTTTTCATTTTACCCACCTCCGAAGGATGGAAGGCTGAGTCAACCTTGAGCCTGATAGGACTTGAACTGCCAAACTGCTGACAATCAGCAGTCAGCAGAAGTAGCCTCCAGTACTGTTCTGTCCCCTCATTAGCATTCTTGAGATCCCCGCACTTTGATTGGCCAAAGTGCGGGGCACTCTGATTGGCTAGGCGAGCCGCGCCGATTGGCTCACTAAGAATCTCCCGTGATTGGTCCATTCGGATCACGGGAGATTCAAAGTGGTGCCATTGGCCGCGGCCGCCGCAGCTTGGAAATAAAAAGCCGCGAGTTTTGCCTTTAGCCCCAGTTCGGTTCCTAACTCAATAAAAGAGCTTGATACTAAGTCACCGACTCCTGGCATCATTTCTGACGACACGACACTGGCGACGAAGGTGGGATTCTGATCCTGAACTGAAGCACGTGTCCGACGGAAGCCAGACGAAACTCCACGATGGCAAACATCGCGCCTCCCGCACCCTTCAACCCCGCCAGCGAGGACTGGGAATCGTACTCCAACTGATTCCGCATGTTCCTCGAATGCAGCGACCTGAAGGATGCCACCGGCCCAAAGAAGCGAGCCGTCTTCCTGACCCACTGCGGGACCGCAGTGTTTAAGATGGCCAAAGCGCTTGCCAAACCTGCCGACGTGACCACGATGGACTGGGACGACCTCGAGCCAATACTCCGGCGACACTACGCTCCAGCCGTGCCCATCCTCATCCAACGACACGAGTTCTACTGTCGGGACCAACGGTTGGGTGAGAGTTTCAGCGACTTCATCGCAGAACTACGGCGCCTAGGGGGGCTGTGCGAATTCGACAACATGAACGAAGCCCTGCGAGACCGAATCGTGCTCGGCCTTTGGGACCCCATCCTCCAGAGTCGGCTGATGGCCAAGGGCAACATCACACTCGCAGATACCCTCACTGAAGCCACAGCCGCCGAAGCTACCTGAAAATCCGCCGACCACATGCGCCGACCGAACGCCGGGGACCGCAGTGGGAACAACCACCCTGCAAGGTCGACTGAGGACCAACCCGAGACGACCACCCACCAGGGCGACGTCCACTCAGCATCGGGCACTTCCGACGAGGAGGAAGAAATCCACCGTCTCCAGGCAGGCCGTGACCCACGGAACCGGTGGGGTCGTAAGTCGAGGACCACCTGTGCCGGTTGCGGAGGCGACCACCCCAGGTCCGAATGCCAGTTCTTCGATTCAATCTGCCGGCATTGTGATAAGAAGGGACACATCGCCCGCGTCTGCTGTCTCAAAAAGAACCGCAGCCCTACACGATGGGACCAGAGCGAACGGAGACGAGAGAGCACACCACCCCGGACCAGAGATCGCCCCGCTGACAACAGATGGGACCAGAACGGACGATCCCTACGAGGCGGCGAGACCCGGCGAAGAGAGGAGACCCATCAGACGGTCACCATCGGCCACGCCACAACCAACGACGCCCGGAAGGTCTACGTGGAGGTAGGCATCGAAGGCGAGTCATGTAAAATGGAGGTGGACTCCGGGTCCTACCTCTCCATGGTAGCATGGCAAGAAATAAAACACTTGGTGCCTACCATCCAGAGAAAAGGCCTAGACAACCAGAGACTAATCATGAAAGACTACCAGGGAAACCGCATCCCTGTAGTCAGAACCGGACAGTTCAAGGTAACCTACAAAGGGCTCACTGAAAGGCTTCCCCTGACCATTGTCGATCGCGACCGCCCAAGCCTACTGGGACTACAATGGTTTGCACCGCTCGGCATCGCAGTCACGGGCATCGACCACATCGCCGACGACAACTGGGAGCAACAACTAGCCTGGGAATTCCAAGAGGTGTTCGACGGAAACCTAGGCAAGTACCGAGGGCCCCCTATATCATTCAGCCTAGACCCAAACGTCCCCCCCAAACGCCTAAAACCAAGGCAGGTACCATTCGCGCTTAAACCCAAGATTGACGAGCAAATTGACAAGCTTGTCAAGCAAGGGGTCCTACAACCCATAGACCACGCCTGGTGGGAGACCCCCATAGTCACCCCGATCAAGCCTGATGGGTTGGTGAGAATCTGTGGAGACTATAAGGCCACCCTAAATGGCGCCTTGCAGCAAAGCGCTTACCCCGTCCCAGTAGTGCAACACCTACTACATTCACTGGGAGGGGGCAAGGTTTTCGCTAAACTCGACCTTGCCCAGGCATACCAACAATTGCCGGTCGATGAGGAAACGGCAGAAGCGCAAATCATAGTCACCCACCGGGGAGCCTTTAAATGCAACCGGCTCCAATTCGGAGTCAGCGTGGCACCTGGAATATTCCAAAGCCTAATGGAAAGGCTGTTACGAGGCATCAAGGGGGTGGTACCTTACTTCGACGACATCTTAGTGTCGGCAACCAACCAGGCCGAACTAGAGAGTCACCTAAGGGAGGTCCTAACCAAATTCAAAGAGACCGGGCTCAAAGTAAAGAGGGAAAAATGCCAATTATACACGGAACGGGTTGAATTCCTAGGATATCTCCTAGACCGTCACGGCATTCACCCCACCAACCAAAAGATCAAAGCCATCAAAGAAGCCCCCACACCCAAGTCGAAGACAGAACTGCAAGCATTGCTGGGGCTGCTTAACTTTTATAATGTCTTCCTGCCCCAAAAGGCGACGGCGGCGGAGCCTTTGCATAGGCTTTTGGACAAGGCGGCGACCTGGACTTGGGGGAAACGCGAGGAAGCCGCCTTCAAGAAAACAAAGGATCTACTCACTTCGGATGGCCTCCTTATCCAGTTCAACGAGACCCTACCACTAGCCGTCACATGCGACGCATCACCCTTCGGCGTCGGCGCTGTCCTCAGCCACACTCTCCCCGACGGAAAAGAAGCACCCATCGCGTTCTTTTCAAGGACCCTCACCAAACCGGAGCGGAACTACAGCCAGCTGGACAACGAGGCTCTGGCTATCATCGCCGCAGTAAAAAGATTTCACGAGTACCTCTACGGCCGGACATTTACCATCATAACCGACCACAAGCCGCTGCTGGGAATCCTTGCAGGGAACAGGGCCAC
The DNA here is from genome assembly GCA_033807585.1 of Hydrophis major. Classification (NCBI taxonomy): domain Eukaryota; kingdom Metazoa; phylum Chordata; class Lepidosauria; order Squamata; family Elapidae; genus Hydrophis; species Hydrophis major. The sequence continues at coordinate 142,981,702 of CM066331.1, forward strand.
CCCGAACATTCTGTCTCCCCGAATGACAAGGTGGTCCGAGTTCCTGGCTGCCTACAATTACGGATTCACACACAGACCGGGGAAGACTATCTCCCATGCGGACACCTTAAGCCGCTCACCGTTACCGGATCCTGACACCGACCCAGCACCCACGACGACCACCCTCTACCCAACCTACCCATAACCGCGTCAGACATTGCCCGAGAAACTAATAAAGACAAACATCTGGCGCGGGTGTTGCATTGGGTAGAGAAAGGGTGGCCGGAAAGGGACAACGATGAGTCCGTCAGGACATTCCGGAACTGGCAAACGGAACTCTCATTACTAAAAGGGTGCATACTTTGGGGGGATAGGGTGGTCATCCCCGAAAAACTACAAGGGAAGGTTTTGGAACTGTTACACGAGGGGCACCCGGGCATCGTTAGGACAAAAGCCCTGGCCAGAAGTTACGCTTGGTGGCCAGGGATGGACAAACAGATCGAGGCCTAGGTAGCAAGGTGCCAACAATGCCAGGAAACTAGGCCAAGCCCACCCGCAGCACCCGTCCTAGAGTGGGAAACCCCCAGGGGACCTTGGTCTAGGATCCACATAGATTTCGCTGGGCCCACAAAAGGATACACTTTCCTAATAACCATAGACGCTTACTCCAACTGGCTGGAGGTAAGCAACATGAGAACAACCACCACGGAGGCCGTGACCAAAGAACTCTGCAAACTTTTCACAACACACGGCCTCCCAGACGTCCTCGTTTCCGACAACGGGCCCCAATTCACCTTGCTAGAATTCGAAAAATTCCTAGCGGAAAGGGGCATACGACACGTGCTGACAGCACCGGCGCATCTGGCAGCGAACGGTAGGGCGGAACGGATGGTTCAATTCACAAAGAAAACCATCCAGAAAATAGACCACGGGGAGATCCAGGACAAAATTAATAAATTACTTTTCATCCAACACATAACCCCAAATACCACAACAAATAAAAGCCCAGCCGAACTGCTAATGGGGAGGAAAATAAGGTCCCCACTTGATAGATTACATCCCACATACAACCCAGAGAAACCCCCAGACTCAACCAGCAAACACCGAAACTTCGCACCAGGCGACGCCGTCTACGCGAAAAACCTAACGGGAAACCCATTATGGGTTCCGGCCGTCATAACACAACTAACAGGCCACATTCGTACCGGCTACAAACAACCGATGGACGAGCGTGGAAACGCCACATCGACCAGTTAAGATCGAGGACGACCACTCAAGGGACCACCGATGTGCAACCAAGCAAAACCAACCCCCACAACACAAACCAAGAGGGGAGGGAATACCCAGGGGACCAAAACCAAGAAGGAATAAACCAGCTATACTCACCTGGAAGCAGCCAGCACGAAACCTCGCCAGAAAGAGACAGCCAGGCCAGCTCAACCAACCCAGGAAGACCGAGCGGGAGTGGCGAAACCCGCAGCTCAACCAACCCAGGAAGACCGAGCGGGAGTGGCGAAACCCGCAGCTCAACCAACCTGGGAAGCCCAGGAGGGAGCTGCAGAGAGTGGCCCGGCCCGACCGACCTGGCGGTTCCCACGACGGTGTCCAGAGAAGCGGAGACCCCGACCGAACCGGCCGGGATCCAACCTACAACTGACCTGCGCAGGTCCAGTAGGCTGAGACGGAGCCCCGCCTACCTACGTGACTACGCTACGTAGGACCAAACCAAGAGGGGAGGGGTGTTCTGTCCCCTCATTAGTATTCTTGAGATCCCCGCGCTTTGATTGGCCAAAGCGCGGGGCACTCTGATTGGCTAGGCGAGCCGTGCCGATTGGCTTGCTAAGAATCTCCCGCGATTGGTCCATTCGGATCGCGGGAGATTCAAAGCGGTGCCATTGGCCGCGGCCGCGGCGGCTTGGAAATAAAAAGCCAAGAGTTTTGCCTTTAGCCCCAGTTCATTTCCTAACTCAATAAAAGAGCTTGATACTATGTCACCGACTCCTGGCATCATTTCCGACGACACGACAAGTACTGCACTCTAACCATTGCGCCACTACAGCTCTAAAATTCAATCTGTGAACAATTTTGGGCAACAGCCAAGTAATCCTTTAATTTTCCCACTGAAATCAATGAGGTTTCAAAGCGTTTTATGTGATACCTGAACTATATTTTCTTATGGAAAATATCACTTGGTTTTGTTTTGTTTTTGGCATCCCTGGGTCATATGTTTTATCCAGTTAGACCACCAATCAAAGCATTTTTTTTTCACAAATTACAATTGGTTTCTATTTGATAAACAGTCTAATTCACATGTTGTAGATACATTGAATTCTCCTGGTTAGAAATTTATTCATCAGTGAAATGCCCTTTGGGCGAAAAGATTCTGAATCTAAAAAACCCAATTATATATTTATGGAAATGGATAAAATGCAGCAGATGTACAAATGAAATTGACAGCAATGTTCCTTATTCAACCATTTTGCCTTGTTAAAAGTCATAGGAACAAGAGTTTTTGACAGGTAAGCAGACAGATACACATATATGTTTATATATTTTCCTCAGCTGGAAAGCTAAGCAGATTTGAGCTTGGTTAGAACTTGGATGAGAGACTATCAGTTACAGATTACAATGGAAAAAAATAATCCACATTTTTGTCAAAAAAGAGAAATCCAATCCCCAGAAACTGGGCTCAGCTTGAAGGAAACTGTTGTTCAGTCTTCCAGTTTTTCTGGGCTCTTCATTACCCAACAGACTGCAGTTGTCTCTCAGAGTCATTACTTTAAAACAATGTACTTTAAAACGCTTTAAGATATGGGTGACTAAAATGATTTATGCAACACTGTAATTTAGATGATGATAATAATTCTGGGACAGAGAAGTACCACACCATTTCAGACAGTACATGGGAAGATTAAACAGTTGAATGCTTACCCATGAAAAATATATTGGCAGGCATTTTATTATTTCCGTTGTTTCTATGAACTAAATTCACTTTGGAAATAAATTGTCCTCTGGATTTGCCACATTCTATTGCTTTGATTTGATTTCCCTAACATTAGTGGCCTAGTGAGAAAGGGAAAAACTTCATAGTGCTCTACAACCTTGTTTATACTGCTTATTTGTTTTCAACTGTGCTGAACTGCTAGCATTCTCCCTAGAAATATCAATCAGTTTGGCATTATGAAAATGAATTAAATATATTCACTTGAAAAAATAACATCCAAGCATCCAAGCACTTAACTTTAGGTCCTGGTTAGAGAAAATAAAGCATTCAGTTTTCTGAATGAGCAGAATATAAACTTGGTTTGATTGGCTGCCATTCCTTGTAAGAGGAAATAATATTTCTGATAAGAAACAAATGGGCTTTTATAAATACAGTATATTGCAGGAAGCATTCACGTCTGGAAAGACAGTTTGTCCATGTCTCTTGAAGATCATTATTTTTATCTCTCAAAACCCTAAAAGTGTCAAAATGAAACAACTCTGTGATAATCCTGATGTCTGTTTGGTTATTAAGTGTCTTAAATATCCAGTATGAGAAATGCATGAATGAGCGATTTATACAGCATTTAAGAATTTCTGGAACTGACTCTAGATGAAGTTTGTCAATATTATTCTTATTTTTCTTTAAACAGAAAAGATTTGCATTGCCTTTTTTTTTTTGTAAAAAAATTTATTTGGGTTTTCACAAAACATAATACAAATAAAATATCTTTTTTTGAGAATAGCATGATCCCGGGTTGTCACTTTTCCATACAGACACAAACTCAATTTCATATTCATCTTTGTATTCTATTCCATATCTTATTATTATTTTAGCATTTCTCAGTGATCTTTCCCTTCTCTTAGTTTTCTCAACCTTGTTTTTAATTATCTCATTCCTTTCGAAGTTCAATTACATCTCTTTTTCTAATTTCAATATCTTTCTAATCATTATGTTTATACTTTTGTCTGTCCTGTTTCAATTTCATATTTCTTTTCTCATTAAACAAGTTTTCCCCTGTAGTTACTGATTGGAGTATGACACCTTTGTATCTTTTAATTTTTGTCCATTCAGATCTTATTTAAATTATGCCTTTACAGTTATAACATTCAATATCTAACCTCTATTTTATAACACATAACTTTTGCCAATCGAATTCTGCCTGGTGCATTCTTAAAATACACACGAAGTTCTTAAAGATAAAATACTGTATATATATATATATGTTTTCTTAAGTTTTCACGGGTACTTACATGTCTGGCATTCAGCTTTGTTCGGGTATTTTCCCACGTGGTGCTTTTAAAGTTGTAGCAACGTTTCAGCAGAATCTCATCTGCCATCATCAGGCTTCTGTATGGTGATCTGTAACGTTGCTACAACTTTAAAAGCACCACGTGGGAAAATACCCGAACAAAGCTGAAGGCCAGACATATATATATCTGGCATTCAGCTTTGTTCGGGTATTTTCCCACGTCACAGTAGTAGTGCTTTTAAAGTTGTAGCAACGTTTCAGCAGAATCTCATCTGCCATCATCAGGCTTCTGAATAGTGTTTGTCTGTGAGTCAGACTTTTATAGTAGTTTCAGATTTAAATTTGGGGCAGCCTATTGCTGTGTCAGAATGGTCAGAATCAAGACTGCCTTCAAAACAGACAGAAAAATAGCAGCCATCCTCAGGAACCCCAAAGACAAAATTGACCTGGAAAACCAAGGCATATACGAAGTCCCCTGTGCATCATGCCCAGCCACATACATTGGACAGACCAATAGAAGAATAAGCACCCGCCTGGACGAACACAAAAATGCAGTCAAAAAGCTGGAACACACTTCCTCACTAGTCCAACACATGGAAGCCACAGGTCATAGCATCAACTTCAATGGCACCAAAACCCTAGCCACTATAGAAAATCCCAGCCACAGAATCATCAGAGAAGCCATAGAGATTGAAAAAAGACCAGAAAGCATGAACAGAAGAGATGATTCCACCAGGCTGTCAATCATTTGGAAGCCTGCACTCACAAACAAAAAAATCTCCACACCACAAGCCAGACAAACACCTGGGCACAAACAGATCCCCCCTGACACCTCCAGCTCAAAAACACCCCAACCAGGCACCCAGATGAAACCCAGCTTCCTAACTAATAATAGCCGTCCATTTACCCGAAGCCAAGCTGCACTAAAGGCCCCCAATAAAGTAACACAATGTTGCCAGCCAATCAAGATACAAAAAGAGCCCCCCCCCAAAAAAACAGACAGAAGATATTAGAAGCAGAACACAGCAAACTCCAAGACCAATAAACACAGACCAAGACTCTCAACCAATCAGGAGGAAGAAAAAACCATTCTGACACAGCAATAGTCTGCCCCAAATTTAAATCTGAAACCACTGTAAAAGTCTGACTCACAGACAAACACTATACAGAAGCCTGATGATGGCAGATGAGATTCTGCTGAAACGTTGCTACAACTTTAAAAGCACTACTACTATGACGTGGGAAAATACCCGAACAAAGCTGAATGCCAGACATGTAAGTACCCGCGAAAACTTAAGAATATATATATATATATATATATATATATATATATATATATATATATATATATATATATATATGGATCTTTGGTTATTCGGGTTTTCTCCCGCGTAAGATTGGAAGTATCTAGGCAACGTTTCGATGAAGTCTCATTCATCATCTTCAGGCTTGGTCTTCAGCTCTGTGCTTCTCAGAGTGATGTGAGCTTGCAGCTGCTTCTTCCTTTTAACTGCTCCTGGGGGTGTGACTTGATTGGCTGGGGGCTTGGCTGTGTTCTGATTGGATGGGGGGGTGTTCTGATTGGTTGGGGGTTTGGCTGTGTTCTGATTGGTTGGGGGGTTGGCTGTGTTCTGATTGGCTGGAGGTGTGTTCTGTTCAGGTGGGGGCTTGATTGTGCTCAGGTTAGTCTTAGTTGCTGGAGGGTTTGAGCTGGTGAGCTGTGATCTTGCTATTTGGCTTCGAGTTCGTGGTCGTGCTGCATCTTCATGGTGGGGGTCAGTTCGCTTCATGTATGGCTCAGAGGGGTTTGAGGTGGGTAGTGATGCAGCTGCAGTGCGGCTTCTGGTCCGTGGTCGTGTTTCATCTTCTGTGTGGGTGTGAGTCTGCTTTCTACGTGGAAGTGTGGTGGTGGCATCTTGTGTGGCTCTCAGGGGTGTGGGTCTGGTGTCATTCTTCATGTTAGGTATGCGTCTATTCATGAGGGCGGGTTTCCAAATGGCTGGTAGGCGGGAGGCATCATCTCGTTTATTCATGCTGTGTGGGCGTTTTTCTATCTCTATGGCTTCTCTGATGATTCTGCTGCTGAAGTGTTCGGTCCTGGCGATAGTTCTGGTATTTTTAAAGTCAATCTCATGTCCTGTGGCTTTGAGGTGTTGGACCAGGGAAGAGGTCGATTCTTCCTTTTTGATTGAGTTCTTATGTTCTTCAATGCGTGCACCTATTCTTCTGTTAGTCTGTCCAATGTATGTGGTGGGGCAGGCAGTGCAAGGGATTTCGTATACTCCTTGATTTTCTAACTCGATTCTGTCCTTAGGGTTTCTTAGGATGGTGGATATCTTTCTGTTTGTGCAGAATGCTGTCTTAATGTTGTGTTTTTGGAGGATCTTGCTGATTTTGTCCGTAGTGCCTTTTATATATGGGAGGAGGGCTTTGCCATTCTCTTGTTCTTTGTCTTGGATTTTGGCTGGGGTTTCTTTTTGGATTAGGTGGGTGATCTTCTTTCTTTGGAATCCATTGGCTGTCAGCACGCCGGTGAGAGTGTGTAGTTCGGTCTCTAGGTGTTGTTCATCGGCTAAGCATTTTGTTCTGGAGATGAGTGTCTCAGCTACGGAATTGATCTGTGCTGGGTGGTGGTGTGAGAGTGCGTGTAGATAGCGGTTTGTATGTGTTTTCTTCTGGTAGATGGTGTGTCCTAGGGAGCCATTGGATTTTTTGTATACCAAGACATCTAGGAAGGGAAGTTCTAACTCGATTCTGTCCTTAGGGTTTCTTAGGATGGTGGATATCTTTCTGTTTGTGCAGAATGCTGTCTTAATGTTGTGTTTTTGGAGGATCTTGCTGATTTTGTCCGTAGTGCCTTTTATATATGGGAGGAGGGCTTTGCCATTCTCTTGTTCTTTGTCTTGGATTTTGGCTGGGGTTTCTTTTTGGATTAGGTGGGTGAGAAAATCAAGGAGTATACGAAATCCCTTGCACTGCCTGCCCCACCACATACATTGGACAGACTAACAGAAGAATAGGTGCACGCATTGAAGAACATAAGAACTCAATCAAAAAGGAAGAATCGACCTCTTCCCTGGTCCAACACCTCAAAGCCACAGGACATGAGATTGACTTTAAAAATACCAGAACTATCGCCAGGACTGAACACTTCAGCAGCAGAATCATCAGAGAAGCCATAGAGATAGAAAAACGCCCACACAGCATGAATAAACGAGATGATGCCTCCCGCCTACCAGCCATTTGGAAACCCGCCCTCATGAATAGACGCATACCTAACATGAAGAATGACACCAGACCCACACCCCTGAGAGCCACACAAGATGCCACCACCACACTTCCACGTAGAAAGCAGACTCACACCCACACAGAAGATGAAACACGACCACGGACCAGAAGCCGCACTGCAGCTGCATCACTACCCACCTCAAACCCCTCTGAGCCATACATGAAGCGAACTGACCCCCACCATGAAGATGCAGCACGACCACGAACTCGAAGCCAAATAGCAAGATCACAGCTCACCAGCTCAAACCCTCCAGCAACTAAGACTAACCTGAGCACAATCAAGCCCCCACCTGAACAGAACACACCTCCAGCCAATCAGAACACAGCCAACCCCCCAACCAATCAGAACACAGCCAAACCCCCAACCAATCAGAACACCCCCCCATCCAATCAGAACACAGCCAAGCCCCCAGCCAATCAAGTCACACCCCCAGGAGCAGTTAAAAGGAAGAAGCAGCTGCAAGCTCACATCACTCTGAGAAGCACAGAGCTGAAGACCAAGCCTGAAGATGATGAATGAGACTTCATCGAAACGTTGCCTAGATACTTCCAATCTTACGCGGGAGAAAACCCGAATAACCAAAGATCCACATACAAATACCCGCGAGAACCTCAGAAAACATATATATATATATATATATATATATATATATATATATATATATATATATATATATATATATATATGTTTTCTTAAGTTTTCGCGGGTACTTACATGTCTGGCATTCAGCTTTGTTCGGGTATTTTCCCACGTGGTGCTTTTAAAGTTGTAGCAACGTTTCAGCAGAATCTCATCTGCCATCATCAGGCTTCTGTATGGTGTTTGTGAGTCAGACTTTTACAGTGGTTTCAGATTTAAATTTGGGGCAGCCTATTGCTGTGTCAGAATGGTTTTCATTCTCTCATTATCTTTATTTCATTTATTTATTAACAAACATTCCATTACATTACAATAAGTATTTTATCTATCACTTTAATCACACTTGTTTCATATTTTCTAAATTCATTTCTATTTCTAATATAACAATGCTATCGTATGTACCCTTGTAGAACCCTCTCTTTCAATTAAATTTTCACCCATTATCTCTTAGGCTTACACCTTTAATCCTTGTACATTTTCTCTGTTTCTCTATATCCTGTTTCTGCCCTTTATAACTTCTTTTCCTTTCCTTCTTCCCCCTCTTCTTCTCCCTCCCCTTTTTGTCTCTCTAATTCCAATTCTATCTTCTGTAATCCTCTCTTCTTCCTAATATTGTAATTACTTTTCAAATTATTCTTTTTTTTGGTTGTTTTTCAAATCTTAAATTTTTCACTCTCTTTCCCCCCTTTCCATTTTTCACACACACATAGAATTACTTGACCATTAAATATGGCTTCTTCTTTGTCCCCCCTTCTTGTTCTTCAAACATTTCTTTTTTTTTTGAAAAGAATTTTATTGATTTTCTACAAACAAACAAGACAAACAAAACATTAAAACATCAACTCACATATGTACATCCAGCGTGTCAGTTGGTTCATCAGTTTTGTGCATTCATTTTGTAGTCTCAATTGCAATTATGTTACATAACAACTCATATTGTCAATCCAAACTTATATATCCTAATATCGCTATTAAAAAAAAAACTTTTGACTATACTTTTAATTATTCATGCTTTATGAGATAACAATACTTTAAACAGTTTATTCTGTAACAAATCATATAATCATTCCAAATCAATCCTAAAAACACTTTATAAATATAGTGTCAAATAACAAAGACAAGAAAAAAAATAAAGATATTCCTTACTGTCTAACATTCTAAATATTCTATTATCGTATTTTATCATCTAGCCATTGATAAAAAAGATCCCAAATTTCATAAAATTGTTTATCCTCTTGCTCTCTAATTTCAAATGTCAATCTACTCATCTCAGCACATTCCAATATCTTCTTAATAATTTCTTTCTGTAATGGTATTTTCTCATTCTTCCAATTTTTAGCAAATACAATCCTAGCCGCTGTTAATACATTTACAATCAGGTATTTCAAATCTTTACTATATGTATCAGGTAAAATTCCCAATAAAAATATCTCTGGTTTTAAGTCTATGTGTTTCTTTGTCATTTTTTCCAACCACATGCAAATTTTAGTCCAATATTTTCTGGTGTCCTCACAAGTCCACCACATATGGTAATATGAGCCAGGTATCTGATGACATTTCCAGCATTTTTCAGAATTGTTCTTAAACATTCTTGTCGGGGGAAAGTGCCACCTGTAAAACATCTTATACAAGTTTTCTTTATATGCTGTTGACATTGTCATTTTATAATTTTGAGACCACAATTTTTGCCATTTCTCTAAATCAATCCCATATCCAAAATTCTTCCCCCAAACAATCATAGTTTCTTTAACTTGTTCTTCCTCTAATTTAATTCCCAGTAAATAACCATATAATTTTTTAATCACCTTCTCATCAGTACCCATCAAGATCTTATCTAAATCAGTCTGTTTATCATAGAATCCCTCCGTTTTAGAATCTTCATCATACCTTGAATGTATTTGCGCATATGAAAATCAATTCATCCTTATACTTTGTTCCTCTAAGTTTTGAATCGATTAAAGTTCACCCTTTTCATCCAATATTTCCCCATATCTAACTGTTTGTTCCTTCTTATAAATTATAGGATAGGAAAATGCTTCAATAGTCGATAACCAAACTGGAATTTTCAAATAACATTGTCTTTTTATCTTCTCCCAGTTTAACCACAAAAACTCCCGTATATAACGCCTTCTAAAATAACCCTGTGTTTTAGTTCCCTTATACCATAAAAAAGCATGCCAGCCCAACAGCAAATCATGCCCTTCTAGTGTCAACAATCTAGCCTTTCTTAATGTTATCCATTCTTTGACCCACATCAAACTTGCAGCTTGGTAATACAATTCCCAATTAGGCAGGCCAAAACCTCCTCTAATTCTAGCGTCTTGCAAAAGCTTTAGCTTTATTCTCGCTTTTTTACCTTGCCATATAAACTTCAACATGATTTTATTTAAATCTTCAAAATAGTCTTTTCCGAGCCTAATTGGTATTGTTTGAAACAGAAATAGAATTCTGGGTAAAATATTCATCTTGATTGTTGAAATTCTCCCTATTAATACAATTGCAAGTTTTCCCATTTCTTCAAGTCTGTAGCTATCTGTTGTTTAAGTTTAATATAATTATTCTCTTTTAATGTGCTACATCTTGCTGTCAAATATATCCCCAGATACTTAACCTTATTCATAACTTGGATTTTCAAAAGGTCTGCCAGTTCTGGGAAGAAGGCGGAGCTTCGCCGCTGTGATATAGCTGCGATCTCGGGGCTCCGAGAACAGAGACACAGAATTGATTCAATTGTGAAAGCAGAAATATTCTTTAAGGAATTTTTCGAAAGAAGAGAAATGGAGATAGAAAAGGGGAATATTTTAATTGAATCTGAAGAGGACCAAATGGAGATGGAAAAAGAAGAAGGCGCAATAGGTGGACAAATGGAGATCAAAGAACAACGTGAAATAAGATCCACGAGAGCTGTTAGACCTAAATATAAAGCATAACTATGGGAGAAAAAAAACTGATTTCTATGAATATAAATGGACTGAATTCAGCTACCAAAAGAAGGAAAACTTTTTACAAATTAGAGAAGCTAAAATTTGAAATAATTTACTTACAAGAAGTACACATTAAAAAACAACATGAACAATTATTGATACGACCAAAGTTAGGGAAAATATTTACTTCTCTGACTCATTGTAAGAAAAGAGGAGTGGTTTTGTACATCAAAGAAACCACTCCAGCCAAACTGATTTATATTGATGAAGATGGAAGAGTATTAATTGAAATAGTGGATAATAATATAAAAACACTCTTGGTTGCAATTTATGCCCCGAATGATAAACAAGAAGAATTTTATAAAAAATTACATATGAAAATAATTGAACTGGACTATGTTAATATACTTATGATGGGGGACTTCAATGGAATTGTAGACAATAAACTGCACTATACAGTAAAAACAACACGACAAAATAGGAAAATTCTCCCTAAATCCTTTTTCAAAATGACAGATGAATTAAACTTAAAAGATATATGGAGAGAAAGAAATGCTAAAATTCAACAATATACTTTTTATTCAAACAGACATTTATCGTAGTCCAGAATAGATATGATTTGGACATCAACAGAATTATTATCTAATATTCAAGAAATAAATATTGAAACAAGTACATGGGCAGACCATAATCCAATGACAATTAAATGGAAAGGACAAAAAAGAAGATCTAGATGGACATTAAACAATACTATTCTAAAGGAAAAAGACTTTACACAATGGATGGAATAAGAATTGGCCTTCTTCTTTAATGAAAACAAAAAAGAAGATACTTCAATACAGAATGTTTGGGATACAATGAAGGCATATGCAAGAGGATTAATAATTGACTATACAAAGAAAAAGAACATTAGGAAGAGGCAAATGATTAAAGCTCTAGAAGATGACCATAAAAAACTGGAAAAAGAATTACAGAAGACACCACAGAAAAAAGATATCAAACTTAAAATGGACATAATTAAACATAAAATGGATCAAGCAGAGAAATAAGAACTGGCACAAAAAATTAGAAGTGCTAAACAGAACTATTTTGAAGATGCAAATAGGCCAGGTAGATGGTTAGCATATAAGTTGAGAAAAGAGAAAGAATCAAGGAAAATATCACAGTTAATAGATGATCATGGTCAAATTTGTTATGGTAATAAGGAGAAAAAGGCAATCATTCGAGATTTTTATGGACAATTATATAAACAGGAGGATCTTGATGAGGAAAAAATTAAACAGTATTTACAAAATGCTAATCTACCTAAGATACCTGATGAAACTCGGAAAATGTTAGAAAGTGCTATAATAATGATGGAATTAACTGAAGCACTTAACAGACAGAACAATGGAAAAGCACCAGGACCAGATGGTTTCCCGGCAGAATTTTATAAAACATTACAAGAATCGTTGAGCATTCCACTGTTAGAAGTCATGAATGAAATTATGATAAATAAGAAAATACCTAAAACATGGCCAGAAGCTTATATTACACTTATTCCAAAAGAAGGGGTTGACCCATTACAAATTAAGAACTATAGACCTATTTCCTTATTGAATGCAGACTATAAAATTTTTGCTTCAATCTTGGCAGAAAGGCTTAAAAAATATCTAAATAACTTTATTCACTCTGATCAGAATGGATTTTTACCAAAGAGACAAATTAAAGACAATATGAGGGTAATCCTGGACACATTGGAATATTATGAGGCGCATCCTGAAAAACAAATGGCTTTGATATTCTTAGATGCCCAAAAGCCATTTGATAATGTGAACTGGAGATTTATATTGTTACTATTGGAACAGATGGGCTTTGTTAGAAAATTTATCCAAGCTATAGAAGCCGTATATTATAAGCAAACGGCAAAAGTAATGATAGATGGAGAATTCACAGACTCTATCAATATTAAAAAAGGTACAAGACAAGGATGCCCATTATCTCCTTTGTTATTTGTCTTGACCTTGGAAGTCTTAAATAGAAATATTAGAGAGGATATAAACATAAAAGGAATGAAAGTCAAAAAGGAAGAATTTAAATTGCAAGCGTTTGTGGATGACTTGGTCTTTATTTTGGAAGACCCTTTAGAGACAGCTTTAAAACTATTGGAAAAGATAGAGATGTATGGTGAGATGGCTGGTTTGAAAATAAATAAAGACAAAACAAAGATTCTGACAAAGAACATGTTATTAAGACAAAGAGAAGAGCTGGCAGATTTATTGAAAATTCAAGTTACGAACAAAGTTAAATATTTGGGGATATATCTGATCTCAAGATGTACTACGCTGAAAGAGAATAACTATATTAAACTTAAACAGCAGATAGCATCCGACCTGAAAAAATGGGAAAACCTACAATTGTCATTGATAGGTAGAATTTCAACAATTAAGATGAATATTTTACCCAGAATTTTATATTTGTTCCAAACAATACCAATTAGGTTAAGTAAGGATTTCTTTGAAGAATTAAATAAAATTGTGTTGAAGTATATATGGCAAGGCAAGAAAGCGAGAATAAAATTAAAACTTTTACAGGATGCTAGAATTAGAGGAGGATTTGGCCTTCCTAATTGGGAGTTGTATTATCAAGCTTCAAACTTAATGTGGGTTAAAGAATGGATAACGTTAAGAAAGACTAGATTGTTGGCATTAGAAGGTCATGATTTATTATTGGGTTGGCATGCTTTTTTATGGTATAAGGGAACTAAATCACAGGGTTATTTTAGAAGGCATTATATACGGGAATCGTTATGGTTGAATTGGGAGAAAATTAAGAAACAATGTTATTTGAAAATTCCAGTTTGGTTATAAACTATTGAAGCTTTTTCATATCCTGTAACTTATAAGAAGGAACAAACAGTTAGATATGGGGAAATATTGGATGAAAAGGGTGAACTTTAATCGATTCAAAACTTAGAGGAACAAGGTATAAGGATGATTTCATATGCGCAAATACATTCAAGGTATGATGAAGATTCTAAAACGGAGGGATTCTATGATAAACAGACTGATTTAGATAAGATCTTGATGGGTACTGATGAGAAGGTGATTAAAAAATTATATGGTTATTTGTTGGAAATTAAATTAGAGGAAGAAAAAGTTAAAGAAACAATGATTGCTTGGGGGAAGAATTTTGGATATGGGATTGATTTAGAGAAATGGCAAAAATTGTGGTCATAAAATTATAAAATGACAATAAATTATGTTTTTAATTTACAGTATAACGAGACCCTACCTCTGGCCGTCACATGCGACGCATCACCCTTCGGCGTTGGCGCTGTCCTCAGCCATACCCTCCCCGACGGAAAAGAAGCGCCCATCGCGTTCTTTTCAAGGACCCTCACCAAACCGGAGCGGAACTATAGCCAGCTGGACAAAGAGGCTCTGGCTATTGTTGCCGTCGTAAAAAGATTCCACGAGTACCTTTACGGCCGGACATTCACCATCATAACCGACCACAAGCCGCTGCTGGGAATCCTTGCAGGAAACCGGGCCACCCCGAACATTCTGTCTCCCCGAATGACAAGGTGGTCCGAGTTCCTGGCAGCCTACAACTACGGACTCATACACAGACCGGGTAAGACGATCTCCCATGCAGACGCCTTAAGCCGCTCGCTGCTACCGGAACCTGACACCGACCCAGCACCCACGACGACCACCCTCAGCATAGAGACTCTACCCAACCTGCCCATAACCGCATCAGACATTGCCCGAGAGACTAATAAAGACAAACGTCTGGCGCGGGTGTTGCATTGGGTAGAGAAAGGGTGGCCGGAAAGAGACAACGACGAGTCCGTCAAAACATTCTGAAACTGCCAAACGGAACTCTCGTTATTAAAAGGGTGCATACTATGGGGGGATAGGGTGGTCATTCCAGAAAAACTACAAAGGAAGGTTCTGGAACTACTACACGAGGGGCACCCGGGCATCATTAGGACTAAAGCCCTGGCCAGAAGTTACGCTTGGTGGCCAGGGATGGACAAACAAATTGAGACCTGGGTAGCAAGGTGCCAACGATGCCAGGAAACTAGGCCAAGCCCACCCACAGCACCCGTCCTAGAGTGGGAAACCCCAAGGGGACCTTGGTCTAGGATCCATATAGACTTCGCCGGGCCCACAAAAGGACACACCTTCCTTATAACAGTTGACGCTTACTCCAACTGGCTGGAGGTAAGCAACATGAAAACAACAACCATGGAGGCTGTGATCAAGGAACTCTGCAAACTCTTTGCAACGCACGGCCTCCCAGACGTCGTCGTTTCCGACAATGGGCCCCAATTCACCTCGCTGGAATTCGAAAAATTCCTAGCGGAAAGGGGCATCCGCCACGCGCTGACAGCACCGGCGCACCCGGCGGCAAACGGTAGGGCGGAACGGATGGTGCAATTCACTATGAAAACCATCCGGAAAATAGACCACGGGGAGATCCAGGAAAAAATAAACAAACTACTCTTCACCCAACACATAACCCCAAATACCACAACGAATAAGAGCCCAGCCAAACTATTAATGGGGAGGAAATTAAGGTCCCCACTCAACAGGTTACACCCCATGTATAACCTGGAGAAGCCCCCAGACTCAAACAGCAAAAACCGAACTTTCGCACCAGGCGACCCCGTATACGCAAGAAACCTCACGGGAGACCCACTATGGGTACCGGCCGTCATCACACAAATAACAGGCCCACACTCGTACCGGCTACAAACAGCAGACGGACGAGTGTGGAAACGCCACATCGACCAATTAAGGTCGAGGACTACCAACCAAGAGACCACCGATGCACAAACAGGCGAAACCAACCCCCACAACACAAACCAAGGGGGGAGGGAATACCCAGGGGACCAAAACCAAAGAAGAATAAACCAGCCATACTTACCGGAAAGCAGCCAGCACGACCCCTCGCCAGGAAGAGATAGCCAGGCCAGCTCGACCGACTCAGGGAGACCGAGCGGGAGCGGCGAAACCCGCAGCTCAACCAACCCGGGAGGCCCAGGAGGGAGCTACGGAGAGCGGCCCGGCCCGACCGACCAGCCGGTTCCCACGACGGCATCAGGAGCAACAGAGATCCTGACCGAACTGGCCGGGATGCAACCTACGACTGAGCTGCGCAGGTCCAGTAGGCTCAGACGGAGCCCCGCCTACCTACGTGACTACGTGACGTAAGGACCGAACCAAGAGGGGAGGGGTGTTCTGTCCCTTAATTAGCATTCTTGAGATCCCTGCGCTTTGATTGGCTAAAGCGCGGGACACTCTGATTGGTCAGGCGAGCCGCGCTGATTGGCTCGCTAAGAATCTCCCGCGATTGGTCTATTCGAATCGCGGGAGATTCAAAGCGGTGTCATTGGCCGCGGCCGCCGCAGCTAAAAGAACAAAAGCCGCGAACCTTTTGCAAAGCGCGAGTTCGGTTCCTACTTTAATAAAAGAGCATGATTTGAAGTCACCGACTCCTGGCATCATTTTCGAGGACACGACACATGTCACTAGTTGAAAAAAAAACCCACAGTAAGAGCAGCCTAATTCAGCCCAGTCCAGTGCACCCCCACTGGAACTGAGCAATCAATTTCATAGGCTCCCCCTGGAAGGAAGCATGCAGATACCTGGAGAAGGGACATCATCAAATGTTCCTATGATATCAAAAAAAGATCCCAGACTTTTCCAGGAAAAAACAGGTGAGCATTAGCGATAGGAGACTCGATTCTCAGGGGAACAGAGTCAGCTATCTATAGACTGGACAACCAATCCAGGGAGGTATGTTGGAGCAAAAAAAAAATCAAAGATGTGGCTGACATCATACTAACTAAAATAATCAAGCCCACGGAATACTATCCCTTTCTTCTCCTTCATCTGGGGATGAACAATGTGACAATGAATCTAAAACAAGAGATATATGAGCAGCTTGGCAAGAAAGTTAAGAAGTTAGGAACACAAATGTTGTGTTCATCTGTACCTCTGAACAAAAAGTCAACATCCAATGAAGGAACAAAAGATTTTAGAAACGAACCACTGATGCAAGGATTGGCACCTCAAATTGATATTTGAGGAGCTGCCAGAAAGATGAGGAGGTCAGTCTATTTTCCAAAGCACCAGAAGGCAAAACAAGAAGCAATAGGTGGAAACTAATCAAGAAGAGAAGCAACCTAGAAGTAAGGAGAAATTTTCTGACAGTGAGAATCATAAACAAGTGGCACGGCTTGCCTTTAGGAATTGTAGACGCTTCATCCCTGGAAGTTGTGGGTGCTTCATTACTGGAGACTAGATTGCCATTTGTCTGACCCTGGTATAGGGTCTCCTGTTGAGCAGGGGGTTGGATTAGAAAACTCCCAAGATCCCTTCCAACTCTGTTATTCTGGCAAAGAACTACCAATGCAGTAAACAACTAATGAAGGAACCATGAAAAATGCTTCCACCAATATTGAAAGGGCAAGCCATTTGTATATAAACAGAGCAAACCCTACTCCTATCTAACAGTGATTATATTACCTACTTGGCAGAGGTGGTATTTAGCAGGTTCTGGCCAGTTCTGGAGAACTGGTAATGGAAATTTTGAGTAGTTCAGAGAACTAGCAAATGCCACCTCTGACTGGCCCCATCCCCATCTCTTCCCTGCCTCCCAAGTCTCAGCTGATTGGCTGGGTCTTCTTTGGTTGCCCTGCACAGGAGAACAGAGCTGGAAAACAGGTTAGTGGGTTGGGGAGGGAATGGGATTTTGCAGTAATCTTCCCTCAGGAGGGGGGAAGAAATGGAGATTTTGCAGTATCCTTCCCCTGCCATGCCCACCAAGCCACAGAACTGGTGGTAAAAAAATTTAAATCCCACCAGTGCTAGTTGGGCAATGAAACATCTGCAAGAAAACAAGCCAAGCTCAGAGGGCATTGAAGTCTACCTGTACAATAATTCATTTGCTCTAATTTTTCCAATACTAATTCAATAATCCTGCAATACTATTTTTCCTATTAAACACAACTGCCTTGGTATTTAAGACATTATTTTTGGAACCCTGTTCTTTATTGCATCAAGCAAATGTATCCTACGCTTACTTCAGGTAATCCTGGTTCTCAGCCAGCAATATGGCATTGTTTGCATATAACTTGATAAATGCACTCATACTTCTGATGTCAGTATAAACATTCCTAACACCAATAAATATATTAAACAAGAGACCCAGTTTGGCAAAAACGAGGTTAAGTCATAATCCCAATTTAAACATGAAAGCCAGATGGATGACTTTGGACCAGTCACTCCCTCTCAGTCCAACTCACCTCACAGGATTTCCCATGTGGGGAAAAGAGGAGGAGGAAGGAGTATTAATCATGTTCATTAACTTGAATTATTTATAAAATAATAAAGATGAATACCTAAAAAAAAAACTCCAACGAAATATCATTGTCTGATTGAATTCACTTGTCATTCCATAGATTTTATTTCCATTTTATATTGCTCGTATGGCATTCCACAGCCATCCTTCAATCACATATTTGGGTAAAATCAGTAGTGGGATTCACATTTTTTTACTACTGGTTCTGTGGGCGTGGCTTGGTGGACACAGTAGGGGAAAGATACAGCAAAATCCCATTCCCTCCCCACCCCATTAACCGGCTTTCCAGCTCTGTTCTCCTGTGCAGGGCAACCAAAGAAGACCCAGCCAATCAGCTGGGACTCGGGAGGCAGGGAAGAGATGGGGCGGGGCCAGTCAGAAGTATTTGCCGATTCTTTGAACTACTCAAAATTTCCACTACCGGTTCTCCAGAACTGGTCAGACCTGCTGAATACCACCTCTGGGTAAAATGTCCCATCATTCAAACTGTTAACATTTTCACACATTTTCTCTAAAGGAATACATTTATAACACATTTTCATATTCAAATATTCAAATATTTTTTAAATGACACGGACATGCTAGTCAGGATAAAGCAGCCGAGCATTTCCCAAATTTTACTTGTAGTTACTATTTATATTTCTTCAATAAGAATTCTAGCAACCTCTTTTCCACCGGGCAAATTTAATAAATAATTATATAAATAATTCCCCTGTTGTTTTTCTATTCACTGTTGCCCTGTCTCTCTTGATGTCCTTTTATGAATAAAAATACCCTTTTATGCAATCATGAGGGGCAGATGCTGTCTTCACCCAGATGTTAAAAAAATGTTATATCTACTCCAAACCAAATCACATTATTACTTTAATTCTTTGTCCAGTTACACCATCTGTACCTCCAACCTAAATATACTTCAATATGGTGTATTCATGTCAGATGCAAGGAACCAGACCAATACTGTGAGTTGATCAAAGATGTTTCTTTATTGCTACTTGCCTATTGACAAGACTCTCACCAGACCAACCACACTTTCTTGAGAACAACCAGATAATGACTTTAGGGATTTAGGGATGGGGTAGGGATCAGGGGTCCATTTCTTCCTCCCCAGCAGGAACTCCAAACCAGCTGTTCCACCCCCTACTCAGCTGCAGATCCCACTACTATTTATAGCTTCCTTGCTATGACTTTTATCTTGGACACCAACATATGCAGCATTTGTTTAAAATCCACTCTGTGGTATATCATCAGTCTTCTAAAGCGATACCTATAAATATCTAAAATGCTTCTTTTAGCGAACTCAGTTCAGTTTTATCCTAAACAATTTAATCACTTTTATTCATAATTCCATTTACTTTGCTATGCTGTGTTTAGCAATTTCAAAACCCTGTTTACAAAACATTTTTCTCATTAAAAGTGTTCTGCATTTTCTCTGCTCCTTCTAGTTAACTGTTCATTTCTCTCTTTGAATATATTCTTTCACCTATTGTTTTTTTTAATGTACACTGTATATCTTTTGGCCATCCTAATATCTCACAGCAATTACTTTTATATGCATTTTACCTCATCCATGGTCTCTTTCACTTCATCATTATATCAAGTATTTTAAAAATATTTTCCATTAGTATAACTGTATACACTTCAGTAGCAGATAATGTTATATTTTTCACCCCACTTCAAGCAGCTTCCATTTCCTCTTTTCTTAGATCATTGGAGGATTAATTTATCTCCTAATATTTTTTGTACAGGGATTTACTTTCTTTTTTTCTTTTCTTATTGTTTGTTTCGTTATTTCTTTTGTTTTTGTCTGTGTTCATTTCTCCATAAAAAACTGTTCTTAACATTACCAAATAATAGTCTGTTCCACTTTCAAATTTCTCATCCATTTTATATCCTTCCCTAATGTTTTCAATCTTTCATCACAAACAATCAAACCAATCATGCTTTTAAATTCATATTCATTCCCTTTCCATGCATGCATATGAATAGATGTATTCGAAGCAGACCATTTTCTAAGCATTTGTTCTTCTGTCTCTGAATGGCCCAATCATTTTTTTCTATATTTTTCTCATCTCATTTCCACTAATCCATTCATGTCACCTGGAAAAATATATATTTTTTGCCTCCTGGATCACTTTCATTCAGAATGTTGCATAGTTTTTCCCCCAGACTCATTTCTCCTTCTTTCATTATCACCATTCAGTGGAGCGCAACATGCAATTATCACCAACCTATGATTTTCTAATTTTATAGGCACCAACAACAATTTAAATGACACCAATTCATGACCTTCTGACATATGTTTAAAGCCCCCTTGTTCATAATTAAACCTAAACCTTTGCTTCTCTGCATTCATTCATCAACCCCATTCTATAAGATCAAACCTTCTTAATTCAGATGTATCACAACCTTCTCCTTTTTTTTAGTTGCAAACACAAACACACATTTCTTACTTTCACTTCATTCACTAATTCCTGTTATTTAAAATGTATGTCTCTTACATTCCAAATTACAATCTTCCCTATGCCTATACAACCAAACAGATCCCTAGAAATTGAACCCACACTCCATCAATGCTTTCGTCAATTTGGATTTTGCATGATAGTCCCAAATGTGCTTTTTCAAGAGGAAACTGGACTTTCTTTGGTGATATTTTGCTTCTCATCCAAGAACTTCTTCAGCTGATAAGGCCACTGAGTGAGAACTATTCATAGGCAGATTTTCTCCCCTTCCTTTCCTTTTCTCCTTTCCCTTTTTCACTTCAAAGTTTCCCCACATCCCATATCCCTTCACCAAAAAATATTCAACAAGCTCCTGCAAACCACCAGAAGGCCAATATTCCCATGCTCCAAGTTGCTTCAGTTATCATATCTCAGGTATATCTCCTTTTCCTTTCTTACTTACCTTCCATATCTACTTTCTAGGAGCAAGCATTATTTGAAATCACTGGCCATGTTGAAACATATCAGGAAGCTCTGCTTTATTTTGACCATGGTTGCTGTTGTGAATCAATAAATACTTAAATAAAGATTATTAAGAGCTTGAAGTAAAGTGCAAGGTTCTGGCCCTGCACTTCTGATTGGCCGATAATAGCGATATCGGATTGGTCCATTCAGGAGAATCTGATTGGCTATTAATGAGCCTCTCCCATTGGTTAATGGAGCTAGCGCTCCCCGTGTTTCATTGGTTAAATAGTTAAGAGTTTGCCTATATAAAGGGGCCCATTGCGGCCATTGAGCTGAGCTGTTTTCACATGTAAATAAAGAGTTTGAAGTTCACTGTTCACCGGCTCGTCTCCTCCTTTGCACCCATGCACAGAACATAACAGTTGCAAACAGCCTAAGTGCTCACACATAGCACTAATCAATAAATAGCCACATTCACACATGACACTAAGCCAAAATCTTCACTTAGCACAAATTATAAGACCAGCTCAGTGGTGGGATTCAATTTTTTTTACTACCAGTTCTGTGGGTGTGGCTTGGTGGGCATAGCTTGGTGGGCGTGGCAGGGGAAGAATACTGTAAAATATCCATTCCCTCCCCACCCCACTAACCTGCTTTCCAGCTTCATTCTCTTGTGCAGGGCAACAAAAGAAGATGCAGCCCATCAGCTGGGTGGGACTCGGGAGGCAGAGAATGGATGGGGGTTGGGCCAGTCAGAGGTGAAATTTGCTGGTTCTCCAAACTACTCAAAATTTCCACTACCGGTTCTCCAGAACTGGTCAGAACCTGCTGAATACCACCTCTGGACCATCTATTCTGGCTTGTTCAATGAATATTATTTAAAAGTAAACAATGTTTTGCATAGTTATAGGCCCAACAATTGCAACTGACTTCTAACTGCACTGTTCATTTTTAAGTTAGAGAAATGAAATATAGCAAAGGTAACTTGGAAAAAAATATTCCAAACTTAGATTCAATTTTGCTTTCCATTTCACTGAGCAAATTAGAAAGAGAAAGAAAAAAACAACCTTCAGACAGGGGTGGAAAGGCTGTTGAGAAAGACTGATTAAATGCTGCCCTCTGGATCTTAGACATTTTTAGAGGTCCTTGAGTCCAAGGATGGCTCATTTAGCTCTTCTTCTCCTCAAAGACAAATCTATTTTTCCTACCTTTGCCTCATGGGATGGAGAAAATTCACAGTTCCGCAAAGCTCTGAACCATTAACCGGAGCTGTTGAACTCTTTAAGTGCACCCAGAAAAGTGGTGGTAAAAAATAATAATTATAGAGATGAAATGGCTGCACATCCAATCTAGCTGATCATAGACATGGAAGGGAAGACAGTGGCCCATTTTCTCCTCAGAAAGTTACTCAACTTGAACAGCGTGTTGTTTTTGAGTTGTGCCTTAATGGACAAGCTGTGATGTGGGAGATGATTTCATTATACGATTATTTCTGAATCTCTAAAGCAAGCTTGTCCAACCCATGGCCCGCAGGTTGCATGTAGCCCAGGTGGCCTCGTAATGCGTCCCAGTGCCCACCCCAACTGCCGCCGCCGCTTCTGCCCCCACCACCACTTCTGCCCCCACTGCTGCTGCTTCTGCCGCCGCTGCTTCTGCCCCTGCTGCCTCTGCTTGTACAGCTGCTTGTACCGCTGCCGCCGCTGCTTGTACTGCCGCCACCACCGCTGCTGTACCGAGCCTCCCGGTCCTCGCCTTCCAGTCCTGCCGCATCCAGCTGGGCCATTTGCAGGAGGAGAGGTAGGCGCGAGGCGGGCGAGCTTTCTTCCCCCCCTCCCCCCCTGCAAAAATTATTTATTTTATGTGCGGCCCAAACCAAATTTTCATCTTCTAATGTGGCCCAGGGAAGGTGAAAGGTTGGACACCCCTGATCTAAAGGAAGGCAGAACTTTTTCCAAGCCCAGAACCATTCTCAGCTCCAACAGCCATGTCACAGGCTGCACCCCAAATAAAAAAAGTGAGGGAAAAGTAAAAAAATAACAAAAAAAATTCTTTCCATATTGAATTAAAATTATCATGTCTCAAATCACAAAGGCTCACAAAATATGTCAAGATAGCAATCATGAAAAGAACAGGTTTAACTTCAGTTGCATAAAGGTAGCTACCATCTTGATTTTTTTTTTTTTTTTTAGCAAGCTCTGCAGACACCCTTTGGCCACATTAACATTTGCAATTTCATAAGAACTGTGGCAGGGTAATGTTCCTGGCTGGAGAAAAATGACTATGTCCTGCCAAGACCGTAGATCCATGATGGCAAACCTATGGCACGCGTGCCACAGGTATCATGCAGAGCCATTTGTGCGGGCACATGAGCCCCAGCCAAACTTACCTCACTGTGCATGCGTACACCTCCCAGCTTATTTTCGGGCTGCTTGAGGCCTTTTTTTGCCTCCCAGAGGCTTAAGGGAAGCCTCTGCAGCCTTTGGAGGCCTTAAAACAGGCCAGTTCCATCACTTCCTATATTTCTGGAAATACCCGAAGTGACGAAAAGGGCCCATTTTTAAGCCTCCAAAAGCTGCGGAGGCTTCTCTCGAGCTTCTGGGAGGCCAAAAAAGACCTCAATTGGGCCAAAAAAATCAGCTGGGAGACATGCAAATACACAATGCAGGTAAGGGGGCGGTGGTGGGGGAATCATGCACGCATGCCCAGGGGGCATGGGGGCCCCACATACATTGCCTTCTGGGTGCTGGCGTGCACACAATTTTCAGCACAGGAGCCCAAAAAGGTTGGCCACCACTGCCATAGATGTATTCAGGGAAGGCAGCTGACTCAGTAGAAACTTTATTTTCTCTTTTCTTACATTTCTTACCAGAGCATTCCTCTACATCAGGGGTCTCAAATACAATTTACCTGGGGGCCGCTGGAGGCAGAGGCTGGATGAGGCTGGGCTGCACATAGAAGTGTTTAGCCAGCTAGCGACGCATGGAAAACGCACTAATATTATACTTTCCTATCACGGTGGGGGCCACAGGATATCATCCTGCAGGCTACAATTGGCCCGCAGGCCGCAAGAATGAGACCTCTGCTCTACATGGACTGTAAAGTTCAAAAGGAGGTTGATCAAGCATTTGCAATTGCCATATTGACTTGTTTTGACCCACCCCTGCAGATGACCCTGTCTCTTACCCTGATATAGAAACATAGGGCTGGGAAGGACATTGGAGGTCTTCTAAGGCAGAAGACCTTATTCCATCCTGGATAAATGGCAGTCTAGTCTTTATTTGAAAACTTCCAGTGATGGATGAGGATGACCCACAACTCCAGAAGACAAGCTGTTCCATTGTTCCATTGTTCTCACTGTTTTGTTCACTGGTTCCAAGATCACACCCGCCAATTTCTTCAGTACCCAGGGATCTAAACCATCTGGTTTATGGCAATTGGCAATGTCAATCTTCTAAAGCGAATAGATGTTCTTTTATCAATTTCTTACCTATTTTGACCTGCATTCTTGTTCTGTCTCCCTTGGTGTTGTTTTTGATGGATTGGCCTATTTTTTCTTTTTGCTTGAAGACAGACGCAAAGAATGAATTCAGTAGTTCTGCTTTCTCCTTGTTTGCCATCATTTTCTTGCCCTCTCCTCCCATTAGTGGACCAATCATTTCCTTGACTTTCTTCTTGTTTCTTACATATTGAAATAAACTCTTTTTTTGTTGTTTTTGGCATTTGTCGAATTTTGTTCTTAATTCATACAGAGTCTTAGCCTTCCTGATTTCATCCCCACAGATTTGGACTTTTTGCTGGTATGGCGTTTTAGTTATGAGCCCCTCTTTCCATTTGTTATACTTGTCCTTTCCGTGTCTCAGTTCATTAGATGGTTCTTCATGCAACCATGCTGGTATTGTCTGGGTCTCTTGTTTTTCTTTCTCAGTGGTATTATAGTAGTCTGGGCTTTTATTAATCTAATTTTTCAGAGCTTCCCAAGCATCTTGAGTTTTTTTCACCTTTTAGGATTTCCATCCATGGAATCCTTCCTAAATTCTTTCTTGGTTTGTTGCAGTCAGCTCTCTAAAACACTAGTTTGGTATTGTTCAATTTGTGATATAGAATTGGTATTTTATTTTTTAGAGTTTCCCCTGCACCTAAACTGTTAGTCCCTCTAGGATTGTTAGTGTAAAGGCAGCCCTGACAGAAGATGTTCCAACTTTGAAATATCTTGCCCCGTGAAATGAAATTGGCTCCCACCACCCTGGCCTTCTGTGAGAGCCTGCAAATCTGGCTCTGCCAATTGGTTTGGGGCCCCAATGAATTAGGGTGCTCTTTTCTTCCCCATTGTTTAGTTTTAGTTAGAATTTCTTTTAAAAAGCTATCCACTCCTTTTTTAAAAAGCTATCCATTGCCATTGCTGAACCTCTAAGCATAATCTTTGAAAAATCTTTCAGGACCAGCTCCTTGCCAAAACTATGGTCACAAGCCACGGTTATCCCCATCTTCAAAAAGGGAGACCACAGCCTAGTTGAAAATTACAGACCAATCTCCTTATGCTGCATCACCTGTAAAGTCATGGAATCAATTATTAACCAATCCGTCATCCTTCACTTAGAGACAAACAACCTACTCTCTAATAAACAATTTGGTTTCAGAAAAAAACTATCCTGTAATCTGCAACTCTTATACTGCAGAAACATATGGACTACACAACTTGATCAGGGCAAAGCAATAGACGCAATCTACATAGATTTCTGTAAAGCCTTTGATTCAGTGGTACATGACACACTACTCCTAAAACTAAAATCTTATGGTATCTCTGGACAACTGCATAACTGGATAGAAGCATTCCTGTCAAACAGACAACAAATGGTCAAAATTGGGAGCGTCCTATCAAATTCTGTACCTGTCAACAGTGGTGTCCCCCAAGGCAGTGTTCTAGGACCAACTCTCTTCACACACCATATAAATGATCTCTGTGATCATATTAAGAGCAACTGCGTTATCTTCGCTGATGATGTAAAGCTGTTCAACATCACAGACAATACTACTACCCTCCAAAAAGACCTTGAATATGTATCAGCATGGTCAAACAAATGGCAACTTCAAATCTCAACAAATAAATGCTCTGTCTTACATATTGGCAAAAAAGATCAGAAAATAAAATACAGGCTGAATAGTCAAGACCTTGTTGAGTATCCAAACTCTGTCAAGGATCTTGGAGTACTCATCTCTAGAAATCTAGAGCCCACTGTAACTACATAGCCAAAAAGGCATTAATAGTTGTTAACCTAATCTTATGTAGCTTTTTCTCTGGTAATATCACACTACTATCTAGAGCAGCGGCCGCCAACTGGTGGGCCATGAGAAAACTTTGGTGGGCTGCAGAGAAATCTCACCCCCCCCAAGCACCCCCCCAAAGCAATTAATCCAGGCTACATAGAAGCACAAGGCTGTGCCGCCCACATGACCCGCAGGAACCCTCCCCGCCTACTCACTCCTTACCCAATAAACTTACCTGCTAAATTTCTATTTTTCTTTTTTCCAACCATCATCTGTTCTGCTGTGCTAGGAGATTTAGATTAGCTAGGAAGCAGAAAATGGTTAGATTTCTTGCTTTCTAGCTAGTCTTTAGATCTTCGGCTCCGCTTTTAAGTACAGCTGAACCTCCCTTAGGACTGAAGGTTTACTTGCAAGCAAATTCAGTGCAGACTCACAGCAAGCAAATTTGAGAGACTGCGAGCTAGGCGATGGCAGATAGATAGATCATTGAATGATTCTGTCTGCCTGCTTTGCCTGATTTTGGGTAAAAGTTGCTCTTTTTTAAAAATAAAAAATTCAATATTTACATGCATGGTGTGTTGTGAGTTAATTTTGTGAGTTTGCTTGCAAGCAAATTTTATGTGACAGACTGAGCTAGCCAATGGCAGATAAATAGATTTCTGAATGAATCTGTGATTCTGTGAGCAACTCAATCTGCCTACCTGCTTTGCCTGATTCAATATTTATATAAATATTTATAATATTTACATACAAGCCATGCCCAGCCAGTCACATGACCACCAAGCCACACCCACAAATTAGGCCACACCCAAAGAACCGGTTAGTGGTCCCTGGGATCTAAAATTATGAGTTTGGTGTGTCCCTGAAGTCCAAAAGGTTGGCGACCCCTGAACTAGAGCATACAAAACATTTGCTAGACCAATGCTCGAATACAGGTCATCAGTTTGGAATCCACATTACGTATCTGATATTAACACAGTTGAGAAAGTCCAGAAATATTTCACAAGAAGAGTTCTCCACTCCTCTACTCGTTGCAGAATACCTTATGCCACCAGACTTGAAATTCTAGACCTAGAAAACCTAGAACTACGCCGCCTTAGTCCGATCAAAGTATAGTATATAATTGCAATGACTTACTTGTCAATGAATACTTCAGCTTCAACCATAACAATATAAGAGCAAACAATAGATACAAACTCAAGGTTAATCACACAAAACTTGATTGCAGGAAATATGACTTCAGAAACAGAGTGGTCAAAGTCTGGAATACTCTTCCTGACTCTGTGGTTTCTTCCCCAAACCCCAAAAACTGTCTACTATTGATTTCACCCCTTTCCTAAGAGGCCTGTAGGGGGCATGCATAAGCACACCAACGTGCCTACCGTCCCTGTCCTATTGTTTCTTTTATTTTTCTTATATGTATCCATGTATTCATAACTATGTTTTTACTTATGTCTATTATCTTGTAAGCAATTGACAAACCAAATAAAATAAATAAAATTAAATTGCATATTACTATGATTCTGTACATTTATGTTTTATTTTTAATGTTGTAAGCCGCCAGAGTCACCTTATGGCAAGATGGACAGCCAACAAATACATAAATAGTGGCAGGAAGTTTGCCTCTTGCTCAGTGCTATGTTCTGTGTTCCCGCAATAATACTGTCCCCTCCATTCCTCCAGAATTAAATTATCAGCATTTCTTTGAACATGCTTTGTCCACAGTCCAGCTCAGGTCATAATTATACAGCATTGCACCTGTTGGGGATAAGGAATTTGGAACTGAAATTAGTGTGTGAGTATGACTGTATTTCTCTGCTTTCTATTAATAGGGTGGAAGGAATGGCCGCACTGGCATCATATAATAACACCATCAGAGACTTCCTTTTCAGAGGTAAATCTTTTATAGTTGAACACAAAAGATGAGAAATAGACTTATTAAAAGAAGGGGAGGGGAAGGAAGAAAACTAAGCAGGGCTGAAATGAAAACCTTGGGAGATCTGAAGGTACAACTTGTTCCATGTGCTGCTCTTTAATGTTTCACAGCATTATGATCAAACCCCCACACAGGCACGCATGCAAAGGTCAAGTGGGAAAACAGATTCCAGAAAAGAAAACCGAGAGGCAGCCAAAATCACTTCAAAGCTAAGTGGAAAGCAAATTGCCAGAGAAAGGGGATGAGAAAGGAAGGTAGAAGAGAATACAAACTGTCAGCAATAAAACTGCTTTTGTACCGAGTATGAATATTATATTGCAAAGAGTCTACCTCATTCTCTCACTTTTCACTTTACTTTAGCAATGCACTCATTTTCATGGATCATCCTCTGAAGAATTTAAACAAACAATCAAAACCTTATACGTTGGGCATGTTTGACACAGATAGCTAGCTTTCTTACCTTAAAGCACCCAGCCTCCGTGTTTTAACAGCTGCATATCAAGTAGAAACTCAAAAGGTAAGTTTGTTTTTGTTTTTTGCTTAGAAATATAGCCATGAAGAAAACTTTTGAGGAATTAGTCAACGCATTGGTATCCTCCAAGAAAAACAAAAAGGAAGCAGCTGCTATTCTCACCTGTCAGAAATAGACTTGGCAGCCAAAAACAAAAAACACCCCAAAAACAAAAAAAACTAAGTGGCAGGTGAAGGCTTTTCCATCAAACTATTTGCTTGACTCATAGCTGGGGAAATTGTTCACATTCAGAAAAGCTAGGAGATTTCTGTTTGAGCTACTAAATTACGTTTTGTGTGCATTGTCCTTCTGACTCAACAACTGTCTCCATCTGCTTTGTGCAGAAACAATTAAATACCCAGTAGGTAAAGACAGGTAACCTTCAAAGGTTTGTTGAGCTAATGTAATGTTAAATTTATGTTTTAACAATAAAGAAATAAAGGGGAGACTAGTATAGATTTATTTCAAGTATTGATTTATTTCCATACCTTTCTGGGATTTGAACCCACACTGCTTGCATATTAGATAAATGTATTAACTTTTAAGCCACAGGTTCTCCTCATTTCATCAGGTATACCAGGGTTCCACCAGAGGGAAAAAAAAAATACTTGAGCTAATGTAATGTTATGTGTGAATTAGAGGTGGTATTCAGCAGGTTCTGACCAGTTCTGGAGAACTGATAGCAGAAATTTTGAGTCGTTTGGAGAACCAGCAAATACCACTTCTGACTGGCCCTGCCCACATCTATTCTCCGCCTCCCGAGTCCCAACTGATTGGCTGGATCTTCTTTGGTTGCCCTGCACAGGAGAATGGAGCTGGAAAGCAGGTTAGTGGGGTGGGGAGGAAATGGGGATTTTGCAGTAACATTTCCCTGCCACACCCACCAAGTCACGCCCACCAAGCCACGCTGCACGCACCAAGCCATACCCATAGAACCAGTAGTAAAAAAAATTGAATCCCACCATTGCTGTGAATGACTTTGGGAGACAAGGAGGAAATCCACAGATTAGACAACAGGCGTATAAAAAGTATCTTGACCCACAGAAGGAGGGAAGAAAATTTCAGAAGGAACTCTTCCTAGTTTTCCAAAGAAGAAAAGGAATGGAGGGAAGAAATATTTTCAGTCTTGCAAGCTTCTGTTAATATACAATATCATAAAGATAGAACGAGAACTTGATAGATAGATGGTCCAGAACTGGTTACAGTATTACAAGTGTGTCCTGGAATACTGAGTCCAGTTCTGGTCACCATGATACCATAAAAATATATGCTGAGACTCTAGAAAGAGTGCAGAGAAGAGCAACTAAAATGGTAAGAGGTCTGGAGGTTAAACTGTGTGGTGAATGGTTAAGGGAACTTCTTATGTCTAGTCTAACCAAGAAAAGGACTGGAGTGACATTATAACTCTGGTATTTAAGAGGTTGTTACAGAGAGGAGGGTGACAAATTACGCTCCAAAGCACCTGAGCAAATGGCACAAGTAGGAGGTGTTCACACTTGTGCACGTACAGTTCCACTTGCATAAGCAGTGGACATTTGTGCTTGTGCAAATGGAGCTGCGTGCATTCATTAATGCGCCTGCTGCTTGCATGGAATCATCTCTTCTCTGCCCCCACCAGTCTGCCCATAGCATTTAGCAATAGCATTTATACACTGCTTCACAGTGTTTTACAACCCTCTCTAAGTGGTTTGCAGAGCAACCATATTTCCCCCAACAATCTGTGTCCTCATTTTATCGACTTTGGAAGGATGGAAGGCTGAGTCAACCTTGAGCCAATCAGAATAGAACTGTCGAACTGCCGGCATTCGGCAGTCAGTAGAATTAGTCTGCAATACTGCATTCTAATCATTGCTCCACCACAACTCAGCTAAGCCGGAAAGGTTGGGGACAGTAGTGGGATTCAATTTTTTTTACTACCAGTTCTGTGGATGTGGTTTGGTGGGCATGGCAGGGGAAGGATACTGTAAAATCTCTAATCAAAAAGTGGTATTTGCCGGTTCTCCAAACTATTCAAAATTTCCGCTACCGGTTCTCCAAAACTGGTCAGAACTTGCTGAATACCACCTCTGGTTGGGGACCACTGCTTTATATCTTCCCTTCCAATCACACTGAAGCTCCATGAAACCAGAACTTCAGGGAATTTATCTTCAGGAAGAGGATTTTCAAATCAATTGGGATCCTCTAACAGTTGTGGTTGCAATTGGTGAATTTTTGAAATTGTTTTTTGTATTGTGATTCATTGCTATCGGTTGCAGAGGTAAAGACCTCACTGATCATGCACTGACATTAAAAGGAGCATGCAGAAGAAAACCTTGTATGAAATGTCAAGGGAATAGCATTTCACCAGAGGATGAAGAGGGATCTTATTGAGCTGTTCCACATGAGTTTCTCCAATTATAACTCTCCCTGCCCACAGTGTTACAAAGTAAATATCAGAGGTGGTATTCAGCAGGTTCTGACCAGTTCCAAGAACCGGTAGCAGAAATTTTGAGTAGTTCGGAGAACCAGCAAATATCACCTCTGACTGGCCCCGCCCCCATCTCTTCTCTGCCTCCTAAGTCCCAGCTGATTGGCTGGGTCTTCTTTGGTTGCCCTGCACAGGAGAATGGAGCTGGGAAGCAGGTTAGTAGGGTGGGAAGAGAATGGGGATTTTACAGTATCCTTCTCCTGCCATGCCCACCAAGCCACACCCACAGAACCGGTAGTAAATTTTTTTGAATCCCACCACTGGTGAATATGAATTGAAAATAATCCATCTTTGCTGGCATTGCTGAAAGCCAGTTTGGTGTAGTGGATAAGGCACCAGGCTAGAAACCAGCACACTGGGTTCAGGGCTGGGCTGCTAGGGGTTCGGAGGGGTTCAGGAGAGCCCCTCGCTAAGATTTGTGCAGTTCGGAGAACCCCCAAATCTCACTCCCTCCCAGGAACCCCTGCGCTGCCCGTTTTGGATGCAGGTAAGTGCAAGGTGCATAGGGAAACTTGGGAAGGGTGAAAAATGGGCCTCCCGGAAGTTCATGAAGGTCGGAAATGGGCCTGTTTCCGGCTTCCAGAAAGCCTCTGGAGCCCAGGGAGGCTGTTTTCTTCTCCCGCCGTGGTGCACGATGCCGACGAGGCCATGACCACCACCCTGCCGGAAATGACTCCAAATAACAAAAAGTTGGATCGGGGAAAACACAGAGATTTTATTGTTAAGCTGTTTGCAAAGAGCGGTAGGATCTCAGCTGACCTCAATATGAAGTTTGAGCCAAGAACCACACCTTAAGATTTCAATGCATTTCATTTTATGGTTTTTCTATCCCAACGCCCCCCCCACACCCCTCCTACATCGACCCAGTGACCAAAAACAGGTAATCTGAAGCGCCAGCATCATCTCTTCAACACCTTCCAATGACCACGCATCACATATTTTGCCAACATGGCTTTTTCTTATCTTACTTGGCATTAAGGAATGTCTTTTCAGCAGGGCCTCTTTCTAACTGTCTGAGAACAAAGAAGTATCTATTCCTAACACCACACTTATTGCATATTCATGTTACATTCAACACATCTTCTTTCTAGCCATCTTAGAACAACATAATGATTATATAAAATCACAATGTGCCAAGATTAAACTTAAGCAGATGCTTTGAAAAACAAAATCTAACTTCAATTGTTCAAGGAAGTTAGGGTAATATTTATCTTCTCCTATTGTCCTCCTAATTGATCACTTTGGTCTTTTGTTATGTATGTGTTAACTGCCTTGACAGCTTGAGATACGTACCAATTCCTGGAGGAAATAGGGGTGGCATTACTTGATGCAGGAAGATGTAATTGATTGCAGATACAAGTTTAACAATGAGTAAATGCATTAGAGAATATATTTACAAAAGGATTACATCAAGATAGCAAATGTTTATAGAGCAACTATCTTCTTAATGCTCTACTATACTATCCTCTTCACCTACATTTTATTTTTGAATTCTCTTATTTCTAACAACCCAGCAACCGGGTGGAGAACTGTTTGCTAAAATTTTTGAAGCCCACTCCTGACCGGGTTCTAATCCTGCCTTAGGTACAAACCCAACTGGATGACTTGGGCCAGTCACTTTCTCTAGCCCCAGGAAGGAGGCAATGACAAATCACTTCTGAAATCTTGCTCAGAGTCAGCACTGACTCAAAGGAACACATGCATAAACCCCCAACCACTGCTGTTAATTCTGTGTTGTGCCTTGGTATGTTTTGTTGTCACCAGCAGGATCTCAGCAAACATTAGATCTTGCTAGACCCCAGGCTGACCCCCTTCTTCTCCTAAACTTTCTCCTGTTCTCTCCTTCTTCCAGCATTCATCCTTCTCAAGGTGGTGTTTCTGTCTTACCTCTCTGGCCACCTGCTTGTTTACGGAAAGTCAACATAAGCAGAAAGGTGTGAAAAAGACACTTTCAGCATGCTTTGTTATGCCATAATCCCTGCTGGGAATGGGATAAAAGTTCTGAGCTATAACAGCAGACCTGCCATCTGAGCATCTCTTCTCAATCCAAAGGGAATTAAAACTGAAAAAGGAGAGAAATGGGTTGGAAAAGTGCAGTCAGGTGACCTAACAATGTTATACAGTAAGCTTTGAAATACAACCGAGGATAGTTTTTCCATCGTCAACATCAGAATGGCACAGAAGGAGAAAGAACTAGTAGCTTTGAGTGAATTAATTCCTCAGACTAAAAAGAACTGATTGAAATTGTAATTATCAATCTAAACATAAAGAAACTACAGTACTTAAAGTTTTTTATATCAAGCCAACCTTGTCCTCAAAGAAATGGACTTTTTTTTTAAAAAAAGGAATTCTCTGAACTGTTTGTCAGCATATGTTTTTTTAAAAAAATTGCTTTCTTTCAAGCTCCTGAAGAAGAAATTTGATTAATCGAAGTAACGCTCTATCCATATGTAAGGGAAGGTACCTCAGTGAGAATAAATTCCAGGTAAAGACTGGAATATTCAGAAGGACTGTTATTTTATTAACAAAATATGAAAGAAAGAAAATAATGGTGCAAAAGAAACCATTTGGGGAAAACAAAGAACGACCATTGTTTGAAATAAAGATCGGTTGTGACAGGACACAAAAATTCACTCTAGTCAAAAAGGGGAAGTAATTCCTAGTAGTTTTAGCATGTGCAAGCTGTACAATAATTTAGTTTAGTTTACTTTATTATCATTGCACCTCGTACAATGAAATCAAACACCATCTTCAGTGCACATCATGACCATGAAAATGAACACAAACATACATCCTTCACCCTCCACACATTAAACCGAAAACCCCCAACACTGCACCAACACTGCACTATACAGCAGAATTCAAAAGAGCTACTGCCCTGGGATAGAAGCTGTTTTTCAGCCTCTTTGTCCTTGTTTTTATTATCCTGTACCATCTGCCAGATGGTAATAGTTCCCCCCCAAAAAAATGGTTCCCAGGATGAGATGGATTTTTGAGAATATTTTGAACTTTCTTAAGGCAGCGGGAGCTATAAAGCTCTTCCAAAGAAGGGAGAGGGCAACCAATGATCTTCTGAGCAATGATGTTAACCAATAGGAGTTCTTTATGGGTTCTGAGGCAATGTGGTTCATCCAATAGATCAGGGGTGTCAAGCTCATGGCCCATGGGCCAGATGCATCACGTGCTGGCCACACCCACTCCCATTTAGGAAAGAGGGAAAAAGTCACGATATGTTATGTGACAACAATGGGATGCCGCAAGTTTGACATCCCTGCAGTAGATGTTTGAAAATTCTGATCTGGACTCAACTTGCTGCTGTTCTCTTCTCTACTTCATAATATGTAGAGTTCATATTCTTTCAGCTGAAAGGGGAAACTAATTTACTCCTATTACGGAACATCACTTCTTTGAATTTCTCATGAGGAATGCTTCTAATTTACTGAATAGGATACAGTATATTGTTGCCATTATTATTCCTGACTTCAAAGCCTGAAAAGCTATAGCTTCATCTATTTTAAATCAACAATTTCTCACAGATACAAGCTCATACACAGAATTTAGCACTTTTGAAGCAAATTCTTTTTGATGTTAAAGATATTGCATAGTCCACCTTTCTTCTAGCGTATCTACAGTGATAATTAAACCTGAATCTGGATTCTTGCTTAAGTTGTACATTACTTTGCTGGAGTAGGCTAAGCGGCAATAGATTGAAGGGCAACCATAAATTATACAATAGTGCATTAATAGGTTGGTGACTTCCTAATTTCCCCCCAGAATACTCATATTTCTCATGATGCATGGGCAGAGTACCAGTGATGTAATGTTATTATTTCAGTGGTACTTGAAGAATTACCCAACCCAAATAAAAATAAATGCAACTGGAATAGTTATAGAATTTTCATTCCTGTAAGAAAGTTTTGGGGGATGACAGAAAGTTAAGGCACAATTCAATGGTTTTGTCTCCTGCATTTGATAGGTTGGATTGTCGTCATATGACAATTATGACCTGGATAACTGAGAATCTCCATAGATGATAGGTTGGACTATTTTTTTCCTTTTGTGTAAAAATGATGGAAAGAAGGAATTACCTAGTTCTTCTTTTTCTCTGTTGCCCATCATTCTCTTGCCATCTTCTCCCATTAGTGCAGGGATCTGCAACCTGTGGTTCTGGAGCCACATGCGGCTCTTTTGGACCTCTGGCTGTGGCTTCCTGTTGGCTGATCCCACCACTGGCTGGCCCCTCCCTTCCCTGTCACTCCTTACCTGGTCTGAGAAAGTAACCATGATGGCAGGGAATGAAGACTCACTCCATATTCCAGAGCAGGAGGTGGCTGGGTGAGAGGGAATGGATGTCAAGTTGGCCACGCCCACTCAGTCACACCAATTGTTAAATTATTGGCTTTCAGTGTTTTCTTTTCTGTGGGAAATAAGTCCAAATGGCTCTTTGAGTGTTTAAGGTTGCAGACCCCTGCATTAGTGGATCTATCATTTCATTGACTGTTCTTATTCCTTACATATTGAAAAACTGAGAGCATTTATTGCAAATCTTAGTTCATTCTGAGCCTTTACCCCCACTGGAAGCCACCCTACCTGATTTCTGGTTCTTCACCTGCTGCATTCCTGAGGGCTGGAGGATGAGTGACTCCAGAAATCTTCAGTATCAGGATTGGGATCAAAAGGATCTGCAACCCATCTTTCATTGCCAGTATTGGGGCTTGTTTGGAGGGGGGGCTGGTCTTTGTTGTTTTGGGATTGCAAAAATATCTGGCATTGATCCTCTTTTAAGGAAGATATTGCTACACAATAACCCAACCCATATTAACAAGTGTGGGTCTACTACAACTTGCCACTGCCAACTGCCATGGCCAACTCGCGACAGCCAACTCATCACAGTCAACTTACTGCAGCCAACTCACCATAGAACAATTCACCATGGCCAATTTGCCAGGGACAAGTCACCAAAGGACAAGAGTTACAAAGTTGAAGAAATAGTGGAATAGAATCATTGAAGAAAGGATGCCAAATGAAATGTGAGTGACAAAAATTAAAATATTTTAAAAACTATTTTAAATAATTAAATTGATTTATTGAATTGTCCTGTAATGAGTTGTCCTGCAGTGAGTTGGCTGTGGCAAGTTGGCTGCGGAAAATTGGCTGCAGAGACTTGTCCCATTTCGACAAGAGTAGTTTCTCTGCTCTTGTGTTCTTCTGAAGACCCATAGTACAGCATTGCTACATCTAGATCGTTAGGCAGGGATGCAATTCAACCAGTATAACAGCCGGTTCGGTGAGCGCACATGCACGTCAGTGGTGGGATTCAATTTTTTTTACTACCGGTTCTGTGGACGTAGCTTGGTGGGCATGGCAGGGGAAGGATACTGTAAAATCTCCAGTCAGAGGTGGGATTTTCCAGTTCTCTGAACTACTCAAAATTTCCACTACCGGTTCTCCAGAACTGATCAGAACCTGCTGAATATCACCTCTGGTGCACATGCTCCACGCTTAAAAAACCTAATACTTATCTTCAGCTGTACCTGAAGAAAAGAACTGAGGTGCAGCAAACTGCTCTCCCGCGTGAATCAGCTGTGCTCCAGGGTTGGGATTCAATTTTTTTTAACAACCGGTTCTGTGGGCGTGGCTTGGTTGGTGGGCATTGCTTGGTGGTCATGTGACTGGCTGAGTATGGCCAACTCAATATCACTCACATTAAGGCATGCATCTCCTCGCCTGGCCTCTCATGACTGTGGGGATGCTGCAACAGTCGTAAGTGTGAAAAACGGTCATTTTTTCAGTGCCATTGTAACTTTGAATGGTCACTCCACACAAGCAAAGTAGCAGCAAAAGAGGGGAAAAAAACTCCGGAGACATTCCAGAGACAGGAAGTTTAGTCCTGCCAAGAATGTAATAAGGGTTAATGGAGAGGCAGTTTCTGTAAGCAACACCAGAATGTTTCCTTCCTGCCTTCCTCACAGGATTAGGCCAGTAATTTCTTCTAACAACCGGTTCTCTGAACTGCTTAGAATGTTAACAACTGGTTCTAGCGAATAGGTGTTAACTAGTAGAATCCCACCCCTGCTGTGCTCTAACAAAAGACATAAAGCACAGGGAAGAGCAGGGGCAGGCAGGCCCACTTGCTTGTCGGAATGAACTGGTTCAGAGCCAGCTGATCGTTAGAACAAGAGGTTCTTTCAAACTAGTCCGAACCGTAGAATCCCACCTTTGTCTTTAGGGTGACAGCAGTAGACAGGATTGGCTGGGAGCGAGCATGCCCA
The DNA here is from genome assembly GCA_033807585.1 of Hydrophis major. Taxonomy (NCBI): domain Eukaryota; kingdom Metazoa; phylum Chordata; class Lepidosauria; order Squamata; family Elapidae; genus Hydrophis; species Hydrophis major. The sequence continues at coordinate 143,019,475 of CM066331.1, forward strand.
CAATAACCTGAAACACTCAAAAAGTATCTAACTTTTCTCACTACTGGACATCTGGATCTTTCACCTCGGATGTAAATGGAACTGGAAGAGATTTTGCTCACCTTACACCTCCGATCTGCTTGTTTAAGGGCAAAGCACTTCTTTAACATTAGAACAGCCGAGGATGAATTAAACATGTCTCTCTTGGGCTGGCAAATGAAATAAAGGCAACTTCATGGGACACTGCAGAAAAAAATATATATATATTCTTATCCTTTAGTAATAAACAGCTGACAGGGAAGAAATACTTTATAATGGAATTTTTTTTTTAATCTTTATTCTGAAGAATTTTACTTTTCAGAAGAATGAAGGAGAAATGTTAATTGTACGGCATGCTTGGTGTCTTATGTTGTGCTTAAATATTGATGTCCTCCTTGTACAATATGTTATTAATAATGTATGGATATGCCATACGTTGCCATCATTTTTAAAGGTGACATGAAGAAAATGTCCAAAACCAGAAAATGTGTATTGACTTAATGTCTTTTTTTGTTTTGTTAACAGCTAAGTGAGTCAAACTTTCTCTTAGATCTTTTCTGGCAATTTTCTTTAGACACTGATGTCAAACCAAGGAAATGTTAGAACAGAGAGGAAGAAGTGGACATGAAAGACAGATTCATTTTCTCTTTCCTCTGTTTGATCCTTAAAGATGTGAAGCCCAATCTTGCCAGCTGCCAGCTGCTATTAACCGAGTATTTGAACTTGACCCAGCATGAGTGTAACACGCAGCATTGATTGGATTGACATGGAACATGTATCCACCAAGACTCTGGTTTGCAGGTTACCCAACCCAGGACTAGAGGGAATCAAACTGGCACCAAAGTGATTTGGGAAAAGTATTACTGATTACCTTGCCCCAAAGTACCATAAAGGACACGGTAGCTCAGTGGCTAAGATGCTGAGTTTGTCGATCAGAAAGTTCAATGGTTCGATCCCTAGCACCACGTAACAAAGTGAACTCCCGTTACTTGTTCCAGCTTCTGCCAATCTAACAATTTGAAAGCATGTAAAAATAAAAGTACAAAAATAGGGACCATTTTGGTGAGAAGGTAACTGTCGTGTCCGCAAAAAGACGATTAGAGTCGGTGACTTTCATTCAAAGCTCTTTATTAACTAGGGAGAACCGAACCGGCGAAAGGCAAAAAGCCCGCGGCTTTTATACCTTTCGCACGGCGGCCGCGGCCAATGGCAGCGATTCAAGTCTCCCGCTCTTGGTTTGCACCAATCACGGGAGATCTTAATCGGGCCAATCAGCGCGGCTCGCCTGGCCAATCAGAAATCCCCGTGCCTTGGCCAATCAAGGCTCGGGGATTTCGAGTATACCATTTGAATACATAACACCCCTCCCCCCTTGGTACGGTCCGTCAGGTGGTGTAGTCACGCAGGTAGGCGGGGCTCCGTCGAGTCCTAGTTGACCTGCGCAACTCACTTTCCTGTTGTATCTCGGCCGGAGCGGTCGTTCCTTTGGCTGCTCCTGCCTCTTTGCGAACCGGCTGGATGATCGGGCCGGTTCTTTCGCCGTGGCTCCCGCCTGGGCCTACCGGGTCGGTTGAGCTGCGGATTTCGCCGCTCCCGCTTGGCTTCTCCGAGTCGGTAGAGATGGCCAGACGGTTCTTCTCCGGAGGGGACTCGCGATGGCTGTTTTCTGGTGAGTATTTTTGGTTTATTTTATTTTGCGATTGTCTCTCCGGGTATTCCCTCCCCCCTTGGTTCGCTTCTCGGGGGTTGAGGTCAGTCGCCGTTCGAGACCTTAACTGGTCGATATGCCGTTTCCAGGCTCGCCCATCCGTGGTTTGGAGCCGGTACGACTTTGGACCAGTGACTTGCGTTATGACGGCTGGGATCCATAGGGGGTCCCCCGTCATGTTTTTTGCGTATACCAGGTCACCTGGGTTAAATGTCCGGAACCTGGAGCTGGAGTCTGGGGGCTGCTCCGGGTTGTAAGTCGGGTGCAGTCTGTCAAGTGGAGACCTCAGCTTTCTGCCCATTAACAGCTCTGCCGGACCCTTGTTGGTTGTAGTGTTGGGAGTGATGTGTTGTATGAAGAGTAGGCGGTTGATTTTGTCGTTGATCTACCCGTGGTCCATTTTCCTGAGGGTCTTTTTTGTAAACTGGACCATCCGTTCCGCCCTACCGTTCGCCGCCGGATGCGCCGGTGCTGTTAATGCGTGGCGGATACCTCTTTCCGCCAGGAACCGTTCAAACTCGATGGACGTGAACTGGGGTCCGTTGTCTGAGACGACGACGTCTGGGAGGCCGTGTGTGGAAAACAGTTTACACAGTTCTTTAATGACGGCCTCTGTGGTAGTGGACTTCATGTCGCTGACTTCCAACCAATTGGAATATGCGTCGACTGTGATTAAAAATGTATGTCCATTTGTGGGGCCCGCAAAGTCAAGATGGATTCTGGACCAGGGCCCTCGTGGTGTTTCCCAATCCCGGATGGGTGCTGCGGATGGGCTGGATCTGGTCTCCTGGCATCGGTGGCATTTGGCGACCCATGCCTCAATTTGCTTGTCCATCCCTGGCCACCAAGCGTACTGTTACATAACAGTAACAGCGTTCCATGTGCCTTCGGCATTTAGTCATGCCAGCCACATGACCACGGAGACGTCTTGGGACAGCGCTGGCTGTTCAGTTTTGAAACGAAAATGAGCACTGCCCCCTAGAGCCGGAAACAACTAGCACATATGTGTGAGGGGAACCTTTACCTTTAAAGTACCATAAATAATATATGCCCTGCATAAGGGAAGATGTTCAATTTCAACTTAAATGCATAAGAACCATGAAAACATTTTGTAAATTGCATTGCTTAGGATAGCAATCCTAGTCCTAACTGCCATCACAAACCAAGGCTACCTGTACGAGTGCTCTAGATTCTTCCAGAAAACATCCAATCTTTATTAAATCACAACGGCAATGAGAACAGATTTTATATTAATTCAAGTGAGGGTTACATGACGCTCTGAACATGTTATAATGGGGAGATACTTAGGAAATGAAAGAATATGCAGTGCTTCTGTCCAGCTAGTTTATGGCATTTCATTCTAGTTCCTTCCAATTTTTTATTCCCCTATTCTCTAGATCAGTGGGTGGGTGGGTGGGGGGCAAACTCAAGGCCCATGGGGTAGATCTGGCCTGAGGGGTGCTTAGATCCAGCCCACGGGATTGGCCTGGAGGCAGCGAACGACCAGCCCGTGGTGCCTCTGCCAGTGAAAACGAAACTTGGGAAAGCTGTGTGTGGCTCTCCCAGGCTCCATTTTGGCTGCAACAGCCTCCTGAAGCCCTCTGCAAGCAAAAATGGCACTTGGGAGGCCTCCTGGGCTCTGTTTTCACTGGCAGAGGGCTGCAGGAAGCTATCACAGCCGAAAACAGAGCCTGGGAGGGCCATGTGGACTACGGGACGTTGACCTGGCCATGTCCACCCTGGCTACCCCACCCCTGCCATGCCCACTCAGTTCCCTGAGGTCAAACACAAACCATGATGTGGCCCTCAAAGAAATCAAGTTTGACACCCCTGCTCTAGATGGTGCCTAGTTTGTTCCACCAATCTATTTTCTTGTCCAACCTTTGAACTTCTTTCAAACCCATTGATGTAATACTTTTATCATGGGAAAGAGATGATGTTATTTCGGCTGGGTAAGAATGGAGGCTCCCCTCTGAACTTCCAAGAGATTAAATAATTTTCCTTTCCTTCTTCTAATTGCACCAACTTATCTCAAAAAGCAACACACCACAAAATGTTGCGCTCAAATCAACCTTGCAACGGTTTAGCCAATCTCTTATTCAGTGCTGGGAGGCTGCTTGATAAGACACAGTATGAGTTCCTTGTTCTCTCTGCTTTTAGCATTAACAGTCACTGTATGATTAATATGATTCCTAAATTATAACTGCTCATGCTCATTACGTGACCCTGATTGATTGCTTCCCAATTTATAAAGCAAACCTAGTGGGAAGAAAGTATAATAAAGATATTCTTTCCAATTACTAGAGTAGTATAAATGGGGTGAAATCCCTCACACATTAGAGTCCCCACGGAGGGCTATGTTAGAAAGAAAAAAATGATACTTAGCTTACCCTGTTAGATCCCCTCTTTTTTTTTCCTTTATAAAAAGCCCAAAATGATTCAGATTAACCCCATCGCTGTTCATTTACCTTAACCATACAGAGCTGATTTCATGTAAACTTGACAAAATGATTTTTCTTTACTGTAGTTGTTAGATCGTGTAGATTGGTTCCCACAGAGACGTGAGACCAAAGTGAACAGTCGGCTCTTTATTGTAGTATACAGTTCAGTACAGGACCTGCGAGCTGCGCAGCTTTTCTTATAGAGCTGGCCGGCGGCTCGGAGGCCAATGAAAGCGCTTTGAATCTCCTGCGATCGGCTCGGCCAATCGTGGTAAATTCTTAGCGCGCCAATCACAGTTGTTTAGTTAGCCAATCAGGTTGCGGTCCGTGTGGACCAATCAGAACTCAGGATTTGGAGAATGTTAATATAGAACAGTAGTAGCCTCTTTTTTATCTTTCTTTTCTCTTTTCCTTGGCAAGAAAAGAAACAGCCAGGCTTCCTTCTTTGAATACAGATTCATGAGATCAATGAAACATGAGCCAGCGGTGTGCAACCGCTGCCAAAATAGCTAATACAATCCTTGGCTGTATAAATAGAGGCGTAGAATCAAAATCATGTGAAGTATTAGTACTACTTTATAAATTCTTTTTTTTTTTTTTTTTAACAAACTTTATTCAGTTTTCACATTAAAAACAAAAATCTCTTTTTGGTGGACAACATATTTCCGGGTCATCATCTTTACATACAAATATGACAGAAATTATACAATGATATATGCATACTTAATTTTATTATTACCTTTTCCATTCCAAATTTTCAATAGGGAGAGAAACAAACACATTAATTCTAGCCTCTTTCCTTAATTTCAATCAATTTTGTTTCATTTCAATTATTTCAAATTAATCCTTTAGTATTTGTTTTTAAACATAAACAATATGTATTTACCTAATAAATACTAATAAGGTTTAATTCTAAATTATTTCATTAATCCCAATCTAAACATTTAATTTCATTTCAATTATTTCAAATATAATCCTTAATATTTATTTTAAAAATACAAATAAACAATATATATTTGCCTAATAGTGGTAATAATGAAGTTACCAATGTCTCTCCTTGCTTTTAATAATCTATATTAAACTTATTAATTTAGCTGGTTCTTTAGTATGTCACATTCCCTTTCAATTACACACATTTAATAAGTTCTAAATTGATACAGATCTTAACACACCCACACAAAAAGAAAAAAGAACAAGTATAAGTTTCCCCTCTTTTACTATTTTGAATGTGACACCTCAATGATTAGAATATACCTTTATTCCCTCATCTTAATTCCCAATAAACCATTAGTCATTATATCTTCTCAATTGGATTCCACAGCATATTTCCCCCCCTTTAATAAGAGTTATCAATATCTATATTACCCTATTTTCTAAATATTTTTAATTGCAGAAATATTCTTATTACTCTTTGTCACCCTGCAGAATCCCCCTTTTAATTCATCAACCATTATCTCTGAAAAGGCAATTTCTTTTCAACATTTTACTAGTTCTGTGGTTCTTTCTGTCACATGCCTGTTTCTTACTGCTTCTCCGGTGCATTGTCCAGGGAGCGAACCCGAGTCTCCTTCCGTTCTCTTCCCCATGTCTTTTCTCATTCTTTCTACATTTCCTGATTTCACAAGTATTCCTTCTTTTAATTGTAAAGAAACAATTTCCTTTCAGCATTTTACTAGTCTTACTGTTTCTCTTCCCTCTTTTTTCCCCATGATTTTTCTCATTCCAATTTATCTCCTTCTTAATATCTTCCCTTTCCCTTTTCTGCTGAATCTTCCTGCCTTTTCTAACTTCACAATTATTCCCTCTTTTAATTGCTTTCTTAAAATTCAACTTTTTAACCTTCCTTCTTTCCCCACTTCTTTGTAAGGTTGTGTTAATTGTCCATTCAAAATGTCTTCTCCTTGAGTCAATTCCTGCTCTTCTGAGAATCTTTTTTCTTGTTCTTCAATCGCCATTTCCATTTTTTCTAGCACAGAGCAAAGTGATTCGCCTCTTTCCTGTAGTAATTCTCTCATATTTTTAAGTTCCATTTTTAAGCTGCAAAGAGATATCATCATTCTTATATTTTATAATCCTCAAAGTCCACAAAAAAAACCCACACCACTTTTACTTTCCTTCTTTCTTCTTTCAATTTTTTAAAGTTCTCAGCTATTCCAGTTCAGGGTTCGTGCCAAAAACATCAGTCAGTCCCACAAACAATCTTTCTTTCCTTGCTTTTTCCTTTATTCTGGTTCTGCTTTCACTTTCTAAAATTCTTACTTTGTTTCAATATTTCTATAATTTTATACCAGTTCATTCAAAAACAAAATGCTTTCCTTTTTATTTGAACTAAATTTTTATCAAAAGGTGACATTCTCCATTATACGAAGTCTTCACTTTTTTTCCCCTATATTTTTATTTAAGGTTTTTTGAACCTCAATATTCCAAGACAATCCAGTCTCCAATTTATAAACTTTATTATTATTATTCTTTGGCAATATTAAGTCCAGCTTTAATTTTATACTTGATTATTCCCAAATTAAATCTTTAATTCCAGCTTCTTCCTTTCCCGGTTCGAAGCCCCATTTAGCTGTCAAAAATATTTTCCCTTTTTTTTCTCTCTGTCCCTTTGTAATTTCGCAGCTCACTTTTCTTTTCTTAAAAATTCCATATTACCTTAATCCCGGGGTACTTTTATTTGGTTATACTGCCCAGTTGTTCCGGTTCAGATGTTATCCACCTCTTTCTTCCCTCCTGCACAAATCTTAGTCAAGCTGAGTCATCCTCTTCGGGATGGCCATTTTAGACCATCGCTGCAGTCGTCTTCGGGAGGAAAAAAAGCCAAGCCCAGGGAGGGAAGATGCAGCTCCCCACAGACAGGCTTGCTGCTTCCTCTTACTCCACTGCCCCTCCAAGGCAGTTTCAGCCCTTAATCAGGATAATTGGGGCTCTCCGACGAAAGAGCGCGAACGATAGTCGCAGAGAGTTGCGATCTACCGTCCGTCGGCGAGGAGGCTCCGCCTTCTTCCTGTTTTTTCCTTTCCCGGTTCAAAGCCCCATTTAGCTGTCAAAAATATTTTCCCTTTTTTTTCTCTCTGTCCCTTTGTAATTTCGCAGCTCACTTTTCTTTTCTTAAAAATTCCATATTACCTTAATCCCGGGGTACTTTTATTTGGTTATACTGCCCAGTTGTTCCGGTTCAGATGTTATCCACCTCTTTCTTCCCTCCTGCACAAATCTTAGTCAAGCTGAGTCATCCTCTTCGGGATGGCCATTTTAGACCATCGCTGCAGTCGTCTTCGGGAGGAAAAAAAGCCAAGCCCAGGGAGGGAAGATGCAGCTCCCCACAGACAGGCTTGCTGCTTCCTCTTACTCCACTGCCCCTCCAAGGCAGTTTCAGCCCCTAATCAGGATAATTGGGGCTCTCCGACGAAAGAGCGCGAACGATAGTCGCAGAGAGTTGCGATCTACCGTCCGTCGGCGAGGAGGCTCCGCCTTCTTCCTGTTTTATAAATTCTTAGTAAGACCACACCTGGAATACTGCATCCAGTTTTGGTCACCACATTACAAAACAGATGTTGAGACTTTGGGAAAAGTGCAAAGAAGAGCAACTAGGATGATTTTAAAGCCTTGGAGACAAAAACATGAAGAACAGTTGCAAGAATTGGGTATGGCTAGACTAGAGAAAAGGAGTAGGGTGACCTCATAGTAATATTCCAGTATTTGAGGGGCTGCCCCAAAGAATAGGGGGTCAACTTATTTTCCAAAGCACCAGCAAGGCAAGGCAAGGCAAGAAATAATGATGGAAACTTATCAAGGTGAGAAACAACCAGGAATCAAGAAGAAACTTCCTGATAGTGAGAACAATTAACCAGTGGAACAGCTTGCCTCCAGAAGTTTTAGATACTTCATCATTGGATGTTTCTGAGACCAGACTGGACATCTACCTGTCTGAAATGGCCTAGGGTCTTCTGTTTGAGCAGAGGGCTGGACTAGAAGAGCTTTAAGGACCCTTCCAGCTCTATTCTGATTATGATTCTGAGCTGTTATGCTGTCTTTAAATCCATCCTCCTCCTTCATCCTTTTTTTATGGAGGCATATCAATGATTTTAGGGTGAATCTCTACAATTCTTGCTCTATCTGCTTAAATGTGCATCTGAATTCATGGTGTCTGTATCCTGATCTGGCCCTACTTCAATAGGCTAACAAGTTCAAGCATAAGTGTACCAACGTGCCAACCATCCCTGTCCTATTGCTTCTTTTATTTTTCTTATATGTACCCATTTCATGTATTCATAACTATGTATACACTTATACCTATTATCTTGTAAGCGATTGACAAATCAAATCAAATAAATAAATAAAAATAAAAATCTTGATTCACGTCCAATCAATATCAAAAGCTTTTCTGTTGAGTAACCTGTAGAAAACAACCAATAGCCATAACATTTTAAAAAAATAACAAAATGGGATGACATTTTCAGGCAAAACTCTATGGAGATAATGTCTATCAAGCTTCCAGAAGATGCATTGGTAAATGCAGAAGAAATTTTAAAACAAAAAGGAAGTCACATTTTTGTTTGATTGTTAGCTTGACAGAAACAGGGAAATGTATTTTGAAAGATCAACTTAACATTAGATATATGCTGACTTTGACTTGGTCTATCTTTGTTCAACAAACGGAACAGAAGTGACAAGATAGGCTTAAAGCTTAGAGATACCTCACTGAGAAAGGGAATGATTGTGACCAGCTCAAAGGAGGCGAGATATGATTATATTCCTTAAAAAGACCAAAACAAACCTTCTCTGGATTCACAAATATCTCCTCTGGGGAAAAGATTGGGGCCTTTGAATAAAAAGCTGGTCTATAACTTCAATCCAGGTTTGGTCTAGGGCAGGGGTGTCAAACTCAAGGATCCAGTCCATGGGGTACTTAGATCTGTCCCATGGGGCTGCCCTGGAAACAATGAAGGACCGGCCCACAATGCTTCTACCAGCGAAAACAGGCTCCTGAGCTCCATTTCTGGCTGCCATGGCCTCCTGTAACTCCCTGCCAGTGAAAATGGAGCTCGAGGGCTGAGCTCCATTTTCACTGGCAGAGGGTTGCAGGAGGCCTCTGCAGCTGGAAATGGAGCTCATGAGCCTGTTTTCGCTTGGGCCACCACAGGTGCCCCCAATAGGAGTGATGTTACCCTGGCCACACACCCCGGTCAAACACAACCCTGATGTGGCTCTCAATGAAATTGAGTTTGACACCCTTGGTTTTGGGTATGGCATTGAAACAGTGTTAGTCATCCTAATGAATGCCCCCTTTTGAGAATTAGATGTGAAAGGGTTTCCATTTGGTGTTGGCAGCTTTGGGTGTTACTGATCATGCTATCTTGCTTCGCTAGTATGGGAGATACAATTGGAAGGTACATACAGGGAACCTGAGGAGATAATAAAACTGGCCTTAAACTATAAATCCTGAATGATGGCTTTCGGAAAGATTCCACTTTCTTATTTTATTGCCTTTGTCAATGCTATGTGTGCCATCCTTGTGAAATAAATGATAGCTTGGATATTTTAGAAACAGACTCACTGAAATGAGAATTGATTGGAAGAGCAAAGATTATAGGGTAGGATAATTAATCAGAAAGTTCTCAATATACAAACAGAAAGAAATCCTCTTTCATTTCACCAAAGCTCTTCAAATATGCCTTCTCAGATGAGCAAAATCAACAAAGCTAGAAGAACAACCTGTATAAAACTATGTTAAAAGTTTCATCTCCCTTCCCCTCTCCACAATTGTGTTTGGAAATACCAAGTAAAATGCTTTGTGTGATTCAAAGGTGAATATATATGAGTCACTCAGTTTTTCTTTCTCTGTTTTGCCTGTCTAGTCCTATCGTGTATTTTCCATATATTGGAAAGCTTTTGAAGAACTGTGACAATGTTTTTCAGATCATCTTCTTTCAGCAGTATCAGGGTAATGATAATTTAATAACTGACTAGCTGCTGTAAGGTTGTAATGTTGTAATGCTGTAATGATGATTCAATGGTAGCGATAAGTCAGCAAGGTTATTTGACTGCTACCGCTTTAAGAGGCTGTAATATAGGAGAGGCCTCGTGGGGGCTTATCTCTCTCTCCATGTGTGCTTCTGTGGTGGTTCTGATTGCTGATTACTATTTGTTCAAGGCCTGTATCAAAGTATTGTATGTATATATGCTTTTGTAGGGATAAAACCAGTGGTGGGATGCTGCCGGTGTAACAACTGGTTCGCTAATTGCGTGCTTCAAAATTGCCAACTGGAACTGAAACTTGATTTGACAGAAGTTGTCGGTGCTCCAACAGTGAAGGTTTTTAAGGTGCCTTCCAACTCTGACACTCAAATGCCACACCAATTAGTTCAATGGAATTCTCATTTACCAAAATATATCTCTGGGAGACTTGATTTGATTCTAGAGTCAGTCAAAACCAAATGACTTCTGTCTTTTATATACTGTACTTGGGCTTTAGATCGATGTCTCTCAATCAATTTTTGCCCTAAAAATGCAACATTTTTCTTTATACATAAATAACACAGCAGGGAGACCTAAGACCTTTTTATTCTGTTTTCTTGATAACACAATTTAATCATATTGAAACTATGGAGTCCTGCCAGGCAACAGTTCTGCATTCACTTAGTTCCTTTCAGAATTTTCTCAGTTCTTGCAAATTGCAGCTGAGCAGCCATGCCTTGTTTGATAAAGAAAACAAAAGTTAAGTAAGAGTTCTTTACATTTTAAATGATTTGATCACTGAACTGGAGTCGTTGTTCAGGTTGCTTTGGGTTTAACCTATTCAGTTGATGAATAACATTTTGGATATCTGATTTTCTGATGGCCTTCTTCCATTATTCAGCATGATTTATGTAAATGCTTCAGTTGGGGAGAAAAACTTGAATGTCATTAATTTAAATTGCTTACTTCCAGTATGTACTTTTATTTATTTATTTTATATGACTGCGCACAATAGTTCTCAGTTATGGGAGAAATCAGATTTTTTTTCAGTTTTCATTTTAAAATTCTGAGGACCTTCCATCATCAACCATTCTAATCAATTACTTCATTAATAAAAAGGAAAATAATAATGATAATAATAATCCAGTATCAAAAAGAGCAGACAAATGGTCCTCAAGGGCTGCAATTAAAATTATACACCTTTCAAATGTTTTAATTACTTTGAAATGAATGAATTTAACCTCTACTTTATTACAACATAATGTGATCTCTTGTGGAGGGAAAACAGTATCCTAGACCAATTTTTATATTGATTCATTTGGTTTCTGTTTTTTAGATTGCAACTTGTTTAGCCAAGCCATCGGGACTGTGAAGCTGTGAAAAGCAAAATAAAGAATTTGAATCTGAGGGGTTTGCCTACAAAACAGAATAATGTTCAAGTAAGTATTGCTTTATCTGGATTTCATCTTTCCATAGCCCTCCTCACTGCTTTTTCTAGACTGGATCTCTACGCTGATTTTTCTACAGAAGTATTTCCAAAGCTTGGCAGCTTCTAGATATGTGGACTGGATAATGGGGAATTCAGGGAATTCATTGAAGTCGAAGCATCTTCAAATGGCCAATGCTGAGAAACATTGCCTTAGGGCTTAGACCCGTGATGGCAAACCTATGGCATGAGAGCCGCAGGTGGCACACAGAGCCATTTGTGCTGGCAGGTGAGCCGCAGGCAAACTTACCTCACTGGGCATGTGTGTACCTCACAGCTGATTTTCAGCTGGTTTGAGGCCTTTTTTTAGCCTCCCAGAGGCTTGAAAAAAGCCTCTGCAGGCTTTGCAGCCCGAAGAATAGGCCCGTTTTGTCACTTCCTCTAATACTGGAAATCAGAATAGAGGTGGATGGGACCTTGGAGGTCTTCTAGTCCAACCCCCCCCCACTCAAGCAGGAGACTCCATACCATTTCAGACAAGTGGCTGTGTGCTGTCTCTTCTTAAAAACATCCAGTGTTGAAGCACCCACAACTTCTGGAGGCAAGTTGTTCCACTGGTTAATTGTTTTCACTGTTTGGAAGTTTCTCCTTAATTCCAGGTTGCTTCTCTCCTTGCTGAAGTCATATTTCCTGCAATCAAGTTTGGTGCGTTAACCTTGAGTTTGTATCTATTGTGTGCTCTTGTGTTGTTATGGTTGAAGCTGAAGTATTCATTGACAGGTAAGTCATTGCAATGTATGATATATACCATACTTAGATCAGACCGAAGACGGTGTAATTCAAGATTTTCTAGGTCTAGAATTTCAAGTCTGGTGGCAGGTATTCTAAAACAAGCAGAGGAGTGGAGAACTCTTCTTGTGAAATATTTCTGGACTTTCTCAACTGTGCTAATTTAATATCAGATACAATATCAGATACCCTTCTAAAGCTGCTTTCCATGATTCCTGCTAAGGAATCCCAAGAATTGTTTTCTTAAACTACAGGAGGAAAGAGGCAGCAGAGAAACCTTATAATTACAGGACTTAATCACAAGACTTAACTTGGGAACTGTGTGATCCAGATCACATGCAGTTTAGGGATTCATGCAGCACAGCAGTACAAGGAAAGAGTTGGAGAAAACACACAATTCTGAGTGTATATCTTTCATTTGTCTCACTAACGCTTGCTTGCAACTAGATCTTATGTATCTTGGCTCCATGCATGTGTGTGGCTTAGATGATAAAATCCTGAAATCTGACTTCTGTAACATAGTGCTGGGGTCCAAATGCAGTAGGGGAAAATCAGGTTCCCTCCAGCAAGGGCTTTTCCAAGGCCTCATTTTTCCAAAATAACAGCAATACAAATAGATTTATAATTTTGGTGATTATTGAGTGATGGCCTGATGTTGTTATAAATCACTAATAAGGCTTCGATGACAAACAAAATAGCATCATTGGTCGTATATTTATTTATTATATTTATATCTTTCTGCAACCCAGTTAAGGATTTTCAGAGGTTCACAGATAAAAGACATATATTTCTAAAAATTCCATAGCAAAAAAATTGAAAACAAAATATATGTGCCAATAAATAAGAATATTTGTAGCTCAGGGTTGAAATGAGGGAGTCTTCGGTGGTCTCTGAGTTTGGTTGTTTTTATGCAGACCTTTCATTGCCCAAACTCCCTCTCCTTAGTAGCACTGATGATATAACTTATTTGGGTAATGAAAGGTGTGCATAAAAACAATCAAGCTAAGTGAGTACCAAGGACCCCTAAAAAAAAAAAGACAACAAAATAAAAATAAGTTGAGTTGGGTTCCCAAATATTCTATGAAGTGACTCTGTTTTAAGTTGTTTGTAGAAGACAGGGAGCAAACTATTCTAATTTTAACTGGGAGACTGTTTCATACCATGAAGCAGCCCTTCACTCTTCCTTATGGGGTCTATGATAACTTGCCTCAGCCAACTTGCCCAAGCCAACAGCCAACTTGCTGCGGCCAACTCAGCATAGGCAACTCACCATGGCCAATTCACCACAGCCAACTCACAATGGCCAACTCACTCTGACCAACTTGCCATGGGATAGCTCTCTGTGGGACAAGATTTACACTAATATTGAAGAAATAATAGAATAGAAACATTAAAGAAAGAATGCCAAAGGGGGGACAAAATGAAATGTGAATGACAAAAATTAAATCAATTTTTTAACTATTTTAAATAATTATATTGAAATTGTTGAGTTGTCCTATGTCTAGTCCTGTGGTGAGTTGGCCATGGCGAGTTGTTCCAATCTGCCCTTATGCCCGCAAGGTGGTGGACCCTGATCTGCTTCTCTTTTGAGGTCATACAGGTTGGGCCAATTCTAACTGGAAAATTATCAGGCTTTTATGGTGAGCCAGATCAGGAAACAAATCCCATAACAGACATTAGAAGTCTACTTGATTGATACAGTAACAGAGCTTTGAAAGCTTAGAAGTCCTCCAGGTCATGGTTGTCCCAAAAGGTGCTTTTTTTCAGGAAGCAACTGGACTTTCTGGTTTTCTTTGAAGACGTTTCGCTTCTCATCCAAAGAAGTTTCTGAAGAAGGTTCTTTGGATCAGAAGCGAAACGTCTTCAAAGGAAAAACAGAAAATCCTCTTGAAAAAAAAGCACCTTTGGGACTTTAGTTTCTTTCTCACACTTTCTTGTTTTCCTGGTTTAGACTCATATTTTACTCATGCTCATCTACATAACTTCCCCAAGGTCATCTCTACACAGGACCCTAGTCTTGAAGATAATCTGATGCTGAGTCATAGAAGGATTTTACATCTTAAAGGTATCTTTAGAATGGTACCCAGAAGCTGATTGCTAGCAAGTGAAAGCATTGAAGCACATAAGCTGCCTCTTCTGAGGAATCTACCATCTTTCCAACAAGCTGTGTGTAAAGCAAGAGTCTGCATTTGGCAGTTGGTATGGCAGAGAGTGCCAATGAAAACAAAGACAAGCCCTGAACACAACACTTTTCTAAACACAAACCTCTGCAATTACCACGAGATGCTCTTGGACTTGGACTGGAAACCCAGATCTGTATTTTGAGAGTATTTTGTATTTGTTTCAAAAGAAAGGGCCAAGTCATGTTCAGCCAAATTACTATAACAAAAGAGAAACAGGCAAAATAATAGATCGGAGAGAAAACATTGGAATACACTTTCATTCATTAACAACAAAGCTCACACTTCCTTTCTGATCGTCTTGCTATTCAGGCTCGTTTGTTTTCTCCCGATTCCAATCTTGACGTGTGAAGGCTGCATTTTGCACACGTGCATTATATAAGCATTAGTAAGTTATGAGCAGTGGTGGGATTCAAACATTTTTTACGACCGGTTCTGTGGGCATGACTTTGTGGGCGTGGCAGGGAAAGGATACTGTAAAATCTCCATTCCCTCCACACTCCTGGGGGAAGGTTACTGCAAAAATCCCATTCCCTCCCCACCCTACTAACCTGCTTTCCAGCTCCGTTCTCCTGTGCAGGGTAACAAAAGAAGACTCAGCCAATCAGCTGGGACTTGGGAGGCAGGGAAGAGATGGGGGCAGGGCCAGTCAGAGGCAGGATTTGCCAGTTCTCTGAACTACTCAAAATTTCCACTACCGGTTCTCCAGAATTAGTCAGAACCTGCTGAATACAACCTCTGGTTATGAGGTTTCAAGTGCAACTTTCCTCATCTGGGCCTTCTGGATTTTAATTCCCAGACTCCCCTACTCAGTACTGCAATTGCTGAGAATCCTGGGAGTATATAATCCATTGTATTATTTAACAGAATAAAAATCCATGTACGCTATGTCAGAATTCCTCAATGTTTCCGGCTTTATGGACCAGCAGGGAGGGAGGGGATAGTTAGCACAAATGGCTGACAAATGCACACTCATGCACTCATCCGCTGCTCATGCAATTGAGGATGTGCATCTGATCCTGTTGCAAACCCCCCATGGGCCAGGGGCATGGCCCAAAGGTTGGGGGGCCCTGTGCTATGTTATTTACCATGTAACGTAACCTGAATTTTAACCCTGTCAGTGAAAAAAGGCCTGGAAAAGAGAACTCCCCCAAATGTTTGAAGATATTGCTTGACAGTCTTCTCCCTTGCCTCCAAGGTGACAACTAAGCAAACCAACAGTCCCCTGTTGCAGATCAAGCTGTCAATTTTACCTTATCATATTGCAATGTATTTCTTTTGATCAGCCCAAAATTCTTGGTGTCTGGAAAAATTCCAAATGCTAGCTAAGGCAAAGATGTGCACCTTTTACGCACAAATCTTAATTCAGAGTAAAAATCTACACATTTGAATGGACCCTCCAAGGTCAAACACAATCCTGATGAAGCCCTCAATGAAATCAGGTGCAGCATGTGAAACCAGCATCTATTACACTTATCCTTTCTAGCGTGTAGCGCTTCCTCAAAGAGTTTTTCCAGGGTCTTTGAGCTTCTCCATCATGGTTTGACTTCAATACCACCTGGATCTTCCACCAAACATGTCTCAACTGAGCCCTCCCAAAGATAGAAGCCAGCTGGTGCCACTTGTAAATACATTCTCTTTCCACCAAGAATGCTATCCTCAAATCAACAATGTGTGTTACAGATATCTGTTTCCGAGTCCCCACTTGGCGACTTTATTTCTGCACAGTTCATTTTGCAATATTTTTCCCATGAAGCCCAAAGCAATTGTTATTGTTGTTATGATTACTATTACAGACACAGACGCAGACTTCAGAGAGTAATTAGGACTAATTAATTAAGTAAGTAAGTAATTAGCTGATACAAAAATCTAGGTCACCAGATTAAAACTGAATGCACTAATTATCACATTAAACAAGAGGAAAACCTTCTACACACAAATTCTACCCGTGCTTTCTACAATTTTGTAAACAACAAACTAAAAGACTCAAGGTCCATCCCACCCCTGAAAGGACCTAATGGCAAAGACTGCAATGACGACACCATCAAAGCAAACCTCTTTAACACATTCTTTGGCTCAGTATTTGTAAACAGTAATGGATCAAGCCCAGTACTTCCTAGTCGAACCACAGACAACTACAATAATCTAATACATATCAATTTTACAGAAGACATTGTTGAAAAAGCACTGTGCAATCTAAAGCCATCCCTATCTATTGGGCCGGACAGAATATTGCGCCTACTTCTTAAAAAAGCTATCTACTGCCATAGCCAAACCTCTAAACATAGTCTTTGAAAAATCTTTCAGGACCAGCTCCTTGCCAAAACTATGGTCACAAGCCAAAGTCATCCCCATCTTCAAAAAGGGAGACCACAGCTTAGTTGAAAATTATAGACCCATCTCCTTATGCTGCATCACCTGTAAAGTCATGGAATCAATTATTAACCAATCCATTATCCTCCACTTAGAGACAAACAACCTACTCTCTAATAAACAATTTGGTTTCAGAAAAAAACTATCCTGTAATCTGCAACTCTTACACTGCAAAAACATATGGACTACACAACTCAATCAGAGCAAAGCAATAGACGCAATCTACATAGACTTCTGTAAAGCCTTTGATTCAGTGGTACACGACAAACTACTCCTAAAACTAAAATCTTATGGTATCTCTGGACAACTGCATAACTGGATAAAAGCATTCCTGTCAAAAAGACAACAAATGATCAAAATTGGGAGCCTCCTATCAAATTCTGTACCTGTCAACAGTGGTGTCCCCCAAGGCAGTGTTCTAGGACCAACTCTCTTCATACTCTACATAAATGATCTCTGTGATCATATTAAGAGAACTGTGTTCTCTTCGCTGATGATGTAAAGACAATACTACTACCCTCCAAAAAGACCTTGACTATG
Organism: Hydrophis major; assembly: GCA_033807585.1. Taxonomy (NCBI): domain Eukaryota; kingdom Metazoa; phylum Chordata; class Lepidosauria; order Squamata; family Elapidae; genus Hydrophis; species Hydrophis major. The sequence continues at coordinate 143,036,911 of CM066331.1, forward strand.
TATCAGAATGGTCAATCAAATGGCAACTTAAAATCTCAACAAATAAATGCTCTGTCTTACATATTGGCAAAAAATATCAGAAAATAAAATACAACCTAAATAATCAAGACCTTGTTGAGGATCCAAACTTTGTCAAGGACCTTGGAGTACTCATCTCTAATGATCTAAGTGCTAGAGCCCACTGTAACAACATAGCCAAAAAGGCATTAAGAGTTGTTAATCTAATCCCACATAGCTTCTTCTCTGGTAATATCACATTACTACCTAGAGCATATAAAACTTTTGCTAGACCTATACTTGAATACAGCTCATCAGTCTAGAATCCATATCATTTATCTGATATTAACACAATTGAAAAAGTCCAGAAATATTTCACAAGAAGAGTTCTCCGCTCCTCTATTCATTGCAGAATACCTTATGCCACCAGACTTGAAACTCTAGACCTAGAAAACCTAGAACTACGCCGCCTCCAGTCCGATCTAAATATAGTATATAAAATCATACATTGCAATGTCCTACCTGCAAATGAATTTTTCAGCTTCAATCATAACAATACAAGAGCACACAATATATACAAACTCAAGATCAACCGAACCAAACTTGACTGCATAAAATACAACTTCATCAACAGAGTGGTCAATGTTTGGAATACTCTACCTGACTCTGTGGTTTCTTCCCCAAACCCCAAAAACTTTAACCTTAGACTGTCTACTATTGACCTCATCCCCTTCCTAAGAGGCCTGTAGGTGGCATGCATAAGCGCACCAATTTGTGCCTACTGTCCCTGTCCTATTGTTTCTTTTTATTTTTCTTATAAATAAAAATGTATTCAAAACTATGTTTATTCTTATACCTGTATCTTGTAAGCCATTGACAAATCAAATAAATACTAAAAACAATTACTACCAACCTGCTTTCAATCGAGGACCTGTATACTGCACGAGTCAAAAAGAGGGCTATGAAAATATTTACAGACCCCTCACATCCTGGACATAAACTATTTCAACTCCTTCCCTCAAAATGACGCTACAGAGCATTGCACACCAGAACAACTAGACACAGGAACATATTTTTCCTGAACGCCATCACTCTGCTAAACAAATAATTCCCACAACACTGTCCAAATATTTAAAAAGTCTGCATTACTATTACTATTAATCTTCTTATCACTCCTTCTCACCCATCCTCTCCCACTTGTGACTGTATGACTGTAACTTTGTCACTTGTATCCTTACAATTTATATTGCCTGTTTCCTAGTATGATTTGATTGCTTATTGTACCCTATGACTATTATTAAGTGTTGTACCTTATGATTCTTGACTCTTGATGAATGTATCTTTTCTTTTATGTACACTGAGCGCATTTGCACCAAGAAAACTTCCTTTTGTGTCCAATCACACTTGGCCAAGAAAAAATTCATTCTCTCCCTCTCTCTCTCTCTCTCCCTCCCTCCCTCCCTCTATCCATCCATCCCCCCCCCCTCTCTCTATATATATATATCCAAAAGTGGTATTTAGCAGGTTCTGACCAATTCTGGAGAACCGGTAGTGGAAATTTTGAGTATTTCGAGAACCAGCAAATGGCACCTCTGACTGGAGATTTTACAGTATCCTTCCCCTGCCCACGTCCACCAAGCCACGCCCACAGAACCGGTAGTAAAAAAATTTGAATCCCACCACTCTGTCTGTCTGTCTGTCTGTCTGTCTGTCTGTCTACCTATTACTACTATTGGAGGCGGCCACTGGGTTCGTTAATGTCAAAGAGGCATGTTTACTTCCCTCCCTGGACTCAGGGGAGCAGTTTCTAATACCAGTAGTCTTCAAAGAAGAAAAACAAAAATCCTTTGCTTTTATTCTGGCCATAAGGATATTCGTTACACTGCAAAATTATTGGAATAATTGTAGCTGGCTTTCCTCTTTCATCTAGTTCAGAGCCAATTATTAAAGGATCAGATGAGACAGGGGAGAACCTTTTATTTTTACAGTATTTTACATTTATATCTATTGACACTTGCACAATAATCAGTAAGATTACACAGTAAGCCATTAATTGAATATTCTATTTTTTTTTTTTTTTAGTTGCATTTTGGCAGTCATTTTCTTTTGCACGATGCCTGGGGCTGGGTGCTCAATCAGCCACAGAAACAATTTCTTCCTAAGAATAGATACTGAGCCCTTCACATCACAATGAAAGAGCCAGCAGATTGCAGTCAAGCTCCATCAACATCTTTCAGAAGCCGCTGCCTCTAAATGGAGATGAAGTAGCAAAAAACAGGGTTGGCTTTCAGAAAACTGCTTTTGATATGTGCCCAATCTTAAAAGACACTTAATCAGTTTTTATAAAAATATTAATTAAGCAAAAAGAAGCATCTGCCACAGGATGTTTCTGATGTTTTGTCCATTATATGGGGCTATCCATTTCTCCCCTCTGTCCACTTTTTGTTTCATACAAGCAGTCCTCATTCAATGGTAGTAAGAGATTAGTAAGTGACGTGGTCATCAACACCACATGACTGTGCTGACTTACAACAGAAATTCTGGCTGCTGTCATTAAGTGAATCCCACATGGTCGTTAAGCATGACACCCTGCGGAGACCATCTGTGATTCCCTACTGGCTTCCCCAATGACTTTGCTTTTTGGAGGTCAACAGCAAAAGTCACAAATGGTGATCATGTGACCACCGGAAGCTGCAACATGGTAACTGTAAGTCAGTTGACAAGTATCCAAATTGCAATCATATGACTAGTGGAGGCATTGCAAACAATTGTAACAGTGAGAGCCGGCAATAAATTTCCTTGTTCAGCACTGTTCCAATTTTGAATGGATGTTGAATGACTATCTGTATCTTTAAAAAAAAAAAAAAAAACCTGCTCCGAAGCAGTCATTCCTTAGACAGTTTTAACAGTATAAACTCAGATGGATGTATTTCATACGAGCTGCAAGAAAGCAGAAGAAACTTCTTGGATGAGAAGCAAAACTCCTTCAAAGAAAAGCCAAAAAGTCCAGTTGCCTCTTGGGGAAAAAAAGAGCACATTTTAGACAACCATGACAGTGGTAGGATTCAATTTTTTTTTACTACTGGTTCTGTGGGCATGGCTTGGTGGGTATGGTGTGGTTTGGTGGACGTGACAGGGGAAGGATACTGCAAAATCCCCATTCCCTCCCCACTCCAGTAACCTGCTTTCCAGCTCCGTTCTCCTGTGCAGGGCAACCAAAGAAGAACCAGCCGATCTTCTGGGACTCAATGGGAGGCAGGGAAGAGATGGGGATGGGGCCAGTCAGAGGTGATATTTGCTGGTTCTCCGAACTACTCAAAATTTCCATTACTGGTTCTCCAGAACTGGTCAGAACCTGCTGAACACCACCCCTGCAGCAGTCAGCAAAAGCAGCCTGCAGTGTTGCGCTCTAACCACTGTGCCCCGCGGCTCATCCTTTCTCTGGTAATGTTGCCCCTTTTTAGAACCTTTGGATGATTTCTCTTGTTACATCAGAGGTTTTATTTATCTCATCTTTTGACACCTCCCTTTCAGCTACATGGTATTATTTCACAGGCCTTTTAAGGAGAAAAGTGGCTTAACACAACAGCCCGCCAACCTTTTGGGCACCAGGGACCGGTTCTGTGGAGAGAGAACTGGTTTCGCACACTGCCTGTATCTCACACGGATGGAGCTTCGGCCCGGTTTCTGACATGTCGTGGCCCAGTGCCGGCCCACAGAGCAGGGATAGTTCTCTGCATAATCATTTAATTGATTAGTTTTTGTATAACCAGACACATACATACAATCTAAACCAGTGGTTCCCAACCTTTTTTTCGCCCCGCACCCCTAAAGAAATTTCACTCGAACCTCGCACCCCCTGAAATTTAGACTTTAGGAACTACTGAACGCGTTAAAGATACGGTAGGATTGAATCTTTTCAGCTATGTACGTGACGGCCACTAAATAAGGATACTTCACTCTAAAATGAAAACAAAGTTAATCCATTGCATAATAAATAAAAATGCCAACATATAGCCAATATTCTATTATTTACCTGGACTTTTCTCACACCCCCTGGAATATCATCTCGCACCCCCAGGTTGGGAACCCCTGATCTAAACTAAGAACTCTGTTTTTGTGTATGTGTGCGTGTGCGCTAGATTCTAATTTCCTTTACTTTTTTATGGAGGGAATGAGAAGCGTGGAAGCACGGACACACACACACACACACACACACACACACACACTCAGAGAAAGAGAGAGAGGGAGAGAGAGAGAGAGAAAGGCTACTCAAACTGATGCCTTCACTCCATCCTATAAAGTGCCAGAGAAATCAATGAGTAATAATTTATCAATGACTGGTATGGCTACATTTATGCTTGGCTTTTCAAGTGGTCTGATTGTCTGGAGAGATTCTTAGTCATCCAGGTCATGACTGTCTCAAAGGTGCTTTTTCAAGAGTCAACTGGACTTCCCTCTTTTTTCTTTTTTTTTTTTCTTTTGAAGATGTTTCGCTTCTCATCCAAAAAGGTTCTTTAGCTCTGACAGGATGGTGGGGAACGGAAGGAGTTATATTCCTTGCAGACAGCTGGTTATTTGTATCCTTTTAGAGGGTCTTTGAAGCGCTTGGAGGTTTATTTTCTCTCTGTCTCTGGAAATCCATTCCTATTTCCATACCATTCAAAGGGTGTTCATCCCAATAGCTAAAGTCTGTAGAGTCAAAAAAAAAAAACCTCTTGAAAAAGTACCTTTGGGACTCTTCCTGTAATTCACAACAAGCTCAACTGGTCAGGAAGTGGAGGGCACCAGGCTGGAGGAGTCTGAAGGAGGGGAAAAGATTTTTTAAAAGTCCCACATTAGTTGCCATGTTATTTTTAATCCCGCACGGCGACTGCATTTTAGTGGTATCCTGTCTGGGGGCGGCACTTTCGTGTCAATCTTGAGCAGCAGACCTGCAATTAACTTGTGTGATCCCACTGGTGTAAGAGAGGGGCTTATAGCTGTGTTAGTATCTTCTGGAAGAACTGATGGGGGAGGGGAAGAACCCTAAAACTACTTTGAAGTGAACATGTAGAGAGGGAAATGGTCTTTGCCACGGAATTGTAACAATTTCCCCTTTCATAGGCATCTGTGTGTGTTTCTGTTCCTCCATGGTGTTCATCCCAATATTTAATCCAAACGAAGCTTGTTTTAATATTCCACTGAGGAGCGTTCCTGAAAAAGACACCTTTGCTTTATGCAATGTCAAGTGTATTGAAAAGAAATCGGTATCCTCGCTCTGAACTGATCTAAAGTCAAGGTTTTGAAGAGAGGTTTGAAAAGGTCATTTGGGGCTGACTCTCTGATAGGGTTTGCACATTGGCGTTGATCCATATTTGCATAATCATAGTTTGTTGTTCTGTCCTGTTCATGATGACAATCTCATTAAAATAAGCCAGAGAATGGTAAGAGAACAGCTAGATGAATTCAAATAACTGGGACCTTAAGGATTACATCCCAGAGTTCTGAAGGAGCTGGCAGATGTGATCTTGGAAACATTGAACCCAGAGGTGGTATTCAGCAGGTTCTGACCAGTTCTGGAGAACCGGTGGCAGAAATTTTGAATAGTTTGGAGAACTGGCAAATACCACCTTTGATTGGCCCCGCCTCCATCTATTCTCTGACTCCCAGCTGATGGGCTGGGCCTTCTTTTGTTGCCCTGCACAGGAGAATGGAGCTGGAAAGCAGGTTAGTGGTGTGGGGAGGGGATGGAGATTTTACAGTATCCTTCCCCTGGAGTGGGGTGGGAATGGAGATTTTGCAGTATCCTTCTCCTGCCATGCCCACAAACCTTGCCCACCAAGCCACACCTACAGAACCAGTAGTAAAAATTTTTGAATCCCACCACTGATTGAACCATATCTTTCAAAGACCCTGGAGAACCACGAAACTACAAGAGGACTGGAAAAGGGCTGATGTAGTTCCCATCTTAAAAAAAAAAGAAAAAAAAAAGAGGGGGGACAGATCCAGGAAACTACAGTCCAATTAGCCTGATATCAATATCTGGGAAGATCCTGGAAAAGATCATCAAAAAACAGTTCTACGAACAGCTAGAAGCCAGGAAAGTTATAACCAGAAGCCAACACGGGCTTGTCCAAAACAGATCATGCCAAACAAATCTTATTTTATTCTTTGACATAGTGACTAAATTAGTGGACCAACCAAATGCTGTGGACATGGTATACTTGGATATCAGTAAGGCATTTGACAGAGAAGACCACAACTCCTTCTTGGTAAGCTAAAAAGTATGGGATAGACAGCAACACCGCCCAGATGGTTTTGTAATTGGTTGACAAACTGTAGTCAACATGCAGTCCTTAATGGTACTTTATCTACATGGAGGGAAGGAAACAGAGGGATACCCCAAGGTTCTGTTTTAGGCCTTGTATTCTTCAATGTCTTCATAAACAATCTAGATGAGGGAATATAAGGGGAGCAGTGGTGGGGTTCAAAAGTTTACTACCGGTTCTGTGGGCATGGTTTGGTAGGTGTGGGAGGGAAAGGATACTGTAAAATCTCCTGTCAGAGGTGGGATTTTCTGGTTCTCCGAAATACTCAAAATTTCAGCTACTGATTCTCCAGAATTGGTCAGTATCTGCTGAATACCACTTCTGAAGGGGAACTCATCAAATTTGCAGGAGACACTAAGCTGTCAGGAATAACTAATACCCCAGAAGATAGGCTCACGATACAGAAGGCGCTCAACAGACTCAAACACTGGGCCTATCCAACAAAATGAAATTCAACAGACAAAAAAAAAAAAAAAGGTTCTACACTTAGGTAAGAAAAACCAAACGTACAGGTTCAGATTAGGTAAATCTTGGCTCCACAGTATTGATTGTGAGAGGGGTCTTGGAGTCCTACTGTCAGTCTGTGCTCCCTTCAAATCCCAAGAAAGAAATACTCAGACTCCATGGTTAGAGCAAAGTTATCCTCTTACTGGAAAATGAAGTGAAAGCTTCAGATTTAATTCCGAATCTGAGAAATTGGCGCGCAGATCACGTATACAAAGGAATGGAAATGCTCCCACCCCCCAAAGTCCAAATGACTCTTCCAATTAAAAGTTCTGAATAGGATCATGTGGCCATCTCCAGGTGGTGATGAGGCTTCTGTCAGTTGACCTTGACACATTTTGATAAAAGTTCGCAGTTGCGCAAAAGGGGACAGAAGCTAGCCGAGAAACGGAAAGTTAAAGAAAGGAATCCCCCTCCCCTTGCTAACCCAGCAAAGGAATGCAAAACACTTCCAGCCTTCTTCCCCTCCAAGATCCCCCCCCCTCCGTTACTGTTGACAGCTGAAAGAAATAGATTGGCATAGCATCAGAGAAGCAATAGTTAGAATGCAGAATATACCTATTATGGAAGATATCTTGAGGCTGACACCTACTGGATAATCACTTAAAAATGAGCCAACAGTCTGTGGCAGCAGCCAAGAAAGCCAATACAATCTTAAGCTGCATTAACAGAGGGACACCTGAAGTATTAGTGCTGCTTTATAAAGCCTTAGTAAGAGCACACTTAGAATACTGCATCCAGTTTTGGTCATTATATTATAAAAAAGAGGTTGAGACTCTGGAAAGAGCACAGAAACAAAAGCAGCAACGATGGTGAGAGGGCTGGAAGATAAAACATACGAAGAGCAGTTGTAGGAATTGGGTTTGTGTAGTCTAGTGAAAAGGAGGACATGATAGCAGTATTCCAGTATTTGAGGGGCTGCCACAAAGAAGACGGGATCAACTTACGGTATTTTCCAAAGCACAATAAGGCAAGACAAGAACCAATGGATGGAAACTAATCAAGGAGAGATGCAACCTAGAACTAAGGAGAAATTTCCTAACAGGGAGAACAATTAACCATTGGAATAGCTTGCCTTCAAAAGTTGTGGGTGCTGCATCACTGGAAGCTCTTAAGAGACTGGGCAGCCACTTGTCTGGAATGTTGTAGGATCTCCTGCTTGATCAGGGGTTTGGATTAAAACAGGGGTGTCAAACTCACGCCCCACAGGCCAGATATGTCATGTGTTGACCCTGCCCCCACCCAGTTTAACAAAGGAGAAAAAAGTCCTGATATGTCATGTGACGCTGCCATGATGATGCAAATTTGACACCCCGGAATAGAAGACCTCCAAGTTGCATACTGAAAAAGGTGAAACTTCAATTGCATTTTAATGACCAATCTTGGAGGTGTATAAATAAAAATATTTTCAGTGTCATAGAAATAAAATCTTGCCTCTTTTGACCCGATTATTGAAAGTGAACAAGCAATTGAGTGCTGGTGTGGTTTTTATTTGCATTTTAAAAAGTCTTGGAATGAACTCATTTTATTAAAAGAAATTCATATCTTGCTGCTGTAGTTGGATGTTCAAAAGTCACAGTTCCCCGTAATATATTTACGGCAATCATTTTTAATATGATGTTTATGCAAAGAAGAAAGAAAAAAGAAAAGTACATACCCCCTAACCATCACATTCAAACTATTTAATTCCCCCTTATTTTTAATAAATAATTACCCTTTGGCCATAGAAAATAATATTCATCAGCCTTTTTATTATTTGGTAGTATACCAGTTCATAAATGCACACATTTTTTAAAGCATGATTATAAATCCATAATAAATTCTAATGCTGCTAGTTCCTACCCAACCCATCACACCCACAGTAATTAAGCACTTTAGTCATTGGTTCTATATTTAAGATTTTACATCCTTGCTGTTTTTCAATGGTCATGTCATACCTCTTGCTATGGACTAAGCCAACGCAGTGGTACAACCCTAAACAGCTTTACTTTACAGCAGGCTTGTAATCCTGCACTTCTCATTGGCCCGCGAATAGCGAGTCGTGATTGGTCGTTTCTGGCCAGTCTGATTGGTTGTTAACGGGCCCCTCTGATTGGACGCTTGTGAGAGCAGTAAACTCAAATCATTGGTTGTTTTGACAGCAGCCAGCTCTATAAAAGAGCTGCTGCTGCCCAAATATTTGCTCTGTTCTTAGTTTACAATAAAGAGTTGAAGTCACCGTTCGATGTCTTGTCTCCGTTCCTTGCGCCCATGCTCAGGACTTAACACCTCTCTAGTATGGATATACTTTTTAAATGTAGATTAGTCATATACATGTACATTGTTTAGAGATAATTCCATGGGGGTTGTCCTTTTTATCAAGTTGTCAATGTTGTAATGCAATTGCATACTGAAATCCATTTCCATCTACTCAGCCATTCATTTTATTTGATCAGTTTGCAAAACTACTCTTTCAAAAATGTCACAGGTTGGAAAGTTAAAGCAACAGAACACACTGAAAGTACGTCCACAGAAGGAAAACCAAAAATAAGACAATCATATGGGATGGGATTATAAATGTTTCTGATTCAATGGTCAGGAGGAAAATGAGGCTGTTAAGGTCTTATAAAATACAAGCAATTCTCTACTCTGCTTTAAGAAAGACATAAAGCAGGCCTGTCAAAATGGCGGCCCGTGGGCCGGATGTGCAGGCCACGTCCACTCTGATTCCACAAAGGCAAAAAAGTTTGCGATATATCATGATACATCATGTGATGCGATCGAATTTACACTGTGACATAAAGGAACTAGAGAACCCGTGAGCCACTGAGACATTGTTTCAGAGATATTTCCCTACCAGATTTCGCAATAGCAATAGCACTTAGCATTATATACCACTCCATAATGCTTCACAGCACTCTATGAGCAGTTAACATTGCTCCCCACAATGATCTGAATCCTCATTTTACCAACCTTGGAAGGATGAAAAGCTGAGTCAACATTGAGTAGTCAGGATCAAACTCAAGGCAGAGTTAGCCTGCAATACTCCATTCTAACCATTGCATCACCATGTAACAATGACAGAAATTCTAATGTGCTGCCTTCACTGAAAAAGTTGGGATACATTCAGAGATGTAGAATATCTGCCTTGAACTGGTTAGCACAATTAGCACAGGAAATGCTAATTTTCCAACATTTTGCAATATGTCACAAACTGTTTAGTCTACATTGAATTGTACAGCACAAAAATCAGCACAGAAAAGGTTTTATGACATATGTCATAAACTGTTTTATATTTATGTCATAAAGTGTTCTACAAAATTTGCCAAATTTCAATTCCACATGAATCATGGGTTCTGGATTTTGGACATATTATGTAAGTTGGTCCATTTGAGGTACTTTTTTTTCCAAAACATTTCACCCTATGGTGCACTGTTTCATCCAGTTAAAAGGTACAGGAATCAGATATTTAATATTTGTATAATAGTAATCATGTCTATGTCTTTCTGGTTGTCTTAACTTTCTAGACATCATGAAAACTCATGACCTTTAAGAGACTAAATTACTTTCCTCTAGGACCGATGTTGATGTTGTTATTGAAGAAATGCTTAACTGCCAACATTTCTCTATTTGACAGACACAGAGACCATTTATTTGTCTTGAGAATTTTCTCGCTCTCTGTGAAGGAACATAAATCTATTGTTTGCAATGAGTGATGCATTTTAGAAGCAACCTTGGCATTTGGTCAAACTGGATCACTTAGATTGCAGGAAGAATTCATCTTTCTTCCTTCTTCTTAAATTGTACTAAATGGCAACAAGAAACTTGTTTCTACGGCAGATTCTTTCTTGGTTTTTATGCTGGTTAGTTTGGGGAATCTGTCTTCTCCCTTCTAGAGGCTCCAAAACCAGGGCTGCCAACATCAATATTGATATAATGAGAAGCAGAGGTGGCATTTAGCAGGCTCTGACCAGTTCTGGAGAACCGGTAGTGGAAATTTTAAGTAGTTCAAAGAACCAGCAAATATTGGTTCTCCAGAACTGGTCAGAACCTGCTGAGTACCACCTCTGATGCCAGGGTAGCTTCAGCTTCTGCCTTCTCACTGCTTTACAGAACAAAGCAACATGCCATCTTACCATGCTGAAAAGACACAAGTTTTTTTTTTTCAGCCATTTACCCATCTTATAGTATAGAAGCCAATCTTATAAAGACAATTATATTTTTATGTTCACTGATAGTTGATTTTGAGCTCTTTGAAACAGTTCGGATGATACTCCCCAGTACCAATTATATGTAGTTTCAAGGGGGCTTAGAAAAGAAAAGGCTGAATGACATCTGTGGGCCCCACATTTAATAATTTAGGGCAGGGGTGTCAAACTTGATTTCATTGAGGGCTGCATCAGGGTTGCATTTGACCTGGGGGGGGTGTGGCTGGGGGGGAAATGACCAGCTTGACATCACCCATGCTGGGGCATCTGTGGTGGCCCAAGTGCTCTGCTGGCGAAAGCAGACTCACACTCCATTTGCAGCTACAACAACCTCCTGCTGCCCTCGGCAAGTGAAAATGGAGCTTAGGGGGATGCATGCGCCCCCAGACTCCATTTTTGGCCACAATGGCCTCCTGCTGCCCTCTGCCAGCAAAAACTGAGCTTGGGGTCTGCATCCTCCCCTAAGCCCCATTTTCGTTGGCAGCGGGCAGTAAGAAGCCATCGTGGCTAAAAACAGAGCCCAGGGAGGCCACGTCAACCAGATCTCCATTTTTGCTGGCAGAAGCACTGCGGGCCAATCCTTTGCTGTTTCCAGGATGGCACCATGGGCCTGATCTAAGCACCTCATGGGCCAGATTTGGCTCGCAGGCCTTGAGTTTGACACCTCTGATTTAGGCGCTTTCCTTCATGAAGATCATGGATTTTAGATTTGCTGGTTGAGATCCTGTGAGACAGATTGAAATCTCCCAAGCATGACCATCCTCACAATTTTTTTTTTCACCACCTGGATTTTTTTTTTTAAAAAAAGATGGGGGTGAGGAGAGGAGGTGGGAGCCAGCATTTGAAAAGTTCTCCTTTGTTCTTCTCTCTTTGCATATCAAATCTTTTGACCCTGAGTCCATTTTGCTATAGTATTGCTAATAAACCCCATGTTAACTAATAAACAAAATATATGATAACCTTGTCATTTCTGGGTTATAAATCACAAGGAAATGATGTTGAAAATCAATAATGAAATTATAATAATTTTTTAAAAATTGAAAAAACAAAACCATGACTTAAAAGATGGCCGAAAGTAACACTAGGCCAGATCCAACTGCCTAGCCACCAGTCTGCTAGCTTTTTAATCTACAAAAGTTTTCAAAAGGTTAAGCCTGTAAAATTAAGCAGAAGATTCCTTCTGTCACTTTCTGACCTGAACTTTGGCCTTCCATTTGAATTAGCCACTCTTTATCCATTATCATTCTTTGAACCTGATTGGAAGGATCATTGAGCCATGATATTTATACGTTTGGAGTACATTAGATTTTCCCCCTCTTGTCTAAGCAATCGACCTTTTTCCTCATGGAAACAGCTTCATTTTCTTCATGTTAACGTCTGTGTCACTTATGATGATTTACAATAGAAACAAGGTAGACGTAGTAAATAAATACAAGGAAAAGGTAGCCAAAAAAAAAAAAAAAACCCAAAGGAGCAATTTTCAAATACTAACATCTTCTCTGAGTTGAGCTCAGTTTCTGGGAATTTGATAGGAAGGCCTGTGGATTTTTTTTTCCTGGAGTGGATATAGAGGTGGATTGCCACTGTGACCTGTGATTCCCTGGAGAATCTTGGAGAAATTAATACCTCCTTCATACAGAATTTTCACGAAAGGATAATACTTAATTACCACTTAATTGTTAATCATGATTATTTGGCCAATCTGTTTTAAAATTTAAAATCAGAGGTTCAAACGGAAGAAGACAGTTGTATTTGATTTGTGTCATTTTGAAATTGCATTTAATTAAGGGAAGGGCAATGGAGTTTTTTTTCTTTATCACTTTTGTTCATCAAATCATTTTGTTCATTAATTTAGGTTAATTCAAAACAACAGAATCAAATCCTTACTGTTTTCCTCTTTTGTCAAAAACTGTAAGGAACCGATTCTGTTGTCTTAAATTAACTCTAAATTAAATTAACATGCCTATTCATCTATTAATCCAAGGGTCTTCAAACTTGGCAAATTTAAGACTTGTGGACTTCAACTCCCAGAATTCCTGAGCTAACATGACTGGAGGAGGAATTCTGGGAGCTGAAGTCCACAAGTCTTAAAGCTGTCAAGGTTGAAGACCCCCGTATTGATCAATGAAGAGAGAGCTAGTTCAGTCAACAGTTAAGGCATTAGACTAGAAATTAGGAGACCATTAATTCTAGTTCTAATTAGACTACAAAGCCATTGGCCAGTTGTTCTCTCTCAGTCCTAGAAGAAGGCAATGGCAAACCACTTCTGAAACTACCCCCCCCCAAAAAAAAAAAACCCTGCAGGGACTAGGAGTTAATATTAACTTGAAGGCTCACATACTTTCCATTGAGGAAAGCCAAAACCTGGAAGAGAATTTCCTATTGATATATGTGCAATGGAGTGCGGAAGATTTATGACCCTCCAGATGGTGCCCTTTTTCTTCCTGATAATACTTCCCAACATTAGGAATAATAGGGGGTGCTTGAAAGACCATAAGTTCTGATTCTCCATTAATAATTACAAATGCCTTGGAGAAAAGCTATAAATCAGCAGAAGGGCAACTACTTGGCATGGCTATGCTCTGGACATGGCAACATTTGCAGAGGCATTATATGGATCTCAAGCATCTCTTAAACTGTGCTTACCTTGGAAAGACATTACATGTCTTTCTCAACAGCTCAGTGGGGCTGAGAGTATGCCTGGCCCTAGGGAGCTTCTGTAACTGACAGTAAGCCTAAATTGGGTCTTCCTAGTTTGGTCACTATCTCATTGCTTTCCTGTGGATTGGTGGAAGTTGTGCATTCTTTTACACCAAGGTGTTTGAAATATGACACTATGCCACATTTCACTCACTGATCAGAATTGTCATAATCACCAATGGCACGAAAAGGGCTTCTATAACAAGTTAAGTTCCTGATTAACCCGAATCACATTTATATTAAGCACGCACAAACTAGTTTTTCATTACTTCAGCTAAATATTCAATGTGTGGCAAAATTTCCAAAGAAGCAGATTATGGGAATAGGAACAGCCTAAATGTTTGGCTACCTGAGGCAGTAGATCAAATGCCTGCTTCTTGGAGTCTCTGTGCAAAAACAACAACAACCAGTGACATATATTGACAATAACAATAAAAAGAATTTGCAACCAAACATTTGTTGTTCTTTCCTAATGTCGAATTAGCTGCTTGAGGCAATTGACTTATTCTGCTTTATGGTAGCCAGTGGCATTGCTTGTCTTCTTGCTGTGAATTCCCAATTTGTCTTCTTAGCCATTGTTGGAAACAGACTTTTTAATGAAATGGTCAAATCATGCACTCAAGGCACTTTGCAAATTTTCTGGGTAAGTTTTGAGCAAGAGCCACAGCTGAAAAAAACACTTAGTTGGGGAACAAAACAGTACAGAGCATTCTGCTGTAGCTGGACTATTTTTCATGTTCTTGGCATGTTGGTTCTTCAGGCTTGGTTGAGTTATGAGCAAAAACAGCCAGAAACCAAGTCATCCTGATTGGCTGGTGGGGTTTTCTGAAGAGCGGTAGAGGTAAATCTAGACTAAACCTATAGGCCTCCATTTCACCTAGTTGTTCTCTTCTGCACCAGGTGGAAACAATGGGGACAATACCATGGTATGCATTCTATACTATAGATTTCAACAGCAACTTATCCATTATACTGTCGGTTGAGCTAAATATTTTTTTTCAAGAATGAGAAGTGTTTATGCATTCATGTGTGCAGGTAGAATAGAGGAAGGGAGTCAATTTGTGTGTGTGTGTGTGTGTGTGTGTGTATTTCTTAGAAGATATTGTCCACAGGATGAATAGGTTCTTTATATAATGATTTGAGCACGGCAGGGGGAGAAGGAGAATGCCAAGACCAAGAGAAAATACAATACCAGTGCCTTTGTTTGGCATTCACAGCCCACACAGAGAGTCCATGACATACAGATCTGCTAGATTTCTTTTTCAGAAGGATGACTAAAGGCCTTTGAGGCTGACCCAACCTCCAGAGCAGTAGGGGGTGCCCAGATCATAGTGATGGAAGGCAGCAACTATGTCACTATAATAAGAGTGCAGCCCAGCAAAAGAAATGGCAAGAAGCAACATTTCCTTTTTCAGTCTTCAATGAGAGACTGTGGAGGAGGAGATTCATATATAGTATGACTCACCTTGCTTGATCCTTTTCCTCCACATTCAAAATGGCTTCTTCTTATTCAAAGAAAGCAGCAATGGGGGAAATCATATGAACTTGATGGAAAATGCTTGACTCTTGTGTGTGTTTTGATTTAGAAGGCAAAACTAGCATTATGAACCAGACAATTCAGAGGTTGAAATATTTTCCACACACCCAGTAAATACTCTATACAATCATTTAAGGCCATCATCTTCTTTTGAATAAATTTTGGTGCAGCAATGGCAGGAGTCTTTAATAGAAGAAAAGGTAACAAATCTGTGATCGGGTGTGAAATGAAGAAAGTGAAAAAGCATTGCCTCCAATGTATTTAGAATAGAATAGAGTAGAGTAGAGTGGAATAGAATAACAGAGTTGGAAGGGACCTTGGAGGTCTTCTAGTCCAACCCCCTGCCTAGGCAGGAAACCCTACACCTCTTCAGACAAATGGTTATTCAATCTCTTTTTAACAACTTCCAGTGTTGGAGCATTTACAACTTCTGGAGTCAAGTTGTTCCATTGATTAATTGTTCTGTCAAGAAATTTCTCCTCAGTTCTAGGTTGCTTTTCTCCTTGATACCCATTGCTTCTTGTCCTGCCCTCAGGTGCTTTGGAGAATAGCTTAACTGTCTCTTTATTATCCGTATTTAATGTATTATCCCTATTTATTTTATCTTGTAAGAAAGTGCAGAGTCTACACTTGGAATGGAAAGCTCGAATCTCTTCAGATGTTCATTTATTTATATATCATATTTCTAAACCACCCATCTCTCTCTAAGACTTGAAGGACCACTGCAAGCATCCCTCATTACTGTTCGTGCTGATTAGGATTGTGGGGAAACGTAGTTCAGAAATCTCTGAGGGCAAAAGTTCCTCACCCCTCCTTGGGCACCATCTTTAGGACTGTTATTTAAAAATGGCTGCCTGACTTAGTGAAATCTGTTTATTGATCTTTGAGGTTTGGAAAATTGCTATAAGTTGTTCTGGGAAAGGAATGGAAGGCATGCACAATCTTGAGATTCTCTAAGTACATATTTATCAAACGCTAACGGACTCTAGTGTGGTGAGAACATAAGCACCTAGAAAGTAGCTGAACATTTGTAATACTTCACTAAATGGTGACATGGAGCAGTGGTTGTTTAGAAATCTGGAGAAGAAAAATGCTACTTCCCACATTAGCGAAAACGGCTAAAAATAAGAGCTCATGAGCTAAATATTGTAACTCTCTTCTTTCTTTCCAACAGACACATCCCCGTCACTTATGTTGAAACCACTAGTATATTGTGAGCTGCAAAAAAAAAAAAGTAGCATCAGATTGCTGGTGGTTTTGGCTCCATAGACTTAACACAGTTCTTTTCCTATTCTGATCTGATAATTAGTGGCCAATGTCAAAACTCACACATCAAGCTTTGAAACGAAACCCATTGGTGTATATACTTTCTAAAAGCAATCTTTTCCTAGCAAGCACCTGTATAAACTTGAAAACTGAACTGTCTTTGAATTTAGAAACCATTATAGACAGCTGAAGAATGGTGCAAAAAGATTCATCAAAAGAATAGGCTTTAGGAATGGCATTAGAATTTCACCAATTCTGCTGTTAAAATCCCATGCAGAACATGTCAAATGCTTTCCAGTTATTTCAAATTGTTCTATTATTACAGCAACTTTGTATCTACCATGTCATGGAACTTCAAATGTGGAAGAGAGGGAAGGAGAAAGGTCATATGTAAAGTTCAGCTTAACTTTCTCACTTATTGGAATTTAATAGTGACACCCATTTTTTCTTATAGAAGTTATACAAAGTGTAATAAACAGCACACCAAACCTCAAGAAAGCATTCAGGAAACAGAATTGAAGTTATAGGAAGGCAAATTTTGACTTATGCAGGGGAGAAAATCCTTTCTAAAGGAAAGTGGAACCACTTATTTGGTGACATGAAGAGTTCCATTTTGCTCAATACAGCATGTTGGCTGGGGAACTCAGAGAACTGAAGTCGACACAACTTAAAAGTTGCCAAGGTTGAGAAACACAAAATTTAGTAACCCTCTGATTCTTCTAACTGTGGTTCTATCTCCCACACATGGAATCTCCTCTCAGCAGTACATTGATTCATTTTCCATATTCCAGAGATCATTGCTTGAAGACATTATCTAATGGAGATTGGGTTCCATCTTTTTAATTTGTTTTCTATACAGGCATTAGAATTAAATTGGCATTTAAGGAAAAAAGGTGTTTTTTTTTCCCCTGGAAGAGCACCTATTCTTCTTCCTTCTCCTTATAACCAGCTTCAAGGCTAGCAAAGAAGCCCACAAAGGCCAGCTTTTTCAAACATTGTGTCAATTCTTCTATAGTCTTGATTCTTTAGCACCAGCTATTTGGGGCTTCTGCTATTCCATGGCATTGTCTCCTTCTCTCCATGAGCTTGGCAGGTATCAGAATTCAACCCTGAGCAAATCTTAATATAATCACATTTGTATGTTTCCTCTTGAATAAATACACAGTCTATGTATTTGTTGATTTATTTCAGTTTTCATAGTTCCCAGAAGGAAAAGAACCTGGGAGGTTACACATATAAAACACATTTCAAACAATGGTTAACATATCAACTCATCCCCATGTTGAATGCAAATAACAAACTTGGGTTGAAGGCTTGGTGAAATTAAACTCTCTTCAGTGGTCTTCTAAAGGCCACAAAGGAAAAATGTACTTTTTTACCTGGTGTCTTCAAATGCGAAAAGAAAACAGGAAAAAGGAGCCTTCTCAAATGTCAGCACTATTTATTTATTTAGTTTTAGCATTTATACTCTCAACACTGAAGGCAATTCACCAGGGTGTCTTCCCTTATTTCATTCTCTTGGAGGTAAGTGTTGTGGCCCTCCAGCTGCCAGCAGAGCTGCCAGCAGATTCAGATGATGAGGAGATTGGGGAAGGACTTGGGCCAGTTCTGGAGCCTGGGGAAGGCTCTGATGGATGCTCAGCGTCAGACACAGAGATAGGGCCAGGGCTGTCTGGCATTTCCCAACTGGAGAGGCAAGCTGCCTTTGGAGTCAGAGATGAGTGAGGAGGAGGAACAGCTGGGGCCTATTCCAAATGGGCATATGCGCAGAGCAGATAGGAGGGATGAACAACGGAGGACAGTGAACTGGCTCGGGAAGCAAAACAATATGGATGCTGGACTGGCCCTTTCTTGGCTGGGGAATAAATAGGAGGAAAGGGGAGTGGTTTGGTTGTCACAGACAACCACATTTCTGGAAAGTTTGCTCCCGTGACAAATACTGCTTTGCCAGAAGTGAGAGTTGTCTATTTCTCTGTTTGAACTGACTTAATTTGCAGCCTCCCAGCTGGGAGCTCACAACCTTCCATTTATCATAATGAGCTAATAAGGACTATTGTTTCAGTGAACTTCTTGCAGGACAATCTGTTGGTGAATGCAGTTAATTCCCAATGTGCAAATAAAGAGGGTTTTTTCTTTGTGGGGAATCTGTTTCATGCTTCTGCGAAGGCCAGGTCAGAACAGTAAGATGGGCTCAAAATGAATGGCTCTTAATTGTTCCTAAACTCGCTGGTCAAGTGGAGACTTAAACTTGAGCCTTCTCAAAGTTCAACTTCTTAACCACAGCAGAATATTCTTTTATTTTCATCTGATACACTTTGTGGATGTATTAGATTACATTTCCCAGATTCCTCAACCAAAGAAAACTTAGTTTTCTCGGAAAACTAAGTAATCTCGGAACATTGCTGGATTCAATTTACAGCATAAATTTACAACATTTTGCTTTTCACTGGGATCATCCAGAAACCTCAAAGACACTTAAAGCAAACAATGGTCATTATGGCTCATAACCTCAACTGACTTCTGAGCCATGAAGATACTTGTTTAAAAAAAAAAAAATCAAACCTTTGTGGTAGCAATTCTCATATGTGACTCTTACCCTAGGTAATGAAGGCAGTGCAATGCCATGCAAGACATATCAAGAGAAAGGTCTAGGGAACTGCCAATTTTGCACTACAATCAGAGTGGACAATTTGAGTCTCGGGTTGTTGGAAGATCCGAAGTTCCCTATAAGCGCTTTGCACCAAAGTGGTAGTGTTTGCTGCTAGAGATGGGAAAGTACATGAACCTTGTAGCTTAAATCCTGTAACAGAATTTCTCTTCCTTAAAGCATAGGAAAACTGAGCCCTTCTGTGTGAGAAATGGCCACGCTCACTTTGCATCACTGCTGACTTACCTTTCCTCCTTCTTAAATGTTAAGTGGAACATCTGGTTTCCATAAAACTACATTTCCTTGACTTCAACTGTTGGCATTTATCCTTAGAATCAAGAATCATTATGTGTTGATAGCAGGTTTCTACATGGCAGATCAGCATTACCCATAGACTCTTAGAGGAGTCATCCTGATCCAAGGTATGTGAATCAAGTAATATCCATTTAGATGGCCCAAAGCCATGTACTTAACTCACAATTTACCATTCCGATTTATTGTGGCATAACTGCTGCAACAGAATTATTTTATACCTTTGGAAAGTTTTATCTCACGAAAACACTCAGGGCTGCAGTAAAAATCAATTTTGCTCAAGCATTCAATGGAATTTGGGAAGGGAGATAGCTGATCCTTTCTTTTGGAGGAATATGCCAATGTTTAATATTAATCTACATCCTTGTAAGTCATCAAGTCTTCTCTCAAATAATTTAATTGCCATTGTCAGTGAGAGACTTTCAGTTTTTAGGATTCTGAAGAGGTTTCTTATCTTGTTCTTAAAATAAACCTTAAAAAAAAAAGCACGCTATTATTTTTCTATCACAGACTAGAAAAGTGACTCAGCTCTCTGAACTTCTGAAAATGTTGTCTAGCTGGGGAATTTCTCATCAGATAGTTGTCAGCTGTCATGGCATTAAGCACAGCAAATTGCTAGACATAGTTAGCAAAGATCGGAGTGTGGCTTGTTGTTGTTACCAGGTGTAGAGTCTCTTCAGAAATCTAAGCCAGTTTTCTTTGAATTCCATTTTTCTTCACACGAGCAAGAAAGTGGAGGGCCGGGGTGACTGAGCATGCACCTCCCTGGATGACTATTGGAGAGAGAAGGTTGGAAATACCTACCAAAGGCAAGGGGATCGATGAAAGCAGGAGGCTCTATGGGCACCGCAGCGGTAACCTAAACAAAACAGGTACCCCGAAACATTGAAAGACGTCCCAGTGTGGCAGTAGAGGTGGGGAGGAGGAAGAATGCAAGACAGGGAAAAGGGTGCCTGCCTCCTGCCTCCTGCCATCGTGTGGCGTCCCTCCCCCCTCCGTCATCCCTGTGGGAACCGTGCATAAGCAACTCTGGGAACACAGACAAGAACTTCCTTTCTGGCAGCCATCTGCTGCTGCTTCCCCCTGCACATCCACGAAGGTCCTGATCCCACCACTTCCCCACAAGTGTCCCAGGCCCTTCCTGCCATCTCTCCTGCACTGCCTTCTCTCCTGGTTTGCTTCAACTCCTGCTCTGACACCCCAATAAGGCGAGATAGCTGGGCACACGGGTGCATCACAGGCACAGCTAATTTGCTTGCACAGAAAATCGGCCGTGGAGATTTGTCCCACAGCACAACTAGGCAGTGGGGGAGGGCCAGTGGGGGAATAATAGTGGCAGAGAAGCACCAGGAGAGAACCAGTCAGGGATGAACACTCATGGTGGGTCAACTGGGGTGAAGTGGGCGCAACCAATTGTCCCATTCCCCATTCCACCCTGAGGCACCCCATGCTCCACTTAACAACCTGTATATTTGTTTAATAAATGCACTGGAGACAGCAGAGATGGCCATTTGTTAATTGAGGTAGTTCATTTATTTGTCCTAACCTCCAATCCTAATGGGCGGGATCCCTTACAGTCATTACTTGAGGTCCACAGCAATAGAATTAGTAATATATGTAATCCATCTGGTCCTGGTGTGTTGAACTCATCTAGACTACACAGATGTTCTCTTACCATTTTGTTGTCTATTTTAATTTGTATTCCTGTTTGTTTACAATTCTGTTTTTGGTAAGTTGGGCTATTTTTTCTCCTTTTGTGTGAAGACAGATGCAAAGAATGAATTAAGCAGCTCTGCTTTCTCCCTGCGGCCTGTCACTTCCTGGCAATCTCCTCCCATTAATGGACTGATTGATTCCTTAACTTTCTTCTTCTTTTTTACATATTGGAAAAAAAAAATTGTTTTAGCCTGGGATGGTTTGCATCTATCTTCAAATCACAGATCATTTTTAGATCATTACCCCCAGCAGTTTTGAGAAGCTGTGTTGAGAAGCTATGTTGAAAAATCTTACTCAAGCTTAGTGCAATAATTTTGATCTCTTAAACTTAACTTTACGATATATGGTTAAGTCTTCTTTAATCATTGCTACCTGTTATAACTGCTTATGGAACTAACCAAAGATTTGCTGTTTTGTTCCCCTCCCTATAGCTTGGCTTGTCATATCTTTCATTTCAAATTCTAGAGTATATTTTCTATTTGGGTCATATATACTTACCACTAAGAATATTTTTAAAAAGGGAATTAAGAAGCATTTCATTTTACTTTCTGTATCTCTTATAATCTATTGACCAGAGAAGGCTTTTATGATAATTCTAAATTTGGTCAAGAAGTGATAAAAACGAGCAACATTTTAGATTAGTGCTTTTCAAACTGCAATCTGGAAATTAGCAATGTCTTAAAGTTGCCAAGTTTGAAAAACACTGTTTTAGATTAACTGGATACAAGATTTCACATGAAATTAGATGCAATGTGGAGCAAGAAAGCTTTTATGAAATCAATTATGAAATAATTAATTATTCAAAGTGTAAGGAATAAATGGGAATTTTTGCAGCTTTTAGTTTTACATTAACATTCAGCTCACCAGAGAAAAAAAATTCTAATGGACACATTCAGAAATTGCCTTCTTTATTTCAATAGTAACACAACTGTAAAACAGAAAAAAATGGAATGTAAAGAAACTGTTTTGGGAAATTTCTTAAGAATAAGCAATAAGGAAACATTACTGCTGTTATGTTGTTATTTGGCAAATATAAATAAGAGAAATATTTAGTACTTAAGTGTTTGGCAACTTTCTTTTAAAAAAAACACCTTTTCATTGTCTGGTTTAATCAAAGAAGTTATGAAGTGTTTCAAAATTCTGAATATACCTATCCTAATAGTATCAAATTGTACCTAGGTTGGCAATTTCAACATGTGAAGTAGAAGTTACTATTTATAGTATTATTTAGGTATTCTGAATAAGTTGATTATTCCTCACACTATTCAGAGAAGCACTTTCCAATAAGATAGTGTTTTAAGGACCTTTAATATATTTAAAAGTGTAAGATTTGTATTACATAGGATTATATGCTATTGATGCTATATGTATTTGCTTTTCCAGAAGAAATCCCTTTCATGCTTTAAAAACGCACCTTAATTTCATATTATTCAGTGTAACATGTATAATATTAAAGAAAGTACCAAACAGGTTATGTGTCAAAAAAGAGCACTACACATTACAAGGCAATTACACATTTTTGACAGAAAAGTAAAAGGCAATTCACAATCATTTCCAAGATATCTGTGAGATTTAAGGCCATTTGTTCTACTGTAAAATTTTGACACAAATACCTAGAAAAATGTGAATTTCTTGTAAAAACTGTACATGCAAAAACACTGGATAATTGAGATAAGAACAGGCATATCATAAAACACTTGAGTAGTTCTATACACAAAGTTGTGCACAAAACAATACAATTGTGCAGTTTTAATCAAGTTAAATAAGATTCACGACTTATTGTGCCCTCCATAGCAATATGACTGTGTCTTAGCCAACTCAAAATGAGCCAGCCCCACTCTGAACAGCCAACCTCGACAAACCTCATAGCAATTGTCAATCATAGTAAAATATTCACCTTCAGAAAGCAATATAATGCCAAAGGTCTATTGTTATTCAATGCAAGATACTTTACAGATTTCACACCTTACATGAGGAAACACAGGGCTCAAAAGTTCTTAGAGGTGCATGATACGGTTGTTATCATTTATTATGCCAGCATAATCAATCTTAAAAAATGTAAACACAAGTTATTTTAGGATTAGAGTATCTTGCAAAAATACATTTTCTTACACTATTCACATCTTGGAAGCTTATTCTCAGATATATCAGGTTGATACTTTGCTGAGCTATTCAATGAGGTGTTTCCATTATTGAGACCTATGAATGCATTTGTCCCCACTTTCTATTTTTAGCTTTGCACCTAATTCATCTGGACAATCATTCAAAGAGATATTGCTTCTCTTGTGGATTTTTACTATTGCAAGATAGAAGACAAATGTTTAAGAATAACTACGTATAAAAAGTTGTTAAATTTCAAAAGTAAACAGTAACATGTAAACAGTGATACAGAGGTTTGCATTCACATTATATACATATACGTATTAGGTCAGAAAGACAAAGACTTTTGAATGGAACCCGTGGTCTTGTGCTTTCTCCAATCGTGCCTCTCTCCCCCTGCCCCATATTAATAGCCATTTTCTCTTAGAAACAGTAACACTTAGAAACAACTTCACCATTTTGCTTCTTGTAAATAAAAGCTGTTCAGTTGCACGTGCAACAAGTTTGAACCTTTTGGTATACGAAGTTAACTTTTTTTTTTTTTTCTTTTCCCAAGCCCACGAGGAAATTCTACTCACTGCATACAAAGAGCTTGCTGGCTCTTAAAGTGCATCACTCTACTGGAAAACTCTTTCTTGGCAGCACTGTCTAATTTTGAAAAGTATTCAATATTCAAAGTGCTCATATCTGAGTCTGTACCACGTGAATAGGTGGCGTGTATGGAGGTGGTGCCGGAGATGGCTTGATTCCTCTGACCCTCATGTAGGAAAGAAACTGGTCCGGGATCTCAGCTAAGACATCTCTTGCAAGTCGGGCCATACTTAAGATGTGGTTTCCAGTTCTGTCAATATAATCCCGAAATGGTACAAACTGAAATGAAACGGGGGGGAAAAGCTTAAGTGTTGCTTTTGGGGTGTCATACAGAATGAAGTCTAAAGCAGGAAATAAAATACTTTGAGACGAATGCAGGGAAAAGCAACATGAAACAAAATAATCATCATCAAAACCACAGTAATAATGTGGTAATAATGCCGGGTTTTCGGTTGGAAAGTGCTTCCGGGGTTTCAATTGGAAAGCGGCGTTTGGGTGCTTGCGCCTTAGTTTTGTCGAAGGGGGGGGGCGGCTTCGAACAAAGAACCGTCCCGATGGTGGTGGAGTCTCACATTACTCAGGTACCGGTCCGTGGAAGAATAAATAATCGTGAAACCGGTCCCTGGTTCGAAAAAGGTTGGGGGCCACTGCTTTAAAAGACCATTTAGAAAAAGTTACTTCACACCAAAGATCTGATCAAATACAAACACACAAATATCACCAGCAGCAAAACAATATGGATCACAGATTTCACATGATGCCATAAAATAACCCAGGCTTGTTTCTCTACTTATCATGTTCACTTATCTGATTATGAGCCCAATAAAGTACTTTGTGGATGTGTGAAGATGTACTGTGGTTGGTGAAGTTGGAAGTTTCCCATTTTTTTTTACTGTCATTTGTGAGCCACCTATGGCGATTTTGCTTAAAGCAGTGGCTTATAGAAATCTTTTAAATGAATCAATACATTAATATTTTTGTCTTACCTGTACTATATCTCTTTCTGCATAAACTCCTCTTGATGAAACTCTTATTTCATCACCATCCAATTCTTCCATGGCTTAAAAGAAAAAAATATTCCCATTATTTCGCTGTCTGAAATTAATCAATGCAGCCAACCTGATATGAAATGTGTGGCTTTCCTATATAAATAATCCATACAGTGCAATTGCTAAACTAGGCATGGGTGTGGCCAGCGCGCGACACACTCAGCCTGTGGGCGGGGACTTTGACAGCCCTAGTCTAAATAACCCATTTCATCCAGGAACCTCTGGAGCTGTTGCAGGGGAGCATTAATCACACCAGGACCCACCAGCATGTCACGTACCGGGAAGCTTTCCAAAACCAGGAAGGGCATGGATCTAAAACACAGGGGTGTGTGTGTTAGTATTCTCTAGGTTCCTGTTCACTTCCTCAGGAGCAGCAGGCCAAACCGTTCCCAGATAACAGGGCAAGGATCTGCCCCTGATGCCTCCACTGGACCAAGCAACCATGCTGGCATCTAAATCATTTATGAAGATGCTAAAGAGTACTGGGCCTAAGACAGAAACTTGGGATATCCCACTGCATACTTGCTTCCAGGTAGATGTAGTTCCATTAAGCAGTACAGATTAGGTATAGTTGCTAAGTCAGTTGTGAAGCCGTCTGGTGGTGGTGGTATCTAACCTACATTTTTGTATCTTACCAAGTAATAGGTTGTGGTCTACTTTGTCAAATGCCTCAGTGAAGTACAAAAGTATTATGTTCACAGCGCTTTTTCTGGTCCACTAACTAATCACTTTGTCAAATAATTTATTATATGAAAGATATAACAAACTATTAAACAAAAAAGTACAGAATTTGTCCCACTGATTTGTGTAAGACTTCTCTTTAGATAACAGGAACTGTATTAAGTGAGGTCCTCACCATCAAATTCTGCAGGTCCAACACCCACTATTATTATTGACATTGGGAGTTTTGCAGCCTTCAAAAGAAAAACAAATGAAAAGTTACATCATTTTCAGATATTGGAAGGAAAATACTTTAAATATACATTTTTATCCCTTAATATTAAAAAAAAAACATTCGTGAAATAGCTAAATAAAATATTTGTTTTATTTTCATCAAACTTTATTTACTTTTGAATCCAATAACCAACCTGAAATGTATTTTCAAGTTTTCATCAGGAAATGAAACAATAGTTTCAAACATACATGAAAACTAAATTACTTAAAAGTATAGAGGAAAATTAGAACCTCAATCTTCTCTTGTTGCTTCCTATCACCCATGTTTTCAAAGGTAAAATATAAAAACTCATACAGTATATTTCAAAGGCCAGTTAGTTCTTGAAACAGCAAAATGTGTTTGCTTCTATGACTTTTATAATTTTTCTGTTGATCTCTGATATTTTAAAAATTCAACCTACATCATTTAAAAACGGTATCTTATATGTTAATTAACTTAAATTTTCAATATGTGGAAGACAGCCTCCTTGTAATCTATGAGGGTACTTCCTTCCCATTTTCTTTTCCTCTCTTGAAAAAAGAGACAGCCAAATTGGACAGATCCTGCCTGTGCTCCAGCTCAATGCATAGGAGATGGGGAACACAGCTGAGCAAATCAAATGATTTCCAGAACAAAGCCAACTTGGTAAGCATGCAGGACCAGAGCCAATATCCAGAGGGTGAACTGGAGGCATGATGAGATGAGATGGGAGTTTTTTCAGAGGGCATGCCGTCAAGAGGGGTAGGAACTATTGACTAACTAACATATATAGCAGGCAGCTAGAGCTGTAGCACAGTTCCACACCCAATCAGGAACTGCAAAGATGCTAAAGTCACAGGAACAGCTCCAGCTAGAGGCAAAGTATAATTGTCCAAAAACCCTACAAAATGTCAGCCGGTCAGCTAAGCCTGCAATGACTAAAGTGGGGTGAGATCTAAGGGAACAAAGTTACTCCACATTCCACACTTGGGAGAGAGGCTAAGGACAGGGCTAACTAAGCTCTAATAATTAATACAGGCATGGGCAATTTAAGCAAGCCTGTAAAAGAGGAAGAGGGGGGGAAAATTTTAATAGAAACGTATCAAAATAATAAATATAGATAGAGAAAGACACCCATAAAATTAGATACAAGTAATTAAGATTTAGGAACCAACATACAGAGACATAAGATTTAGAAAACGGAAGGATATGCTCCATTTTGTTTGGGGAAAAATTGATTACTTTACTTTACTTTACTTTGTTTGGGGAAAAATTGATTACTTTAGTACAATAAATCCTCCCCTTTCACAAAGGAAGAGAAAATTTGCTTCTTGTTTGTGGTCTGTACCATTTTCCAAAAAAGAGTTTGTCACCAAACATAACTTACGTTGACTATGGACTCCTTTGTCTGAGCCATATCAGAAATGACTCCATCTGTAACAATGAGAAGAACAAAATACTGGGAGCCATCTTTTATTGAGGCAGCATATCTAAAAAACAAAAAAGAAGTCTTCACATTTTAATACTAAACACTATTTGGAATGCTTTTAAATCTGAATCTAATTAACACTAAAAGTGATAAACACCCAATTATTTTTAAAACAAAAATCTTTGAGTATTCAAATTGTATTCCTAGTCTATGATTATGTTTTTGGTAGGTTGGATTGCATTATCTTTTTACGTGAAGACAGATCCAAATACGAATTAAGTACCTCTGCTTTCTCTGTACTGCCCATTACTTCCTTGCCATCTTTTTTCATTGGTGAACCAATTGTTTCCTTGACTTTTTTCTTGTTTTTTTATGTGATGAAAGAAACTTTTAAAATTATTTTTGACATCTGTTGGAAATCTTACTTTATTCTGAGTCTTTGTCTTCCTGATCATTTTTGCAAGTTTGGGCTATTTGTTGGTATTCTACCTTAGCTATGCATCTCTTTTTCCATTTTTTGTACTTATTCTTTTTGTCTTTCAGTTTATCAAAGTTCTTTGTGTAACCAAGCTGGTTTTTTTCCTGGATTTCTTGTTTCTCTTTTTCAGCGGTATTGATCTGGACTGGGTCATTATCCATATTTTTCAGAGTTTCCTTGACTTTTTTCTTATTTTTCACGTGTTGAAAAGAACTTTTAACATTATTTTTGACATTTTTTGCAAGTCTTGGTTTATTTGGAGCCTTAACCTTCTGGACTTCATCTCTGCAGATTTTTCCAATATGCTGGTATTCTTGCCTTAGTTTTATGTCCCTCTTTCCATTTTTATACTGATCCTTTATATTTATAAAATAGAAAATTAGCAATTTTCAAGGCAGATTTGGCAGTCATGTAAAACACTCAACAAATAACTCAGCTTCAAGGCCATCCAGTGCTGGGGAGAGATGGCTAATTTATATGAAGAAAAAGCTATGGGTCTGAACCACTCTAGCTTTATGAGGCCCTTGTATCTCACAGTGGCAGTGGGGAATGAATTGCTGCATTTGATTTAATTCCTGTTTTCTAATTGAACTGAACTGAGTCTACTAGTATTCCGGTCTTGGAAAAGCTTAATTGTCTAAAGACAGGATATTTGTGATTTACGTTGGTAATTATAGCTGTGATGGCGAACCTACGGCACGCGTGTCACAGGTGACACGCAGAACCATTTGTGCTGGCACATGAGCCACAGGCAAGCTTACCTCACTGTGCATGTGCATGCCTCACAGCTGATTTTTGGGCTGTTTGAGGCCTTTTTCAGCCTCCCAGAAACTTGAGGAAAGCCTTTGCAGGCCAAATAATAAGCCCATTTTGTCACTTCCTGTATTTCCAGAAATATCAGAAGTGATAAAACGGGCCCATTTTTTGGCCTGCAAAGGCTGCAGAAGTTTTCCTCAAGCCTCTGGGAGGCTGAAAAAGGCCGCAAACAGGCCAAAAATCAGCTAGAAGGTGCTGTGTAGATAAGAAGGCAGCCACGGGGGGATTGCACACGCATGCGCAGGGGGAATGGGGGGCATATGCATTGCCTTCTGGGTGCTGGCATGTGAGCATGCGCACAATCTTTTGCACAGGAGCCCAAAAAGGTTAGCCACCACTGACATATAGTATGATGGATATAGAGCAAAACAGTGTGAAGTCTTGCTTCATTCTGTTTATACTGTGAAAATAAGCTAATAGTTGTTGAAATGAAGTTATAATTGTAAATGAGTCTATGGACGCACAAAAAGTTTATTCTGTACACAGTAGCGCTCTAGATATTTTGAGCAAAATGTTTTGTTTTGGGGTGGTGTAAAAATAGCAAAAAAACCAACAACCCAAGAACACTGGCATTTGCAGATGTGGGGAGACAGGCAGAATGGGAAAAGTATTGATAACTGAAGGGACAGACAAACTGATAGAATGTGAGAGAAGAGACAGCATACTCCTATACCACTTATCCATAAAATCACTCCACAGGTGAAACTAAAACAATTAGAATATCGTGCAAAAGTTCATTTATTTCAGTAATGCAACTTAAAAGGTGAAGCTAATATATGAGATAGACTCATTACATGCAAAGCAAGATAGTTCAAGCCGTGATTTGTCATAATTGTAATGATGATGGCTTACAGTTCATAAAAACCCCAAATCAACAATCTCAGAAAATTAGAATATTACATGCAATCAATAAAACAAGGATTGTACATAGAAAATATCGGACCTCTGAAAAGTATAAGCATGCATATGTACTCAGTACTTGGTTTGGGCCCCTTTTGCAGCAATTACTGCCTCAATGCGGCGTGGCATTGCTGAGGTGTTATGGAAGACCAGGATGCTTCAATAGCGGCCTTCAGCTCTTCTGCATTGTTCGGTCTCATGTCTCTCATCTTTCTCTTGGCAATGCCCCATAGATTCTCTATGGGGTTCAAGTCAGGCGAGTTTGCTGGCCAATCAAGCACAGTAATCCCACAGTCACTGAACCAGGTTTTGGTGCTTTTGGCAGTGTGGGCAGGTGCCAAGTCCTGCTGGAAAATGAAGTCAGCATCTCCATAAAGCTCGTCTGTGGAAGGAAGCATGAAGTGCTCCAAAATCTCCTGGTAGACGGCTGCATTGACCCTGGACTTAATAAGCACAGTGGACCAACACCAGCAGATGACAACACAGACTGTGAAAAATTCACACTGGACTTCAAGCATCTTGCAGTGTGTACCTCTCCATTCTTCCTCCAGACTCTGGATCCTTGGTTTCCAAATGAGATGCAAAAGTTGCTCTCATCAGAAAAGAGGATTTTGGACCACTGAGCAACAGACCAGTTCTGTTTTTCTTTAGCCCAGGTAAGACGCTTCTGACGTTGTTTGTTGTTCAGGAGCGGCTTGACAAGAGGAATATGACATTTGAAGGCTATGTCCAGGATCCATCTGTGTGTGATGGCTCTTGATGCACTGACTCCAGCCTCAGTCCACTCCTTGTGAAAGTTCCCAACACTTTTGAATGGCCTTTTCCTGACAATCCTCTCCAGGCTACGGTCATTCCTGCTGCTTGTGCACCTTTTTCTTCCACACTTTTCCCTTCCACATAACTTTCTATTAATGTGCTTTGATACAGCACTTTGGGAACATCCAACTTCTTTTGCAATTACCTTTTGAGGCTTTCCCTCCTTATGGAGGGTGTCAATGATGGTTTTCTGCACAACTGTCAGGTCTGCAGTCTTTCCCATGATTGTGATTCCTCTTGAACCAGACTGAGAGACCATTTAAAGGCTCAGGAACCCTTTGCAGGTGTTATGGCTTAATTAGCTGATTAGAGTGGGACACTTTGAGCCTAGAATATTGAACCTTTTCACAATATTCTAATTTTCTGAGATTGTGGATTTGGGGATTTTATGAGCTGTAAGCCATAATCATCTCAATTATGGCAAATCACGGCATGAACTATCTTGCTTTGCATGTAATGAGTCTATCTCACATATTAGTTTCACCTTTTAAGTTGCATTACTGAAATAAATGAACTTTTGCATGATATTCTAATTTTTCGAGTTTCACCTGTATAATCTTTGAAGGTCAAATCTAGAATAACAAAATATTTGAAATTTTGTTTTTGTTTAATCACAGCTGGTCTGAAAGGCAGAATGCCTGATGTTCTATATTCTATGAGGTGTTAAAAAAAACAATGCCTCCCAAAAACAGTTTGTTTCCTATGCACCCCAAACGATTCACTTGCCTAAATATTCATGAATTAAAAACACAAATGATTTTTCACATTAAAAGAGACAAGAGGGATAAATGAAGTCTAAAATTATTACACTATGTAATAATGGCATAATATTCTAATGCAAATACACAATGCAGTTCTTTCCATTTTAATGAAAACTACATTAAAAATCTTAAATATTATTATATAAAGTTTCAGTTCCGGATATTAGACCTATTCATTACCTTGCTACATGATTAATAACAGGAGCAAAGTTGGTTGGTCCATAAAGTTGCACAGATTTTAAACTCATATAGTATGCTTCCATTACACCATCAATTCCATTGCAGTAAGGATTTTGTGGATTTCCATTCTGTAAATTAAAACCAGGAAAATATATTAATTACTGAGAATGTTATTTATAAAATAGTATTATGACTGATAAAGGTCACCAAGCATTGCATGAGCTGTCTAAGACTTTTAAAAAAGTAGGAAAACTGTATTTTAAGATAGGTTTCAGGGGTTTTAAGGGATGAAGTAAGTAACTGCAAAGCTTAAGTCGTCCATTTTGCCCATTATCCACTCAAAATCTCCAAATCTGGGTACGGGAGGTGAGGCCACAAGATTCTGGAAACTATGTTAGGAGTCCCAATCATACATCCTTCACTTCTGGCTTTTTTCTTTTTAAGTTCACTTAGTTATCCCAAGACTATTCCCAAAGACAACCTGCAATTACAAGACTGTAAATCCTAATTTTTCCCTACTTCACCAGAGTGCTTATTTTAGTAATTTGTGAGGCATTTCATATAGGAAAGTAAAGTAAATAAAGTAAATATAATTCAGCATCTTCTATTAGAGTGGCTATGTAATTTTGTCTCTGGAAGGAATTGCTGTTTTAAGTTAGGACGGATGTTTGCTTTTAAGTCATGATGATGAGAACGATATTGATAAATCAGGGATGTGCCTTTAGCAACTAAAGTAGATGTTCAATTCCAAAAATTAAAAGCTACACTTTTACCAGAGGCTTGGGAGGAGAAGAGCAACATAGCCACAAACAAACAAATTTCTTACCAAGGCAAACTCATGAGATATTCTTCCATCTGGGGGCAGTTTTGCACCAAAACCTAGAGCTGGAAACATTTTGTCAGTATCATAATCTTGAATGATTTCACCTACTGCCCTTAATGCCATTCCATATGCATTCAGTTGGTATGGATTCATGTAGTGAAGTGATGTTGGATGTGCAGGGTTACCTGTTTTTTTTTAAAAAAAAATATGTAAGGATGTTTAGTAGATGTGACTTTACATGTAAAGAACATATATGGTTATATGGTTCTCTATACAGTGCTACCTTGGTACTCATTTATTAACTGGTTCCAGGAGGCAGGATGAATGACAAAAATGATAAATACCAAACAATTTTTTCCCATAAGGAATGTTAGCAATAACACTTCGACTTCTATACCACTTCAGTGTTTTCCAGCCCTTTCTAGGCAGTTTACAGTCAGCCTATTGCTCCCAATAATCTGTGTCCTCATTTTACCCACCTCGGAAGGATGGAAGGCTGAGTCAACCTTGATCCTGGTGAGATTCGATCTGCCAAACGGCTGGCAGCTGGTGATCAGCAGAAGTAGCCTGCAGTACTGCATGCTAACCACTGCGCCACCACAGCTCATAATGTAAATGAATTGAATGTGTTCCCAAACTAAGGACAATGCACACTCTTAAGGCAATATGTAAAAAGTGGTATAGAGCTGTATATCATTAATTTATATAAAAAATAAACCTAAACATATATATTTAGATTAAATAAAATAAAATTTCACTTTACTTGTACTAGTGACAAAAAAAGTGCAAAGATACAAAAAATGACCACAAGCTAAGAGCAGACCACAAGGGGATGTGCACAGGGCAAGAACTATTGCGTGACTAATGCATGACCCTTTGTTTCAGCTGGAAAGGGCAGCGAGTCATGAAGCAACCATCACTGACAAGTTCTAGTTTGCATGTTGAGTACCAAACAAACAAGACTACCGAGACAAAATACCAAATTCGATGAGTTTCAAAGCAATCAAGGACCAAGATATGAGTGTATGAGCAAAAATCTCTCTAACTGCTACTTTCTTAACAGATATAATTTGTACCATCAATATGTATTTCTGATTATCTCTGCCCTCAACTATATTACCTTCCTCCCACAGGGAACTGAATCCCTATTATTTCATCAAAGGCTGCCTTCTTTTCCATCTGAATAAAACAGACTTAAACAATAAATGTGTTCATGATAAAAAAGCTACCCAACTTTTCCAAAATGTGGACAGCAAAGTTAAGCATTTCTTCAGGTATATTTTTACTATATTCAATTTAAGAATTTAATGGGCTAAATGGGCACAGAGCAGGGATGGGATCTGACCGATATAACTACCGGTTCTGTTGCTCTGCGTCATGCACGCATGTGCACGCCCAAGTTGCCCGAGTGCAATTTACAGCCTGCTGAGCTGCCCGGACAGCTGAGCAGTGCTGCATGCAAGTGTGCAGTGGTTGGAAAAGCCCTTTTTTCCTGCTTGTTCAACGGCAGCTGTGTCGCGCAAAGCAGCTGCAGTTGAAAATGCAGGAAATAACGGTCAGGCAAGAGCCCAGACGGGCGGGTGGGCCAAAACAGCAGCAGACATAGAACCGGTTCTATGTATGATCTCTGTTATTGCTGCTCTTCAGAGCAACCATTTCTACAGAAGTGGACAGAACCAGTAGAATCCCACCCCTGGTACAGAGGTATATTGCTTTGCTCATTTTTAAAATTATATTCAATCATGGCAATTTTAATTTTGCTAAATTTGAAAAATTGTGCAACAACAGTTCGATCCAGAGGTTGGATAGTCTCGTATCGTCACTAAAATGGAGAAATGGAGATTGAGAGACTAACTTATCTCTAAATCAAAGGCTTCAGATAAACCTGCTTCAGGTTCTAAAAAAAAAAAAAAAAACACCTTTTAAAAATGCCTCTATGAAAAGTATCTAAAATTTTACATAATCACATCCAAAACAGATGCCCATATTTCACTGTAAGCATTAGAGCCTGTGAATGATTTTGAACCTCCTAAGATTATGTGAAGAATTGTACAATCACAAGGCTGGAAGGGACCTTGGAGGTCTTCTATAGCCCAATCACTTGATTTCTTTCATTTTCTGCAAGGCTTCATGAGCTCATTTGACTTTGAAAACAAAAACAAGCAACAAAAGCTGCCTTCAAGTTAATTAAAAATAATTAAAATTGAGCAGAATTAGTATTTCATAATATATGGCAAGTGTAATTAATAAAACTATTCCTTCCAGCAATATTGATAGAAAGAAGGGAAGGAGGCATCATCATGTGATTCATATCTTTTTTAATCATATAAAACCATACATTTCTGGTTTTATAAAACAAGCCTAAACAGCCATCTCTGTGCTTGTATATATAAATTATTACCATAAATTGCATACAAATATAACCATATTCTACAGATATATGCAAACTTAGATTTAGACTTGATTTTTTACTGTAAATAACAATGATTATAAGCATATAATGCCAAAAACAAATAGCATTTTAATAGCCCTCATGAGTAAGGTAATTAAAAGCTTTCAGAAACGCAAGGCTTCCCATCTTTTTCTAATAATGTATCAGAAAGGAATTTAGGCAGTCAATGCTAGATTACTGAAATACAGCACAGCATTTTTCACAGCAAACAAAACAAAGAACTCTCTCTCAAGTGCTTAATAATGCATTCTCAGTTTGAATGTACTGGCTTAGATCCACATTTCTATAGACAAAATGTCTCTAATAAAAGGACTTTATTTCCTCCCTTCTTGCTTCATCATTCAGTGCCTCCTGAAGCGACACTTATTAAGATTGGGAAATCCTTAGCATAACGTGAGAATAGGCAGAATGAAGTTGTTAGCACTTATCTATTTAGATAAGGAACTTTTGCTTCCAAACCACTGTAATTTATTTGCATTAAGCTTTTTGGAATATGGTATGCCAAAAATGAAAGCATATAACCTCAAAATATTTCCCACAATTGAAATGTTTAGAAAGCTGAATGGTATGTCCAACTTAAGTGAATAATCTACACAACTCTTACCATTTGAAGCTGTAAAATCAATAGCCACGGTGAAATTGATTTGAGTCCTATTGAAAGAAAGCATAAATGATGCAAATTGTTTAAGACTGAGGTTTAGTATATAAGGAATATAATAAGAAAAAAATCAATAAAATATAATTATAAATGTTCCTATATATAAATTACAAGCTGCATTATTCAAAAATTAAAGTTATACTGAATATATTATCTTTTAGAAAGTAGAACCAAACTTTCATTATGAAAATGGCATTCAAAAGAATATGAACTTATACAAGACAGTCATATATTTGGAGCATTCCTTATTTTTAAGTGTGTGTATAAATTCAGGCAGATGATCACAATTAAAAGTATAATCCCCTCACAAAGGATTAATCCATGCAGTGAGACAAATATATTGTAACTTTAATACAGCTACTAAAAATAATTTATAAGTGAAAAGTACATCATTTCACTAAAAAATGTCGAGGCCTATGACAGATAAATCCTCACCTGGATAGTACATGTATTAAGACAAACCATATACTAAATATCTAATACCTTTAATTTAAATGTCAGAAAGCAAAAACAGGCTTTCATGTTTCAAAAGCTATCTTTAGGTCAAATGCTAAACAATCATTCAAAAGAAACCAAAACAAAACAACTTAATGTAACAATCCTAGTAGTTTGTAATTTCTGAAAGGTTTAAAATGACATGAACAACCAGATCCACATGCGAAGAGTTCAATTAGGACATAATAGCATGTCCGCAAAATGATAAGCTATGCTTTACTATGGTATTACTTACTTATTACTTATTATAAATTAATTTTGAGACCTTGGCATTTTTAAAGTTTTTTGCTACATATTTTTATTTGGGTGGATGTTTTAACATTTAAATCTATCAGGTGGTTTATTGATTTATTGATTTAGTTGCATTTCTGAACTGTGTTCTCCCGGACTAATATAATTTAAAAAACCCCACTCCCTTCTAGCACTGATGATGTTATCTTGTTTGGTAATGGAACATCTACAGGAAAACCACCACAGCATCACACAGCATATATTATTTATTTACTATTCTTAATAATATTTATAATAAAATAAATAAAATATAATAAAATATTTATAATAACGATCCAAACTCCTAAGTTGTGATATTCTTTTATACTGTTTGAAAGTTAAGTCTCACATGATTGGAAGACTGGTACCTACATCAGGCTGGTACCACAAGTAATTGCTTTTAGCCTTTATATAAAGAGCAGCAGGAGAAAGAGGCACAAGAAATTTGAATACTCATTGTAGTATAAATAGAATTTGCATTTGATACAGAAGGCACTGGATTTTTTTTATAATGGCTTTATAGTTTTGCTATAATAAATCTATTATTTCTGATTTTTCATGTCCTAATAAACATATTTTAGTAGTATTATGTCTTTACATTTGATAGAGGGCTGACAACCATATCTAAAACAATGTGTCTATAAGAAATTAGTACAAAGAAGAGCTATTTATGCTCCTATTTTATTCTTAATGGAAGTAAAATCTTGTTTTTAATCAGGTTTCTGGAGTATTTACTTACCCTCCTTTAATATAGTCGAGAAATGAAACTTCTGTTTCCACTAGGAAGGAAAGTAATGTTACCTGAGAACAAATAATACGTAAGAAGTAATGAACATTAATTTTCAAAACAGCCATATAAAGAACATCTATTTTTAGAATACTGAAATGTTGTTTTAAATTTAAAAAGTTTACATTTATTTAAAACTTTTCATTATACAATAAAGTGAAAATTTTTGATCCTGGTATGTATCAGTAACAACTTTTTTCTCCATTTTACAAAATCCACAACCATTGAGAAAAGTCCTGTCATTTCCCTATTGACAGCTCTGTTTGGAGGATTTCTCTTATCAATTCCTGTAATGCAAGCAAGTGGACTCAGACTATATGCCTCTGATCCATGTAATATCAGCAAACTACCTCAAACTTCCTGGGAAATAGTGATCCAAAAGAAACGGAGTCTCTATGGTTTCTCCAATGATGCCATATTAACCTTAGAGTCAGATCAAA
The DNA here is from genome assembly GCA_033807585.1 of Hydrophis major. NCBI lineage: Eukaryota > Metazoa > Chordata > Lepidosauria > Squamata > Elapidae > Hydrophis > Hydrophis major. Next base: position 143,074,046 of record CM066331.1, read on the forward strand.
CTAGATTAATAGTATGGCAAACGATCTTACCTAGATACAGAAGGTCAACAGAAATTGCTACTTTCTTTAACAAATAACCCAAGGAGTGCCTAAAGCAACCTCATATTTACATCAATAACTGTTCCCAAATTGAGATGAGCCTTATTTTAACTTGATTTAATGCTCTCCACACAGCTGTCTTGAAAGGGAAATATAGGAAAATCCCATTTGAAACACAGTATTGCCTCTATGATATGGATAACATAGAAACTATAGCCCATGTTATTGCCAAGTTCTACAGAGACAATCACAGGTTATCCTTCCATTATTTAAAATTTCAGGGTACACAATCTTTTGTTTGCACTATTAAACAATTTTAAAAAATTGTTTCTCTAAAAGTAGCAACAATTTACTACATTTATGTGTAAGCTTTGCCCACAAAAGGTTACTAATAGTTAGGGTTAGGGTATACTTTTTATATTGTTCATTTTAATGAACATAATTTTATTGGTCAATGATTGAAATAAAGCTTCTGTCCGTCCAACTGCATGCATGCACTTTTGTTTTCAGAGATCACCGGCATTACCTCTTAAATTAATTTTTTAAAAGTACTGCTTGATCTAGCATTAATGATTGCCAACTGTGTAAACAGCAAAACAAAACTTGGAGAAACAAAATGTTCAAACTTCAAGGTTATTATTCCAAGTTTCACTTTATATGTGTAAATAAGAACAGTAGTACAGTTATCTGCTTTTGTTTCCCCCGAATAACTGAGCCATTTGTATTTAATTTCTGAAATGTTTTGGAAGAACTTATTTGCTTCTGCTAAATGACACAGTTATTAAAAGACCTTCACCACTTTCACATATGAATTTTATTACTGACAATTTAATCACTATTTCCTAGGACAGAAAATTATTCAGGCTTTATACTGATCTCTATGCCTTTTAACCAGACTATATTAAGTCTTAAGTGAAAATCTCAAAACTGTACCAGACCAAGTCTTACTCACTATTTTTAATATTTCGAGCAATCTTAAACTCAGTGATGATAAATTTTGGAGGCTCCTTATGCAAATTCTTCCAGAATTTAACTGCAGTAATTTTAATGTGATTTTATATATTTATGCTTTCATTATAATGCTGTACCTGTCCTGAATCACCTTATGGCAGGAGTGGGTGGCAAATCAATTTAATGAATAATAATATTGACAAATTCACCACCAGCCAATTGCTCAGAACACCTTACATCCTGCCAACGATAATACCATAAAACATTCACATCTGCCTATCTCAGGTCCCTGGGAAGAACTTGTTAGACAGACAAAAATGCGAAATTCAATCTGAACATCTGGCTGACTGTGCAATGAACCATAACTTACTTCAGCATAATACAAAGCATAGAAATGAAGTAATAAAAACAGACACTTAACTGTTCCTGAATTAACATACTTTTTCTTTTTTGCTTTTTTCTTTGGATTTATTACCTAGGAAGATAAGTAAATAAAGTATATTCAATACTAATGCAATTTTTTTCTTGTTTCATACACCTTTAGAATTCAACTGTATCTCTTTAACATCCACTACACACAACAACTAACTTTTCCAAATAAATATGAATTAGCATGGGCTCCCTTGGCTGCTACTGTATCTTTTTCTTTGGAGTTAATTATGGAAGGATGGAAAAGTAAGAATTGTAGGTTTTTCTAAGTTTCTAAAGAAGTAAGGGAGAATCCCTTTGTTTGTCAAGTGGACTGTCAATGAAACAATGAGGCTTGCAATAAGGTTGGCTTTAACTAACTTTGGACTCATCCTGATTGTGAGGGAATGGGAATAAAATTAATTAAACAGTAATGATGAAAAAGAAAGGGTTAATTCCTGTCATTCATCTGGATGATATAGTGTAGGGGTGTCAAAAACTCAAGGCTGCCCTGGAAAGGTGAAGGACTTGGCCTGCGGTGTCACAGCCAGGGAAAACGGAGCTTGTTTTTCACTGGCAGAGGGTTGGTTGCAGGAGGCCGTCACAGCCCGAAATGGAGCTCGGGAGTGCGTTTTCGCTGGCAGAATGCTCAGGCCGCCACAGGCACCCCCGATACGAGTGATGTTGAACTGGTCATGCGCCCCCTGGCCACGACCTCTGCCACCCCCAATGCAGCCCTCAATCAAATTCGAGTTTGATACCCCTGATGTAGTGCAAAAGGTCTGGAATGTGAAGTGAGAGGACAGTCGACGGAAGAAAACTGGCCACCAATGCACTGCACAGAGCAGAGCTATAACATGTTATCCTAGGAGAATAGATAACTTCCAATGTTTCAGTGATTGTGTCACATTGAAAAGTACTATCAAAATATTCTGAGCGCGTTGTCATGGAAAACCCCAAATGTTATAGGGAACAATGACCCTCTAAATAACTCTAGAATGTAGAACATCATCAGAGTTGCAAAGGACCTGGGAGACCTTCTAGTCCAACTCCCTGCTCAAGGAGACCCTGTACCTTTTTAGACAAAAGGCTGTCTAGTGTCTTCTTAAAAACCTCCAGTGATGGAACACTCACAATCTCTGAAGGCAAGCTGTTCCACTGATTGTTCTCATTGTTAGGAAATTTCTCTTTAGTTCTAGGCTGCTCCTCTCCTTGGTTACTTTCCATCCATTGCTTCTTCTGGTGCTTCTGGTAAATAAGCTGTTCCCCTCTTTTTTTGTGGCATCTTCTCGAATATTGGAACACTACTATCAAGTCACCTCTAATCATTCTCTTCACCCAATTGCAGGAACTTTTCTAGTAAACATACCCAGTTCCTGCAACTTTGCTTATGTTTTAGCCTCCATCCATCTGGATATCGAGCCTATCTTCTGGGGTTTGGGCTATTTTTGTCAGCTTGTCATCATCTACAAATTTAATCAGTTCTCCTTTTATTCCCTCACCTAAACAGCTTATGAAGATATTGAAGAGCATTGGGCCTAAGACAGAACTTGGGTACTCCATTGCTTCCTTCCTTCCATGTAGATGTAGTTCCATTCAGGACTACATGTTGAGTGTGTTTTGTTAGCCTGTTAAATATCCACCTGGTGCTGATACTGTCTATCCCACATTTTTCTAGCTTACCAGGAAGTAGATTGTGTTTTATTTTGTCAAATGTCTTACTGAAATCCAAATATATTATCTCTGCAGCATTTTCCTTGCCCACTAATTTAGTCACTTTGTAAAAGAATGCAACTAATAAGATTTGTTGCATGATCTGTTTTTGACTCTGTGCTATCTCCTATTTTAATCCTAGTACTATGCAAATAGGTTGACTAGTAACTCATAGTGGCACAACAGCAAGATTCATCTAAGCTTCTTGGATAAGAAGAAAAATGTTTTCAAAGAAAAAAAATCAAGACAATCCAGTTGCCTTTTGGAAAAAAGCACTTTTGGGACATTTTGTGGAGTGCATCTATAGATTTTCATCCCTTGATGATTATTAAGACAGATGTTAAGAGCAATTCCAAAGCAAAAAGGGATGCTTTCCCAAATATTCCTCTCAAACATATAGACCAGGGGTCCTCAACTCCTTCAACACATTGACCTCTTCAAGAAGTTTTAGATCATTCACCAACTCCAAATGTTTATTATGTAAAAATAATTTAATAAATAGTGTTTAACTAATAACACTACAAAGAATAATAACAAACCAAGAATGCATAGACCCATTGTCCTTAGGGCTGATAATGACCACTTTGGGGGACTCTGGTTTAGACTTTTAAAAGTACTTGTTATGTTTAAACATTACAGCTATATATAATACTGTATTTAAGAGATTCTTATGTTTTTAAGTTAAGTATATAATACATCATATTTTAAATAATAAGTCTTAATTGGTAAGGTGTAAAGGGTTTAAAAAGAAATTAATTTTAATTCTATAAAATCCTGAACAAGTTTATCTTTGTAGTTAAACTAATATGCCTGAGTAATGGGAGAAGAAAAGAGTAGACAGGTTCCAAAGATTGTTTTTACCTTTTCTCAATTTCTCTAATAAGCTTTAAGTAAAGATTCGAGGTGATGAGTATTAATTTCTTAAAATAAGGAAAGATACAGAGGGGCGGGAAATCAATTTAACTCGTTACCTCATATACATTAAACTGTGACTGTCCTCTAGACAATTCCCTATAGCTTGTGGTGAATTCTCCAATAAAATCATGACTAGAAAAAACAAAGAAATATTCATATTAATAGAATCAAGCATTACAATACAATGACACATATATTTGCCCAAGGTTTTTTTTTAAATTAATTGTTCACAATTTTGGAGACTATTGATTTCAATATTGCAAATCTCTATAAACTTAATAATAACAGCAAGCTCTCTGCAATGTTCATATTCTCAATAGTATGCATTTGGCCACTAGATGATCTTCTATAACACCACACTGTTATTAACAGAAATTAAAGATTCAGAAAGGCAGTGCTAATGTCTAAAGTAGCAAATTTTACAGATCTGCCGGCCAAGAAACAATTGGGGCAGTGATCCATAAAATACTTAACTTGGGGGGGGGGGGATAGCCAACTCATTGGATAGGGAGGCAAAGTGGTTAATGGTGCTGCGGAGTGCATATATACTTAAAAGAAGGAGCCAAATGTTTGATTGTTAAGTCACTATTTTTTCTTTAAAGAAGGGTCAAAAGCATCAAAAAATAAGAGTTTGTTTCTTGATAAGAATATCACATCAGCCACAATTAACTTTTCTTTGTTTACTAAAACAGGGGTCTCCAACCCCCAGGTCCATAGCCTACTAGAAACTGGCTACACAGCTGGAGGTAAGCAGTGAGTGAGCAAAACCAAAATTATCCTCCCCCTCCCCCTGGTCTGTGGAAAAATTGTCTTCCATGAAACTGGTCCTTGGTGCCTAAAAGGTTGGGGTTCTATGTGATAAAAGAAATAAAAATTCAAAGCATGTCCCTCAAAAGTGAAGAGGCAAATGCATTTTATCAGAATTTTTTCCACATACCAGTATGCTCAGTGTAGAAGTACAGTGTATGTACATATATGTTTGTATTTGTGTCTGTGTGTATAAATGATAGCAGAAGTAAGGAAATGGTAAGCAGTAAGAGTTGCTAAGATTCATGTCTTTGCTCTTAATAAGCATATTCCAATCTTAAATATTTCAGTAAAATTAATTGATAAATGCACCTTCATACCACCCCAAATAGCTAGCATTAAAAATATAAGTAACACTGTATCTTCTGTACATTAGTGGTGCATATAATAATTACCTTCCATCTCTATCCCAGTCATACACTTCTATCTTAATTGTTCTGTAAAAAAATAAAGAAAACATTCTAGAATAAAAAAATACATTATTTGAACTGCACTATCACTGCCAATCATTTTGTTCAAATTTACAGGGCAATATAATTCATTTATAGAAGTCTCAAGATATCCTTTCAAGAGGTAAGTATTAAGATAATGTACAACTGAATCTAAGATCATTATAAAAAATCTTTAAAATTCAACTACGGTAGTTACTCAAAAATTGAGCTGATTTTTCTTTCTTTGACTGAGAAAAATATACGTCTTATGTAACCTGACTGATATTCCAAAAGTGGGTATCCAAATATAAGGTTCCACAGGGGAGAAGATAGAGTAAAACCTCAATTTTGTAGTTTCCTCTTCAGCAGATTTCAGATATAACAGACAGAATTTCAGATGAGATTTAATTTCCAAAAAATAAAATCCATTGTTCTCAAAACAATCTAGGCAACTGCTGTAATATATATGACATTTACATCTATTGATATCATTTATATAATTATGTAATTCACATAATTTCCATAAAATTATATACATAATACAAATGTTAAGAAATAAATGAAGTAAATTGTTGCAAATAACATAAATTATATCAGCTGACTGGACTGATATAAATACAAGTTTAACAAACACTTGGCTTTAGCATAATTATTTCACCCAAACTGATCTATGTATCTTAGATTTTATTGCAATGAAGGAATGAGCTCATGTAAATATTTCGTATTTTATTTTTTAAATAAACTGAAATACTAAACTTTTTAATTAAACAAATACATTAATACATGGTTAAGGAACAACCAAATCTTCAGTCATTGGCACAAAGCATTCAATATCATTTATTTGGTAACTTTTAGCAGTCATTCTATTATTTTTATGACTTAGGAAGAAACAAGCATGGGTAGAATGTAAAAGGATCTACAAGTATATAATGTAAAGAAATGGCAGATGATCAAAACTACATAAATGTAATGAACAAAATATTTTTAATCGAATTGTATAAATGAAAAAAATAATTAAGATTTTTCCCTACCTGAAAAACACATCTCTCTGAGGGTAGTTCCAATTATCCCAACTTCTCATTCCATAGATGACTGACAGGCAGAAGTAACAATGAAGCAGATACTGCTGCTAGAGTGTAAAACTATCTGTATGATATTTTAGAATATGCTAAAAGAACACTCAATTGGAATTATGTGGATTGTTGGATCTACTCTCAGAGAAATATTTCAGGGGGAACAAATTCTTCATTCACAAGAATGGATATCATACAACATTAACCATCCTGCTTAATGGGAAGCCACAGTTTTATAAATTATATTCATCTTGAAATACTAATAAAGATTTCAGCTTTGCAGATCTCCTCATAAGAGCCTATACTACTACTGCTGCTTTGATAAGATGAAGGAATGTTTCATTGAATTTGTGTCATGAATAAAGAAATCAATGATTTTTAAAACTGCTTTTACCTCTTTCTCATTTCCAAGTCAGATGAAGCCTATCAGCTTGTCCAGATTGGATTCTTATACATCAATAGATCATTTCGAGTCACTTCGCCTTCCTCAGAATTTATGGAGGAAGGCAGTTCAGATATATAATAAATTAATGAAGCTGCTTCTGAGGAATTATGTCTAGATACTTTGAATCACTAATGTTAAATGTTGTCTATATATATGGTTAACCATATTTATTCATAAATTTAAAGTTCAAAGTAGTACAAATTAACGATGCAGAAAGCTACATATTTCAAACCACAGAATATATTAGCATTTTCTGTAAGAATACTCAGTCCATGTCAATTTGAACTGTAGCCATAATTTTAATTGAACTGCCTGCTTTCAAAAAGAAATATTTTAGTGCTTATTTCATGGCAAGTTAAATTGTATTTCTCAGGGTTTTTTTAAAGTAATATATTAAGTCTATTAAGAACAATCATTGCTATCAGATCTCCAAAAGCAATGACTTTATATTACAAACATGCCCATAACTTTTTTCAATTCTGTTTCAGCTGAAAATTGGTTGGGACTCACAACTGATTTCCAGACTATTTAAATAATATCATTTATAATCATTTGTACTTGTCTAGATAAATATTGATATAAGTATTACCTCATAAACTGCACACAAACAACTCATAGGATTTTTATGTATGCACCAGATTAATATTTTGCATTCCATCAATGGATGGCACTCATAAAAAGCAAAGAAAACTGGCTAGTGAAAACACGATGTCTTTTTAAGAAAGCAGAAGTCTGGCATATTAATTGAAGATGCCAAGTGTCCAGAGACAAATATGTGAGACTGAACAAGTCTCCAAAATATTTGTTTGTTTTTTTAAAAAAGATTAAGGTTAATGTACATAATTCAGCATTTCTGCGTTGAAAATATATTGTAATTAATTTATCTCTCTGATGGGGGGCGGGGGACTTTATTCTGACAATGAAATGAAGAAAAGGAAAGTCAGCAGATTTTCTATACAAACACGTAACTCATTTTGTCAACTGTAAATGCTACTTTTTCTTCACTTGGTTTAGTTTAGAATACCTTGACAGACTGCTCTGAAACTTTCCTCCTCCATTCTGTGGCTTATAATGTAGCCTGAAGTTTCACACTGAAGGTGGCAAAGGGGGAAGAGAAGATAGATCAGTTGAAGTAGCGATTGTATCAGTAATGTTGGCAATCACCTAAATCGAATTTATTTATCAGAAGCACTGAATGTAGTACTCAAGATTCATATCTCTTGATATGATAGATGTTATGAAATGAATGAGAGTACCATGTGTTCTGTTGAAGCTTCTTAGTCTTATTTTTATCCAATCTATTTTAAGCAAGAAGACATTTCCATGAAATTTAATAGTTTGGCTTGAGGAAAGCATCATCATCAATGTTTACTTTTTAATAACACGGAGCAGTAATTAATATCTTAGTGTACTAGCAGCAGTAATTTCTTGTTTCCTGACATTTTGCTTTTTATCTGCTTGTCAATCATCTGTAGAAAGAATAGCACCTATTGTACTAAAAATGTTCTCTATTTCATTTAGGCTGTACTCTTATGAACAGTAACTTAACATTATATGGGATTATTGGATTTTACCTCTAAGTAAACATGTACATTAGACTGGGTTGGCGGACATTCACAACAGTAATAAAATAAGTAATAAAATATTAATATTTATTATGAATTCAAAATTTTTAAAAAGGATTTTGAAAGGTTTTTAAAAGGATTCAACTAAAATGCACAATTTTATAAGTATTTTGACACATTTAAACAAAAAATTGCTTCACTTACCGGTCATAATCTCCATTACAAAGTGCTCTGATGGATAACTTGAATGCCTGCCATACTGGATTTAAAGTGTTCTTTACAACTTCTGTCTTGTGGCAGATTGTGAAACTAAAACAAAAAAAATATTTTTTTACTTTGTATTTATTATCTGCCATCAGGAAAAACTGTGAAAGATCTGATGCCTCATAGTTTGAATGAACATTTGTAAATTAAAAAAAAAACATGATCAGTGCAGAAGAGAAAGATAACAGAAGTCAAAGCAAGCAGAGCAGAGGATTGTGATAACTTTGTTTTTATAGCTTTGGAGATGGTATCTAATTATAACCGTTCCCTCTACCTAACATCACAAACCACTGGGGAATAACATGTTCTTTCATAAACAACAAGTTTAAATTACATAGAACATAGAATTATAAATTGTAAATGACCTCAGTGATCTTCTAATCCAACCCTTTGCACATCGCAAGAGATCCTATACCATTCTGGGCAAATGGTTGTCCACTCTAGTTTTGAAAATCTCCGGTGATAGAGCACCCACAACTCCAGGAAGCAAGCTATTTCATTGATTAATTGTTCTCCCTGTCAAAAAAAATTAATCTTATTCTATAGATTGGATCTCTCTTTAACAAGAATCTACTCATTATTTCTCGTTCTGCAGTCTATTGCTTTGGTAAATAATCCAACGCCCTCTTCATTATGAAAGCCCCCAAAGTACTAGAAGACAGTTATAATGTCCCCCTAATTCTTCTCTTTGATAGGATAGACATATTAATTACCTCAATCACTATCATTTGATTTAGCTTCTAGACAATTTATTATTTTTGTTGCTGTACTCTGCATACTTTCTAGAGTCTTAGCATCTTTTTTGTATCATGATAATCAGAACTGGCTTTAATATTTAATGTAAAGTAGTATTGCAACTTCTCATGATCTTGATGCTTTACTCCTGTTGATGCAGCCCAGGACTGCATTGGTTTTTTTGGCAGCTGCAGCACACTGTTTGCTCATACTCAAGTGGTGGTCCGCTAGGACAACTAGATCTCTCTTATAGATACTACTGTTTTTACAGGGATATTTTAGAGGAATATTGATCCATAAAAAAATGCTGATAACGCTATGAAAGTAAGGAGAAAACTTTTCATAGATTACGAAGAGAATCCAGTAATCACTATTAAAGCTTATAAGACTGAATATTTAGCAGAACAAATGTGAACATCTACCTGCCATCTTCATTGCTACGAAAAAATACCAGGAAGGGATCAGATTTCCCAAAAAAATCTTTCTTGTCTAATTTGTTTGCACAAAATTGCATCAAAACAGCTTCCTAAAAGAATAAAGGGATAACAGAAATATTAATTCTTAAATCACAGAGAACAATTTACATAAAATATGCACAATTTAATTTTTTAATATTCTAATAAATTAGAATAAAGTTAGAATAAAGAATAAAGGTAATGAAAGTCTTTAAAACATTTATTAGTTGCCTGGATTTTTAATACTAAGATGGAATGATATTTTAAGCCCAGGGTCTCATTTTAAGCCCAGGGTCTCTACCTGTCAGATATACATATACACACATACATACACACACATACACCCTCCTGTGGTATTATCTAAGAATGGAAATAGATTTTAAGAATGTATACTAAATATAATAAAAAAATTGTAGTAGCAAAAATCAAGGTAGCGGCAAGGGGAAGTTTGAAAAGTATATCAGTCAGTGTTTCTGGATTTATGGTGGCTCAGGGGGGCAAGAGTGAATTTCAGAACTCTCTTTTGAGTAGCTGGGCAGATAACAAACTGAATCATAATATTCTTTGTTCATTCTCAGAAATAAAGATCATTGAAGGAAAGCATCTGAGTGTTTTAATACTGGGAATGGAGTGAAAATGTTGCTACATTCCCTAAGAAAATTCCAATTTGAGAAAAACGTCTGAGGTCAGCAACCTGCTTCACTGAAGTAGCCAGTGGCCATGCTACCATTACCACTGCTATTGCTAAAGGATCTATTGTTCCACCCACACTGAGGTGTCTGGTTAAGGCATCACCGAAAACATTCCTCCAAAGAGGCAGTGAGTGCTCTCTCCCTCTCTCTTTGAGCTAGATAAATATATTTCTTTTTTTAGAACCATTGGCTGGAAAATTTCAGATAGCAAGTGACTTCTGCTTTTCCAATCACGATGCCTTCTAATAGCAATATTGTGGATTTGTAGTAGCTCGTAATGCAATGACATAGGATTGTAATTCAGTTGTCATCTAGAAAATAATGCTGATAGTCAGAAGAAGCTTCTTTTGTTTTGTGGATACTTTTCAAGATAAAGATTAAGAGTGAAAAGCACCATAGAAGAGCTCCTAGGATCCATGCAATCACAGCAAGATGGGGCTAAGATTTGACCTTTTTTTGCTTTTTGGGTTCTAGTGAGTCTCCTCTCTAGAATCTTTTCAACTTTAGAGAACCACCATCTTTTTAGGGAATTGGTTGCTACTGTAATGAATTATAGTCAAAGGGGAAAATGTTTTTATTGATTCCAGTTAACTATTAGAGAACACTTTCCTTTGTTCCTTCCCTCCCTACCTTTCATCCATTAGCTCAAGGCACTGTGTATCATGCACCTTCTTTCTACTTTTTCCCACAACAATCCTGTATGTAAGGTTGAGCTGATAAGAGAATGACTGGTCATGCTACACAGTGAACAAATTTTTTTAATTTACCCGGCAACAGTTCAGTTCCTCTGCTGTCAGTATTATTGTGCCACATTTTCTCCCAGGAATTCCTCTGTTAAAAAAAATCATAGGGGTAACTGAAATATAAACGTAAAGAAAGTTTCCAAACAAATAGAACACTAGATAATTTCTATCAGATTTGTTTGCTCTTTCATATATGTTTCAATAGTACTAGCACATGCACTTTTTCCCTAGCTGAAAGGATAGGAAAGAAAACAGAAAAGCAATACACTAGTGACCAACAGTTCCTTGAATTAATTTTTTTCCCCAGGTTTCAAAAAAGATTATTTGGAGCTAATCAACTAAGATAGGCTCACAGAGAAGTTGCAAACAAACTTAATAGGATAGGTCCACATCTTATATGGCACAGCGATAATAGATGTTAATTTACCATTTTTTTTCTGCTTTCTGGGGCACAAAATGCCTTTTCTTTAAAGTGAAGATTTTTTTGATTTTTTTCAACACAACACAACTAATTTTAAAAAAGTGGGAGGATGTATAGAAGTGCTTTGTTTATTTACATTCAAATTACTATGAAAGAATTTTTTTTATTTTTTATTTTAAAAAACTATAGTAATGATAATGTGATTTACAAAAACAGCCTTTCCTGTTCACAAAAGAGTCAGAGAAAATGTTCTTCAATTAAGGAAGAGTGCAAATATATAAATATAAATAATTTGTAGTGATGCACTTAATTCAGAGTAGATGTGAGAACCTTAATGACCATAACACATCCTTATACATAGCAGATGTGTGATACATTAAAAATAAAGATAAATGAGTCCCTGCGGAGTTTACTCCACTAGTCATGTAGAGGTGGTGCTCATCTCTGTTTCAAGGCCATTGAGCTAGTGCTGTCCAAAGACATTTCTGTGATCATGTGGCCAGCATGAAGTCACAGGGTGCTTCCATCAATGTGGTATCTATTTATCTACTTGCATTTGTATGCTTTTGAACTGCTAGGTTGATAGGTGTTGGGGCAAGAATGGGAGCTCACCCTCTTTGTATGGCACTTAGTCTTGAATGTGAGCTCCCCACTTTCCAGCCAACAAGCTCAACATCTTACCTGCTGAGCCACTGCCCACCTCACCTCCATAAGATACATTATCTACAATAAATCATAACTTGCTACACTTCTGTTGGACAGTTTTGTGCCAGTGACAGAAAATTTATATTTAGAATCAATGTTTGATGTACTAATGTTATTAACTTCACATTCCCCAGAATACCCTACAACAACGCAAATTTTAGGAAAAGCCAATGAATCAATAAGATCTTAGGATTACAGGGTAGGGAGAACAGTACATAGTCACTTTTCTTCTTCTATGATGGCCAAACTGCCTGACTCACTATATCTATCAATATCTGTTACTTTTCAAATAAATGGATGAATAAATGCCCAATATTCCCCATCCAATGGCTTAATAAGTTTTTTTTAAAAAAAACCCTTGACTACTTCTTTATATTCATAATTTGTCCAAGTGCTTAAAACGTAATTCAAGACCATTTTTTGTTTGTTTCAATGATGGGAAATTAAAGCTGAGAATATTTTCAGTAACTCTGCCATATAATCTATTATCATAAAGGCTACAAGGCAACTGAATATAAGTGGAAGAGATATAAGCAGCACAAAGTGGTGCAAGCCAAAAATTGAAAATTAACACAAAGTCAGGCTACTCAGTCCAACCCTTATTTCAGACATATCCAAAAGCATGCAACAAGCAAAGCAAGTAAGAATAACAATAAAACAGAGAAGAACATCCTATGAAAATATACAAAGCAAAATTTAGCAGTATGCCCCAGGCAAATTAAGATTAAGATTACGATGCAGCAGTAATCAAGGGAAAACAGCATTGGGATATGCATTATTATGTACACTGTGTATATGTTGTATATACAAACACTGCAACATATGAAAATATACTGCATAAGAACAGCACAAAAGCATAGGAAATAAGGCTGGGTAGGAATGCAGTAAATGCAAATACAGGTAGGCAGCAAAGACTTCCTACATGCTGACAACATGCAAGAGCCCAGTACATATAAGCATTAAACTTGGCATAACAGTATAGTCTTCATTTAGCAACCACAATTGGGAGTGGCAAGTCAGTTATTAAGTGACTGTGCTTATAATCTTATAGATAATCCTGAATGTATTACTACAATTGGGACTGGAATCTCAGTTGTTGAGTGAAGTGGTTGTTAAATGAAAAACCATGACTTCACTCAATAAACTCAACCCTAGCTCTCCCAGTTGCAGTCATTAAAGGATCATGTAGGGGCGCCTCAGGAGATAAGGAAGACCTGGGAAGTCCAGCACTTACTGGTGTGTGGAAACTGGGCATGGGTTGGGAGGCCTTGGCAGACTACAGGACTCACCAGCATGCAGAAACCTGCTTCAGGCCAGGAGAACTGTGTCTTCTACCCATCTCACCATATCCAGGTCCACTTACATTTGTCTTTTTCTGCAGCTTCTAACAGGTACACCCAGCCAATGGGAGGTGTAGCTAGAAACCTAGTGAAAAAGTAGAAAGTATTTTTCTAACCTTCACAAACATCCCAACTTTCTAGCCTTGCATTAGCTGAGCCTGCCTATCCACAGCTGCAGAAAAAAGTCCAAAGTAAGTGGAGCCAGGTGTGATTGAGTCGGGAGAGGGCCCAGGCCTCCAGGGCATGGTGGGGTGGGGAGTGGGGCTGTGCTTCCCAGGCATGATGAGGTAGGAAGAAGTAGCCAGTGAGCAGGCCGAGGCCTCCAGGTACACAGTAACTTTATGCATGCTGGTGGGTGGCTGAGATGGGAAAAGATAAGCAGGTGGGGATGAGTTGGAGCATGATTGAGTGGGGCACAAATGTTAAGTGCCCAAATTTTAATTACTTTACAATGGGGCTGTTGCAAAGGCTGTACCTTTGGACATAGGTTGTAACTCCCTTCATTCAGTGAACGAAGGGAGTTACAATCTACACCCAAAAGTACTAATGGTTGTAAGTCCAGGACTACCTGTACTTCAGCTCTCCTTTGCTCTACAGATCTGCAAAGGTTATAAATATGAAGTCTGGCTGCGAAGTTACTTTTTGATTACCATTCCACTGGGCTCTAAATGAGGACTACCTGTACAACACTTGAAAAGATACCCAGCCACTAGAAATGACTATAAATTATAAGCATACATTGTAAGCAGCAATATGTACGAGAGTCACTTTGAAGAATGAGATGGGCAGCATATATAAATGTAATAAATAAATAAAGGTATCACACACAGTCCCACAGCAATGTATAACGCCACACCAAAGCATATGTATGCAACAATACATAGTCATTCCAAATGAAAGCAGCAGCTACTCTCCCTCCAACAACAAATACACACTTCTGTAGGCTACTTCGATCAGCCACTTTTGCTTTGACAACCAGGTTCCACCAAGGAAGTTTCGATCTGCCAAACAGATATCTTACTTTTACAATTCATGGACTTATATAAAACACTTATTTCATAGCAATAGGAATGTATTTTTATCTAGGGAGATACATTTATATAATGCTATATGCATGTAATATATGACAAAAAGAAAATATTTTTAAATGCTTGATTTTATTTAAGATATTTAAATTCTTCATGTACGTGTATTTCAGGCAGCTCTATTTTACAATACAATTTAAAAAATCAATACAAAGGTATCATATATTCAAAACCAACTCAACAATTTAATTTAATTGGAGAAGAAACAATATGTTGGAAGAAAATTCTATTCCTACAGGGTTAGAAATGTCCTTTCTGTTTGAGTGAGAAAACAATTATCTCAAATAAGGACCTTGTTGGGCTATAATGGTTACCTGTAATTTCAGATCAGTGGAGTTCTTGGTGCTACCTGATTTTGGTTATTTTCAGTGCTGATGATGTTGCCTAGTTTGGTAATAAAACATCTGCAAGAAAACCATCAAGTTCAGAGAGCACCAAGGACTCCACAGTTGAGTCTACAAATATTCTCTTCTATCAGTTTCAGATCAGCATTGTGAGAACAAATAAAAATTATGAAAACAACATTGGGCTTGCAACAACACAGCACTACTAAATTTGTATCATTAAAAATGTGCTTACATAACTGGTTTTTCTAGTCTGCTTCCTTGTGACCCAACGATCTCTCCTAATGTACAGAACACTTGTCCCAAGAAATCCTGAAAATCACAAAAGACATTATTAGACATTATTTCATCTGCAGTACTCCATCCATATTCACTACATTTATCAGCACAGGAAATACATTACTTATGAACAATTTAGTTATAAAATCATAATTAGGAATAATTAAATTAAGTCACTCTGGATCACTTCAAATGTGAGATGGGTGATGTATAAATTTAATAAATAAATAAATAAAGCAAATTATGTCTGGATGCAAGAATTACAGTTTATGAGAACAGAATGACCTTAGGTAAGTCCAGAGCTCATTGTACATACTCATTCCCCCAATACTTTTCAAATATGTATATGAAATTTGCTACAGATATTACTAATCTGAATGGAATATATTATTACACTTTATCTAAAACCAAAATTGGTACAGCTATTTTTTTAAAAAGACATATACAGTGATAAGCTTTAAACAAATACCTGCTCTATACCTCACTTCATCCCCACCTTATAATCTTTCTTGTGAATTTCATTCCAGTTTTCATTCAGTACTGACTCCTGGAGACTGCCTGGGCAAGTTTTCTTGACAACATTTTTGGAAGTGGTTCTCCATTGCCTTCTTCCTACAGCTGAGAAAGGATGACTGACCTAAAGTCACCCAGATACCTTTGTGCTTAAGTTGAGACTAATTTCTACCCTGGTGCCGTGATCACTATACTCAACTGGCTCCCAGATTCCCAATTAATATAAAATATTATATGGATAAATTTGTAACATTAAATTAAAGCACTTACATGCTTTGAAAGGTTTGGACTCTTAGAATCAACATCATACCTATAAAGAAATGATAGATTTATTTCATATTTTCTATCAAAAATATTCAAGGACATACTGGAGTTGTTTACTAAAGCTAGCATAGAGAGACAATGAACAAGATAAAACCTACTATGTGAGAAACCTGCTTTCCAGGTTTAGCTTAATCTTGCACTCTGGGGCTAAATCAATTATGCATCTCCAAAATGGAAAACCAGCCAACAAACAAAAAGTGATGAACAACATGTATAGCACGCATAGGAAATAAGAGGAAATCCCTGATTCTAACTGGCATTCCATTGTATTTGACAGAACATAAATAGTATAATTATGAAGGTTTTTTTGTTTTCTGATTTGTACTCCACTAAGATCATAGTATCTATTTGGCACTGCTTCACAACTTTATTTCAAAGCTCACTGGAAATTCATTAAAAAAGATATAAGCTAAAAAAAAACTTGGGTGGAATTAGTATCTCAAGTTTTCAGATGTTTTAGCATTTTACAAGGGATAAAATGTTGCCTTATAAATTTGTCTCTACAAATTTTATGCCACCCATTTTGCTCAGCTACCCCTCAAAAATGCCAAAACAAAAAATAAAAACTGTATTGAATTGGGAGAATGGGTGTTGGTTCTTACCTGATACACCTCTTCTCGTTGAACTGCGTAGAGCATCCAGAGAGTGGGAGGTGCTCCAGTCTCGTGTCATACAGGCTGAGCTATAATTGAAGGAACGCCCTCCTCCTCCACGTGACTCCTGCAGGCGTTCCCCCAGTTTTACGAAGACGAGAGGACAGTAACAATCCTCTAACGGAACTGGAAAAAAACAACTCTCAACAACCATAAACAGTATCATTGGCCGAAACAGAATGCCCTACCAGACGGAATAAAAAGGGTGGGACTGGATGCTCTACGCAGTTCAACGAGAAGAGGCGTATCAGGTAAGAACCAACGCCCATTCTCCATCGAACTGCTGCGAGCATCCAGAGAGTGGGACATACCAAAGCATGTTGTCCTACGGGCGGGACTCCGTCTGGATCGGAATTTCCTCTGGCTCTCTCGCCACCTGTTGAAGGACTCGCCTACCAAAGGAAGCCTCAGCGGAGCCATAAGTGTCAATTCTATAATGTCGGATAAATGGAGATAGAGAGGCCCAAGTGACCGCCCTACAGATGTCATGAATGGAAGCTTGAATAGCCCAGACTACTGAAGTAGCCGCACTCCTGGTAGAGTGAGCGGTTACTCCACTAGGAACCGGTAGGGCTTGAGCCAGATAGGCCTTAGAAATGGTAGCCCTAATCCAGCAACCTACAGTAGACGGGGAGACTTTGCATCCCATTGTCTTTGGCTGAAAGGAGAGAAAAAGAGACTCAGACTTTCTGATAGGCTGAGTTCAATGGATTTATATACGGACAGCTCCGCGCACATCGAGGGTGTGCCACTGCTGTTCCTTCTCCCGCACGGGCTTTGGACAAAAATTAGGCAGGACCAATTCCTGTGCTCTGTGAAAGGCCGAATTGATTTTAGGCATAAAGACAGGATCAGGCCGTAAAATCACTTGATCAGGATGGAAAACGCACAGGTCCTTTCTGACGGATAGAGCTGCAATTTCAGATATCCTTCTAGCTGAAGTTATTGCTACGAGAAAGACCACTTTAAGGGTGAGATACTGAAGCGACGTTTCCCTGAGAGGCTCGAAGGGAGATTTGGTCAGCGCCGTAAGGACTTTATTAAGGTCCCAAGTCGGGTATCTGTGAGCTATTGGGGGGGTGCAGGTTAGAAGCCCCCCTGAGAAAGGCTCTGATACGAGGATGGTGGGATAGTGGCGCAGATGCCGGAAACCACCGTCGAAAGAGCCGAAACCTGTCTTCTCAGAGTGTTAGGGGAAAGACCCCTGTCTACGCCATCTTGCAGAAAAGCCAGAACCTGCGCAACGGAAGGAGAGAGCGGGTCGATAGAAGATTGATGACACCATTTGGAAAAGCAGTCCCAGGTTGCATTATAAATGCAAGTGGTCGAAGGGCGTCTCGCTGCCATGATGGTAGTGATGACCTGGGCCGATAGACCCTCCGATCTTAGCTTTTCCCGCTCAACCTCCAGACGGCCAACTGAAGCCACTGCGGATCCGGATGGAGGAGAGGGCCCTGGGACAGGGAGATCTTGTCCCGTGGAATCCTCCATGGTGGGGCCACTGACAGATCGCGAAGGTCTGCGAACCACGGTCTCCTGGGCCAATACGGAGCCACTAGGAGAATCTCTGCCCTCTCTAGAACCAGTTTCCGAATCACCCTTGGGATCAAAGGGAGAGGAGGAAAGGCATACAGAAGACCGGAAGGCCAAGGGCAACACAAGGCATCGTAATTCTCCGCTCCATTGGTGGGGTAGCGAGAGAAAAATCTTGGTGTCTGGGCACTGTGCAGAGATGCGAATAGGTCTATCAGAGGCAGGCCGAAGATCGTTGCTGCCTGCTTGAACAGAAGAGGATGAAGGCGCCATTCCTCTTGGTCCAACGCGGCTCTGATGAGCCAATCTGCGCGAACATTGGAGACTCCCGAAATGTGTTCTGCTCTGATGGATAGAAGGTGTGTTTCTGACCATTGACATAGCCGCTCGGCCTCTCGCATGAGACGAAGAGAATGAGTGCCCCCTTGAGAATTGATATGCGCCTTGGTTGTGGTGTTGTCGGTTAGAACCAGTATGTGATTCCTTTGTACCTGAGGGAGGAAAGCCTTCAGGGCCAAGTACACCACGTGGAGCTCCAGCCAATTGATGCTGCAACATTGCTCGGCGGCCAACCAAACGCCCTGGGCTGAAAGGGAGTGCAGATGGGCTCCCCATCCGGAGAGACTTGCATCTGTAGTGAGCGTGACTCTTAGAGGTTCCTTGAACAGATGGCCCTTGTTGATAGAAGGTCTTGTCCACCATAGAAGAGAGGTGAGGACTCCTGGAGGGACCTTCACCACGATGTTGGAGTTGCTCTGACCAGAGCGTTGATACGGCAGAAGGAACCACTGCAACGATCTAGAATGCAAACGTGCCCATGGAATAATAGATATACAGGAAACTAGTTTCCCCAGTAGCTTGGATAAATCAAGTAAAGAGGCTTTACCAGACCGCCTAATGGACTTGACAGAAGTTTGTATGCTAACAAATCTATTGTGGGAAAGGAAAACCTTCTCCATCACCGAATCAATGACAGCTCCTAAATGGGCAATACGGGTGGAAGGGACAAGTTGACTCTTTTCCCAGTTAACAAAGAAACCGTGAGCCTGCAGCATCGAAAGGGTGATGGCAGTGTCACGTGTAGCCTGAGTTTGGCTGGGCAAAACAATCAAAATGTCATCAAGGTAACAATGAAGCCGGATTGGAAAATGCCTGAGGTGAGCCGCTAGAGCTGCTAGCACCTTAGTAAATGTCCTTGGGGCTGAAACAAGGCCAAAGGGAAGGGTCACATACTGAAAATGCTGATTATTATAACAAAACCTCAAGTATTTTGAATGCGAGGGGAGGATAGGGATATGGAGATAAGCCTCGGATAGATCTACTGAAGTCATCCAGTCTCCCTTTCTAATGCTCTGCAAAATGGATTGAAGGGTATGCATTTTAAATCTATGTCGGACAATATACCGATTAAGCCTCTTCAAATCCAAAATGGGCCTCCAGCCTCCAGAATGCTTAGGGACTAGAAAGAGGAGGGAGTAGAATCCCTCACCCCGCTGTGAGGCAGGTACGGGCTGGATTGCCCTAATATCTGCGAGATGTCTGATAGCTGATGACATGAGCTCCCGCTTGGTCGGGTCCCTGGAGAGGGGAGAAACCATGAAATGTTCCAGTGGTGAAGAATGAAACTGGAGAGAAAGACCGAATCTAACGGTGTCTCTGACCCAAATATCCGAAGTGGATGTTTCCCATTGGTCAGCAAAATGTCTAAGGCGACCGCCAATGGGATAGGAGGCGGGAGATCTATCTGGGTCTCCGGGACGCCCTATTTCCTGAACCTCTGAAGGGCCTCCTGTAGCTTCCTCCCCTCCTGCCTCTATCACCTGAGTCGCTTCTGTCTTGATAGGCCGGCCGAAAGGACGAGGCCTGATATCTAGGGGAGAAGGAATGTTGGATGAAGGGACGAAAGGAGCCCCTCCGAAATGGCTGGGACCCTCTGGCTTCTGGTTTACAAAAAAAGGAACAGTAGAAATTTCTTCTTATTACGCGTCTCCATAAATAACGGGTCTAAGGCAGGGCCGAAAAGCTTCCCTCCCGAGATGGGAGCTGAGGCTAGCTTGGATTTATTTCTGACATCTGCGTGCCATTGTCGGAGCCAGAGCAGCCGACGGGCAGCCACGTGTGAGGATATGGCCCGGGCCGAGAACTTCACGGAGTGAAAAGTGGCATCGGCCGCAAATTCAGCCGTGGCCGTGAGCTTGACGATGTCCTGCAGGGATGTGGTGTTGGAAGCGGGGACATGTTGCTTTAGTTGTTTAAGCCACCTTATGGAAGAGCGGGTAAAAAAGGAAGCAGCTGTGGTCGACTTTATGGCCCAGGCATCTGACTGATGCGCCCGCCGGAGCGCCAATTCCATACGTTTATCTTCAGGTTTAAGTGCCTCCAGGGCGTCAGTGGGATTGGAAGAAGAAGCCAATCTAATAATAGGGTCGTCTACCTCCGGAGTAGCCAGCAAGGCTGAGAACTCCGGATCGAGATTGAACAGCCTCTTATCCTGGTTAGAAGGGGCAGGAGAGGGGCCTGTCGATGCCAGTTGTCTTGCTACAAGATCGGAGAATATTGGGGGGGGGGGGTAGGAATTACCTCAGTCTCAATAATATGGAGTCTTCTTGACCCCCCAGGGCAGCTGGAGGCGGCTCAGAAGCAGATGGAGAAAGAAGACCTGAAATATTTTTAGCTTTAAATAATAAAGATTTAAACAACTGAGGTTTGAACAGGCCCACCATAGCCGGTTACTCAGGGGAAATGCCTTCGTCTTCAGACATTTCCTCCTCCATGGGGTCTAGTGTAAATAGGGGCTCTGAATAATGCAGTGACCCTCTATCGGAACCTTCTTCTTCTTCTATAGACTGAAAGTCCCCTTCCTCCTCCAACAGGGCCTCCACACCCTCCAGACATGGAACTTCCAATTAGAGAGGTACCTGTCCCGGCTGGGAAGCCGACCCGGCGATAGGTCTAGTAGGCGCGGATGTAATTCCGAGTGCCATCCCCTGAGGCTCCGTCCTTGAGAGTTGCTGCATGCCTTCAGCGATCCCTTGACGGATGGCGAGCTGCATCCACTCCTTGATACTGTCTGGGATAATAGAAGAAGCCGGGTCCTGGCGTAGGCCCGCTGAGGTTGGTGTAAAAGTGGCCTCGGGGGCATGAGGAGAATGGAGACTCCGTGTTGAACTACACCTGGAGGGGGAAGACTGTCCGAGAATGCACAGAAAGAGGAGGGGGAGCAGGAACTACAGAAGGCAAGTCCTTTGAACGTTTGCTAAATTCTTTTTCCAGAGCCTTATGACGTCTCAAGGCATCTCTTTGGGAGGCACTGGAGGAATCCTTGTCCTTTGCATGCAAATAGTGGGTCTTGGACTTGGCCTTTCAGGAAGGCCCACTCGGATTTCCCTCTGCCATGATACCAAGAATATAAGAGAGGCGGTTGGTGCGCCAAGGAGTTCGGCCTATCGCTCTAGTCGGTTTTCCTGAGGTTGGGCCACGTCCCCCTTTTGGAAAGGAGAGGGGAAAATTCCCTTAACTATCTACCTACTACTAACAGCACAAGAATAATCAAAGCAATTTTTTATTCTAGTATTTATTATATTTTTTAATTTTTTATTTTTTTAAAAAAAATTTTTTTATATATATATATAAAGGTGGGCGGAGCCCGAAGATAACTAAATTGAAAGAAAAACTCAATAAACAATTAGCTAAATAACAACTGCAAGAGGGGAAGCCAAATCCAACGCTGAGGCCAGAGAAAGGAACAATAACCCCTATATATATATATACAACTGAAATATCCACAGACAAAAAAACAGGGGTTTGAGAAGGCCTCCTAAGGCAGCCTCCCAGCGAACTTGGAAGGTACGTGCCTGCGTCTCTGGATAAGTTGCGGGCAATCAAAAACGGAACCAACTAGGCACAGGAAGGCAGCGGAGAATAACAGGGCCCGGAGCCACGGTATCCTCAATAAAATCAGGCTCCACGCGTCCTTTCACGCTGAGGGCCTACCAGCACCACGCAACTTTAACTGGTCAGTCAAAATGGCGCTGACCACGAGGCGTGCCTAAAATGGCCGCCCGTAGTGGCGCTAATAGTCCAGGGACGCACCAGCCCTTAAACGGGAAAAAGGCAAAAATAAAGAGCTGGGAGAAGAAGCAGAGCTTCCTCTGATTGCGTTGGTGGGGGGAAAGATGCAACAAATGATAAATAAAGCTGAACGAAGGGCCACTCCTGGGAGCGCAACTTAAAGGCTGGCAGAGGGAGAGGGGGGGGGCAAAGGCTCCGACTCCCTCTAACTCCCCCCTAAAGGCGAAAAAACTCGCTTAACAGAAATTTGGGACCACATAATTAAGGCAAGGAACAAGGATTAAAAGAAAGGCAAACCTGATACAAGAATTTTAAGCAAGAAATCTGAAACGGCCAAGACACGAATATAGCTGCCTGTCTGTCGAAGGCTGAGCTAAAACTGGGGGAACGCCTGCAGGAGTCACGTGGAGGAGGAGGGCGTTCCTTCAATTATAGCTCAGCCTGTATGACACGAGACTGGAGCACCTCCCAATCTCTGGATGCTCGCAGCAGTTCGACGGAGAAAGGGCTGGTCTGTCTGTGTGTATGAGGAGTAATCACTGGCCACATACTGCCCACAGGTGGTATTTATTGCACATCTGTATTGAAAAATACTTACAGCAAAAATACATATCACTCTGAAGGGTTTGTTACATATGTCAATTACAAATCATTGTTTATTTATAAGCCACACATCTTTTCGCGACTCTAGATAGTGTACAAGTTAAAAACCCCAAAGATATTAAAAATCCAGGGACTAAAACACTAATGCATAGATAAAATTCTTCTCCCTCACTGGGTACCCACTATTGGAAATAGCCAGGTTTTCAAGGCTGGATTAAAGAACAGGATGCTTGGAGCAATTTGAAACTCTGGAGGAATACTCTTCCAGATGGTGGGCACTATTAAAAAGACAGCAACTACACGATTCCCTCAAATAATACTTTTAAATGTTGGTAAACAGTACTTGGGGATCGTTATCCATTTATTTCTGTTTGTTTTTCTTAAATAATCAAGCAAAACAAATTATGATGTGGCATCAAACTTACATTCTTGATTTACTATATAAACAAAGATACATGACAGCAAAACCTGGTTTATGGCTTCACATTAAAATTTGTTGTTAGTTATTCTTATTTAAATGATGTAAAAAGGAATGTGCTGCAGGCAGCATGAACTAACAGCATTCACCACAGATAAATCAGGAACTGCAAGATCCTTGCATGAGAATGCAAACATTGAGAAAAGTCTCTACTGTAAGTAACATAATAGTTTGAATTATCAATATGAACCAATATGATCGAGAATATCTTATGACAATAACTAATTCACATTTTGTTTGTTATTTTAGATTAGCAGCAGACCTGAAACTACTTTAATGTCAACAAAAACTACTGGGATGAAAAGAGCCTTCAGGTCCAAGCAAAATCAATATGCCTAAACTGCCTTTTTAAGTTAAAAAAAAGTCCAATAAATTGTCTGCAGACAGAATGTGCTTTTGAACATTTAAAACTAAGTTTCTCCTGGGTCATATTAGTGGACTTGAACAACGGCAAAAAATACTGGACAAAAATACATATGTGGTTGGCAAAAGAAACAACAGATTGTGGTAATATGATTTCATGCATTTATCTGCTACATTGTTCTGAGATATAAGAAATAATTTCTGCTGTTACTTAAGTTAATTCCTGATAAATTGATATATCCTGAGCTGCCTGAAGCACAGGACAGTTTTTACACTGTCTTAATCTGAAAATATACTATAAAATAATGAAAACTATAATTTTTAGAAAAAAAAAATTCACATAAGATTTTTATTGCAGTTTCTTTTTAAATAGCAGCACTTCATTACAATTTAAACTGCTATAATAAAATATGACTTATTTAATGCAAGTAGTTTACTGACAAAATAGCTATCCATACTATTACGATAGATCAATTAATTTATATTATCAAAATCCAAGTTTATTAGTAAACTTACAAATCAAATCGCAGATTCTGTCTCTCCTCAAAAAAGTAATCCATTATAAATTTTCTTACAAAATCTGGGTTCAAAGTATTGTCAATTACTTCTGTTCTTCCAAACTATAAAAGAATATTTTAAAGAAAATACATCAGTATATAAATAACTTTCTGTATATGTACACCTCAAACAAAAATGTCAAATAAAAAAATATGAACATATGTGAACAAATTGTGGACTAGTTTAAAGGAGATAAAGGAGGAAATGAGATACTTTAATTAAAATGAAATACTGGTACAGAAATTTTCAGTCCTTACAGAACTAAATATTTTCAGAACTTATTCCCAAATATTATCTGATCTATGTAATATGTTAATATTATTCTTCTACTTAACACATCCAAAATGGACTACAAAGGATATAATAATAAGCCATTGTCCAATTTGCTTCAAATTATGCTTTTGTTAAATACTCAGATTTCATTAAGGAGCCATTTATCCCAGTCTGTCACTTTTTTATTATATAAGCCGTGAGTAGGTAAGATTTTTGGCTCTGCAGTCACTTCAAATGTTTGGATATAGCGCATGTACACAAACAAAATCACTTCCTACACTCATATGTATAACATCATTTCCATAAATATCCTACTCTTCTTCTGGGAGACAAAAAAGTCCTTTCTTTTGTCAGCAAAATTGGAAGGATTTTCAGCCCTTATCCAGAATGAAACAGGAAAGCGAAAAGTTTCCCTTTTTTCTTTCTAGGAAAGTCTAGTCTAACAAAGAGAAGGACTAAAGATGACATGATAGAAGTCTTTCAATATTTGTAGGGTGGTCACAGAGAATAGGAGGTCAAACTATTCTCCATAGAACCTGAGGGAGAGACAAGTAGTAATGGATGGAAGCTTATCCAAAAAAAAAATGATAATACCTAGAATTAAAGAGAGATTTTCTATCAGTGAGAACAATTGATCATTGGAATGGCTTGCCTCTACGGCTTGTGGGTGGTTCATATCTATAGGTTTTCAAGAAGAGATTGGACAACAATTTTTCCAGAATAATATAGGATCTCCTACTTGAGCAAGAGGTTTGACTAGAAGACCTCCAAGGTCCCTTCCAATTCTGTTATTCTGTAATTCTCCCAGCGAGTTAGTGCATCTTTATTGCTAATGACAACAAAGCATTAATTTATGCTCCATTAAGTTCCCATTTCTTTCCGGTGGAAAAAATAGTACTTCTTGGCCTGTTCACCTGACTGAAGGGAGCCTTCGACTATGTGAAACTGTTATATACAATCATTTGGGTGTTCATTTATAACATACGCCATGATCATTTTTTCTTCTGTTGTAATCTCAAAAAAGAATTGAACCTAGTATATAAAAAGGCAATGCAATGCACCAATAACTGTATCTTAAGTATGCCTGAAATACAACACATGCATGCTTGTTTCCAATTTAAAGTTTTCAAAGGCTTTTTATAAATATCAGAGCCAAAATCATTATTTGATTATATTTTTATTTAATTCCGCACAATTGAAAAGAGGTAACAAACAATGAAGTATCATAACAAGTTTCTTATTTTTCATATACAACCACTTGTATCCTAGCAAGTAGTTTTACATGAAATATGTATGTTCATATATATGTATATGTTCAAATATGTATGTTCATATATATGTTCATATGCATATTCAATGCGTATGGGACAAGAGTAAGTTTCTGCATTACTTGATTTCAGAAGAACACACAAAAAAGGAATTGACAGTACAGGTAATCCTTGAAGAACAATTGGGATCAGAATTTCTGTTGCTAACCAGAGCTGGAAGAGATCTTGTAGGTCATCTAGTCCAACCCCCCGCCCAAGCGGGAGACCCTACACCATTTCTGACAAATGGCAGTCCAATTCTTGAAAAGTCTGAAGTGATGGCGCCCCCACAACTTTCGAGGGCAACTTCTGTTCCATTGGTTGATTGTTCTCATTGTCAGAAAGTTTCTCCTTATTTCCAGGTTAAATCTCTCCTTGTTCAGTTTCCATCCATTATTCCTTGTCTGGCCTACAGGAGCTTTAGAAAATAGTTTGACCGCTTCCTCCCTGTGGCAGCCCCTCAGATATTGGAAGACTGCTCTCCTGTGTCTCCTGGTCCTTCTCTTCCCTAGACTAGCCAGGTCCAGTTCCTGCAACCATTCATGGTTGCTTTTCTCTGTACTTTATCTAGAATCTCAACATCTTTTTTATAATGTGGTGAACAAAACTGGATGCAGTACTCTAGGTGTGGTCTTACTAAGGCTTTATAGAGTGGTATTAGTACCTCACTTGATCTTGGTGGTTGTTAAGTGAGTTGCTCCTGATTTTACAATATTTTTGCCATTAAGCAAATCTGGCTTGTCCCACTTATTTTACTTATTGGAAGCCAGCTGGGAAAGTCACGAATGTCAATCACAGTATCCCAGGATCTTGCAACTGTGAATAAATGCCAGTTGCTAAGTGCCTGAATATTGATCACATGACCTTGAGAATGTTGCAAGAGTTGAAAGTGCAAGGAACTACCTATAACCAAATAAATGAACTGCAGATATATCAGTTTATATATATGTATGTGTATGTATAGGCATGTGTGTGTGTAGCATATGTTTATGTGTGTTATGTATGTATATGGGTTGATATATACTTTCCTTTGAGAATAGGCAACACAATTTCATTTTTAATGTGTGCCTGAGTGCTCACAGTAAAAAATGACAGTAAAGGTTATCTTATAACAGTTTTCTCAGTGAGCCAAAGAAACTGATATATCTGCAATTCATGATTTGGTTACAGGTAGTCCTTAATTAACAACCATTTATTTAGTGACCATCTGAAGTTTATATATATATGTATGTACATATGTATGTATGTATGTATGTATGTATGTATGTATGGCATTCAACTTTGTTCGGGTATTTTCCCACGTCATTGTAGTTGTGCTTTTAAAGTAGCAACGTTTCAGCAGAATCTCATCTGCCATCATCAGGCTTCTGTATAGTGTTCATCTGTGAGTCAGACTTTTACAGTGGTTTCAGATTTAAATTTGGGGCAGCCTATTGCTGTGCCAGAATGGTTTTTTCTTCTTCCTGATTGGTTGGGAGTCTTGGTCTATGATTATTGGTCTTGGGGTTTGCTGTGTTCTGCTTGATTGGTGTTTCTAATATCTTCTGTCTGTTTTTTGGCTCTTTTTGTATCTTGATTGGCTGGCAACAATGTGTTACTTTATTGGAGGCCTTTACTGCAGCTTGGCTCCGGATAAATGGAGGCTATCATTAGTTAGAAAGCTGAATGCCATACATGTAAGTACCCGCGAAAACTTAAGAAAACATGTCTGTATGTCTGTATGTCTGTATGTATGTATGGCATTCAGCTTTGTTCGGGTATTTTCCTACGTCATTGTAGTTGTGCTTTTAAAGTTGTAGCAACATTTCGGCAGAATCTCATCTGCCATCATCAGGCTTCTGTATTGTGTTCGTCTGTGAGTCAGACTTTTACAGTGGTTTCAGATTTAAATTTGGGGCAGCCTATTACTGTGCCAGAATGGTTTTTTTCTTCATCCTGATTGGTTGGGAGTCTTGGTCTGTGTTTATTGGTCTTGGAGTTTGCTGTGTTCTGCTTGATTGGTGTTTCTAATATCCTGTCTGTTTTGTGGCTTTTTTGTGTCTTGATTGGCTGGCAACATTGTGTTCCTGTATTGGAGGCTTTTAGTGCAGCTTGGCTCCAGGTAAATGGACGGTTATCATTAGTTAGGAAGCTGGGTTTCATCTGGGTGCCTGGTTGGGGTGTGTTTGAGCTGGAGGTATCAGGGGGGATCTGTTTGTGCCCAGGTGTTTGCCTGGCTTGTGGTGTGAAGATTTGTTTGTTTGTGAGTGCAGGCTTCCAAATAATTGACAGTCTGGTGGAATTATCTCTTCTATTCATGCTTTCAGGTCTTTTTTAAATCTCTATGGCTTCTCTGATAATTCTGACACATACACACACATATATATACACATACATACACACACACACACACACACAATTTACAAATGTGGAATCTCGCTCTCCTTTGGGGAGGAGTGAGATACAAGCTTCCAGTGATACAATAGGTATTTTTATACCTTTTCTCAAGCCTACCCCTGTTCCCCCCACCCTATATTCTCATTAGTCAAGATCAGGGATGGGTAAGGGTCTGTTTTTAATAATGTCCATCATACTTGTTATTCCCCTTCTAATTCCAGGAATATACATAATACTTGACATAATCTACATCCTTTGACATTATTTATTTCTAAATTAAAACTAATCATGGTGACCCTCCAAAAAGCCCATATGTCCTGCCAGAAAGTCTTATATCCCCTGCCAAAATATGTTCTTGCAAAATTGAAAACAAACATGTTTTCGTGAAAATAGAAACTTTTATATAACTCCAGCTTAGTTCATTTGAAGGGTAAATATGGAGTAGGTATTGCTATGTATTTTTAAAGGAATACTTATCTTACATATCATATTAACAAAGAGAAATACTAAGTGTGACATGATAGTTTTCTGGTACTTTAGGTTTGTCACAAAGAAAAGTTCAACTTATTCTCCAAAGCACCAGAGTGCAGGACAAGAAAGTAATTGGTGGAAACTTAAAGAGCGATACAGCTTAGAACTAAGGAGAAATTTCCTGACAGTGAGAGCAATTAACCAACTAAACAGCTTGCCACCTGGAGTTGTGCAGGTTTTCAATAATAGACTGGACAACTATTTGACTGGCATTGCTTCTCCTGCCTTCCTGCTTAAGTTCAACTAGAGGACCTCCAAGGTCACTTCCAATTCTATGATTCTATGTTCTATTGGCAGCTATTTCAAACAGCAAACCAATTGCCAGGACCACAAACTGCAGAGAGCATCATATCCTGGTGGGAATCCCGCTTAAAGTTTTGCCTGGACTCGGTAGCAGCTAGAAAAGGACCACACCACATTACAACTAATGCAAGAATATCTGGAACAAGGCAAAGGTTGTATGGTACTTGATAGATTTTGAGTCTGTTGTTTGAACTGAGTGTTAGAGACTGATTATGAAGGATTCAAGACATTTACATGGCAACATCAACTTTCAAAACCTAGAAGGATATAGAGTTTAACCCAAAGCAATTATTGGGGAAGTTGCATTTGTGTAGATTTGCTATGCTGGTCCTTGCCAGTTCTCGGAAAGCAAGAAATTATCATACCAGTACATATTACTTTTATATGACAGTACTCAATTGCTATACATAATTTACCTCTCTCCATTCTTTATTTCCCATCCCTTGGGTGTACAAAACACAAACTGTAGAAGAGAAAAAAAAACAGGCAATAAATATAAAAAATGTATGTAAATTAACATTCCATTAGACTAATATTTAATCTGTAATATTAGGCAGATTTTAAAACTATATAACACAAATTATATTTAAGAGTTAATGAACTGAAATTAATATCTGGAATTTGAATATATATTTGTATGTGGTGTTTTGTTTATTTTTAAAAAATATATAACAGATAATTGTATTTTTTAAAAATAGGCATTTGAGTCAGAGTTAAATGTATACTAAAAACACTCAAATTTACCATTAATATCCATTCCTGTTAATTTACACCTGACTATACAACTCACAGGCTGTATGCCTCCCCAAGGAAGAGCCCACAGAGAGAACAAAGACCCCTCCTCAGATTTCACAGAAAAAGAAGATTTATTTTAGAAAATTCAAAGTTCAACATTTGTCCATTGCACTAGGAGATAAAGGGGGAGAGGAATAATTTTTTTTTTATTTTATCACTTCCACACCACATATGGCCGACTACAGTCAGCCATAAAAACTATTGCCAATCCCACCTTACATCACATTTTTAAAGTGTCATTTTAACTATAAAAATGTAATATATTTTATTGTACAACAGTAAAGGAAATATACTTAATTGGAAAACAGTGGGTATATTAATTTTAAGGCTGAGTGTAATAGAATTCATGTTTCTACTGAGATTTGTCCCTTGACAAGCTTGTCTATTTTTAACGTCTTGAATGTCATATATTAAAAATAAAAAAAATGTTTAATAGCCACTTTATCAGTTTTTGGAAACAAAAGACAAAATAGGCCCTGGAAAAACAGGCACAAAATATCTACATTTTTTTTCAAGCTTTCAGATCTCTAAACACAGCCTACTTCAAAACTGCATTCAAATAGGTGTTCAATTAATCAACATTTGGCTTTTAAATTCCTACACTAAAATTCAACAGTACATTTGGTGGAAGGGGTATCTAAAATTATATCATTGTAATGTACATTATTTATGCAAATGTACATTATGTACATTATTTGCATAATTATGCAATTCATTTTAATGTAATTTTTTTATCAATGTGTTATTTGCACAACTGCATGATTATGCAAACATACATTGAAACAAATTACATAAATTATGTCAATTGTCTGAACTGCTTTGAAAATAACACTTTGCTCACTATGTGGGGTAAAGCCTGAGATACAATTCTGCCCGTTACACCTGATGTCTCCTAAATAGAGTTTTACCTGCTTTATGAAGATATTAGATTTTTATATTCTCTTTCTAAAGCCTATCATGAAGAAGCTTTGCAAGATGCTATATTATTATTATTATTATTATTATTATTATTATTATTATTATTATTATTATTTTGCTTCTTATATAGAAGGACAATTTGAATTAGCTGCAAAGGAAACTCATATTTTATGCAAATAGTTTAATTTTAAAAAATCTATATTTTACTTGGGTCATGTGATACAAAACAAAATTTGAATTGGGGTCTCATTACTTTGTTCTCTGCCAATTCTTGTGAATTTAGAAATAAGGACAAGAATATTTGTTGTATAGAATAAAGTTTTGTAGATCTCTCTCTCTCTTTTTTTTTTTTACAATATTAGGGTAAGGAGAAACTTGCAAAAGAAATAGTATATCTCATTTTCACTATTCTGGAGTACTACAGTATACATAAGAAAGGATCTTTAACTTTTTAGCCAGTTCCTTGAATACTCAAACTAAACAAAGAAAAGCTAAACTAGTAGCTAAAATGATGTTAACAATATAGTGAGATATGATAAGGAAACAACGGTAAATTTACAATTTCATTTCTTCATTGTTTTATTCCAAAAGGGAAATATCAAAATAATACTTACTTGGATCAGATTTTGAAAATGTATCTCTATCCAAAAGGTTCCTATTAATAAAACAAAATAAAATTATATTTTTATTAAAAACATTTTACTCAAACTGCATAAGACTGGAGGCTTTTAAGAAGAGACTGGATAACCATTTATCAGAAATAGTATAAGTCTTCTGAGAGAGCAGGGGGTTGGACTAGATCAGTGGTCCCCCACCTTTCTGGTTTGGTGGACCAGCAGTGAGGGAGAAGGGATGGTTTCATGTGAGTGGCAGTTGTCTGTGTGGCCCTTGCAAAAGTGGAGCTGCAAGCGCATGCTCAACCACCACTTGCATAGCCTGGTTCTGAACGGATCATGACCCGGAGGTTGGAAATGCTTGGACTAGATGACCTTCAAGGTACCTTCCAACTCTGTTACTATTACAAAGAGGAGCTGTTTTACATCCATATCCAGAAAAGTAGAATGGAAGTATCATGCCTGTAAGGGTTAAAATAAAGGCATAACACACTTAAATTGTAGCTACCGTATGGCAGTTGGATAATGATGTGGCCTCTTGTTGAGAAGGTATATGCTTGAGGCATGTAGCAATGGTAGGAAAGTGGGTACTCTTCTATTGTTGCCCCTATGAATTGAATAATGCACAACGGAATCATGGAAACTGATGCACTGTAGGAATTGAAATACTTGAAATGTAGTGAGATCGCTCAGCGCATGTATAAATGCTATGAACCAATAATTTAGAAGAGATGCCAAATAAGTAGCTGGAGGTGGAAAAACAGAGCAATAGATGCCATACATTTATTTTAAACAACTTTGAAAAGACACACAGTTAGGCATTAAAGTGGTAAATGTATCTGAAATGAGGGAAGAGGCATCCTTGAGATAGAACCAGTCCTTTCAGTGAGGTTCTCCTGTTCTGTGGTAACTTGCAACTGTGGGTGAACAGCAATTGGCAAGTTAAATCTCCTTGCTGCCCTCCCCTTCTGTTTTGCTATAAACCTTTCTTCTTTCCACACCAGTTATGTGGGGAAGCAGGAGAGGACAGAGGGGAAAACATCTCCCAATGGGGGTCTGGCTCAATCCAAAAACAAAACAAAACAAAACTGAAACAAAAACTTTGGGAGTTAGTTCAAGCAAGCAGAAATGGCTGATACAAGGCAACAGATCAATCCCAGGATTGAGACAAAAATCAAGAGTATTAAAAATGTGGAAAAAGAATAAGCTTACACACTTTTTAAACTGTAGTTGTAAGTCATGGAAGTGAACATCCAGGATATAATCTAATATTAAACTATAATATTTGACATTAAATTAACAGAAACATAGAAACAGAATCATAGGGCTGGAAGTGACTTTGAAGTTCTCTAATCCAGTCCCATGTTCAAGGGACAAGACCATCCTGGACAAATGGATGTACAATTTTTTTCTTGAAACCCTCCAGCAACGGAGCACCCACAATTCCGGGAGATGAGCTGTCCTATTAGTCAATTGTTTCTACTGTCAGAAAATTTCTCCTTAATTCCTGGTTGGATCTCTCTTTCCAAATTCCACCCATTACTTTTTGTTCTACCCTCAGGTACTTTGAAAAACAAGTTGTTCCCTCTTCTCTGAGACTGCTCTTCAAGACAGTATTCTTCCAGTATCATGTCATCCCTAAACCTTTTCTTCTTTAGGCTAGATATAACAAGTTCCCTTAACTGTTTATCATATGCTTTAGCCTCCAGAACTTTTATCAACTTTGGGTTAGGGCACACTCCTTCTAGTATCTCAGCATCTTTTTTTCTCTCCAATTGGATGAAAATTTATCAAAGAGATCCAACTTAGAACTAAGAAGAAATTTCCTGACAGTGAAAACAATTAATCAGCAGAACAAGTTCCTCCTGCTGAAAAGAGTAGGATCTTACTTTTCTCATAACTCAACTGCATATTGCTTGATAGGTGCAATGCTTCTGAATCTTGACTCTATCTTTCAAAGCTTTAGCAATTCCCCTCAGGTTTATCCCCTTATCTAGTTTTTTTTTATAAAGAAGTTGAATGGGGGGGGGCAAGAAAGAACCTTGAGGTACCCCACTGCATGCTTCCCTCCTTGTAGATGTAGTTCAATTCACACTGTGAATCCATCTGGTGATGGTGCTGATATAGGTTGTGATCTACTTTGACAAATGCCTTATTGAAGAGTCCATGCATTCTATATTCACCGCATTTCCTTGATTCAGTAATTTAGTCATTTGTCAAAAAAGGTAATAAGATTTGTTTAGCATGATCTGTTTTTAACAAATCCATTGCTAACTTCTAGTAATTGCCTTGTTCAAATCCTATGCTTGATTATCTTTCCTGGATTTTCCCAGGTTTTAATGTCAAACTGATTGATCTGTGGTTTCCTGGTTCCACATGTTCTCCTTTTTTAAAATTGGAGAATCACATCTGCCCATTTCGAGTCCTCTGTTAGTTCCCCCATGGTCCAGGACCGCAGAAAGATTTTCTTCAGTGATTCAGAGATCACATCTGCCAGCTCCATTAGAACCCTGAGATGTTAACCATCTGGTCCTGGAGATTTGAATTTGTCTAGAGTGGATAGATGTCCTCTTACTAATTTGTTTGCCTCTTTTGAACTGCTGTTCTATGTCTGCTGCTTTTGATTATTGGACCTTTCCCCCCCTTTGTGACAAATGCAAACAAGAAATTAAGTAGTTCCACTTTCTCCTTGCTGCCTGCTGCCATCTTATGATTTTCTCACATTAGTGAACTGATGATCATTTCCTTGAGTTTCTTCTTCTTATTTACATACTAAAAGAAACTTTTTTTGTGTTATTTTTGGCATTTGTTGCAAGTCTAGGTTAATTCTGTGCCTTAGTTTTCCTGACATCATCCTTGTAGATTTGAGCTATTTGTTGGTATTCTGTTCTAGTTATGTGCCCCTCATTTTATTTTTTTTATACTTGTTCTTTTTGTCCCTCGGTTTCTTAGATAGTTCTTTGTGCAACCATGCTGGTTTCATCTTGTGTCTCTTTTTTCCCCTCTGTTGTATTGTGTTTGATTGTTTTTTTTATAACCTCATTTTCAGTGTCTCCCAAACATCCTGAATTGTTTACCCTTTTGTCATGTCCGCAAAAAGACGCCAGGAGTCGGTGACTTCGTACAATGCTCTTTATTTCAAAGATTGGAACCGAACTGGCGAAAAGAAAAAAGCCCGCGGCTTTTATTCTTTTCGCCGCGGCGGCCGCGGCCAATGGCAGCATTTCGAGTCTCCCGCGCTTTGAGCGAGCCAATCGCGGGAGACTCAACGAGCCAATCGGCGCGGCTCGCCTGACCAATTAGAAAGCCCCGCGCTTTGGCCAATCAAAGCGCGGGGATTTCGAGTATGTAAATGAGGACAGAACACCCCTCCCCTCTTGGTTCAGTCCTTACGTTGCGTAGTCACGTAGGTAGGCGGGGCTCCGTCTAGTCCTACTTGACCTGCGCAACTCAGTCGTAAGCTGGATCCCGGCTGGAGCAGTCGGGTTTTTGGTTGCTCTTGCTTCTGTGCGAACCGGCTGGTTGATCGGGCCGGTTCCTTCTCCATGGCTCCCACCTGGGCCTTCCGGGTTGGTTGAGCTACGGGTTTCGCCGCTCCCGCTCGGTCTTTCCAGGTCGGTCGAGCTGGCTTGGCAGTTTTTTTCCGGCGAGGGGTCGCGATGGCTGCGTCTCGGTAAGTACTGCTGGTTTATTTTTTCTTGCGCTTGGTTATTCGGGTATTCCCTCCCCCCTTGGTTTGCGTTTTGGGAGGTGGGTTCTCTTGCTGTCCTAGACCTGAGTTGGTCAATGTGTCGTTTCCATGCTCGTCCGTCTGTGGTTTGGAGCCAGTACGAGCGTGGGCCTGTAATTTGGGTGATGACGGCTGGGATCCATAGGGAGTCCCCCGTCAGGTTTTTCGCATACACGAGGTCCCCGGGTACGAACATTCGGTATTTTGTACTTGAGTCTGGGGGCCGCTCCGGGTTATATGTTGGGTGTAACCTGTCGAGTGGGGACCTCAGCTTTCTACCCATTAGCAATTCGGCTGGGCTCTTGTTGGTAGTGGTGTTCGGGGTTATGTGTTGTATAAAGAGGAGTCTGTTAATTTTGTCTTGGATCTCCCCGTGGTCCATTTTCCAGATGGTTTTTTTGGTAAATTGAACCATCCGTTCCGCCCTACCGTTCGCCGCCGGATGCGCCGGTGCTGTTAGTGCGTGGTGGATGCCCCTTTCCGCCAGGAACTTCTCGAAGTCTAGGGAGGTAAACTGGGGCCCGTTGTCGGAGACGACGACGTCTGGGAGGCCGTGTGTTGCAAAGAGTTTGCAAAGTTGTTTGATCACGGCCTCCGTGGTTGTTGTCTTCATGTCGCTTACCTCCAACCAGTTGGAGTAAGCGTCAACTGTTATGAGGAAGGTATGTCCATTCGTGGGTCCAGCAAAATCCAAATGGAAACACCCCCTTGGTGTTTCCCACTCCAGGATGGGCGCTGTGGGTGGGCTGGGTCTAGTCTCCTGGCATCGCTGGCACCTAGCTACCCAGGCCTCTATCTGCTTGTCCATCCCTGGCCACCAAGCGTAACTTCTGGCCAGGGCTTTAGTTCTTACAATGCCAGGGTGCCCCTCATGCAACATTTCTAAGACCTTCCCCTGTAGTCTGTCCGGAATGACCACCCTGTCACCCCATAAGATGCACCCCTTAAGCAGCGAGAGTTCGGTTTGGCGGTTCCGAAATGTCTTGACGGACTCGTCGTTGTCCTTTTCCGGCCACCCTTTTTCCACCCAATGCAAAATCCGCGCCAGACGCCTGTCTTTAATAGTTTCCCGGGCAATGTCTGACACGGTTATGGGTAGGTTGGGTAGGGTCTCGATGCTGAGGGTGGTCGTCGTTGGTGCTGGGTCAGGGTCGGAGTCCGGTAACGGCGAGCGGCTCAAAGCGTCCGCATGTGAAATCTTCTTACCCGGTCTGTGTATAAGTTCGTAGCTGTAGGCCGCCAGGAACTCGGACCACCTTGTCATCCGGGGAGACAGAATGTTCGGGGTGGCCCGATTTCCTGCAAGGATGCCCAGCAACGGCTTATGGTCTGTTATAATGGTGAAAGGGCGGCCGTAGAGATATTCGTGGAACCGTTTTATGGCGGCAACTATAGCCAAAGCCTCTTTGTCCAGTTGGCTATAGTTCCGCTCTGGTTTGGTTAGGGTCCTTGAAAAGAACGCGATGGGTGCTTCTTTTCTGTCAGGAAGGGTATGGCTGAGGACAGCGCCGATGCCGAAAGGTGATGCGTCGCAAGTGACGGCCAGGGGCAGGGTTTCATTGAACTGAATCAGGATGGCGTCGGAGGTGAGGAGGTCTTTAGTTTTTTGGAAGGCGGCTTGCTCCCGTTTCCCCCAAGTCCAGGTTGCCGCCTTATCCAGGAGCCTATGCAAAGGCTCCGCCGCCGTTGCCTTTTGGGGTAGGAAAACATTATAAAAGTTCAGTAACCCCAAGAATGCTTGTAGTTCAGTTTTTGATTTAGGGGTGGGGGCCTCTTTGATAGCTTTGACTTTTTTACTTGTGGGGTGAATGCCGTGCCGGTCTAGGAGATAGCCCAAGAATTCCACTCGTTCCGTGCACAGTTGGCATTTCTCCCTTTTTACTTTAAGTCCCGTTACTTTAAATTTAGTTAGGACCTCTCTGAGTCGGCTTTCTAATTCGGCTTCGTTTGGCGCCGCCACTAGAACGTCATCGAAATAGGGCACCACCCCCTTGATGCCCTGCAGCAACCGCTCCATCAGGCTCTGAAACATGCCTGGTGCCACGCTGACTCCGAATTGGAGTCGGTTGCACCTGAAAGCCCCCCGGTGGGTAACGATGATCTGGGCTTCCGCCGTTTGCTCGTCGACCGGCAACTGTTGGTATGCCTGGGCGAGATCGAGCTTGGCAAAGACCCTGCCCCCTCCCAGTGAGTGCAGTAGGTGTTGCACGATTGGGACGGGGTAGGCGCTTTGTTGCAGCGCGCCATTTAGGGTGGCCTTATAGTCCCCACAGATCCTCACCGACCCGTCTGGCTTGACCGGGGTCACTATGGGGGTCTCCCACCGGGCATGGTCTATGGGCTGCAATACCCCCTGTTTGACGAGCTTGTCAATTTGCTCGTCTATCTTAGGTTTTAGGGCGAATGGCACCCGCCTAGGTTTTAGTCGTTTGGGGGGGACGCTAGGGTCTAGGTCAAACGAGATAAGGGGCCCCTGGTACTTGCCCAGGCTTCCGTCGAAGACTTCTCGGAACTCCTGGGCTAGTCGTTGTTCCCAACCGTCGTCGGTGACGTGGTTGACTCCCGTGAGAGTGATGTCGAGCGGGGCGAACCATTGTAGTCCCAGCAGGCTTGGGCGGTCGCGATCGACGATTGTGAGGGGGAGTTGTTCGGTGTGCCCCTTATATGTCACGTTAAAGTTTTTGGTGCCCACTACCGGGACGCGGTTTCCCTGGTAGTCTTTTACGATAAGTCTTTGGGCGTCTATGTTCCTCCTTTGGAGGGTAGGCACTAACCGTTTTATCTCGTGCCATGCAATCATGGAGAGGTAGGACCCGGAGTCTACCTCCATTTTGCATGGCTGGCCCTCGATGTGAACCTCGACGTGGACTTTTCGGGCGCCGT
Source organism: Hydrophis major (assembly GCA_033807585.1). Classification (NCBI taxonomy): domain Eukaryota; kingdom Metazoa; phylum Chordata; class Lepidosauria; order Squamata; family Elapidae; genus Hydrophis; species Hydrophis major. The sequence goes on from CM066331.1 coordinate 143,112,282, forward strand.
CGGAGATGGCGTGGCCGATGGTTACCGTCTGGTGGGTCTCCTCTCTCCGCCGGTTGTCGCCGCCTCTCGAGGATCGTCCGATCCGGTCCCATCGGCTGTCCGAGTGGCGATCTCTGGGCCGGGGCGGTGGGCTTTCCCTTCTCTGGTCGTGTTGGTCCCATCGAGGTGGACTGCGAGTTTTCTTCTGGTGGCAAACCCGGGCGATGTGCCCCTTTTTTTCGCAATGCCGGCAGATGGAATCAAAAAACCGGCATTCTGACCTGGGATGGTCGCCGCCGCAACCGGCACAGTTGGTCCTCGACCTACGACCTCTGCGGTTCCGTTGGTCGCGCCCCGTCTGCAATCGATGTATGTCTTCTTCGTCTTCGGACGTGCTGGATGCAGAATGGAAATCGCCGTGGTGTGTGGTTGTTTCGGTTTTTTGTTCGGTCGACCTTGCCGGGTTGTTGTTTCCGCCGCGGTCCTTCGCGTCTAGTTTGCGCATGCTGTCGGCGGAAGTACGGGTTGCTTCTGCGGCTGCGGTGAGGGCGTCTGCTAAATTGATGTCGCCCTTAGCCATCAGCCGGCTGTGGAGCGCGGGGTCCCACAGGCCGAGCACGAATCGGTCTCTCAGGAGATTGTTTAGGCTGTCAAATTCGCAGAGCCCCCCTAGGCGCCGCAGCTCGGCGACGAAGTCGCTCAATTTTTCACCCGGTCTCTGGTCCCGCCGGTAGAATTCGTTGCGCCGGATCAGGATGGGGACCTCGGGAGCGTAATGTCGCCGAAGGATAGGTTCGAGGACGTCCCAATCCATGGCGGTTGCGTCGGCGGGCTTGGCCAATGCTTTGGCCATCTGGAAAACTTCGGTTCCGCAATGGGTGAGGAAGACGGCGCGTTTTAGCGGGCCCGAGGCGTCCTTCATGCCGGTGCACTCGAGGTACATGCGGAAACAGTCGGAGAACGATTCCCAGTCCTCGGTGGCGGGGTTGAAGGGGGAGGGCGGTGCGATTTTCGCCATCTCGGTGCTAAGTCTGGCTTCCGTCGGACACGGGGTTCGGTTCAGGGTCTGGATCCCACCCTCGTCGCCAGTGTCGTGTCCGCAAAAAGACGCCAGGAGTCGGTGACTTCGTAAATGCTCTTTATTTCAAAGATTGGAACCGAACCGGCGAAAAGAAAAAAGCCCGCGGCTTTTATTCTTTTCGCCGCGGCGGCCGCGGCCAATGGCAGCATTTCGAGTCTCCCGCGCTTTGAGCGAGCCAATCGCGGGAGACTCTTAACGAGCCAATCGGCGCGGCTCGCCTGACCAATTAGAAAGCCCCGCCCTTTGGCCAATCAAAGCGCGGGGATTTCGAGTATGTAAATGAGGACAGAACACTTTACAATTTCCATCCTAATTTCTTAGTTTGTTGAAGTCCGCTTTCTTGAAATCTAAAACAATGGATTGATTTTGTTCAATTACCTGTGCCTACATTATGTTGAATTCTAATATGACATAGTGACTCTTCCCCCCAAGTTCCTACAACTTCTACCCCTTCAATCATTACATCCCTAATAGTAAAAATGAAGTCCAGGATAGCTGACCCTCTATTCCCTTCTCTACCTTTTGGTTGACAAAATTGTCAACTAAACATGTTTGATCTCCCAATTAGCGCAGAATTTATCTCCCAGTTGATGTAGCTGTTTGATGGGGCAGAAAATGTCCATTGTTGGCCACTTCAAGATTCAAGCTTCCCTCTTGTGGATAGGGCATACTACCATTTCCTTCAAGGATGATGATTCCCCGTTCTCAAAGAATTCACCACTTTCGCAATCAAATCTATATCTCCTTCTTGGCAATTTGATTAGGTTAAAAGAGACAAGAATCCAATTCATGTAAAATACTGCCCATTCATCAGAATCCACAATTTCAAATAAATCTCTCGTTGGAAGATGTCCCCCTTAATTGAATTTTGACTAACCATCATCTAATTGATAAAATTATGAATGATTTTCCTTCCTGAAATATCTAGCAAAAAGGTCACAGAAGCTGGCCAATAATTCATTTTGTCACCATTCATCAATAGGGTTATTTCTCTTTAAACAGTGTTACTGAATGGTATTTTGCAATCATGAAAAGAACATAAATATGGATGCTTGTCACTCTTACTGTCATAGTATATAGTCAAACCTAACTTTTCTGTAACTTTTCCAGCTTTCCAGAAAGCCTTAAAAATCTGGTTCTTCACCCTAAGAATTGAATGGGGTGACTGTAAGTGTTCATGTACTAAATGTTGTTTAAGAAGCTGGGATTTTATTTATTTTATCTTGGACATTGGTTTTATTTTGTTTTTTATTATAGTTTTTTGTGAGCTGCCCAGGGCTGTGGCCCATGATGGGCAGCCATTTTAAAAAATAAAAGTAAATATTGATTTATATCTATGTTTATCCATAATTATATTCACATCTTTTACTAGCATTGCTTTAGGTGTTTTTGTGTCATTTATCTCCTACAGCAAGTAAATAAATTAAGTATAATACTTATATTAATGAAAAGGAGAGACTACTGGGAGTAAACCTGTCTAACGCTTTTTTCAACTTACATTTTGAACCATAAGACTTTGAACACAATACAATACAATTTTCTTCTAAGTAATTGTATTGTAATTTTTTGATATGATCCTCTCAGGACTATCTCATGTGTCAAACATTTTAAGCAATAAAGATGTTTGGCTATTTATTCAACCTCTACAGCTACCCAACTTGCAAACCACCCTAAGCATAGGCAGCTCACAAATTCAAAATACGTAAATTTAAAAATTACAAATTTAAAGTCAATCATAAAAACAATACTAATCAAAAGCAAATAACAGATTGATAGCTGAGGACACCAGCCAGCATACGATATACACACTGCTCATGGCAACAGATAGGTATTTAGCGTCTTACAAAAGCCAATAGGCCAGGCACTACAACAGACAATGCATACTTCCAGGTTTCACAAAATTTCTTATGTGCTGCATAGCAAATTAACATGCAGCTTCAGAAAAAAAGTGCCACGGATTTATAATGTAGGCTTTCATTTTTAACCACCTTTACTATTTACTCAGGATATTCTATCAAGAACAGAGATAGATAATGTGCCCATCAATTCAAGCAATATTTAAGAACTATTTGAGAAAATAATTTTCTTATCTACTTGAGAAAATTGTGCAAAAGAAAGAACGGAAAAACCCAGTTCCACTTAAATATGCAAGTCCTATTCAGAAATGTATTATGGCTGAGAATGACATTTGTGAGAAGCCTTCCTCTACTATCTGCATATTTCCATAATCAAGCTTTTGCTTTTTCTCTCAGTTCCCTGAGGCTGCTACACAGCAGCTTAAGAAACAAAGAATACCACTAGGAAAAGGCTGTTGCATGAGGGTATTGTATGAATACATCCCATAAAACATTGGCATATATATGGAAATCCTTATTTTGTAATATAAAAATAATAGTCCACGATCATGCAAATGCTTTATAGCTACATGGGAATGAAAATCAGTAAGGTAAAATTTATTCAGTAAGGTAAAATGTATTCAAAGGACTGAAAATTCACCCACTGAGTTGAAATGATGGTCATTAAGCTAAATGACGAGATTAGAACTTGCAAAAGATGGGGAAGGATTTAGATTAAAGGGCTAACAAATACATTCAACAAGTGGGAACCTGGCTTTACTAAAGAACACTTTTTCATAGATAACCCAAAAATTGTGTTGAGTATATATTCAACAGCTATTCCACTTCCAGAGAGAGCTATCAAATTTATCCTGAGTAAAACTGCAATTTCGGTAAAATAGGAAAACTGACAAATATGCAATAGATATTCAGTCTAATGCATATAATCTGCAAGAAAGAAAAATAAGAAAAATAAAACCAGTTTTGATACAATAAAGACAAGATAAAATCTATGCCAAGGATTTCTCAGTGCCAGTTTGTGACTTCATGGTTTGTATGCCAAATAAGTACGTTATTCATGAGTCACATTTATTCACATTTAACTTCACAATGTGAAAAGTGATAGTGAATACAATAAAATGTATGGGAGTTGGGATGGGAAAAATGCTATTATTAATCCATTGTTATCCTAAACCACTTCGACCAGCAGCCAAGTTGTCCACCTGCTAAAGTAAGGGGTTAATTAAAATAGTCTAAGAAACATAGACTTCACAAGATTACCAAATGCCTTGGGATAATTTTCAAAAGGACAGGCTGAGCAACTACAGTGAGGCTTATTCTTGTTATCAAATGACAATGTAAAATGAATCCTTGATATTATAACTTCGGATTATTTTCATTAGGGTTTCATTATTAAAGTTCAGAGGATCCATGAAGAATTAATCAGAACTGGAGATTATTAGAATCCAACTACGAAATTCTATGTGAGGATGACTAAAAATAGCTTGGAATTAGTGTTTCCTTGCCAGTTAATACCGTACCTTTTAGTTGCTGCCCAGAAAAATTATCCTATGTGGTTTGGAAACTATTGCTGTAATATCATCCCCTATAAATGTTGGAACCCATATACAATTCCTGTGCTAAGTTTACAGACATTTAGTGAAGAAATTATACCTATCTGGAGGCCTCCACTGATGTAGTTTGAATAACATGTCTATTTCTCATTTGCTCCCCTTGGGCAAAATTAATTTCAGCCAACTTTATTGTCCCAGGCAATTGTCAAGAACCTTAAACTGGCTTGAATTCTTAGGAACTATTTGACAGTTACTATTACAGGAACTATTTGACAGTTACTTTCTTAGGGACATATCTATTTGACAGTTACTCCTTTAGTAGGGAGGGTAGAAGAGACTTGAATCTCTTACTAGAGCCTTGACTTGAAAGAGGGCATTTGAAGGTAGTTTGTCATCCTGGAACTCCAGAATGCCCCATTCTGAAATTTATAATAACATGAAGAATAGTAAACTATTCTGTGTATTTGAACATTAAGGCTATTACATTTAAAGTTAACAAAAACTTAAGAATAAATGAAATGTTCTTTTCTAGTAACAAGTATCCCAAGTGTTTAGAATAGGGAGCATTTGAAATTTTGAAAGCATATTTATTTTTAAGTTAAAAAATTGAAAATAGGGTGATAAGCATATTGTTGCCCTTGAGTTACAATTGGAAAACGCAAGGCCCATGCCCTTTGCTAATATTCATTTTTCTACCAGAAATAATCCAAAGCAATGATATGGGGAAAAATAAGGTCAGAATTATTACCAAACTAGATAAATCTTAGGAACATAAGAAAAAAGATGAGGAAGAGTTTGCAGTGGGAATATACTGAGGGAGGGAGAGGTATTAACAACAAATATAGACCAAAGCCACAACAAGAACCACAATCATGAATTAATGATTTCATTTTACATGCGAAAATTCCTATAATTAATAATAATAATAATAATAATAAATAATAGTAATAGTAAATGGAAATAGGGATATATACCTAGGACAGAACATGAGGGAACTTATCTAAGGACTGGAAAAGAGATGATGTGGTTCCCATCTTCAAAAGAAGAGAGGAAAAAAAAAGACCCAGGAAACTACAGACCAATCAGTCTGACATCAATACCTGGGAAATTTCTGAAAAAGATAATCAAGCAACAAATCTGCAAACACCTAGAAGCTAGCAAAATTATAACCGAAAGCCAACATGGGGTTGGCCATCAAAAACAGATTATGCCGAACAAATCTTATTTCATTCTTTGACAAAAGTGAGTAAACTAGTGAACCAGTGAAATGCTCTGGGCATAGTACATTTGGATTTTAGTAAGGCATTTGACAAAGCAGACCACAACCTACTTCTTGGTGAGATAGAAAAATGTGGGATAGACAGCAGCACCACCAGATGGATTTGTAACTGGCGAACAAACTATATTCGATGTGTAGTCCTTAATGGAAGGAAATGAGCAGTGGGTACCCCAAGGTTCTATTTTAGGCCCAGTACTCTTTAATATCTTCATAAATGATCTAGGTGATGGAATAAAAGGGGAACTCATCAAATTTGCAGATGACACTAAGCTGGCCAATACCCCAGAAGATATCAAGATCCAAATGGATTTCATCAGACCTGAACACTGGGCCCTATCTAACAAAATGAAATTCAATTGAGAGAAAAGGTTTTACACTTAGGCAAGAAACACCAATTGTATGGATACAGATTAGGTGAAATTTTGCTCAACTGCAATAACCGTGAGGGATCTTCGAGTCCTAGTGGACAATCACTAAAATATGAGCCAGTAGTATGCAGTAGAAGCCACAAAGGCCAATGTAATGTTTTAGAAAGGTAGAATCAAGAACACGTAAATTATTAGTATCACTTTATAAAGCCTGAATAAGACCACACTTGGAATATTGCACCCAGTTTTGGTCACCACAATATAAAAAAGATGTTGAGATTCTGGAAAGTGTGCAAAGAAGGGTGACAAAAATGATTAAGGGACTGGACGCTGAGACATATGAAGAATGATTGCATGACTTAGGTATGTCTAGTGAAAAGAAGGTGCAGGGGAAACATGGTAACGGTGTTTCGATATTTGAGGGGCTACCACAAAGAAGAGGGGATCAACTCACTTTTCAAAGCAGCAGAAGGCAACACAAGAAACAATAGATGGAAACTAAACGAGAAAAGCAACCTAAAACTAGAGGAAAAACTTCCTAATGGTGAGAACAATTAACCAGTGGAATGGTCTGCCTTCAGAAGATGCACTTCTAAGAAGAGATTGGACAGCCATTTGACTGAAATGGCAGGGGTCTCCAACCTTGGCTCCTGGAAGCCTGGCGGACTTCAACTCCCAGAGTTCCACAGCCAGCAAAGCTGGCTGTGGAATTCTGGGAGTTGAAGTCCGCCAGGCTTCCAGGAGCCAAGGTTGGAGACCCCTGGTATAAAGTCTCTTGCTTGAGCAGTGGGCTGAACTTCAAGATCTCCAATCTCCCTTCCAACACTTTTATTTATGTTCTCTGTTCTAAGTAATATAGCCTTATTGCCTCTGTTGTTCTTATGGAACAATTTAGAAGAAAAAACAAAAGGTATGAATTCTTAATAAATACAACTTAAGGTTTAATAAAATCCTAATATACTGTTTATTATGGCATTTATATACTAATTTGCTATGTTTATTTATTTGTTTGTTAAATTTATTTGCCGCCCATCTTGCTATGGAGTTACTTTGTTAAAAATTCTCAGAAATATGAATTTTCCTAGCTCTAATTTCAGCTTCTCTAATTCATCTCTAAAAGTTAAATCTGAACAACATGTATGTATGTGTGTGTGTGTGTGTGTGTGTGTATACACACACACATCGGGAAGTAGACATACAACCACAATTGAGCCCCAAATTTCTATTGCTAAACAAAGCTGCTGTTACATGAGTTTTGCCCCATTTTACAATCCTTCTTGCCATAGTTATTATGTGAATCTCTGCAGTTATTAAGTCAGTGACATAGTTGTTAATAAAATATGGCTTCCCCATTGATTTTGCTTGCAAAAGGAGATTACATGAACCCAGGAAACTGCAACTGTTATCAATATCAGTAGCTAAGTGTCTGGATTTTTTATCACATGACCATAAGAATGCTGCAGCAGCTGTTAAGTGTGAAAAATGGACATAAGTTACCTATTCAGTGCCATTATGACTTTGAATGGTCACTAAATTTGTAAGTTACCTATGACCAGGAACAATAAGACAGGGTAATATTTTTTCTATTAACTATTTCATTCATGAACCCTTAATCGGAAAACAAGTTACTCAGTGATTTTGTCATGATCTCCACTGGTCAGGATGCTTTCTCTCTACTGAAAAAATAAATTCTCACATCCCCTTTATTCAAGTGTATAAAACATTCTAGAGCAGAAAGCTCAATATAATCTACACAGAACCTGAGATGCAACAAACTGAAAATGAGATTGAAAATCACAAATATTATATAAAGTCATACATAGTCATAAACATGGAAGATACTTTAGATTAAAAAGGTAAGGGCTGGTGCTGAAAGCCAGATTATTAAACCTAACACCAGGAAAAGCATATTATTATTTCTTCAGGCTGACTTCAGCTTTATAGTGTGTAACTGATTATTCAATAGGGTATATAAAGACATTATAATAAAGCCTGCATACTGAGTGAGCAATAAAAATAATTCAACAAGGAAGCTTCCAAATGATTGTGAGAAAAACACATTAAAATCATGTTAACTTATAACAGTGAATAAATAAATGTGAATGGAATGAAATAATTTATAATACAGAATTATACACATATAAAAATCAATCACATTATAATATAAAAGCAGCAATTTAACTGCAAAAGGCAGCATGCTATCATAGGTTGAGCAATCTAGCCATCTGATCTCAGAGAAAGATTTATTCATTATAAAACTTTACCTATGTTTAGGTGAAAGTCTTAATCCGTTTTAGGATTGCACAAGCAAGTATACTTTTGATGATTACATGAGCATTCTAACCTAGTATTTTTGATAACAATAAATAAGAGGTTTGTCATTTACTTTTTTTCTTTTTTTACTTCTCAGTCTAATCTAGAGTCCTGGAGACTTAGAACTGATGAAAACAAAAGTATAGGTGCTCCTACAAAGACAATATTAGTAAAATGGACAAAGTTACACAAGTAGAGAGCTACAGCACAGGCTAGTGTACTGATAAATATAATTTGATTTCTGTGGCCATGCAGAAAACTACTTGGAAATTTCCTCCTCTACTTTCACACTTTAGTCTTGTTTCAACTACCCTGCATGAAAAACCAGGAAACGGCCATTGTCCAAAATTCCATACGATCTTTTGACTTTATTTCATTTTGGTATCATTCTACCTCCTGCATACATAGGTAAAATCTAGGTAAAATAAGCGTAGGTAAAATATCCTTGAAATCAAGATACCTCTAAACATGTATAGACCAATGTTTGCCTTCCTATCTAATGCAAAAATATTTTATACTCCTAGAGCGTATTTCACATCTCTTATTTTGAAAGAGACATGCTAAAAATCTTGGTAGATGCTTTGCTATTAGGTGCATTACTGAAAACTAAATGATCTAGAAGCATGTAGAGCAGTGGTGGCTAACCGTTTGGGGCTCCTGTGCTGAAAATTGTGTGCATGTATGCGCACACACGTGTGCCAGCATCCAGAAGGCAATGCGTGTGTGCCTTCCCCACGCCCGAGCATGCGATCCCCCATGCCCATGTCTGTGCATGCATGTGCATTTCCCACACACCTTGTACCACGTGCATGTGCGCCATATACCTGACAATCAGCTGGTGGGCAGGCAGCATGCACGCATGCGCAGTGAGCTGTTCTGGGTGACCTCTCGCATGCAGACAGAAGTGGCTCTGCCTGCCACTTCCGGCATGCATGCCATAGGTTCGCCATCACAGATGTAAAGAATCTAAATATCAGTGTGTGTATAAAATGCTCTGAATGTTTGTAACATGTAGTAAACATGCAATTAATATTCCACCATGTATGTTTACGTATTACACATCTTACAAATCTGGAATATTTTTAGTAAATTTTCAAAGAAAATCTTATTTTATAATGAAAGAACCAGGTTGGTATGGTGGGTAGGAGGAATGGACTGCCATTGGGAAGATCTAGGTTCTGGTCTACATTCGGTGGAAAAACTTCACTGAGCAATTCTGGACCAGTCGCATTCTCTCATCCCAAAGTACCTCACAGGGGTGTCGCATAGTAAAATTGGAGGAAAGAGCACTTTTCATGTCAACGTGATTCCTGAACAAAAATGGATATAAATCTATAAATAAATGCAGATGTTGGTTTTGGATGTGTATAGAATATATCATTAGAAATGTGAGGGTGGATAAAAACAAGAAAATATTGAGAAACCTGATTTTTCTACAATATTTTTTATCAAAATGAAAAAATGACACAATTCCTGCAATTTTATTTTAAATACTGTAATGCATAATGAGCCAAAGAAGATGATTTTCATATCTCTAACCACCAAAAATATTCCAAACATTCAAAAAATATTTTAAAATTGTTTGCTACCCGAGGACTTGTATATAGTTAAGGTTTTTTCTTTAAAGTATTAGTGGCATAATTTAAAAACAAATATTACATACTGTAAGTTGCATAGTAAAACTCTCAAATGCAAAAACAAGACTACATTTTTCCTCTAGGAGGCACTGTTGCTTCCTTTGTAATTTTCCTCTAGGAGGCACTGTTGCTTCCTTTGACCTTATGACCTACAGCAGGGGTCACCAACCTTTTCAACCTCAGGGATCACAAAATTCATAATTTTAAATCCTGCGGACCGCTGATATGATCTGCCTAATGACCAGCTGGGTGGGCATGTGACATTGAGGGTTGCCTCACCAGCCTCTACTCACCCCTCCCCTCCCAGCCACTCCTCACCTGCCTGCCCACATTGACTCCTTATAGCCCCAACAGGAAGCAGTTGTTGGAGCTAAGCAGCCACCACAAGAAAGAGTTGGCAAAACAGCTGGCTCTGTTCAAATTGGATATGACCGAGAAGGCGGCTCAGCAGAAGCACCTCACTGAGGACTACAAACATAGGCTTTCCAAGCAGAGGGAAGACCTGCGGGAGTGCAAGGCCAGGTAATGGCACCTGGAGGCTCAGTGGACTGAGATGGTCAGCTAGTTCCAGGCCATGATGCAGCCCTACTGGAACAAGGCCCTCCGGTTCTTTGCCACCAATGGCACTTCCCTCCAGCCTTCACCCAAAGCCCTGCACCAGGAGGCTGAATTAGACCCCAAGTCACAATTTCTGCCCCCCCCTCTGACCCACACAACCCCCCCCCCAAAGGGGGAGACTCTCTGCAGCACCACAAACATTCATTGCACGTATCCAGCCCAGGGGCCATAGTTTGAGGACCCCTGATTAATGCAGTATAAAAAATGCAAATAATTTTTCTGTGGACCACCAAAATTTTCTCGCAAACCATCAGTGGTCCATGGACCACCAGTTGGTGACTGCTGATCTAGAGCACAGGCATCAAACTCGCGACATCACATTGTCACCTTTTCCCCTCTTCACTAAACCGGGGGGGTGGGCATGGCCAGAGTGTCATGCATCCGGCCTAGTTTGATATTCCTGATCTATAGTATAGTGAGCAACATATATTCTCCTCCATGCTGCATCGAGAGCCCAGGATGGGTTGACTCCTTCCTATGATGTCATTTAGCTGAGTCTGTACTAAGATATAAAAGCCAGACCCCGGAAGTTACCCCAGCTTTTGACTCAGCTCCTTTCAGTCAGTAGCTGTGTCTCTGAAAGCGTTCTGTTAGTTAGCACTCACCAGCGATCTTCAGTACCTTTTTTCCTCGCTTCAGCAGCTTCCAGGATCTGGACAGCTGCTCTTCCAGGAGAGCAAGGCGCTCTCTCTCTCCTGCAACATTGGGAGCAGCGTTGCCAGAACACTGTTCAGGCAAGTTGGACAGCATCTGTAGACCTCTGGCTTTTATATCTTAGTACAGACTCAGCTAAATGACATCATAGGAGTCAACCCATCCTGGGCTCTCTCACAGCATAGATAGAAAGGGCATTCAGAGTAACTTCTACCAACGTCCAGTCTCCTATATTCCATGGATCATCAGCACCTAAAGATGATCCCCAAACTCATTACTTAATTTATCTTATGTGCCATGGTGAATTGTTTTGAGTTGAACAACCCATAAATTAATTGATTTATAAATAAGTACATTTTGGTGGTGCAGTATGTGAGCATGAATTTAAAAATTAAGATGGCAATAGGAGCAGGAAGCCATGGCCTCCTATTCCCGCACTTAACTGATATTTTTCAATTAATCCCAGGGGTGTGTGGTTAGTGAGAGCAGACTACGTATCAAAACTGATTAATCCCTTCACCTAATTAACTCCATTCAAAGTTTGAAGCAATCCCCACCAAAAAGGAGCTATGGGTTGTTTTTTCAGATTTAGGGATGTTATGGATGGGAGTTTGTCTTTTGGTTTCCTGTACTCATTTCCACTATGTAGATTTCCTCTCTGCAAAAGGTCAAAAATATTCTGCTACAGGTATTCCTTGACTTACAATCATTTGTTTAACGATTGTTCAAAGTTACATGGCATTGAAAAAAGTGACTTATGACCACTTATGACTGTGGCAGCATCCCCAGTCACATGACCAAACTTCAAGCGCTTGGCAACCGGCATGTATTTATGATATTTGCAGCATCGTGGGACCCTAAGGAGCATCTGACAAGCAAAGTCAATGGGGGAAACTCTCTTAATGATTACATGATTCACTCTAGTGCAGGGGTCTCCAACCTTGGCTCCTGGAAGCCTGGCGGACTTCAACTCCCAGAATTCCACAGCCAGCTTTGCTGGTTGTGGAACTCTGGGAGTTGAAGTCCGCCAGGCTTCCAGGAGCCAAGGTTGGAGACCCCTGCTCTAGTGATTTGCTTAACAACCATGGCACAAACATGCTAAAATGGGGCATAATTCACTTAACAACTGTCTTACTTATCAATAGAAATGTTGGACTCAATTATTCTCAAGGACAACCTGTATATTCTTTCCAATCAAGTTGCCACATTTTGCTATACAGAAAAGGGAGGGAATGGGGTATCACAGCATGTATAAAATACTGATTCAATCCCTCATTTAATAGTTCTTTGGAACCCCCCCTCCCCCATAACATAGCAATTGGACAAAAACTTTCTGAACAGATTGGCAACTGGTTCATATTTATGACAACTGCAGTGTCCAGGGATCATGCATTCACTTTTTGTTAGGAAAAAAATGGGGTAAGCAGATTCACTTTACAACTGTTTTACTAATTTAACAACTATAGTGATTCACTTAACAACTGTGGCACACAAGGTCATAAAAAGGGGCAAAACTCAACTGTCTGGCTTAGCAACAGAAATGTTGGTCGTAAGATCAAGGACTATCTTTTCTTGGAGGAAGGAATAGAAAAACCAAATAATAAAAATAAACAAGTAATCTTTTTAAAAGGGCATCATATTTTGATCCAAGAAGAAGGCTGCCATGAAAAACATCAGACAATTAATGCTACGATTAAAACATGCTGAATCTATCAAACATTATGGATCACATAATAATTTTTCTGCATCCTCCAAATTGGTATTGGTTTGCTACATCAGTCTATTCCTAATGCTCTTTTATTAACATGTGTTCCATCATGTTTTAAGTAATTGGAGCAACATTTATTATATCCATTGACAATGAAATACCCCTTCAAATTCTTCTGCACCAGTCTTTATGCATTAAAGGAAACTGTTTCCAATGTGGAAATACCATCATAATGAACAGCTTATTCAAAATCACATAGGCTTGAATATAAAATGTCTGTATTGATGTACTCTGTTGAATAGTCTTCTTCCATTTGTAGCTATCACAAATTCTTCCAAAGAAAAACCATTTCCCAAAACAATTGGAGGAAGTTATGTATTTATAATGAAAGAATGGTCAGAAATTAACTGCTACAACAAATAAGGTCTGGCTTCAGAGCTTTTCCAAAATCTGGAACCACATTTTATCATCATCACAAACTGGTTGCTGCATTCTCTTGCTTATACAAAAGAACCGAACCTGATTACTGATATTGCAAACAGCAGAAAAATGCCATTCTATGTGTCTAATGCAAAATTAAACTAGTACAATTTTTTTTACAAATATTCAGAAATAAGAAAAGACAATTCAATTCCTATTTAATTTTATTCATTATAAAGGCCTCTGAAAATGAGGGAATCATATTGGCATAACATTTCAAAAGAAGCCAAAACATTCTGTAAACAAAAATATGAAAGTCTTTTCTCTAAATTTCAAACAATAAGAAGTAACCATTTTTTTCCTTTAGCAGATAGCTTTAGTAGACATAAGTTGCAATTCTTTATTAGAACTCTCGAACACGTATATCTAAAAATTTCTAATAAAATAAGGAAGGAAACGAACATTAAAGGCAATGGATACTGGTTTCATAATGCCCCATATCAATTTTAATTTTCTTGTCTCCTTAATCACCATGATAAAAAAAAAAAATCTATTTTCAAAAGTCCAATACTGGATTGCAGGAAGAAACAGAGTGAGTAGAATTGGAGAAAAAAAATCAGATTTAATTACTCATTTCCTAGTTAACAGGATTTCAACCAATTCTCTTGAAGATGATAGATTGATTTCCAAAGGAAAATTGGAATATGCATTACTATTGGCATGTTTGCCCAGAGATAATCAAGTCAGTATTTTCCACTTGTTTGCATCCTGTAAGAAAAACAATAACATGGGGCTTAGGATAAAGGGGTTTTTAATATCTTCTTTATTGTTTTACCAGGAAAAGGTTCACACAGACTGAAGTTCCCAATCAGATCAATGGAGTTGAAAGGGGGATGAAAATCGGCATTTGTATCCGAAGTTGAAGAACTGCAGGAATTTAACAACTTTTCAAACAGGAGGAAATCAAACCCTTTGCTGGATGTCGAAATCGTAACCCTAAGCAAAGACTGACGCCAGAAACATTTCCTACCCCCAATACCCGAATTTATACTGTTGAGCTCCATGTCATTTTCCCCCCTCCCACCCCCGCCCCCACTTTTCTCCACTCTCCCGTACTTTATTTTTTAGTGGCTTTGGGAAGCACAGGGCCACCTTCAAGCCACAAGTTCCTGCTGTGAACCGCCTGGTGGGTGCGCGTCAACACACACACACACACCCTCTTCCCGGATTGCACGGCGCAGGAATTTCACAGCCCACGAACTTTCCCCAGGTTGTGTGCGGAAGCCAGAGGAGGAGGCGGGGGGGGGGGTGAGGGAAGGAGGGGCCGGGGCCGATCGGAGCGTCACGGCGGGTCAGGAAAAGTCTGCGTCGAGGATCTCCCGCACCCATCCCACCGGGGTGGGGGACCATTGCCGGCTCCCGTCTTGGCTGTCAGCCCGCGGGGTTGAGGAAAACCCACACACACACCCAGCAAGGCTCTGAGGGGGGAAAAGAAAAAAACGACGCGACTCCGACGGAGGCGACCTTTCCAAGCGGCCAGCCAAGCAAAGCAAGGATATTCCGTTCACACGTTCCTTCCTTCCTTCGCCCACCGCCTCACAGAAAGGCGCGGGTGGGTCCACTCCCCACTCCTCCCCTTTTGTCCCGTCCAGGAGCGGGAAGCTCCCTTTCGCCCCGAATCAAGAGAGACGCGCCCGCAACCGCCCTGCCTTTCCTCTCCCTTCGCCTCACCTGCAAGACACGGAGATCTCCACCCGGGTGGCCGGGACGTTGGCGCTCACCGGGTTAAAATCCCCCACGGACGCCATATTCCCGTATGTCTCCAGCTTGGGCAGCTGCCCCAACAGCTTTTCCGGACCGAACATGTGGGGCCAAAGGCGGGGCGAGGCGGAGGGAAGAGGTGGCGCAAACGGAATTTAGCGGGCAAGCACGGAGCTCGCGCGCCGCGGGCAGGGGCGGGGTAGGGGTAGAGGAGGAAGGACGGAGCGGATAGCGAGGCGCGCGGGTCTGCGAATGCCCAACGCGGACTGCTCGGAAGGGACAGCGGGGCGCGAGGGACGGAGTGGGTTTGTGACGTCACCGCCTTCAGGAGACGTGCGTGAACGTCCCCCCCCTCCCCTGGGTATGCGGGCGGATTTGGGGGGGGGGTGTCTCTCACTTGGCGTTTGGAATTTGGCGGGAAGCCCGAGATTTGCTCCCAGCTTTTTAAGGAGGCGGCGAGAAGCGGGACGGGCGGGGCTGAGGAGGAATCTCCGGATGAGGTGAAGATGCGCGTTTCCCCGCAAAGTTCAAGTGTTGTTCGTACTACGTGGCAGACGAGACTCAGCGGGGCCCGTCTTGACACTTAAGGAAAGTTTGAAAATTTAAAAAACAAAAACAAAACTGCCCAAGAAACCAGCGGCGGGTTAACAAACCGACCAAACCATTCCCCACGTTGCGGTTTTCCTTAAGGCTACAAATCAAAATAATGAACGTTCGCCTGAGACATCCCCGACCCGGATCAGCCAGATCCGGTTTAGCGCTCTGTGGTTTCGCGCTCTGAGGCAAAGTCCACCCCGGTTGCGGCGATTAAGCCGTGTTTTTTTCTTCTTCTTCTTTCCCCTAAAGATCCTGCTGGGTTTGGGCTTTCCTCAACCCAAAGTGCTGACAGCCCAGACGGGAGCCACCCGCGCCACGACACCCCCCACCCACCTCCGTGGGTTGGGTGCGGGAAACCCTCGACGCAGACTTTTTCTTCCGTGCGTGTCAGTGGTTTTCCTGACCCGCTGCGACGCTCCGGTTGGCACCGGCCCCTCCTCTCCCCA
This sequence comes from Hydrophis major, assembly GCA_033807585.1. Classification (NCBI taxonomy): domain Eukaryota; kingdom Metazoa; phylum Chordata; class Lepidosauria; order Squamata; family Elapidae; genus Hydrophis; species Hydrophis major. Next base: position 143,128,552 of record CM066331.1, read on the forward strand.
CACAATCTGGCAAAAGTTCGTGGGGTATGTGAAATTCCTGTGTTGCACAATCCGGGAAAGAGGATGACGCGCACCCCAGGCGGTTCACAGTAGGAAACGCGTGGCTTTAAAGGCTGCCTGGTGCTTGTAAGTGATAAACCCGAACCAGTAGTAGTAACACCAGTTGAATCCCACCCCTGATGGATACCTAGCATTTGCAAAACAGATACGCAAAGACATTTTGCATGATGGAATTGACTCCATATAATGTCATAAGAAACCTTGGCAATGTTTTATTCTCTGAGAAATATTAAGTTTCCTAACGAATTTCAGCTTTTCTCAAACAAATTAGCCTTTAATTTAACGATAAAACGACCACGAGTGAATCGGGTTTGCAACGTACTTCCCCGGGACTGGCGCATCGGAAGCTGCCATCCGAAGCAGCCCCGACGAAAATCCGCGGCGGCTGCCCGCTTCCGACCCCTCCCTCCCTTGCACGATTTGCTCGGGAAACATCCGTTTCTTCAACGCAGCACAAGGGAGGTCAAGAAACGCGGGGTCTGAAGTGACGTCGCCCCCGGCAATCATAGATCTTTTCCAAAGCTCTCCTGCCAAAGGGCAACCAACCGCTTTCTCCGGATCAGCGGAGTTGGGGGGGAAAGTTCAGCTAGGGGGAATTTGCTACTAAGGGGTCTTTTCTCTTTCCAGGAAAAAAAAAAGGTGGTGGCATTCCCCGGTGACACAAGAGGTCTATCCTGAAAAAGGAGGAACGACGACCGTTGCTGAGGAACGACCTTTCCACGCCTAACGTGGATGAGTCATCTTAGGCTTACTAAACGAATGTAAAGTATATAAATAGTCCGTGAAATGTTATGAAGTATAAATACACAACCGTCGTCAGGATCCTTACAGTTTTCTTTTTTAGCATCGCCGTTGGATTCAGTTTCTTAATAAAAAAAGGGGGAGAAAACTGTTCAAACTGTTAAAGAGAAGAACCTTGCATTCTTGGCTCTGGATGGCAGCTTGGGTGCCTTTGATGCAAACTCCCATAAAAACTCCCAAGTGCTGCCTGAGATGGCCAGACAAGAGTATGCTGCAATTTGTTCACTGATGAACCAAAAATTCTTCTATTTCTTCCTAAAGAGGGAAAGTGCTGCAGGATTTCTCAAATGCATTGAAACAGAGCAACATGCTCTACTTAAATAGCTGATACACCTTTACACTAGTTGGAAAAACCTTCCAAGAACGCTATTAAGTGCTCTTGGGTTCACAGAGTGGCCTTTTTTTCTTTCTGAAACAAACTAAACCTCTTCAGTTCTCAAACACCAAAGGTGTCAAACTTCAGATGTTCTCAAATTGAAGTTTGGAAAGGGACAGCCTGCAGAGATCATAAAAAGTCATATTGAGTGTAGCTTTAGCTTCTGCAAACAGACTACAGTTTATTTCATCGGAGACACTGAATGTTAACTGTTAAGCCTGTGTTCCTCAACCAGGGTTAAGGAGACAAGCTAAACAGAATGTGCAGCATTAGTCAGATAGGTACACGGATAAATGAGTGAGATAAGTTTGTATGTTTATTAACATACAGTAAAAATAACATACGCTTGTGCTATCAAAAATATAGTTTATTCCATTTATAGCATAGTCAAAATAACAGTCCATTAGTCATGTATCATTTAGTCAGTCCATTCAAGGATATTCAGTTAGCAAAGTCCGTGTAGAATATCCTATGTCAGTTCACTAACAAATCAGTCCTTTGTCTCTCTCCCGTTTGAGTTACGCAGTCTTGAGTCCATGCAGTAATTAGGGATCATCAAAGCCAGAGAGAGAACAAGCTGTCGTCTTGCTTCTTTTAAAGTGCTTTCACAACCACTCCCTTAATTACATTCCTATATTTAAAGTTGCAGACACTTTAACTTATAAACCAGGATAACATATTTATTATTTTACCTAAACCAGTTGGGGTAAACAATGTTATCCCTAACATTAACTAAGAGAGAGAGTAGTGGAAAATATAAAAGGAGCCATGGAGAAAGATATAGATACCAGGGGCGGGATGCTACTGGTTCTCCCCGGCTCTATAGAATTGAAGAGCAGCAGACATTGAACCGGTTCTGTGTTTGCTGCTGTTTGGCCCACCTGGGCTCTTACCTGTCCTTTATTTCCTGCTTTTTCAACCTCAGCTACTTTGTACGACACAGCTGAGGTTGAAAAAGCAGGGAAAAAAATGGCTTTTCAAATGCTGCACACCTGTGTGCAGCACTTTTCAGCTGTCCGGGCAGCACAGCTTAAAGTTTTTTACACACACACACGCATGCACACATACAACATAGTCACCGAACCAGTAGTAACACCAGTTGAATCCCACCTCTGATAGATACCTAGCATTTACAAAACAGATACACAAAGACATTTTGCATTATTGAATTGACTCCATATAATGTAATAAGAAACCTTGGAAATGTTTTATTCTCTCAGAAATATTAAGTTTCCTAACAAATTTCAGCTTTTCTCAAACAAATTAGCCTTTATAGCCTCAGCAATCTGTACATCAGTGATGGTTTCTTAGATGATTCAGTACTTTCCTACTGGTTTTTGAATATTGATGGCAGAAAGCGGTCTATTACCCACCCACCCTTTGTGTGTGTGTGTGTGTGTGTATTGGGTTGAAATGGCAGCACACATCCCATAAGCAAATGAGCAAGTTTATGAATATCTCATCATACAACTGACATTTGAACCTTTAATAACATTGATGAAATAGGAATTGGAGAGGATTATACTGCTGCTCCTTGTGTACAGCAAAAATATAATATTTCTGTGCATTATTTCTTAGAAATAAGTCTCCTGATAGTATACTTCCCAGGAGCTATGTACAGTATATGATTGCTGTTTCAGTTCTCATCACTTTAGAGTGAAACCTGTTCTCATTCTTTTTGGAGTACATATGTGAGTGGATTTTTATGCAGCCAAAATAACGCTATCCATATACAAAAAGAAGCAGCATAAGGATTTGCAGAAATGTCCCACCTTCATCATTTTTCTTTATAACTCAAGAAGCTGATCATACCTAACTTTCCTCCCTCCTATTTTCTCCCTGTGAGGTGGGATGGGCTGATAGAGACTGGCCCAGAGTTACCCAGCCAGTTTTCATGTCCACGGCAGGACTAAAACTGGCACTGTCATGAATTAATATACTTCCTCTTTCAACATTTCAATAGGGATTTAATGTAGTATTAAATGTAGATTTTTGTGGGAAAGAGAGAGAAAGGAGATAATAGATGAGGGGAGAAAAAAAATAAGGAACCGTGAAGGAAAATAAGGTCTATGGACTGTCTGGAACCTTGGAGATATGCCACATTAGAAAGTTTTTATTGCAGATCATACCAATTATCCTTAAAGCCCAGGCCATATTACTTGATAAATTCTAAATTGTAAATGCACTTCTATGCATATTTTGGGTCCACATTAGCTTCCAGTGCTACAAAAAATCTGCAACAACAACATTCCATACTTGCTACATTCTACTGAGATACCTATCTCTCCTTTCCTTGTCTACCACTCACATTAGTAGTATGCAGCTCCTGGTCCATTTATCTTTCTTTTCTATGTTTTCCTTCTTTCTTTTCTATGTTTTCCTTTACTATATTTGATTGGCTTCCTTTAGGAACTATTTCTGAGGCACCTCCATGTCATTCTTGTCTCTCTTACCATGAGGTTATTCAGTTCATTTACTAGCTGTTCCTTGCTTCAGTTACTTACTTCCACATGCTAGCTGACAACCTCATTTCCCAGTATGCTTCCTTTTCCAGTGATATTGTCTGCTCCTTCATTGTTGTCTTTGGGTTTCCTTTCTCTCAATTTCCTTAAGTCCCACCATATTTTCCTATCCTAAGCCAACTCAATACAATATTTCCAACCTGACAGAAATGGAACTGCACACTGTTAATTCCTTTAGCACTTAAAACCAAGCCGTCACATTAGATCAGCCCATGAGCACCATGAGATGCAATCAGCTGCACTCTTTTGCTTTTAAAACTTGAGTTAACATTCATTAATATTACATTCCAAATGAAACACCATTATTTTTCAATGCTTGTAAACTTAATGCTTTCTGTTTAGTATTTCATTTCACAAGAAGACCTTGCATGATTGTAAGTCAAAAAAATTTCTTGGGTAGCTAATTAGAATAAACAAATTCCTGCATGCGCTGAACTATAAAAAAATATTTCATGAAACTATTATGTTAAATGGCATAATCAGGAATTATAGGATACCCATTTATTCCAATGTCACTTTCAGGGTCTTAACCAGAGGTCTCCAAACTTGGCAATTTTAAGACTTGGACTTCAACTTTTAGAATTTCTCAGTAGGCTTTGCCAAGTTTGGGGACCTCTGGTCTTAACATATATAAAAGCCCCAAACTGAAGCGGCACTAGTTGTCAGAACTGCTACCAGAATTCAGGGCTTAGTTATAACATATTGATTTTTTTTTCTTTACACGCACAAATGCAGTCAACAATTGAAATAGTTCTGAAGCAAATGTTAAAATATAGAACATTTGGTGGGCCAAATCAGTACATTCTCCAAAGTCCACTCAGATCATAGCATCTCCAGCTGTCATTTCAAATTCATTTCAAAGCTACCTATTCTCCAGCTCTTTCCCAATAATTACAACCATTGCATTTAATTGCAGCATGTTTCTTGGGTTTGGCAAGCCTAACAGGGCTGGAATTGCTCCCAATAATTGATGGGTTTCAGTTGCAGGAGACAGTTGTTCTCTCTAATCATTAATAGTGGGAATTTGTCTGCAAAGATTTAATTTAAAAACGCTGAAATTAGATCAGTTCTAATGAGTGGTCCATACCATTTGTTAATATTGCATGCAGAAATATAGTCTAGTTTCAACTGTATTAAATCCAAAAATCAGTGCTTCCAGAAATGTTTAGCATTACGTATTTCAAATATCAATATTTTAAAAAGTGATAAAAAGTGTTCACAGTCATCAGAATGCTTAATTCTTTGGTTTTAGTTTGTTTTAACAATAGAAAACACAAAAGGAAATGGAAAATGCTGCAATTGTTTTATTGTTTAGATGCTTTTTCCTTTTGAACTTTTATTAATACATGACCCCTATTGAATGATGCATATTTTAAATACAAATGGGGAAAAACTTGATATAAACTTGATTAAAAACTTGAATATAATTTCATGAATATTTGAATAAAATCTAGGTATAGCCTTATGATTTGTTATAGGATAGAATAGAATTCTTTATTGGCCAAGTGTGACTGGACACTCAAGGAATTCGTCTTGGTGCAAATGCTGTCAGTGTACATAAAAGAAAAGATACATTTTCCAAGAGTCAAGAATCATAAGGTGCAACACTTAATAATAGCCATAGGGTACAATAAGCAATCAAATTATACTAGGAAACAGTCCATAGAAATCATAAGAATACAAGTGACAAAGTTACAGTCATAAGTGGGAGGGGATGGGTGATAAGGAGTGATGAGAAGATTAATAGTAATAGTAGTGCAGACTTTGTAAATAGTTGAACAGTGTTGAAGGAATTATTTGTTTAGCAGAGTGATGGCGTTCGGGGAAAAACTGTCCTTGTGTCTAGTTATTCTGGTGTTCAGTGCTCTATAGCATAGTTTTGAGAGTAGGAGTTGAAACAGTTTATGTCCAGGGTGTGAGGGATCTGTAGATATTTTCACAGCCCTCTTTTTGACTCGTGCAATATACAGGTCCTCAATGGAAGGCAGGTTGGTAGTAATTGTTTTTTTCTGCAATCCTAGTTATTCTCTGAAGTCTCTGTCTGTCCTTTTGGTTTTCAGAACCAAACCAGACAGTTATAGAGGTGCAAATGACAGACTCAATAATTCCTCTGTAGAACTGTATCAGCAGTTCCTTGGGCAGTTTGAGCTTTCTTTTTTTTTATTTTTTTAAAAATTAAGAGCATATTTGTTACCCTATTATGCTCTGAAGATATATAAGATGGCAGTGGCCAGGCACATTCCCATTTTTACACCCCCTGCTAGCATTGCTGCCACTGCTACCACCACACTAAGCTCAAGGCCATTTGGAGTTTGGGCCATTTGGTGGCAACAACAGGCAGAGCAGATGCCCGGGTGCATCCAGGGGTTGGATTCCACCGGCATAACAATGGGTTTGGTGATCGTGCACTCCACATTTTTAAAAAGCCAACAAAAAAGCTTCAACTGCAGCTTCTGTGACTCAAACAGCTGAGGAGCGGCAAACCGCTCTGCCACGTGAATCAGCTGTGCTCTAAACAAAGGAAATAAGGGAGCAGGCCGGCCCAGATGCTCATTGCGGCAAACCAGTCCTGAGCCATCTAATCATTGGAACAAGGAGTTTAGCTGAACCACTCCAAAGTGGTAGAATCCCATCCCTGGGTGCATCCCATTTTCACACCCATGCTGCTGCCACCACACCAAACAACTGAAGCTCCCAGAGCCCCTAGAGCTCAGTAGCAGTGGCAGGAGGTGAAAATGTGATGTGCCTCACTGCCACCTTTTCATCTCTGCCAAATGGTCCAAACTCTGAACAACCTGAAGCTTGGCATGGTAGCTGCAGTGAAGTGTGTGAAAACAGGAAGTGCCCGACCACTGCCACCACTCTGAACTCTGCCCATCCACTTGGCCAACCTCCCACCCGCCCATCTGCCCTGCCATCCCTCTGGCTGCCTGGGGCAAGTTGTCTCCATATTGACTTGGCAACAGTGAGTTGGCAGAAGTGACTTGACATTGGGGATCTGGTGGTGGTAAGCCGGCTGCACCAAGTTGTCCTAGACCCTTTGTAGCAGAGGAAAACTGAAGATCATAAACACAGTTGCAGTTTCACTTAGCGGTCACTTTGCTTAAAAATTGACTTGCTGGTCCCAGTTGTGTGCACTAAATAAGACCTATGGGTAATGCTATAAAAGGCATTATAAATCTTTATTAAATAAATAAAGCATTAAAAACATGACCATCATAAAATACAGAAGTTAATTATTTGAAAAACATAAATATCTACACCCTCATAACTTTAGACTACAATAGTAAAATATGATACTAACTTCTTGTTTTGTTGCGTGCTGCAATTGCAAAAGCTTGTGCAAAGCGCAAATTTATATTATCGAAAGAGAAACTGTAGAAGCAGTCTATACTGCAGCTCCTCCTTAGTAATATACCATGAGCTCATCCTACAAAGAAGAGCTGCCTGCAACATGAAGCAATAGCAGTGGCACAACATAAGGAAAGGGCTTCCAGCCAAAAATGAAATGAGAAATGAGATAGAGATATTTAACCTTCTGTTGAAACTTAAAGCATTCTTACTGTTCTGTACCTTAATTTGAATTCTTGAAATCCCCGTGCTTTGATTGGCCAAAGCGCGGGGCGATCGGATTGGTTAGGCGAGCAGCGCTGATTGGCTCGCTGAGAATCTCCCGCGATTGGCAGATTCGAATCGCAGAAGATTCAAAACGGTGCCATTGGCTGCAGCCGCCGCGGCTTGGAAATAAAAAGCCGCAAAGTTTTCCGGAGAGCCAGTTCGGTTCCTGACTACAATAAAGAGCTTGATACAAAGTCACCGACTCCTGGCCTCTTTCCACACGGACACAACACTGGCGACGAAGGTGGGATTCTGATCCTGAACCGAAGCACGTGTCCGACGGAAGCCAGCCAACCGACGAGATGGCCAGCATCGCGCCACCAACACCCTTCAACCCCGCTAGCGAGGACTGGGAATCTTATACGGACAGATTCTGCATGTTCCTCGAATGCAACGACCTGAAGGATGCCACCGGACCGAAGAAACAAGCCGTCTTCCTAACGCACTGCGGGCCCGCAGTGTTTAAGATGGCAAAAGCACTAGCCAAGCCCGCCGACGTTACCGCGATGGATTGGGATGACCTCGAGCCATTACTCCGGAGACACTACGCTCCAGCCGTACCCATCCTCATCCGACGACACGAATTTTATCGGTGGGACCAGCGGTTGGGCGAGAGTTTCAGTGATTTCGTCGCAGAGCTGCGGCGCCTTGGAGGACTATGTGAGTTCTCCAATATGAATGAGGCCCTGTGGGACTGAATCGTGCTCGGCCTTTGGGACCCCGTTCTCCAAAGTCGGCTGATGGCCAAGGGCAACATCGCCCTCGCCGATGCCATCACCGAAGCCACGGCAGCCGAAGCCACCCGACAGTCAGCAGACCGCATGCGGAGACCGAACGCCGGGGACCGCACCATAAACAACCACCCTGCAAGGTCAGCCGAGGCCCAACCTGAAACTACCACCCACCAGGGTGAACTCCACTCCACCTCGGACACTTCAGACGAGGAGGAAGAAATCCACCATCTCCAGGCAGGCCGCGACCAGCGCAGCCGGCGGAGTCATAAGTCGAGGACCGCGTGTGCCGGTTGCGGAGGCGACCACCCCAGATTTGAATGCCGGTTCTTCAACTCAGTCTGCCGGCACTGTGACAAAAAGAGCCACATTGCCCGCATCTGCTGCCTCAAGAAAACCCACAGCCCCAGATGATGGGACCCGAGTGAGCGGAGATGAGAAAGCACACCCCCCAGGACCAGAGACCGCCCAGCCGACAACCGTTGGGACCAGAACTGGCGAGTCCAACGAGGTGGCGAGACCCGGCGGAGAGAAGAGACACATCAGACGGTCACCATCGGCCACGCAACAACTCCCGACACCCGAAAAATCTACATAGAGGTAGGCATCGAAGGCGAACCCTGTAAAATGGAGGTGGACTCCGGGTCCTGCCTCTCAATGGTAGCCTGGCAAGAAATCAAACGCTTGGTGCCTACCATCCAGAGAAGGGGACTAGAAAACCAGAGACTAATCCTCAAAGACTACCAGGGAAACCGCATCCCTGTAGTCGGAACAGGACAGTTCACAGTAACCTACAAGGGACACACCAAAAGACTTCCCTTGACCATCGTCGATCGAGACCGACCTAGCCTGCTGGGACTTCAATGGTTCGCACCGCTCGGCATTGCAGTCATGGGCGTCGACCACATCGCCGAAGCCGGCTGGGAGCAGCAACTGGCCCGGGACTTCCAAGAAATGTTCGATGGCACCCTAGGCAAGTACCAAGGGCCCCCTATATCCTTCAGCCTAGACCCAAACGTTCCCCCGAAACGCCTAAAACCAAGGCAGGTACCTTTCACACTCAAACCAAAAATCGACGAGCAAATTGACAAGCTTGTCAAGCAAGGGGTCCTACAACCCATAGACCACGCCCGGTGGGAGACCCCAATAGTCACCCCAATCAAGCCTGATGGGTCAGTGAGAATCTGCGGGGACTATAAGGCCACCCTAAATGGCGCCTTGCAGCAAAGCGCTTACCCCGTCCCAGTAGTGCAACATCTCCTATACTCACTGGGAGGGGGCAAAGTTTTCGCGAAACTCGACCTGGCCCAAGCATACCAGCAACTGCCGGTCGACGAGGAAACTGCAGAGGCGCAAACCATAGTCACCCACCGGGGAGCCTTTAGATGTAACCGACTCCAATTCGGAGTCAGCGTGGCGCCTGGAATTTTCCAGAACCTCATGGAAAGACTCTTACAAGGCATCAAGGGGGTGGTACTCTACTTCGACGATGTACTAGTATCGGCAACCAACCAGACCAAACTAGAGAGTCGCCTAAAGAAGGTGCTAACGAAATTCAAAGAAACCAGGCTTAAGGTAAAGAGGGAAAAATGCCAGCTGTACACAGAGTGGGTCGAATTCCTAGGATACCTCCTAGATCGACACAGCATTCACCCCACCAACAAAAAAATTAAAGCCATCAAAGAAGCCCCCACACCCAGGTCAAAAACAGAACTGCAGGTGTTTCAGGGGCTACTTAACTTTTATAATGTCTTCCTGCCCCAAAAGGCGACCGCGGCGGAGCCTTTGCATAGGCTTTTGGACAAGGCGGCTATCTGGACTTGGCAGAAACGCGAGGAAGCCGCCTTCAGGAAAACCAAGGACCTGCTCACTTCGGATGCCGTCCTCATCCAGTACAACGAGACCCTATCACTAGCCATCACATGCGACGCATCACCCTTCGGCGTCGGCGCTGTCCTCAGCCACACTCTCCCCGATGGAAAGGAAGCACTCATCGCGTTCTTTTCAAGGACCCTCACCAAACCGGAGTGGAACTACAGCCAGCTGGACAAAGAGGCTTTGGCTATCGTCACCGCAGTGAAAAGGTTTCACGAGTACCTCTACGGCCGGACGTTTACCATTATCACCGACCACAAACCACTGCTGGGAATACTCGCAGGGAACAGGGCCACCCCGAACATTCTGTCTCCCAGAATGACAAGGTGGTCCGAATTCCTGGCCGCCTACAACTACAAACTCACATACCGACCCGGTAAGACTATCTCCCATGCGGATGCCTTAAGCCACTCACCATTACCTGAACCAGACACTGACCCAGCACCCACGACGACCACCCTCAGCATAGAGACTCTACCCGACCTACCCATAACCGTGTCAGACATTGCCCGAGAAACTAATAAAGACAAACGTCTGGCGCGGATTTTGCATTGGGTAGAGAAAGGGTGGCCAGAAAAGGACAACGACGAGACTTTCAGGACATTCCGGAACCGGCAAACGGAACTCTCATTACTAAAAGGGTGCATACTATGGGGGGATAGGGTGGTCATCTCGGAAAAACTACAAGGGAAGGTACTGGAACTGTTACACGAGGGGCACCCAGGCATCATTAGAACAAAAGCCCGGGCCAGAAGTTATGCTTGGTGGCCAGGGATGGACAAACAGATTGAGGCCTGGGTAGCAAGGTGTCAACGATGCCAGGAAACTAGACCAAGCCCACCCAGAGCACCCATCCTAGAGTGGGAAACCCCCAGGGGACCTTGGTCCAGAATCCATATAGATTTCGCCGGGCCCACAAAAGGACACACTTTCTTAATAACCGTAGACGCTTACTCCAACTGGCTGGAGGTAAGCAACATGAGAACAACCACCACGGAAGCCATGACCAAAGAACTCTGCAAACTCTTCGCAACACATGGCCTCCCAGACGTCCTCGTGTCCGACAACGGGCCCCAATTCACCTCGCTGGAATTCGAAAAATTCCTAGCGGAAAGGGGCATACAACACGCACTGACAGCCCCGGCGCATCCGGCGGCGAACAGAAGGGCGGAACGGATGGTTCAATTCACAAAAAAAAACCATCCAGAAAATAGACCACAGGGAGATCCAAGACAAAATAAATAAATTACTCTTCATACAGCACATAACTCCGAACACCGCAACAAATAAAAGCCCGGCAGAACTGCTAATGGGGAGGAAAATAAGGTCCCCACTCGATAGACTACACCCCACTTACAACCCAGAGAAACCCCCAGACTCCACCAGCAAACACCGAACCTTCACACCAGGCGATGCCGTCTATGCGAAGAACCTAACCGGAGACCCATTATGGGTACCAGCAATCATAACACAGCTAACAGGCCCACGCTCGTACCGGCTACAAACGGACGAGCGTGGAAACGCCACATCGATCAGTTAAGATCAAGGACTGCCACGAAAGACATCACCGACACGCAACCAAACACAACCAACCCCCTCACACAAACCAAGAGGGGAGGGGATACCCCGGGAACCAAAACCCAGAAGAAAGAAACCAGCCATACTCACCTGCAAGCAGTCAGCACGAAACCTCACCAGGGAGAGACAGCCAGGCCAGCTCAACCAACCCGGGAAGACCAAGCGGGAGCGGCGTAAACCGCAGCTCAACTAACCCGGGTAGCCCAGGAGGGAGCTGCGAAGAGCGGCCCAGTCAGACATACCAGGCAGTTCCCACGACGGAGTCAAGAGAAACAGAGACCCCGACCGAACCGGCCGGGATCCAACCTACGACTGACCTGTGCAGGTCCAGTAGGCAAAGACAGAGCCCCGCCTACCTACGGGACTATGCTACGTAGGACCAAACCAAGAGGGGAGGGGTGTTCTGTACCTTAATTTGAATTCTTGAAATCCCCGCGCTTTGATTGGCCAAAGCGCGGGGCGATCGGATTGGTTAGGCGAGCAGCGCTGATTGGCTCGCTGAGAATCTCCCGCGATTGGCAGATTCGAATCGTGGGAGATTCAAAGTGGTGCCATTGGCCACGGCCGCCGCGGCTTGGAAATAAAAAGCCGCAAAGTTTTCCGGAGAGCCAGTTCGGTTCCTAACTACAATAAAGAGCTTGATACAAAGTCACCGACTCCTGGCCTCTTTCCAAATGGACACAACACTTACTCATTATTAATCCAGTAGTACACACAAAGTTTAAGAAAAGGAAATTAATTCAATACAAATTAGAATGTAGAAAAATAAAATTTATAGCATTAAATAAATTATAATTAAATATTGGTACATTGAAGATTGAACCTGATTGCCACAGGAAACAAACATTGCTCATTCTCTGTTTAACCATCTCTGTTTTTTTCCCTTCTAGGTCAATAATTAATACATTTCAAGAAAAATAAAATGTACATGACTCAATGTTTGCACTCTCAATAACTAAATAAATAAATAAATAAATATCCTCAAAACACTTATTTAATGAGAAGAGACATAGTATTAAAAAGGACGTTGTCACAGTATTTGGAGAATGCCTTTTTCATTATTTTATAAATTTGCTACTTAGCCTTTATAATGTAGGAATGATGATCCCTTTTAACAAGTCATTGCCATATTTACTAAATAAAATCCATTTGATGGGGATATTGTCTATCACACATTGTTCAATCTTATCAAGAAATGTGTTGTTGTCTATACATTTGTAGAGCCTCTTAGTTCTACAGAAAAGATTATTCCATTTTGGAAGCATCTTATTTCATTTTCCAACTATTAGACATGACATCCCTTTACCTTAGTAACAGTGGAAACAGTATAGAGATCACTATGATAAGCAACAATAGAAAAAGAATATAGCTTGCCCTAATGGGTGGGTTGAAAAACTCAGCTGTGAAGGTTCAGTTGTCAGTATTGCATATTACCACTGAAATTTGCATGTGATAATTACAACTGAAATGAAATTGCCAAGAATGAAAAAGAGTTCATAAATATGTCTATAATCCACATGGAAGTAAGCTGTTAGCTAAGTGAATGTCTCTATGGAAATACTCCTCTGCTAAGTAGATCTTTTATTTAAATGTTACCACTATCATATGTTTGGTTCGGCATGTTTAAGAACCCATATAATAAAAGACACAGAAAGATTTGCAGGTACACAACATATTTGCAGCCCATTATTCTTTAACTAGACAAAGTGGCCACAATCCTATTCAGATGCATTAAGTCCATTTGTTTTGGTGGGTTTAAGTGTGTCTAATTCAAGTGCTTAATATGTTCTATTGGAATTTGGTTGATAAAGAGTGTTCAATTATATTTAACTGCATTGCCTTTCTGTGAACAGAGTATTTTATTATGTTTGGGTGACTGATGGAATGAAAATGTATGACTAAAATGCCTAGCTGCATTTTTTTAAAAACAGTAATATTTTACCATGTGATGAAAATTAAAAATGGGAAAACATGTCTATTTTTAGTATTTCTCTGTAGTTTTTTTTTCTTAATTCCTTTCTTAGTCACAAGCTTCTCATTACATATGACATAAGTTCAAAATCCTTATAACAAAAAGGTCTCCCTTTCACAGCTGCAAAATTGTTCTAAATTGGCTTTAATTGTCTCCTGATTGCTTAATCTCTCTTCTGGCTTGATGTGGGAAATGTGCTTGCTAAATCTACATACACACAGAGGGAGGGGGAGAATGAAAGAGCCCTTCCCTCCCTCTATGGAAGAAGGTAATGTTCTGTACTATTTATTGTTGTCAAATAAATTAATTGAAGTATTGATGGTCATGAATAATAGAAAATATTCAATACTATATCAATAAGATAATGCTATTTGTGTTGTTACTATTATTGATAACAATTGTGATAATTAAGAAAAATAAATAACAAATGCATGTCTATAATCTACTACATTATAATTTTCTCAGGAGTGGAAACTCAAAATTCAAGGTGCTTCAAATACGACTACAGTGAGGCAAATATCTTCTGGGGTTATTGGCTCTCATATCTTGTGTGGTGTCCAGGGGTTATGTCTTTTTTCTATCTGTTTTTTTTATGCGCAGAGCACACTGAGATATATAAAGAAGCCTGGCAAATGTTTGATCTTATTATCACAGCAACCATCTGGACTTTTTCCCCATATCCTGTGGACACCCCTGTTGGATTCACTCCAATGTTAAGACCATCGTTTAGTTTCATATGGACCACTATCACTGAATGTATCTTTTGGATGAGGATAGGTTTGCTAATAAATGTCAAACACAATAACAGTCTTCATGACAAAACGACTACTCGTTAGATGACATGCCAAACTTGCCTTATATGATTTTGTTAAAAAAAAATTCAATATTTACATACATGGTGTGTTGTGAGTTAATTTTGTGAGTTTTCTTGCTAGCAAATTTTATGTGACAGGCTCAGATAGTCGATCTCACAGATCTCAGAATGAATCTGTGATTCTGTGAGCAACTCAATCTGCCTGCCTGCTTTGCCTGATTTTGGGTAAAAGTTGCTCTTTTTTATAAAAAAAATTCAATATTTATATAAATATTTATAATATTTACATTCAAGCCTTGCCCAGCCAGTCACATGGCCAAGCCCACAAATTAGGCCATACCCACAGAACTGGTCGTTAAAAAAATTGAATCCCACCCCTGCCTCTGTGTGTGTGAGAGAGAGAGGGAGGGAGGGAGGGAGAGAGAGAGAGGTTAGATCAGATCTCTCTCCCACCAATGTCAGCAAGCCACCATTAGTCAAAATTCATATTAGTGGTCCCCGGGATTTAAAATTATGAGTTTGGTAGTCCAAAAGGTTGGTGACCCCTGCTATAAGTCATATATTATCTATTCAGAGTTTTGCAGCGTAAATTCAGTGCCAGAAAAGTAAACACAGATGGCTGAGGTTTCATTTAACTTCTTTATAAACACAACTAAATTTTTTTACAATACCAGTTGTAGATTTCTTCAACATTGAGCAAACTCAAACAGAAACATGTTGCAAGTACCTCAACTTCAGCAGCAAGCAAGTTAGTTTCTCTTTTACTTTAGTTCAGCAGGCAAGCAAGAGGAGAGAAGCAGTTTCATTTTCAAGAGACAGACTCAAAGCTTAACATAGCTGCAGAGTTGCAGAGCTTAATATAGAGCTACTTCTAGTTTCAGTTTCCAATCAGTCCTCATTGACTGACTTAGTTGCTCTGCCTATTCATTGGCTGACCTTGTGACCAAGCTCTATTCCAATTCATGAATATACTCTGACATTATCTTCCCTTAACCCCAAACAGAAAATGTTAGTATTAAGATTCTTGTCTCACATAGGCCACGGCAACCAGTTGAGGAAAGACTCATTACAAAGTCCTGGGTCATAGCTAGAGACTCAAAAAAAAAAAAAAAAAAAACCCACTCCCCAACTGTTTTGAATGAATAAATGTGTTAATAAAGATTATTAAGAGCTTGAAGAAAGTGCAGGGTTCTGGCCCTGCACTTCTGATTGACCGATAATAACGACATCAGATTGGTCCGTTCAGGGGAATCTGATTGGCTATTAACGAGCCTCTCCTATTGGTTAACGGAGCTAGCGCTCCCTGTGTTTCATTGGTTAAATACTTAAGAGTTTGCATATATAAAGGGGGCCATTTCAGCCATTGAGCTGAGCTGTTTTCACTATGTTAATAAAGAGTTTGAAGTTCACTGTCATGGGCTCGTCTCCATTCTTAGCGCCCATGCTCAGAACTTAACACCAACGAAGTTGAAATCTTTTTGGGGGCACAGTCCAAAATCAGTCTGATGGTAAAGATTAGAGTCTCAGATAAAGTAAATCAAGTCGACGATATACAGCAGAGGTGTCAAACTCACATCGTCATGGAGACGTCACGTGACGTATCAGGACTTCCACCCCCTTTTCTAAACTGGGCATGGGTGTGGCCAGCACGTGACACATCTGGACCATGGGCTGTGAGTTTGACAGGCCTGATACACAGTGTTCAGACAGACAAACAAACAAACACTCTGACCGGCTTTAAGATGTCTTGCTATGTAAGAGCTTCATACAGACCAGAGGCAGGCAGAAGTTAAACTCTGAAGTATCATCCATTTCCCGGTGATATGCCTCGCAGCAACAAGCTTTTTCAAAAGTTTTGTCAAGTGGCTCAGTTACCCTTAGCCCCCTGCTCTTACATGAAGTCCATGAAATCCTTTTCCTGCAACCATGAAATTTCCTTCGATCAGTTATTTTGAGGAAGGATGTGTGAATACAAAAACAGCACAACAAAGAGGAAAAACTCAAGGGAGGGAACTCCAGTCTCACTGTATTGCTATTGGCTCAAATGTAGTCTTCTGGTTCCGCAAAAGCTTTTCTGTCTTAGTCCATCCCTGTTATATAGGATACCAGAATACTAACAGTCATATAAACCATAGAATTATAGGAGTTGGAAAGGGACCTTGGAAGTGTTCTAGTCTAACTCCCTGCTCAAAGCAGGAATCCTTATATCTTCCTGGACAAATGGATATCCAATCTTTTCTTGAAAAGCTCCCACAACTCTGGGAGGTAAGCTATTCCATTAGTTAATTGCTCTCACTGTTAGGCAATTTATCCTTAGTTGCAGGTAGGGTCTCTCGTTGATGAGCTTCCACTGTTCCTTCTTGTTCTGCCTTCAGGCACTTTGGGCAATAATCAACCCCGCTTCTCTGTGACTGCCTAAAATATGCTAGAAAACAGCTATAATGTCACCCCTAATCCTTCTCTTTGTTCGGCTAAACCGGGTGTCAGCAACCCATGACTCTGGAACTGCGTGTGGCTCTTTGGGCCTTCTATTGTGGCTCCCTGTTGGGTGATCCCATTGTTGCAGCAGCTCTTGTTTCCAAGTCAGGACACAAGACCACGAAAGGTTGGAGAATACAGGTTTTTATTTGTGCACAAGGTTCAGAGCATTAGAATGGCAAATTCTGAACTCCTGGCTCTTCCTGAGGCGTCACTTTTATACATGTCATGACCTCAGCTTAGCCCGGGGCGTTTCTCTTATTAAACTATACCAACAAAGGAGAATAACATATATACCAAGAAAAGAGAAGTACATATAAATACTCGTTTTATCTTACACCATCTGTTATTTTCCATATTGTCGTGTCCGCAAAAAGATGCTCAGAGTCGGTGACTTTCATTCAAAGCTCTTTATTTACAATGGGAGAACCGAACCGGCGAAAGGCAAAAAGCCCGCGGCTTTTATACCTTTCGCAGCGGCGGCCGCGGCCAATGGCAGCGATTCAAGTCTCCCGCTCTTGGTTTGAACCAATCGCGGGAGACTTCAATCGGGCCAATCAGCGCGGCTCGCCTGGCCAATCAGAAATCCCCACGCCTTAGCCAATCAAGGCTCGGGGATTTCGAGTATTCCAATTCAGGACATAACACCCCTCCCCTCTTGGTATGGTCCATCACGTGGTGTAGTCACGCAGGTAGGCGGGGCTCCGTCGAGTCCTAGTTGACCTGCGCAACTCACTTGCATGCTGTAACTCGGCCGGAGCGGTCATCTTTTTGGCTGCTCCTGCCTCTGTGCGAACCGGCTGGATGATCGGGCCGGTTCTTTCGCCATGGCTCCTGCCTGGGCCTACCGGGTCGGTTGAGCTACGGATTTCGCCGCTCCCGCTTGGCTTCTCCGAGTCGGTAGAGCTGGCCAGGTGGTTCTTCTCCGGAGGGGACTCGCGATGGCTGTGTTCCGGTGAGTATTTTTGGTTTATTTTTTCCTGCGATTTTCTCTCCGGGTATTCCCTCCCCCCTTGGTTCGTGTCTTGGGGGTTGAGGTCAGTCGCTGTTCGTGACCTGAGCTGGTCGATATGTCGTTTCCAGGCTCGCCCATCGATGGTTTGGAGCCGGTACGACCGTGGACCAGTGACTTCAGTTATGACAGTTGGGATCCATAGGGGGTCCCCCGTCATGTTCTTTGCATAGACTAAGTCACCTGGGTCAAATGTCCGGTACCTGGAGCTGGAGTCTGGGGGCCGCTCCGGATTATAGGTCGGGTGTAATCTGTCGAGTGGGGACCTCAGCTTTCCGCCCATTAGAAGTTCTGCAGGGCTCTTGTTAGTTGTGGTATTGGGAGTGATGTGCTGTATGAAGAGGAGTTTGTTGATTTTGTCGCTGATCTCCCCGTGGTCCATTTTCCGGAGGGTCTTTTTTGTAAACTGGACCATCCGTTCCGCCCTACCGTTCGCCGCCGGATGCGCCGGTGCTGTTAATGCGTGGCGGATACCCCTCTCCGCCAGGAACCGTTCGAAATCGATGGAAGTGAACTGGGGCCCGTTGTCTGAGACGACGACGTCTGGGAGGCCGTGTGTGGAAAACAGTTTACACAGTTCTTTAACGACGGCCTCTGTGGTAGTGGATTTCATGTCGCATACCTCCAACCAATTGGAGTACGCGTCAACTGTGATTAGAAAAGTATGCCCATTTGTGGGGCCAGCAAAGTCTAGATGGATTCTGGACCAGGGCCCCCGTGGTGTTTCCCAGTCCCGGATAGGTGCTGCGGGTGGGCTGGATCTGGTCTCCTGGCACCGGTGGCATTTGGCGACCCATGCTTCAATTTGCTTGTCCATCCCTGGCCACCAAGCGTAACTCCTGGCCAGGGCTTTAGTCCTGACGATGCCAGGATGACCCTCATGTAGCATCTCTAATACCCTCTCTTGCAATCTGTCCGGAATTACCACCCGGTCACCCCACAGAATACATCCTCTCAGTAGTGAAAGTTCAGTCTGGCGCTGACGGAATGTTTTAAAAGTCTCGTCATTGTCTTTCTCCGGCCAGCCTTTTTCTAACCAGTGTAAGATTCGTGCCAGACGCCTGTCCTTAACGGTTTCTCTGGCAATGTCTGATGCGGTAATAGGTAAACTCTCGATACTTAGGGTGTTTGTTGTTGGTGCTGGGTCAGGTTCAGAGTCAGGTAAAGGCGAGCGGCTTAAAGCGTCCGCGTGCGAAATTTTCTTACCTGGCTTGTGTAGCAGTTCGTAACTGTAGGCTGCCAGGAATTCGGACCATCTTGTCATCCGGGGTGACAAGATGTTCGGCGTGGCTCGGTTTCCAGCGAGGATGCCCAGCAATGGCTTATGATCCGTCACGATGGTGAACGGGCGGCCGTACAGGTATTCGTGGAAACGCTTAACGGCGGCAACTATAGCCAAAGCTTCTTTGTCCAGCTGGCTATAGTTCCGCTCCGGTCTAGTCAGAGTCCTGGAGAAAAAAGCGATGGGTGCTTCTCTCTGGTCTGGGAGGGTGTGGCTGAGGACAGCACCGACGCCGAAAGGTGATGCGTCGCAAGTGACAGCTAAGGGCAAGGTTTCGCTGAATTGCATCAGGACGGCGTCGGAGGTGAGGAGGTCTTTGGTTTTTTGAAAGGCGGCTTGCTCTCGTCTCCCCCAAGTCCAGGCTGCCTTCTTGTCTAGGAGTCTATGTAAAGGTTCCGCCGCCGTTGCCTTTTGAGGTAGGAAAACATTATAAAAATTTAGTAAGCCTAGGAACGCTTGTAGTTCCGTTTTGGACTTTGGGGTGGGGGCTTCCTTGATGGCTTTCACTTTTTTAGTCGTAGGGTGAATGCCATGCCGGTCTAGGAGATAGCCCAAAAACTCTACTTGCTTTGTACATAGTTGGCATTTTTCTCGTTTGACTTTAAGTCCTGTTTCTTTAAATTTTGTTAAGACTTGTCTGAGTCGGTTTTCTAATTCGGCTTCGTTTGGCGCCGCCACTAATACGTCATCGAAATAGGGCACCACCCCCTTGATGCCCTGTAGCAAACGTTCCATCAGGCTCTCAAAGATGCCTGGTGCCACGCTGACTCCAAATTGGAGTCGGTTACACTTGAAGGCCCCCCGATGGGTCATGATTGTTTGGGCTTCCGCCGTTTTCTCGTCCACAGGTAGCTGCTGATATGCCTGGGCGAGGTCGAGCTTGGCAAAGACTTTGCCCCCTCCCAGTGAGTGCAGTAAATGTTGCACTATTGGGACTGGGTAGGCGCTTTGTTGCAACGCGCCATTTAGGGTGGCCTTATAGTCCCCACAGATTCTCACGGACCCGTCTGGCTTTACTGGGGTCACTATAGGGGTCTCCCATCTGGCATGGTCTATCGGTTGCAATACCCCTTGTTTGACGAGCTTGTCGATCTGCTCGTCAATTTTAGGCTTTAAGGCGAATGGTACCCTTCTAGGTTTAAGCCGCTTAGGGGGAACCCTTGGGTCTAGGTCAAACAAGATAAGGGGCCCCTGGTACTTGCCCAAGCCTCCATCGAAGACCTCCTGGAACTCCTGGGTTAGCCGCTGTTCCCAAGCTTCGATGGTGACGTGGTTGACACCTGTCAGCGCGATGTTAAGCGGGGCGAACCATTGTAAGCCCAGTAGGCTTGGGCGGTCGCGGTCGACGATCGTGAGTGGCAGTTGTTTGGTGTGGCCTTTGTAAGTTATATTAAAGTTCTTGGTGCCCACTACCGGGACGCGATTCCCTTGGTAGTCTTTTATGATGATCTTTTGGGCATGCACGTTTCTTTTTTGTAATGTAGGCACTAGTCTTTTGATTTCGCGCCATGCAATCATGGAAAGGTAGGACCCGGAGTCCACTTCCATTTTGCATGGCTGGCCTTCGATATGGACTTCTACGTGTACCTTTCTGGCGCCGTCGGAGATGGCGTGGCCGATGGTCACCGTCTGGTGGGTCTCTTCTTTTCGCCGACCGTCGCCGCTTCTTTGAGATCGTTGGGTACGGTCCCACCGACCGTCTGGCTGGCGCTCTCTGGCTCTGGGCGGGGAGCTTTCTCTCCTTCTGTCGTGCTGTTCCCATTTGGGCGGGCTGCGGGTCTTCTTTTGGCGGCAAACTCGAGCGATGTGGCCCCGTCGTTCACAATGCCTACAGATAGAGTCAAAGAATCGGCATTCTGACCTGGGGTGGTCGCCGCCGCACCCGGCGCAGTTGGTCCTCGACCTACGACCTTTTCGACTTCGTTGGTCGCCGCGTCCCGTCTGCACGCGATGTATGTCCTCCTCGTCTTCCGACGTGCTGGAGGTTGACTGGTATTCACCGTAGTGTGCGGTTGCTTCGTTTCTTGTGTCGGCCGACCTTGCCGGGTTGTTGTTTCCGCCCTTCGCGTCGGATCTTCGCATGCTGTCCGCTGACGTGCGGGTTGCTTCTGCGGCTGCGGCTGCGGTAAGGGCATCGGCTAGGCTGATGTCGCCCTTGGCCATATGTCGGCTCTGGAGTGTAGGATCCCATAAGCCGAGTACGAAGCGGTCTCTTATGAGACTGTTCAGACCTTCAAACTCGCAGAGTCCTCCTAGGTGCCGTAGCTCTGCGACGAAGTCGCTCAATTTTTCGTCTGGTTTCTGGTTTCGGCGGTAGAACTCGTTGCGCCGTATCAGGATGGGGACTTTGGGGGTGTAATGGCGCCGCAGTATAGGTTCGAGGACGTCCCAGTCCATGGCGGTTGCGTCTGCCGGCTTGGCCAATGCTTTGGCCATCTGGAAGACCTCTGGTCCGCAGTGAGTAAGGAAGACGGCGCGTTTTAGCGGGCCCGGGGCGTCCTTCATTCCGGCGCATTCCAGGTACATACGGAACCGATCCGAGTACGATTCCCAGTCCTCGGCGGCGGGGTTGAAGGGGGCGGGCGGTGCTATTTTCGCCATCTCTGCGCTGGAGCTGGTACTTGGATGGACACGGGGTTCGGTTCAGGGGCGAGATCCCACCTTCGTCGCCAGTGTCGTGTCCGCAAAAAGATGCTCAGAGTCGGTGACTTTCATTCAAAGCTCTTTATTTACAATGGGAGAACCGAACCGGCGAAAGGCAAAAAGCCCGCGGCTTTTATACCTTTCGCAGAGGCGGCCGCAGCCAATGGCAGCGATTCAAGTCTCCCACTCTTGGTTTGAACCAATCGCGGGAGACTTCAATCGGGCCAATCAGCGCGGCTCGCCTGGCCAATCAGAAATCCCCGCGCCTTAGCCAATCAAGGCTCGGGGATTTCGAGTATTCCAATTCAGGACATAACACATATCCACCCTCGTTTACTGTAATATGGTTAGTTCCTTGGTGCAGTAACCTTGAGGTTTTACACAACATTGTACTAAGCAAAGCCTTGGGGAACTGGGGGACCCCTGTCAAATACAAAAGGGCTTTATGTGTAATTTTTCTACTGCTACACCACCATTGGCTGGCTCCACCCCTTGCTTTCCTTCCCAGTCATGTCTGGCCTGGCCTGAGAAGGTAAAACACATTAAACAGAAATGAGAGGAAGGAAGAGAGACCCATTTCCCACAGAAAACACTGGGAGCCACAAAACCTGGGTAAGCGTGGCAGGGGTGGGTCATGTGACCAGGCAGGAGTGATGTTGAGTTGGCCACACCTACCCAGGCTTTGAGGCTCCTGGTGTTTTCTATGGGAAATGGGTCCAAATGGCTCTCTGAGTGTTTAAAGTTGCAGAGCCCTGGGCTAGACATACCTAGGTCCCTTAATCATTCATTGAACTGCCTTCAGATCTCTTATCATCTTTGCTGCTCTTCTCTGCATTCTTTCTAGGGACTCAGTATCTTTTTTGTATTGTGGCAACTGGATGCAGTTCAGTGCTTTGGCGTCACTAGTGCAGTACAGGCAGGACTATTACTTCCCATGAACTTGATGCTATCCCTCTATTGATGCAGCATAGGATTGCATTAAGATTTTTTTTTTTTTTGGGCAGCTGCAGCATACTGCTGACTCATATTTAAGTGGTGATACACTAAGACACCAAGATCCCTTTCACAGTTACCACGATTGAGCCAGGTACTGCCTATTCCCATGATGGCGAAACTATGGCACACATGCCATAGGTGGCACGCAGAGCCATTTGTGCGGGCAGGCGAGCCCAAGACAAACTTACCTGCACTGCACATGCGTGCCCCTCACAGCTGATTTTTGGCCCGTTTGTGGCCTTTTTTTAGCCTCTCAGAGGCTTGAGGGAAACCTCTGCAGCCTTTGCAGGCTGAAAAACAGGCCGGTTTCATCATTTCCTGTATTTCCGGAAATACCAGAAGTGATGAAATGGGCCCATTTTTTGGCCTCAAAAGGCTGCAGTGGCTTCCCTTGAGCCTCTGGGAGGCTGAAAAAGGCCTCAAAGTGGTCAAAAATCATCTGGGAGGCGTGCAGTTCAGGTAAGGGAGCAGCGAGGGGGGGGAATCATGCACACATGTGCAGGGGGTGTGGGAGGGGCGTGAACATTGCCTTCTAGGTGCTGGCATGCAAGCACATGAGCGTACGCACAATTTTCGGCACAGGAGCCCCAAAAGCTTAGCCACTACTGGCCTATTCTGTAACTGCATTTGGGTTTTCCTGCCTAAGTGCAGGATCTTACTTTTCTCACTGCTGAACTGTATCTGATTAGATAGGGTCCATTGCTCTATTATGATCCTTCCGAATCTTTTATCTTCATTTTTGACTTTTTTTTTCTTTTTTTAGAAACATGGTAGCTTTCAGGTCACTTAGCATAGCTGAATTATTGGAGCTGTGCAAAACTCTGAAAAAGAGCCTTTGCTTCAGTGATCTTTGGAGTGAAGGCTTCTGAAGGCAATTCACAAAACAGTGTGGCTCACGCTTCCCAACAATAAAATGGCCAGGTTTCTTTGGATTCCTGTGTTTTTAGGCTGAACAGTAGATGTCCATCAGCATCTTCAGGGGAAGCTGTCACTGGAACACAGCAACTCAATGAAGCAATAACATGGCCTCCCTATCACAGAGCAATTTTGGCAGTTGTGCAGTGACCTGTTAGTTATGCTTCAAATGGGAATAGACTTCATGCATTTTATAAATATGTGAATGTATGTTTACAGTCAACTGTAAAAAAAATGTAATTTCACAAGGTGGCAAGAGAAAAATATCAACAACTAAGTCAACTTATATAGATCAGGGTATGCAATATACTTCTGAGACTCCCAGAAAGCAAAATCATGTATTTTTCTAGTTAGAAAGTTAATATGTTTTACATTTTAAGAAATACATTCTCCAGAAATAACTGTCAGGTTTTCTGTGGCAGCCCTTATCTGCTTCTATGAGATTTGTTCAAAAGAAATTTCCAGCCAATCTTTCTCTAAATGAACACGGCACATTTAACACCACATTTTAAAATGTACTTGGGAAATGTAGAATACGCAATACAAGGGGTCAAAGTCTTCTTGGAAGTATTTGGGTAAATCTTAGAAGAAAAAGAAATGACTTTGCTATGGGTGTATATTATAGGCACCCAACCAATGAGAGGAGATATATGAATTATTTGTTAATCATTTAGCTCAGGGGTGTCAAACTCAAGGCCCGTGGCCCGCATCCATCTCATGAGGTGCTTAGATCTGGCCCACAGGGCTGCCTTGGAAACAGTGAAGGACTGGCCCATGGTGCCTCTGCCAGAGAAAACAGAGCTCAGGAGGAGCACATGTGGCCCTCTTGGGCTCCATTTTCACTGGCAGAGAGCAGCCAAAAACAGAGCCTGGAAGGACAATGGATCCCCCTAGCCCTGCCTGGGCTACCACGGGTGCCCCTGACACAAGTGACAATGATCTGGCCGTGCCACTTGAGGTCAAACACAACTCTGATGTGGTCCCCAATGAAATTGAGTTTCACACCCCTGATTTAGGTGATGTGTGCAGAACACACACCACTGTACTAATACTTTAACTACCCTAACTACTCTGACATCAACTAGGAAACAAACTCTGTAACAAGTGGAAGATCAAACAAGTTCTTGATGTGCCTACCTGATAACTTTATCATACAAAAGATAGAGGAGGGAAATAGAGGGTCAACTATACTGGACTTCATTCTTACCAATAGAGATAAAATGGTTGAGGCAGTAGAAGATATAGAAATTTTGGGGGAGAGTAACCATGTCATTCTTGAATTCATTATAATGTAACCAGGTAACAAAACCAAGTCAGACTAGATCTAAAACGAAAAGCAGTACAAGGCGCTTGAAAATGAGATAATGAAGGCCCAAACAAAAATAGTACCACAGAGAAAGAAAAACAAAAGGCAGCAGACAAGACCTGTATGGTGCACAAAGACCTCTCTGATCAATTGAGGGACAAAAATGTCACATTAAAAAATGGAAAGAGCTAAAACAGAATACCAGCAAATAGCCCAAATCTGCAAGGATAGAATCGGGAAAGCTAAGGGCCAGAACCCACTGAGACTGGTAACTAATAACAAAATTAATTTTAAAAGTTTCTTTCAACATATAAGAAACAAAAAGTTAAAGAAACAATAAGTCCAGTAGTGGGAGCAGATGGCAGGAAGGTAATGAGAAGCAAGGAGAAAGCAGAACTGCTTAATTCCTTCTCTGCATCTGTTTTTACACAAAAGGAAGAAATAATCCAAGTTATCAAAAGCAGCACTGAGGGAGATAGAACAGAAATAGAAGTCAAACTAGGTAAGGATTTAGTAAGCAAATGCCTAGCCACTCTGGATAAGTACAAATCACTTGGAACAGATGGTTTCCAGAGTTCTGAAGGAGCGGGCAGACATAATATCAGAGCCACTGAATGCAATCTTTCAAGTCTCTGCAGCATAAGAAATATCAGAGATAATCAAATGGAGGATTTGTGAGTACCTAGAAATAAACAAGGTAATTTCTAGAAGCCAGCATGGGTATGTTAAAAACAGATCATACCAGACAAACCTTATTGCCTTCTTTGATAAATTGAGTAAATTACTGGACCTGTAAAATGCCATGGACATTGTATACTTGGACTCCAGTAAGGCATTTGACAAAGTAGATCATAACCTACTTCTTGGTAAGAGAGAACAATGTGAGATAGTACAGAACTACCATCAGATGGATTTGCAACTGGCTGGCCACTACATTTTGACATGATAAAGAGGCTAGAGACTAAATTGTATGATGAACAATTGAGGGAGAATAGTACATTTAGCCTACCAAAGAGAAGGATTATGGGGCATGATAACTGCCTTCCAGTATTTGAGGGACTATCACAAAGAAGAGAAGATTTGCTTATTATCAAAGCACAAAGAGGGCAGGGCAAGAAGCAATGGGTGGAAGCTTACTAAAGAAAGATACAACCTAGAAGTTGTGAGTGCTTCATCACTGGAGGTTTTCAAAAGTAGACTAACCATTTGACCAAGATGGTATATGATTTCCTGCCTTAGGCAGGAGGTTGGACTAGAAAATCTTCGAGGTCCCTTCTAACCATATGATAATTCTATGTTCTACTTAGAAAATACAACTTCCCTTTGGTGTATTTAATACAAAGGATATTCTCGGTAACATATTTTTGTCTGAAAGTCAACATATTCAAAGCCAAACATGGCCAGGTTCCAACTCAAACAATAATTTATCCAAACCAGAGTAATCTACATACAGATGTATTTTCTTTGTGGCTCTCAAGCAAAAGAGAGCAGGCAGATGCTGATATATAGTGTTTCAAGGAAGCTAAAAATTTGATAGCGGCACAAAATCCATCCTTCAGTTTATTATCAGACAGGGCCAGGCAGCTGGCTCTGACAAGAAGATAAACAAGCAATCAACACAGCAGCCAAAGGACTGAGGCAAAACATTGGAAGTAACCGTTTCCTACAATATGGTGTCTGAAAAGCTTCTAAAAATGGGAGAATTAGGATTGTAATGTGAAACTGATAAAAGATGCACTTTGCCACATTATTGCAATGATGTACATTGCCAGTTGGGGTGGCAGAAAGTGAATTTGCAGTACTGCACTCTTTTCTAATAATCTCATCAACAAAATATTTGCCAAACCACTAGAGTAGAAATTGACTTACATTGGCTATTATTAATTTTACTGACCATTATTGCAGGCTGCACTGGAAGGAGCAATGGAAGTCAGCAAGAACACCTCAATCTTAAGTGATAATATGTTTCTGTAAGGTTCTTTTTAACATTCCCTGACCTCTGGCAGCTGTCGTGCTAAATGGGTGCAGCTGAGGGAGAAATACTTGCCTGGTTCTATTGAGAGAAGATTATCAGGGGCTTCTTTGTCCTTGCACGCCTGCCTCCCAGGAGAACAGAAACTCTCTTCCTGCCAAATCAACAATCCTTTTGATTGCAGTTCTTAAGAACTGATATTCATAGGCTTTACTGGAGCCTTTTAAACTAAAAAAAAAGTAAGTATCATGATTTGCATTCTTGCTGAGGAAGAAGCATTCCCTGTATCCCACAGATCTGTTGTTAGAGGATATTGTGAAAATGAACACTTTTTAAAGAACTTTCATCAGAGTGTTATAGATCTTTCATAGAAAAGGTTGTAATGCTCATTTCTTTTGTGATGCCAGTCTTCTGATCTTTTTAATAACAATTTAAAGATTCTAATATATACAGTATAAATAATGAGTGAGATTTAATTAAGGCTGTCAGGTTGGATGCAGTGTATGTCATTCAACTCAAATACTTAAGAAGGTTCTTTCTTCGTGGGTTGCTATATATAACATATATAATGTATGACTGTATGTCGCTTGTATCCTTACGATTTATATTGACTGTTTCCTAGTATGATTTGATTGCTTATTGTACCCTATGACTATTATTAAGTGTTGTTAAGTGATGATTATTAAGTGATGATTCTTGACTCTTGACAAATATATCTTTTCTTTTATGTATACTGAGGGCATATGCACCAAGACAAATTCCTTGTGTGTCCAATCACACTTGGCCAATAAAAAGAATTCTAATTCTAATAACAAATATTGCTGTATGAATGAAATCAAAGCCTAATGGTGATTTAGTACTGCCATATTTCTTGAATGTATTAATTTTGGTTGCCATCACTAAAAGAGAGGCCATTTTTCTAACATAATATCTGTATGTTTGCCTATATCCTGCTTTCTGCAGACTTCTTTGAGAACCTTCCAGACTCAAATGTATATTTTTCCAACCATGTTAAAATACCTTCATAGAAAACATTATTGAATGGCACCAGGATCACTTGTTAAAAAATGTATGACTTCTCATTACTGTAGCTGGGTCTGGAAGTTTGGATCGCAGTTGGCAAAACTAATTATTAATATTTCTTGAGACATGGGAGGTAGATTTGTGAGAGTGTGATACCATATTAATAAAGGCCATTTATGTTTGCTAATGTTTTGCTCTCTTAAGAAGAGCAGCTACCTTCAGATATTCTTAGAATCCTTTTTGCTAGTTATGACATCTGTAACGGCAGGTTCTAAGAATTGTGTGTGCTACACTATGTGATAGGCATGGAGATTGCTTCATGACTCATGCTATAATATTTCAGCTGCTTGGGCTTGTCTAGTTTTTCTATTTTTCAGCTCAGAGAAAACAACAAAACTTCTGTTACATCAGATTAGTTGACAGGTAGGGTTCTTCCCATCATGTCCAAAATGCTACCTTTGTTGATTGCAACTCCCTAGTTTCAAGAGAGACAGTCATCTCTACATATTTAAGAGGCATTGCTGGAATTTTCCATTTCTACAAGCAAGAAGCAAACAAACATATGGTAACTTTATTATTTAAGGTTGGCACAAATTTTGCTTGAGATGCCAGGGGCTTAATGGTCTGCATTCCCCAATCTTGAAAAGCATCAGATGTGGCTTGGGAGAATGCACAATCCAGCCAACGCATGGATTCAAGGAGTCTTAATGGCAAGAAACAAGAGAAATTGGTATTTTATTGAGACACTAGCTCCCTGAAGAGCTTAAGAGGCCCAACTTCCTTGCTTTGAGATAATCCCATATTTCCAAGATTAGAGTCACAGAAGCACCATTTGTATCCATGGCCACCTGACCAATCTGAGCATCCCTTATGGGAAGATATTGAGGAGGAATGTCATAGAAGCAGAGGTAGCCTATTGGACTCTTCTTCTATTCTATAATATTCTACACAATATAGAGCTATATATAAATCTACTTCAATTCATCAAAAATAGTCATAAATTTATTAATATGCTATGTAGAACAAGCTTTGCAAGGTAGCTTCTTATAGCATCTATTATTGAGTTTCACATTCAAGCTGTTTTTGCATTACCTGCTGTTCAGCAGATTATCCTGTTCTATGCGCCTTTGAAATAAAATGAGGAAGGTAAACATTAAGTAAATCACTCTTTCAAGAGAGTCTTGTTTGGGATCATTTTTATAATTCTTCAGTGCAAGCTGAAAAATATCTATCTCAAATTAAAATCCATGTTTTAATTGTCTCGTATTTTCCTATCATTTGCATTCATTTACTGCATGTTGTTGTTATCCATTTTTGTGAACTGTCCTGATAACGTTTGTCATAGAACAGCTTCAGAGAAAAAATGCTTGTTTTCTATCTTAACAGAAATAAAGTATTTTGTTATTCTATTCCATTCTGTTCCACCCCACCCCACCCCATCCCATCCCATCCCATCCTATCCTATCCTATCCTATCCTATCCTATTCTATTAACCTTGGAATAATTTAAAAAATGCAATATTGCAAAATATTCTGAAGTTTTCAGTGGTGAAGTCCCTAACTGAGTTTGTATGAAACTAGATTTGATGCTTGATGGCATCAAATTGTCATCTGCACTGAAAGGCCCTTTGTCCTTGAACCACCTACATCTTTACAGCTACAGGAATAATTTCAAAACTTTTTAGTATCTATTTTCTTCTGAGAATCCTGTTTCCTTACAATCAAGGCAATAGCTGTAGAAAGAGGCAATAGATATGAAAGCACATTTTGCATTCATATATGCCAAAGCAACAATGTACTGAACCAAATTAATGTTTAATGAGCAATATATGCACAAGGATTTCAAAGGCCTTAAGTCATTTTTCTGTGTTGATTAAAAACACCCTAAGCACAAATTGACATATCACATTTGTACGGTTTTAGGAAACCTATTTTCAATTTCTATTATGAGGTTCAAGATGCTAGGCTTTTTTTTTAATCAGGCCTATTTCCATTCATGTGAAACAAATTAAGGCAGTTTAATTTTTTAAAAATACAAGATTGTTTAAGCAGGCGAAGTTTGTTCTGATAGGCTCACTCGTTAAATGTAGAAATATTTTTTAGGTTTTGCAGACATTTTATTTCTTAATAGCTAGAGTTGATAAAACCGGTCTGATCCTTAAAGTGACCAACCAATTATGGAAAAATATATAATAAAATAAAAACATTTGATAAGATGCCACTGATGGGCCATCTGCTAAAATAAAGCCAGATCATGGCACACGCTTCAAAGCAAATCAGGAAGCCTGTCATTGTGGAGTCTTGTCTGGGAAGAACAAAGAATGCTTATCCACAGGAAACATGCTTATATAAATCTTGTAACAATCCTGGCTAATTGAAAAGCTGATAAAAGTAACACAAGTTAGCCAATTTGCAGGCCTCAGCTAACAGTTAGGGATAGAGATGGACTACAGCAAATCAAATGTGTATTAGATAACTCCTAGGGCATTCATTAGCTAAGACTTGGGAATAAGGACAGCTAGAGACCAAAAGAACAAATTGTAGAATTATTACTAAAATGTTTATTAGTTGTTATTTCTTATTATTTTGCTTTGTCCCGTCTTTTCCTTTAGTGAAAATGTATAAAGTTTACTTAATCCTTGGTTCTTAGCTCTTGGCATTTTGTCCAGGAGCCCTTTTCCTTGGAGTACTCAATAAAAAGCAATCAGAAAACCTGCACTTCGTGTCTGGCATCTATCATTATCTTTGGCACCAGGCTCATGGACCCAAACTGGGGACAACACCACCAATATATACCAAAAATCTATCAGCAGAGATGCTTCCTTTTGCCTAATGTTTGAATTTGTCCAACTTATGAATGCAATCCTGCACCATTGAATCAGCTCCATTAAATTTTGTTAGATTTACTTTTGGGTACACTTATGACACTGCATTGTAAGAGAACTATTACATTTTATTATAATGCAGATATTAAAGTTTTTAAAGTATTAAAGCTTTTTGGCTGCCTGGAATCAATCAATTGAGTAGAGGTAGTCCTCAATGTATGACTGAGCCCAAAATTTATGTTGCTAAAGGCCTGGTCACACTGCAAGAACTTTGCTATAGCGGTCCTTGAACGGTAGGAAGAGGGGGACAAATTTCGACACCACTCGTCACCGCGCACAAAATTTGAAAAAAATTTGAAAACACGGGCGTTGCCTTAGCGGTGCACCGCTGAAGCCGGCGTTGCTTTAGCGTTGGTTTAACGGTAGGGAACGTTGGTTTAGCGGTGATGCGAGCATTGATAAAGCGTTGTTCTGCGCATGCGTGCGTTGGCTCGGTGGGGGTTTTAAGTAATTGCGACATGCCGCTTTGGACTACCGTAACGGAGCTGTACGGAAGTTCTCAAAGAGTTTTGATAGAAGTTCATCATGGGACGTGCACAAAAGAAGAGGAAGGCTGGAGGAGGAAAGGCAGCAGCCTCCAAGAAGATGCAGGCAGCAGTGGAGTCAGGTAAATATATGTGGCCCACTGGTTGCGTCAAGAAAAATTTGAAACCTCAACCATTCTCTTTAATTTATTATTCCATTGTTATATTTTGCAGAGACCAGTCAGGCCACACCAGAAGCCACTGCTAGCACAGCCACTGCTAACACAGCCACAACCACTGCTACCATCGCCCAGGCAGGGGCAGCTGCTGATGAAGGTAATCACCAATGAAAATGTATGAAATTTAATATAATTATGATGATAATAATAATAATAACCATAATCTTTCTTTCACGTTAATTGTCATTGCTCATTTATTATTCATGTTGTATATTTTGCAGACTCTGATGATGAGCCCCAGGAGGCCCTGACACAGGACCAGCCTGATGGTGAGGAGCTACCCCCCTGGTGATGACCAACCTGAGGAGGGCCGTGCTGCTGCTGAAGGTAATTATAGTGTGATGAATGCAATGAAAAACTAGACTTTCAATAGAGGAGTTTTGTAATGTAGTCAAATTTATTCATGTTTCCCCCAAGACAAAATATGTATTCACCTGTCAAAAGACAACCACATCACAATAGTTAGAAGGCGAATTGCATACATTAGTGTTGCCAAGTCGGACAAACATTGTAGCTTGTCCGAGTTAGCAACAAGGACTGCGGGTGACGATAATTCCATCCATTACAATGTTTGAATGTTATTGTTTGTTATCAGGAGAACAACTATTTTCTCATTGAAAATTTAACAAAGATGTGTGCATAAAATGTGACTACATTACGAAACCCCTCTATTCGTCAAGTCGGACGAATTAGGTGATCCGAAGGATATTCGATTACGTAATCAATACAAGTTGATCTAAATAATATATGTTTAATTAATTTATTTATTAATATTATTTTTATTCAATTGCTATATTTTTCAGACTCTGACTCTCAGCACCCATACTTGGAGAAGAACGATAAACAGCGTCAGCCTCAGAAGAAGTCTCGCCGCAAGGCCCTCCTGCTCGACGATGACACTCAGGAGCAACTCATCGAGTGGATCCGGGAGCACGAATTTATTTGGAGGAAGGGGGCCACCAACTACAAGGATACAAAGAAGAAGACGGAGCTTTGGACCAGGAAGGCAAGAGAGCTGGACATTGAGGAGGGAGCTGAAGCTCTCAGGACATGGTGGAAGTCAGTCCGGGACCTCTACACTAAGCTTCTCACCAAGAAGTCTGGCCAGGCTGCAGCGAACTTGACGGACAGAGAACTGTTCATCCAGAGGAACTGTGCCTTCCTGCACAAGGAGGTGAAGCCCAGGAAAGGTCGGCCACTTTGATGCATACTCCTCACACCGGAACCTGTAGCCAGCCAGCCTCCAGCAGCCCAGCTCTCGGCGTCGCCCACCACCTCTCGCCAGCCTTCCCATGACATCGAGGAACAGGAAGGGAATGAGGGCTCACTCTCGCTCATTGAAATGCAAGCGGCAGTCTCGAGGTCCATGGGCAACCCCTCACCAGCTCCCGCCTCCACCACCACCAGACAACGCCGTAGCACCACCAAAGGCGAGCCTGAAGACTCCCCTGCAATGCTGGAGATGAGAGATTGTATGAAGGCCACCAACGCCCTCATGGAGAGACTGGTCCAAGCCCAAGAGATCAGCCATGCAAGGCAGCCCTTCATCACGTAATGTCCCAGTCTCTCCAACGGCTACCTGAGGCCCAGTACCAGCTCACAGTTGAGAGGATGACGGCCATCCTCCACGAGACGCAGCGACCCATGTCCCACCCCATTCCTCCAGCTCCACCACGTCCAGCATTCGCACTTTCACCCACACACACATTCTACCAGCAGCAGCAGCCGCATTACTTCCAGCCTCAGCATCACGGCTTCCAACAGGAGCCTTTCCACTTTCGGCAACAGTCTCAGCCTCAGCATCAGCCTCAGCTCTTCCAGCAATTGCAGACACCCGGAGTCAGCCAGCCATCCTCCACCCCAAGGAGCTCCAACGAAGGCCTCATGTTGTCAGACATGCCGAACCTTTCCTCCAGTAACCACACCAACATGAGCACCATCAGCGAGGGGGGTATTCTCCAGGACCTCCAGAGGCAGGAGATGAACGCTCCACCCTTATCAATCACCACCTCATCTCAAAGGACTGCTGATGTACTTGCAGAGATAAGGGCCACCACCGAGGAGAATTGAGACTGTTTGAAATGTGTTGAAGGGACTGCTCAGATATTTCATGTGATTTTTGTTTAAAGGTTGAGCTGGTCAGCTGTTTTGATGTTTGTTGTTTATTGTTGTGCACTTTTGTGTTTGGGTGGTCTCAAAAGCTTTGAGCTTTAATAAACAGCATTTTTATTAAACTATTCTTGACTACTTTACTTAATAACGAAAAAAAACCTTTGTAGTTGTAGAATTCTGAGCCAGAGTTGAGGAGCTTTATATGCCACGTGCTTGCCATCAATGGCACCAACTGTGTGGGGAAAGTTCCATCGCTGGTATCATTGTTCAGCCAGGTCTCTCCATCCTTGTTCAGTTGTTGGGCAAAACAAGAGTTCATCTGTGTACTCCTCAATGATGGCCTTTACCACTTCTTTGACTACCACACTGATGGTGTTGTGATGTTGTTGGTGTTGTGACTCAAGGCCTATTCCAAAAGGGCTACTGGTCCATTTCTCCCCGTATTTATAGGCAAATTCTGGTTCCGCTCCAACACCTCCATACCAACGCCAAACCAAAGTTCATCACTGCAATGGATCGCTGCTTCAACGCCTGACACCGTTCCAGGAATCCCGTGTCCGCTCGTAAAACGCTTACAACCGCTCCACCAAAGTTAGTGCAACGTTTAATCACCACCCGGGCAAAGCTTGCAAAACAGCGGTGGTCCAGCGTTGAAGATTTCTGCGTTGGCCTAGCGGACCCAAGCGTCCACGAACTTGCGTCTAGCGGCAACAAACTTTGACCGGGCGTTGTTGGAGCGGTGGTGAACTTTGCCGGAGCGGAAAATTGTGCGCTCCTCACCGCTCGCAATATTTTGTGCAGCTCAAAACTTTCGAAGCGGTAGGAGGAACCATCAGCGGAGTCGAGCGTATATGGCGTTGCCTTAACGGACGCCAACTTCTGTTAAATGGTGGTGATCGGTTACGAGCGGTGATGATTTTTTTTCAACGTTCAAGGACCGCTATAGCAAAGTTCTTGCAGTGTGACCAGGCCTTAAGAGAGAAATTTGTTAAGTGAGTTTTGCAACCCCATTTTACAACTTTTTGTGCCACATTTGTTAAGTGAATCACTGCAGTTGTTAAATTAAATTTTCTTGTCAGAAGGTCAAAAAAGGGGATCAGATGACCCTGGGACACTGCAACTATCATAAATATAGAATAGAATAGAATAGAATAGAATAGAATAGAATAGAATAGAATAGAATAGAATAGAATAGAATAGAAACAGAACAGAATAGAATAGAATTCTTTATTGCCTAAATGTGGTTGACACCCAAGGAATTTGTCTTGGTGCAAATGCTCTCAGTGTATGTAAAAAAAAAGATACATTCATCAAGAGTCAAGAATCATAAGGTACACATAAGGTGTACCTTATGACTTAATAATAGTCATAGGATACAATAAGTAATCAAATCATACTAGGAAACAGTCAATATAAATCGTAAGGATGCAAGCGACAAAGTTACAGTCATACAGTCACAAGTGGGAAGGGATGGGTGATAAGGAGTGATGAGAAGATTAATCGTAATAGTAGTGCAGACTTTGTAATAGTTGGACAGTGTTGAGGGAATTATTTGTTTAGCAGAATGATGACTTTTGGGAAAAAACTGTCCTTATGTCTAGTTGTTCTGGTGTGCTGGGCTCTATAACGTTGTTTTGAGGGAAGGAGTTGAAACAGTTTATATCCAGGGTGTGAGGGGTATGTAAATATTTTTACAGCCCTCTTTTTGACTCATGCAATATACAGGTCCTCGACTGAAGGCAGGTTGGTAGTAATTGTTTAGCTGTTAAGCATATGAATGTAAATGGGGATGCTGCAATGGTCGTAAGTGTGAAAAATCGTCACAGCTCACTTTTTTCAGTGCTGTTGTAATTATGAACAGTCATTAAATGAACTGTTATAAGTCAAGGACTGTCTGTATAAAATATCATAGGAATCACCTGCTGATTTGATACAGTAGGAAAATGCGTATTTATTTATTCATATATTAACTGCTGCCAGAATTGTATGTACACAAAATTGGAAGAGTGAAGAGATACCTACAGATGAGAATGTGATTAGGAAAATACTAGAATGTGTGGAAATGAATAGATTAACACTGGCAATTAAGGAGAAAGAGCAAACTGAATATTATATAGTATGGGATTTATTCTATCAATGGTTAAATAATAAAAATGGAATTTAGAAATAGGGAAACAAAATAAAGACGATATGTTAAAAGAGATAAGTTAATATGATGACTAACATGTTGAATATTACTATGTTAATATTGAATAATCGATAAGTGGACATTACTATGTTAAATATTGCAGAATTAATATGTAATGAAGGATGTTGTAACTTTGATTATTTGACAAAGATGTTTTACCCAGACAACACCCTGTTCAACTGAAGATGGAATGATTGTATTAAAAATTTAAAAAAATTAATTTAAATAAAAAAAGGAATCACCTGCTGAAGCAGTGAAAATATTGATAATGTTTTTAGAAAAGGATGGGGAAAACATAAATTTATGCTTTGGCCACTTTCCAAGTGATAATATGTAATATTGTAATATGGAAATAACAATATATGAAATATTTATTTGAGTTAAGACAGAGGTGTTTTGTTAGTCTTCTCCTCCACTGCTCTGAAGTCACTTGTGATAGTATATTCTGCAAACCTTTTTGGCCTGCGCCATTGCTTCCCTGTCTACATGGCAATTATGAAAGATATATCTAATTTATCTTGCTCACTATCCATCTTTCTTTTCAATTACTGTACTCCTATCTTCCTTTAGCTTAGATCATGGGTGTCAAGCCTGGGTTATCAAGGTGTCACGTGATGTGTCACGACTTTTTCCCCCTTTGCTAAACCGGGCATGGCCAGCACATGACACCCACGGGCCACGAGTTTGACCCCTTGGTTTAGATTTTCCCCCTCAGCACTTTAATTATCTTTTAAACTAAACCTATGTCACCCACAAAATATAATCTCCTTCACCCAGAAGTTAGCACCTCAAGGAAACTTTCCTTTGTTCCTTGACTCCTTAGTTACTTCTCTACTTGACCATATAAAGCTGGATATTTTGGTATAGAGCAGTGATGGCGAAGCTTTTTGTTGTGATGTGCCGAAAACATGCATGCTACAATAGCGTACTCACATGCGTGCTGGCATCCACAATGCAATGTGCCTCGCCCCCTGCGCATGCATATGCAACCCCCCACCCCCTTACCTCCCTGCTGATTTTCGGCCCGTTTAAGGCTGTTTTTGCCCTCATGGAGGCTCGAGGGAAGCCTCGGGAGCCTCAAAACGGGCCCATTTAGTCACTTCTGATATTTTCAGAAGGCCCATTTTTTGGTCTCCCGAGGCTGCAGAGGTTTCCTTTGAGCCTCTGGGAGGGTGAAAACGGCCTCAAACGGGCCGAAAATCAGCTGGAAGGCGCTTACATGCCCAGTGCAGGAAATTTGGCTGGGGCTCGCGTGCCCGCACAAATGGGGTTCGCGTGCCCACATGCGTGCCATAGGTTCTCCATCATGGGTATAGAGTATTTTAGAAGGAAAAGCTGAGGGCAGGCTCCAATGAATTCTCTTTTTATTTTTGCACAGCACCTAGACTCATACTTATCACCCTCACCTACAGCAGGTCATTTCTCTGAGTTTGGTTAACAGTCAACAGAACCAACTGAAGAACCAAAGGATAGTAGATGTGCACAATGCATTCTTCTTGCAAGGTAAATCCACAGGAAGGAGAAAACATCTTTTCAAGAAGTTTTTAATTTTATCGGTTGTTTAGCTGCTGGCAAAGCATTCTTTCCAGGTTGTAATTGACACTGTAGTAATCCTGAAATGACTCCCACACTTGCTATTGATTTTTTAAAATCGTTTTAACAGATCAATGTTGCTGCAAAATGAAAAAAAAATCCCAACCCTCCTGTCAATTTACTGTAAAGTGACATCACGAATAATCTTGGTAAATTTTTAGATCATAATTTTAAAGTTTTGAAGGAGGAGGAATCCCACAAATTAAAAACTGGTCGTTTTTAAAAGGAGATCAAACATTGATCTGAAGTAGTATAAGGTCTCTTACTTGAACAGAGGTTTGGATTAGAAAACCTTGAAGCTGCCTTCCAACTCTATTATTCCATTATATTGTTCTGAACTGCAAATTGCATATCTGTGGATTATAATTTTAATCTGACATTACATTTATAGACTCTTACCAGAGAGTTTTCCTATTTCATTTTGTCCCTATACTCACTATATTTGCTGTTGAAGATTCTGAACTCTTCCCAGTAAATTTAGAGAATATGGAAAGAGGAAAAAGAGAGAGGAAGTAGACAAAACTACTACTACAGTAGGCTGTAATCCTATACTGTGTATTTACTTAATTAGGAGTAAATTCCATTGGACTCAGTTAGACTTTAATCATTCTCGAATATGTAAATTCAATATTTTAACAAATCAACTAATAATAGCCATTTAGTTAACCTAAACAAAAAAGCATATGCATATATTAATCTAAGCAAAAGAGCTTATGCTTCTTGTAAGCCACTTAGGAATCAAATGAATGAATGAAACACAGATATTTTTTTTAATATACTTTATGTAAAATGAAAATTTATTTTTCTTTAAAATAAAGGACACTTTCATGATGATGTCCAGATGCACTGTTCAAGAGGTTAAAATGCACATATGCCATTCATTTAGGTGTATTTTATACTTGGATATCTATGTATCTGGGAAGAATAATATGTCATAAGGATGGGTTCTAAAAAGCAAAATAAAATCCTTAAATCTAGTGAGCAACATTTGGACCAATCCTTTTATTCACTGAAGTCTGAGCTTTATTTAAGAGCTTTTACCATAGGGGCAGAGAAATAAAGAAGGAATATTCAATCTAATTGGTCTATCAAGGAGCCAATTGAATAATGCAAGTAGTGCAACATAAATTAAACATTTCAAAGTGTATTGCACTGAAGTTTGTTTTAAACAGGTAAATATATTTCTTCCTCTGATATTTTTTCCAGCAGTGGAAGCACAAAAGAGAGTGGCTTTCAAACTCAATATTCTAACTGGATTGGGGAAATGCTATCCTTGACTGTAGAGTGACATTAATAGTTAAGCCTGATCTGCTTGCCAAATAACTTCTATAGAGATTTGGAATGAGTGCTAATGTAAACAAACCAGCATAAATCCCATCCTGTGTATAGTGCTGCAATTATGAAATGATCTTTTGTTCTTGCTTTATAGAAAACTGGTTTAGGATATACTAGGTGAGGGGGAAAATTTATCAGAGCAACACTGCTTTGGTTAACATTACCAGTTTCCTCAAGGAAAAATCCAGATTACCAATAAGTGGCAGCAAAGAGAAGCAGAAAGCGATAACTCTTCATTACCATTTTATGATAATCTTGATTTTTATTTATTTATTCATTTCGCAATCCAGTTTTGGCAGATCTAGTTTAAGAGGCCTGCCACAAAATGGCACAAAAATGATATTGTTCAGTGGCTTGTTCAACAACCTTAACATGCATAAGTTTGCTTGAAGGACAATACTCATCAGGAGTAATATCAGGAGTCATTGTAAAAACAATCCTACATGAACTAGGACACTGTGCATTTCAAAGCTACACACCTAAATTTCGGCGCCACTATGTGGATGATACATTTGTTGTCATCAGAAGAAATGCTCTGGAAAACTTTCATACCCTACTGTAGGGGTGTCAAACTCGATTTAATTGAGGGCTACATCAGGGTTTTGTTTGACCTTGGGGTGTGTGTGTGTGTGTGTGTGGCCAGGGTGGGCATGGCCAGCTCAACGTCACTCATGTCAGGGGCTCTTGTGGTGAGACGAGCACTCTACCAGCGAAAATGGGCTCCTGAGCTCCGTTTCTGGCTGTGACAGCCACCTACAACCCTCTGCTGTTGAAAACAGCACTCACGAGGGCCGCAAGCAGCCCTCCCAAGCTCCATTTTGCTGGCAGAGGCATTGCAATCTGGTCCTTTGCTGTTTCCAAAGGAGGCCGCGCAGACCAGATCTAAGCACCCACAGCCAGATCCAGCCCATGGGCCTTGAGTTTGACATCCTTGCCCTCCTGAATCTATCTTCCCGGACATACTGTTCACAGTGGAGGAAGAAACAGCGAAACAACTGCTGTCTTTAGATGTGCTTATTGACAGACGGGAAGATGGAAGCCTAGAAACCAGATATATCACAAGGTTACCAACACTCACACATTCTGAATTTCAGCACTAACCATCCACTGTCACATAAAAAGTTGCATCAGAACAGCATATAGCAGGATGAGAACACACTTAGTTCCCAGCAAACAAAACAACTGGAAAGCAAGTACCTGCATGAACAATTTAAGCAGAATAGGTATTCACAAGTGCTGATCACAAGATTCCTGCGTAATATGCTGGAGAGAGAAAGGAAGAAGGAAGGAACAAAACTAACCACATGGCACACCCTGCCATATATTATAAAACATTTCAGAAGGATAGAACTTCCGTGATCTTCAAGTGGACATCGCCCATCACAGAAAGACTGCCATGCAAGGACAAATCATGCACTACAATGATCATTTGGAGGTGAGAGAAACTTTACATGTAATTTGCCAGATTCCTTGCATGGATTGCCCCTGCAAATACGTGGGACAGATGGAGAGGAAGTTAACCACAAGATTGTGAGAACATGAGCCAGAAGTTAGACAAGGAAATCTTAACTCATTGGTAGCCTCACATTATAATGAAAAAGGAAATGCATTCAATTTTACAGCTACTATTGTTGTTGGCTGAGCAGGGACAAAAACAGCCAGAAAAATTATTGACGCCTGGCAAGTCAATAGAAGTGTTGATTTCCCCCAGCCTATCAGGTACCTAGGAGTCTAGGGCACTGAGAGAGAAGGAAACAATAATTAATGACTTAATAGCCAGCTATTATCATCCTAATTAACAACTAAAAGCCACACACAACCAGGAACTATATAAGAGCAACATATTCTGAAGAAAGAAAAGTTCCCTCATGATGGGCTCCAGTACAAGCCCAAAAGCCTGGAAGAATAAACCTTTGGCCCCAGTGACCAAATAAGATCCTGCAATAGTCATCCTACATCACCTACTCTAGGCTAGCAGCTGACACCCAATTTGAAAGCTAGGGCAAGGGGAAGATCCCCCTTGATGCCTACCCAAATCATGTCAGATTGGCTGCCTCATCCATGATAAAATCAGTGGACAATGGCCGCTGAGAATCCTGTGACCTGACCTTGGAGCTGAATCCTGAAGGCCTTCTTTTAAAAAGTTTTTTCACAATGGAATCATAGGGTTCGAATGGATCTTGGAGGTCTTCTAGTCCAATCCCTCCTTGAGCAGGAGACCTTATGCCAGTGGTGACTAACCTTTTTTAGCTCCTGTGTGGAAAATTGGAAGGCAATGTGTGCGGGGAGAGCCACGCCCCCTGAGCATGCATATGTGATACCCCCCTGCACACCCTGTGTGTCTCTGCGCATGTACACACGTTTCCCATGCCCCCCGCACATGCACACCAGATACCCGACAATAAGCTGTTGGGCAGGTAGTGCACGCACATGAGCAGTGGGGCTCTTCCAGGCAACCTCTCACGTGCCAGCAGAAGTGACTCTGCGTGTCATTTCCAGCATGCGTGCCATAGGTTCGCTATCATGGCCTTATACCATTCTGGACAAGGGAGGGTCAAATCTTTTAGTGAAAACATCTAATCAAATTTGCAGATGACATAAAGCTTACTAACATTTTGGAAGATAGACTCAAGATTCAGAAGGATCTTGCCAGACTTGAGCATTGGTCCCTATCCAACGAGATGAAGCTCGGTAGTGAAAAAAGTAAAATCCTGCATTTAGGCAGGAAATACCAAATGCATTGGTACAGAATATGCGTGCCCAGCTGACCATCATTTACATATGAGCCAATAGTTCTTGTTAATAGTTCTTGTTTTCAGATGATCCTGAAATAATTCAGAAGAACACATTTAAGGATGAATATGAATAGGGAATGTTATTATTTTTAGCTCCACAGTGACTCCTCCGGTATTGCTTTTCAATGCCAGCATGGTGTCATAATATGGAAATAAAGAGGAACAAACCTTTAAACAGATACATGAAGAACATGCTGCTATATATATATCATAGTGTCGAGTTTGAAGCATACTTTTGCTGTTGTAACTATTATCGACTCTCAGCTTGCCAACGAATCAGCAGCGAGGGAAGGGTAAAGTGGAATGTAGACTCCAGACATCAAAAAGACAAGTGTCCTTGAGAGCCAAGGACACTTTAGCAGGTGTCTGCCAAAACCAAAGACTTTTTCTCATAACAATATAGTGACATTCAATTAGATAATGTGACCTGCACTAATGGGTGGGTGGGAATCCTATACTTTAATTATGTGGATTTGCTCAGGAATTAGCTAGATCTGATTTTGCTCTCATCAGTGCTAAAATGCTGTACTCAATAAAGTTTTGTATTCTGAGATTGGATCATCTCAACCGTGCCTGTTTGGGTTGGGTTCATCAGTTGGAATATTGACACATAGTATATTTGTCCAAGAGAGGGTTTCTTCACCCCCATCTACTAGCTAACATAGCCGTGATCTGACAGCTTTATGATTCACATCACTAATTAATTTCCTTATGCCATCTTTCAAAATAAGCTGACAAAGCAGAACTGATCTAATTGTGATGGAGCATTGGAGTTTGCAGGTGATAGCTGGAAAAAAAAGATCGATGTGGCTGAATGTGTATATGTGTGTGTGTGAGAGAAAGAGAGCAATAACACCCGGAGGAACATTCAATCCCTTTCCACCATCCTTTTCGAAAAATGACAATCATATTTGTTGCTCTATTGCACCAGGTTTAGTTTCTATAGTGAACTTAATTCCAGCAAATGACATCTGAGCCATGGCTGAAATCTAAAGAAGCACTGTAAACACAATCTATCAAATTCTTATTGGCCCAGAGTAGTTCTGTTCCAACATTGTTGTTCCTCAGAAGAAGAAAAAACACTCCATGCTAAAGAAATGCTCCCTACGGAATAGTTTCTAACTATTGGGTCATTAACTTCCACAAATGCTTCTTAAAAAATAAAGGCATAATAACCAATGATGAAGAACATCATGGTTCAAATCAAGCTCCGTTCATTTCCAATAACAGTTAATTAGACAGCTGGGTTTTCCATTTCCAAAAATGAGAAAGCCATCATTTGTTTCTTCATTCTAGCACAGCATTCGTAACACAGCCTAGCATTAAATCTGTACCTGAAGAAAAACACATTTGCCCATCTGCAGTTTGATTCCACATTAATCCAAGAACTTTCTTCCAGCATTGCAGATATGAATTATTCAATACAATTTAAACCTTGTTAGTTTCCTAACTTCATATTAGAGACATATATTTTCCCCCCAGTACGAGAGAAGCTACCCCAACTATAGCTGTATTCAGGTTGATACTGGTGAAATCCAGATCTGGGTCATAATTTGTGCCTGAGTTGGTTTCCCTAACATTCAGGATCTTAACTCAAAAGGGAAGCTGGTTATATCCAGATGGTTTCTCTGGTACAAATGTTTGTGTTAAAAGCATGAATGTCCCCAAGGACTTCCTTATTTTTATCTTGGAGACGTTTCGCTTCTCATCCTACAAGCTTCTTGGATGAGAAGCGAAACATCTTCAAGGGAAAAAAACCAAGAAAATCCAATTGCCTTTTGAAAAACACCTTTGGCACAACATCAACCTGGATGACTGAGAATCATCATAGACACAAAAGCATGAATGTGTGCAGGAAAGTTGGCATCTCTGCAGCAACATTGGGAGTAAATAAGGATCAGTTACAATGCTCCCATCATGGGCATCCCACATTTCTGATGTATGAATAGAACTATTATTGATGTGACCACATTTATTTTTGCCAAAACACAAAATGCCTCTTTTTGTTTGTTTATTCTTTTCCATCAGTATTTTTAATGGATGTGAGAAAATGTATTGTAGCAATAGGCTTCAATTATGAAATATCTTGCATGATTATGGACCTGAAGATTGGTTACTGACTACAATAAAAAGCAAGATAAAATGGAAGAAAGATACGCGTGTGAAGGAAATGAATGCTTAGCAAATGGTTCAATGGTGAACAGAAGTACTAGTAGGAGACACAAAATCCTTTTGATTGTTATGATATTTGTGTATAAATGTATAAGAGATGCTTGTGGTGATGTTTGAGGCTGGGGATATGACTGTTCCTGTGCTTTGGGATCAAAATGATGTTATATTGTTAGCTGCTAACTGAACTGATAAGTGGCAAATATTGGCCTGCACAAGGAGTGTGATCTGAAAATGAATACCTCCAAGATCAGGGAAGTTATATTTGATGGGGGGGGGGGAATACATATAAACAGCA
Source organism: Hydrophis major (assembly GCA_033807585.1). Classification (NCBI taxonomy): domain Eukaryota; kingdom Metazoa; phylum Chordata; class Lepidosauria; order Squamata; family Elapidae; genus Hydrophis; species Hydrophis major. The sequence continues at coordinate 143,172,603 of CM066331.1, forward strand.
ACAAACACTACAGCAAGTAAAACATTTTTTGTAACTTTGTTTTAATGGGCAGCAAAAATGAATAGAGATTTTTCAGAATGCAAATGCTGTTGTCAGGGTTCCGGCAGTTACTCCAATTAAATCATGAGCCTTGAGCCACACTCCCAAAACTAAAGGGGATTTATTTGAAGGTAACACTCTACGTCTGGTACTAATCTGGGTGCAGCCAACTCTGAGATACGTAATTCACTGTCACCCTTGAACCTGCCTTTCCCCCCACCCAGGGGTGGGATTCAATTTTTTTAACAACTGGTTCTGTGGGTGTGGCTTAGTTGGTGGGCGTGGCTTGCTGGTCATGTGACTGGGTGAACGTGGCCAACGCAACAACACTCACATCAAGGGGCGCTTCTCCCCGCCTGGCCTCTCATGACAGTGGGGATACTGCAATGATCGCAAGTGTGAAAAATGGTCATGTCACTTTTTTCAGCGCCATTGTAACTTTGAATGGTCACCAATTTTAGATCAAAACTCAAAAAGGGTATGTAAACTCACGTTTGAATGTCAATCTTTCTAGCAAGCCAAGAAACCTTGCTGAATGTCCCTCACCTTGGTTCCTTGTCATTAAAAGCTTCTCCCCGGCAGCTCTGCTTCATTATTCAATTATTTCTTCAAAGTGCTAACTCCAACAGGGGAGTATTTCCTCCCAACAGCAGTGTAAAAAGCTTAAAACAACCTTTCCCCTTTAAGAAAGTACCAGCAAAGAAAAGAAAAACCTCCTTAGGAGACAGTAAGTCTAGGCATACTGCCAAGAATGTAAGAAGGGTAGAAAAAAACAAAAGGAGATTTCTTCCAACAACCGGAACTGTTTAGAAAGTTAACAGCCAGTTCTAGAGAATAGGTGCAAACCTGTAGAATCCCACTCCTGCCCCCACCCCTCTGGGTGTATCATCCAACGAAATATATCCACAGCCAACAGTCATCAATCATGCTCTCCAATTAGATTTTTGTGCGGCAGAAGCTTGAGCCATCTAATCACTCTTAGAAGAAAATATAAATGGAATGTACTTTCAATTTACCCTGTTGCCTGCTCTTTGAAACTCCACCCCCTTTCTTTCTGTTGTCAACTATAAAACGTGTACACAAAATGTTTTATGAGTTGACAGCTGCTAAAAAGATTGTGGGAAGTATTGGTTTGTTGAAAGGCATGAAAGTTTGCTGAAAGAAGCAAAAATGGCTGTAGAAATGGCACATTTCTACCTACTTTGTTAACGGATGAGAGTTGGGAATATCACCAAAAAAACAACAACCCCCCCCCCCCAACTTTAAGTAAGTTCAGTTTAGTGGGAATAAATTATAAAAGATTTCATTATTCATGAAAGCCTGCTAAATCTGAATGTATGGTATACCGTCCACTCCTTCTACACCACCATACAGTTCGAACTGGATCAGGTCTGCCCAATTAACTTAGCTTGACAGTTAAAATGAATTTTAACACCAACAGAATTGTTGAGGAAAAAGATTGAACTACCAAAAAAAAAACCCTACGGATAGTCCTCAACATATGATCCCAACTGAGTCCAAACTTTCTATTGCTACAATAGTTGTTAAGTGAGTTTTGACCCATTTTATGACCTTTCTTGCCACAGTTGTTAAGCTAATAACATGGTTGTTAGGGGATCTGGCTTCCTCGTTGACTTTGCTTTCCCCATTGTCGGAGCACTGCCTCTGGTCATAAATATGAACCAGTTGCCAACTATCTGAATTTTGATCATTTGACTATGGGGATGCAACAACAGTCATAAGAGCAACCAGGATGATTAGGGGACTGGAGGTTAAAACATATGAAGAATAGTTGCAAGAACTGGGCCTGGCTAGTCTAGGGAAGAAAAGGACCAGGGGAGACATGACAGCAGTCTTCTAATATTTGAGGGGCTGCCACAGAGAGGAGGAAGGGGTCAATTATTTTCTAAAGCACCTGAAGGTCAGTCAAGGAATAATAGATGGAAACTGAACAAGGAGAGATTCAACCTGGAAATAAGGAAAAACTTTCTGACAATGAGAACAATCAACCAAGTGAACAGCTTTGCCCTCGGAAGTTGTTGAAGCGCCATCACTTGAGACTTTCAAGAAGAGATTGGACTGCCATTTGTCAGAAAAGGTGTAGGGTCTCTGCTTGGGCGGGGAGTTGAACTAGATGACCTACAAGGTCCCTTCCAACTCTGATTATCTGTTGTCTGTTAAGTGTGAGAAATGGTCATAATTTACTTTTGTCGGTGCTGTTGTAACTTCAAAGGTCATTCAGTTGATGGTTGTAAGTCGAGGACCACCTGTAATTGAAGCAAAGAGAGATTAAAATGGCACGGAATCAGCAATCAAATAAAAACAGACTCCCTGGGGAATATAAAAGTGTGCATGTTTTTGTCCGTATTCAAAAATTTGTGCTACACCAAATGCAGAAAACTACTATAATTTTTTTTGAAAAAAGTATGTTTTTATTAAGTTTCCATTATTACAACTCAAAACATCATGATTTCAACAGCATTTTTGACATCTATATAAGTTCTTATCTTATATGACTTAACACATTACATTTACATTTATTTAACATTAATTAGTACTTTAATTCATAATTCTTATTCTTATATTCTTATATATTCTACATATTTATCATTCATTTTCTTAAGGTCTCTTACAAATTAATTTTCTATGTTATTTCTTATTTCTGTTTGTTATCCAATTTATTCATTTATTCCAAATTAAGAAATATTCAGAGTCTTCTTTTTCTTTCAATTTCAATATGTTCAATGAAATCTTCATTTTCATTTCAGCACTTTCCATTAGTTTTTGTTGTATCAGTTTTTCACTGGGAATATTAGCAGGAAAACTACTATAATTTTTACCTTACTTTTCTGTTGTCTCTAAGACAACAAGATAAAAGGACAGTGAAGAAAGAGAAGAGCAAGAATCTTAGCAGTGGGAAGAAAAGCATCTACTGTATTAGAGCAAATATAGGACCTTAGTCTCTGTAGAGGTAATCATACAGAAAAATAGTCATTGCTCTTTCCTAATCCACTTCTTGGAAGCAAGAAGTACAAAATAAACATCACAACAATATTAATGTTACTTTCTTAGTTGATTCTTAGTTATTAATTGCATAGATCTGGAACTGAAATGCCAATCTTCTACTTTGGGGGATGAAAAACCTTAATTCCTCAGCAGAAAACTCCGTTGAGGAATGAGGCTGATATGAATAAGCACTCCAACCAATAATTCAGCTGTTTTAAACATTCCATTTTGTTTCTTCAGAAAAAAATAAACAAATGTTACATGTGCTGGAATATAGCAACCCTGATGCTAATTGTTTAGTGGACGTCTTAGATAAGCTGCAGTGAAGGAGCATTGGAGATTAATATTTTATAATAAATGGCTTTATTTATAAATGCAGCAGTGGAACCTAGACGTATTTTTACATATCTGTTGTCATCTGTCTTCTTTCTCCAGTCATCCTTTTCTTTCCTTGTCCTATTATGATGTCATCTTTTTCTTCTTATGGTATCTAAAGTTTGCCTTCATTTCTGCAATTTTTTAAAAATAAATCTCTTGTTTGTCCCATGTGATTATTCTCAATTTCTTTATTAGATATAATGCTTCTGTAGATATAATGCTATGTCCCTTCGTGCTCTTTTTGGACCTCAGCACCAGACAATTTTTTCTCTGTCTCTGTCTCTGTTTCTGCTTTTCTTTTTTCTTTTTTGCATTTTATTAAAAAATTAAAATTTTGAAGGATTTTGTGAGGGGGCTAAAGAAAGAATGAAAAGAAATCAAGTTCTGCAACATAATTTAAATGGGCTAAAGATTAAGAATGTTAGAAATAAAAGGAAATTGTTTCAAAAACCATCCCATAAGTCATATGTTGGTAGTGCAGAAAATACAGGCACCATGGCATGTATAACTGGTCTCAGATTGCAAAATCCAAAATGAATATATCTACCAGTTCAAAATGTTATGGGATTTGGGATTTTCTACCAAAATTGTTATGATCTTCAAAATTTTGGCAGTTTTTTAAAGATAGGGACAGCCTTGATCAGAGACTATCTGCAGTAATTTTGTCGATTTATTTCTATTTACTCACCCAGTTTATTATTTTGTGGATTATAATGTCCCCAGACTACCAGTTGGGAATCATGGCTTTATAGCTGAGAAGCAGATGTTGAGCGTATAAGATAAACGATTTAAACTTCTGTAGACTCAAATCTTACCTCAGACGCATTATGCATAAGAGCAAACTGCATAATATGTCTGAAATAGGATAATATTTGAGTTTACAGAAGTTTAAATCTTATCTTGTACTTTCAACATCTGCTTCTCAGCTGTAAAACCATGGTTCCCAAGTGGTAGTCTGGGGATACTATAGTCCACACAATAATAAACAGGGGGTGAATAAATCGAAAAGCCAAATGGTTTTTTTTTCCCTTCCAAAAGTCTTTATAAAAATAGATAATATACTGTAAATGATATATTCCCAAAAGCTACATTTCAGGTTTAGAAAAAAAAAAGATATGCAGCTTTGATAGAAGGAATCTCTTCTCCAAAACCTTGACTGGTGTACCTAGGATTCTATAAGCAAAACAGATCCACAAATCTGAGAGTTTTTGAAAAACTTCCACAATAATAAGCCACTCAATAGTAAAGGGAGAGATTAAGTTACAAATAGGTCCCATCTAATTCAGTTAACACTGCTCCAATGGGGTTCAGCATCATTAAGCTATATAATATTTTGCCATGGCAAAATCTGTTCTATGAATACAAGATTGTTTTTTTTTCAGCCTTGATCTGCTCTATGAGAAATGATGTCTGAATTTCTCACACACACCCCTCTCTCATTCTTTCCTTAAACTCAGCATCCTATAATCATATGCTAGAATGGACTACAGGGGCTGTCCAGTCTATTTTTGAAAACCTCCAGCATTGGAGCACCCACAACTACAGGAAGCAAACTGTTCCATTGATTAATTGTTCTCATTGTCCAGAAATTTTTCCTTACTTAACAAGCTTCCACCCATTACATTTTGTCCTTCCCTCTGGTGCTTTGCTCAATCCCCTCCATTTAGAGTCACCTGAACCACAAGGTGGGCTGCAAGTAAATATGAAAAATAAGTAAATGTCTATCTACCTACCAAACTACTTACCTGCCCACCCACCTACATATACTATTATTGATGTGACCACATTTATTTTTACCTACATACACTACAAGACAGTTATCATGTTCCTGCTAATCCTTCTCTTCAATAGGCCAGACATACCTAGTTCCATCAACAATTCATTCTACAATTTAGCCTCCAGAACCTTTATCATCTTTGTTGTTCTTCTCTGCACATATTCTAGGATCTCAACATGGTTTTTGTATTGTGGTGACCAGAGGTGGTATTCAGCAGGTTCTGACCAGTTCTGGAAAATTGGTAGTGGAAATTTTGAGTAGTTCAGAGAACCGTCAAATACCACCTCTGACTGGCCCCGCCCTCATCTATTCTCTGCCTCCCGTGTCCCAGCTGAGTGGCTGGATCTTCTTTTGTTGCCCTGCACAGGAGAACGGAGCTGGAAAGCAGGTTAGTGGGGTGGGGAGGAAATAGAGATTTTACAGTAACTTCCCTCAAGAGTGAGGAGGGAATGGAGATTTTACAGTATCCTTCCAATGCCATTCCCACCAAGCCATGCCCACCAAGCCACGTCCACAGAACTGGTAATAAAAATTTTTTTGAATCCCACCACTGGTGGTGACCAGAACTGAGTGTAGTATTCCATGTGTGGCCTCCAAGAGTGATATAAAGTAGTACTATCACTTCTGATTATCTTGATGCTCCCTGTGCTGATGCAACCTAGGACTTCATTGGCTTTTTTGACAACTGCACCATACTGCTTACTCAGACTCAACTAGTGGTCCACTCCACTAGGATACCTAGATCCTTTCACAGTTACTACTAGTTTGCCAGTACTGTCTATCCTGTCCCTATGCATCATATAACACCATATATTATTAATACAATATTATATAATTATAATATATGATATATATTTTATTATATCATATAAATCTATTATATATGCATATTATATATATTATATATGTATACATATTTATTAGGTATATATGCCTATATATAATGCATATTATATGTATATTTATATCATCTAATAATAGTTTGGGATATAACTAGTAGAAATGATAGAGGAAGTTGACCCTAGACATAGAGATGTTGGGAATAAAAAAAACAGCATGGCAACACAAAATGGGAATTGGACTACTCTCTTTGGTCCAAAGATAGAGCAGAGGCCGACTCTTTTCTGAAGTCCTTCCTCTTCTGACCACCCTGCCTTCCCTGGAAGTTTTTGGCCTTCCATGGGAGCCTTTTGGAAAACCTCTCAATTCTTTGCCAGAAATCTTACATTTGCCTTGGCATATTTAGATTGCAATTTGCTTAAGGTTTTGAAAAACATAACTAAGCCAGGGAGTCTTATATAGAGTCTGCTGCAAAGACAGGTCTGATTTTGGTGGGTTTTCTTCAGCCAGAGACCTAAACATTTGATGTGCTCATAACCTTGTCTCTCCTTTTCCAGATTTTTCATAAAACACAAAGCCCCAGCAAGTATGTAAGGCCCAACGTAAGGCTGCCTATGTCAGATCTGACAACTCACTCTACACAGCCTTACAATCTTACTCGTGGTTGGAGTACAAGTAGTCCTTGACTTCCAACAGTTCATTTAGTGACCGTTAAAGTTACCACAGCACCGTAAAAAGTGACTTATGTTTTTCACACTTATGACCGTTGCAGCATCCCCATGGTCACGTGATCAAAATTCAGAGGCTTGACAACCGACTTACATTTATGACGGTTGCAGTGTCCTGGAGTCATGTAGTTACCTTTTGTGACCTTCTGACGAGCAATGTCTTTCCTGTGGGAGCTGCATTGGTTGCCGATTTGCTTCCGGGTGTAATTCAAGGTGCTGGTTGTCACCTTTAAAGCCCTTCATGGTTTGGGACCAGGTTATCTGAGGGAACGTCTCTTGCCGGTCACATCTCTTGACCCATTAGAGCAGGGAGACAGGGAATTTTGCGGGTCTCACCCCTGAGGGAGATACACCTGGTGGGACCCAGAAGAAGGGCCTTCTCCATGGTGGCTCCCTCTCTCTGGAACATCATTCCCCCAGAGATTAGAATGGCCCTGTTATGAACTAATAAAGGCGTTTAATAAAGTTTTAACAACCTTAAGTAAAAAGCAGGGTTCTAATCCTGCACTTCTGATTGGCTGATAGCGACATTGGATTGGTCCTTTCTGGGAAATCTGATTAGCTGTTAACGGGCCAATTCTCATTGGTTCAAGGGTTTAAACTTCCATGTTTTTCATTGGCTAATAGGACAGCAGCCAACCCTATAAAAGGGCTGCTGCTGCACTAGGTGATTGCTCTGTTCAGTATGCTTAATAAAGAGTTGAAGTTCACTGTCTTGTCTCCAGTCCTTGCACCCATGCACAGAACTTAACAGACCCCCTCTCTAATACTCTTCTGGAAGGCACTGAAGACCTGGTTCTGCCAGCGGGCCTGGGGAACCCAGAGTGGGATGCAGCCCATCAAATGGCTCATGTGATCTGCTGTTGTTGGGGCAGCGGGTGGGGGTAGTGGGGTGATTTTTTTTTTCATATTTTGTTCTACTGTACTTTATTAATTTATTTGATTATTTTTGTTAGTTTTTATTGTTTTTTATTTTGAATATGGTTTTACATTCTGTAAGCCACCTTGAGTCACCATGGCCGAACAGGCAGCAATATAAATTCAATCAATCAATGTCAATGGGAAAACCAGCTTCACTCAACAACCCTGTTACTAAATTAACAGCTGAAGTGATTCACTTAACAAACGTGGCAAGAAAGGGCACAAAATGGGGCAAAATTGACATCACAGATGTCTCACTTAAGAACATAAATTTGGGGCTCAATTGTGATCGTAAAGCGAGGGCTACTTGTAGTTTGCTTGTATTTTATGCAACAACTATAGCAACAGACAACCAGTAGAAGGCAGTGTTCATAAGTTTGCATCTATGGTTATACTCTATGACCTTTTGTTCTGAGGAGAGTTCTCTCTAACAGTTAAACATTGAAGCAGCAAGGCCCAGGGTGATTGCACACTATATTTGATCTGTAGGGCTATACAGCTAAAGTTATAGATATATATGTATACGTTTCCAACACTATTTTGCTTTGCAGCAGGACCAAGCATCATTCAGGGCCTGTATTCCATCTGTTTCAGATGAAGCAGAGACGGGAAATGCCTGTCCCAGTTCCCTGGAATAAAACCTCTATGTAGCCTTGCAGTCATGGTAAGTAAGTAGAAGAAAAGTGGTAACTGGGAGCAAGCAAAGGAGGATGGAGAGAAAGTAGCAGTAGAGGGAGGGAAGAAGCTACCCCTTTATTTTCAGACCATTCAATCCGCTAGAGGAACAGAATGAAACTTTCAAAAACAGGGCCATGCAAAGGGTTCTTAACCTGGGAGTAATTTTCCTTTGGACTAAGAGACGTAATAGCAATTCAAAAGGGGCTGGGACAAAGAGAAAGGGCTGGAGCAGCCTGGTTGACCCTGAATTCTTTGCTTCTCTCCACTCTTGCTTCCTGCCAGAATCTATTGGAGGACAACCAGTTTAGCTGCTTCACTGTGGGACTGCACTGCCCTGCTAACATTATATGAGATCAGGTCAACCTCTTGTTTCTTTTGTCGTGAGTACAGAAAAATCTGTTTGTAATACTTAGAGGGTAAGAAGGGGGACAATAGAAAACAAAAGAAAAATGTTAAAGGCACAGCTTCATGTGGTATTGCCCCCTACTAGGTCTGGAGGCCTTTCAGACAATCAATCCTGCCCTGGTCAACTTGCAGCTTGACTACTGCACAGGCTCCACATATGGTTGCTCTTGAATAGCCAGAAGCTTCAGTTAGGCTCATTGCCATTTTGGACACTTTCTGCTGGGGCAGCCAAATCAAAGGAAAAGTTTTCCTTATAATGTGGACAGAAAAGAGGTACTTTCCATGCCTTCTAGTCGCTAGAATCTAGTATTTAACCCAGCTGGCCACTGATACCTTTTCCTTCTTTTGCCCCTACAGCAAGGTTCCACCAGCCATGGACCTACCTGTGGAAATTAAGCTCTTGGACGTCTATGGCTTCCTGTGGATGGCATTCATGGAGAGAAAAAAATGAGGACTTTCCAGAGATACTATCTTCAGCAATACTCCCAGGCATTCCAGAAAAGTGCACACCATCTCTGTGTTTCCTTGCAGGTGGAGAAGCTGATGGAGCAGGTCTTTGGTCTCATGCTCAGAGGCCTTCTTCGGCAGTCTCCCACCTCAGAGCACCCCCTTTTTATTTTGAAGGCATAGAAATCCTGGGAAGAGCCTGAAGGTACACTTGGCCACTGCAAACATTCAGAGAATCAGGAGTTAAAGCTCCTGTTAAATGTCCCAACTGAACAATAAGTGTGGGAGTGTTTTTGAGGACTGGGATCAAGTATTGTGAGACTATTGGCTTGTTACAGTTTTTCCTCGTGCAGGGGATCTCTTCACGAAGATGCCGACCTACAATAACTGTAAAGTTCCAAGGCCACAATTGCAGACAAGAAAGAAGTGCTTACAATGACCTTGAATTCTTGGATAGAAATGCCATCCCAGATTTTCCTCCTTCCAAAGGAATTGGGATTTAGGATGTGTGGGGAACGTAAGAGGGAGAAGATGGCTCCAGAAGTCTAGAGAAGAATTTACTATAAATGGCATACACATGTGCTTTGGCAATGAGATTCTTGATTCAAAGAAACAAGCAAAGGTGTTCTTTTTTGGTCAATTCCACAGAACTTTGAGTCACACGGCTGGAGATGTTTCTCCTCATGTCTCGAACCAGCTTCGCTACTGTGGAAACCATCAGCCTAGGATCAATATAGGTAGCAAAGCTAAAATAGTATGGATTGTAAGCTTTGGGTGCCCACCCTGTTCCTGATATAATCTCTCTCCTGGGACAAAGGGGCAGGGAGATGCCACTTGATTCCACTTGATGGTGGACTAAGGTATCCCTGGAGAAACTTGGCAACAGTGTAATGGACTCCTTTCTATCTCCTCCAGCTTATTAAAGTCCATCAGACATTTCCTGAAGTTCCTGAGGAGGTCTGGGATACTGGAAAACATATGGTTTCATTAATGAAGGTAATTTCATTTAGAGCATCAAGGGAAAGAGTTGAGAGTGAAAGAAAAGATCCCACTCTTTGTATCTCAAATTGGGTATATATTTATCCAGTCGATTAAATTTCAACATCTCTGTGTCATTCAATTGCACTCACTGAGTTAATCGATGTAAGGTTCCCTACCACTTGCCAACGTTCCTCTTTTTTTTATTTTTCTCATTTCTTTTCTACGCAGATGAACCTAGAAGTAGAGGAGCTATGATCTTCCCACCCACCCACCCACCCAATACGGAACAAATTAAGCTGGGGGAATCTAAAGCAATATGGAGAATAGAGAGCTGGATCATCAGTTTCCATTCATTCAAGGTGATTGTTGGTTTTTCACTGGCCATGACCAATACGATGGACATTTAAGAGAATGGTAAGCTCCTCTCCATAGGATCCATCTTGTGAAGGACTCAGGGTGTGCACTTAGAATTTTAAATTCCCACCAGATATAAGAAAATGTAGAAAAAACACCACAGACTGCTTGTTCTGTGCCTCTTGAAAAACAGGTCAGCTGCATCTGGTCAGAGGTGATATTGGCCGGTTCTCTGAACGACTCAAAATTTCCGCTACCGGTTCTCCAGACCTGGTCAGAACCTGCTGAATACCACCTCTGGTTAAATAATAATAATTCCTCTCTGTAACAGGGAAAGGCCCTTAGTTTGTTCCATTTACAACTTTCAATTATTACAAATAATGGCTGTTCTGTTCTGTTGTACACTTCTGACTTTGTAATAAACCCCGCCATTTATGCTTTTTAATCATTGCACCATCCTCTGCTATTCAACTGGCACTGAGACCAGAGATGGTATTCACCAGGTTCTGACCAGTTCTGGAAAACCAGTAGTGGAAAATTTGAATAGTTCAGAGAACCGGCAAATCCCACCTCTGACTGGCTCTGCGCCCATCTATTCTCTGCCTCCCATTGAGTCCCAGCTGATTGGCTGGGTCTTCTTTGGTTGCCCTGCACAGGAGAACGGAGCTGGAAAGCAGGTTAGTGGGGTGGGGAGGGAATGGGGATTTTGCAGTAAACTTCCCCCAGGAGTGGGGTGGGAATGGAGATTTTGCAGAACTGGTAGTAAAAAAATTTCAATCCCACCACTGACCGAGACCAGATGCGTGGGGAACAGGTTCCAACGGTAGTCACTTTTAGTATGTGGCAGCAGGTAGGTGGTCTATGGACTAAGGATTGGTAGAATTTCTGCAAATGTGGGGTTTTGCTCTACTGAGCTTAGCTGCTGCTGCTTTTTGCCACACAATTTGTCTCTCTTGTTAGGCTGCATAGCGTCTTCGGATAGAATTTCAGGTGGTGCCTGGAACTCACCTTGGCTGGACCATCGTCTTTCCAGGACCTGGCAGTTGGCTGATTGGATTATTGAATACACCAGGCATACGGAGCAGCTTTTGCAGGGGGATAAGTTGTTATGCACCGTCTGGTATACTTTGGAAAGGCTGACAGAGTGTCTGGAAGCTGTAGGGTGGGGCACATAGCCTCTCCCCTCTGGAACATCCTCCCTCCTGAGATTACAGTCATCCTGATCCTGTTGGCCTTTCAGAAGGCCTTGAGGACCTGGTTCTGTGTCTTCAGTCCTGCTTGTGAAGGCCCCATTGATGTTAACAATGATGGATTAAACTATCTTCTGGTTGCTTTATGTATTTTTTCCCCTGTATTCTGTTTTTAAGTTGTTTAAATGATTTCATGATGGTTTGCTGCTCAGAATCATTTGTTTCAGTTGGATGGCAATACAAACTGAATAAATAAATAAACTTTGGATGCTATTTCTTTGCTTTTTTTCCCACCTAAAGACCCTTAGGCTTCTGTTCTATATTTCCTTTTTTTAAAGAAACTGTATGTATTTAGGTATCTGATCCCCAATCATAAATCATGTCATAAAATAAGGCCCTGCTTTGTAGGAAACCTTGCACTCCAAGGTTTTAGGACACCTCCCATCCCCCAAAACTTATACTTTTGGGAAAATTACACCCAAACAAAAAAACCAAAATATCAGGGGGTTGACAGAGTTCAGTGGTTTTCTGCAATTTTCATCTCATGTAGCAACGTTACAATTATTTTGCAAGATCTTATAAGATTTTAGTAGTTCTGCAGATGGTCTTAGAATCCTTTATAAGTGATGGAAACTTATGGGGAGTATCAGATTGTCAGCATTTCTGCAATGATTATTTTCCTTACACTTACAGAAGCATCATGAGTCATTATGATCTCACTTTTCATTATTTCCATCAACAAAACTTAGTCTGATTCTTGATGCATAATGTTCTCCTTTCTAGCTGGAAGCAGTGTAAATATATATTTATAACGTATTTACACTTCAACAAACTAAGAGTCTGGGAATGATTTCATGGAAATCCTAGAAAAAAAAAACCCCCAATTCAGGACATATGGGAAACAATGAAAAAACTAAATACTAAAGACATGAACAAAAAGAAAACCGCACAGGCAGAAAAGCAAAAGACGATATGACCATCACGTGACACGTCATATTGAAATTCAACATAATGTAGTCACAAGTAATTAAACAACACTAAACTAGGGTCTTAGACTTTAAGAGATATGACTTAACACAGGGAATGGCAAAATATCATAGAAAGTTAATACAAAGACATTCCAAGTTGGGAAAGAACTGAATGTAACACTCCACCAAACTTGCTCCAGATATAGCATCTCAATTCACATGTGGTGTAAATGGAATTGGAGGATAGTGTGTGTGTATGTGTGTGTAAGGATGGGAATAAGGGCCAAAAAGACCTTGTGTTCCCCCCCCCCACTCCATGTGAAGTTGTCCCCAACCCTATCTTTTCATAAGGGCCTAAAGACGTGGTTGTGCCACTCAACTTGGGGGCCCAGTGGAGGCCCAGCGCAATGGAGGTGGTTGATTGAGTAATAACCTCCCTCCACCCCGCCTTCCCCATGTGTCCTTGAATTTAATGTCTTTATGTTTTAACAGTATATGAAACTAAGCCACCCAGAGTTACCCTATGGTAAGATAACAAACAAACAAACAAACAAACAAATAATAGAGAATCAAATAGTGGGGCGGGGGAGGGTTTCACTTTTCCTAACCTGATTTTGTAGAAATGGTAAGAATAAAATATTTAAGTTTGGTAACTTATAGAATCATAAGATTGGAAGAGTTCTTGAAGGTCTTCTAGACTACCCTACCCAAGGCAGGAGAATGTATAGAAACATAGAAAAATGACAGCAGGAAAAGACCTGGTGGTCCATCAAAACTGCCCTTTGAGGGTTTTTTTTTCTTTTTATGTATATATTATTATTTTTTATTATTTTATTTTAGTTGGATGGTGGACATGTGTTTATCCCAAGCATGTTTAAATTCAGTTACTGATGAATGACCCATTACCTCAGCTGGAAGTTGGTTCCAAGCTTCCAGTACTCTTTCTCTGAAGTAAAACTTTCTAACATTATTTTTCAACTTCCTTCCTGTCAGCTTGAAATTATGTCCCTGTGTTCTTGATTTTTGCTTAATATTCAAAATACTGCCTTCCTTATTCATACCAGTAGTGGGAATCAAAATTTTACTGTAAAATCTCCAGTCAGAGATGGTATTTGCCGATTCTCCAAACTACTCAAAATTTCAGCTACTGATTCTCCAGAACTGGTCATAACCCGCTGAATACCACCTCTGATTCACACCCATGCTATAATATATTTTAAAGTTCAATCATGCCTCCCCTTTCTGTTCTGTCCTGCAGGCTGTACATATTCAGTTTTTTCAACCTCTCCTGATATGTTTTGTCCCTCAGACCTTGCATCATTTTTGTTGCCAATCTCTGGATTCAATCAATATGTTAAGATAGAATTGGCAGGAATTGCAAAAGTATCAAGGTTAACAGACATTTTTCAAAATTTCAAGTCATGTTCTTCCATACTATGAAATACTATCGCTAGTATTTCAAATGTACCTACTGAAAGGCAATCCTTCAAATATGTAACAACCAATACTATTAAAAATAATTAATAACCCAAATATTGTTATAATAATTTAATCCCAATGTGGAAAAAATAAAAAAAGAAATGAAATATACTTAAATATTCTGGTTTGAAATGTGATCGTTTAAAATGGTGGCTCTTTCAAAATTAAATATTTTATTTCAAACTCTTAGTAGAAGTGCCAAATTAATATTATGGCAAAGAGAAAAATCACCCCCCCCCCTTCAAAACTAAGCAATGAAGAATCAATAGGAAAAACAGATATACACCCCAGAAACAAGAAGGATGAGGAGTTCCATTAAATAAAAATATTTTATCAACAGCACATTTTGGTCGTATTATTTCCTTCATATTGAAAAACTGTGTAATTTAAGCAGTAGCCAGTGTTGGTTTGTTGGCTTGTTTATTTATGAGCTCTTCCTTGTTTTTTTTCCTTAGGCATTTAAGACAGTCTCAAAGGCACTGGACCACATTTGGTTTCCAATTATAAAAGGAAAATGCTGAGAGCATCGAAATGTTCATGCTTAGAAAGGAAGATTTGTATTATCTGGCAGAGCAGCGAGGAAGAATTTTCAGCCAAACTCTGCAGGCAACTGATGATGAATGAAGGGCAGGACTGAATGTCAAGAAACCAGCAGCAGGAGAATCAGAGTCCAGTAGCTCTAAAACACTGAGAATATAGCCAGCCAGCAGCTGGGGGGGAAAAGCACCTTTCTTTTCCCAAACCAGCACAGAGTGAGCAACTGCAAAGCCAACACTTTGGCAGCAGTTCAGAACAAGAGCTAACATCTGTTATGTCGCTGGCTGGAAGAAAGCTCGGGAGGCAGTGACCAGTTTCAGCTCTTTATTCAGTTTCCAGATCGGCTTGCTTGGCTAGGGAATGCGGCAGCTTATATTGAATTCTCCGGCCGAGCTGCAGCCAATGACACCGCTTTGAATCTCCCGCGATCGGCTTCCTCCAATCGTGGGGGATTCATCGCGAGCCAATCAGTGTGGCTAGCTCGGCCAATCGCATAGCTGCGCGCCTTAGCTAATCAGAACAGTTATCTACAAGAATGCTAATTACAGTACAGAACAACGTCAACTAACTTGAAAATGGCTAAGGACTTGGCTGAGAGCCAGTTCGGTGTCATAGTTAAAGCATCAGGTTTGAAACCGGAAAACTATAAATTCTACTTTAGGCACAAAGGCAGTTCAAAGGAAAACAGAATGTTCACTAGACTGTTCTAGGAATTATACAAACACACTGACATACACACAGACATTAGTATAAATACATAAGTGTAAGTATAGTATAATTCAGTATAACCTTATTCAGTCAGTCAATCATTTGTTATATGGTAGCTGCTCATCTTATATATATATGACTCTTGGCAGCTCACAACTATGAAAAACAAGAACAGTAAAAATATATCTAAAAACAACAATACAGCTAATATTTAATAACTGGTTAAATTAAGAATGGCTTTGGAAATGGTGCTTTATGCAATTGTAGCATGCACAAACTATGTAAAGCACTTCTGACTGTCACAAAACATCATGAATAGGAGGGAAAAGGGAAATTGAAGATGAAAACTGAAGATTTCAGTTCTGTTCCTGCAGCCTGCCAAAGATTTAAATCCTTCAGTGAGGAGTTTAGATCCTTCAGTGAGCTGCAAGAGCTTTTGAGAAAAAAGGGCTGCCTGCCAGGAGGATTTCAGCTTTTCACAGAACTGAAATCAAACTGGTAGGAAGCTCTTTGAGAGCAAAAGGTTGACTGGTGGAATGATTTCAGCTCCATGTAGCGCTGAAATCCTTCAGCAGACAGCCATTTTGTTTTATCCACTAAATAACTGGGGAGTTTGCTTAACAACCACAATCAGGAATACCATGATTTCAGTTTTTGAAGGAAGCAGTCCTATGGGCATCTTGCTTAATGACTGCCTTGCTGAACAAATTAGATTTCAGACTCAGTTGTGGTCATTAAGCAAAGACACCCTGTAAAACCATTTTAAATTCAGAATTAAAACTTCAGTTCAACACAAAGCATAATCATAGTCAGAAGGGGACTGCAAACAGTATGTCCTATTCAGTATAACCATTGAAATCCTTAAGTGCAGTGGTGTAACCCCGCCTTAGTGATAAATATTTAAGTAGAGGTCAGGAAATGGGTAGTTTTGTAATTTTTTATATACTACAGAGAAGAAAAGAACAGTCTCTTCGTACCAATTCTCAAAAGAATCCCCTCACAGCACTGTATCTAAGTTTCTTTCTAAAACTGCTCTTGGATTGTTATATCTAAGTTTCTTAACAGGGAAGAATTCACAAGATGACATTTAACCTGTAGATCTTTTTATGTGATAATATTTTCAAAGGATGGAATACTTGCTATTACTCTGATGCATAGACAAGAAGTTAAAAAACAAATGAATACATGCTAATTTACTCTGTGGATATATGGGTTAGGTAACAGAAAATAATTAATTCACCAAAATTCTTATAACTGCCATCCCTTTCTTCCACAGGTGGAATATAAACTTTTTAACAACCAGTTCTGTGGGCGTGGCTTAAGTGGTAGATGTGGCTTGGTGATCATGTGACTGGGTGGACATGGCTTGGTGATCGTATTATTGGCTGGGCATGGCCAACTCAATTTCACTCACATCGAGGCATGCATCTCTTCGCCTGGCCTCTCATGACTGTGGGGATGCTGCAACAGTCATAAGTGTGAAAAATGCTCATAAGTCACTTTTTTCAGTATAACTTTGAATGGTCACTCCACACAAGCAAAGTGCCAGCAAAGGAGGGGGAAAAAACTCCAAAGAAGTTCCAGAGACAGGAAGTCTAGTCCTGCCAAGAATATAATAAGGGTTAATGGAGAGGCAGTTTCTGTAAGCAACACCAGAATGTTTCCTTCCTGCCTTTCTTACAGGATTAGGCCAGAAATTTCTTCTAACAACCGGTTCTCCAAACTGCTTAGAATGTTAACAACTGATTCTAGTGAATAGGTGCAAACTGGTAGAATCCCACCTCTGCTTTCTTCTCAAGAAAACCTGCTAAAGAGAGTCTGTGATGATCATGCTTGCAGAATGTTTTAGGCACATAGCAAATGCTGTAGCAGCCATGTTTTAATATGCTTACTTGAGTATAGGTCTAGGACAACTAACCATGGCCAATTTGCTTTGGCCAACTTGACACAACCAACTTGCCAAGGCCAACTGGATATAGCTAATTCACTGCAAGACAACTTGCCGTGGCCAGCTCACCATGGAAGAACTTGCCACAGCCAACTCTCAGTGTGACAACTTTCTGCAAGTCAATTCAACACTGTATTAATTGCTTCCTTCAGTTGCTTTTATCATTGGTGATCACGTTTTTGTTGAAATTATTGTAACTCTTATATTTCTGGACTGACTTCCTTTCTTTTATTATTATTGGCCATGGTTCTGTTGTAATTAATTTAACTTTTGTATCTGTTGAATTATTTTGCGGCAAGCTGTCCCACAGCAAGTTGGCTGCACTGAGTTGTCCCATAGCACGTTAGCCATGGCATGTTGGCCATTGCAAGTTGGCTGTGGCGAGTATGCCCATTCTGTTTACTTATCCTAAGGACATCACAGAGCAAGATATTAGCAAGAGACATAATTCCCAAGTACCATTAGAGAAGATATACAACTTCAGAAAATATGACTTCAGCAATAGAGTGGAACGCCTGGAATGCTCTACCCAACTCCAGTGTTACAGCCTCAACCCCTCAGAGCTTCAACTTCAAACTGTCTACTGTGGATCTTACCCCATTCCTGAGGGGTCCTTAAAGGGGGCGTGCATAAGCGCACCAGCGTGCCTACATCCCTGCCTTACTGTCCCCATTTAGCTATATTTACTTCCTTTGTTCTTGCTTATGTTCATACTTATACTTGTTATCTTGTATATATTAGACAAATAAATAAATAAAATATAGTCAATTTGGCAAGGGGTCAGCTGCTGGAACCAGCTCCTTCAAACAGCTGAAGGTTTGCATATGTTCACACCTTAAGGGAGGAAGGTATAGAATCAATTTCTCCAGCTTATGTCATATAGGCAGGAATTATATCCGGCAAGTCACTGTAAAGGTTTGGAGGGGAGGCACATGTGCCCCAATGTAATGCCTTTGTCTAATGCCTGAGAGAATTGCTAAATGATAGGGCTGGTCCCAACTAATCTGTATTCCTCAAAATACTAGAGTCAAATCAGCTAATGTTAATAACATGAGTTAGGATATGAAAATACTAGCAGTAGGATTTCAATATATTTATTAACTTACTTAAGATACCAATTAGCCTTGAAAAAGTCGCAATACGTCACGTGATGTCACCGTGATGCTGCGAGTTTGACACTCCTGAGTTAAGATATTCTGTACAAGCATCAGGTTTCTAAACCTAGTTATTTATCACTTTATTTTGGAGCAAATTTCTTTGGAAAGCAGCCCAGAATCAATTGATTATTGATTATTTCTGACACTCCTTGTGATTGTGCACTCCCATTGTGGATGCTGTCTATCTGTCATTCAGGTTTTAAAATTATGTCGGGTCCAATAGCAGAGTAATCTGTAATTTGGGAGTTGACTTGTGAAGAACTGCGGTTGTGTAAGTGTGGATCCCTAGGGAAAACATGCTTTCAAAAAAAAAAAAAAAATCATCATTATGCTTATGAAAGCATTGCACTCATATTACTATATCTCTAGACATGCTGTTTATTTCTGTTTATTCTGTTTCATTATTGTAAGATGATTGTAAGAGGAGCATCTTGTCACCGACAGCAAGCACCTCTGTAAGAGATTTGCATAGACTTGGTGTTCACAATCCATGCATAATTTGAAAACAGATGGCTCGACAGTGCCGCTGAGGTTATAAAGGGAAGTTAGGAGAAAGCGGTAGGAGAAGCAAAGAATAGGACAAAAAAAACAAAACCCTGTCCATCCTACCTTGATTCATAAAGTAATTGATACCCAGGAGGTCATACAATGAGCAAAAAGCAATTGTGCTTGAGGCCATTCTTCAGGCATCCTTCTTTATTTGATTGTGTGGCAAAATAAGTTTCACTATAAAACATTCTACTTTCCCTTTTCTCCATGCAAATAAGAATTGCATGAATAAAAAAAAATAGGCATTTATGAAACATACTTTCAGAATTAATGTGGTAAGTCTAAATTTTGCTCCCGTTCTGTTTCTTTCCTCTCTGCTTCCAAAAATAAACGGTGAATAAAATATGCTTTAGAGGAAACCATTGCACCTTTGCCCATTGTAAGGCATTTTCTAGTTGCTGATAAATAGATTGTCAACTTCAAATCGAACCTGGCAGAAGCCATTTTTCTATTCCTCAGTTGCCAAACAGAGGGGGGGGGAGGATGAAATGTGTTGCTAGATAAAACTCAGAACTTTCTCATGGGAACCAAGGTCATCTCTACAGGTGGTGGATAGAGGCGGGGAGGAGTTCCTGGAGAGCCCGCCAATTAACCTAATTGGCCAATGTCATCTGTCACTTTTGGGGACGGAGTTATTTCCTATTCTAGTTGTACTGAAATTATGGGAAACATTTAGAGTTCGATTTGATTATGCCGATATGATGGATTCCATAAAGAAGTTCTTAGAGGAAAACCTCAGCCTCAGAGTCCTGATTTGCTTGGGTTTGTTAGTTGGGATCCTGACACAGATGCTTTAAATCAGGGGTATCAAACTCAAGGCCCAGGAGCTGTTTAGATCCGGCCCACAGGCCCACCCTGGAAACAGCAAAGGACCAGCCTGTGGTGCCTCTGCCAGCGAAAACAGAGCTCCTGCAGCCCTCTTGAGCTCCATTTTTGCTGGCAGAGGATTGCAGTAACCCATCGCAGCCAAAAACGTAGCACAGGAGCCTGTTTTTGCTGGCAGAGTGCTCAAGCCTCCACAGGCACCTCTGACATGAGTGACATCAAGCTGGCCATGCCCACCCTGATCATGCCCTCCCCCTGCTCCTCCCTGAGGTCAAACATAACCCTGATGAATGAAATCAAGTTTAACACCCTTGCTTTAAATAGAAATGTATAGGCAGTCCCGACTTATGATAGATGTTCTGTCATACTGAGATGCTGTTAGTGACTGGGTTTTGTGCGGTGTAGTTCTCACGTGGGTGGACATCGAGTGCAGCACGTTAGAAGTGGGCCCTTTCTTGCCTTCTCCTGCCATGGCCCAGGATTTGCTAGACCCATCGGGTGTTGCTGAAATGCTACTGCATGCTTGGGATAACAACTGTTTTGTAGTTTGTCTGCAACTCCAGCTTAAAGGGTCCAGTGGGTTGGGGGAGAATAGGAGGGAATGGTTTCCAGTGCACCACATATCTATGCAGCACAACAGATGTTGGCCCTTTCCCAACTTCTCCTAAGTTCTGAGTGTAGACAGGCTTGTTCGTACTGGCAAAGGTTCAAATATGTCGAAAGTTTGCTAGTGGAGTAATTTCTGTGCATCAAACTAACACAAGGGTTCCCAAAGGTTGAAATATAATAACAATAACAATGACAATGATACTTTATTGTCATTGTATGTATATACACAGTATACACATACAACGAAATTCACTTAACACCCAGAGACCAGAACCACACATGACAATTCCCAAACACACCCCCACCCACCCCCTAAAAACACATAAGCATCCACACAACAAACCAAGTAATACTATCCAACAGCTCACTGATGGTGGTCCTTAAGTTCATTGTTAAGTGCAATTATAGCTCTAGGATAAAAACTGTTCAGAAAACGTGAGGTCTGACTTTTAATCATTCTGTATCTTCTGCCAGAAGGCAACAGTTCACAAAGATTGTAAACAGGATGGGAAGAATCTCTGAGAATGTTGTGCAACTTCCTCAAACAGCGAGATGGGAAGATGTCATCCATGGCTGATAGCTGGAACCTGATGATATTCTGGGCAGTTTTAATGATTCTCTGTAGAGCTTTTTTGTCCACTAAAGAACTGCTCCCATATTATGCCCTTTTAAAAAGGAAAAATGCATTTGTGCATTGTCCTTAAATAAAACCGAGTAATACTTTCTTTTTTGGATAGTTGGCAGATGATTTTGACATATGGCTAGGCCCTTGGACCTGATTATGTCTCAGGAGTTGTTCCAAAGTTTGCTTCTGCTTTGCTAGGCAAGACTGCTGTAGGCATGCCCAGGCAAAACTGAAATAATTTTTGACATCCTTCTCATTTGGCCTACTCAAACTTCATTTTTTTTTTTCAAAAGCCTCCTAACCAAGCTGTGACTCAATGTTGCAACCCACCATTTGATAACTCCTGATAACATTGCTGCTAACACTGATATGAACCTACTTTCCTCTCTATGCAGACTCACTGTCATCAGCAATTCATGTCATGCCCCTGTTAGAATCTGACTCAGAGGGAGAGGAGGAAGAGCTGACAGGGAGTGGGAGTGTGGCTCCAGAGGTTGTGGAGGAAACTGGGAAGGGGCACAGGTCGGCTGGGCATTCAGAGGAAAACCCAGGCCCATCTCCTCTTTATCCTAGGCCATGCAGGGAGAAGCGGATAAGGGAGAAACGAGAATGGTGTAGTCTACGGGGCAGGAAAGGACCCTAATCCCCTTCATGGACTGCAGCTGTGAGGCCTGTTTAAAAGGACAAACTGCCCAGTGCTGGAAGTAAGCCGTGAAATAATTCCAGTCTTTCGGTTCTTATCTGAGTTCTGGCGTCCTTCCCAGTATGTGTATTTCGATATCTATGGACCTCTTCAAGCCCTTATCCTGCCTTGTCTCATTAATTGCTTCAGTGTGGCTTGCGTTGTTTTTTCTATTTATAATTGTTCTGTCCTTCATTAACATACTCGAGATCCCCGCGCTTTGATTGGCCAAAGCGCGGGGCTCTCCAATTGGTCAGGCGAGCCGCGCTGATTGGCTCGCTAAGAATCTCCCGCGATTGGTCCAATCGCGGGAGATTCAAAGCGGTGCCATTGGCCACGGCCGCTGCGGCGAAAGGAATAAAAGCCGCGGGCTTTTTTCCTTTCGCCAGTTTGGTTCCAACTTGCCAATAAAGAGCTTTGCACTAAGTCACCGACTCCTGGCATCATTTCGCGGACACAACAATAATTTATATGTATTTTGATTTTGAACAGTATGTCTTCCTTTTCGCAACTGTTTGTGGGGGGAATTTTTTCTCCAGTCAATGATAATTGGAGCTTTGAAGTCAAGCTGAAGGAATTAAAGGGACTTCACCTGTTTTGGGGGACTTTGTTGCTTTTGTATCCCACCCTGGGTCATCACATTTTGCCATACAATTTCTTGAATAAGAGAGAAAGTTACTGGATGTAGATTGGAGATTTCTTGGCATAGAAGCTCCCTTGAATTTTGGTGCATTTATCCTGCAGGTATGATTTCAAAAGATTCCTGGTGATCTCTGAGTTTGTTTTCTTCTCACAGGTGTTTCATTATCATGCTAGGTGCATTGAGAAGTGACATTTGGGAGAAAAACCAGTGATGGGCTGCTTTGGGTTTGGGAGAGCCCCTAGCTAAGATTCTATGAGGTTCAGAGAACCCCCAAATCACACTCCTGGGTTGCCCTGCCCACCCCACCCCTCCCCTCCCCTCCCTGGAGTCCCCACATGGCACATTTTAGGTGCAGGTAAGTGCAAGGTGCACATGGAGGCTTGGGGAGGTTGAAAAACGGGCCTCCTGGAAGTTCAGGAAGGTTAGTAATGGGCCCGTTTCCAGCTGGGAAGGGTAAAAATGCTCCCCCCCCATTGTGGTGCAGGAGGCCAACTAGGCCACACCCAACATGGCCACGCCCATCCAGCAACCAGGCAGGTAACCCATTGCTAAAATTTTTGAAGCTCACCCCTGAGGAAAACCCATGGTTCACTCCACTCTGCCCTGATGATGTTACTTAGTCTGCGGCCTTATTGCCAGAGAGCACCAAGAACTGAACAATTCAATTTTAAGCTGCATATGTTGTCCATTATTGCAAAATTTAAAATCTCAAGACTATTGAAGATATTTAACTTAGCATAACTTGGTAATACAATTACATCTATGTGGAGGGAAGCTTGCAGTGAGTCACCTCAGAGTTCTGTCTTGGGCCCAGTGCTCAGTTAGGTGATGAGGGAGCCATAAAAGAAACCTGATTAATACCGTTAATATTCAGTTTCAAAATTTTAATGACACTTTTGTGGAACTAGTAATTTTCTGATTTACTAGCTGGATGACAAAACAATAGTCCGTTTTCCCAAGCAGCTGGTTTTCACTATCTTCTGTGTGCTATAAAATTGTGACGATCATTTTGAGAAAAAAATAAGAAGAAAGGAAATGAGAGCTTCCTCTCTCTTTTCTGTAGTGAATTCAGATTGTAGCCTGAAATCCAACATCGTTTTCAAGCAAATTTTCTTAAATACATTTACTTATACTTGCTATAATGATTTTATTTGCAGCACTGCATGTGAGACTATTGTTTTCTTTTGACTATCATATATTACCTTTTCTTTTTTTTTTTTTTTAACCAAGACCCTTCTTTTTATATTTGGAAATTTAGCTTCCCTGGTTTAATAAAAGAATTTCTCATTAAAGCATGGTTGCATAGTTACTTAACTCTCATGATATGATTTGTTAAGTTCTGCATTTCTCCATCTTAAGGAGGAAAATCTACATCACGGCCTATTTTTCTTAAAGCTGGGCTGAAATCCTTGCTGGAAGGGCTAATAACTCCTAATCTGATCATCTTTTCAGAGGAATATTTTAAAGAATTCAATCCCTGAAATTTAAATAATTATTTTTTCACAGTTTCTAGCCCAACTGCTTTATTGAAGCTTATTCTTTCCAATCCTTGAGGTTCTAAGAACCAATCCTAAATCCTCCAACCTCCTGTCACTGATGCCAAGAGAACCTTACAGGAATTTATTGTGGAAATCCTAGCTGGGGATATATTTTGTCTTATAACCAGAGGTGAGATTCAGCAGGTTCTGACCAGTGCTGGAGAACCGGTAGCGGAAATTTTGAGTAGTTTGGAGAACCAGAAAATGCCACCTCTGACTGTCTATTCTCTGCCTCCCGAGTCCCAGCTGATTGGCTGGGTTTTCTTTTGTTGCCTTGCACAGGAGAACAGAGCTGGAAAGCAGGTTAGTGGGATAGGGAGGGAATGGAGATTTTGCAGTACCCTGCCATGTCCACCTAGCCACGCCCACCTAGCCACACCACACCCACCAACCATGCCCACAGAACCGGAATAAAAACGTTTGAATCCCACCATGAGTTATAACTTTACCTTTAGTAGATGAATAGGGGAGCAAGCAGATTTCAGGTTTTGCTAATTTGTTTCTTTACCAGCCACAGATAGATCCTGTCTTGGGAGGAAGAGAGGGAGGGAGGGGAAAGGAAGGGAAAGGAAAGGAAAGGAAAGGAAAAATTCCAATGCTTACTACTTGTTTTCCACAAGGAAACTGACAGGAAGTTGGAAATTGCTCTCATTGATTTTTATTTTTATTTTTTGCCACCCATGGTCTTCCTTTTAGGAAAAGATATATCACGGAAACAATTACCTGATCAATCACGGGTTATCTAGCTGGAATACTGAATGTCTGTTCCTTCCATACAAATTGCTAATTATGCCAAGGTTTGTTCATCTCAAAAGTATAATTGAGGACAGGAGAAAAATATTGTGTTGATTTAGCTATCAAAAACCCTTTAACTGATCTATTGCATATCAGCCAAAGATCACACAGTAGAGCGTTATCTAGCCTGTGGTTATCTTGGGAAAAAAAAAAGGAAGAAAAAAGGGAGTTTCCTAATTTTAAAGCATCTAGTGATTTGCATCCATTATCCTGCTACACACATAGCAAAATATTTTAGCCCTGGTGACTGATTTTTTAAAGTCACTGGATGATTGTTTTAATAATTTGAATGATAATTCATCAGGAAATTCTCTGGACTTCCTATGAGAAGTTAAAATCAATTTTAAAAACCTAAAACAACATAACTTCAAATGATGGGGTCCTGTAAAAGGGGCCTATGAAGACAGTACTTTATGCAAAGATACAGATGGGAAAGAATGTCTTTTTGAATATCTCAATCATAAGCTATAAAGGTATGATGCCCCGGATGGTCACCAGATCCAACAAAGAGGATATAAGCCAGGATCAGGGCCATCAGACAGGAGTACCATGTGTCTCCAGGAGCACCCAGAGAGCCCAGTGGCTGATAAGGATGCAATCCCAGGACCATTGCACATCAAGGGAATTGATCAATTGGATGGACACCTGTCTATGTAAGCAAAAGAAGAGGAGGCACAGCTGCTGAAGATTAGCTCTGAACAGCAGGCTGCCTCCATTAAGGAACAGTTGTCACCGCTGCCGGATCTGTGGATGCGAAAGCAGAATGACGAGAAGCACAGAGGAGGTTGTCGAGACTACTCACAAGGAAGCAGCCTCTCCTCTTGTAGTAAGAAAGTCTGCTGGGAATGACTTCGATACATACATTCCAGTGATCTTAAATGTGCGGATTGGAACTGCCAGGGGAATGAATCATGGGACATGATTAGGATTCAACCTGTTCACTGAAATCTCTCCTTACCAAAATGTATTAATGTTGCCTTTTCCTGCATTCCTGCCATTGGAATTCCACAACTCAGCAATTTGGAACTATTTTACTCACAATTATGTTAGTGATGCAGCATTTAGACAGATGGCATCTCCTTATGTTTCTCGAGAAGCTTTGCAAAGTAAGTTTTCTTCCTGGTTGCAACTTTAAAAAGTTCAAGATCACTTATTGGTGGAATTCCAGAGACTAAACTATAACAGTGGAGCGACTGACAAATGTGTATCTTTCCATTGATATTTCCTAGCCAGTGAGCTGAATATTTTCCACTTGCAACTAATGTAAAGTGATTTAAAATAAATGCTCTCCTTGCAGGTAGACTTGTCTGTGAAAAATGCCTCCACATCAACCAAGTCCAGAACAGAGTTTGTAAAAAAGAGTTTTGATCTATTAGTCTAGAAGTTGAAAACAAAAGGAGAACATAGCGTATCGCAAACTTCAAATATTCTAAGGCTGTGATGGCAAACCTATGGCACGTGTGTGGGAAGAGAGGTCATCCAGAAGAGCCCCACTGCATACGTGTGTGCCCCCCGCCAGCCAGATAATTGTTGGGTATCTACCATGCATGCATGGAGGTGAGGCGCGCCTGGAAGATGTGTGTGCATGTGTGGAAGCATGCGGCATGTGGCGGGCTGTGTGCGCATACACAGAGGTGTGTGATGTGGGGGCTTGCATGTGTGCATGCATAGGGGGCGGGGGGAGTCACATGCGCATTTCATCCTGGGTATAGGCATACGAACACGCACACTTTTAGCCTGCAATGTGGAAAAGGTTAGCCACCACTGTTCTAAGGTTCTAATTCTTTTGTTTTGGATTTCCTGTTGTAGCATAACCCAGTCATTTTGCTGTGAAGTTTTCTTTGGTGGATACAAGTCCCCCCCCCCGCCCCCCATTTCACAGAAATGCAGAGAATAATCTAAGAATGCAAACCTAAGAATGGTTGCTCTCAGGCTTTCAAAACGAAGCAAGAAAGAGACACCAAAAATGCTACTTTATTGTTGTAGGGCCTGTTGTCAAAATCTTAAAAGCTTGTCCAAAACTTTTTATTACCTCCTTTTTAAGGACAACAAGGGAATGAAAGTTTGTCTTTTTCATACTGGCAGCCTTACCAGGTAGACCAGACAAGAAATATGACCAAATATGCTAATTCTACTTTATTGTAAGACTAGATTAACAGAATCTTGAAAGTCTGAAAGTACAAATCTCCTTCCATCTCCCAAGAGACTAGGGACGGTTCCTTCTGAGCCTTAGGCTCACATAGCTGTGAACTATGTCTTCCCTGATTTGATCATTCCCTAGAACATGGGTGTCAAACTTGCCACGTAACATTGCCGTCATGTGGTGTATCACAACTTTTTTCCTTTCACGGAGCTGGGGTGGGCGTGGCCTGCACGTGAGGTATCCGGCCCACGGGATGCCAGTTTGACACTCCCGTCTTCTCTTTGCCCGTCTCCCAAGGTTTTCCCCATATACCTTCACACATCCTTTCTACTTTCTCAGAGCTGTTTTTCACTTGGAAGTATGGACTTCAACTCCAGAATCCTCCAGCCAACATGATGTAGGTTAGAAAGAATGCTGTTAACTATACTATATACTTCTTTCTAAACTGCTTCCCTCTTTGTCACATAATCCAGAATAAGGAAGGAATTCTAAAGGCCCAAACTACATGCTTGCTTTTTTTTTTTTTTTGCTTTTGTATGTTATTTGTGGAAGAAGTGCGAATGAATATTTGTGTGTCTATGCATGTATGTACTTTTCTGTTTTCCTGCAAGTAACTGAAGTGTGTTTGGAAGAGAATGGCTAGTGCACACCAATGGAAATCGGTTAATTTTCTGAATGGGGTAACTTAATTGGGCAATTCATTGCATGTTGTACACAACAAATAATCAACTTATAGTTAAAAAAAATAAAATCACAACGATAAAACCACAATGCAATCACATTTTTTTAACAAAAAAAATGCAACAGTGAAAGTTGTAGCTGATTATTACAGTTGGAGTCCTTTTTCTTGTGACTTCTGTTACATAGAATAAATGCACATATACACAGGCACATACTCCTCCTATACAATTGCTATTACAGATAAGAATTACACTTGGCTTTTATTCACATTTTTTTTCCTCTACCTACTCTTTCTCTGAAGTGATCATCTTAAATACAGAATCATCTTTCTTTTGGGCATGCATGCAGGGGTGGGATTCTACCAGTTTGGACTGGTTCTATAGAACTGGTTGTTATGATTTTGCACAGTTTGGAGAACCAACAAATCATGCCCCTAGCTGGCCCCCCCACCCCCTGTCTGCCTGCCCCTTCCCTCTCAGTCAGTCTTTATAGTGCATGCATGACAACACGTACATGCCCAACGTCGCTGACTGAGTTCTCTCCCACCCAGTCACTCTTTAAGGTATTTCTTTTTTCCCCCTCCCCAACGATCAGCTGTTCCAATGATCAGCTGGGCTGGGATCCCCCTTGATGTCTTACTGCTTTGCCCAGGAGGCTTCCCTGAGGCCCAGGAGGCAAAAAGGGGCATATGGGGCTGGGAGGGTGGGGAGCTGTGCCCTCCCTCCCCCGTGCTCTGTTTTTTTGCCTTCCTGGGAGCAAAAACACCTCCCGGAAGGCTTCCCTGAGGCCTAGAAGGCCCCAAAATGGGGGAGGGGGGATTTGCTGCAAAAAAAAAAAAAAGTCACACTTACCCAGTCACATGGCCACACCCACCTAGCCATGCCCACAGAACCAGTTGTTAAAAAGTTTGAATCCCACCCCTGCATGTTATAGTATTTAATGCAGGGGTGTCCAACCTTGGCAACGTTAAGCCTGGAGGACTTCAGCTCCCAGAATTCCCCAGCCAGCTGGCTGGGGAATTCTGGGAGTTGAAGTCCTCCAGGCTTAACGTTGCCAAGGTTGGACACCCCTGATTTAATGGATGACATTTTTTTTTTTTCACTGCTCATTTTTATTTGTACTGCAGAAGCATGTCCCTGTTGCCTCATCTTAAATCCTGAGCATAGGCAGGTGGACATGAGAGAAGATACATGGAGGTCAGGAAGGCCTTTTTCTTCTCCCTTGGATGTTCCCAGGAGGAGCCCATCTTGTGCTTCAGTCTCATCCAATGCCTTTCTGGGAGAACTAGAAAAAGAGTGATGCCAGACTAGAAGCCATATGGCTAGCTGCATCCAGATGGAAGGGAGAAAAATGCCACCCTGTAAAATCACCAGAGGGTTACAAATGGAAGATAATGCAAACCGTTGCAGAATGAAGTGTCTCCTTTAATGGCCATCTTACCTATTCCAAAGGACTCTTTGACTTCTCTGAAAGGGGGAAGATTGATGCATAAATTAAACACATTTTGTTTTTGTAAATGATTTCACTCACCAAATAAACTTCGCATCCACAGAATTTAAGTCTTCCTAAACATATTCTTTCTTTTTCCCCCCTCTCCTTCTCTCTGTGTTTTACTAAAAATGTGGATAAGGAATGAATCTCTCATTTAAAAAACAAAACAAAACTGATGCAATTAAAACTATGTTAAGATCTAAAAAAGCGGTCTACTGCAATGAACAGATTAGCTGAGCAGATTTATCTTGCCCACATGTAAACATACATGTACATTTGCTCATTTAGCATCCGCAGTTGGGACAGACATCTTGTTAAGTGAAGCAGTTGCTAAATGAAATGGCAACCATGCTTATGATCTTACTTCAGCTTTCCTTTGCTTTACAGACTGCAAAGATCATAAATGAAAGGATTGGTCATAAACCTTCAAATAGTGCTAAATATTAACTCTTCAACATAGCCCAGACAAAAAAGCACTACCCAGAATATAAGCATAATATTTATTGTAAAATTAAACAGAACCTTGCCAAACTGGAAGGATTTCTCCCAGAGGGGATATTCAGTAGGTTCTGACCAGTTCTGGAAAACCGGTAGCGGAAATTTTGAGTAGTTTGGGGAACCGGCAAATACCACCTCTGACTGGCCCCGCCCCCATCTGCTCTCTGCCTCCTGCGTCCCAGCTGATGGGCTGGGTCTCCTTTTGTTGCCCTGCATAGGAGAACAGAGCTGGAAAGCAGGTTAGTGGGTGGGGTGGGAATGGGATTTTACAGTATCCTTCCCCAGCCATGCCCACCAAGCCACGCCACGCCCACCAAGCCACACCCACAGAACCAGTAGTAAAATGTTTTGAATCCCACCACTGATTTTTCCCCTTTTCTTTCTCTCCAGAAAACTAGGCAAGGCCCCTTCTGAAATACTTCCCCTGCTTTTCAGAGCTGCCATTATTCTGTTTGTCTTAGTTTCCCATACACCATCACATAAATAAGGCACTAAATGAAGACTATATATAAAATCAACCAAAAAGCATCCATTGTGGAATGGTATCTTTCTTCGTTTTGTTGGACTAGTGCAGATTATCAAATAGATCTTGTTCTTAAATCTCTGTGTCTAGGGCCGAGAGAGATTTGACTCTTCCGAAGTTACTTAGTCAACTTTTGCACCTAAAGGAAGATCAGAACTTGGTCTCCGTGCTCCTGAACCAGTGCCTCAACCAAACACCACAGTGGCATATCCTGAACACCATGGTGGCATGTGTCTCACGCAAACATGGTATTCAGCAGGTTCTAACTAATGCTGGAAAACTGGTAGCTTCCTGCTTCTCCTCATTTAGCCAAAGAAAGCATTTGCATAATAGCATTAAGTATTCTCACTGATAGGGTCATCAAGAGATACTTTGATATATTTGTCTGTTTAGTTCTGGACAATAAACACAGCAAGCTTGCTGGTTCCTTTTTAAAATCCAACTGCCTCCCTGGGAAGCAAAATATTTGGTTATAACACCCGAGAAATAACTTGAAAAGTGAAGCCAGGCAAAACCCCGGGAATCTGAAGTTAAAAAGCTCTTGCCCATAATAGAAATCTGGGGGATTTTTGGTGTTGTTAAAATGAACTCCAGTGGATTTTATCTTTACAATGTATTTGTTATGAGACTACTCACCTCTACTTTCTTTTAAATTCTCTGGTGTAGCTGTCTTCTTGCAGTAAAAATGCCATAGCAAACTCAGGACTCATTCTTTTGTTAATGCAGCTTAAAGATTCTTCATTCATCCGCTTCTTTTGAAAACAACGGAATGGTGCCATTTGATCGCTTCCATTTCTATACCGTTTTTTCATCCTTTCTTCAATGGTTTTTTAAGTGACTTACAAATAACCAATTTAAAAACTCAGCCCCAGTTTCTAGACGTACTGTATAGTATAAAGCTATTACACAGAAGGGTAAAGAAATTGAAGGGAAAATGAAGAAGAAGAAAAAACTTCATTGAGATTCTTGATATTCCAGAATAGCCCTGTTATATCCAGCCAAGGGTCAGTGAAATGCAACATTTTATTTTTCATAACAACCACTCTGGTACCTATCAGTGAATAAATGGAAACTCCCATCTGTTATACCTGCCATCACACCGCTTCGGCTCTGCTTTGCTTTGATGGCAGCCTGCTATAAAATGTGAGGAGGGGGCAAAGGAGGAAAACACAGGGAGGGGAAGATGACAAGAACCAGAAGTGCCAACCAGAGACAATGGTTGAACAATCCAAGGACACAGGCATGGAAACAGAAAGCGAATGTCCACCAAAGAGGCACCAGTTGTTACCAAAACAACTAATTTGAACTTTATTGGACAGTATAGCAAGATGGCCAAAGGGGAGGGCCCTTGAGGAGGGAAAAATATTGGCTTAACAAAGGAATTTTCAAATCTGGCTTTTCCTACACTGTAACTTGCCCTTAGTAAAAAAAATATACATTTTGCTACAAATGGAATTGAGGGTCAATTCAAAGTTGGACAAGGAATTTTATTCTCCAAAGCACCAAAGGGCAAGACAAGAAACTAATCAAAGATAGAAACAACCTGGAATTAAAGAGATACTTCCTAACAATAAGGACAGTTAACCAGTGAAACAGCTTGCCTTCAGAATTCGTGGGTGCTCCATTAAGAAGAAGAGACTAGACAGTGACTTGTCTGAAATGGTGTAGGTTCTCCCAATGGTGGGATTCAGTTTTTTTTTTACTACTGGTTCTGTGGTTGTGGCTTGGTGGTTGTGGCAAGGGAAGGATACTGTAAAATCTCCAGTGAGAAGTGGTATTTGCTGGTTCTCCGAACTACTCAAAATTTCTGCTACTAGTTCTCCAAGATTTGTCAGAACCTGCTGAATACCAACTCTGGGTTCCCCTTCTTCAGCAGGTGTTAGACTAGAAGACCTCCAAGGTCCCTATTCTATTCTATTCTATTCTATTCTATTCTATTCTATTCTATTCTATTCTATTCTATTCTATTCCATTCCATTCCTTTCCATTCCATTCCATTCCATTCCTTTCCATTCCATTCCATTCCATATATTCTATTCTATTCTATTCTATTCTATTCTATTCTATTCTATTCTATTCTATTCTATTCTATTCTATTCTATTCTATTCTATTCCTTTCCTTTCCTTTCCTTTCCATTATCACAAAACCACAGGGTTGCCTCTCTGGTAGTACAATGCAGCTTTAGGGGACTATTTAGAAGATAACTGCATACAGCTGAAATACAGTACAGTTTTTAGCTAACATGGTGACTATTAGAGTGGAAGGTCAACTGTGCCCAGCTTAAGAACATTGAAAGAGCTGCACAGATATTTCTACTAATGGCCAATCATTATAATTGCCTCAACCATGTGTTTTGCTCTCTTCCTTGGCCAAAAGGAAGAGATTCTTAAAGAGCAGTTAACGATTAAGAAGTCTGGAAACGTTCCATAAAACTATTTTCCTTTTTGGATTATAGCCTAATATTTCATTGTCAAAATACATAAATGGTCTCAGCCACTTATTTGCAATGATGATTGCTAAAACTCTAGGATTTGCTAGAAGGAGATTGGCCAGGCTAATTTTTGGATTGCTGACAAGAGCTAAAGGGTTTCTGGTTTACTGGAAGCAGATTTGAACTGTGGGCTCCTAAATTCTTTCCGATAGGGAGAATATTGCTCCTCACACAAACACACATGCCTGCACTCAAGGAGAAACATGTTTCTCTCAAATAATTGCTGGTGTCATTTTCTGTTCCAAAACTAGCAAGGTATTTGCTTGTTAAAAATCAATAAAGCATGCAATATTTAGATCCACTAGCAGATCTGGCATTTTGAGTATCTTCACTTTTCTGCTTCTACAGTTCATGATTCATATAGCTTTTAGAAACACATTTAGGACAACTTGTTAGGAAGGGGGAATCAATAAGACTTAACAGCATTTAGCTTTTTCTATGTTGCTTCCACTTAAAAGGCAGAACACGGGAGTTCTGTCAAAGGGAACCTAGGAATTGTGACCTGGGAGCTGGGCTAGGAAATCAGAGCTGAAGAATCTAGCAAGGAAACAGAATGGAAGAACAAGAAAAACAAAACAAAACAGGACATTTCACTTTAAATCACAGTTCGCAAAGAAAGTGTTCCCTGTCCAAGCAGAAAAATGTTATCAGCTCTAGTCTTTTGCTTATTTATTTTGCCTTATTTAGATAGCCCTCTCCCAATTCTGGGCAGCAAACAAGGTTTAAAAATAAAACAATATCAATAACTCAAACCGAGAACATACAAAACAAAACAAAAATAATCTGGCAACAGAGAATAAAATAATAATGCCACCCATACATACCAGACTCCACAAAGTTCCTGACCATAATTCCTGGGTAAACAACTATATTTATTTGTTTGTTAGTTAGTTTTGTCAAGCATGTTTTAGATAATAGATATAACTGGAAACATGATTAAGAGTACATGAAATGGGTACAAATAACAGGGGACATTAGGTCAGGGACAGTGGGCATGTTGGTGTTCTTATGCACGCCCCTACAGACCTCTTAGAAATGGGGTAAGGTCAACAGTAGACAGTCTAAGGTTAAAGTTTGGGGAGTTTGGGGAAAGATTCCAGACAAGGTTGGGATTCAAAAATTTTAACAACTGGTTCTGTGGGCGTGGCTTAGTTGATGGGCATGGCTTGGAGCTCATGTTTTTGGCTGGGCATGGCCAACTCAATATCACTCACATCGAGGCACGCATCTCACATGGCCTCTCATGACTGTGGGAAAGCTGCAACAGTTGTAAGTGTGAAAAATGGTCATAAGTCACATTTATCAGTGCCATTGTAACTTTGAATGGTCACTCCACACAAACAAAGTACCAGCAAAGGAGGGGGGAAAAAGTCCAGAGACGTTCCTGAGACAGGAAGTCTAGTCCTGCCAAGAATGTAATAAGGGTTTGTTGTGTCCGCGAAATGATGCCAGGAGTCGGTGACTTCAAATCATGCTCTTTTATTTAAAGTTGGAACCGAACTGGGGCAAAGGAAGAAGCTTGCGGCTTTTATTCCTTTAGCCGCCGCGGCCGCGGCCAGTGGCACCGCTTTGAATCTCCCATGATTCGAACGGACCAATCGCGGGAGATTCTTAGAGAGCCAATCAGCGCGGCTCGCCTGACCAATCAGAGTGCCCCGCGCTTTGGCCAATCAAAGCGCGGGGATCTCAAGAATGCTAATTAGGGACAGAACACCCCTCCCCTCTTGGTTCAGTCCTTACGTCGTGTAGTCACGTAGGTAGGTGGGGCTCCGTCTGAGCCTACTGGACCTGCGCAGCTCAGTCGTAGGTTGGATCCCGGCCGGTTCGGTCGGGATCTCTGCTGCTCCTGATGCCGTCGTGGGAACCAGCTGGTCGGTCGGGCCGGGCCGCTCTCCGTAGCTCCCTCCTGGGCCTCCCGGGTTGGTTGAGCTGCGGGTTTCGCCGCTCCCGCTCGGTCTTTCCGGGTCAGTCGAGCTGGCCTGGCTGTCTCTTCCTGGCGAGGGGTCGTGATGGCTGCTTTCCGGTAAGTACGGCTGGTTTATTCTTCTTTGGTTTTGGTCCCCTGGGTATTCCCTCCCCCCTTGGTTTGTGTTGTGGGGGTTGGTTTCGCCTGTTTGTGCGTCGATGGTCTCTTGGTTGGCAGTCCTCGACCTTAATTGGTCGATGTGGCATTTCCATGCTCGTCCGTCTGCTGTTTGTAGCCGGTACGAGTGTGGGCCTGTTATTTGTGTGATGACGGCCAGTATCCATAGTGGGTCTTCCGTCAGGTTTCTTGCGTATACGGGGTCGCCGGGTGCGAAGGTTCGGTGTTTGCTGTTTGAGTCGGGGGCTTCTCCGGGTTATACGTGGGGTGTAACCTGTCGAGTGGGGACCTTAATTTCCTCCCCATTAATAGTTCTGCTGGGCTCTTATTGGTTGTGGTATTTGGGGTTATGTGTTGGGTGAAGAGTAGTTTGTTTATTTTCTCCTGGATCTCCCTGTGGTCTATTTTCCGGATGGTCTTCTTAGTGAATTGCACCATCCGTTCCGCCCTACCGTTCGCCGCCGGGTGCGCCGGTGCTGTCAGCACGTGGCGGATGCCCCTTTCTGCGAGGAATTTTTCAAATTCCAGCGAGGTGAATTGGGGCCCGTTGTCGGAAATGACGACGTCTGGGAGGCCGTGCGTTGCAAAGAGTTTGCAGAGTTCCTTGATCACGGCCTCCGTGGTTGTTGTCTTCATGTTGCTTACCTCCAGCCAGTTGGAGTAAGCGTCTACTGTTATAAGGAAGGTGTGTCCTTTTGTGGGCCCGGCGAAGTCTATGTGAATCCTAGACCAAGGTCCCCTTGGGGTTTCCCACTCTAGGACGGGTGCTGTGGGTGGGCTTGGCCTAGTTTCCTGGCATTGTTGGCACCTTGCTACCCAGGCCTCTATTTGTTTGTCCATCCCTGGCCACCAAGCGTAACTTCTGGCCAGGGCTTTAGTTCTAACGATGCCAGGGTGCCCCTCATGTAGCAGTTCCAGAACCTTCCCTTGTAGCTTTTCTGGAATGACCACCCTATCCCCCCATAGTATGCACCCTTTTAATAGCGAGAGTTCCATTTGGCAGTTTCGGAATGTTTTGACGGACTCGTCGTTGTCCCTTTCTGGCCACCCTTTCTCTACCCAATGCAACACCCGCGCCAGACATTTGTCTTTATTAGTCTCTCGGGCAATGTCTGACGCGGTTATGGGCAGGTTGGGTAGAGTCTCTATGCTGAGGGTGGTCGTCGTGGGTGCTGGGTCGCTGTCAGGTTCCGGTAGCGGCGAGCGGCTTTAGGCATCTGCATGGGAGATCGTCTTACCCGGTCTGTGTATGAGTCCGTAGTTGTAGGCTGCCAGGAACTCGGACCACCTTGTCATTCGGGGAGACAGTATGTTTGGGGTGGCCCGGTTTCCTCCAAGGATTCCCAGCAGCGGCTTGTGGTCGGTTATGATTGTGAATGTCCGGCCGTAGAGATACTCGTGGAATCTTTTTATGGCGGCAACGATAGCCAGAGCCTTTTTGTCCAGCTGGCTATAGTTCCACTCCGGTTTGGTGAGGGTCCTTGAAAAGAACGCGATGGGCGCTTCTTTTCCGTCGGGGAGGGTATGGCTGAGGACAGCGCCGACGCCGAAGGGTGATGCGTCGCATGTGATGGCCAGAGGTAGGGTCTCGTTATACTGTATAAGGATGGCGTCCGAAGTGAGGAGGTCCTTTGTTCTTTGGAAGGCGGCTTGCTCGCGTTTCCCCCAAGTCCAGGTCGCCGCCTTGTCCAGGAGCCTATGCAAGGGCTCCGCCACCGTCGCCTTTTGGGGCAGGAAAACATTGTAAAAGTTAAGTAGCCCCAGGAATGCCTGTAGTTCCGTCTTCGACTTGGGTGTGGGGGCTTCTTTGATGGCCTTGATTTTTTGGTTTGTGGGGTGAATGCCGTGACGGTCTAGGAGGTATCCTAGGAATTCTACCCGTTCCGTGTATAGTTGGCATTTCTCCCTCTTGACTTTGAGCCCGGTCTCTTTGAATTTGGTTAGGACCTCCCTTAGGCGACCCTCTAGTTCGGCTTGGTTGGTTGCCGACACTAGGACGTCGTCGAAGTAAGGTACCATCCCCTTGATGCCTTGCAGTAGTCTTTCCATTAGGCTTTGGAATATTCCCGGTGCCACGCTGACTCCGAATTGGAGTCGGTTGCATTTAAATGCCCCCCAGTGGGTGACTATGGTTTGCGCTTCTGCCGTTTGCTCGTCGACTGGCAACTGTTGGTATGCCTGGGCAAGGTCGAGCTTGGCGAAAACCTTGCCCCCTCCCAGTGAGTGCAGTAGGTGTTGCACTACTGGGACAGGGTAGGCACTTTGTTGTAGCGCGCCATTTAGGGTGGCCTTATAGTCCCCACAGATCCTCACCGACCCATCAGGCTTGATTGGGGTGACTATGGGGGTCTCCCACCGGGCGTGGTCTATTGGCTGTAGGACCCCTTGCTTGACGAGCTTGTCAATTTGCTCGTCTATCCTGGGTTTAAGTGCGAATGGCACCCGCCTTGGTTTCAGGCATTTTGGGGGGACGTTTGGGTCTAGGTTGAATGATATAAGGGGCCCTCGGTACTTGCCTAGGTTTCCGTCGAAGACCTCTTGGAATTCCCGGGCCAGTTGCTGCTCCCAGCTGTCGTCGGTGACGTGGTCAACTCCCGTGACTGCGATGCCGAGCGGGGCGAATTATTGCAGTCCCAGTAGGCTTCGGCGGTCGCGGTCGACGATTGTCAGGGGAAGCCTTTCGGTGTGCCCTTTATATGTGATGTTGAAGTGTTTGGTTCCGACTACTGGGATGCGGTTTCCCTGGTAGTCCTTTATGATGAGTCTCTGGCTGTCTAGGTTCCTCCTTTGGAGGGTAGGCACCAAGCGCTTTATTTCATGTCATGCTATCATGGAGAGGTAGGACCCGGAGTCCACCTCCATTTTGCATGGCTGGCCCTCGATGCCTACCTCCACGTGAACCTTCCGGGCGTCATTGGTTATGGCGTGGCCGATGGTGACCGTCTGATGGGTCTCCTCTCTTCGCCGGTTATCGCCGCCTCACAGGGATCGTCCGTTCCGGTCCCATCTGTTGTCCGAGGGGCGATCTCTGGTCCGGTGTGGTGTGCTCTCTCTCCTCCGGTCGCTCTGGTCCCATCGTGCCGGGCTGCAGTTCTTTTTTAGGCGGCAGACACGGGCAATGTGTCCCTTCTTGTCGCAATGCCGGCAGATCGATTCGAAAAACCGGCATTCCGACCTGGGGTGGTCGCCGCTGCAACCGGCACAGTTGGTCCTCGACTTACGACCCCGCCGGTTCCGTGGGTCGCGGCCTGTCTGGAGGTGATGGATGTCCTCCTCGTCATCGGAAGTGCCTGATACCGAGTGGAAGTCGCCCTGGTGGGTGGTCGTCTCGGGTTGGGGCTCGGTCGACCTCGCCGGGTTGTTGTTTCCGCTGCGGTCCCCAGTGTTCAGTCTGCGCATGCGGTCGGCGGATGTTCGGGTTGCTTTGGCGGCTGCGGCTGCGGTGAGGGTGTCTGCTAGGCTGATGTTGCCCTTGGCCATCAGCCGGCTCTGGAGGACGGGGTCCCACAAACCGAGCACGATTCTGTCTCACAGGGTGTCGTTCAGGTTGTCGAATTCGCAGAGCCCTCTTGGGCGCCGTAGCTCGGCGACGAAGTCGCTGAAGCTCTCACCCGACCGTTGGTCCTGACGGTAGAATTCGTTGCGTCGGATCAGGATGGGTACCTCTGGAGCGTAGTGCCGCCGAAGTATTGGTTCGAGGACGTCCCAGTCCATCGCGGTCGCATCGGCGGGTTTGGCAAGCGCCTTGGCCATCTTGAATACCTCGGTCCCGCAGTGGGTCAGGAAGACGGCGCGCTTCATGGGGCCGATGGCGTCCTTCAGGTCGCTGCACTCGAGGAACATGCAGAATCGGTCGGAGTACGATTCCCAGTCCTCGGTGGCAGTGTTGAAGGGTGCGGGGGGTGCGATTTTTGCCATCGTGGTGGTTCGTCTGGCTTCCGTCGGACACGTGGTTCGGTTCAAGGTCTGGATCCCACCTTCGTCACCAGTGTTGCGTCCGTGAAATGATGCCAGGAGTCGGTGACTTCAAATCATGCTCTTTTATTTAAAGTTGGAACCGAACTGGGGCAAAGGAAAAAGCTCGCGGCTTTTATTCCTTTAGCCGCGGCGGCCGCGGCCAATGGCACCACTTTGAATCTCCCGCGATTCGAACGGACCAATCGCGGGAGATTCTTAGCGAGCCAATCGGCGCAGCTCGCCTGACCAATCAGAGTGCCCCACGCTTTAGCCAATCAAAGCGCGGGGATCTCAAGAATGCTAATTAGGGACAGAACAGGGTTAACAGAGAGGCAGTTTCTGTAAGCAACAGCAGAATGTTTCCTTTCTGCCTTCCTTACAGGATTAGGCCAGAAATTTCTTCTAACAACAGATTTTCCTGAACTGCTTGGAATGTTAACAACTGGTTCTAGAGAATAGGTGCAAATTGGCAGAATCCCACCCCTGATTCCAGGCATTGACCACTCAGTTGCTGAAGTTGTATTTTCTGCAATTGAGTTTGGAGTGGTTTACCTTAAGTTTGTATATATTGGGTGCTCGTCTATTGTTGTGGTTGAAGCTGAAGTAGTCATTGACAGTAGGACATTATAGCAGATAATTTTATGTACTATGCTTAGGTCAGACCGAAGGCGGCACAGTTCTAAGTTGTCTATGCCCAAAATTTCAAGTCTGGTTGTATAAGGTATTCTAATTGTGTTTGGTTCTGTCTAGGGGGGGTGCAATCCCATCTAGATCTAGAAAATCACCAGATTTGGGAGGCACTAAAATGCAAAGCCCCCCACTGTTCTTTAGGAGGTTCAATAACCAGCTTAAATGGATGATGCCCAGTGCACCTTGTAGAAATTACACCTTTAGTGACTTGTCTTGTGGGTCTTCTGATATGACAAGACTAGAGTTAGTGGTAGCCGTTCAGAGAACAAAGAACAAAGAACAGACTCTGAGACTAATATAAAATTTTAAAGCAGAAGTGGTATTCAGCAGGTTCTGACCAGTTCTGGAGAACTGGTAGCGGAAATTTTGAGTAATTTGGAGAACCGACAAATGCCACCTGTGACTGGAGATTTTAAAGTATCCTCCCCCTGCCACGTCCACCAAGCCATGACCACAGAACTAGTAGTAAAAAAATTTGAATCCCACCATTGTCTTAAAGGTGTAAGACCTAATTATCTGAGGTGATACTTTTCTGGATATGAATCTGTTCAGATATTATGTTTAGCAGAGACTCTTAAGAAGGGGTGGGATGCTGGGGATTTGCAGGGATTTGGGAGATCCTCTAGATAAGATTTTGAGAATCCCCAAATCCCACTCCTGGCTGGCCCCACCCCCTGCTCCTCCCCTTCCAGGAGTCCCCATGTGGCCCATTTTGGTTGCAGGTAAGTACAGGGTGCGCATGAAGGCTTGGGGAGGGCAAAAAAATGGGCCTCCTGGAAGTTCAGAAAGGCCAGAAACAGGCCCGTTTCCAGCTTCCAGAGAGCCTCTGGAGTCCAGAGAGGCCATTTTCAACCTCCTGGAGGCTCAAGGAAAGCCTCCGGAGTCTGGGGAGGGCCAAAATGCCCCCCTACCATGGTGCAGGAGGCTAACTAGGCTCCGCCCATCATGGCCACACCCATCCAGCAACCAGGCAGAGAACCTGTTGTTAAAATTTTTGAAGCTCACTCCTGCTCTTAAGGGTGCCCTGACATGCAGGCATTTGTCAGGGACATCAAATGTTCTATACATTTAGACAGCATCAGATTAACGAAGGTTGGCTTCAGTATGATCAGAGATGTTTTCTAAATTAGGGAAAAAATAATAATCTTAGCTATTAAACTGAGAAATGTCAAAGTAGTTAATCAAAAAGTACCAACATACTTTTTAAAAAACATACATTTTCTCCAACAATGAAAAAGCACAATAGGACCTACCATTAGCAATAAGGCAGGGATTCTCAAACTCTTCAAATAGATTGATTTTTCTCATCACCGTGATATAGGAAATTCAGGATTCTACTCTAAAAAAATATAAATTTATCTCTTGAGAAATGCAATTTGGGAATGAAGTCTGGCAGAAAATGTATTTCATGTAAGAATTCCCTGTGTGGTGGATGGCATTTCTCAATAATATGTTAACAAAAATTGGTCCTGGTTATTTCACTCACAGAAAGGAGAAATAGCTGCATATCCTTCTTGAATGACAATGATGAAAGCATGAATTCACACAGATAATTTTTCCTTATTTAATTTCCCCTGCTTCTTTTTTAATATTGCTGATAACAGTAGACAATGAGGTTATTAAAAACAATTATAAAAGTTTTGATAGTTAAGCTTCAGCTACAATCCTAAACTAATTGGCCAAACTCTCCCCAAGAACTGGGTTGATGTAATACATATTTATGCCAAGATCTAAATAGACATAAAAGTGCATAGGGTATAAAATTTGGGACAAACTTTCATTCATAAGTTCAGAAGGCTCTCCTGTAAAAGTTCTGATTCTGTTCAAGCATGTCATAAATGGTTCAATTCAGAGGTTCTTTAAGCTTTCCATCTTGCCCAGAGAACCAGAAAAAAATATACATGAGGTTTTGGCTGAGCTGTTGTACTATGTTCAGTGGGTTCCTACAAATCACAGCAAACTGATTAAATTTAGCATCCCCGGAAAAAGAATCACACTGAATTAGACAAGCATATGTACATGCAAAAATTGGGGAGAAATTTTAAGCTGGGACTCGGCACATCAAGTTTCAGGAAAAAGAAATCAATAGAAGTTAATTTCTTCCTTAGGTATTTAGTCTCATTATTTTCAATATAATTAGACTCCTTTTCCTCTTCCTCTTCCTTTCTGTTCTTCCTCTTCCTCTTTTTGAGTCAGTGTTGGCTTCTGGCAAGTCCCTGCAGCTTTCTTGGGGTTTTGGAAGTGGTCTGCCATTGCTTTCTTCCCAGGGCTAAAAGAGTGATTTGCTTAGGGCCACTCAGTTGACTTTGTGACTAAAGCGGGACTAGAAATCATGGTGTTTTGGTTCTTAGCCTTCTAGGCCGGGCTGCGATTCTACCAGTTCAGACCAGTTCAGGCGAACCTGATGTTAAATTTGCATCTGGTTCACCGGACCGGTATTTGAACTGATCGGCTAGTCTCACCCACCCCTCCCCTCCCTTCCTAGGAGTCTCCATGTGGCCCATTTTTGATGCAGGTAAGTGCAGGGTCCACGTGGAGGCTCTAGGAGGGGGGAAAATGGCCTTCCCAGAAGTACCGGAAGTCCAGAAATGGGCTTGTTTCCGGTTCCAGAGGGCCTCCAGAGCCTGAGGGAGGCCATTTTTGCCCTCCCAGAGTCCTGAGGGAAGTCTCTGAACCCTTGGGAAGGTGAAAAACGCCCCTCCTGGAAGTTTCAATAGGCCATGCCCACCATGGCCAGGCCGACCCAGCAACTGGGCAGAAAAACAGTTGCTGGGATTTTTGAATCCCACCCCTGTTTCTAGGCTCTCTAGAGCTAAAATATAAACTTACTTTTCCTGCACTCTGCCTGGGGAAACTGGCTATGCTAGACAGAAGCATGATCTTGATAAGTTCTGGCTTTGCCTCTGGGTGCAAAGCCGTATCCCTGTCGCTAGTCCTGGAAACATCATTCTTCCTACATCCTACATTTGTTCATATGAATACTCTGAATTTTTAAATTATGGTTGATCAGTTGTACTGTCACCTCTGATTCTTCAGAATTATTTCCTTTTAATAGTATTTTGAAGACAGAAATGTAAGCCAGGCATAATTCGATACTGATGTTGAATGGGACTGAACTTTGTTTTCCATGTTCAGGGGTTGTTGCTTTTTTTCACCTGCATCTATAGTCAGAAATTACATAAAAATATGTGAAGCCCTTTCTCGGCCACATTCCAAGATATTTTGCATGTATCATAACATGTATGTCTAAGTTTAAAAGTTTATTATTCTGTGGTGTCTCATTTTGTCTGCTTAGCATGGTTGGGGCTGGCATGTGGGACAGAATATAAATTGGATTATGAGATTGTTTTGTTGGTGTTATGTTATCACCATGTGTTGATTGATGCTTCTGACTGGTTGAAATGAGATATTGTCAAGAATAGTGCCAACATTACCATCAGATGACAAGATTATCAGGAACTCTGGAATAACTATTGTTACTGCCTTCGTTTCTGCTATTATTGCTATGCTTTTGTTATTATTGCTGTATAAAAACAGAGATGAAAACTTTATTGCAGTCATTAACCAGCATAGTGGAAAAATACAGAATATCATCAATATGTAAACTTCAGGTTACTG
Source organism: Hydrophis major (assembly GCA_033807585.1). Taxonomy (NCBI): domain Eukaryota; kingdom Metazoa; phylum Chordata; class Lepidosauria; order Squamata; family Elapidae; genus Hydrophis; species Hydrophis major. The sequence continues at coordinate 143,215,586 of CM066331.1, forward strand.
ATCTGTAGAAACTTATATCTGCTCTTTAGATTGCTCAATAGGAGTTTGCTTTCCCAACAACTGAAGCCTTTCCATTTTAATTTTTCAACCACATTCACAATTTTTTTTTTCAAATTCATAAGGCCAGTAAATATCTCTTGTCTAATCTAGTATCAACAACAATTCTGATATTGTTTGAGAAATAGAAACAGAATATAGAATAACAGAGATGAAAAGGACCTTGCAGATCTTCTAGTCAGTTGTCCAATCTCTTTTTAAAAACCTCCAGTGTTGTGGCCCTGATTCCCGAGCCTATGCTGTCAGAGGAAGAGGACCTGGAAGATGAGGAGGAGGAACTGGGAATGCCTTCCTCCCCAGGGAGGAACTTCCTCCCTGATAATGCCTCAGGTTCCATCAGACAACCAAGGGGAACAGCCTGAGATTAATCAGGAGGAAGGCATATTGGAGCAGCCCCTGACAGGGAGTAAAGAGGAAGAGTGTTGGCTCGATCCTAAGCAGTGTTGTAGGGAGAAACGTGAGCAGCAACGTAGGAGGCGTGGGAGGGTCAGAGAGTGAGCTGAGTCATTGAGCCACACCCCACAGGGGATAAAAGTGGGTGTGTTTTCTCCTGAAACTTTGTTGTACTTCTTAGGGTTCTTGTCCGGAGCAACATACCAGTTTCTGAACTTATTATCTAGGCCTGCTCTACAGAGCTTCATTCCCCGTGGACTTCCATCTTCCCTCCTTTTTCCTTACATTCCAATCTTTCTGTCTCCCCCTCTTCCCCCCTCCATTGCTAATGTCAGGCTGTCAACTCATGAAGCTTATATAGGTAAGATGCAGCCATGACAAGAATATATGATGCACAACTACATAAAATATATCACATATATGTTAAAAAGAAAGGTGGCAGCAGGTTTAGACTAGATAAAACTTTCTTTCTAGCTATGATCTGAAAAACTATTTTATTCATGCCCAGGGAGATTTTGGTTTGTCGCTTCACAATTTACTTTTGAAAGACATGTAAGATTCAAAAGTGACTTTCCATATGGCAAGAACAGCTGTTGATCAAGAGGGCTGAACTCAGGGACCCAACTGAAGAGAGCAATGCATTAAAATCCTGACTAGATAAAGTAAGATAAAATATATTACTCTGGTCACCAATCAACTTTAAAAAACATTAAACATAAGCATAAAATAAAATGTGATTAAAGATAAAAACAAAATAGAGCCAAACCAAAAAGAATACATTGAATAACCAATGCAGTAAAATTCAAGTAAAACTCCATTGAACCAGTGGTGGGATTAAAAAAAAATTACTACTGGTTCTGTGGGTGTGGCTTGGTGGGCATTGCGTGGCTTGGTGAGCATGGCAGGGGAAGGATACTGTAAAATCTCCATTCCTTCCCCACCCTACTCACCTGCTTTCCAGCTCCATTCTCCTGTGCTGGGCAACAAAAGAAGACCCAGCCAATCAGCTGGGACTCGGGAGGCAGAGAATAGATGGGGCAGGGCCAATCAGAGGTGGTATTTGGTGGTTCTCCGAACTACTCAAAATTTCTGCTACCGGTTCTCCAGAACTGGTCAGAACCTGCTGAATATCACCTCTGCTTTGAATGTAGGAGTTACTAGCAGTATGGCTACAGTGAAACGGACAATGTAACAAGAACAGATAAACAGAAAAGTTAACCATTTTAGTTATCATTAAATTTTGAGCAAGTTTAATCAAATCAGTCTGTTCCTATTGAGGTCACACTGCATCTTGCTGGCTATTATGCAGTAGTTGCAATCAGAGGAAAATGAATCATTCAGATTAGCTAAAAGATAATTGAGATAAAAAGAGTCAGTAAGGCCTGATATAATTAAGTTAATAAAGGGGGCAATAAATATATCTCAGAGATTTTCATGGGATTAACAGTAAGAAAGCAAGAAGATTGTCAGTACCGCAACAGTGACATGATAGCAATATTCCAATTCTGGGAGTGGAAGTCCACAAGTCATAAAGTGGCCAAGGTTGGAGAGCCCCGCTATAGATGGACATTGAGAGCATGGTGTCCCTTTTGTTTTATCCATAGGAAAACTTCCTCTAATAAAAGGAAAGAAAGTGAAAAATATTTGCTTCAGTTCCACTGTCCCTATAAAATCACATGTAAAAACAATAATGTAAGCACTCAAACAATTAGCAAATCTATAGCACTTCTTTACCAGAAGAAGATGTAGTAGAATCCATTTCCAGTGCTGGAAAGAACTTTGGTAGACCTACCAAAGTCCATTTATGATCCATGTAATATCAATATCTGTATAGTGGACAATTTCATTAACAGAAATACATCGTAGATTTATTTTGCCTTCGTACAATTGAGTATAGGTAGTCCTTGACTTACGACCACAATTGATCCAAAAATTTCTGTTGCTAAATGAGAGTCATGAAAAAGGAGAACACCTTTGTTATGTGCAAGGGGTGTGCCATGTTGGTATTCTGCCTAGGGAGGACTCAAATTACATATGTAACAAGTGTAAATTGATTAGACCACTTGAAGAAAATGTTAAAAGTCTAGAAACATGACAAAGTCACTGTGAGTGTAGACAGTCCAACACTAGATACTTTTTGATAACTGGTGAACAGGATGAACTTGTTAGAAATTCTGATTATATATAAAGCACCACACAGAGCAAACAAAGAGTACAGTCCAGGGGTGAAATTCAAAATTTTTCCCTACCGGATCTGTGGGCGTGGCTTGGTGGAACTCAGTCTCTAAAAGGAAGAAGGTGGGAGGCGTGGGCCTCAAACAATTCAAATCATCCCTACCACCTCTTCCGAGGTGGTGCAAGGAGGTTGAATTTCACCTCTGATACAGTCATCATGTACTTTACTGCTCAACTATATTTCTGTAACAGGAAACAGGAAACTCTACTTAGAACAAAAGAGAGTAAAGTATATACTATAGATTCGAACTTATAAACACTGCCATCTACTGGCTAAATACTACTGTAGTTGTTGCATAAGAATACATTCCAACAATGAATTCCAATAGAACTTGATGAAGTCCTACTAAAATCAGATATCTCTCTCCAAACAGAACACAAGGAAGACAAAGAAAAAAGGGCAATGGCAGCATGTCAAGTAAAGAACAACAACAATAACAACAACAAAGGAAGCAGCCCCTGCTGCTGGAACTAAATAATTGATTTCATATCTTACCCAAGGAAGCATGGAGACATCTGAAGGAAAGACTTCATCAAGTGTTCTGGTAGTAGGAAACAAAGTAGTTTCACCATAATGCAAACATAGGTGACACAAGGTGAGATTTTAGACTTTAAGGAAGCTCATTTCAAGAAACTAAGAGAGAAATTAAGAAGTATTCCATGGATGAAAATCCTAGAGAGAAAAGCAGTCCAAGACATTTGGGAAACGGGAAAATGAGATAATAAAGAGCCAAACAAAAACAATACCACAAAAAAAGAAAAGAAAAACAAAAAGACTCCAGACAAAAACAGCATGGTTTCACAAAGAGCTCTCTGACACATTGATGGACATAAAGGACAAGAGTAAAAAATGGTAAAGGGGGCATAACACTAAAACAGAATACCAGCAATTAGCTTGAATCTGCAAAGAGGGGGACAAGAGAGCTAAGGCCCAGAATGAGCTAAGACCGGCAACTAATGCTAAAAAAAAAAAAAAAAGGGGGGGGGTTCCTTCAATAGGTATGGAACAAGAAAAAAGTTTTTTTAAAAAAAAGATAGGTCCACTAATGGGAGTAGATGGCAAGAAGGTGACAAGCAATAGAGAGACAGAAGAACTGCTTAATTCCTTATTTGCGTCGACCTTTACCAAAAGGAAGAAAAGTTGCAACCTATCAAAAGCAGCAGTAAGGGAAATAGAACAGGGATGCAAGTCAGGAAGAGGCAACAAGTATGAGTCATCTGGACCAGATTGTTTACACTGTAGGATTCTGAAGAAGCTGGCAGATATGGTCTCAGAATCACTGAATGTAATTTTTCAAAGGACTGTAGCACAGGGGAACTATTAGAAGACTTAGAACAGAGTTGATGTGGTTCCAATCTACAAAAAGGGAGAAACATGAATTCAGGAAACTATAGACCAGTCAGCTGGACACCAATACTTGAGATAATCAAGTGGCAGATTTATGAGCACCTAGAAAGATGATTACTAGAAACCAGCATGAGTTTGTTAAAAACAAATTATGCCAGACAAACCTTATTGTCTTCTTCGATAAAGTGACCAAATTAGTGGATGAGGGACATGCTATGAAAGTACTATACTTGGACTGAGGCTTTTGCTAAAGCAGACCACAGCCTAATTCTTGATATGATAGAACAATGTGAAATGGACAATACCACCATCAGACGGATTTGCAGTTGGCTGATCAACTGCACCCAGCATTAAGTTGTCAATGGAACTACATCTACACGGAGGGAAGTGTTATGGATTAAACCATCGCAGCGATACAACCCGAAACAGCTTCGTCTTACAACAGGCTTGTAATCCTGCAATTCTCATTGGCGCATAAATAGCGAGTCATGATTGGTCAGGTTTGGCCAATCTGATTGGCTGTTAACAGAAACCCCTGATTGGACGCTTGTGAAAGCGATAGACTCAGTTCATTGGTTGTTTGACGGCAGCAAGCTCTATAAAAGAGCTACTGCTGCCCAGGTCTGGTGCTCCGTTCTTTCTTGTTAAATAAAGAGTTGAAGTCGCAGACTGATGTCTCATCTCCGTTCTTGCGCCCATGCCCAGGACCTAACACTGGCGACGAGGATGGGATACGGAGACGATAGAGCTGACTAGAACATATCGGACAAAGACAGAGCATGTGGTAAAAGAGTGCACGCAACAGACGGCAAGATGACTAGCGGTGCCATACCACCCGCTCCATTCGACCCAGCAACCGAAGACTGGGACTCGTATATAGACCGTTTCCAGATGTTCCTGGAGACCAACAATTTAAAAGATGTTACATCTGGCAAGAAACAAGCGGTATTCCTGACTCATTGCTGCCCCACCATTTTCAAAATGGCTAAAGCATTAGCAAAAACGGCGGAAGTGAAGACCATGGATTGGGACACCCTCGCTCCAATCCTCAGGGCCCATTACGCACCCGCAGTACCTACACTGATACGAAGACACAAATTTTACCAGAGGGACCAATGGAAGGACGAGAGCGTTGGTAATTTCGTAGCTGACCTCCGGAACTTAGGAGGCCTTTGTGGTTTTGCAAACTTAGAGGAAGCCCTAAGAGACCGAATAGTTCTGGGATTAAATGCACTGCATGTGCAAAGTAAGCTGATGGTGAAAGGCGACATCAGCCCTACAGATGTCATCGCCGACGCTACTGCAGCAGAAGCAACCAGGAAGTCAGCCGCTCGAATGCGCCGAGCGAATGCACGCTTCGCCAACTCGCTGACGAGGTCCCACTTGCCACTGAGAAGCATGCTACCACTACCCACCACAAAGACCTCGCGTCATCCTCAGACAGTGATGAAGAGGAGGTCAACCGGCTCCGCTCAGAACGAGAGCAAAGGAACCAGCGACGTCCGCGACAATGTGCGGGTTGCAGTGCAAACCACCCGCGACCGGACTGCAAACCACCCGTGACAGGACTCTGCTGTAACTGCGGAAAAAAGGGCCACATCGCGAATGTCTGCAGAAGCAGACGAGAGTCCAGTCCCAGCCGAAAGAAGAACAACCTCCATTGGGAGATAGGCAAACTCCTGAGAACCGGGACTGTCTGAACCACCAATGGAACAACCATTACTACTACAGAAACCAAGCACCTGCCTTTTCAATGAGACGAGAAGAGGCCCACCAAACCATTATCATCAGTCACGCTTCATCGCTCGATGCAAGGAAGATACGCATAAAGGTCACTATTGAGAATCGACCATGTGTGATGGAAGTCGATTCAGGATCGTCCCTGTCGATGGTATCCTGGAGAACCCTCAAACAACTGATCCCTGCCATTTCCCGCCAGGACCTCAGCACACAGCGAATCATCCTGAAAGACTATCAGGGAAACAGAATCCCAGTTGTCAGTTCCAGCAATGTCCAAGTATCATTCAAGGACCGCACAGCAACGCTTCCCCAAACTGTCGTCGATCATGACTGACCCAGCTTGTTTGGGCTACAGTGGTTTGCCCCACTCGGAATTGAACTAGCAGGCATACACCATACCAGAAATGACGACTGGGAAGAGACTCTCATCCAGGAATTCCAGGATGTGTTCACAGGAGCATTAGGCAAGCACAAGAGGACCCCTATATCGTTTAATCTCAGCCCCAATGTAGCTCCCGTTCGGCTTAAACCCCATCGAGTAACCTAAACCTAAAGGTTAGGTTTGCCTTAAAACCTAAAATTGATGAGCAGCTAGATAAATTGATAGCCCAGGGCATATTGGAACCGATTGACCATGCCCGTTGGGAAACCCCGATAGTAACGCCCATGAAGCCAGATGATTCGTTAAGAATTTGCGGGGACTATCGGGCCACCCTAAATCATGCTCTTCAACAGAGTGCTTATCCAGTACCGGTGGTTCAACACCTTCTTCATTCCCTGGGTGGCGGAAAAATATTTGCGAAATTGGACTTAGCTCAGGCATACCAGCAACTACCTGTAGACGCGACAACTGCAGAAGCCCAGACAATAGTTACACATAGAGGCGCCTTCAAGTGCAATAGACTCCAATTTGGAGTAAGCGTGGCACCTGGCATTTTCCAAAGTTTAATGGAGAGACTATTACAAGGCATAAAAGGCGTCGTGCCTTATTTTGACGACGTCCTAATAGCTGCCCCCACTAAAGAATTATTAGTACAATGGCTTAGAAAAGTTCTGCAGAAATTCAAAGACGCGGGTCTTAAGGTAAAACGAGACAAGTGTCAATTTTGTACAGAGAGAGTGGAGTTCCTGGGATACCTTCTTGACAGACAGGGAATCCACCCCACCGAAAAAAAACTAACTGCATAAAAAAGCCCCGAGACCTAGGAATAAGACAGACCTTCAAGCCTTCCTGGGACTCATTAACTTTTATAACATTTTCTTGCCCCAGAAGGCAACCGTAGCCAAACCCCTACATAGACTTCTCAATAAAAAGGCTCCTTGGGTTTGGGGACGGCATGAAGAGAAAGCGTTCAAAGAGATAAAAGACCTTTTAACTGCCGATGCCATATTAATGCAGTACAATGAGACTCTCCCTTTGATGGTTACCTGTGATGCCTCACCATTTGGAGTAGGAGCCATCCTAAGCCATGTCCTCCCAAATGGAAATGAGTCACCCATTGCATTCTTTTCGAGAACTTTGTCTAAAAACGAAAGGAACTGTAGTCAACTTTATAAAGAGGCCCTCTCTATTGTATCCGCAATTAAACGCTTCCATGAATATGTATATGGGAGACCCTTGACCATAATTACAGACCATAAGCCTCTACTTGGGATTTTGGCGGGAAACAAACAAACTCCTCATATATTATCACCAAGAATGAGACGTTGGTCAGAATTTTTAGCCCCTACGATTACCGATTGCAACATCGCCCGGGGAAAACCATTCCCCACGCTGACGCTTTGAGCCGCTCGCCACTACCAGACATTATAGAGGACCCTGCTCCAACCGTAACCATACTACAAATTGAAACCCTCAAATCGCCACCATTAACTGCTCGAGACATAGCCTTAGAGACAAAAAAGGACCCTGTTTTGGCACGAGTCCTCAGCTGGGCAGAACGCGGTTGGCCGGTCAGTGAAACCGATGACACGTTCAAGCCATTTAAAAATCGTCAAACAAAACTGTTCTCTCAGAAAGGTTGCATAGTATGGGGAGACAGAGTCATAGTCCCAGAGAAGTTACAATATAGGGTATTGAAAATGCTGCACGAGGGACATCCAGGCATCGTGCGGATGAAGGCATTGGCCAGGAGTTATGCATGGTGGCCTGATTTAGATAGACAAATAGAACGTAGGTAGCAAAATGCAGTAAATGCCAGGAGACTCGCCCCGCTCCTCCAAAGACTCCCCCAACTCAGTGGGAAATGCCTTGAGGTCCGTGGTCCCGTATCCACATCAATTTTGCGGGACCCACAAGAGGACACACTTTCCTCTTAATGGTGGATGCCTATTCAAACTGGCTTTAAGTCCAAAAAATGAAAAGCACCACCACAGACACAGTCACAAAAAAACTGAATAAACTATTCGCTACCCATGGACTTCCCGATGTCCTCGTCTCAGATAATGGCCCCCAATTCACTGCTCTGCCATTCGAACAATCGGGGCAGATCGGGGCATCCGCCATGACTTAACATCGCCAGCCCACCCTGGAGCCAATGGTAGGGCTGAGCGAATGGTTCAATTTGTAAAACAGACCCTGCACAAAATGGACCATGGCGACATTGATGACAAAATAAACCAAATGCTTTTTATCCAACACATAACCTCAAACTGCACCACGAACAAAACCCCAGCAGAACTCCTGATGGGCCTCAAACTTCACTCACATCTTGATCGCATCCACCCAAACTACACGCCAGAACAACCCCCGGGATCCAGCAGTAAGTGTCGGGCATTCCAGGAAAGTGACCTCGTGTTTGCGAAAAACTTCTTGGGCGACCCATTGTGGGTCCCCGCTACCATAACGCAACTTACAGGACCCCGATCCTATCGCCTACAAACGGCAGACAGTAAGATGTGGAAATGCCACATAGACCAACTCTGTTCCAGATTAGCGCCAGAACCTCCAGCTGGGGGGGGGAAGGAACATGGAGGAGGACGAAGAAGAAATCGAAACCCAACAGCCCAGAGGATATTCACCATCCGAGGGAGAGCCGAACCAGGGAGCGGCCTCGCCACATGACAACACCACGACGGAGGCGGATCCAAGGAACCTGGAAGACAGCACCGACGAGGGCAACCCAGAACCACAGTCTTCGCTATCCAGCCCAGCAGACAGCCCACCGGAGCCAGAGCCAGGGCCATAATCAGAACAGAACCTGGTGAAGCAGAGCAGGTGAAGCGGCCTGCCTATTTGCGAGAATACATCACCCCATCCCTCAGATGGAACCAAGGGGGGAGGGCTGTTATGGATTAAACCATCGCAGCGATACAACCCGAAACAGCTTTGTCTTACAACAGGCTTGTAATCCTGCAATTCTCATTGGCCCGTAAATAGCGAGTCGTGATTGGTCAGGTTTGGCCAATTTGATTGGTTGTTAACGGAAACCCCTAATTGGACGCTTGTGAAAGCAATAGACTCAGTTCATTGGTTGTTTGACGGCAGCAAGCTCTATAAAAGAGCTACTGCTGCCCAGGTTTGGTGCTCCGTTCTTTCTTGTTAAATAAAGAGTTGAAGTCGCAGACCGATGTCTTGTCTCCGTTCTTGCGCCCATGCCCAGGACCTAACAGGAAGCATGCAGTAGGATACCTTAATGTTCTGTCTTAAGGCCCAATACAATTCAACAGCTTCATAAATGATCAAGATAAGGAGACAGAAGGTGAACTCGTTAGATTTGCAGATGACACCCCTCTCCTAGAAGAATGAAATAGTCTAGGAAATATTAAAAAGGCAGAATATTATGTTTCCCAGGATGAGAAAAGGAGAAACATGTTTTAAAGACAAAGCAGCTTCCCACAGCTCCAGGGTGATGGGATTAAGACATGGCCCTCAGGAAATGATAGGATTACCCATCTCACCACATGGTACCTGGGAATATTGCATTAGCCAGTGCTCAAGTGAAGCCATGTGGTCCAGATAAAGTCTACAAAGTTAGCTAAGACCCCGCCCCTGGGAGTCTAACAGCCAATGGGATACATTTCTTACACAGGTGGGGCCCAACAGAGGGTATGAAACCAAGGGATTCCCAGCATCTCTTCCCTTTTTGCCCAGGAGCTCCGAGGCATGTGGTCCTGTCCACCATTAAGCCTTCTTTCCAAGCAACTTCCATGAATCCAGTGTCTTTTTCCCCACTTGGAAGTGAACTCAGAAGGATATTTCTTCCAACAACACCAAGATGTGGGGAATGGCTAACACTTTAGAAGACAGACTTAAGATTCTGAAGGATCTTGACAGACATGAGCATTGGGCCCTATCCAACAAGATGCCGTTCAGTGGTGAAAAAAGTAAGGCCCTGCACTTGGGCAGGAATAACCAAATGCATAAGCATGAAATAGAAGGCATACAACTCAACACTAGTAATTTTTGGAGGATCTAGTTGTCCTAGTGGTAACTTGACAAATCTCAGGATGGGGCTGGAAGGGCTGATGACAATGTTTCTGAAGTCATATGTCTTCTGACTTCTTCAGACATGATGGGGTTTTTTTTCCTAGCATGAGTCGGGATGCATTCAGACAAACTTAGGATCCACGCAAGGAGAAAAATTGCTTCTGGTGACTTTTGCACCTGGAATAGTCAAATGCATATGTTTGAGAAGGGTCATTCTATAACACTCAGCACTTTGAAAGACTTGCAAAGTATTGTATTGGCATAATATAGAAGAAAAAAATTAATCAGCCATAGAAATGAGGAGGAATTCACAACTTATTTTTCCCCCATACAAAGAATATTTGCTTAGATTTTCTTAGTCAACAGAACACAGATCTTTATTGTTCTAGAAGAAGCATAGTGTCATAGCAAGCAAAGTGAAAGTTTGTACTCGTAATTTTAATCATAGTAGCTGAATTAAAATTGATAGCGTCATCAGCGCCTACATTTTAACATTACCTTTTTTCTCCCTCCCATAACTTTGTTCTTCCTGCTTTTTCTCAATTTATTTGCCATTACCCCATTTAAAAGTGAAGCACTTTGGAATAGAATAGAATAGAATTAGAATAGAATAGAATAGAATAGAATAGAATAGAATAGAATAGAATAGAATAGAATAGAATTCTTTATTGGCCAAGTGTGATTGGACACACAAGGAATTTGTCTTGGTGCAAATGCTTTCAGTGTACATAAAAGAAAAGATACATTCGTCAAGAATCATCAGGTACAACACTTAATAATAGTCATAGGGTACAATAAGCAATCAAATCATACTAGGAAACAGTCAATATAAATCATAAGGATACAAGTGACAAAGTTACAGTCATACAGTCATAAGTGGGAGGGGATGGATGATAAGGAGTGATGAGAAGATTAATGGTGATAATAGTGCAGACTATGTAAATAGTTGGACAGTATTGGGGGAATTATTTGTTTAGCAGAGTGATGCCATTCAGGAAAAAACTGTCTTGTGTCCAGTTGTTCTGATGTGCAGTGCTCTATAGCAGTGGTGGCTAACCTTTTTGGGCTCCTATGCCGAAAACTGTGCACGCTCGCATGCCAGCACCCAGAAGGCAATGTCCGTGGAGTGGGGGGCACATCCTGTGCATGTGCACGCAATCCCTGCCACCCTTACCTGCACTGCCCATGCCTCCCAGCTGATTTTTGGCCCATTTGACACCGTTTTCGGCCTCCCAGAGGCTTGAGGGAAACCTCTGCAGCCTTTGGGGGCTGAAAAATGGGCCCATTTTGTCACTTCTGGAAATACAAAATAGTGACGAAATGGGCCTGTTTTTCAGCCTCCAAAGACTGCAGAGGCTTCCCTTGAGCCTCTGGGAGGCCGACAAAGGCCTCAAACAGGCCAAAATTCAGCCAGGAGGCGTGTGCATGCACAGTGCAGGTAAGTTTGGCTGGGGCTCGTGTGCCCACACAAATGGCTCTGCGTGCCACCTATGGCACGCGTGGCATAAGTTTGCCATCATGGCTCTGTAGCATCGTTTTGAGGGAAGGAGTTTAAACAGTTTATGTCCAGGATGTGAGAGGTCTGTAAATATTTTCACAGCCCTCTTTTTGACTCATGCAATATACAGGTCCTCGATTGAAGGGAGGTGGGTAGTAATTGTTTTTTTCTGCAGTCCTAATTACTCTCTGAAGTCTGTGTCCATCTTGTTGAGTTGCAGAGCCAAACCAGACAGTTACAGAGGTGCAGATGACAGACTCAATCATCCCTCTGTAGAACTGGATCAGCAGCTCCTTGGGCAGTTTGAGCTTTCTGAGTTGGGGCAAAAAGAACATTCTTTGTGGTGCTTTTTTGATGTTTTTGATATTGCTCTCTGGAATTGTGATGTAAACTGTTTACATAGGTTGATGTCCCTCACAATGCATTTACATTAGCCTTAGCTAAGTTATATAATCCTATCTGAGGTACGAAAGTTTTATGTATTGAGTTTTTTTTTAAAAAAAAAACATACTTCTATATACTCTCTTCAACTACTCAGTTTCCTCTGTTAGTCATTGCCAATTAATCTAACATGTAAAAAGCAAACCCTTAATTAAACCAACTCCACATTCTGACCTTTGGAACAAGAATTATGCTATTTTTAATGCCACAGTCTGCTAAATTACCTCACTGAAGAGTTGATGTTTATTCAGAGCTCACTATATTTTAATTATTTGCACACACCTCCTAATTGCAACTGACTATTCAGAGTGCAGGAATATGGTTTGGTGTAGTTAAGCATTTGTTAATTTCCTGATGACTAAATCAATCAAAAAACAACTTAGTCTACATATTTTCTTGGCACTTTCCAGGAATTAGCAAGAAAAGGCAATTCCTGCAGGCTGAAATGTTTGTAGGCTGGTTTGTCATTTTGTGGTGGCTAACAAAAATAGAATTGGATCCTGTAATATTATTGGTGGTTTTTACATGTCCTAGAAGCATTCAATCAGTGGCTTATTAAAACAATCCAGGACAATAATTAAGGGCTCACATAGTAAGAATATATAAGATATAAAAATTAGAGAAAAGAGATAATTGGATAACATATAAAGCGTAGCACGTTTTGCAACAAGTAGTCTCCAATTACAAATTTACAGACAACTTCCACTTTCTGTTCGGCTTGCCCTCTGAACTCTGAAAAGCTCATGTTGAAAATATCTTGATGAGAGAAATTAATGGGTGGAAGACAACAACAACCAACATTTAACTTCAAGCAGTTAAATTTTATTAGCAATCAATAAAAATATGAGGGAAATATAATGTTGAAAGCACATAAAATACATATAGCCTTTATCGTTTATTATACAGCTTTGAGCTCCTTGGCTGGAGCATTAATCTTAATGAGCAATTGGGTGGAATACCCTCTGTGTGCCTTTGATTTTAATGTTCTCTTTAAGAATAAATAGATAAAGATAAAATCCATGAAGGAGGAACCCTGGAATATCTCAGATGGAGTAAAACCCTGCAGGCTCATTCTACTGTTCCACACTTGGTGATTTAACATATTGTAAGACTGTTCTGTGGAATGTTTCCTGATAGGAAGGGGAGCAGGGGTGGGCTTGAAAAATTTTAGCAACGAGTACTCTGCCCAGTTGCTGGGTAGACATGGCCATGGTGAACTCCGCCCCCTACACCATGGCAGGGGAAGTTTGGCTCCAGAGGCTTTACTTGAGCCTCCGGAAGGACGAAATCCTGCAGACCACTAATGTGAATTTTGACAGATGTGGCTTGCTGACGTTGGTGGGAGGGAGAGGGAGAGGGAGAGGGAGAGGGAGGGAGAGAGAGAGAGAGAGAAAGAGAGAGAGAGAGAGAGATCTGATCTAACCTCGGAGGACTGGTGATGTTCTCTCCCTCTCTCTCTTTCTCTCTCTCTCACACACATACACTTATATCTTTTTGCCCAAGATCCCTCACACCCACCCACACACACCAAGGCAGCCACATTTTTTAAAGAAAATTTTTGTCCTGTTGGAAATTGATAGGCATATTTCCCTATGTGCATAAACGCACCAACACGCCTACCTACCCTGTCCTACTGTTTCTTTTTATTTTCCTTATATGTATCCATTTCATGTATTCATAACTATGTTTATATTTATACCTGTTATCTTGCAATCACTTGACAAAATAAATTAAATCAATAAATAAAAAATATTTCTTATTTTTTTTTTCCAAATTCTAATTCTTATGTAATAATTGCTCATGCAATTGTGCAAGTTAGTTTTATTTTCCAGGTTCAGATTGTTCAGAGCACATAGTTCCCTTGTATGCAGTTGAGAAGCAGGAAATGCCTTCTCCTGAAAAGCCAGCAGAATATTGGTGGACATATTATAGCTCAAGAATGTAATGTCAGAGGTTACAGCAGCTAGCTCAAGAACCCCAAAGGAAATGTAAACCTTTGGAATTTGCATATAATCAGAAATTCAGGGTCTAGATGCAGTTTTTTTAAAAAAACACTGTGTTCTGTACCTTCATTTACATTCTTGAAAGCCCCGCATTTTGATTGGCCAAAGCGCCGGGCGATCTGATTGGTTGGATGAGCCGCGCTGATTGGCCCGCTAAGAATCTCCCGCAATTGGTGGATTCAAATCGCGGGAGATTCAAAGCGGTGCCATTGGCCGCGGCCACCGCGGCTTGGAAATAAAAAGCCGGAAAGTTTTCCTTGGAACCCAGTTCGGTTCCGGGGACCAATAAAGAGTTGAAACCTAGTCACCGACTCCTGGTCTCTTTCCTGATGGACATGACACACTGCAATTGGGGAAAGAAGAAAAGCTAAACTAGAGCAGGAAGATATTCTTTTTTTAAAAAAAAATGGAAATGGACGAAAAGAAAAACCTGAAAAAGAATGATGCTGGAATAAAAAGACCCAGAGATGGAGAAAAAAAATAAAGAGAGCATTTATCATTTAGAAAATGAAGATTTGAAAGAGTGAAAGACCTTCTAAGGTAATCTTTGCAACCTTCTCAGCAGCATCGTTAGAAAAGTACAAATTACTAGAATATAGAGAAGATCTCCTCAGGAAGGAAATGTGTCTTTTTGCTTATAAGAGAAACACTGTATAGAAATCAATTTTTGAACCAAATGACTAACCTGAAGTTTAAGCAGCCTTTTTGTTTCTTATATCTTTTTGCCCAATTGACTTTTTAGTTTCGTTTCAGGCAGTGTGACTCTTACAATCCATTCTAGATTCAGTTATATAACTGTTCTCTTGAGTTGGTAAACAACAAATGTAACCTAAGGCAAGGACAAGTTTTGTTAGAGCTCCTCTTAATAAACTTCGTATAGATGTAAAGAAATTCAAGAAAACTTCATTTGCAAGATGGGCTTAACTTTTGAAAGATTGCACCAAGTTCATTAGTTGGGGGCATGTTACGTGAATACAATGCAAACCAATGACATTGATCAAAGAAGAATGAAGCTGGACAGCTGAGAAAACTTATGTTCCATAATCTAATCATGTCTTTTATGATATATTTAATGAACTCCCTAAAGCATCATCATAAAATAACTAACATATGGGCTTCTTCCAGTTAAATCCATAGAAACAGCAAGCTGGGAGAACTAACTTTTATGATTGTCTAGAAGTTATTGGAATAGAGTTTATTCCCTTAAAATATAATCTCAGCAGAAAGTTTTATGGAATGTAGACAGAACAAAGAGAGCAATCTCATTTGTGGAAATAATACTGAGAGGGGAAGAAAAATAATTGAAAACTAGAAAGAATTATAGACCCAGGGGACTAATGAAGAACTAATTTATGAGAGACTTTGGAAGAAGAAGAAAAATCCTGTATTTTTTATGCTGTTATATCCATAACAGCAAACTAAAAAGCAGAGACATCACCTTGCCGACAAAAGTGCACATAGTCAAGGCTATATTTTCCCCAGTTGCAATATATGGCTGTGAAAGTTGGACCATAAGGAAGGCTGAGCGCCAAAGAATGGAGTCCTTTAAACTCTGGTGCTGGAGGAGAATCCTGAGAGTCCCTTGGACTGCAAGGCGATCAAACCGGTTAGTCCTAGAGGAGATCAACCCTGACTTGTTCTTTAGAAGGCCAGATCCTGAAGATGAAACTCAAATACTTTGGCTACCTAATGAGAAGGAAGGACTCACTGGAGAAGAGCCTCATGCTGGGAAAGATTGAAGGCAAAAGAAGAATGAGATGACAGAGAATGATGTGGCTTGATGGAGTCACTGGAGCAGTAGGTGTGAGCTTAAATAGACTCTAGAGGATGGTAGAGGAAAGGAAAGCCTGGAGGAATGTTGCCCATGGGGTTCCGATGGGTTGGACACAACTTCACAACTAACAACATCCACTCCAAACTCTTGCAGATAAAGAAATAATTACTGTATCAAGCTGGTGGCCCACCGGCCGGATGTGTCATGTGCAGGCCACACCTACCCCAGCTCCATGAAGGGGGGGGAGCCATAGCAGTTGTTTAGTTAGTAACACAGTTGTTCAGTGAACCTGGTTTCCCCATTGACTTTGCTTGTCAGAAGGTTGCAAAAGGAGACGACATGACCTTTTGGGACACAGCAACGGTCTTAAACAGTTGCCAAACATCCAAATATAAATCATGTGACTACAGGGAATGCTGCAACGGTTATAAGTGTTAAAAATGGTCATAAGTCACTTTTTTCAGTGCCGTTGTAACGTTGAATGGTCACTAAATGAACGGTTGTAAATCGAGGACTACCCATAATTCCCGACAGGGTCTTCTCTTGCATTGGGTCCCCCGTCGACAGTCACACATTTAATAACGTTCTGATATATGAAATCACTCATTATGATTTCTGAGAACTTGGCTTCAGAAATGATTTCACTGTGAAATGTCCTCAGTGCACAGCTACAAAGAGACTTTTGCCAAAAGTTAAATGGAAGCAAAGAACTTGTGCCAATAATCTTTCATATATTTACTCAGAAAATATGAGATCCTACTCAAACATATTTTTTGAATCAACTCCACGCTTCCTTTTGACAAATAAGGGTGGGATTCAAGCTGCCATTTGTTGAAAGGCGAGTAGAAGACTTAAGTATTCCAATATTTGAGGGGCTGCTGCAAAGACAAAGAGCTCAACTTATTTTCCAAAGCACCAATAGGCAAGACAAGAAACAATGGGTGGAAACTAACCAAAGAGAGAAGCAATTAAGGAGAAATTTCTTAACAGTGAGAACAATTAACCAGTGGAACGGTTTGCCTTCAGAAGTTGTGGGTGGTCCATCACTGGAGGCTTTTAAGAAGAAACTGGACGGCTACTTATCTGGAATGACATACAGTCTCCTGCTTGAGCAGGAGGTTAGATTAGAAGACCTCCAAGGTCCCTTCCAGCTCTATTATTCTATGTTCTGTGTTCTAAGGTCCTCTTTCCCATTGCTACTGCCTAATTGGCTTGAGATAACTACAACTTCAGCCCAGTGGTGGGATTCAAAAATTTTTGCTACCTATTCTGCGGGTGTGGCTTGGTGGGCATGGCAGGGGAAGGATACTATAAAATCCCCATTCCTTCTCCGCTCCTGGGCAAAGGTTACTGCAAAATCCCCATTCCCTCCCCACCCCACTAACCTGCTTTCCAGCTCTGTTCTCCTGTGAAGGGCAACTAAAGAAGACCCAGCCAATCAGTTGGGACTCAATGGGAGGCAGAGAATAGATGGGGGCGGGGCCAGTCAGAGGTGGTGTTTGTAGGTTCTCCAAACTACTCATAATTTCTGCTACCAGTTCTGTAGAACCGGTCAGAACCTGCTGAATCCCACCTCTGTTCTGTGCTTTCACTTCAATCGATCTCATAGCATTTACTGAAATTTATCTCTTTGCAACAGCAATAACTTTGTCATTTCCCCCCCCTTTTTTTCAAACAGTTAGCCATGTTAGCTGCTAAAGCTTAAAGTTTAGCATATTATAGCATAATTTTGTATGGATGACAGCGAATATAACCAGAGAGATGAATACACACACATACACACAATAGCAGTAGATAGAATTCAAAAAAGAGATATGAACATCATACATAGATATTTGAAGTTCACAACATGACACTATTAACACATGTCAATTTATTTTTAAAACTTAACTGGTTTTAATTTTTTTAAAAAAAGGTTTTTTATGATTAAATCGGTATTCTTGTGTTAAGAATTAATAAACCGTGATCATGAAAAAAATCTGAGAACGAAAATATCCTGCAGCATCCCAATTTTTAAAATGATGTTATTTTTGATGTCGGATTTTTGCCGATTTGTCTTTTGCAGATAAGGGTTGGGGAAATGGTTTAATAATTGTGCATTAGGGCCCTGCTGATGGCTAATACAAAATGGAAGATGAACAAAGATGGGTGTGCATGAGTGCATATGAATGATATAGATGACATTCTCAGTTTCCCTATCTTGTTGTCAGAGCAGCTGTCATCTGGAAAAGTAACTAAAGCTTGCTAGGATTATTAGTACATTTAATTTTTCATATAAAGTTCATTTCTGTGCTCCAGTTTTCTTCATTTCAGGATATTAGTTTTGTTGAAATTTGTTATTGCTGCTGGAAACAACTGAGAGTCAGAAATACTCTGGGGTTCTACTAGTTCGTCTTGATCTATTTGGATCATTCCTGACTTAATGCATCTCTTTCAGCAAGGAAAATTTAATAAGTATTTGGTTTCCTTTCATATTGTTATCCATTTAATATTTTTTTAAAAAAACCCTAGATTTTAATAGGCAAAGTACAATATATAGTACATATGGATCCTCGTTAAGCTACCTGTAATGGATTTGGGCAAGGAAAGTTGCTGAATTAGAATAACTCCTCTGAAGATCCAGTATTAAGGGGTCTATGACTATCTGCCACAGCCAACTCACTACAGCCAACTTTCTGAAGAACAGCTTGCCACAACCAACTCGCTACAGGACAACTTGCTGTGGGACAAGAGTTACACTAATATCAAAGAAATGGTGGAATAGAATCGTTATAGAAAGGATGTAAAAGGAAGAGCAGAATAAAATGTGAATGGCGAAAATCAAAATATTTTTTTTAATTTATTTTAAACAATTAAATAGAATTGTTACATTATCCTGCAGCAGATTGTCCTATGGTGAGTTGGCCATGGTGAGTTGGCCGTGGTGAGTTGGCCATGGTATTTTGGCCATGGTGAGTTGGCCGTGGTAAGTTGGCTGTGGTGAGTTGGCTGTGGCGAGTTGGCCTTGGCAAGTTGGACATGGCAAGTTGGCCATGGTGAGTTGGCCATGGTGAGTTGGCCATGGCGAGTTGGCCGTGGTAAGTTGGCTGTGGTGAGTTGGCTGTGGCGAGTTAGCCTTGGCAAGTTGGACATGGCAAGTTGGCCATGGTGAGTTGGCCATAGTGAGTTGGCCATGGTGAGTTGGCTGTGGTGAATTGGCCATAATTAGTTGGCCATGGTGAGTTGGCCATGGTATTTTGGCCATGGTGAGTTGGCCGTGGTAAGTTGGCTGTGGTGAGTTGGCTGTGGCGAGTTGGCCTTGGCAAGTTGGACATGGCAAGTTGGCCATGGTGAGTTGGCCATAGTGAGTTGGCCATGGTGAGTTGGCTGTGGTGAATTGGCCATAATTAGTTGGCCATGGTGAGTTGGCCATGGCGAGTTGGCCATAGTGAGTTGGCCATTGGGAGTTGGCCTAGTGAGCTGGCCATGGTGAATTGGCCATGGTGTTTTGGCCATGGTGAGTTGGCTGTGGTGAGTTAGCTGTAGTGAATTGGCCAGGGTGATTTGGCTGTGGTGATTTGGCCATGGTGAGTTGGCCATGGCGAGTTGGACATGGGGAGTTGGCCATGGTGAGTTGGCCATGGTGAGTTGGCCATGGTATTTTGGCCATGGTGAGTTGGCCATGGTAAGTTGGCTGTGGTGAGTTGGCTGTGGCGAGTTGGCCTTGGCAAGTTGGCCATGGCAAGTTGGCCATGGTGAGTTGGCCATGGTGAGTTGGCCATAGTGAGTTCGCCATTGTAAGTTGGCCATGGTGAGTTGGCCATGGCGAGTTGGCCATAGCGAGTTGGCCATTGTGAGTTGGCCTAGTGAGCTGGCCATGGTGAATTGGCCATGGTGAATTGGCTGCAGTAAGTTGGCTGTGGCAAGTTGTTCCATTCCTGTATTAAGACTCCAGAAGAGACTACAAATGGCTAATCACACCAATTTCCTCATCATAGCAAAGCACATGAACTACAAGTAGTCTTCAGTGTACAACCACAATTCAGCCCAAAATTTATGTTGTTAAGTGAGAAATCCCCCCACGCCATACATCTACGCATGCGCGCACAACCCCAAGTGTGCACTGTGCATCTCTGCACATGTGCACCTGTCTCCCATGCATCCCCTGTGCATGTGTGCCAGATACCCAACAATCAGCTGTTGGATGGAGGCAGCACGCACGCATGCTCAGTAAGGCTCTTCCGGGTGAGCTCTCGTGTACTGGGGAAATGACTTTGCATGCCACTTCCAGCATGTGTGCCATAGGTTCACCATCACTCACTTAGACTTATATACTGCTTTATACTGCTTTACAGCCCTCTCTAAGCAGTTTACAGAGTCAGCCTCTTGCCCCCAACAATCTGGGTCCTCATTTTACCCACCTTGGAAGCATGGAAGGCTGAGTCAACCTTGTGCTTGGTGGGATTTGAACTTCCAAATTGTAGGCAGCTGGCTGTAGAAGTAGCTTGCAGTACTGCACTCTAACCACTGCGCCACATATGCTGTCAGTGTACATAAAAAGAAAAGATACATTTGTCAAGAATCATAAGGTACAAGACTTAATGATAGTCACAGGGTTATATAGTCATAGGGAATATAATATATAGTATATAATTGTAGGGTACAAGTAGGCAAATCATACTAGGAAACAGTCAATATAAATCGTAAGGATACAAGCGACAAAGTTAGTCATATAGTCACAAGTTAGAGGGGATGGGAGATAAGGAATGATGAGAAGATTAATAGTAATAGTAGTGTAGACTTTGTAAATGGTTGGACAGTGTTGAGGGAATTATTTGTTTAGCAGAGTGACGCCATTCAAGAAAAAAAACTGTCTGTGTCCAGTTGTTCTGGTGTGCAGTGCTCTATACCATCGTTTTGAGAACACTTCAAGCAAAGTCAATGAGGAAGCCAGATTTACTTAATAACCCTGCTATTAACATAACAGTTGCAGTGATTCACTTAACAATGGTGGCAAGAAAGGTTGTAAAATGGGGCAAAATTATCTTCACAAATGTTTTGCTTCGCAACAGAAATGTGGGATTTGTAAATCAAGGACCCCCTGTGATGCACAGAAACACACATATTTGATTCCTGCATGGCTGCCTTTTGTTGTCCTAACTTTTTCCAGCCAGCTGACCATCTTCTATCCAGAGATAAATCTCAGCAACATAAGAATTACCAAAGTGGACTATGTCTTATCAGCTACATATGGTGAACAGAACTCTCTGTACAAGATTGATGGTTCTCTTCATTCTCATAGGGACAGCGGTGAATAAGCAGCACAGAATTATCTGGATATTAGTTCTTCCAAAGAATTAGGACTTTTCATCAACACCAGATGCAATGTTTCTCTTTACCTTCCATTGAAGACCTGTATATTGCACGAGTCAAAAAGAGGGCTGTGAAAATATTTCCAGGCCCCTGACATCCTGGACCTAAACTGTTTCAACTCCTACCCTCAAAACGACACTATACAGCACCACACCAGAACAACTTTTTCCTGAATGCTATCATTCTACTAAACAAATAATGCCCTCAACACTGTCAAACTATTTACTAAGTCAGCATTACTATTACTATTAATCCTCCCATCCTTCCTCTTACGCATCTCCTCCCACTTATGACTGTATGACTGTAACCTTGTTGCTTTGTATCCTAATGATTTATATTGACTGTTTCCTAGTATGATTTGATTGCTTATTGTATACCTATGACTATTATTAAGTGTTGTACCATATGATTCTTGACTCTTGACGAATGTATCTTTTCTTTTATGTACACTGAGAGCTCCAGGTTTACTCAGCCTTCCATCCTTTTGAGGTGGGTAAAATGAGGTCCCAGATTGTTGGGGACAATAGGCTGACTCTGTAAACCAATTAGAGAGGGCTGTAAAGCACTATAAAGTGGTATATAAGTCTAAGTGCTATTGTTATTGCTATGTGCACCAAGACAAATTCCTTGTATATCCAATCACACTTGGCCAATAAAGAATCCTTTCTTTCTTTCTTTCTTTCTTTCTTTCTTTCTTTCTTTCTTTCTTTCTTTCTTTCTTTCTTTCTTTCTTTCTTTCTTTCTTTTTCTTTCTGTTTGTCTATCTGTCTGTCTGTCTATCTATCTATTTATCTATACATGCTACTCCCAGTTTTGCTTAGTGGAAGAACAGCCCCCTGCCAACCTGCTATCATGCAGGGCAGTTTGTGGATAACTTGTGATCAACTGGCGGTGTGTCGATTTGAAATTACTTTTAAAAGTGTCACAAGGATTTTTGTTGAGTGTGAAGGATTGCTAATGGTTCTCCTTTTAAAACTGAAGAAGAGATTTGACAGAGCGAGAAAAGAAAGGAAGGAAACTTGCCTTAGGTATCAAGATAATAATTCTGATATATTCACCTGAGAGTTTCCAGTGGCTTCTGTGAACATTTATTCCAATTTCTTGGCCAGCAATGCTTGTCTCAGCAGCAAGTGCTCAAAATCACAATAGTGAAGTAAAAGAAGGAATATTGAGGTTTCATAACAGGGACAATAACATGTTCTTGTGAGATTTGGCATTCTTCTTGGAAATCCAAGGATTTCCAGGTGGTGCGTTAAAAAGGTCTGTAACCAGATCTCCAACTTTAACAAGAATAATATACAGCAGCAATTTTTTGTGCTTCGAGAAATCGTTGTTGCTATGCACTAGATGAAGATACAGTATCTTGGGCAGAAGTGAGGGAGTGGAAGGAAGGAAATAAACAAAGCCAAATTTAGCATTAGAGGCAAAACCATTTGCAGAATCAGTGTGAATATAAATTATCCCACTATCTATTGTTTATTCTACTCATTATTTCAGGGAAGCTGCCCAGATGATAAACTAATACATTAATGTTTATTAAAATAATCATGTTCTGTGTAATCATTTTAGAATGTCTTATGTTGCATAAGTGAAGTCACATTCTCCCTTTTGCATTTTCTATCAGCTTTCCTTCTTAAAATCCTAAGAATTTAATTCTTAGGATTTTAAGAAGGACCAATACTAATTTTGCTCCCTGTTCTGTTAAAGGCATTGGATTGCTCCTTAAATTAATAAGCATTTTTGCAAATTGCATAATTTTAACAGTCTTGTTGACACTCTGCTGGGTTTTCATTGAGTTTTCACAATAACATAACATAGCTATGATGAAATTTCTGGTAACTAACAAAGGTTCTTCATAGTTTTTTAATGTAATCAAACAGGTTCCTCAGCTAATTTTTCTGTATTGTTAGACTATATTTTCAATGATTGGGCCAATTGGGTTCTCTTTTTAGGATGTCTGCACAGTGGCTAAGATGCTGAGCTTGTCAATCAGAAAGATTAGAAGTTTGGTGGTTCGAATCCCTAATGCTACCTAACGGAGTGAGCTCCTGTTACTTGTCCTAGCTTCTGCCAACCTAGCATGTAAAAATGCAAGTAGAAAAATAGAGATTACTTTGGTGGGAAGGTAACAGCATTCCGTGTGCCTTCAGCCTTTAGTCATGCAAGCCACATGACCACAGAGACGTCATCAGACAGTGCTAGTTCTTTGGCCTTGTAACGGAGATGAGCATTGCCCCCTAGAGCCGGAAATGACTAGCATGTATGTGCAAGGGGAACCTTTACCTTACACATATGATGCTTTGTTGTTGACTGAGAACAATTTACAGCAAAGAGAAGACAGATTCTATGGTATGATGCAACAGGAAGACAGATCTGAAAATTAATCTATCAAACTCTAAAAGAGTTGTATTTGACAAATAAAATGGAGTGAACAATTACAAATTATATCCATTTCATGTATTCATAACTATGTTTATACTTATACCTGTTATCTTATAATCGCTTGACTAAATAAATAAATAAGTAAGTAAGTAAGTAAGTAAGTAAGTAAAAACTAAAGCAAGTAGATGAATTTATACAGTATATCTTGATAGGATGTTTACCAAATAAAAGAAAATAGACCAAGAAACAAATGCTGGTAGAAAGAGAGTAAGTAGCAAGTATTCTATTGAGAAAGGAAACAAAACTGTCTGTTTATAAATAAGCCCTTCTAACATTTTTTGCATGGAAATGAGATCTGGGTAAGTCAGAAGAATATAAAAATTAATTCAATAGATTCTTTCTGTTTGAAAAGTTGGGGTAAAGAATGAACTGGTGCTAAATGAATGAAGAATGAATGCAAAATGATTATTTTGCAAACAACTATAATGCAAATTACAATACAAAAAAGATTATGATTGTTTGCCACCCAAAATTACTTGTTTGAGATGGGTGGCCACAGAATTAATAAAAAGAGAGCAGCCAATAAAAATACTTTAGCCACAGAGAGAAAATGCAGAAAGAGCAGATCATAAAACAAGGAAGATTTTCAAATGTAGAAAAGCAGAGAGAGGAATCATCGAGCTAAAACAGATTTAGTTAGATTTCTTCATCTTTTCTCTTATCTGATGATTTCCAGTGTGTTTTCCTTGCCATTTAACGTTCTTTCTCTGGACTTTGCATCACATTGCTTGGATAAAAAAGGAAGAGTATCATTGATGGGCATATATGTATACTTGTTAAAGATAGTTTTAGACTCAAAGTGACCTCTGAAAGAAGAAAACTGAAGCATAGCATTCAACAGGAAGTAGCACAGGCCTATTATTTATTCTTCCCCACCAGAATAGGCAGGAAATATCCAGGCATTTAATGTAACCCCACCCACATTCCAGCCAGCAAACTCAAAAGAATTCTCCTGCCAGAACTTAACATTATTATAATTAAAAACATACATGCCTTGAAACTAATCTCAACATGAACAAAGCACACAAAACAGAAAAGCAAGGGATTGTCCAACTGTAGGGTTTTTTCTTGTCTTTCCTGCAAGCACACAAACAATGCTCAGATGCTAAAGGGATAGGAATGGGGAAATCCTCATTCACAGAGTTAAAATTAAGCAATGCTTAAATAAAGATCTGACTATCAAGTGGCTTTCTTTCATAGCCTCTCTTTGATTACATATCTCATCACTGAAGCAAAGATTCCCCTTTTCAAATACTGCAGATGAAGATGAATACAGTAAGGTAACCAAGGCAACAGGAAACTTATTCTCTGTCAACAAAATACAGGGCTAATCTAAATTTTGATCATACAAAGCCCTGATGATCTATTTATTTATTTGAGTCCTTGGTGCTCTCTGAGTTTGGTTGTTTCTCGCAGACATTTCATTACCCAGCTAGGTAACATCTTCAGTACCAGAAGAAAGTGGGTTTTGCCTTCAGCAGTATAGTTTGAAATAGATCTTCAAGATTTGAAGTAGAAGTAGATCTTCAAGATTAAAGATCTACTTCAGTTTTCTTCAGTGTCCATGTCTGCAACATATATTGCTTATCTTGACCAGAAGATAGGAATTGTAATTCAAATTAACTTGCCACTTCCATAGTGTCATGACCCCAGATATAATTTGTGTATATACTGTTGTTGCTCTCTGGCCCCATCTAGTGGCCAGGGCCAAATACCAATCTGTATTGTTTGGAAGGTGACCTGGCCCTTTAAGGATTATCTACCCAGGCATAAACCCTCATTCCCAAACCAAGTTCATCCTGGGAAGCCAGATTCCATTTCCTTTAGCATTCATAAGGAAACAGAAGCACCAGGAAGATTCCTATCCACATCCCATACACATAGCATCACTAGTGAGATTCAGATTTATCTGTATTTGTTAATTGTTATGCTCGCCAGCAACTCAACACTGCTTATTTTGTATTTGGGTTCTTATTGTATGTATGTCCATTTTTCCCAGTCTCACCCCATCCTGTTATAAAGCATCCAGATCTACTCACACAATACTGGAGGATAGGTGAGTTTAGCTGCATATCAAACTGCACACAGAGGCGGGAACCATGGAAGCTATGGCTTCTCCGCCCAAGAAGCAGCTGAAACACTGTCAGTGGAGGAATATGCAGCACTCCAAACACGGCAGCACATAGGCAGAAGGAAAAGCAACAGCGGTGGAAGAAGCAACAGCGACAGGCGCAACGCAAAGTGCACCACCGAGGCTGACATCCACAACGACGACCACCTGCTGACCCGGCCTGCACCCAGCACCATACCCAGGTCTGCAGCAAAGGCGCTTGGCGGGGGTAGGGAGCTCTCTGCACTCTGCCATGATTGGCCATTAGGAGGGGCTGGTGGGAAGGCATGGATGCCCGCGGGGTGCTCCTAACGGCAAGTTCCCCCCGTCCCCTCATTTCGCATGTTTTAAACTAGGCCTAAATTTGAGGGGAGGGGCTTAATTTCACCTTATGCCTGGAAAACATGCTGGGTCTTCCTATTGGGGGAGGCGTATTGTTGGAGAAACACGATATTCTATAAGTTATAGTATGATTGATGTTATCATATTTGATTATATATATAGGATCATAATGATGATGATGATGTTTGTATGTTAACACCTCAGACACCTAGAGAGCACAGTGCTCTACATAGAAAGGAAATGTATGATATAAAATTATATATATAATTTTATAACACCGGGGATTAACCAGTGAAGAAGGTGTGTCATTAAAACAAAAAAAGAAAACCTCTTGTTATTTTTATTGGTTTTTCTGCTCACAAGCGGATACCTTAGCCACTGAATTTGACAAGCATATCTGAGCAATGGGAATAGAACAGCTCTCTGTGTGCTTTCTCTTATCTCTAAAGTCCCCAAAATTAATTCCAAATAAATACAGATGGTCCTCGACTTACGACCACAACTGAGCCCAGAATTTATGTTGCTAAGTGAGACATCTGTTAAGTGAGTTTTGCCCCCATTTTATGATTTTTCTTGCCGCAGTTGTTTTTGTTTTTTTTTTGAAACAAATTTTTATTAATTTTAAAGATAAAACAACACATCATTAACCATTAAATACATAAACACATAAAACCTCTTAACATTGTAAATCCTTACAAGTCAAACAAAACATTATTTTTATACAGCATAATTCCAATTTATCCCATCTCCATATGGACACACAAATATCTTCCAGCAAATTTCTCATTATATCTCTTTACTCCTATTCAATTTCATTTCTCTTCCATATTTATCCATTTTATAGTCATCATATTCTTTTCTTTCTGGCTTGTTTAAATTATTCTCGTCTAACATTCCTCCAAGGTTTTATTGATTCTTTTTTCCTTTTTTTTTTTATAAAAAACAAATTTTGTTAGTTTTACCATAAACACAATACACAAACATACAAACACAAAACATAAACAAAACTAAAAGATCTTTTCTGAAGGTTGTCTGTTCCCGGGTTAAAACTCTTTACACAGACACAAATTCAAACATCATATTCAACCCATATCTCCTTCCATATCTTATTATCATTTTCTTTTTTTTATATATATATAAAAACCATTTTTATCAGTTTTATAAGAACAATGCACAAAGAATCAAGGCATAACAGCTTATAAATTCTTTTCTAAGAAAAAATAATAATAAAAGACCAATAAGGCATAACATTTCCAGATTATAATATCAATATTTCATATAATATTAACTTCATATCTTGTCCCTACTTCTCTTTTCCATCCAAATTATTTATTAATTAAAATTTTATTGCCTTTTATCAATATACAAAATCCAAAAAAAAAAAAAAAAGCATATATATCCTTCCATATCTTATTACCATTTTCAACAACATTCTTTGTCTGTTTTATTTCCAATTATCCATTCATCTTTTTTTTTTCTTTTACTATACTTCTCCTGTACACCAATTGGAGTAACATCTATAACTCATTACCCTAACTTAAAAATACTACATATTACAATCTTTCTTGGGATTCTGTTTAAAAGATTCTAAAATTACATAATAAATTTTATATTCTAAATACACATATAAAAACACAATCTTATATACCCTCCAGAATCCCTCTTTTAATCTAAATTAAATTCACCCATTGTCTCTAAATAAACTTTTTTTCTTTAGGTCTTGCTTCCCCCCATTAAGGCTTCTCCTCCCCCCCTTTCTCTCTTGCTTATTCTTCTCCTTGCCCTTTCTACCCCTTTGCTTTTTCCCATCGCTTTTCTTACTCCTTTTCCTTTGCTTTCTAACCTTGCCTCCACCTTTTCGCTCATTTTTCTCTCTTTTGGTTGTTTTTATAATTCTTAAAACCCCCTTTTTCTTATCCTTTTTCTCCTCCTCTCCGGAAGGGACCCATTGTTCATCAAAGATGGCTTCTTCTTCCTCTTCTTCCTTGTCCCAGTCCTTCTGCTGCGTAATCAACTTTTCAACAGAACATAACGCCATTTCTAAGAATTGAAACAAAGCGCCCAAAGTATCTTCTTTTTTATATTTTTGATATTCAATCTCTAGTTCATCCACAAACAATGCCATTATAAAAAGGGAAACTTTTTCCAAAACAACCACAAGTATTTTTAATCAAAGATAATCAAAAGCAATTAAAAAAAAAAAAAAATTCCAAAAGTTAATACTTTTCTTCCTTCTTCTCTTTCTCTTTCTGGATTAATTTTTAATCAAAGAGGTCCAATTACCATATATCTTCTTTTGGGATCCACAAAGACGTTCTAGACAGTCTCCTCCTTTTTCAGCTTCTGCTCCAATTTTTTTTCTCCCTTCCCACTTGCAATGACAATTTTAAATAATCAAAAATCCATACCTCCAGCAGAGATTTTCCAATTTCTTAAATTTTTCAATGTCCAAAAATCCCTTTGTCTCTTAGCTTCAGCTTTCAAAGCAATCCACTTTCAATGTCTAATATATCCAAATATTTCTGCTTTTTCCATGGGTTGGGAGAGTAAAAAAAAAAAGAGTTCCCTTTAACAGCTTCTCCGCCGCTTTTCGCTCTTCTTAGGGATACAATGTATCCTCCAGCAATTCAAGCAGCTCAATTCCAGGCAGTTTAAAAGGTGTTACTTGACCCGGCTCAGACAGAACTTTCACTCTTCACACTTCCTCCAGCACAGTTCTTACCCGGTTGCTGGCTTCTTCATGGCGGCCATTGCTGACCGCCGCTCCACCGCCTTGGGAAAAAGGGGTTTTCCCGGAGAAGGGGGGGGTCTGCGACACCCCCACCTCCCTATCCGACTCCCCTCTCTCTTCAGCTGTCCCTACAGGGCAGCCATATCCCCCTGACCCATCTGGATCGGGGGTACCTCGACGGCTAGCACAGCAGGAATCGCGAGCTGTCGCGAATTCCTGCTGCCCCGAAGCCACGCAAACCGGAAGTCCCTTGCCGCAGTTGTTAAGTGAATCACTGCAGTTTCTAAATGAGTAACCCAGTTGTTAAGTGAATCTAGTTTCCCTATTGACTTTGCTTGTCAGAAGATCTCAAAATATGACCATGTGGCTCTGGGACACTACAAACATCATAAATGTGAGTCAGTTGTCAAGCCTCTGAATATAGGTCATGTGACCACGAAGATGCTATAATGGTCATAAGTGTGAAAAACCATCACTTTTTTCAGTGCCGTTGTAACTTTGATCACTAAACAAGATGTTGTAAGTCAAGGACTAGCAGTATTTGCATTAAATACAAAAGTCTTTTATGAGAATATGAAGATTCAAAATTATTTGTTTACCTGCACAATTTTAGTACTTTTTTGTGAAAAGACACTTCCGAATGGGGTTTATCCATTTAAAACTAATTTGTTAAGTCAAGGATCTTCAAACTTGGCAAGTTTACGACTTGTGAACTTCAACTCCCAGAATTCCTGAGCTAATATGACTGGAGGAGGAACTCTGGGAGTTGAAGTCCACAAGTCTTAAAACTGCCAAGTTTGAAAACCCATGTAAGTGATCACTGTAGTTGTTAAAATCTTAGCTAAAAAAAAAAAAATCAAAGAAGTTATGAAAGAGTACTGTAAAAATAATAAAACCAACACAGGAGACATGCAGCTTCTTAATTTCGATTTATAAGCTATAAACGAATGGGGATATGGAGGGAGCAAAACCATCATCAGAACACATAATTAAAGAACATCCTTTGGCAAAAAAATACACAGCAGATAACTAAAGTAGGTGTTAAGCACAAATAGTGGTGAAAGGCACATTAAGAACTTTATTGTGTTGTCTTCCAAAGTATCACAAGAGGCATTGCTTTATAACATAATGACCAAGAGGGGATATGAATTTAGACTCTTCCGTTTCATGCTGAAAACTTTTTTGGTTGATTTTCTCTGCATTTGTTGAGCTGCCTTGAATTAGAAATTTACTCCACAGGGAACTCTTTTTAAATAATTTTACAGATCCAAAAAATTGTTTCCATCAATCACTGATTCTGAAGGATGCACCTTGCTGACATTCATTTCTTGAGGAAAAAATAGTTAAAGCTGTAACAGAGATATATCTCTTCCTATCAGTGGTGGGATTCAATTTTTTTTAAAACAGTGAGCTTAATTTGACACCTGGTGAGTTTTACCATCTCGGGATTTAATTTTTTTTACACAAATTGGCAAAAGAAATTAAAACGGATTTTGATTTAAGTCATTTTTAAGTGAATTTAGAACAGTGAGATTTGGAATATTGGTGATTGTTGCTTTAAGATTTGAAATACAAGTACATAATTAAGTGATATATTTGTGGGAAATGAATGAAATTAAATTAAATCCATACTGGGATCTGAGGCTTGATGAAGGTTACAAATGGACACTGGAGGGAACTGGAAACTGGAGAAAATTGGACACTGGAGGGATATTAGGGAGAATCAATCAGAAAAGAGTTAAAGTGGCTAAGCTGGTCATAACTTTTTCTTCTTAAAGAGTTGTTTAAAAAATGGACTGAAATATTAATACTAACATCTCAAAAAGGGATACAGATTTCAATGGAGAAACTTAGGAAAAAACCCTGATGTAGACATTATATAGATTTGAAAGGCATGGAAGACAACAAAATTGAAATTACCAAAATGGGAATATAAAAGACAAATCAAGAAAAAGATCTGCATATAGAAAAATTAAATTCTGGACAATGCTTCTCTAGGAATTTACAAAGTAGGCTGGTGAAGCTTTGAGGAGTCCTTTTAAAGAGTGATGAAAGATCAAATCCTGCAATGCCCCTGGAATGATTTAAAGGTCAAAACTGTGTGAAGCAAAAGAAATAATATAAAATTGGACAATTTGACCATGGGTAAACTATTTGTTTGATATTTCTGTTAATTCCCAATGGTCTTTTTGATGAACCAGGACTGAAAAGATGACAACTTGTGGATTGCCTATAGATAAATGTTAGGCTATTGGGAAGATTCTTTTTTTTAATTTGAAGAGGGTAAAATTAATATTTTAGCTTATTTTTGGTGTGATGAAGTTTGGAAGCCACTTTGTTAATTGTCTTTGTTGCAATTTTTTTCTTTTCTTTTCCTCCCTTTTTCCACACCTGTTGAACTTTTTCTTTTTTCCTTCCAGTTTAATTTATACTGATTTTGCTGTTCATTAAAAACATCAATGAAATTTCTTTTTTAAAAAAAAAAAAAACAGAGGTAGAGAAATGGAGAGAGAACGCATCAATGTGCATGTATATTTCTGCATATCCATATATGCTCATTTATCCAGGCTCATCCTATCAGACATTGCCACACAGAGTTCACAATAGTAAAATAGTTGCCCATCCTTAGCTTGCATTCTCCCAATATAACCACTACTGAGACAGGCATTTTCTCTATTAGCAGCTCTCCTTCAGTAAGCATCACATTAGCAACCTTAACAGTCCAGCTAGCAAAACGTCTATGATAATGCATCACCTCTCCAGAAAATCCATATGACCCCAGGAAGCAGAGCATAAAGGGGAGGGAACCCCTGATCCTCCTCAAATCTCCATCCCTATAAACACAATTTCCTTCCTCTCTCAGAGAAGAGGAAAGCCCAGGGGACTGAGTTGTGCTAGTACGGTAGATACTGCACTTTTGCTAGCTGGAGAGAAAGGAAGCACCTGGAAGGAAGCTGGCATTTCTCAAAGCTCTGAAAGTTAGGGAAGGTTATATGTAGATCAGATTGCTGGTTAGAAAAATAATTCTAATAGCTCTATCTCTAGATGGGGAAAATAAACATTTTGAGGTACATTTCCCTAAAATTTTGATATATTTAGATTATAAAATAGCTCTCTGGTTCTTTCTCATGGTGGTTTGTGGGGGGAGTGGTGGGGGGAAAGATGGCAGAAAAAAGATCTGGAATATCTTGCTCAAATGCCTGTAAATTATTTTTGATCCGCTCATTTATCCTGCTCAGCTTAGATTGCGCTACTGCTTTCACCATATAAATCCTCTGGTAATTAGCTGAGATTGTGTGCACCTGATCCAAAGAGATTGCAGAATATTCTGCACGAACCAGTCATTTTTGTCATGTTTATCATATAGTGTGTATTGGAAGTGGTTAGCCTTTGAAAACTGTATGCAGTGAAATCTCATTTTAATGTATGCTAATTAGTGTACAGGTAAAGTGATAAAGTTATTCTATTCTATTCCATTCCATTCCATTCAATGAGCCTCGGTGGCGCAGTGGCTAGTGTGCAGTACTGCAGGCTACTTCTGCTGTCGGCTGCCTGCAGTGTAATTCGGCAGTTCAAATCCCACCAGGTTCAAGGTTGACTCAGCCTTCCATCCTTCCAAGGTGGGTAAAATAAGGACACAGAATTGCTTGGGGCAATAGGCTGATTCTGTAAACTGCTTAGAGAGGGCTGTAAAACACTATGAAGCTGTATAGAAGTCTCAGTCTATTGCTGTTCCATTCCATTCCGTTCCATCTTGAATTCTCTGTTATTATTTAATATGTTTGCCAAACACCAGCAGCTATCTATACCAGTTACACTAAATCTTCATTGTACTCCTCCGTTTTACCATCTCCTCCTCTGAAACAATGTGCAGTGGTTATGGAATAAGACCATTTTCCTTTCGATTGCATCCTGAGTCTTCCTTATCTTACACGCTAAATCTTACCCAAAGACATTAAGACAATTTTGGCAAGGCATAAATTGAATGCAAATCAGTAACCTTTCCTATCTCTTATTCTTGCTTCATCACAAAGACAGGAATTCTTAGACATTCTGAGCAAAGGTGATATTCAGCAGGTTCTGACCAGTTCTGGAGAACCGGTAGTGGAAATTTTGAGTAGTTCGGAAAACCAGCAAATACCACCTCTGATTGGTCCCGTCCTCATCTATTCTCTGCCTCCCGAGTCTCAGCTGATCGGCTGGGTCTTCTTTTGTTGCCCTGCACAGGAGAACAGAGCTGGAAAGCAGGTTAGTGGGGTGGGGAGGGAATGGGGATTTTGCAGTAACCTTCTCCCAGGAATGGGGTGGGAATGGAGATTTTACATGCCCACCAAGCCACGCCCACCAAGCCACACTCACAGAACCAGTAGTAAAAAGAATTTGAATCCCACCACTGATTCTGAGCCGGTAATAGGCATTATCTTGAAATGAAGGGATTTGTCGCAGCACTCAACAATGCAGGAGCTGTACTTGATGGAGTGTGTCACTATCTTGCAACTAGATTGTTTGTACTTGTGAGCAAGAGGATAATCTGCATTCTTAAGGAAATCCATAAAATTAAAGGAGGCAACTGTAGGATAATGCAAGCTAATACTGCCTGAAAAACAAGAGTATGCATTTACATAGTCCACAGTATTGTTTGGGATGCTACACATCCTCTCCATGACCAGTTTTCCTTCTGGGATCCAAAGCAGAAAATCTAGATGCAGCCATAGCTTTGTTCCATATAGTATCAATCTTGTGAATGCTCAAGTTTCCTCTTTCCACGATGTATTTTTGATGGACAGTGACATGTGTGCGTATATTGTATATAATGGTGTTCTGTCCCACCTGTATCCACAGATGAAACTTCAAGTAATATAGTTCAAATACTTTACATAAACAAAACTGGAGTCAGAAGATTGAATTGCTCTGTTATCACAGTCCTTTGGCAATCATCCTAGAATCTGTCCGGCAATTCTGTAAAGTTTGTAACTCACAACGCAGTAAATCAGATGCAAGTCTTTCCAAGGCAAGATTCACTTTGTTTTCCAGCAAATATTTCAAAGTCATGCGCACCCTTATATCCTCTAAGAAAGGGCGTGTTAGTCTCATTAATTAATCCTTGCTGGATGTCTCTTTTCTAATTGAGATTGACATCTCAATCTTCTCCTAGTTCTGGCATCCAGCCAGCGTCCGGCAGTTTCATTACAGCTGGAATCCTCTGATACACTTTCCTGATTAATAGTTAACACCTGAGGTGCAATCAGGGAGGGAGTTCCAGAAGAGGAAGACGTCTCTGAAACTTCTAATAAATCAGGTTCATCTTTCAGATTCAACTCCTCCTCTTCCCCCAGACTCCTCTCAAGGTCGCTCAGCAATGCAGGCTCAAATCTCAGTGCCAGATCATCTTCTTCGCTCGAACCTACATCTGCTGATTGATTAGGTTCAGGTCTCGGAGTCACAACATAATGGTATAATACCATTATATACTATATACTATATATGTATAGTATATATTTATACGAACAAAGCTGAATACCACATATAAAATGGTATACACATATATGCAGGGGTGGGATTCAAATTTTTTAACAACTGGTTCTGTGGGTGTGGTTTAGTTGGTGGGGTGTGGCTTGGTGGTCATGTGACTGGCTGGGCGTGGCCAACTCAACATCATTCACATCGAGGCATGCATCTCCTCGCCTGGCCTCTCATGACTGTGAGGATGGTGCAACAGTCGTAAGTGTGAAAAATGGTCATAAGTCACTTTTTTCAGTGCCATTGTAACTTTGAATGGTCACTCCACATAAGCAAAGTACCAGAAAAGGAGGGGGAAAAAATTCCAGAGAAGTTCCTGAGACAGGAAGTCTAATCCTGCTAAGAACATAATAAGGATTAATGGAGAGGCAGTTTCTGTAAGCAACACCAGAATTTTTCCTTCCTGCCTTCTTTACAGGATTAGGCCAGTAATTTCTTCTAACAACCAGTTCTCCAAACTGCTTAGAATGTTAACAACTGGTTCTCGCGAATAGGTGTGAACCTGTAGTATCCCACCCCTGTATATATGGTATTATTTTACCAACCTCAGAAGGATGGAAGGCTGAGTCAACCTTGAGCCAGTCAGAATCAAACTGTTGAAATGCTGGCAGTTGGCAGTCAGCAAAATTAGCTTGTAATGCCGCATTCTAACCACTAAGCCACCACGGTATACTTTCTTTTGAGATCAGGTAACCAAATTTCATTTTTAATGTGCTCCTGTGTGCTCACAATAAAAAAAAATTACAATAAAGGTTACCTTATCTTGTCTTGTCTTATCATCTTATCTTATCTCTAGAGGAAGACAAGGAAGCCTGGAAGAAAAAAACAGTGGCAACAAAAAAGTCTATGCAGATTCTCAGTCATCCAGCTTATGGCTGTCCATAAGGTGCTTTTTCAAGAGGCAACTGAACTTTTTTGTTTTTTCTTTTGAAGACATTTCGCTTCTCATCCAAGAAGCTTCTTCAACTCTGATTGGACAGTGGGGAATGGAAAGATTTATATTCCCTGTAGACAGCTGGGCATTTGCATCCTTTTAGAGGGCTGTTGGAGCACTTGGAGGTTTATTTGTGAGTGCTAATGATTCCTGTATTCTGCAATTTTTTCCCAGAATCCATTTTTTCTACCATCTAGTCAGAACTGAAGAAGTTTCTTGGATGAGAAGCGAAATATCTTCAAAGAAAAAAAAACCAGCAAGTTCAGTTGCCTTTTGAAAAAGCACCTTTGGGAGTGGCAACAAAAGCAGTAAGGTGCAGTCTTCCGGTTTGCCAGGCTTCAGCGGCAGCGGGGTTTCATGATCCTGCATGATCCCTGTTGCGCTAGCCGTCTTGGTGCCTCCGATCCTGACGGGTCTAGAGGATAAGGCTGCCCCGTAGAGGCAGCCGAAGACAGGGGGGATCCGGACAGGGGTTTGGGGGTTTCGCAGACCCCCTCCCCACCCGGCATAACCCCCTTTTCTCAAGGCAGTGGAGCGGCAGTCAGCAATGGCTGCCACAAAGAAGCCGGCAGCTGGACAAGATTGTGCTGGAGGAAGAAGGAGAAAGTTTTGAAGCGAAAGTTTTTTTGTTGAACCGGGAGTATAAGATGCATTTAATATCCTGAAAACCTTGATTTTTGAACGATACTTTGTTTCCAGAAGAGATTTATAAGCGGCGAGTGAAAGTGCTGAAAGAGAAAGTTTACTCTCCTTCCCTATGGAATCAACAAATGGACATTGAAAAGCCTGCTTTTTTATAGAAGGTAAAAATTTAAAGCTCTTTGTGACAAGTGGGGATGGAGAGGATAAAGGAGAAATTTATTTAAGATTTTGTTGGAGAAGATGCCTGGAAGACTTTGAGATTGGAAGTTAATTGCAGTAAGACTTTTAAATACAGATTGAGCTTTTTCTTCCCTTTCCAATTGATATTACCCCAGGAAGAAAAAGTGCGAAGGGAAGAATCTTGAGCTCTGTTTGGACTGTTTGATGACTTTGGGACTTTGGGGAATTGTTCTAAGCTTTGAAATATCTTGGTTGTCTTAAGAAGAAGAAGAGAAAAGAAGAAAAGGTTTATAATGGCTTTATCTGTTGATGAACTAAGAGAGGAATATGGAAAAATAAAGAAGGAAGGCAAGGACACTTGGAGAGAAACTATTCGCTTTTTAGAAATGGCGCTTGCTACTTACCAGCAAATACAACAATTGAAGGAGGAAGCAGAGGAAGAAGAAGAAGAAGGAGAAGCCATCTTTAATGAATCCAAAAAGTTGATTAAGAAAGGAAAGAGAAAGAGAGGAAGGAAAAAGGACTTAAGACTTAAAAAAACATCAAAGAAAGAGAAAAACAAGATGCAAAATCAATACAATGTTAGAAAGCAAAAGAAAAGAGAAATACAACAGAGAGGGGAAGCTAAAAAGGCGGAGGTTTGGAGAAGGGGGGGATTAAAAAGACCAGATGGGATAAAAAAGGAAGGGAAAAGGCGGAAAAAAGCCACAAAGGTATGAAACAAGATGGGAAAAAGAAATTTTTTTTTAGGGATAAAGGGTAATGTAAAATTTTTCTTAAAAGGATTCTGCAAGGCACATAAGATAGTATTGTAGTATTTGTATTAGAAATAGAAAATTAGAATTTTATAAGAATTAAGTAAAGATTAAAATATTAAATGTTTAACAATGATAGATTTTAAGATTTAATAAATTATTAAAAGGAAGGTTTGAAATACTTAGTTTAAATATAGAGTTTAATTGACTATGTTAGTATAAATTTATTATGGCAGCATTTGGCTTTGAAATAGATAATTGGAATGTTATAAGATTTAATGTTTAATTATGTATTTAATTACTTTATGGATTTACTATTTTCTCTTTCTTTTAAAAATTAGTAGGTAGAATGTACTAAGCAGAATCAGATGGGGAACCAAGTGTTACCTTAAATGTTAATCTAGGGGAGCGATGGAAAGGCATCATACTTCAATTAGTGATTTCAGGAGAAATCTTTTCTTTTTTTTCTACTATAGGGAATGAGATAAATGGGTAATTGGAAAAGAATGGACAAAAGATACAAGTATAATGATGTAAATTAAGATGAAATAAATAAAATATAATTAAGAAGAGTGGAAAGCGGGGAGAAGTTATAATGAAGATATAGAATGGTAAATAAGATAGGAAATGGTATATAAGATGAGCATAAATTTAATTGAAGTCCATATAAAGAGAGGTAATCTGGGGCCAAGCTACTTTCTAAAAAGAAGTTTTATGTTTTTGTGTTTTGTGTGTTTATGTTTGTTTGAGATTTAATAAAACCTTGGAGGAAAGCTAGATGAGGATAATTATAAACAAAACAGAGGGAAATATGAATATGATGATTATAAAATGGATAAATATAGAAAAGAAACGTAATTGAACAAGAGTGAAGAGAAATAATGAGAAATCTGCTAAAAGATATTTAAGTGGAAATGGGATATATTAGAATTATATTGTATAAAATAAAATAATGTTTTATCTGTCTTGTAAAAAATTTATAATGGAAAGAGGTTTTATGTGTTCAATGTTTAATGATGTTTTGGTTGTTTTTAAAATTAATAAAATTTGTTTTTAAAAAAAAGCAGTAAGGTGCAATATGTTGTTGTCTTCTTTCCTTGGACTCCTTTGAAGTTCAACCACATGTTAGTCTCCAGCACTGGTTTCCCACATCATTATAAATAAATACACTAAGAAGAGAAAGCAGGAAAACCCAGAGGGTTTTACCACAGTAAAGGGTATGACTCACTCACTCATTTGGAGAATTACTGTACTTCACTGTGCTGCCTGTAAATATCACTTTTGAGAACAGGTGCCTCGTTCCAACCGTGGGCCAGGCAGCTTCAGCAGATACATGACTATTTTTAACTTCTCATCAAGACAACTGACTGATTCAGGAGCACAAGAGGAAAGCAAGGGGAATATTTTTGCCTCTCTGACTTGCTGGGTAATCTTCACAGCACAAGGAAGGAGGTTGTACAGAAAGACCTACTTGGTGAGGGGAAAAAATCAGAGAAAGGGGAACCAGAATGAAACACTGAGCCAGCTTGGAAAACAATACCTATAAAATAACAAAAGGCTGGTTTATTTTTGGAGGCAGAATATAACTAATTTAGTTGCAACATTTCATGCATGACTGAAAGGCGTAGGAGTAAGAGCACTGACATAAGATTTATTCCCTGGACACAAAACATTCACATGGTTCAAAAGCTTTGATCTGTTTAATATTCTCCTGAAAACAACAGACTTTTTTCTTCCCATAACTATTCCAAGTTTTATCTCTTCCACTAGTCCAAACAACTAGGAACTGTCAATTGTAAAGATTTTAGCGGCTCTTAGATCAGGAATGGAAGAACCTAGGGCACACTTGCTGTTTTAACACTGTTTCTCTTTCCACAGAGCAGACTCATGGAGAGAATCAGATTTTCAGTCAATATTCTTAGAAAACAGCATTACTGAGGGGAATTTTGCATTGGAGCCCTTGAAGAATGCCCTGGAGTTTCAACTTTCTAAGCAATCTATATGAACAAATCTATATTCATTCCTGAGTGTTGCAGTAGTTGAAAATGGAAGATCTCTGAAATGTCTCATTGGTACTATTCTTCTAAGACAATTTTATAATGTTTCACATCTTATTTAGAATAGAATAACAGAGTTGGGAGGGACCTTGAAGGTCTTCTAGTCCAACCACCTGCCTAGGCAGGAAACGCTACACCACTTCAGACAAATGGTTATCCAACATATTTTTAAAAATTTCCAGTGTTGGAGCATTTGCAACTTCTGGAGGCAAGTTGTTCCTCTGATTAATTTTTCTAACTGTCAAGAAATTTCTCCTTAGTTCTAAGTTGCTTCTCTCCTTGATTATATACCACTTCAAAGTGCTTTACAGCCCTCTCTAAGCAGTTTACAGAGTCAACATATTGCCCCCAACAATATGTCCTCATTTTACCAACCTCGGAAGGAAGGAAGCTGAGTCAACTTTCTGTTCCTTATGATTTGTTTTCATCCAAGGTGGATAGGTATTCTCTCACCAATTCTTTGCTAGTTACCTGTTCTATCTTTCTTAGTGCAGCTTTGGATAGATTGGTCTTTTTTTTTCTTTTTACATAAAAATACATTTTTCTCTGCTGCTTCTCACCTTCTTGCCATCTTCTTGTTCCTTACATATTGAAAGGAACTTTTAAAATGTATTAGTTACCAGTCGTAGCTTGTTCTGGCTCTTAGCTTTTCTGATTCCCTCCTTGCAGATTTGGGCTATTTGCTAGTAGTCAGTTTTAGTTATGTGCCCCTCTTTCCATTTTTTTTTTATATCTGACCTTTTTCTCCTTCAGATTGTCAGAGAGTGCAACTTTGACAATCTCATCTGGTGTCTTTTGTTTTTCTTTCTCTGTGGTGTTATTTTTGCTTGGGCCTTCATTATCTAATTTTTTCAAGGTTTCCCAAGCATCTTCGATTGTTTTACCTTTTAAGATTTCTAGGCACTGAATCCTTTCTAGTCTTTCTCTTAAGTCTGTTGATGTCAGCTCTATTAAAGTCTCAGTTCAAACTACTTGGTTCAGTTACGTGTGGTGAATTATAACGAATTCAAGTATAAATTCATGATCGCTCTCCCTCAACATTCCTCTAACTTCAACTGCCCTTATTATTTCATCTCTGTTAGTAAAAATTGAGACCAGTATAGCTGATCCTTTAGTTCCCCTCTCTACCTTTTATATGAGAAAGTTGTCAGCTGAGGATCTCAAATTAACAATCTCCTAGACCAGAGGCCTCCAACCCAGGCAATTTTAAGACTTGTGGACATCAACTCCCAGAATTCCTCAGCATAGCTGGCTGAGTAATTCTGGGAGTTGAAGTCCACAAGTCTTAAAGTTGCCAAGTTTGGGGACACCTGTACTAGACAAAAAGC
The DNA here is from genome assembly GCA_033807585.1 of Hydrophis major. Lineage (NCBI taxonomy): Eukaryota > Metazoa > Chordata > Lepidosauria > Squamata > Elapidae > Hydrophis > Hydrophis major. The sequence continues at coordinate 143,255,897 of CM066331.1, forward strand.
AGATATAATAAAAGAAAAGAAGGGATAACCAGAAAAGCCATCATTCTTGAGCTACACCTGTTGATCCATAAGTCAGTCATGGGTTATTAAAAGATCTGGCCACTGAATTGATACTTACACCAAGAAACCACACTGGATTAAAAAAAATTATAGATGGTCCTTGTTTAACAACCATGTGTTCAGTGACAATTAAAACTTGTGATTATGCTGAATAAATGGTACTTTTGACTGAACCTTGTACATAAGGCAACACTGCATCAAAGGATCATGTGATCACAATTTGCAACCTTCTCTTCCAGCATCCCACAAAGTCAATGATGAACCTATTAGGAATTGAGCATCCCCGTTTAATGATTCATCCAGTTGTCAACTCATAAAACATGCCTATGCCTGTTTTAGTAGTTGCCATAAAAAAAGGGAGGTGGGAGGAAAACAATCTGGAAGAGCAATGCAGCAATTTGAAATCAAACGTACATTCCAACACTTATCTTTAAAAGAGTGTAACTAAACTACCAGAGCTTTTGCCAGCTAATATATTTAATTGGAGAATGTGAATGATGACACCCAGGCCATGAACGAGCTTAATTGGAGAATCTGGTTTATGAGACACCCAGGGAGGAGGGAGGGAAACAGGGTCACAGGTGATTGTAAATTACGTATGCCAGAGTTGGCTTCATACAGGGCAATGCCAGTATATCGCCTCTAATAAATCCTTTGAAGTATTTTTGAAGTTTGGTTCAAGAATCATGATTTAATTAGGGCGATTTCTGGAATCCTGACACCAGTCTTATTTAATGACAATACCCAGTACTGCCTGAAGTGGCATTGCTAAGCAGCATGGTCATATGGTTTTTTTGTTTTTGTTTTTTTGTTTTCTTTCACTTATTACTACATTGCTCAATGACAGAATTAATGACAGAAGCCTGGCACTCCAACAAATTAGCCATCAACAGGCACATAAATAATATCTATAGGCTTTGCAAAACAGTCAACAAGCCAAAAGGGGAACAAAAAGACTCAAGCACCTCTCCAACAGCAATCAGCACCCAGATTAGCATAGATTAATCCCAAGATTAACATCAGACCAACAATCAAGTAAATAATACCCCAATGAAGGAACTGTCAAAAAGCTGATAGTAAACAGCCCAACCAAAATACTTCTAAGATCATCCCTACCAACATTGACAGGACAAGCCACGAGAACAGTGAAGGTCTCTTCATCGACCTTTTCTTCATTGCATGCCGGAAGTGCCCCTGCATGCCCCCCCCCATGCATGCCACACGTCTTATGTGTACTTCTGTAGCAATACATGAACAGAGTACCAGAGGTGGTATTCAGCAGGTTCTGACCAGTTCTGGAGAACCGGTAGTGGAAATTTTGAGTAGTTCAAAGAACCGGCAAATACCATCTCTGACTGGCCCCATCCCCATCTATTTTCTGCCTCCCGAGTCCCAGCTGATCGGCTGGGCTTTCTTTGGTTGCCCTGCACAGGAGAATGGAGCTGGAAAGCAAGTTAGTGGGACAGGAATGGGATTTTCCAGTAACCTTCCCTCAGGAGTGGGGTGAGAATGAAGATTTTACAGTATCCTTCCCCTGCCATGCCCACCAAGCCATGCCCACACAATCGGTAGTAAAAAAAAATTGAATCCCACCACTGCCTACATGGCATGGGGCCAGGTTATTTGAGGAATCATCCCTTGCCTATTTCATTTGTCCATCCCACGGAATTTAGAAGAGAGGGCCTGTTATGGGTGACATCATCTAAGTGGCATACTTTTCTGCTGCGGTATCTACATTATGGAATCTTATTCCCTCCGAGATTTGGTCAACATCAGCAAGCTTTTGAGGGTCAAGATCTCTGGTTATGGCAACAGACCTGGAGACCTCAGGGATGTGTGAACTTGTGAAGTGGCTCTACACCCCTCTATTATTTTCCTTTCCTATTTTAATTTTCCTTTTATTGTTTAATTTTTTTAAAAAAAATTATTGCATAATGGATTTTGCAATGATTGTTTTATGCACATAGACACGTACATATACTATTTCATTGGGCTGCTTCATACTGTCCAAGTCACCTTCCATGGGGGGGGGCATATAATTTAGAAGTATATACTAAAAAATTAAAATCTAAGATTGGGTGTGTTAAGCCTGGGTTCCCCAACCAGGGTTTAGGAGACAAGCTAAACAGAATGTGCAGCGTTAGTCAGATAGGCATACAGATAAATGTGTGAGATAAGTTTGTATGTTAGTTAACATACAGTAAAAATAACAGATACGCTTGTGTTATCAAAAATATAGTTTATTCCACTTAGAGTTTTGTAGCATAGTCAAAATAACAGTCCATTAGTCATGTATCATTTTTAGTCAGTCCATTCAAGGATATTCAATTAGCAAAGTCCATGTAGAATATCCAATGTCAGTTCACTTACAATAAATCAGTCCTCTCACAATTGATAAATCAACAGTCCTTTCTCTCTCCCGTTCCAGTAGGGGAAAAACACAGTCTTCAGTCTATCAAGTAATTAGGGATCATATAGCCAGAGAGAGCAAGCTGCCGTGCCTTGCTTCTTTTATGGTGCTTTTACAACCACTCCCTTAATTACATTCTTACAGTTAAAGTTACAGACACTTTAACTAACAAACCATGATAACATATTTTATTATTTTACCTAAACCAGTTAGGGTAAACAATGTTATCCCTAACAGGGTGCATTTTACCATTGATAGATATAATGGTTTTACTGGAGGTCTAAAATTAGGGGGAAAGACTGAAGAATTGGATCTTGCCCGTTTCTGTGATATCAGAGCCCTGGGATGCTAGGAACTTGATTTCTTATTCTATAATGCTTTTGGAGTCCCTAGCTAGCTATGGAGAATACAGTTAACCGAAGACATTTCTCTGCCTCAGGCAAAAATCCAAAACTCAAAGTGTGTAAAACCCACACACTTTAGTGGCTTTGCCACTAAAGACTTTTAAACTCACCTAGACCTTTTCAATAGTCCTCAGGCTTTTGTGTTTAACTGTGTTTGCCAAAGCTGCACTGCCAGTTGCCTTATATTTTCCCTAAGAGAAATGTTGTGTTGCTTTTTAAAAAAGTTTTTAAAGCTGCTTTTTAAGGCAGATATGGGGGAACTGTGGAAAGGATGGGAATGGATAGGATAGGAATTGATAGTTAGACTAGGATAGGGTAGGGTAGGATAAGAATGAATAGGAATGGATGGGATATGAATGGAATGGAATGGAATAGAATGGAATTGATAGGATAGGATTCTCTAGTGAGAGGTGGTATTGGCCGGTTCTCCAAACTAGTCAAAATTTCTGCTACCGGTTCTCCAGAACTGGTCAGAACCTGCTGAATACCACCTCTGGAGGGAAGCATGCAGTGGGATACATTAACGTTCTGTCTTAAGGCCCAATACAATTCAACAGCTTCATAAATGATCTAGATAAGGAAATAGAACGTGAACTCATTAGATTTGCAGATAACACTGTAGAAAATTAGCACCCACTGCCAGGAGTGGGATTTAAATTTTTTAACAATTGGTTCTGTGGGTGTGGCTTAGTTGGTTGGCATGGCTTGGTGGTCATGTGACTGGGTGGACATGGCTTGGTGGTCATGTTATTGGCTGGGCGTGGCCAACTCAATATCACTCACATCGAAGCATGCATCTCCTTGCCTGGCCTTTTATGACTGTGGGGATGCTGCAACAGTTGTAAGTGTGAAAAATGGTCATAAGTCACTTTTTTCAGTGCCATTGTAACTTTGAATGGTCACTCCACACAAGCAAAGTACCAGCAAAGGAGGGGAAAATAACTCCAGAGAAGTTCCTGAGACAGGAAGTCTAATCCTGCCAAGAATGTAATAGGGGTTAATGGAGAGGCAGTTTCTGTAAGCAACACCAGAATGTTTCCTCCCTGCCTTCCTTACAGGATTAGGCCAGTAATTTCTTCTAACAACCAGTTCTCTGAACTGCTTAAAATGTTAACAACCAGTTCTAGGGAATAGGTGAGAACCACTCCTGATGGGAAGGATAATAATACTATAGCCGTACAACCTGGGGAAATGTACTTAGACATAAGATAGTACTGTGAGATAAATCCTCTTTCCCCAATCAAGCAGCATTTAGATATACAACTTCCCCATTTCTCAAACATACTAGTGGCTGCAGATTCAGGGAGGTTATTTCATTGTGTACTGTGGCTTGGTCTGTGAAAAGCTGCAACAGCTGATTTGGAAGCACTGTAATTTTCCTATATGTAGGATGTGACAAAAACTCCTAGCAGCTTCTGAGTAATTTGAGAAGGGCTCCTTCCTTTAATAGTCCATGCTGAGGACTCCTTTATTTCCATTCAAACAAAGCTTTTTTAAATATTCCAATCTGAAAGCCACCTCAAGAAAGTATTTGTTGATGAGTGGGTGTATCAGTGTGATCGCTCCATCCCACATCCACGCTTGAGAACCCCTAGTACCCATTCAAGAGTGAAAAAGCACTATTCTTAATATACACTTGCCTGGAAGGGAGTCTCTTTATATGACACATCTCCTGCAATAGAATTTTAAATTACCCCTCTGAACACCACCGCATATGAGAAGAGTTCCAATCACTCAAGGCAAACTCAATCATATCAGAGAAGAGTGGTCCTATTGGGTGTGTTTGTTTGTGTGTGCTTACAAACAATGCATTGCCATTTTGTACTGAAAGCAAAAGAAAGCTGATGCTTAAAACACTGGCATCTTTTGAAATAATTTTCCCTGGGCCAAAAATTGTATTCACTTTAAACAAAAAAAAAAAATGCTTTTGCTACAGAATCAGTTTATAATGAATGAATTCTGGAGCACTGGATTGAAAATAAGCAAAGACTTAATCAGACTTTATTGCTGGTTTCTTGCCTTTGCCAGCTGTAATGTAGTTAAAAAAGCATTCCATGCTCTAATATAATAGTGTTATGGCTTGGTTGGGAAACAAAATTCCAGCTTATTTTATGAACAGCACAGAAGGTGACCTGAAGGTGGAGAAATGATTGGGTATTCAGGGGCGTTTATATGGGATCTCAAAAATGTTCCATCCAATTCATAATCTCATCATTACTTTATACTGTAATCCTGCCACAGATGCAGCTGCCATGTCTTTTGGCTTCCCCATTTAATTAAGCTCTTTTGTTCTTCCCCTACCCCTTATTCTCCCATTCATCTGATTTTGGAATTTTTTCCTTCTGGAAAGCAGTTTGTTTTCCTCACCTTCAAAAATAAAAATCTCTAAGAGGTTCTCTCACAATCATAAAATAAATGAAGACTTATATTGATTTCTTGTTTTGTTAGGGTGTAAACTGTCGTGTCCGCAAAAAGACGCTCAGAGTCGGTGACTATCATTCAAGCTCTTTATTAAACAGTGGGGAACCGAACCAGCGAAAAGGAAAAAGCCCGCGGCTTTTATCCTTTTCACTGCGGCGGCCGCGGCCAATGGCAGCGATTCAAGTCTCCCGCTCTTGGTTTGAACCAATCGCGGGAGACTTCAATCGGGCCAATCAGCGCGGCTCGCCTGGCCAATCAGAAATCCCCGCGCCTTAGCCAATCAAGGCGCGGGGATTTCGAGTATGCAAATTCAAGACAGAACACCCCTCCCCTCTTGGTATGGTCCATCACGTTGCGTAGTCACGCAGGTAGGCGGGGCTCCGTCTAGTCCTAGTTGACCTGCGCAACTCAGTTGCAAGCTGGATCTCGGCCGGAGCGGTCATCTTTTTGGCTGCTCCTCCTTCTGTGTGAACCGGCTGGATGATCGGGCCGGTTCGTTCTCCGTGGCTCCCGCCTGGGCCTACCGGGTCAGTTGAGCTACGGGTTTCGCCGCTCCCGCTTGGCTTCTCCGAGTCGGTCGAGCTGGCCAGGTGGTTCTTCTCCGGAGGGGGCTCGCGATGGCTGCGTTCCGGTGAGTATTTTTGGATTATTTTTTCCTGCGCTTGTTTATTCGGGTATTCCCTCCCCCCTTGGTTCGTGTCTTGGGGGTTGAGGTCTGTTGCTGTTCGCGACCTGAGCTGGTCGATGTGTCGTTTCCAGGCTCGCCCATCGGTGGTTTGGAGCCGGTACGATCGTGGACCAGTGATTTGAGTTATGACGGCTGGGATCCATAGGGGGTCTCCCGTCAGGTTTTTTGCGTAGACTAAGTCACCTGGGGCAAATGTCCGGTATTTGGAACTGGAGTCTGGGGGCCGCTCCGGGTTATATGTCGGGTGTAACCTGTCGAGTGGGGACCTCAGTTTCCTGCCCATTAGTAGTTCGGCTGGGCTTTTGTTGGTCGTGGTGTTGGGGGTGATGTGTTGTATGAAGAGGAGTTTATTGATTTTGTCGTTGATCTCCCCGTGGTCCATCTTCCGGAGGGTCTTTTTTGTAAACTGTACCATCCGTTCCACCCTACCGTTCGCCGCCGGATGCGCCGGTGCTGTTAATGTGTGGCGGATACCCCTCTCCGCCAAGAACCTCTCAAAATCGAGGGAAGTAAACTGGGGCCCGTTGTCTGAGACGACGACGTCTGGGAGGCTGTGCGTGGAAAACAGTTTACACAGTTCTTTAATGACGGCCTCTGTGGTAGTGGATTTCATGTCGCTTACCTCCAACCAATTGGAGTAAGCGTCAACTGTGATTAGAAAAGTATGCCCATTTGTGGGACCGGCAAAGTCTAAATGGATTCTGGACCAGGGCCCCCTTGGTGTTTCCCAGTCCCGGATGGGTGCTGCGGGTGGGCTGGGTCTGGTCTCCTGGCACCGTTGGCATTTGGCGACCCATGCCTCTATTTGTTTGTCCATCCCTGGCCACCATGCGTAACTCCTGGCCAGGGCTTTAGTCCTGACGATGCCAGGATGACCTTCATGTAGCATCTCTAAGACCCTCCCTTGCAATCTGTCCGGGATGACCACCCTGTCACCCCACAAAATACATCCTTTAAGCAGTGAGAGCTCAGTCTGGCGGTGTCTGAATGTTTTAAAAGTTTCGTCATTGTCCCTTTCCGGCCAACCTTTTTCTAGCCAATGCAGGATTCGCGCCAGACGCCTATCCTTAATAGTTTCTCTGGCAATGTCTGACGCGGTAATGGGTAGGTTTTCGATACTAAGGGTGTTTGTCGTTGGTGCTGGGTCAGGATCAGAGTCAGGTAAAGGCGAGCGGCTTAAAGCGTCCGCGTGCGAAATTTTCTTACCTGGCTTGTGTAACAGTTCGTAGCTGTAGGCTGCCAGGAACTCGGACCACCTTGTCATCCGGGGTGATAAAATGTTCGGGGTGGCTCGGTTTCCAGCGAGGATGCCCAGCAATGGCTTATGATCTGTCACAATGGTGAACGGGCAGCCATACAGGTATTCGTGGAATCGCTTAACGGCGGCAACTATAGCCAAAGCTTCTTTGTCCAACTGGCTATAGTTCCGCTCCGGTTTAGTCAGAGTCCTGGAGAAAAAAGCGATGGGTGCTTCTCTTTGGTTGGGGAGGGTATGGCTGAGGACAGCGCTGACGCCGAAAGGTGATGCGTCGCAAGTGACAACTAAGGGTAAGGTTTCGCTGAATTGAATCAGGACGGCGTCGGAGGTGAGGAGGTCTTTGGTTTTTTGAAAGGCGGCTTGCTCTCGTCTCCCCCAAGTCCAGGTTGCCGCCTTATCCAGGAGTCTATGTAAAGGCTCCGCCGCCGTAGCCTTTTGGGGTAGGAAAACATTATAAAAATTCAGCAAGCCTAGGAACGCTTGTAGTTCCGTTTTAGACTTTGGGGTGGGGGCTTCCTTGATGGCTTTCACTTTTTTAATTGTAGGGTGAATGCCATGCCGGTCTAGAAGGTAGCCCAAGAATTCCACTCGCTCTGTGCATAGTTGGCATTTTTCTCGTTTAACTTTAAGTCCCGTTACTTTAAATTTTGTTAAGACCTGTCTGAGTCGGTTTTCTAATTCGGCTTCATTTGGCGCCGCCACTAATACGTCATCGAAGTAGGGCACCACCCCCTTGATGCCCTGTAACAAACGTTCCATCAGGCTCTGAAAGATGCCTGGTGCCACGCTGACTCCGAATTGGAGTTGGTTACACTTGAAAGCCCCCCGATGGGTCACGATGGTCTGGGCTTCCGCTGTTTTCTCATCTACGGGCAGCTGCTGATATGCCTGGGCGAGATCGAGCTTGGCAAAGACCTTGCCCCCTCCCAGTGAGTGCAGTAAATGTTGCACGATTGGGACTGGGTAGGCGCTTTGTTGCAACGCGCCATTTAGGGTGGCCTTATAGTCCCCGCAAATTCTCACGGACCCGTCTGGCTTGACTGGGGTCACTATAGGGGTCTCCCATCGGGCATGGTCTATCGGTTGCAACACCCCTTGTTTGACGAGCTTGTCGATCTGCTCGTCAATTTTAGGCTTCAGGGCGAATGGTACCCTCCTAGGTTTTAGCCGCTTGGGGGGAACCCTTGGGTCTAGGTCAAATGAGATAAGGGGCCCCTGGTACTTGCCCAAGCCTCCATCGAAGACCTCCTGGAACTCCTGGGCTAGCCGCTGTTCCCAACCGTCGTCGGCGACGTGGTTGACTCCTGTCAGCGCGATGTCAAGCAGGGCGAACCATTGTAAGCCCAGTAGGCTTGGGCGGTCGCGATCGACGATAGTGAGTGGCAGTTGTTCGGTGCGGCCCTTGTAAGTTATATTAAAGTTCTTGGTGCCCACTACCGGGACGCGATTCCCTTGGTAGTCTTTTATGATGATTTTCTGGGCAGGAACGTTCCTCTTATGGAGGGTGGGCACTAGCCTTTTAATCTCGCGCCATGCAATCATGGAGAGGTAGGACCCGGAGTCCACTTCCATCTTGCATGGCTGGCCTTCAATATGGACTTCTACGTGTACTTTTCTGGCGCCGTCGGAGATGGCGTGGCCGATGGTCACCGTCTGATGAGTCTCTTCCTTTCGCCGACCGTCGCCGCCTCTTGAAGATCGTTGAGCACGGTCCCACCGACCGTCCGGTTGGCGCTCTCTGGTCCTGGGCGGGGGACTTTCCTTCTTCCGGTTGTGTTGTTCCCATTTGGGCGGGCTGCGGGTCTTTTTTTGGCGGCAAACTCGAGCGATGTGACCCCGTCGTTCACAATGCCTACAGATAGAGTCAAAAAATTGGCATTCTGACCTGGGGTGGTCGCCGCCGCACCCGGCGCAGTTGGTCCTCGACCTCCGACCTCTTCGACTCCGTTGGTCGCCGCGTCCCGTCTGCACGTGATGTATGTCCTCCTCGTCTTCCGACGTGCTGGAGGTTGACTGGAATTCTCCGTAGTGTGCGGTTGATTCGCTTCTCGGGTCGGCCGACCTTGCCGGGTTGTTGTTTCCGCCCTTCGCGTCAGATCTTCGCATGCTGTCAGCAGACGTGCGGGTCGCTTCTGCGGCTGCGGCTGCGGTGAGGGCATCAGCTAGGCTGATGTCGCCCTTGGCCATAAGCCGGCTCTGGAGTGTAGGGTCCCATAAGCCGAGTACGAATCGGTCTCTTATGAGGCTGTTCAGACCTTCAAACTCGCAGAGTCCTCCTAGGCGCTGTAGCTCTGCGACGAAGTCGCTCAATTTTTCGTCTGGTTTCTGATTTCGGCGGTAAAACTCGTTGCGCCGTATCAGGATGGGGACCTCGGGGGCATAATGGCGCCGCAGTATAGGTTCGAGGACGTCCCAGTCCATGGCGGTTGCGTCTGCCGGCTTGGCCAATGCTTTGGCCATCTGGAAGACCTCTGGTCCGCAATGAGTAAGGAAGACGGCGCGTTTTAGCGGGCCCGGGGCGTCCTTCATTCCGGCGCATTCAAGGTACATACGGAACCGGTCTGAGTACGATTCCCAGTCCTCGGCGGCGGGGTTGAAGGGGGCGGGCGGTGCGATCTTCGCCATCTCTGCGCTGGAACTGGCTCTTTGTTGGACACGGGGTTCGGTTCAGGGTTGGGATCCCATCTTCGTCGCCAGTGTCGTGTCCGCAAAAAGACGCTCAGAGTCGGTGACTATCATTCAAGCTCTTTATTAAACAGTGGGGAACCGAACCGGCGAAAAGGAAAAAGCCCGCGGCTTTTATCCTTTTCGCTGCCGCGGCCGCGGCCAATGGCAGCGATTCAAGTCTCCCGCTCTTGGTTTGAGCCAATCGCGGGAGACTTCAATCGGGCCAATCAGCGCGGCTCGCCTGGCCAATCAGAAATCCCCGCGCCTTAGCCAATCAAGGCGCGGGGATTTCGAGTATGCAAATTCAAGACAGAACATAAACCACTGGAGAACTTGAACTTCTTAATCACTAGCCAATTGTTTGTTCTCTTGGGAAGCCATCTGATCCTGGTTAATAGCTGGTTGGCCCGGCAGTTTCCAGCAGACTCAGATGACTATGGGATTTCATTTGATCCTATAAAACAGGGCTGTCAAACTTGCAGCCTGCAGGCCTGATGTGTCATACACTGGCTGTGCCTAGTTTAGCAGAGGGTGGGAAAGTTGTGATAAGTCACGTGACAACTGCTGCTGTGACAATGTGAATTTGACACCTGTTATGTATGTAAATAGTTTAAATAAAAGCAAGCTTGGGGTAAAGTGCAGGGTTCTGGCCCTGCACTTCTGATTGGGTGTTAAGCGGCTCGATCGGATTGGTTGGGTTCAGAGAATCCGATTGGCCCTTAACGAAGGACTCTTATTGGTTCTGGGGCTAGCGTCTTACAGCTCCCTATTGGTTATTTCACATTGAGGTTACCTATATAAGGCAGAGTTGTTGTTGTTCAAGTTCTCAAGTCACTATGTAATAAAGAGCTTAAAGTTCACCAACTAAGATTGTCTCCATTCATTTCACCCATGCCTGAAAATATATCACTGGCGACGAGGGTGGGATTTGGAGACATCTGATCTTAAGGAACTGGGAAGAAAAACAGAGCACGTGCCAAGACGACGCCACCAACGGAAACCATGTCCAGCGGCATCGTACCACCCGCTCCGTTCGATCCGAACCAAGAGGATTGGGAATCCTATATGGATCGCTTCCAAATGTTCCTTGAAACAAACAACCTGAAGGACGCCACACCAGCCAAGAAGCGGGCGCTGTTCCTGACGTACTGTGGCCCGGCTGTCTTTAAAATGGCAAAGGCACTCGTGAAACCTCGAGAAGTTAAAGCAATGAGCTGGGACGACCTCGAACCTCTCCTGAGAGACCATTACGCGCCAACCGTACCTACACTCGTGAGACACCACGAATTCTATCAAAGAAGCCAGCGAAAAGGAGAGAGTGTGGCTGACTTCGTGGCAGATCTCCGACACTTGGGAGGCCTCTGCGGGTTCGCAAACTTAGATGAAGCACTGAGAGACCGCTTAATTCTGGGATTAGATGCGCTAAGCGTGCAAAGCAAGCTGATGGCGAAAGGCGACATCGACCTTGCTGACACCATCACCGAAGCCACTGCTGCTGAGGCAACCAAAAAGTCCGCGGCGCAACTTTGGCGAAGCCGAAACCCAACGACCCTACCGACAGGCGACATCTTACCCAGCTCAGAAGGGCAGCTAGCGACAACGCACTACGAGGACCTCTCTTCATCGTCAGACAGCGACGAAGAAGGGGTCCATCGACTGCGGTCCGACCGGGACCCTCGCTCTAAACCCTCACGTTCTTGCACTGGTTGCGGGGCAAACCACCCCAGGGCAGACTGCAAATTCCGTGATGCGATCTGTCATGAGTGCGGAAAACGAGGCCACATCAGTCGAGTCTGTCGCAGTTTACCGGGACCAAGTCAGGCCTCAAGGGGAACCAGCTCTCGCCAATCGGCAGGAAACCGTCTTGTAAGGCGAGATCCAGCAAACCACTCCTACAGATATCGAGCATTGCAGAAAGAAGAGGCCCACCATACTATCACTATAGGTCACGCCTCAGCCATGGACGCTAAGAAGATTCGAGTCACAGTAGCCATAGAGAACCAACCCTGCCACATGGAGGTCAATTCCGGATCGTCCCTCTCGATGGTGTCGTGGAAGACATTAAAGCAACTCATTCCTACCATCCAATGCCAAGACCTTCGAATACAACGTCTCATCCTTAAAGACTACCAAGGGAATTGGATCCCTGTGGTTGGGTCTTGTCGAGTCCACATCTCGTTTAAAAAGCATACGGCATACTTACCTCTAACGATCATCGATCGGGACAGGTCTAGTTTGTTGGGCCTCCAATGGTTTGAGCCACTCGGCATCAAAGTAGCCGGCATGAACCGAGTCGGTGATTGCGAGTGGGAGGAGGACCTTATTACTGAATTCAGCGATGTCTTCGCAGATCATCTGGGCGAGTATAAGGGGACCCCAATTTCGTTTAGCCTCGACCCTAAGGTCACCCCAATCCGTTTAAAGCCCCGTCGAGTTCCGTTCGCCCTTAAGGCCAAGATAGATGAACAACTTGACAAACTAATTAAACAAGGGGTACTGCAACCCATTGATCATTCTCCATGGGAAACTCCTATTGTAACCTCCATTAAACCAGATGGGTCAATCCGAATCTGTGGGGACTACCGGGCCACTCTAAACCACGCCCTCCAGCAGAACGCGTATCCAGTGCCGGTGGTACAGCACCTCCTTCATTCCCTGGGAGGCGGAAAGGTTTTGCTAAGTTAGATTTAGCTCAAGCCTATCAACAATTGCCCGTGGACGATAAAACAGCCCAAGCTCAAAAGATAGTAACGCACAGAGGTGCTTTTAAATGTACCCAATTGCAATTCGGGGTAAGTGTAGCCCCGGGAATATTCCAAAGTTTAATGGAACGATTATTGCAGGGAATCAAGTTCGTGGTTCCGTATTTTGATGACGTGTTAATTGCAGCTCCTAGTAAAAAAATTCTACAGAATCGTTTAAAATGTGTTCTTAAGAAATTCCAAGAAGCGGGATTGAAAGTAAAAAAGGATAAATGTCATCTGTATACCGACAGTGTTGAATTTCTAGGTTATCGCATTGATAGTCAGGGTATCCACCCTACTGAGAGTAAATTAAGGGCGATAAAAAATGCTCCCAGACCCCGTAACAAAACAGATCTCCAGGCATTTTTAGGCCTTATTAATTTCTATAATGTGTTTTTACCACATAAGGCGACTGTGGCTGAACCGTTACACCGGTTATTAGATAAGAAAGCATTGTGGGTTTGGGGTTACCAGGAGGAAAAAGCGTTTCGAAATGTAAAAGATTTACTTACATCTGATTCTGTACTTATGCAATATAATGAAACATTACCATTGGTTATAACTTGTGATGCCTCACCGTTTGGGGTGGGCGCTATTTTGAGCCATGTGCTGCCTAATGGAAACGAGGCCCCTGTTGCATACTTTTCAAAGACTCTTTCTCAGGCAGAACGTAACTATGGACAAATAGATAAGGAAGCTCTTGCAATTGTGGCAGCCGTAAAAAAATTCCATGAGTATGTATATGGAAGGACATTAACCATTGTAACTGACCACAAACCTTTACTGGGGATAATCGCTGGGGACAAACCAACCCCCTATATATTGTCCCCAAGAATGACTCGATGGTCAGAGTTCCTAGCTGCTTACAATTATCGATTGTTACATCGCCCGGGGAAAGCCATTCCCCACGCCGACGCACTCAGCAGAGCACCGCTACCAGAAACTCTTGATGATCCGGCACCAACAGTATCGGCGTTACAAATCGAGACGCTCAACTCGCCTCCTATGACTGCTCAAGATATCGCGAGAGAGACCAGACGAGATCACACCCTAGCTCGAGTCCTAGGCTGGGTAGAATGTGGATGGCCATTGGACCAGGTCCCAGATGACTTCGCGCCATTTAAAACAAGACAGACTGAACTTTTTTCGCAAAAAGGCTGTGTCATCTGGGGCGATAGAGTCGTCGTTCCAGAACGACTCCAAAACTCGCTGTTACAAATTTTGCACAAAGGACATCCCGGGATCGTGCGGATGAAAGCACTCACACGGAGCTACGCTTGGTGGCCAGGCATGGACCGACACATCGAGCAATGGGTCAAGGCCTGCACCAAGTGCCAACAAAACAGCAACGCACTGCCAAAAGCTGCACCGACTGAATGGGAGATGCCACGCGGGCCCTGGTCCAGAATCCACCTGGATTTCGCAGGGCCGATTAAAGGACATACATTACTATTGACTGTCGATGCATACTCTAATTGGTTGGAAATTCATCGAATGACCCATACAACCTCCGAAGCTGTCATTAAAGTCCTCAATAGACTCTTTGCAACTCATGGATTGCCGGACGTCCTGGTGTCCGACAACGGACCACAGTTTACAGCGCTGATGTTTGAACAGTACCTTGCTGATAATGGCATCCGCCATCCACTCACCTCGCCGGCGCATCCTGCTACCAACGGCCGAGCGGAACGCATGGTCCAATTTGTAAAAAAGACTTTGCAAAAAGTGGACTATGATAATATTGATGAAAAAATAAACCGCATTCTACTTCTACAACACATCACTCCACACAGCGTAACCGGCAGAACTCCCGCAGAACTTCTCATGGGGTGAAAACTCCGTTCCTGCCTCGACCGACTGCACCCTGCTTACGAGCCAGAAAAGCCTGCAGGATCCAGCGGACACTACCGTACCTTCAAGGTAGGCGACCCCGTTTATGCAAGAAATTTATCAGGCGACCCGGTTTGGATTGAAGCAATGATAATACGCGAGACTGGGCCCAAATCCTATATTGTAAGATGTGTTGATGAAAGACTGTGGAAACGACATATTGACCAATTCCGGTCACGACTCATATCGGCCAGCCAACAACTCCCCTACGACCAAACTGAGGGGGGGGAGGAATGGAAGAAGACGACATTCTAGGGAACCTGTTCCAAGAGAGCGATGAATCTAGTGAAACTCAGGAAAGGGAGCAGGAGAAAAAATCGTACGCTCCAAGGGAAATCACACCAGAACGAGAAGCTGAGCCACTGCCAAACAACATTTTACCTCAACAGGACTGCACACAGCCAGTCCAAAGAATATCTAATAGACCCAAAAGACAACCGTCCTATTTGAAGGACTATATAACCACACCATAATTGAGGAGCCAGGGGGAAGGGGTGTTATGTATGTAAATAGTTTAAATAAAAGCAAGCTTGGGGTAAAGTGCAGGGTTCTGGCCCTGCACTTCTGATTGGTTGTTAAGCAGCTCGATCGGATTGGTTGGGTACAGAGAATCCGATTGGCCCTTAACGAAGGACTCTTATTGGTTCTGGAGCTAGCGTCTTACAGCTCCCTATTGGTTATTTCACATTAAGGTTACCTATATAAGGCAGAGTTGTTGTTGTTCAAGTTCTCAAGTCACTATGTAATAAAGAGCTGAAAGTTCACCAACTAAGATTGTCTCCATTCATTTCACCCATGCCTGAAAATATATTTCGCAGCCCAACTTACTCCTTTATATGGTGGTTGTTGTGGGGAAAATAGGAAGAGGAAGGTGTCTTGGATATGTTTGCTGCCTTGAATTGTTTGTAAATATAGTAAATATAAATATATATAAAGGAGTAGCTCCTTTGTTTTCTACTTCTCTCTCTCTCTCCCTTTTTCCCTTCCTTCTCAGGGGTGGGATTCTACCAGTTCGGACCGGTTCAAGTGAATTGGATGTTGAGTTTTCATCTGGTTTGCTGAACTGGTATTTCAACTGATCAGCTGGCCCTGCCCATCCCATCCCATCCCTCCCCTCCCAGGAGTCTCCACACGGTGCAGTTAAGCGCAGGGTCTGCGTGGAGGCTCAGGAAGCGGGGAAAGGGCCTCTTTCCAGCTTCCAGAGGGCCTCCCTAGGGGAGGCTGTTTTCGCCCTCCCAGAGGCCCGGGAGAAGGCTCCAGACCGTTGAGAGGGCGAAAAACGGCCCTCTCAGACATTCTGGTACGCCACACCAACCATGGCTATGCCCACCCAGCAACCAGGCAGTGAAACGGTTCCTGAGATTTTTTAATCCCACCCCTGCTTCTTCTCTACTCACACAGCTAAGGAAGAGAGGCAGATTGCTGTTGTCAGAAATCTAAACGAATCATGGAATTAGTGCCATAGAACCATGCCACCAGCTTTTTAAATCGTTAATCATTCACAACCCACCATTTCTCCATATTGTCCTCACGATTTGCAGTCTTGGATACAGAACTTTCAGGACAATGTTGCCTGTGTATGCGTGCCAATCCACAGCTTGCAGATAATTTCTTTATTTAATTTTTTTTTTCACACTCTGTTGGCCAATATTTAAGAAACAAACAAATGCCAGGGAAATCAGTGTTTGCTTGTTCTATTTTAAGCTGCACAATCACTGAACAGACTGCTCCCCAGCTTTCAGTACTCTTTGAATAAGCAAATACACCTTCACGTAGCCTTCACAGAAGTCTTTAAAAAGCTACTGGCTTGACAATATGGAGATCTGAGATGGGGAATTAAGAATCTGAGCAGATCTGTGGGTTTATTTGTTTGTTTCTTTAATCAATCAATCATCTCAACAATTGACTCTAAGTGGCAAACAACAGACTAAAAAGAATCATATCATGGATACTAAAACATTAGCAGCTGAGAAAAACCACCAGAACTGTCGTGTCCGTCGCGGGAAAGGAGACTCGGAGCCAGTGACTTAGTTTCAGCTCTTTATTAGGTCCCTAGATCGGCTCGGGGTTTAAAGGGAAAAACAGCGGCTTTTATGCTCTGGCCGCTGCGGCCGCGGCCAATGACACCACTTTGAATCTCCCGCAATTAGTTTCCACCAATCGTGGGAGATTCGCTACGGGCCAATCAGCACGGCTTGCTTGGCCAATGAGATCGCCGTGCGCTTTGGCCACTCACAGCGCGGCGCTTCCAAGTATGTTAATGTCTGTACAGAACTTCCCTCCCCTCTTGGTACGGTCCTACGTAATGTAGTCCCGTAAGTAGGCGGGGCTCCGTACTTGCCTACTTGACCTGCGCAGGTTAGTTGTTGTTTGGCTCCCAGCCAGTTCGGTCGTGTTCTGTGTTGCTCTCTGCCTTGTTGATGGAACCGCCTGGAAGAGCTCGCCGGGCTTTTCATCACAGCTCCCTCCCGGTCTACTTGGGCTGGTTGAGCTGCAGTTGTTGCCGCTCCCACCTGGTCTTTCTGGGCTGGTTGAGCTGGCCTGGCTGCTTCTCCCTGGTGAGGCTTCGAGCTGGCTGCTTGCCGGTGAGTATAGCTGGTTTCTTTCTATTGTTTTCTGGTTCCCGGGGTATTCCCTCCCCTCTTGGTCTGTGTTGTGGGGGCTATCTGTGTCTGTTTGCGTGTCAGTTGTGTTTCCCGTGGTTGTCCTTGATCTTATTTGATCGATGTGGCGTTTCCATGCTCGTCCGTCAGTTGTTTGCAGGAGTGGGGACCTGTCAGCTGGGTTATAGTTGCCAGTATCCAAAGTTAATCTCCGGTAAGGTTCTTTGCATCACTTGGGGAGAATGTTCAGTTTTTGCTTGAGGAGTTTGGGGGTTTTTCTGTGTTGTCTGTGGGTGCAGCCTGTCGAGTGGGGACCTTAATTTTCTCCCCATTAATAGTTCTGCCGGGCTTTTGTTGGTAGTTGTGTTTGGGGTTATGTGTTGTATAAAGAGCATTTTGTTTATTTTTTCTTCGTGTTCAATTTTTTGGATGGTTTTTTTTGTGAATTGAACCATCTATTCTGCCCTCCCATTCACTGCCGGATGTGCCGGTGCTGTCAGTGCGTGTAGTATGCCCCATTCCGCTAGGAATTTTTCGAATTCCAGCGAGGTAAATTGGGGCCCGTTGTCCAACACGATGACATCTGGGAGGCTGTGGGTTGCGAACAGCTTGCTGAGTTCCTTGGTCACGGCTTCCGTGGTGGTGGTTTTCATGTTGCTTACCTCCAACCAGTTGGAGTAAGCATCTACCATGATAAGGAATATATGTCCTTTCGTGGGACTGGCAAAATCTATGTGGATCTTGGGCCATGGACCCCTGGGGGTTTCCCATTCCAGGATTGGTGCTGCGGGGGGGGGGCTCGGTCTGGTTTCTTGGCAGCGTTTGCATTTTGCCACCCAAGTCTTGATTTATTTATCCATCCCTGGCCACCAGGCGTAACTCCTGGCCAGGGCTTTTGTTCTAACTATGCCCGGGTGCCCCTTGTGTAACAACTCCAATACCTTCCCTTGTAACCTTTCCGGTATAACAACTCTATCCCCCCAAAGTACACAACCTTTTTGAAATGAGAGTTCTGTTTGCTGGTTCCGGAATGTCCTGAATGATTCATCGTCATCCTTTTCCAGCCACCCCTTTTCTACCCAATGTAACACCCGTGCCAGACGTTTGTCTTTATTAGTCTCGCGGGCAATGTCTGACACGGTTATGGGTAGATTGGGCAGAGTCTCTATGCTGAGGGTGGCTATCATGGGTGCTGGGTCGGTGTCTAGGTCAGGTAACGGCGTGCGGCTCAGGGTGTCTGCATGGGTGATCGTCTTACCGGGTCAGTGTGTGAGCCGGTAGCTGTAGGCGGCAAGGAATTTGGACCACCTTGTCATTCTAGGAGATAGAATGTTCGGGGTGGCCCTGTTCCCTGCCAGGATTCCCAGCAGCGGCTTGTGGTCGGTGATGATGGTAAATGTGCGGCCGTAGAGGTACTCATGGAATCTCTTCACTGCGGCGACGATAGCCAGGGCCTCTTTGTCCAGTTGACTGTAATTTCTCTCCGTTTTGGTGAGTGTACTTGAAAAGAAGGCGATGGGTGCTTCTTTTCCATTGGGGAGCGTGTGGCTGAGGACAGCGCCGATGCCGAAAGGTGAGGCGTCGCATGTGACGGCAAGTGGTAGGGTCTCATTGTATTGGATTAGGACGGCATCCGAGGTGAGCAGGTCCTTGGTTTTGCTGAAGGTAGCTTCCTCACGTTTCCCCCAAGTCCATGTGGCTGCCTTGTCCAAAAGCCTATGCAAAGGCTCCGCCACGGTCACCTTTTGAGGCAGGAAAACATTATAAAAATTAAGCAGTCCCAGAAATGTCTGCAGTTCTGTTTTATTCCGTGGTGTTGGGGCTTCTTTAATGGCTCTGATTTTTTCCGCGGTTAGGTGGATGCCGTGTTGGTCTAGGAAGTATCCCAGGAACTCGACCCGCTCTGTGTACAGCTGGCATTCCTCTTTTTTCACCTTTAGCCCGGCCTCTTTGAATTTGGTTAGTACCTCCCTTAGATGACCCTCTAGTTCTTGTTGGTTGGCCGCTGACACTAGTACGTTGTCGAAGAAGGGCACCACCCCCTTAATTCCTTGCAAGAGTCTTTCTATGAGGCTCTGGAAAATTCCCGGAGCCACACTGACTCCAAACTGGAGTCTGTTACAGCGAAATGCTCCCCGGTGGGTGACTATGGTCTGCGCCTCGGTGGTTTTTGCGTCGACTGGCAACTGTTGAAAAGCTTGCACCAGGTCGAGCTTCGCAAAGACCTTACCTCCCCCCAGTGAGTGTAGAAGGTGCTGCACTACTGGGATGGGGTAGGCACTTTGTTGTAAGGCTCAATTTAGGGTGGCCTTATAGTCCCCGCAGATTCTCACCGACCCATCAGGCTTGACTGCGGTGACTATGGGAGTCTCTCACTGGGTGTGATCGATTGGTTGTAGGACCCCTTGTTTGACGAGCTTGTCAATTTGCTCGTCGATTTTGGGCCAGAGTGCAAAAGGTATCCACCGTGGTTTTAGGCATATTGGGGGAATGCTGGGGTCTAGGCTGAAGGAAATAGGGGGCCCTCGGTACTTGCCTAGGGTGCCGTCGAATACTTCCCAGAAGTCCCATGCCAGTTGCTCCTCCCAGTCGGCATCTGTGACGTGGTCGACGCCTGTAACCTCGATCCCAAGTGGTGCGAACCACTGTAGTCCCAAAAGGCTGGGGCGGTCTCGGTCCACGATTGTCAGGGGAAGCTTTGCTGTGCAACCCTTGAAGGTTACCTCAAAGTGTCCAGTTCCGACTACTGGGATGCAGTTCCCCTGGAAGTCCCTGAGGATTAGTTTCTGGGTTTCCAACCTCCTCTTGTGGATTTCCGGCACCAACCGCCTGATTTCTCGCCAGGCAACCATGGAGAGGTAGGACCCGGAGTCTACCTCCATTTTGCATGGTTCGCCTTCGATGCCCACTTTTACGTATACCTTCTGGGCGTCTGTGGTGGATGAGTGGCTGATGACGACCGTCTGGTGGGTTTCCTCTTTCTGCTGGTTTTCGCCGCTTCGTCGGTTCCGTCCGTCTCGGTTCCAGCGATTTTCAGTTTGGCAGTCTCTGGCCCTGGGGGGGTGCCGTCTTGTCTCTGGTTGCTGTGGTCTCCCCGATGGGGGCTGTAGGCTTTTCTCAGTCGGCAGACTCGGGCAATGTGACCTTTTTTATCGCAGTGCTGGCAAATCGTGTCGAAAAACCGGCACTCCGATCGAGGGTGGTCGCCTCCACACCCGGCACAAGTGATCCCCGACTTACGACTTCGCCGATTGCGCCGATCTCGTCCCATCTGGAGCCAATGTATTTCTTCTTCCTTGTCCGTGGTGTCGGAGGCGGAGTGGAAGTCGCCATAATGGGTGGTGGTCTCCTGGTGGCTTGCTTCTGGGTGAGCCTCGGTCGCCCGGCCCGTCTTGGTGGCTGCAGTGCATTCCCCGGTGTCCGGTCTCCGCATTCGATTCGCCGATTTCCGGGTTGCCTCAGCTGCGGTGGCTTCAGCGAGGGCGTCGGCGAGGGCGATGTCGCCTTTTGCCATCAGCCGGCTTTGTAGGACTGGGTCTCTGAGTCCAAGCACGACACGGTCCTGCAAAGCCTCGTCCATGTCCGAGAACCCGCACATGCCCCCTAGGCTCTGCAGATCAGCCACAAAGTCGCTGATGCTCTCACCTGATCTCTGGTCCTGCTGGTAGAAATCGTGCCGCCTGATGAGGGTGGGCACGGCAGGGGCATAGTGGTTTCGGAGCAACGGCTCGAGGTCAGCCCAGTCCATCTCCTTCACGTCCCCAGGTTTTGCGAGGGCTTTTGCCATCTTGAACACTGCGGGCCCGCAGTATATTAGAAAGACGGCTCTTTTCTTCTGCCCGGTTGCATCCTTCAAGTTGCTACTTTCAAGGAACATTAGGAATCGGTCTGTGTATGATTCCCAGTCCTCGGTAGCTGGGTTGAAGAGTGCGGGTGGTGCGATGCTGGCCATCTTGTTGGTCTCGTTTCCTCAGGACACGTGCTTGATGGGGTTAGTCTCGGGATCCCACCTTCATCGCCAGTGTCGTGTCCGTCGCGGGAAAGGAAACTCGGAGCCAGTGACTTAGTTTCAGCTCTTTATTAGGTCCCTAGATCGGCTCGGGGTTTAAAGGGAAAAACAGCGGCTTTTATTCTCTGGCCACAGCGGCCGTGGCCAATGGCACCGCTTGCAGGAGATTCGCTACGGGCCAATCAGCGCGGCTTGCTTGGCCAATGAGATCGCCGTGTGCTTTGGCCACTCACAGCGCGGCGCTTCCAAGTATGTTAAAGTCTGTACAGAACAAGAACATGCTTAATACATATTAATACAGTTAATACAGCCAGGAGATGGAGGTTTTGCACACACCAGGTTACAGGCTTGGTCCTAGTGCCTTAGAAAAGGCCAGGCATCCAGCAGGATTAGGGCCAGGACCATCCTAATCTCTGGACGGAGAATGTACTCCATAGTGTAGATATTACAGCAGAAAGGATGTGGGTCTTGGCCCCGCTAACCAGCAGTCCTTAGCTGACAGGGCCTGCACCAAATGCATCCTGCTGAACTGGATTGGATGTGTAAAACAGCCAGGGAGTATCAATTTCTCAAGTAACCCCATCCCAAGGCAGAAAAGGTTTTAAAGGTGATAGCCAGCACCTTGAATTGCATCCAGAAGCAAACTGGCAATCAGTGCACCTCACAAAATAGTGGAGTTATATGTATTAAGTAACTGGTGCAATTAACTATTCAGGCTGCTGTGTTCTGCATTAATTGAGCCTCCAAAGGTTCTTCAAGGGCAGCCTCATATAAAGCCTGTTGCACTAGTCCAGAAAGAACATGGATCGCCAACATCCGATGATGGATATGGCACAACAAGAAGAGGAGGAGACAAAACATCATGAGAGCATGAGTAACAATGGACAGGACCTCCTTGTCTAGGAAATTATAGTCCTTGGTTATCAATGGAGACCAAGTGGAGCAAGTGGCCAGTTTTAAGTTTCTGAGTGTTACCATAAAGAGAGGACCTGACCTGGGGTGCTCACATTGTAGCCCTGGTCAAAAGGGCTCAGCAGAGATTATACTACCTGAGACTTCTCAGAAAACAACAACTGAATGAAAAACTGCTGGTGACCTTCTACCGCTGCACCAGAGAGAATAACTTAACACTGCACTTCTGTATGGTTTGCCAATTGCACAGTGGCAGATAGGACAGCACTCCAGAGGATTAATATCATTGCCCAGATGATCATTGGTTGCCCTCTCCCCTCTTTGGAAGAGCTTTATAGCTCCCGCTGCCTTAAGAAAGTTCAAAACACCCTTAAAGATCCATCTCATCCTTTGAACTATTGCCATCTAGCAGACGTTACAGGACAATAAAAACAAGGACAAGTAGGCTGAAAAACAGCTTTTATCCCAGAGCCGTAACTATACTGAATTCTACTATATAGTGTAATATTAATGCAGTTTCAGGAGTTTTCAATTCAATTGTATAAAATGTGAAGGATGTGTGTTTTGTTTTATTTTTATAGTTTTCTGATGTATGATGTACACTGAAGATGGCATTTAATTTCGTTGTACAGGGTCCAATGACAATAAAGTAAACTAAACTAAATGGGTCAACTGGTGTACAACTCAAAGGTGTGCCAAGGCCCTCCTAACCATGGCTGGGCTCTTCAAGAAGGAGTCTTGAGGACCCACAGTTGTGCAATAGATCTGTAAGGCAGTGCCACCTCATCCAGAACAAAAGGTGGAAAATTCCTGGCACTCGGTCCAAATACCCAAAGTCACTCAGTCTTGCTTGGGTTATGTTGAAGCTTGTTGCCCCTCATCCAGGACTCGGCAGCTTCCAAGCAATGGACAGGATGACCATAGCATCACTCAGGATACGTGGCATAGAGATATAAAGCTGGCTGTCATCAGCATAATAGGCTATCAACAGCACTGTTATGCTGATGATAGCCAGCTTTATATCTCTATGCCAGGTATCCTGAGTGATGGCCACTCCGGACAACTGGAGTGGCCTCATCCAGTGGTCTCCTGTAAATGTTACAAAGGAAGACAGAGAGAACTGAGCCCTGTAGCCTTCCATGAAGTAGAAGGTGCAGGTAGGACGTCTCCCCCTGTATCAATACTGACTGGAACTGGTCTCAGAGGGAGGAGGAGAAGCAAGATCCACATGGTGCTGCTCATCCCCAACTCCTGGAGCTGTTCCAGAAAAATGCCATGATCACCACATCATCTAAGATCAAGACTGAGTCAGTCCCATAGCCTGGCCTGGCCTGAATCCCGAATGAAAGGGGTCCAGAATAATCCATTTCATCCAGAGTCCTTTGAAATTGCAGTGCAACCACCTTTTCCATAGCATTTCCCCAAAAACCTGAAGGTTGGAGACTGGACAAAAACTGTCCAGGTTAGTTGGGTCAGCTATAAAATTTAGTACTACATTTCATGGCAAAAGCAAGATCATAAAGACAGGTCTTTCCTGTCTTCTTTACTTTCCAGTATAATTTCCCCTTTCTTAAACATTACAATCTGGATCATTAATGAGGTAACAGAAACCATAGCTAGATATTGTGAGGGTTCCCAGTAATAATTCCATTGAAAGCAGTACTCCAAGGCAAGACAGACAAGTTCCTCAAAGAACCATTTTATTGGTGTTATCATATTGGCACAAGCTGGTAAAAACTGACTCGAAAGGTTCTCGTGGTTTTCACCTAATTAAAAGCAAGGTTTTCCTCCCTTCCCCACACAATCAGTCACATGGTCCAATCAAGGTGCTGTCCAGTTGCTTGATAACATCACTCCTCCTCTTTTCAGCCACCCGTGGGGATGTCCTTGGTTCTCAGGAGAAACTATTTTGTTTTGGCTACAAGACCCTAGCTATCTCTATTCCCTCCCTCCCTATCCCTCAGCACTGTTGTGGCAATGCTGAGGCCTCCAAGTTGGACTCAGTCAGCCTAGTTTCAGAGTTGATAGATATATATCTTGCAGTCTGGATCTTTCTCTAGTCACTCCATAGGAGGACTCTTGTATTTATCTACCCTCTGATAAATCCTCTTCCTTTTTCAATGTTCTTTCTTTCAACCAATTATTCCTTTGATACTCATGTTTTCTAGCTCTGTTTTCTAATTCCTGTTACTTAATAGCCTGTGTACTGTTTTCCTGAACTATTCTTCTCCACCCAAGACTGTCCAAGGATTCTCCAGGTTTATCTGTATTCATTTATTTGCCAGGTTGCAAAGCATTTTTCCCAATTAGATGTTATGAGGCAGATTATAAAGAATGGTTGGTTTTTAAAACTATTAACGAATGCACTCAGGAGCTTAAAAAAAAACAACACCTTCCATTCGTCATGGAAACAGATTGCCTTTGCAATCCTTATGAAAGTAATATCTGAGCAAACCCAGTTAATGCACATGGCAGTTAATCCTGCAAAACTATATTAATAGCAGGATATTTAATGGCAAGTCTCTGTTGCAAACATCATGATGGATGAGATCAGATACTCAACAGAAGCCAAAAAGGAGAAGCGTTCGAATGGTAAAATAAACATTTTAAGGATAGGTTGAGCATGTTATATCATGGTTTCATTCATTTCACACGTATAGCAGATGTTCTAATGATGGCAAAGAATCTGAGCATTGGGCAAAGTGTTTTCATTAAAGCTTGATCAAATACAACACTGTACTATTGATGAAAAGAAACACCATCTGAAATAGCTTGAGATTTAGGCCACATGAGCTGCTAGAGTTTTTACTTTGCACATCCCTGTTTGAAAATCTCAGTATTTCAGCCTAGGCCATCAGCCTCAGCAAGCAAGTATGTTATTTATTGGGTTGTATAAATCAGTTTTGTGTACCCTGCATTTTGTTGACCTTTTTAATATCTGTTTTTCATGTATGGAATTTGATAAACATCAATAACCAAATAAACAGGGCATTAAACCTTCCCTGAAGACCAGAATCCATGGTTCAACATGAATAGAGTCAAAGGGACACATTTCCAAAATATCAGTTCTACTTTCTTTGAGGAAAAACCCCTCCCATCATTCTTTTAAAGTCCCTATCTTTCTACCTGTCTCTCATACATTATATGCTAGAGTGATGGGATTCAAAAAAATTTACTGCCAGTTCTGTGGGCGTGGCAGTGGAAGAATACCGTAAAATCTCCAGTCAGAGGTGGGATTTGCTGGTTCTCTGAACTACTCAAATTTTCCACTACTGGTTCTCCAGAACTGATCAGATCCTGCTGAATGCCACCTCTGATATGCTACCTAAGAGTTTGGGAGTTACAACATAATCAGAAAGCCTAACTGAGGGAGACTGACTGATGAGAACAATATTTAGTTTAGTTTAGTTAGTTGTCATTGCACCTCATACAACAAAATTAAATGCCATATATCATCATACCAACAATATACCATCACACCAACAATATACCATAATCTTTCTCTTTTTATTGTAATTCCATGATTCCAGTATTACTATCTGGCACAGGTTTGTAATATGTCTTTTGTGTCTTTTAGGAGTAATAAGTGTATATAGGAGATCCTTTTCATATCCCCAATTCCATTACAATAATTTAGAAAAGGTTGCCTGGACAATCATTAAATACTACATGAGCTGCTCTGAACTTGTGGTGTTTCCCATTAGCCTGGGAAATCTGACAATACGTTTTGGTAGTAAATTAATGATCATGATACTAAAAGATTGAGTTCATACATTTTGCCCAAACTATGTAAACCATATTGTGAAAGGTTTCATCAAGTGAAGTCCTTATGGTGTCACCTGATTGTAAATCCAGCCACTTGACTTTATTTAGTGAACCAGGTTAAAACAAATATGATTTATTACAGTACACAGATCGATTTATTGACTATGCCTTACCTCTTTTTTTGAGTCAGGACTATTTTTTTAAAAGATTGGCATAGTTCATTTATATCACGTATGTTAAGCCTGTGTTCCCCAACCAGGAATAAGGAGACAAGCTAAACAGAATGTGCAGCGTTAGTCAGATAGGCATACAGATAAGTTTGTATGTTAGTTAACATACAGTAAAAATAACAGATACGCTTGTGCTATCAAAAATATAGTTTATTCCATTTAGAGTTTATAGCATAGTCAAAATAACAGTCCATTAGTCATGTATCATTTTAGTCAGTCCATTCAAGGATGTTCAATTAGCAAAATCCGTGTAGAATATCCAATGTCAGTTCACTTACAAATAAATCAGTCCTTTCTCTCTCCCTTTCCAGTAGGAGAAAAACGCAGTCTTCAAACCATCCAGTAATTAGGGATCATCAAGCCAGAGAGAGCAAGCTGCTGTTGTCTTGCTTCTTTTATGGTGCTATTCCAACCACTCCCTTAATTACATTCCTACAGTTAAAGTTGCAGACACTTTAACTAACAAACCATGATAACATATTTATTATTTTACCTAAACCAGTTAGGGTAAACAATGTTATCCCTAACATATTTATTATTTTACCTAAACCAGTTAGGGTAAACAATGTTATCCCTAACAACGTATAGCTGACATTTTTCTTGTTCTAAGTATTATTTCTATAAGAGATCAAACTCCTATATTCTAATACTCTTGCCCATGTCACAGGATTGACAGAATTATGGCCTATCCAACTCCAACATTTCATCTGATATCCTTGTATTTTGAGAGTTGCAAATATCTGTGTATAGGAGTTGCAATATTGACAATAAGATAAACAACAGAGAAAAATGTATGGTTCCCTCTACCTATACTGCCTTGCTGACTTCCATTGTGCTGGCTTCTTCTTCTTCTTCTTCTTCTTCTTCTTCTTCTTCTTCTTCTTCTTCTTCTTCTTCTTCTTCTTCTTCTTCTTCTTCTTCTTCTTCTTCTTCTTCTTCTTCTTCTTCTTCTTCTTCTTCTTCTTCTTCTTCTTCTTCTTCTTCTTCTTCTTCTTCTTCTTCTTCTTCTTCTTCTTCTTCTTCTTCTTCTTCTTCTTCTTCTTCTTCTTCTTCTTCTTCTTCTTGTGACATTTAAAATTTTTCCATCAAAAGGTATCACCGAGCTATAAAACTACAGCTAAGAGCACGGATTCAGAACACTGCCAAGCATTTAAAAAAGCAACTAAAGCCTTTGCAAAAACCATGTCTATTTCGTCTTCGTGTCTTATTGACCTAACTGGAAATGTGCCAAGTTGTTTCCAGAGATATTCATGCCTTGAAGAATTCCAATGATAAGTGTCAGAATCTTCTATATGTGTTAGAAATTACAGCAAGAAAAAAAAAATCAAGAAAGGGGGGAAAAAGAACCATAAACTGTACCCATAATCACCTATTCAACATGCAAATAATTCCCAGTAAAATTTAAAAACAGCTTCTGGATTCAAATCTGCTTCCCCCACCTCATCTTCATTACCTACAGATCAAAGACATGTTTGGTGTCAGATTGTTGATATGTAAGCTAAACTGTGTAGAGTCATTGCCTCATTTGGAATTTGGCAATATTCCTATTTGAGAGGGTATCTTGACTCAGATCAACAGAGTTGAAGGGGACCTTGTAGGTCCTCTAGCCCAACCCCCCACCCAAGCAGGAGACCCTACACCATTTCTGACAAATGGCAGTCCAGTCTCTTCTTGAAAGCTTCCAGTGATGAAGCACCTACAACCTCTTGAGGGCAAAGCTATTCCATGGGTTGATTGTTCTCACTGTCAGAAAATTCCTCCTTATTTCCAGGTTGAATCTCTCCTTGATCACTTTCCATCCATTATTCCTTGTCTGGCCTTCAGATGCTTTGGAAAATAGCTTGACCCCCTTCCTCCTCTCTGTGGCAGCCCCTCAAATGTTGGAACAATGCATTAGTTGGAAGCGTCCAAATCCATTTTATCTGTATTTACTTCCTTTGTTCATGTCTATGTTCATACCGGCAATGGGATCCTGCCTGTTACACTACTGCAGGGGTCTCCAACCTTGGCTCCTGGAAGCCTGGCGGACTTCAACTCCCAGAATTCCACAGCCAGCTGGCTGTGGAACTCTGGGAGTTGAAGTCCGCCAGGCTTCCAGGAGCCAAGGTTGGAGACCCCTGCACTACTGGTTCGGTGATCACGCATGTGTGCACCTAACGCATCCGCGCAGCTTTCCACGCACCAGCTGAGGCCTGTAGCACCAATCAGCTGAGAGGACAGAGAAGAGAAAAGAGCAGGGGCTGGTAGGTGGGCCAATCCTGAACTTTTCTTTCTCCTCTCAGCCACAGACTTTTTTTTACTTCTGGTTCAAATGAACCAGTAGGAATTTTTGCTACTGGTTTGGCCAAACCGAACCGAACCGGTAGCATACCACCACCGATTCCTCCTACCTATACTTCTTATCTTGTACATGTTTGACAAACAAATAAAAAGAAATAAATTTTGCTCTGTAGGAAATAGCCCTCTTGTACATGTGCAGCACATACAGAGAAGTCCTTTTTTTTAATCACCCAAAGGAAGCTGCAAAGCAATTCTTATCTGGTGCCTTAGAAGGAAATACAATTTTAATTCAGGATGCCACACGGGAGAGGAATTTTGACAGCTTTATTAAAGCAAAACAAAAAAATCTTGCAGATTCAGCTAACGGTGAATTCCCAGAGCTTTCAATGCACACATATTACAAATCTCCAAATGGCTTTACTCTTTTGGTTTCAAATTCGTCAATCTCTGCGTTCAGCAGCTTCCCTCCATTCTATGAAATAACATGCACTCCTCCACCATTCTTTGTGGAACATCAATAAGTAATCTGGCATTTGCAATCCAAACACTTGAACAGTCAATGGGTTTGTCCCATCATTGTAGTTCTTTGATGAGCATTTGTCCCATTAAGCCATGGCAACTTTGCAATCAGACAGAGCTCCTTATTAAAGCAATTTTGGGGACAGACTAAGTGAATGAAAGGAGAGCTGAGAGACCCATTGTCACAAGAGGAAGGAAAAACGCTAGAACAGGGCTGTCAAACTCAATTTCATTGAGGAACACATCAGGGCTGTGGTTGACTTTGTGGAGGTAGCCATGGCCAACTGGACGGGGGGGGGTGACCAACTGGGTGTATGTGGCCAGCTTGACACCATTCACTGGGCATGGCCGACTGGGTGAGCATGGCCAGCTTAACACCACTCCCCAAACTTCTGGCATGTTTGCTTCTTGCATTGGACAGACCACGGCAAAGTGACACATTTACATCTTACATTTTCCAAGACGGCCCTATGGGATGCATCCAGCCCACAGGCCTTGTGTTTGACACTTCTGCTCCAGAAGCACAGGGTAAATGTGTATTCTGTCTGAAAAATAAGGAAAATACTAAAAAGCTGCTTTTTCAAGGCTAGGCGGGAATTATGCAATTTGTAACATATAAGTACTCCTCGACCCACAACAGCTTGCTTAGTGACTGCTCACAGTTACAACAGCACTGAAAAAGGTGTGTCATGCCCCTGTCAGAGTCTGAATCTGAGGAGGAAGCTGGACAGCTGACAGGGAGTGGGAGTGTGGCTCAGTTGGCTGGGGAGGAGGCTAGGGAAGGGCAAAGTCCGGCTGGGCAGAGCAGGGAAGAGGTAGAACAAGGGAGATGAAGTTCAGAGGAAGAACCAGGCCCACCATCTCTTCATCCCAGGGCTCGCAGGGAGGAACAGAGAAGAAAGCAACATGGGTTGCATGGCTTACAGGGGAGGAAAGGGCCCTGATTCTCTTCATTAGCCACAGCTGGGAAGACAGTTGATAAGAAAGGCAGGCTGCGTGGGGCAGGCTGCTGGGAGCAAACGAGTTTATCTTGTATTGACTTTGGTTATCTGTGTTCCTGGCATCTTCCCACCATGTGAGTTTTGCCATGCCTTCAAGTCTGAAATTCTTGCTTTTCCCTGCCCAACTAATTACCTAAGTTTGGTTTGTTTGGACTTTAAGTTACAATCTGTGTTTCTCGTGTTTTGGACTTAATTTTCTACAGTCAAAGGCTGTTCCTGGGAGAGTTTTTCTCCAGCCAGAAGGTAACCAGGACATTGCGGGCAAAGTTGGAGATAATAAAGGGACTCTTGTTGCTTATCTGACTGTGTTGCCTTTGTGCCACGTCCCAGGTCATCACAAAGTGTCTTAGGACCATTTTTCACACTTACGACTCTTGAGGCATCCTCCTGGGCATATGATCAAAATTCAGATACTTGGCAACTGACTCACATTTATGACAATTACAGTGTCCTGGGGTCATGGGATCCCCTTTTGCAGCCTTCTAACTAGCAAAATCAATGGGTAAACCAGATTCACCTGACAACTGTGTTACGAACTTAATAACTGCACTGATTCATTTAACAAATGTGGCAAGGAAGGTCGGAAAATGGTCGGAAAAAAAAATCACTTAACAAATGTCTCACTTAGCAACAGAAATTTTGGGCTCAGTTGTTGGTCCAAAGTCAAGGACTACCTGTCTTATGGAAGCTTACTGTTGGCATTACGACAAGGACAGTAGCAGATACACAGTATTGTTGTTTGATAGGGCTCATTAGAGACTGATTATGCTGAACCATAAGCAGATGTCTAAACCCACATTGCTTTTTAATTGTGCCATGCAGAAACCTTAACAGAATAACATGAACATTTCGCTTTTTATGTTCTTTTTCCTGCAAAACTCTCCAAAACAAAACAGCTGCTTCTTGGAATCCAAAAGGTACTTGCTACTTTAAAAAGATCTGGGAAATCAGGGATTACTGAATAACAACTAAGCTTCTAGAGGAACCTACAAATTATATAAAGAGAGGAGAATCTGTATTATTCTGTGGATGTGTCACCTATGCTGACATTTAAAATGCAGCTGGGAGAACAGGTAGCTTCTTTTGCAGCTTACAGTAATATTCAATATTCAAAAATGCATTCAGTACCTATTTGCTTCCTTTCTCTTTTATTGGTTTGCTGAGCCAGTTGTATCTATCCTTCCATCCACCCCATACTGAATGAATGAACACATGTGTAGGGCACGGATGAGTGTGTGGTTCTTGATTTTCCTTTTCTAGTTCTTCCAAAATGTTGTAGTGTAGTCTTCACTAACCTGGGGATGATTTTAACTCTCAATATTCCCAGCTATCAGTCCATTAACTGTCAGTAACTCTCTTTTTTTGGGGGGGAGGGGTATCTGTATCCAGGATTCAACTATAAGAAAGGTCTTTAATGAACCATTATAACATCTGACATAATAACTGATTTAACATCAGTCTGCAATATCACACAGCATTATTCTTGTGCGAAATACTTGAGATGGCCAAAAAACAAAAAATTGAACCAATCAAAACTATGCTTCTTGCATCTCTCAGTTTTGCATTGTGTTTCTTGTGCTTCTGTAATTTTAAAGATATCTCCCTTAAGAAGGGTAAAATGTACAGTCCTGGCATCTGGTTACTTTTTTAGGAAAAATGAAGGCAGTTTGCTGAGCATCTATGCCATCACAGGTTTCCCTGTTTATCCCAAACACAAATAATGCAAAAAGTATTTAAAATGCAGGAGGCATGGGGGAGAATCCCTAATCTCTCTGACTAAAAGAGCAGTACATTTCATCCTGAGGCCCTATAAGAAATATCCGGACAGACGGACAGAGAGACAAATGGACAGACAAACGGATGGACGGACAGACGGACAGACCGATAGATGGACAGACGGACAGACGGATAGACGGACAGACGGATAGACGGACAGACGGATGGACAGATGGATGGACAGACCGACAGTCAGATGGACAGACAGATGGACGGATGGACAGACAGATGAACGAACGGACAGACGGAAAGATGGACAGACGAATGGACGGACCGACAGACGGATGGATGGATGGAGGGACAGACAGACGAACAGACAGACAAATGGACGGACGGACGGATGGACGGACAGATGGATGGACAGACAGACAGACAGACAAACAGACGGACGGACAGACAGACAGACAGACAAATGGACGGACGGACGGACGGACAGACGGACAGAGGACAGAGGACAGAGATAGACAAATGGACAAACAGACCAACAGACAGATAGATGGACGGACGGAGAGATGGACAGATGGACAGACAATGCGGGAGTCCTTGTGGTTAAAATCAGAGAAGATTAAGAGACAATGCTACTTGAAAATTCAAGTACTGTTATCGACTATTTCCTATCTTATAATATATAAAAAGGAACAAACAGTCAGATATGGGGAAATATTGAATGAAAAGGATGAACTTAAATCTATGCAAAAACTAGAGGAACAAGGTATAAAGATGAATTGTTTCTCATATGTGCAAATACAGAAGGTTTCTATGATAAACTGACTGATTTAGATAAGATTTTGAGAGGTACTGATGAAAAGGTGATTAAAAAACTGTATGGATATTTATTAGAAATTAAACTAGAAGAAGAACAAGTTAAAGAAGCTATGATTGCTTGGGGGAAGAACTTTGGATATGGGATCGATTTAGAGAAATGGCAAAAATTGTGATTTCAAAATTATAAAATGACAATGTCAATCGCTTATAAAGAAAATTTGTATAAAATGTTTTACAGGTGGCATTTTCCCCGACAAGAATAGCAAGAATAAATCTGAAAAATGTTGGAAATGTCATCAGACACCCAGCTCATATTACTATATTTGGTGGACTTGTGCGGATGCTAAAAAATACTGGACTAAAATCCACCTGTGTTTGGAAAAAATGACAAAAAAACATAGATTTGAAACCAGAGATATTTTTATTGGGAATTTTACCTGAAACATATAGCAAAGATTTGAAATACCTAATTGTAAATGTATCAACAGTGGCAAGAATTGTATTTGCTAAAAACTGGAAAAATGAGATATTACCATCGCAGGAGGAAATCATTAAGAAAATATTGGAATGTGCGGAAACAAGTGGATTGACATGTGAAATTAGAGAACAAGAGGACAAACAATTTCATAAAATTTGGGGCTTTTTTATCAATGGTCCGTCCATCCACGTGTCTATCTGTCCGTCTATCCAGCCGTCTGTCCGTCCATCCGTTTGTCTGTCTGTCTATCTCTCCATCCACCCATCCACCTGTCCATCCGTCCGTCTGTTTGTCTGTCCGTCTGTCCATCTGTCCGTCTGTCCGTCCCTCTGTCTATCTGTCTGTCTGTCCATACATCCAATTGTCCGTCCATCTGTCTGACTGTCCGTCTGTCAGTTTTTCCGACCATCTGTCTGTTCATGTGTCCGTCCGTCTGTCCATCTGGCTGTTGGCAGATGGACAGATGGACAGATAGACAGATAGACAGATGGACGGAAAGATGGACAGACAGACGGGGAAATGGTCAGAAAAACAGACAGACAGACGGACAGACGGACAGAGGACAGACAAACGGACGGACAGGCAGACGGATGGACGGATGGAGAGACAGATGGATAGACAGACAAATGTATGGAGAGATGGACAGACAGACAGAAAAATGAACGGATGGACAGACGGACAGAGGACAGACAAATGGACGGACAGATGGACAGACGGACCGACAGACAGACAGACAGACAGATGGAAAGACAGACAGAGGACAGAAAAATGGACAGACAGACAGACGGATGGACAAACGGACAGATGGATGGACAGACGGATGGACGGACGGACGGACAGACCGATAGATGGACAGACGGACAGACGGATAGACGGACAGACGGATGGACAGACGGATGGACAGACCGACAGTCAGATGGACAGACAGATGGATGGATGGACAGACAGATGAACGAACGGACAGACAGAAAGATGGACAGACGAATGGACGGACCGATAGACGGATGGATGGATGGAGGGACGGAGGGACAGACAGACGAACAGACAGACAAATGGACGGACAGACGGATGGACGGACAGATGGACAGATGGATGGACAGACAGACAGACAAACAGACGGACGGACAGACAGACAGACAGACAAATGGACGGACGGACGGACGGACGGACGGACAGACAGAGGACAGAGGACAGAGGACAGAGATAGACAAATGGACGAACAGACTGACAGACAGATAGATGGACGGACAGAGAGATGGACAGATGGACAGACAATGCGGGAAATCCTTGTGGTTAAAATCAGAGAAGATTAAGAGACAATGCTACTTGAAAATTCAAGTATTGTTATCGACTATTTCCTATCTTATAATATATAAAAAGGAACAAACAGTCAGATATGGGGAAATATTGAATGAAAAGGATGAACTTAAATCTATGCAAAAACTAGAGGAACAAGGTATAAAGATGAATTGTTTCTCATATGTGCAAATACAGAAGGTTTCTATGATAAACTGACTGATTTAGATAAGATTTTGAGAGGTACTGATGAAAAGGTGATTAAAAAACTGTATGGATATTTATTAGAAATTAAACTAGAAGAAGAACAAGTTAAAGAAGCTATGATTGCTTGGGGGAAGAACTTTGGATATGGAATCGATTTAGAGAAATGGCAAAAATTGTGATTTCAAAATTATAAAATGACAATGTCAATCGCTTATAAAGAAAATTTGTATAAGATGTTTTACAGGTGGCATTTTCCCCGACAAGAATAGCAAGAATAAATCTGAAAAATGTTGGAAATGTCATCAGACACCCAGCTCATATTACTATATTTGGTGGACTTGTGCGGATGCTAAAAAATACTGGACTAAAATCCACCTGTGTTTGGAAAAAATGACAAAAAAACATAGATTTGAAACCAGAGATATTTTTATTGGGAATTTTACCTGAAACATATAGCAAAGATTTGAAATACCTGATTGTAAATGTATCAACAGTGGCAAGAATTGTATTTGCTAAAAACTGGAAAAATGAGATATTACCATCGCAGGAGGAAATCATTAAGAAAATATTGGAATGTGCGGAAACAAGTGGATTGACATGTGAAATTAGAGAACAAGAGGACAAACAATTTCATAAAATTTGGGGCTTTTTTATCAATGGTCCGTCCGTCCATGTGTCTATCTGTCCGTCTATCCAGCCGTCTGTCCGTCCATCCGTTTGTCTGTCTGTCTGTCTCTCCATCCACCCATCCACCTGTCCATCCGTCCGTCTGTTTGTCTGTCCATCTGTCCGTCCCTCTGTCCATCTGTCTGTCTGTCCATACATCCAATTGTCCGTCCATCTGTCTGACTGTCCGTCTGTCAGTCTTTCCGACCATCTGTCTGTTCATGTGTCCGTCCGTCTGTCCATCTGGCTGTTGGCAGATGGACAGATGGACAGATGGACAGATAGACAGATGGACGGAAAGATGTACAGACAGACGGGGAAATGGTCAGAAAAACGGACAGACAGACGGACAGATGGACAGAGGACAGACAAACGGACGGACAGGCAGACGGATGGACGGATGGACAGACAGATGGAGAGACAGATGGATAGACAGACAAATGTATGGAGAGATGGACAGACAGACAGAAAAATGAACGGATGGACAGACGGACAGAGGACAGACAAATGGACAGACAGATGGACAGATGGACAGACAGACAGACAGACAGACAGACAGATGGAAAGACGGACAGAGGACAGAAAAATGGACAGACAGACGGATGGACAAACGGACAGATGGATGGACAGACGGATGGACGGACGGACGGACAGACGGAATGACAGACGGACAGACGGACACACAGACAGGCAGACAGGCAGACAGAAGGACAGATGGATGGATCGCAGATGGACAGACAGAAGACACACGGACAGACAGACAGATGGACAGACATACGGACATACGGATGGACAGACAAACAGACAGACAGACGGACGGATGGACAGACAAATGGACAGACTGACAGATGGATGAACAGATGGGCAGACAAACAGACAGATGGACGGACAGATGGACAAACAGACGGACGGACGGACAGACAGACAGTCAGACAAACAGAAAGACGGACGGATGGACAGACGGACACACAGACAGACAGATGGATGGAGAGACAGATGGATGGGCAGATGGACAGACAAACAGACGGACAGATGGACAGACAAACGGACAGACAGACAGATGGATAGATGGACAGACAAATGGACGGACAGGCAGGCAGGCAGACAGACAGATGGACGGACAGACAGATGGTCCGACAAACGGACGGACAGACAGACAGACAGATGGACAGATAGACAGACAGACGGAAAGGCAGGCAGACGGATGGAGAGACGGACGAATGGACAGATGGACAGAAGGACCGACAGATGGTCAGTCAGACAGACAGATGGACGGACGGACAGACGGACAGACAAACAGATGGATGGACAGACAATATGGGAGTCCTTGTGGTTAAATTGGGAGAAAATTAAAAGTCAATGCTATTTGTTTGTTTTTTGTTTGTTTTTAGAAACCAATAAAATTTACAAAAAAGAAAATAGAAAGTTTTGACTTGATTTCTATCTGTTTTAGCTATCCTCATCTATGATCCAGTTAGAGGCTGGATGGGCAGGAAAATCAAGAATGTGTCAAAAACCACAAGCAAAGCATTCATCTGTATTTGTATGTCATGCTAAATTACAGTTGGAATTGGTAGGGCACTACAAGATTCCAAATTATGGCTTATTGACAGATCTTCTCAGTGGAAACTAAAGATGTCTCTGTTCTCCAATCCAAACTTTCTATCATCAAAACTGGAGGCAGATCATTCTAAATTAAGAAGAGCAATTCATGCATAGCAGTGGAAGCATGCTGGCAAGACTACGATTATGTCTTGGGCTGTCTTTTGGGAAAAATGAATAGATTGAGTGGAAATCCTGATCCACCAACAGTTGAACTCTATCCAGAAGACAGGGAAAGGAGGCTCATGTCAATGAGCCTCATGTCTTGTTTTGTACACATTGCTGAATTTGATAGAACTGGGTGGCTAGCATCAGTGGTGGGATTCAAAAAATTTAACAACCAGTTCACCCAGGGTCAGGTTGGCTGTTGTGGGAGGTGTGGTCCATCCCCGTCCTCCAGCTCTGTCACACATGTGGAACAAGCTTCCCACAATGGCCAACATGACCGTGGGCAAACCAGGTGTTAAATTACCCCTTCCATCTAAGTGGATCCTGGGTGCTGCCCTGTGTTGCAATGAAGAAATGGGCAATGGATCGACCAGCATGAGGTAAGGAGGAAGGAAACCGGCCTTTTCCTTCATTCATGCTGGCTGCTCCATTGCCTGATTCTCTGTTGCAGCGCAGCGCCCAGGATCCACTTTGATAGTGGCAAGGGGGTAATTTAACAACCGGCTCACTTGAACCGGTGCAAACCGGCTGAATCCCACCACTGAGTAGCATGTAGTGCCATAACCACATGAAGAGCCTATATCCTTTTTGTGGCTCTCCTCTCTCCGTTATTGTTGTATACTGGCAGCGCAGTTGTTTCCCGTCTTGAAACAGATTAAGACATTAAGACTGAAATATACTTATTTACACATATTGCTTGCCAAGCACCACAGTATAAAACATTCCCACCTTGTCAAAGAGTTATTACATGTATATGTGCATACTAATAAGTTCACAAATACATTTCTGAGTGTAGTCAAAGAGAAATGGCACATGCCTAAGCCAGTACAAAATTTGTGTTGAAGAAACAAACAGATCTTGTTCCAGGACGCTCTATTCCAAAATAAATGTACGATTGGGCTATATTAAACACATTTAGAGTGGATTTCCTTCAAATCTGTCAGCACTCCTCAAATGCCAATAATGCCCAACAAAAGAGAATCACCCATCTTAGACCTTCAAGCATACTTTATTTGTCCCATCAATAGCTAATACTAATATGTAACTAATACTTTCCAGACTCCAACCAAGAATATGCTACCAACTAGTGCAAAGGTTTCTCTTGGAGTATGAATACAAAGTTTGGATTTCACCAGCAGCCAAGTTCAATTTATGCAAAAGCAATGAATCACAGGGAAGGGGGCAACTTATCCATGCCCAGCTAAGCCTTGATCTGGAATTCACCTTGACTAGCTGTGGTGGCACAATGGTTAGAATGCAGTACTGCAGGTTAATTCTGCTAACAGCCGACTGCTGGCAGTTCGGCAGTTTGAATCTCACCAGGCTCAAGGTTTGGCTCAGCTTTCCATCCTTCCGAGGTGAATAAAATCCAGATTGTTGGAAGCAATAGGCTGACTCTGTAAACCGACTAGAGAGGGCTGTAAAGCAATATATGAGTCCAAGTGCTATTGCTACCTGTGCTCTAGGATGCAAAGCTTACATCCCTTTCATAGATAACCCTTTGCTCTTTCTGCACCGTGGTTTAATGTCCTATTTTTCTCAGTCATGGCTGGTTGGAACAGCAAGTTAGACATTTATTCTCCATTGATGAGTGTTGCAGAAATTGAATAGATTCTGAAACAATTTACAGAATTAGCTACAATAATCTGCATGGCTTTCAGATTTCCATCTTTTTCAATTCCTAAACTATGAACACTGCAGAGAGTCTTTCTTTCTTGCCAGAGCTGAACACATTAAACAAGGGAGCCCTCTAGCTTCCTTCTCTGTGTAGTTCAATCTTCTCTTCTTGCCAATCTGGAAAGGCAATAAAATTTACTTTAAAATACTTACCAAACTCATATATATAAGCATATAAGCAAATTCCTGATATCTTCAGAGGTACAATGTGCAGAGGTCTTTAGATAAAGAGAGAGAGCTTGTGTCTATTGGGATTTGAAACACAGCTCCCAGCATCATCATTGATGCTACAGGCAAATATTGCTAGATGTTTAGCAACATCTGTGGGGCCACAGGTTCCTCATCCCTATGTAACCATCCCTGGTTATGCTGCTTGCGTAGTATAAGCCGAAGAAGAAATCCCAAGCAGTACTTTCCTCCACCCACTACCTTTGTGCCATTGACTTAGTATGCCCCAAGATGGCGCCACAGTCGTCATCGTTGGTGGTGGTGGCCAAAATGCTGGCAGAAGTTGCGGTGCTAGTCCTGAAATAGCAGAGAGAGGGAATAAGGTGGTGGGCGGACAGAGGTGATATTCAGATGGTTTGGACCGGTTCTGGCATACCAGTAGCGAATGTTTTGACTGGTTCAGAGAACCAGCCAATACTATCTTTGGCTGGCCCTTCCCACCTGCTCCTGATCTTACCTCTCACCTCTCCTATATTCTGTTGTTTATTAGCTCAGATGATTTGCATGGCAGAGCAGATTGCCGTGCCTCAGCTGAGCTAAGAAACTGAGCAAAGCACGCATGCATAGAACCAGTAGGAAAAAATTTGGAAACCCACCACTGCCCTACCCGCAATCCCCTTATATGTTGTCACATACTATTCCTCTGCAGGTATGAAAACATCAGCTAAAGCAGTATTTTGTTTGAGAAACGCTGAACTGTTTATTTTTATTTGATTTATTTGATTTGTCAATCACTTACAAGATGATAGGTGTAAGTATAAACATGAGTAAATAGGTAAACAGGAAATAGGTACGAATAAATGGGGACAATAGGACAGGGACGGTAGGCACGATGGTGCACTTATGCACGCCCCTTACAGAACTCTTAGGAATGGGGTGAGGCCAATAGTTTAAAGTTAAAGGAGTGGGAGCTTGAGGATGTAACAACAGAGTCAGATAGTGCATTCCAGGCATTGACCACTCTGTTGCTGAAGTTGTACTTTCTGCAATCAAGTTTGGAGCAGTTTATATTGAGTTTGTATCTGTTGTGTGCTCTTGTATCATTGCAGTTGAAGCTGAAGTAGTCATTGACTGGTAGGACATTGTAGCAGATAATTTTGTGTACTACGTTTAAGTCCAACTGTAGGTGGCATAGTTCAAGGTTCTCCAAGCCCAAAATTTCAAACAAGGTATTCTGTTGCGAGCAGAGGAGTGTGGTACTCTTCTCGTGAAATACTTCTGGACTCAATTGTATTAATGTCCGATATACAGTGCAGATTCCACACAGGTGAGCTGTATTGGTCCAGCAGATTTTGTATGCCCTAGTTAGCAATTCTGTATTTCCAGAGGAAAAGCTTCATAAGATTAGATTTACAACTCTTAATGCCTTTTTTTGCAATCCTGTTACATCTTTTTCTCAAAGGTTAACCAACTAACCTTTTTCTGAAAATGTTTTTAAAACATTTCTCCTACTAGCAACCATAACTTCCCTCAACTTCTGTTGGTATTTCATTGATGTCTAGACTACTTACAAACATCTGGGAGATGTTTGGCCCATGAGCTCAATTGTACAATAACAGTAAGAACAAAAGCAACAACCCCCCCAAAAACCAATAAAATTGACAAAACAGCAATATCAAAAATGCAAGAATTAATCAAGAAGGGCCTTCTCCATGGTCCTCCCTCTCTCTGGCACATCATTCCCCCAGAGATTAGAACTCTAACACTCTTCCAGATGGCACTGAAGACCTGGTTCTGCCAGCGGGCCTGAGGAACCCAGAGCAGGTTGGAGCCCATTAAATGGGTTGTGGGATGTGTTGTAGCCAGGGTGGTGGGTTATTTTATTATATTTTTTATTAATTTATTATATGATTCTCTATTTTATTACTTTTATTGTTTGTTATATTGTTTATATTCTTCTAAGCCGTCTTGATTCACCATGAGTGAATAGGCGGCAATATAAATTTCATAATAAATAAATAAATAAAGGTAAAGGTAAAATTTCTCCTCGCACATCCAGCTCTAGGGGGCAGTGCTCACTTCAGTTTCAAAGCCAAAGAACCAGTGCTGCCTGAAGACATTCCCGTGGTCATGTGGCTGGCATGACTAAACGCCAAAGGTACACAGAACGCTGTTACCTTCCCACCAAAGAGGTCCCTATTTTTCTACTTGCATTTTTACATGCTTTCAAACAGCTAGGTTGGCAGAAGCTGGGACAAATAATGGGAGCCTGCTCCATTACACAGTGCTAGGGATTCGAACTGCCAAAACTGCCGACCTTTTTGATCGATCGACAAGCTCAGCATCTTAGCCACTGAGCCACCGCATCCCTATAAACAAACAAACAAGCATCCCAACTTGAGACTTCTCCTCACTTATGCACAAAAACATGACTTTGACTTAGAAAAAGAATGTTATTATGTCTAACTACATACACACCAAGAAATTCCCCCCTCCCATTTTCCCAGGCTCAAAATGTGGCAATGTGGAAGCATCTGGTCTCAATATGGCTTCCAAAGCTGACAATTGGGTTAGATAGCTCGGAAGTTGATGATGAAAATATGCTGGAGATTTTTCTAATATAAGAGCTGTGTAGTGGAGTGCAGGGGTATCAAACTTCATTTCATTGAGGGCCGCATCAGGGTTGTGTTTGACTTTGGCGGGGGTGGGGGGCATGGCCAGGATGGCCATGGCCAGCTCAGCGTCACTTGTGTCAGAGGCGCCTGTGGTGGCCCAAGAGTTCTGTCAGAAAAAATGGGCTCCTGAGCTCCATTTCAGCTGCAACCGCCTCCTGCAACCCTCTGCCAGTGAAAATGGAACTCAGGAGAGCTTCACACAGCCTTCCCAAGCTCCATTTTCACCTGCAGAGATACCACCTTCACTGTTTCCAGGTCCCATGGGCCAGATCTAAGCACTCTGTGGGTCAGATCTGGCCCCCAGGCCTCTGGATAGTCAGCCCAACCTACCTTACAAGTTTTGTTTTTGTGGGAAAAAACAGGAGGGAGCACCACATATCCCATCTTGAGTTCTTATGGGATACAAATGAAATAAACAAATAGATCTTACTATTTCCTTGACTCAGGAGCTAAAGGGGACCCCCATATTCTAAGTATGGACCATAGTGTGTATCTTCCAGACATTTAACTGCAGCTCCT
Source organism: Hydrophis major (assembly GCA_033807585.1). Lineage (NCBI taxonomy): Eukaryota > Metazoa > Chordata > Lepidosauria > Squamata > Elapidae > Hydrophis > Hydrophis major. The sequence goes on from CM066331.1 coordinate 143,297,755, forward strand.
ATCAGTTTGGCTTGCACAGCCCTTGTTGGGGGAATTATTGGAGTTTTATTTTACTTTATGTTGTCATTCACCGGCAGCAGGTGTGGATGGCTGAGGTCTTGGAGAATGAGGACTCAGATGAGGGGCCTGTATGTGATGAAGGGATGGGGTCAGGACCATCAGGGAGTGGAGCGCTGCCTTCGGAGATTGTGGAGGCTGGCAGCAGTGATGAAGAGGCCCCCGAGGAGCCTGTGCCAAGTGCACATGCGTGCAGGGCTGCTCGAAGGAAAGAGCAGCTGCAGCAGCACGGGCAACTTGGGAGGTAATGGCCCCTCCCTTAAGAGATAAAAGCCAGCTGAGAAACCGGAGTTCTTTGCAGGAAGCAAAGACGTTTTTGCACCCAAGCCTTGTGGACGTTCAGACTATCTTAGTTTGTGTTTGGAGACTTTTTATATTTCAAATATTTCTTGGCAACTTTATCTAGTGTTCTTGGCAGCCTTACACAACCTTGGCAAGGCTCATGCTTACCAGAGACAATTAGTTTGAAATAGCCTTTTAACAGTAAAGGAACGGAATTCGTAAAGAATCATTAAAAGATTTTGCTGTTACTTCCATTTGGTTTTTGGTGTTTCATTGGAACAAGGTTTGGGTCAGAACATTTTATTTGTATCCCATAATTTAATATGTTTTACAAATAACTCAAGGCAGCAAATGCATTCATCACACCTTCCTTCTCCTATTTTCCCCACAACAACAACCTGTGAGGTGGATTGGACTAAGGGAGACTGGCTAGCCCAAAGTTATGCACCAGCTGGCTTCCATAGCTAAGGCTGGATTTGAACTCATGGTCTCCTGCTTTCTAGCCTTCCACTACACCAAACTGGCTGTCAGTGACTGACCAATATCATCCAGAGGTGAAATTTCATTTACTCCTTATATCAAGAGAACAATAAATTGCAACCACCATATTACTGATCGTTGGAAGCAAATAGTCAATAGAATGTGTATATCTGAGGTGGTATTCAGCAGGTTCTGACCAGTTCTGGAGAACTGGTAGTGGAAAGTTTGAGTAGTTCGGAGAACTGGCAGTAACCTTCCTCTAGGAATGGAGATTTTACAGTATCCTTCCCCTGCTACACCCACCAAGCCATACTCACAGAACTGGTAGTAAAAAAAAAAACTGAATCCCACCATTGGTGTATATGACTTATCAGATTCATAAATACATCTTGGCCCCTTTCTTTTCTATAGTATAGTTTTACTACCAAATTGCTCAGGTTCTATGAGTAATTAATAATTAAATAATCACATCTAATTTATCAGACTTTCAAGGAATGGATATTCTAAGTGAAGAACAAGATATTTTGGCTAACTAACCATTGCAGAAATGTTTAATTTATAATTGCAAGAGAACAGTTGTACCATCAGCTGTCACATTTCAAAAAAGTTTTACTGTCGCCTATCAAGCTTCAGCAATCTAAATCTGCTTATTAAAATTAAAACTCATTGTCTAAACGGGGGAGTTTAAATTTCAGGAAAGAATCCCCTGGCACCAGCCATAATTGTCTATAAAATATAGTTAAATTAAAATGAGCCTATTGGGTTTTTGGAAATAATTTCCCACACTGCTTTAGGAAGCTGTTAGGTGCTTAATCATATCTGAGAAATCTAGATTGCTCGTATTTTTCCCAAAAGTTAGATGTGGCTTAAATTAATAGCTTTAGAATGAGTTGTGACACATTTAATTCTATATTATATATATATATATATAGGCAACGTTTCGATGAAGTCTCATTCATCATCTTCAGGCTTGGTCTTCAGCTCTGTGCTTCTCAGAGTGATGTGAGCTTGCAGCTGCTTCTTCCTTTTAACTGCTAGTGGGTGTGTGACTTGATTGGGTGGGGGCTTGGCTGTGTTCTGATTGGGTGGGGGTGTGTTCTCATTGGTTGGGGGGTTGGCTGTGTTCTGATTGGCTGGAGGCGTGTTCTGTTCAGGATGGTGGATATCTTTCTGTTTGTGCAGAATGCTGTCTTAATGTTGTGTTTTTGGAGGATCTTGCTGATTTTGTCTGTAGTGCCTTTTATATATGGGAGGAGGGCTTTGCCATTCTCTTGTTCTCTGTCTTGGATTTTGGCTGGGGTTTCTTTTTGGATTAGGTGGGTGATCTTCTTTCTCCAAAAACACAACATTAAGACAGCATTCTGCACAAAGAGAAAGATATCCACCATCCTAAGAAACCCTAAGGACAAAATCGAGTTAGAAAATCAAAGAGTATATGAAATCCCTTGCACTGCCTGCCCCACCACATACATTGGACAAACTAACAGAAGAATAAGTGCACACATTGAAGAACATAAGAACTCAATCAAAAAGGAAGAACCGACCTCTTCCCTGGTCCAACACCTCAAAGCCACAAGACATGAGATTGACCTTAAAAATACCAGAACTATCGCCAAAACCGAACACTTCAGCAGCAGAATCATCAGAGAAGCCATAGAGATAGAAAAACGCCCACACAGCATGAATAAACGAGATGATACCTCCCACCTACCAGCCATTTGGAAACCCACCCTCATGAACAGACGAGTACCTAACATGAAGAATGACACCAGACCCACACCCCTGAGAGCCACACAAGATGCCACCACCACACTTCCACGTAGAAAGCAGACTCACACCCACACAGAAGATGAAACACGACCACGGACCAGAAGCCGCACTGCAGCTGCATCACTACCCACTTCAAACCCCTCTGAGCCATACATGAAGTGAACTGACCCCCACCATGAAGATGCAGCACGACCACGAACTCGAAGCCAAACAGCAAGATCACAGCTCACCAGCTCAAATCCCCCAGCAACTAAGACTAACCTGAGCACAATCAAGCCCCCACCTGAACAGAACACGCCTCTAGCCAATCAGAACACAGCCAACCCCCCAACCAATCAGAACACAGCCAAACCCCCAACCAATGAGAACAAACCCCCACCCAATCAGAACACATCCAAGCCCCCACCCAATCAAGTCACACCCCCACTAGCAGTTAAAAGGAAGAAGCAGCTGCAAGCTCACATCACTCTGAGGAGCACAGAGCTGAAGACCAAGCCTAAAGATGATGAATGAGACTTCATCGAAACGTTGCCTAGATACTTCCAATCTTACGCGCGAGAAAACCCGAATAACCAAAGATCCACATACAAATACCCGCGAGAACCTCAGAAAACAAATATATATATATATAAAATTTAATTGGACTTACCGTATATACTCGAGTATAAGTCGAGTTTTTCAGCCCATTTTTTGTGCTGAAAAAACCGCCCTCGACTTATACTCGAGTCAGATTCCCCTCTGAAAAAAAAAATGGTGTGGAGCTCCGAAGCTGGGCAGCCGCTTCCCTGCTTCCGTGTTTCCTTTGCAACTTTTAAGCATGGGAGGGGGAGGCTTTTCTGAGCTTTAGGCTGAAAAAGCAATGCAAGTGGAGGTCGCTCCACTCAGTTTCATTTCCTCAGCTCCAGCTGCTTTCAGTCCACTCGGGAGGAGGGGGAGGAGGGGGGGGAGAGAGAGAGAGAGAGATATCATAAGAACGGCTCTTGGTTTTTTCTTGCAAGGGAGAGAGTGACTCCTGCCTACCACTGTCATCATCATCATCTTTTGTGTTAGTGAATCAATCAAACCTTTCATGATCGTGAGATCATTTCCCAAATTTTCCTTAAATCAGGGAAGAAATCAGAAACAAACCTTTGGGCTGAGAATAAGCTTGTTCCGATGGTGCCATTTTTGTTCACTTCAGTGTGAAAAGTGTGAAAAAACACACTTCTTTTTCTTCATCTTCTTGTTCCCTATTTACTGGTCTCTTTCAAAGAGGAAATTGTGAACATCAAACTTATTCTCAACTGTCCTAGTGAAAGTTTTTATTGGCATCTATTTTTATTTTTGAAATTTACCAGTAGCTGCTGCATTTCCCACCCTCGACTTATACTCGAGTCAATAAGTTTTCCCAGTTTTTTGTGGTAAAATTGGGTGCCTCGACTTATATTCGGGTCGACTTATACTCGAGTATATACGGTACATTCTGGTGAACAAAGATAGACTTGCATCTGTCCAAACATGTTGAGTAATAAAATAGAATTTATGGCTAATCTGGGTAAATGAGTCCCATAACACAACTTTCTACAATCTGGGATTCTTCATATGTACCAACCCTCAAGCTTCCTTGTCTCCATGTCACGTGGCCTGCAGACCCAATGGACTCCCAGCATCTCTGTATGACCTAAATTTTGGGAGGTTTCTCCCTGGCCCATCTTTCTCATTTCCACATTTATCATAAAAAAAAATAAAAGTAATATTTTTATTTTAACAATGTATCTCGTCTTCTGAAATCAGAATATAAGCTAGAATATATAAGGAATTTACTCAGCAATTTTTTCTTACCCAATGTAATAACTGCTGTATGTGCTTTTTAAAATTCTATTTTTGTTGTTTAATTATTTACTAGGTGCAATATTAATACCTTTAATATTGTATACTTGCAACAACATGAGAGCTGTGGACATGGGTTCTGACTGATGACATAGTTTTAATCTACTGGTTATGCTCCATTATAATGAAAGTTTGGCTGTATATGTATCTGAAAGTTACTTCAGTTTTCTAGTATTATGAAAGTACCTATTACATCTCCACAAATTTGCTTAGAATATCAATAATTTAGTGTAGGAGCATTCCACATAACCATAATTCTATCCACCACCACCACCCGGCCCAAAAGCTTTAAAAACAGTTTGTACCGATCTTGAGCATTTTTATTTCTGTCAAACTAGAAACACTGAAAGCAATGCTACAGTGACTGAACTGTTTATGACAGAATGAAGGGACCCAGGAGAAAGGTGAGGTCAGAGTTACCACCAGTGAAAGAACAGGTTATTGACAAGTTGACCAGGGAAAAAGAGCTATTTTGGGAGTGTGCGATGCAGTCCAAATGAACCTGCAGTAAACTGACAAAGTCAATGTCACACAGTTGAATGATCCAGAGCCGATTCAGAGTGATGCACAAACTTTATGTGGAACTCTGTTGTGGCCCAACAGTGGCCAGTGGAACTGGCAGCAGATTTGGACAGTGAGGAGGTTGCGGAGGAGCATAGGCCAGTCCTGGAGCCTGAGGATGAATTCTCTGTGTCGGAGGCAGAGATGGGGCCATGGCCATCTGACAATTATCAGCTGTCGGACCTCAGTTAGTGAGGCAGAAGAACAACTAGAGCCTGTTCCCAGTGTGTGTGTGATGACCCGGGCATGGCACAAAGGCAACATAGTCACATAAGTAAGAAGAGTCCCTTTAATATCTCCAACTTTTCCCCCAATGTCCAGGTTACCTTCAACTGGAGAAAAAATTCTCCCAAGAATAGTCTTTAAGTGGAGGAAATTCAGTCTGAAAACAAAGTACATACAAACTGTAAATAAAAATCCACACAAACCACGCTGCAGAAATTAACTTGACAGGGCAGGATAAGGAATTGCAGACTTGAAAGGCCAACAAAACACACACAGTTGGGAAGATACTAGGAGTCCAAATAAGCCTCGACAATAACAGATAACTCACAATTTGCTTCCAACAAGTTGCTGTGAGTAGCTTTCCTTTTTAACTGTGTTCCCAGCTGCAGCTAATAAAGGAAATCAGGGCCCTTTCCTCCCCCATAAGCCACGCAACTAACGTTGCTCCTTTCTCCGTTCCTCCCTGCATGCCCTAGGATGAAGAGGGGGTGGGCCTGGGTCTTCTTTCAAATTTCCTCTGCCTTGCTCTACCTCTCCCCTGCTCTGCCCAGCCAGACTGTGCTCCTCCCCACTTTCTTCCACAATCAACAGAGCCACATGCCCACTGCTTGTCAGCTGCTCAGCCTTCCCTCTGAATCAGATTCCAACAGGGGCATAACAGTGCACATGTGCAGAGTTGCCAGGCAAAGAGAACAGCTGAGGAACAAGGGCCAACTTGGGAGTAAAGCCACAGGTGGGACAGTGAATGGCCCCTCCCCTAGAGAAAAAAAGAGAAGCTAAAGGGGAGTGAGGCTTTGCAGGAGACAATTAGTTCATTCTGGCATGCTTGCCAAGTATTGTGACATCTGAAAGATATAAGCCTGGCCTCTCTCCAAGCCTGATAAAGGTTTGTAAATGGGAACTATTGTGAAAGACTGTTGGCCAGGACTTTGTTGGAGAGAAAATTCATTGTAAATCAAATAAAAGGGGATTATCAGGACGAGGACTCAGCTTCGTGCTGTTTTGGGAAACGAACTGTTCCTGATATGCAACATATAAGGCCAAGGAGAAAAAGGCTCCTGTGTGTTGAGTGGAGTTGAGAGCTCAGCTTTTGTTAATATCATGAATACAACCATGTTGTTTTCTTGGCAACAATACAGGGATGGTTAGCTATTGTCTTTTTTTTTAGATCTAGAATTTCTTATTGGACTGCCATTCAAGGACTAATTAGGTTCAACACTGTTGAATTTTTAGGGTCTGTTAGATCTTTAGGGTTTTAGGAGCCTACTCAGGAGACAAAAATATAATATACAGTTTTACTAAGTGTTCTTATTCTAAGTTAGCATCTCACAATGCCAAGATCTACAGATCTCTCACATCCTGGACATAATCTGTTTCAACCTCTCCCCTCAGGACGCCGATGTGGAGCATTGCATGCCAAAACAACTGGACACAAAGATGATTTTTCCCCGTGCCATCATTCTGCTGAACACTTAATTCCCACAGTACTGTGTCATTTCTCACATTTTCTCATCTTCATATCTTTCCCATCTTCTCCTATTGGTATATTATGATTTATCAGCTGTTGTTTGTAATTTATGATTAATTATTATAACTATGATTTATGATCTATGACTTACAGCATTACTCAGTGTTTATATATAGTCTGTGAGGTTACGCACCAGAGATAAATTCCTTGTATGTCCAATCACACTTGGCCAATAAAGAATTCTATTCTGTTCTGTTCTGTTCAGCTCGACTCCATTCCATTCCGTTCCATTCTGTGCTGTTCCAGCCCAGGCCAGCCCAGTCCATTCTCTCTTTTTTAAATGTATGTTTTTATTCATAAACATTTTGAAAACAGTGTGCATTGTCAGGGCATATCATTTATGAAAAAGCAAAAGGCAGCTTTTCAGTCCATTCTTCTCTTAAGCAAATTTTAGACTATGAGGGAACAAATAAATGCCAAACTTCTAGATGTGTGATATGATTACCTCCACAGTCATTTCATTGCATGTACAAGTTGAAAGAGATGGTTTTCCATTGCTGCTCAGGAATACCTCATGTATATGCAGCACTCCGGATATGAAATTATGGTTCTTATGGCTCACACCAGTATTCCCCAATCTTAGCAACTTTAACATATGTGGCTTCAATTCCATGCTGTTGAAGTCCATGCTTCTTAAAGTTGCTAAGGTTGAGAAACACTGTCTTGTATACCAGAGTTCCAACTATGTAAAAGCGGATTAATGATTGCTGATTAAAGTCAGCAGTGGGATTCAACCTTTTTAACAACCGGTTCTATGGGCATGGCTAGGTGGGCATGGCCATGTGACTGGGTGGGCGTGGCATCTTCTTTTTTTGGCAACACCCCCCCTTGTTTTGGGCCTACACACACACACACACACACACACACCTTTTTGCCTCAGATTCAGGGAAGCCTCTTGGGTGAAGCAGTAAGACAGTGAGGGGGATCAGCTGAGGGGGATCAGTTTTATTGTAAATATGTAAATCTCACCTTGCATTCTGCAATCAGGATAAGTGTCTCCCAGAATTTTGCAACCTTTCAGCAAAGTGCTTGGTTAATTTAGAATCCATACTTGGAGAACCAAGCCAGTGACTTCATAAATGCCTTGAGATTTCAATCAAGGACTCACAAGAAAAGGACCAGACTCTTGTTTTTAATTATCATGAATTAATTTTATCACTAATTAATTAGGAAAATTTGTCTTTCCCTATAAACTACCTGCTATCAGGAATTACTGATAGTAGAATCTTGCAAAGTGGGACAAGGAATTAAAAAAAAATCAGAAACACTGGCCTGTGGGACTCTAAGAGCCAAGCCAATTCAAGGATTTCCAAACTCAAAACATCTATAAGTAAACCTTGTTTAATGACCACAATGGGGACTGGCAAGTTGGTAGTTAAGCAATCACTAAACAAAACTGTGACTGTACTTATAATTTTACTTGAACTTTGTTTCACAGACCTGTGGAGGTCATAAATGCGAGGATTGCTTGCAAAGTTATTTTTTCATCACCATCATGAATGAATAGTCACTGAACGAGGCAGTTGTTAAATGAGGACTGCCTGTAGTTGCAATGTACTTCACCTTAACATGAGTGTAAGAATTTTTTTCCTGTGGATCATGTGACCATCCCAGAAAAATTGCCTTTCAGAAGATCATGAAAGCTGTCAGAAAAATTAATAATCTCAAAGCAAGTCAGGCAGTTATAAAATGTTTCTAGTTTCCCTGTTCCACTGGAATTATAAATATTTCATTAGAACCAATTCAAACTCACAAAATTACAAAATAGTTAGCAAGCAACAGGCTAAATTCTATATTAAGTAACCAACAGTATGTAAATTTCAGGGGTGGACTAGGGTGCAATTTCAGAAATGTAGAACATGTAATATTTAAATGAAAGAAGGAATTGTTTCATTACTATCATTAGTCATAGGGGCAAGTGGTTTAAATGGCAAGCTCAATTGGGTGCTTCAAAAAATGAAATGGAGGCCATTTGCAAACAGCACGTGTCCTTTCACACAATACCACTGACTATTATCCATGAAACCAATCAACCAGAGGCATTAAAGTAGTATAAGAGAATTATGAATTTTCTTAACCTCCAGCCTTTCACTATCTTTTCTGTTTTTCCAGGAAAAGGGTAAAAAGATGGTCTAGACCAGTGGTCACCAACCAGTGGGCCGGGGATCACTGGTGGTCTGTGAGAAAATTTTGGTGGTCTGCAGAGAAATGTCACCCCCAAAACAACCCCCAAAGCAATTAATCCAGGCTGCGCAGGAACACAAAGCTGCGCTGCCCACATGGCCTGCAGGAGCACAAGGCTTGTGTTGCTTGCATTGCGAACAACATGAAGTAGTGAGGGGAGGGGGGCGAAGGGCGGAAGGAGGGAACTTGCCCCACTTGCACCACGCGCCTGGCCAGGCCACTGGGCTGCTTGTTTCTGCTTCTTTCTTCTTCTGCTTGTGGCTGCACACAAGGAAAGCAGCAAAAGTCTTTCTTTCTCTCCCCCAAACTCCACCAGAAATGAGTCTTTGGGACCCTGCAAGGCATCCTTGCTCCAAGAGGCTGCGCCCGCAAAGACTCATTTCTGGCAGAGTTTGGGTGAGAGAAAGAAAGATTTCTGCTGCTTCTGCTGCTTTCCTTGCATGAAGCCAAAAGTCAGTCTCTCTCCCTCTTCCTCCCTCCTTCTCTCTCTCTCTCTCTCTCTCCCTAATTACAGAGCTGGAGACGGAATTCTAAATAAAGAATGATCAATTGGTAGGAAAATGGAGTGGGAAATTTTCCTGCAGACTTTTTGCGGGATTTTCGCAGGGTCTCTGGTCTGCGGGATTTAAAATTATGAGTTTGGTGGTCCCTGAGGTCCAAAAGGTTGGTGACCCCTGATCTAGACCATCTCTGTGAGAAGAAGAAAACTCTAAGCCAAGGAGAATAGAAGGAACAAAGAAACATGTGCAAATTATTCACAAGTCAATGAACTTATTTCCCTCCAATGATCATGAATAATAGCAATATTGCTCGCACAATTTAATGTGGTGTACCAATTGTATCACTTTCCTGGATCATGAGGCCCTGCGCTGTCACTCACACTTTGTCCGTTCTTACTTGGATTATTGCAACATGCTCTACATGGGACTACCCTTGAAGTGTATTCAGTAGCTACAATTGGTTCAGAATGCAGCAGTGTTGAGAGTTTTGGAGATGCCTAGGTAACTATTACAGGAGCTACACTGGTTGTCAATCTGTTTCCAGGTGCCATTCAAGTGTTAGTTATTGCCTTAAAAGTCATATATATATGGGTCCAGGATATCTATCGTACCATCTGTTATGTACTAAAAATGGACTGCTCGAAATCCCTGCGCCTTGATTGGCTAAGGCGCAGGGATTTCTAATTGGCCAGGCGAGCCGCGCCGATTGGCCCGATTGAAGTCTCCCGCGATTGGCTGAAACCAAGAGCGGGAGACTTGAATCGCTGCCATTGGCCGCGGCCGCCGCGGCAAAAGAGTATAAAAGCCGGAGGCTTTTTCTCTTTTGCCGGTTCGGTTCACGTCTTCAATAAAAGAGCTGTTACTGATAGTCACTGCCTCAGAGCCTTCTTTTCGGACACGACACTGGCGACGAGGGTGGGATCTCGCCCCTGAACCGAACCCCGTGTCCATAGACGAACTTGCGACAACGAAATGGCGAAAATAGCACCGCCCGCCCCCTTCAACCCCGCCGCCGAGGACTGGGAGTCCTACTCAGACAGATTCCGGATGTATTTAGAGTGTGCCGGCATGAAGGACGCCCCGGGCCCGCTAAAACGCGCCGTGTTCCTGACGCATTGTGGACCAGAGGTTTTCCAGATGGCCAAGGCATTGGCCAAACCGGCAGACGCGACTGCCATGGATTGGGACGTCCTCGAACCCATACTAAAGCGCCACTACGCCCCCGAGGTCCCCATCCTAATTCGGCGGAACGAATTTTACCGGAGATGTCAAAGACCGGACGAGAAACTGAGCGACTTCGTCGCTGAATTAAGGCGCCTAGGCGGGCTCTGTGAGTTTGAGGGATTGAACAGTCTCATAAGAGACCGTTTCGTGCTAGGACTTTGGGATCCGACACTCCAGAGCCGACTTATGGCCAAAGGCGACATCAGCCTCGCCGATGCCATCACCGCAGCCGCAGCCGCAGAAGCAACCCGCACGTCAGCAGACACCATGCGGAGAGCCGAGGCAAAAGGCGCGAACAACAACAACCCCGCAAGGTCGGCCGATGCAAGAATCGAAGCGGCCGCACACTACGGCGGTTACCAGTCAGCCTCCAGCATTTCAGACGATGAGGAGGACACACATCGCGTGCAGGCGGGTCGCGGAAACCAGCGAAGCCAAAACAGTCGTAGGTCGAGGACCAACTGCGCAGGGTGCGGCGGCGACCACCCCAGGTCCGAATGCCGTTTCTTTGACGCGGTCTGCAGGCATTGTGACCGAAGGGGCCACATCGCCCGAGTTTGCCGCCAAAAGAAGACCCGCAGCCCGCCAAAATGGGAGCAGCAGGATAGAAGGAGAGAGAGCCCGCCAAGAACCAGAGAGCGCCAGCCAGCAGGCAGATGGGACCAGAAGCAAAGATCCCAGAGAAGCGGCGACGGTCGGCGGAAAGAAGAAACCCACCAGACGGTGACAATCGGCCATGCCATCTCCGACGGCGCCAGAAAGATATACGTTGAAGTCTACATCGAAGGCCGGCCTTGCAAGATGGAAGTGGACTCCGGGTCCTACCTTTCCATGATTGCATGGCGCGAAATAAAAAAACTAGTGCCCACCCTGCAGAAGGAAAATGTACCCGCCCAGAAAATCATCATAAGGGACTATCAGGGTAATCGCGTGCCAGTGGTGGGCACCAAAAACTTTAGCATAACCTACAAAGGCCAAACCGAACAACTTCCACTCACGATAGTCGATCGTGACCGCCCGAGCTTGCTTGGCCTGCAATGGTTCGCCCCACTGAACATCGCATTGACAGGTGTCAACCAAGTCTCCATGGAAGCCTGGGAACAGCGGTTAGTCCAGGAGTTCCAGGAGGTCTTCGATGGAGGATTGGGCAAGTACAAGGGGCCCCCTATTTCCTTTGACTTAGACCCATGGGTTTCCCCCAAGCGACTTAAACCTAGGAGGGTACCCTTTGCGTTAAAACCAAAAATTGACGAACAAATCAACAAACTCGTCAAGCAAGGGGTATTAACACCTATAGATCACGCCAGATGGGAGACCCCTATAGTGACCCCAGTAAAGCCAGACGGGTCCGTGAGGATTTGCGGGGACTATAAGGCCACCCTAAATAGCGCGCTACAGCAAAGCGCCTACCCAGTGCCCATAGTGCAACACTTACTGCACTCATTGGGAGGGGGAAAAATTTTTGCCAAGCTTGACCTCGCCCAGGCATACCAGCAACTGCCTGTGGACGAAGAAACGGCAGAAGCCCAAACAATCGTGACACACCGGGGGGCCTTCAAGTGCAACAGACTCCAATTCGGAGTCAGCGTGGCACCAGGCATTTTTCAAAGTCTAATGGAACGTTTACTACAGGGCATCAAGGGGGTGGTGCCCTATTTCGATGACGTGTTAATCGCGGCGCCAAACGAAGCCGAATTAGAGAACCGTTTAAGACAAGTCTTGACAAAATTTAAAGAGACAGGACTTAAAGTCAAACGCGAAAAATGCCAACTGTGTACGCAGCAAATAGAATTTCTGGGTTACCTCCTAGACAGACAGGGCATCCACCCTACAACTAAAAAGGTTAAAGCCATCAAGGAAGCCCCCACCCCGAGGTCCAAAACAGAACTACAAGCATTCCTAGGTTTACTAAATTTTTATAATGTCTTCCTACCTCAGAAGGCAACGGTGGCGGAGCCTTTGCATAGACTCCTAGACAAGAGGGCAGCATGGACTTGGGGGAAACGAGAACAAGCCGCCTTTCAGAGAACCAAAGACCTCCTCACCTCCGACGCCGTCCTAATACAGTTCAGTGAGACTTTACCCTTAGCTGTCACTTGCGACGCATCGCCCTACGGCGTCGGCGCTGTCCTCAGCCATACCCTCCCAGACCAGAGAGAAGCGCCTATTGCATTTTTTTCCAGAACGCTAACAAAACCAGAACGGAACTATAGCCAGCTGGACAAAGAAGCTTTGGCTATAGTTGCCGCCGTCAAGCGTTTCCATGAGTACCTGTACGGCCGCCCATTCAAGATAGTCACCGACCATAAGCCACTGCTGGGCATCCTCGCCGGGGATCGGGCCACACCAAACATCTTGTCACCACGCATGACTAGGTGGTCTGAATTCCTGGCAGCCTACAACTACGAACTGTTCCACAAGCCAGGAAAGAAAATTTCACACGCGGACGCTTTGAGCCGCTCGCCCTTGCCGGACTCTGAACCTGACCCCGCTCCTACAACTAACACCCTGAGCATAGAAAGCCTGCCCATAACCGCATCCGATATTGCCAGGGAAACCAGTAGGGACAGACAATTGGCGAAAGTCTTGCATTGGTTAGAGAAAGGTTGGCCGGAAAAGGACATTGACGAGACTTTTAAGAAATTCCGGCAGCGCCAGACTGAACTGTCTCTGTTAAGGGGTTGCATCCTGTGGGGAGATCGGGTGGTAATTCCGTGCAAATTACAAAGCAGAGTTCTGGAAATGTTACATGAGGGGCATCCTGGCATCGTCAGGACAAAAGCCCTGGCCAGGAGTTACGCTTGGTGGCCAGGGATGGATAAGCAAATTGAAACATGGGTTGCAAGGTGCCACCGGTGCCAAGAAACCAGATCCAGCCCACCCGCAGCACCCACCCGGGACTGGGAAATACCACGGGGACCCTGGTCCAGAATCCATTTAGATTTTGCTGGCCCCACAAATGGACACACTTTTTTAATCACAGTAGATGCATACTCGAACTGGTTAGAGGTGGCTGACATGAAATCCACCACCACGGAGGCTGTCATTAAAGAACTTTGTAAACTATTCTCGACACATGGCCTCCCAGACGTAGTTGTCTCAGACAACGGGCCCCAATTCACATCAATCGAATTTGAACGCTTCCTGGCTGAGAAAGGTATCCGCCACGCATTGACAGCACCGGCGCATCCGGCGGCGAACGGTAGGGCGGAACGGATGGTCCAATTTACAAAAAAGACCCTCCGGAAAATGGACCACGGGGAGATCAACGAAAAAATTAATAAACTACTTTTCATACAACACATCACACCTAACACCACAACAAACAAAAGCCCTGCAGAGCTCCTGATGGGCAGGAAGCTGCGGTCACCACTCGATCGTCTACACCCCACATATAACCCGGAGCGACCCCCGGACTCAAGCTCCAGGTACCGGACTTTTCAACCGGGCGACTGGGTTTACGCTAAAAATATGACAGGGGAACCCCTATGGATCCCAGCCGTCATAACACAAACCACAGGCCCACGGTCGTACCGGCTCCAAACCGTCGATGGGCGAGCCTGGAAGCGACACATCGACCAACTCCGGTCACGGGCAATAACTAACCTCAACCCCCAAGACACGAACCAAGGGGGGAGGGAAGACCCGACAAAAGAAACGCAGAAAAAAAGTAAAGACTCACCAGATCGCTGCCTCCGCGAATCCCATCCGGAGAGGAGCCGTCCAGCCAACTCTACCGACTCGGAAAAGCCAAGCGGGAGCGGCAAAATCCGTGACTCAACCGACCCGGTAGGCCCAGGCGGGAGCCACGGCGAGAGCACCGGCCCGACCATCCAGCCGGTACCCACAGAGCCAGGAGCAGCCAAAAAGATGACCGCTCCGGCCGAGTTACAGCAGAAGAATGAGCTGCGCAGGTCAACTAGGACCCGACGTAGCCCCGCCTACCTGCGTGATTACACCACGTGAAAGACCCTACCAAGAGGGGAGGGGTGTTATGTACTAAAAATGGACTGCTCGAAATCCCTGCGCCTTGATTGGCTAAGGCGCAGGGATTTCTAATTGGCCAGGCGAGCCGCGCCGATTGGCCCGATTGAAGTCTCCCGCGATTGGCTGAAACCAAGAGCGGGAGACTTGAATCGCTGCCATTGGCCGCGGCCGCCGCGGCAAAAGAGTATAAAAGCCGGAGGCTTTTTCTCTTTTGCCGGTTCGGTTCACGTCTTCAATAAAAGAGCTGTTACTGATAGTCACTGCCTCAGAGCCTTCTTTTCGGACACGACACCATCTCTCCCCAATGGGATTGGCCTACCCTATTTGTGTTGGCAGAAGGGGTCTATTGCAGATCCAATCAGCCAAGGAATTTCAGCTTGTGGGAGATAGGAGACAAGGCATCTTTTTTTCTTTACACTGTTCGTTTGCAGCATTGACACTCGTTTTGTCACAATGCAAATAAAATTAAATACAACACAAAGGACCAATGATATGAGCATTAGAATAAAGAATTGTTGGAATCCATGTTCATGTATTTTATGCATCAACTAGAAACAACAGTAGAGGGCAGTATTTATAAGTTTGCATTTATGGTTTATACTCTGTCTTTTTATTCTGAGTAAAGTTTCCTGTTTCCTGTTGCAGTTAAGCAGCAAAGCACATGATGACAGTGCATTTTGTTTGTTCTGTAAGGCATACCATATAAACAGAATTTCTAACAAGAATGAATATTATACTGAAGTAGTATATAACTTTTAGGATGCAGTGATAAGTCTACATGGGCAAGGCTCAGAATACTTCAGGTAATGGTATTCCTTGTGACATTCTGTGGAAGTACAGAAAAGTTCTGAAAGATAGCTGCTCGATAGCAGCGAGCCTTGCTGGGGTAGAGGAGGACTGGGGCAGACTTGGGAAAGAAAGGAGAAGATGGGAGCTAGCTGGCAGCATGGAAGATCTGAAAGAAGATTCACACTTGGTAAGAGAGAAGTATACTTTTAATTAACTTACTAACCTGACTCAAGTTTAAAATTCCCAATTTTGGCTTTTTTGACACCATTTGTACCCCCTTTTCCAGGTGGTCAAGTGGGGCATCTGATGGCATGACATTTCCCAGGCCCAATGGAGAACCAAGCCATCTGAAAAGAATTAGGAATCTGTCCTTTTTCTGAACATTCTACATGAGCAAAACTTCTGCTCCTAAATATCACCAGTGCTGGTAACATCTCTGCACACCCAAGTGAGACCCCTTCCCTCCACCTTCATAGAATCCCATGTTGCTTCTCCCCAGGTGGGAAAAAAAACAAACCTACTGCACTTTAATTCTAAATGTAAACTAGCTCAAAAATGTTCAGTTTACAAATATTTGTGCTGCCCAGTGATGCAATGTTTAAAAAGCTATTTTATTTGGGGGGGGGAAGGGAATGTACGTATTGCTTTATGTTTTCATGGCTTAACATCTTTACTTTTTATGGTCTATATATAGGATTTCCATGTGGCTGACAAGTACAGATCAGTCCTAGGCCAAAATTTTTGGAGGAAAGCAAGGAAAAGGAATGAAGAGTAAAAGATGCTATACTGCTCGAGACCCTTATTTTAATGCAAAAGAATACCTCTTTTCATAAAAAGAAACATTTCCTTGAAATTTATGCTTTGGAATTTAAGATTGTGAAAGGGAAATATTTCTTCACAAAGTATGTGACCAACTTATGGAATATGTCACATATGTGATTTTAGATGACTTCAAAGGGGACTAGATAAATTCCTAATGGTCAGGTCTATCAGTGGCTATTGACTTTGATCATTGGATGCAGTCTCCAGCCATGGGAGCAGGGCTGCTGGGGGTTCACAGGGGTTCAGGAGAGCCCCTAGCTAAGTTTCTGTGCAGTTCAGAGGACCCCCAAATCCCACTCCTGGCTGGCCCTGCCCACCCCACCTCAGAGTCCCCATGTGGCCCGTTTTGGATGCAGTTAAATGCAGGGCGTGCACGGAAGCTCAGGGGAGGGTGAAAACTGGGCCTCCTGGAAGTTTGGGAAGGCTGGAAATGGGCCCGTTTCTGGCTTCCAGAGAGCCTCTGGAGGCCATTTTCGCCCTCCCAGAGGCTCGAGTAAAGTTTCCAGAGCCTGGGGAGGGCAAAAACACCCTCCAACATGGTGCAAGAGGGTGACTAGGCCACGCCCACCATAGCCACGCCCACCCAGCAACTGGCTGAGAACCCTTGGCTAAAATTTTTGAAGTTCATCTCTACATAATAAGGGGCACAGGTGCAACAAGGGCCACCTTGATCTCTTATTTGTGGACTGAAGGACAGTGTCTAAGGCAGAATACTGGTTAGTGTCGTGTCCGCAAAAGAAGCCAGGAGTCGGTGACTAAGTTTCAAGCTCTTTATTGGATAGTTGTGAACCGAACCGGCGAAAAGGAAAAAGCCCGCGGCTTTTATCCTTTTCGCTGCGGCGGCCGCGGCCAATGGCAGCGATTCAAGTCTCCCGCTCTTGGAGCGAGCCAATCGCGGGAGACCTCAATCGGACCAATAAGCGCGGCTCGCCTGGCCAATCAGAAATCCCCGCGCTTTAGCCAATCAAAGCGCGGGGATTTCAAGTATTCAAATTAAGGACAGAACACCCCTCCCCTCTTGGTATAGTCCATCACGTTGCGTAGTCACGTAGGTAGGCGGGGCTCCGTCTAGTCCTACTTGACCTGCGCAACTCAGTTGCAAGCTGGATTTCGGCCGGAGCGGTCATGTTCTTGGCTGCTCCCTCTTCTGTGCGAACCGGCTGGATGATCGGGCCGGTTCCTTCTCCGTGGCTCCCACCTGGGCCTTCCGGGTTGGTTGAGCCACGGGTTTCGCCGCTCCCGCTTGGCTTCTCCGAGTCGGTAGAGCTGGCTGGTTGGTTCTTCTCCGGTGGGGACTCGCGATGGCTGCGTTCCAGTAAGTACTGCTGGTTTATTTTTTCTTGCGTTTGTTTATTTGGGTATTCCCTCCCCCCTTGGTTTGTGTTTTGGGGGTTGAGGTCTGTTGCAGTTCGTGACCTGAGCTGGTCTATGTGTCGTTTCCAGGCTCGCCCATCGGTGGTTTGGAGCCGATACGACCATGGACCTGTGATTTGAGTGATGACGGCTGGGATCCATAGGGGGTCCCCCGTCAGATTTTTTGCGTACACTAAGTCACCGGGGGCGAAGGTCCGGTATTTTGTACTGGAGTCTGGGGGTCGCTCTGGGTTATATGTTGGGTGTAACCTGTCGAGCGGGGACCTCAGCTTCCTGCCCATTAACAACTCGGCTGGGCTTTTGTTGGTAGTGGTGTTCGGGGTGATGTGTTGTATAAAGAGGAGTTTATTGATTTTGTCGTTGATCTCCCCGTGGTCCATTTTCCGGATGGTTTTTTTGGTAAATTGGACCATCCGTTCCGCCCTTCCATTCGCTGCCGGTGCTGTTAATGCGTGGCGGATGCCCCTCTCCGCCAGGAACCTCTCGAAGTCGAGGGAAGTAAACTGGGGCCCGTTGTCTGAGACAACGATGTCTGGGAGGCCGTGTGTGGAAAAGAGTTTGCAAAGTTCTTTAATAACGGCCTCCGTGGTAGTGGATTTCATGTCGCTTACCTCTAACCAGTTAGAGTAAGCGTCAACTGTGATCAGAAAGGTATGTCCATTCGTGGGACCGGCAAAGTCCAAATGGATTCTGGACCAGGGTCCCCTTGGTGTTTCCCAGTCCAGGATGGGTGCTGCGGGTGGGCTGGGTCTGGTCTCCTGGCATCGTTGGCATTTGGCTACCCATGCCTCTATCTGTTTGTCCATCCCTGGCCACCAAGCGTAACTCCTGGCCAGGGCTTTAGTTCTGACGATGCCAGGATGCCCTTCGTGCAGCATCTCTAAGACCCTCCCTTGCAATCTGTCCGGGATGACCACCCTGTCACCCCACAAAATACATCCCTTGAGTAGTGAAAGTTCAGTCTGGCGGTTCCTGAATATCTTAACGGATTCGTCACTGTCCTTTTCAGGCCAGCCTTTTTCCACCCAATGTAAAATTCGCGCCAGACGCCTGTCCTTGATAGTTTCCCTGGCAATGTCTGACGCGGTAATGGGTAGGTTGGGCAAGTTTTCGATGCTAAGGGTGTTTGTTGTTGGTGCTGGGTCAGGATCAGAGTCTGGTAAAGGCGAGCGGCTTAAAGCGTCCGCGTGCGAAATTTTCTTACCTGGCTTGTGCAATAGTTCGTAGCTGTAGGCTGCCAGGAACTCGGACCACCTTGTCATCCGGGGTGATAAAATGTTCGGGGTGGCTCGGTTTCCAGCGAGGATGCCCAGCAACGGCTTGTGATCTGTCACAATGGTAAACGGGCGGCCATAAAGGTATTCGTGGAATCGCTTAATGGCGGCAACTATAGCCAAAGCTTCTTTGTCCAGCTGGCTATAGTTCCGCTCCGGTTTAGTTAGAGTCCTGGAAAAGAAAGCGATGGGTGCTTCTCTTTTGTCGGGGAGAGTATGGCTGAGGACAGTGCCGACGCCGAAAGGTGATGCGTCGCAAGTGACAACCAAGGGCAAGGTTTCGCTGAATTGAATCAGGACGGCATCGGAGGTGAGGAGGTCTTTGGTTTTTTGAAAGGCGGCTTGCTCTCGTCTCCCCCAAGTCCAAATCGCCGCCTTATCCAGGAGCCTATGCAGAGGCTCCGCCGCCGTAGCCTTTTGGGGTAGGAAAACATTATAAAAATTCAGCAAGCCTAGGAAAGCCTGTAGTTCCGTTTTAGACTTTGGGGCGGGGGCTTCTTTGATGGCTTTCACTTTTTTAATTGTAGGGTGAATGCCATGCCGGTCTAGAAGGTAGCCCAAGAATTCCACTCGCTCTGTGCATAGTTGGCATTTTTCTCGTTTTACTTTGAGTCCCATTACTTTAAATTTTGTTAAGACCTCCCTGAGTCGGTTTTCTAATTCGGCTTCGTTTGGCGCCGCCACTAATACGTCATCAAAATAGGGCACCACCCCCTTGATGCCCTGTAGTAAACGTTCCATCAGGCTCTGAAAGATGCCTGGTGCCACGCTGACTCCGAACTGGAGCCGGTTACATTTGAATGCCCCCCGATGGGTAACGATGGTCTGGGCTTCCGCTGTTTTTTCGTCGACCGGTAACTGCTGATATGCCTGGGCTAGATCGAGCTTGGCAAAGACCTTGCCCCCTCCCAGTGAGTGCAGTAGGTGTTGCACGATTGGGATGGGGTAGGCGCTTTGTTGCAACGCGCCATTCAGGGTGGCCTTATAGTCCCCACAAATTCTCACGGACCCGTCTGGTTTGACTGGGGTCACTATAGGGGTCTCCCATCGGGCATGGTCTATCGGCTGCAACACCCCCTGTTTGACGAGCTTGTCGAGCTGCTCGTCAATTTTAGGTTTTAGGGCGAATGGTACCCTCCTAGGTTTTAGCCGCTTGGGGGAAACCCTAGGGTCTAGGTCGAATGAGATAAGGGGTCCCTGGTACTTGCCCAGGCTTCCGTCGAAGACCTCCCGGAACTCCTGGGTTAGCCGCTGTTCCCAGCCGTCGTCGACGACGTGGTTGACTCCTGTCAGCGCGATGTCAAGTGGGGCGAACCATTGTAGGCCCAGCAGGCTTGGGCGGTCGCGATCGACGATTGTGAGTGGGAGTTGTTCGGTGCGGCCTTTGTAAGTTACATTAAAGTTCTTGGTGCCCACTACCGGGACGCGGTTTCCCTGGTAGTCTTTTATAATGATTTTTTGGGCATTAATGTTCCTCTTATGGAGGGTGGGCACTAGCCGTTTAATCTCGTGCCATGCAATCATGGAGAGGTAGGACCCGGAGTCCACCTCCATCTTGCATGGTTGGCCTTCTATATGCACTTCTACGTGTACCTTTCTGGCGCCGTTGGAGATGGCGTGGCCAATGGTCACCGTCTGGTGGGTATCTTCCTTTCGCCGACTGTCGCCGCCTCTTGAAGATCGTTGGATTCGGTCCCACCGACCGTCCGATTGGCGATCTCTGGTCCTGGGCGGGGGACTTTCCTTCTTTCGGTCGTGATGTTCCCATCTGGGCGGGCTGCGGGTCTTCTTTTGGCGGCAAACTCGAGCGATGTGTCCCCGTCTGTCACAATGCCTACAGATAGAGTCAAAAAATCGGCATTCTGATCTGGGGTGGTCGCCGCCGCACCTGGCACAGTTGGTCCTCGACCTGCGACTTCTTCGGTTCCGCTGGTCGCCGCGGCCCGTCTGCACGCGATGTATGTCCTCCTCGTCTTCTGACGTGCTGGACGTAGACTGGAATTCTCCGTAGTGTGCGGTTGATTCGTTTTTTGGGTCGGCCGACCTTGCCGGGTTGTTGTTTCCACCCTTCGCGTCTGATTTTCGCATGCTGTCAACGGAAGTGCGGGTTGCTTCTGCTGCTGCGGCTGCGGTGAGGGCGTCTGCTAGGCTGATGTCGCCTTTGGCCATAAGCCGGCTCTGGAGGGTAGAGTCCCATAGGCCGAGTACGAATCGGTCTCTGAGGAGGCTGTTCAGACCTTCAAACTCGCAGAGTCCTCCTAGGCGCCGCAACTCGGCGATGAAATTGCTCAGTTTTTCGCCTGGTTTCTGATCTCGGCGTTAAAACTCGTTGCGCCGGATTAGGATGGGGACCTCGGGGGCGTAATGGCGCCGCAGGATAGGTTCGAGGACGTCCCAGTCCATGGCGGTTGCGTCTGCCGGCTTGGCCAATGCCTTGGCCATCTGGAAGACCTCGGTTCCGCAATGTGTGAGGAAGACGGCGCGTTTTAGCGGGCCCGGGGCGTCCTTCATTCCGGTGCACTCGAGGTACATGCGGAAACGGTCTGAAAACGATTCCCAGTCCTCGGTGGCGGGGTTGAAGGGGGCGGGCGGTGCGATTTTCGCCATCTCCGTGCTGAAACTGGCTCTTGTTGGACACGGGGTTCGGTTCAGGGTCGGAATCCCACCTTCGTCGCCAGTGTCGTGTCCGCAAAAGAAGCCAGGAGTCAGTGACTAAGTTTCAAGCTCTTTATTGGATAGTTGTGAACCGAACCGGCGAAAAGGAAAAAGCCCGCGGCTTTTATTCTTTTCGCTGCGGCGGCCGCGGCCAATGGCAGCGATTCAAGTCTCCCGCTCTTGGAGCGAGCCAATCACGGGAGACCTCAATCGGACCAATAAGCGCGGCTCGCCTGGCCAATCAGAAATCCCCGCGCTTTAGCCAATCAAAGCGCGGGGATTTCAAGTATTCAAATTAAGGACAGAACAGTTAGATAGTCCGAGGCCTAATTCTCATGCTCTCATAAAAGTTTCATGTGAAGATGGGCAAGGCCAAAGACAAACATAATGATAGCCTTCTGCTTTTCCTTTCTCTCATTCCTTTCTTCTATCTCGTGACAAGGTTACATTTAGGTTATGATACAAACCACAGACCGGAAGCCTGATGCTTTTTCTTTGATATTTACACAACTAGGTTTGCTTTGCAAAATACATACTTCTAGTATGTTACACTTAATATAGTATATGCAATTTACCAATTTATGTGTATGATTTGTTCTCAAGGCCACTGAATTCTCAGTCAGAATGGCAAATGAGGTTTACTATTTGCCAAATATCCTCCCTGCAGTCAAGCAGAATCCTGATTTTTGTGCATTATCATAAAGTTAGTGCAAACATACATATGGAATTATGATACCAAGATCTATTTATCTTTCCTTCCTTCCTTCCCTCCCTCCTTCGTTCCTTCCTTCCTCAGATAGCAGACTGAACATTCTTAATTTCTTTGATAAAATTCATTTCACTTTCTTTTAATTTCAGATATTGTGGTTTTCACTGCTTGAGGTCTGCAATTTTGCTGAATTACGTTCTCAGTTCTATGACTCATACCATACTGTAATAACCTGCAAAAAAGCTTTTGCTAATTAGAACTTATTTTTGAACGTCGTTACATTTTTCCAGAAGCATTGCACCAATGATCTGAGTTATGTTCAAATGTTTAGCATCAGTTCCTGTCTTTATATTTGGGTTTTTTTTTATTTTCTATTGTCCAATTTTATGATAATCAGATTCTTCATCTTAATTCACCTCACTAATAATAGTTCAAATCCAGACCAGGATACTTTGCTATCTAAGGTAGAATACAGAATAACAGAGTTGGAGGGGACCTATTGAGGTCTTCTAGTCCAACCCCTGCTCAAGCAGGAGAACCTATATCATCATGGACAAGTGGCTGTCCAATCTTTTCTTAAAAACCTGCAGTGTTGGAGCATCCTCAACTTCTGGATGCAAACCGTTCCACTGATTAATTCTCATTGACATTTTAGACTGTGCAGAGATGGACAGACTAACAATGAAATTAAGAGACAAAGAAAAGTTGACATATTATAATGTCTGGGAATTCCTGGTATGAATAGTTTAAGAATAAAAAGAAATCAAAATGGCAATTAGGTAAAGAATAAGAAACTATGTAAATACTTATATCTATATTCATATCTATCTATATCTATTTATATATGAAGTTGAAATTGTATAATGAAAGAAATGTGTAGATAGAAAGATCAGAAAATGTAAAAGATGTTGATATAATGATGTATGAAGTTTTATTTCATGTTTTTAAATTTTGAAAACTAAATAAAATTTAAATGGGGAAAAATAATTCTCACTGACAGTACATTTCTTAGTTCTAGGTTGAGCCTCTCTTTAAAAACTTACATCTTTTACTGCCTCATCTGCCCTTATTCTCTGTGACACTCTTCAAATATTGGAAGATTGCCATTGTGTCACTATTACTCCTTCTCTTCATTAGACTAGACCTATATAGCTCTTCTAACCATTCATCACGCTTCACCTTCCAGTCCCCTAATCATCTTTATTGCTCTCCTCTGCACTTTCTAGAGTTTCAACACCTTTTTTATATCATGGTGACCAAAACTGGACACAGTATTCCGAATGTGGTCTTAACCAATAAGGCTGGCTCATTCTTAAGTGGTTGAATGAATGGCAGGCTCATATTCAAGCAGACTCCAATATCTCTTAGTTACTGATGTTAAGCTAGGTAACACCTATTTTATATCTGTGCTTTTTTTTTTGCTTGCTGAAATGTAAAACGTTACTTTTCTCACTACTGAATTGCATTTTTGCTGGATAGGGCCCAGTGTTCAGATCTCTCAAGGACCTTCTGGATCTTGAGCTTACTGATTTTCAAGTGTTGGCTATTCCCCCCAGTTTAGAGTCATCTGCAAATTTGATGAATTCCCCCTTCTATTCCCTCATCTAAATCATCTATGAAGGTGTTAAAAAGTACTAGGCCCAAGACAGAACCTTGAGGTACCCAACTGCATGCTTCCTTCCATGTAGATGTAGTTCCACTGAGGATGAAACATTGAATATGATTGGTCAGCCAGTTATAAATCCATCTGATGGTGATGCTGTCTATCCTGCAAGAAGTAGCTCTGATTTACTTTGTCAAATGCCTTACCGAAATCTAAGTAGTTTATTTCCACTGTATTTTCCTGATCCACTAATTTAGTCACTTGGTCAAAGAATGCCTTAAGGTTTGCCCGGCAGGATCTGTTTTTGACACATCCTTGTTGGCTTCTAATATTAGCTTTGCTTGTTTCTAGATGTTCGCAGATCCATTGCTTCATTATCTTTTCCAGGAACTTCCTAGGCATTGAAATGAAACTGATCGGTCTGTGGTTTCCAGGATTCATTCCACCCCACTTTTGAAGATTGGAATCACATTAGCTCTTTTCCAGCCCACTGGGAGTCAATAAGCTGTATTGGTTTGTTTTTTTTCTTTTTGAAATTGAGCCAAAATTTTATGACCTTGCCCCATTTGTTAAGTGAATCACTGCAGCTGATAAGTTAGTAACCTGGTTGTTAAGTGAATCTGACCTCCTGATTGTCTTGGCTTGTCAGAAGGCTGCAAAAGGGGATAACATGAGACTGAGACACAATTAAGGTCATAAATATGAACCAGTTGCCAGCAATCTGAATTTTGATCAAATTATCATGGGGATGCTTGACAGTTGTAAGTGTGAAAAACGGTCATAAGTCACATTTCTTTTAATGCCATTGTAACTTTGAATGGTGACTAAACAAACGGTTTTAAGTTGACCACCACTTGTATATAAAATATCTCTTTGGGAGGGGGAGGAAGAGAATAGAATAAACAAAAACCAATGACAAATAGTGTGCATTCAGTTATATACTGTTTTTTTTTTAATTTAAGCAATGGACTACCTCAAGCTATACATTTATAAGCTCATCTTCTCCATCATTATACCCAATAAAACAGTAAAACGTTTTTCTTGAAAATTATTCTAAACTTTTAAAAATAGCTGAATTTATAAATTAAATCCTGAACATTTGGATAAATTATACATATCTTCCAACCTGCATGCAACTGCAGCATTTTTAAAATTCACTCAAGAACCCAGTCTCTCTCTTTTAACTCACATATTTACAGTCTTTCTTGAAACCGTTATTGCAATTCTTCTAAGTATGTTTTTCAAGGTTCACAGACATATTTAAAATGTATTTAGCAGCATATCAAATTAGATTAAAAGAAAGGAAACCTTTAAGAACATGAGATTAAAATCACTCCATATGGGAAAACAAAACAAGGTCTTTCTCTATGAATACTGTGGTAGGCCAAAGCCCTAACAAAATGTTAATTCGACAGCATTTTAGTTTTTAAACCTGAGCAAGGAGTAGACATAAGCTGTGCTACTTTGGTCAATAAAAGTATAGGGTTATGTAACATTCATTATTAGCAGATTATAGGATGCTTCCAGGGTTTTAATGTGCAACTCTCCTGCCTCAATAATTTGCCCAGATGAAATTGAGATATTTGGATTCCTAGGTTTTCTCTTTCCAGTCATCCCACATTTCCCCATGATGACTGCCATTTTTTTTCTTTTAACGGAAAATGAAGTTAAGAAAGATTTATTAGTTGCCCGATTTCTTTTTATTTATAATGTCAGGAGCCTTCCGATTGGAAACAGTAACTGTGTCAGAAGCAGTAATCTCTTCCAGTTTATTGACACTCCAGTCTTAATATTTCATACAGCAGCAAAATTCAAGTAAATGTATTAGGACCCCTCTATTCTCTTCTGTTAAAGGCTTTGGAAAATGAGATAAAATACACCAGCATATTTTGGATAACTGTGAAGTTTCATTCCACAGAAGGGTCAATGTGAGGTACGTAGGGCAACTTCACATTCTAGATTACAGTTTTCAGACCACCATTCAAGATCACAGATATCCAGTTTGATTTCGCTAAATCTTATTTATACACACACAAATTAAGCTATGATAGGTTAGAACAAGCAGTCACACAAACCCAGACAAAGATATATAAAACCAACAGCTTGAACGCGGTATACATAAGGCAGCTCTTAAGGGCAGCGGTATTTAGCAGAATACAAATGCCTAACAGTAGAACAATTAACAATCCTTTCAGGTATTACCATTTGCCTATAAACGCAGAGCAACTTCAGTGAGAGCAAAGCTTATCATCAGAGCTTGAGATGTTTAATAGTGCAACTCTTGTTCAGTTACTGACAATATCTTCAGTTGTATCACCTGGATCAGAGACCTGTCCATCCAGACTGCTGGGAACTTTCCAGATTTTCACAGTTCGATCACTGTAAAACATTATTAACATTTAAAGGGAATGAAAAAGAAACATTAATTAAATGCTCAATTAAATTAAGTTGACCTCTTATTGAAAGACATTACTGTTCTTTATAAAATAAATACTCATACAGTATAGCATTAAGTCTTCTCCACTGGAATAACTTTCCTTCAGGAGATGGTTTTTAAAACAGAAGGAACCATCTCGGCAAGTGTCAACTTATAAATGGGCACAAATGGGAGTTAATACTGTTTTGGCCTCCATGGTTTGTTTTCCAAAAGTGTGGGACTATTAAACCCATATTAGAGGGACATCAAATACGCAGACAAATAACATTCTAAATTTTGGATTTATTCAAAAGCTGTAAGACCCATACTGAGTAAGTATGTTTATATTGTGTACAATTATCTGTATCGTCATTTCATAGAGAAGTGTAAGAGGGCTGTAAAAATATTTACAGATCCCTCACATCCTGGACATAAACTATTTCAACTCCTACCTTCAAAACAATGCTGTAGAGCACTGCACACCAGAACAACTAGGAGCAAGAACAGTTTTTTCCCAAAAGCCATCACTCTGCTAAACAAGTAATTCCCTCAACACTGTCCAACTATTTACAAAGTCTGCACTATTATTACTATTAATCTTCTCATCACTCCTTATCACCCATCCCCTCCCACTTGTGAATGTATGACTGTTACTTTGTTGCTTGTATCCTTACGATTTATATTGACTGTTTCCTAGTATGATTTGATCGCTTATTGTACCCTATGACTACCTGATGATTCTTGACTCTTGACGAATGTATCTTTTCTTTTTATGTATACTGAGAGCATTTGCACCAAGACAAATTCCTTGTGTGTCCAATCAAACTTGGCCAATAAAGAATTCTATATAATCAGAATCCTGGGCAATTTATTATGTTTATTATTTTATTTCTTTGTTAAAAATGTATTGTTAAAAAAAAGCCCATGCTTCAACTGAATGATAATGCCCTGAATATATTCCAGAAATAAAGTATAGGCAGTTCTCAACTTACAACTATAATTGGGACTACAATTTCCACTGCTAATTGATGTGATTCTAAAGGCCATTGCCATCCCTTTGATCTGAGTTTCCATCACTGAACCCCATGGTTGCTAGGTGAGGCAATTTCAAGCCAGCTTCCCACAATCTAAGTCAGCTGGTAGGAAGCTGCAGGCCCTAACCAAGTAGGCACGTAAAACATGTAAAAGAGTGAGGAAGGAAGTGAGAGGAACCAGGAGGATGCAGGGAGGTGGAAGGGTGGGTGTATAAAGGTGCATGACAGGCAGGGGTTGGAAATGGTACATAGGTGTGCGCATAACGGCTGGTGCTAATAGTGTAGCTGGGCAGAGTGCACAGATGTGAGAGACTTATCTCAGCCATTTGCAATCTCCCTGGCTGTCTTCCCCACTGACTTTCTGGGGAAGATAAAAGGGAAGGTTGCAAATGGCAATCACGGGTATTTGGGGTGCTTTGCAACCAGTCATTAGGTGCAACTGGGTTGCCAAGCACCCAGATCACAATCCTGTAACTACGAGGATGCTAGAACAAGTCGTAACCACCGTTCATTCAACCCTTTGAACAGTTGCTGAATCATCTTAACGACCCCATAATCCCCTTGCAGGGTAGAGTCTGGGCAACTGAATGGAGCTAGAAGGTTGTTTTAGCGGCCGGATGCCCTTCCTGTTGCCAATGCGGAGTTTTGTTCAGCAGATATATTCTCATTCTTCCCAGAGAGAGAACTATCTGCCTCTACCTAGGATCAAACTCACAGCCTCCTGATTGTGAGGCGAGAGTTTCCCCTCTAGGCCACCACACAACCCATTTGAACAGTTGCTGAATGAATTAACTTAAGTTGAGGTCTATCCGTATAACTACAAAATGTAAAAAATAACTCACTCGGATGCAGTAAAAATGTGTCTGGGATTGGAGCAAATGGCATTAATGGGACTATCATGTCCTTTCAGTTCAGTGATTGGGGCAAATGTGTCTCCGCTCCAGAGCTTCAGAATGCCTCCTCGGCAGCCGCTCAATAGCACAGAGGAATCAGGAACGACACCAAGAGCGCAAACCCAGTCCTTGTGAGCATTAGGAACTTGCTGAGAAGAAAAATCACAAGGCAGAAAAATGGCAGTACCTGTAACTAGTGAAAATATGAACTGGAAGATAATGATGTGCATTCTAGTACATTTAGTCCTCAACGTATGACCATAACTGAGACTAGATCTTCTGTCATCAAACAAGGCAGCTGTTAAGTAAGTTGTGCACAATTTTATGACCCTTTTTGCCATAATTGGCATGAGAATCACCACAGTTAAGTGAATCATGTCATCATTAAGAGAATCTGATTTCTCCATTGACCTTGCTTGTCAGAAGATGACTGGGAAGGTCATCAATGGTGATCAGGCGATGTTTCAACTGTTGCAAACATATGTCGGTTACCATGTGCCCAAATTCTGATCATATGACTAAGGAATGCTACAGCTATTGTAAATGTCAAGGGCCAGTTGCAAGTCACTTTTTTCAGTGCCATTGCAACTTTGAATGATGCAGAATTGCAACTGTGGTCTTACCAGTGCTAACTGGCAGGTGATATTAACACTTTCATGTGACCTTGTTATTATCCTTCTGCTGATTGCATTAGTTTTGGCAACTTCAGCACACTGCTGGCTCATATTGAAGTGGTTGTCCACTAGGGCATCTAAATCCCTCACCCATTACTGCTGTTGAGCCAGATACCACCTTTTCTATACCTTTGGATTTGGTATTTAAGTACAGGACCTAATTTCATCATTTTGTTGGATATATGGCCCAGTGTTCAAGTCTATCAAGATCCTTCTGAATCTTGAGCCTATCTTTTAAACTGTTAGCTATTCCCAAGTTGGTGTTGTCTGCAAATTGGATGAATTTCTCTTCTATCCCCTTATCTAGATCATTTATGAACCTTGGGCTACCCAACTACATGCTTCCTCCATATATGTAGAGGTGGTTCTACTGTGGGCTACATATTGAATGAGATTGGTCAGCCAATAATGGTGTGGTGGATAGTACTGTCTATCCCACACTGTCTATCCCACACTCTTATCAAGAAATAAGTGATCTACTTTGTCAAATGCCTTACTGAAATCTAAGTATAGCCATACCCGAACTACTAATGAGGTTACTGTGTCACAGAATGCAATAAGGTGTGTCCAGCATGATTGGTTTTTGACAAACCCACGTTGGCTTTTAGTTATAATTTTTCTAATAACAATTGTGACAACAGTTCTTATATCTTAATGCCTTTTGTGTTTTAGCATTACCTGAATTAGGTCTTTTTGAGCCAAGTCCCATTTTTTAATTCCATTATCTCTGGATCCACTAAAAAGGTTGTCACCCATAATAGTAAGTGCTTCAATGCCATCATAATGAGGAGGTTCAAAGTTATGTGTAGGGCTTACAGTTCCAAGGGCGCCTTCAGTTATATCGAACATCTGGAATGGAAGAATATAATATATCTTCAGAATTGTTTTGGTTAGCAATTAAGAAAACATGTATGAGGCAATACATCCATTGCTCTTAATGAATGTGCAATAGTCCTCCCAATGGAGGTGCATTTAGAAATTACTAATTGATTTTAAATCTTTGTGATTTTAAATAACATGGGCAGTCAGCAATCACAAATGCCTAATTTATATTATTTACATTCTCTCTGCACCAAAAAACTGAAATTATTTTTCAAAGTCTTATTACAAAATTATTTCACTACCACTGTATCTCAAGGACTTTAAGCATTTCTGATTCTATCAATAATCAAATAAGCAACAGAGTAACAATAATTAATCTACTGAGCAGCAGTATTCTATTCAAAAATTAAAACATGGTTTAACTAGTACTTGCCCACACACTAATTATGGAACATGTCAGTGGTTAACATTTTAAAATATTTCTAAGTAGCAACATTTATTGAGGATCGGGATTGGAATCTTATACATATTTATCCAGACATAAGACTATGAATTTAAGGGTCTTTATATCTGAAAATGTGGACATTAAAGGTCATTTTCATTAAAAACAAATAACGTCAAACTATTTTACTTTCAAACATCCCCCCACCCCAAAAAAAAAACCCATGAAAAGTTGAAGTTTTAGATACCTATCAACCAGGAAATATTCTCTGGAGGCACACCAGGAAGAATATATATCCAAAATGGGTTGTATATAAATTTGAAGAATACCGTATATACTCGAGTATAAGTCGACCCGAATATAAGTCGAGGCACCCAATTTTACCACAAAAAACTGGGAAAACTTATTGACTCGAGTATAAGTCGAGGGTGGGAAATGCAGCAGCTACTGGTAAATTTCAAAAATAAAAATAGATGCCAATAAAAACTTTCACTAGGACAGTTGAGAATAAGTTTGATGTTCACAATTTCCTCTTTGAAAGAGACCAGTAAATAGGGAACAAGAAGATGAAGAAAAAGAAGTGTGTTTTTTCACACTTTTCACACTGAAATGAACAAAAATGGCATCATAGGAACAAGCTTATTCTCAGCCCAAAAGTTTGTTTCTGATTTCTTCCCTGATTTAAGGGAAATTTGGGAAACGATCTCACTATCATGAAAGGTTTGATTGATTCACTAACCCAAAAGATGATGATGATGATGGCAGTGGTAGGCAGGAGTCACTCTCTCCCTTGCAAGAAAAAACCAAGAGCCTTTCTTATGATATCTCTCTCTCTCCCCCCCCTCCTCCCCCTCCTCCCGAGTGGACTGAAAGCAGCTGGAGCTGAGGAAATGAAACTGAGTGGAGCGACCTCCACTTGCATTGCTTTCTCAGCCTAGAGCTCAGAAAAGCCTCTCCCTCCCATGCTTAAAAGTTGCAAAGGAAACACGGAAGCAGGGAAGCGGCTGCCCAGCTTCGGAGCTCCACACCATTTTTTTTTCAGAGGGGAATCTGACTCGAGTATAAGTCGAGGGCGGTTTTTTCAGCACAAAAAATGGGCTGAAAAACTCGACTTATACTCGAGTATATACGGTAAATGAATGAGAGAATCTGTTTGAAGATTTTTCAATTCAAATAGGGAATTCCTACTGTCCATTCATAAATGTGCTCCAAAAATGTCAGCCTGACCAGCCTATCAACTCAGATATAATGCACTCTACTCCACTGAATTCCATAAACCGATGTTTAACTAGTTTCCATACAGGATTGAAGTTCCTCTCCAAATCTTGTAAGGAGAGAAACAAAGGAAGTTCATTCTTGAAGTTTACTTTCATTCGATTATTTTTTAAAAATGCACGAGGGTTTTTTACCTTTATATAATGGTCCTTGGAGCCAGTAATAATGAGATCTTGTCCATTAGAAATACAATCTACTGTGAGACACATAACTGGGCCCAAGTGACCAGTTAGTTTTCCTGTAGACTGAAATCTAGAATAACAGCAAAAGATAAAACTTCAGAGACATAAAATAACTTAATTATTTCAAAAGCAAACCAATCACCTCAACTACTTCCTTTTCAAACTATACTAATATTAGGGCGGTGCAAATCATCAAACAAGTGTAACATCCATCTGGATCTATAGTATTTGTTGAAGATATGAGTCAGCCACAGCTGTACACTTCTCTCTGCCTGCTCTGAGGAGTTCCTGGCCTTCTCCTGGGTCTCTGCAGACACCAAAGATATTTCCACAAAAATAGCTGGTAAATTTAATTTAATATGCTTACTTGGAGGTAAAGGTAGAGCTTGGAGACTCAGCCTGCACCTCAGCAGATACTTTTTGAGTATCACTATGAAGGACTGGTGGTTTTGGGAGGAAAATCAAGCATTCTACTCATATATACAGTGACTACACAAACTTTATTTTAAAGGACTGTACTTTACATCAGAAAGTTAATTGTTCCTTTGATTTATTTTTTTGAAAACTCACTTCTGTCCTTTATTCATGTGAAAAATATGGAAACTGATTTGTCCTTCTAAAACAAATTTAAATATTTTATTTTTTTACATAATTTTATTAGAACATGCATCTTTCTTGGCTTTGAATTTTTCCCTTTGAAAAGCAAAAAGGACAAAGTTTTCCCTTTGTAAAGAAATATAAAGGACAAACATATTCTTACATATAGTAATCGTGCAGACAGTAACTTTTTCAATACTTGTCTTACCAACCGTATGTGTTCTTCCATAGTGTCCGAATATATTAAGATATCAACAAGATAGACTAACACTCCTTGATATAAATGCTTGTGTAGAATTCCGTTTATCAGCTGCATAAAGACAGCTGGAGCCCCAAAGACGTAACATTGAATTGGTAACTCCCGAGTAGGCAGTTAAACGTACTCATACATTGTCAACCATAATCACCAAAGTCATACATTGCAATTCAATGCTTGAACCATGGGAAGAAATGATGATATATCAGCGTATCCCCTACAAATATTTAATGAATCCTGATAGTGACAAGTCCTTGCTAGCTTCCAAACTGAAGAAATCTAATGCAGATTACAACTACCAACTCATTTGGGCACCTAAAATCGCAATGCTCTAGCATGGTTAGTAAATAATTTGGAAATGTTACCTCTTCAGGTCCCACATTCTGACCACGTTTCCTGCAGCTGCATATAGAAAAGTGCCTGTTGGATTTAAGGCAATCTGATTTATCTGGTTCTCACCAGCTGGAATTGTAACTGTTCTATTGGTATTTCCAGAGCAAACATCCCCTGGCATTGCCTGGCCTGAAGATCTTCATTTTGTAAGGGAAAAGAACAAAACAAGACAAGATTGGATTAGATTTTTTTTTTATATGAGTACTAATGTCATCTGTCCATTGCTGAACACAATAAAACAATGGGGTGGTAGACACCATTTTAAATGGAAAGCTTCCAATTTATTTATTTATTTAACATATTTATGTAGCTGCCCATCTCACTAAAAGTGACTCTGGAAAGCATACAAGCAATAATGAAAATAATAATGCAACTAGCCCACAAGATGGTTGTATTTTATGTGAGATTTGGATGCATTCTCTCATGATCTTATTTATATTTTATATTTATTTATATTTATATTTTATATTGTTTTAAAGGTTATTTAAGATTTGTTTTGTTTCTTTTACTGCCTGCCACCTAGTACACCAATGAGAAGGCAGCTATATACATTTGATTAAAAATTCAAAAAATAATGTATATTTATCACACATCTTGTTACATTGAGTGTTCTAATCAGGCAGACATTAAGACCCAATTTAATGTGAATTGATTCTCTCTTCCCTTTGATACATATGTAAAGGTAAAGGATCCCCTCGCACATACATGCTAGTTGTTTTCAGCTTTAGGGGGTGGTGCTTCTCTCCGTTACAAAGCTGAAGAGCCAGCGCTGTCCGAAGACATCTACTTGGTCATGTGACTGGCATGACTAAATGCCGAAGGCGCCCGGAACGCTGTTCCCTTCCCACCAAAGGGGTCCCTATTTTTCTCCTTGCATTTTTACATGCTTTCAAACTGCTAGGTTGGCAGAAGCTGAGACAAGTAACGGGAGCTCACTCCATTACATGACGCTAGGAATTCGAACTGCCGACCTTTCTGATTGACAATCTCAGCGACGTAGCCGCTGAGCCACCGTGTCCCCCTTTGAGATAGAAGAGGTCTAATTTAGTGGTTTCCTCCATGATCTGTGATAACCTGAACTCTTGTTAAAAAGATGAGAAATGCTTCAGGCAGAGTCAAGACCAGCTGCCTTGGCTTTGAGAAGACTTTCAAAATGTACTTGGAAGCAGAGGGTGATGCAGTATAAGGAAAATCAGAAGAGAAATTACATGCTTCTCTTTTTACAACTTAAATTAATGTGTCACCCTTGTTTACAGTGTTTAATTTAGAACTCCTTGCCAGCAAAAGTTTGATTTTGTTTTCTCAGACTGCATCGGGGGCTTTATTTTACCTCAGACTGCATATACCTTGCAAGTAATTTGCCAGCTTAGTGAGATTTACCCAAAAGTTAAAGAAAACAAAACTTTTTTGAGTCTGTGTATTCTGCATAATTATAATTGTCTTGGTATTTACTCCAAAAACTATTAATATTGTAAGATTACATTTTTGTTTTTTAGAATATCAACTTACGTTAGAGTTCGGATACATTTAGCAGAATCGCGGATGTCCCACACCTTAATATAAGATGTTGAGACTGTGAACACCAAACTAGTATAATTACAGTATTTTACAGATACAACATTGTTAGGATGACCACTCAGAGACATGATTTCCTGTCCAGTAACCAAATTCCATACTTTACAGGTGCGATCTAAAGAAGAAAAAAATTACAACAAATAAAACACATTAGGTTATTTTGCACAATACTTTCAGCTTATTTGTTGCTTCATATTTTTAGAAATTATGTAAATATTGGTATAAGATACAAATCAATATTTAACAATTATCTTTAAAAGTTATTCAAAGGGTCAATTAACACTAGCAAAGGAACAAACACAAAAGTGGCAAAAATTTTATGTAAGAAACATTAAAATTGAAATAACATTTTCATTTTAAAAAACGGAAAGTAGGATACTTAAAACAAAAAGTAGGTACTTAAAAAATATTTGGCTAGATGTCAAAAGGATTTTTTAATTGTAACATCCTATAATTATATTTTATAGCAACTGAAGTTTAAATTTATTTCAAAAAGAATTTCATGTGCACCACACTACAATAATTTAACAATAAGTTATAACATATGGAATACAGGCTTGCTTTGTAAGAATCTCGCTACGTGCTAAAAGGAGTGCCCTTACAGAAAAGGATGGTACCAAATAACAAAAATCCACAAATGCTTGTAAACAACTGATAGGGAAAAGCAACATTTCCTAGGCAAAACATCATGTCCTAGGGATCACATCCAAACTATTCTACCAGAAGCAATCATTTATTCTAGTTAGTTTTCCAAGGAGCTCTGAGGTAATTTAGCAGTTGTAATAAAATACAGTCAAATGAAAAGGTCGATTCATTGATTAATTTGTTGACAAAATACTTCTAATATTAATAGAAATAAAAAGAAGTGTGAGTGACTTCTTAAAATTGGCATATTACATCAGCACATAAGAAGCCTGGGGATCTGAAATGCAGGCGATTCTTTTCAAGCTCTCCAGAAAGCATACAGTAACTAGGAAAATACTTGGCTGAATGATGCACCTTTTATCAGAAGTGGGTTTTAGTGGATATAGAAAATCTGTAAAAGGTAAACATTCCCCTCGCACATATGTGCTAGTTGTTTCCGGTTCTAGGGGACGGTGCTTATCTCCGTTACAAAGCCAAAGAGCTAGCACTGTCCGAAGACGTCTCTGTGGTAATGTGGCCGGCATGACTAAAAGCACGGAACGCTATTCCCTTCCCACCAAAGGGGTCGCTATTTTTCTACTTGCATTTTTACATGCTTTCAAACTACTAGGTTAGCAGAAGCTAGGACAAGTAACGGGAGCTCACTCCGTTACACGGCACTAGGGATTTGAACCGCTGAACTGCCAACCTTTCTGATCAACAAGCTCAGTGTCTTAGCCACTGAGCCACCGTGTCCCCCCAGAAAATCTATATACTGTTAAAATGCCAGATTTTTGAGATGTAAAAAAATCAGACCAAGATAATCACTTCAGAATTCAGGTTTCTCCAAGGTTCCTTCCTTGGCCTGGTATAGTGAGCCTTCTCTAAGAATAGCCAGTCTAGTTTGCAAAACAGCTGTACTAACTATAGGTAGTCCTCAACTTACAACTGCAATTGAGCCCAACGTTTATGTGGCCATAAGTCACTTTTTTCAGTGATGTTGTAACTTTGAATGGTCACTAAATGAACTGCTGTAAGCCAAGCATTATCTGTATCTTGACATTCTAAAAAAGCTGATGGTCAGTAGCAGCAAAACCCACCTATCATGGCAAGTTAATGGCCATAATTAAATGTTACACTAGGCCTGGCACTTTAGGAAAATAAATAAATGAAAAACAATTTTTTACACAAGTTTTGGAGGAAAAAAAAATAAATTGAAGTAGGACACTTTTTGAATTAGCCATTTGAAGGAGTCTTTTTGCAAGCAATTCGGAGCTTTCAATGTTGTTAATTACTGCGTGTGCGTGTTGTCAGCTTGCCGCCTGGACAGCTGAGCAGCGCTGCGCGCAGGTGTGCAGCAGATGAAAAAGCACTTTTTTTCCAGCTGTTTCAACCACAGTTGTGCCATGCAAAGCAGCTGAGGTTGAAAAAGCAGGCAATAAAGGTCACGTAAGAGCCCGGGTGGGCAGGTGGGCAAAACAGCAGCAGACATAGAACCGGTTCTATGTCTGCTGCTCTTCAGAGCTACCAGTTCTACAGAGTCGGACAGAACTGGTAGAATCCCACCCCTGGTTAAAACATTATCACTTATTAATAATGTTGCCATTATTGTTGTGAATCTCTTGAAGGTGTACAGTTTATAGATACAGTCCTCTAAAAGTTTAATTATCCCTGCGATTGCTAGTGTTATCTTGTCCTGCCCCCCCCCCAAATATTTTTGATGCTTCCTCATTATGGTATATCCTGCAGCTCTATTTTTTCTCAGTCAAATTTCACATTGCTCCAAATTGAATCCATTTGCTCTTGAATCTTGAATTGCAAACTTGCGCGCCTCTTTTATTTGACTCTCCAATCTTCAATTAAAACGTAATAAACAGATACACACAGGCTTAAAACATAACCTGTTATTCTTAGAACATTTCATGGTCCATTGGTAACCCCATTAATACTGAAAGCAAACTTCAGAAAGCTACATAAACACCACGGAAACCCATCAAACCTTTTGATCCAGTGAAGAGAAGATCATCAGTAGAATCAACACAAAGCACAGCCTTCATATGACCTTCAGCAATATAGATACATTGAACTGGGGAGGGTCGGACATATTTTGGAGAAACTGGGTTGATTATGCCTCTAAATGGGAAAAAGAAGCATATATTAGTCATAGTGTCAGGTCATTTTAATCAGATTTTACTATTCCAGTCACCTAGCCCTGCATTAGTGGAAATCTTTCATGAAGATATAGATTAAGCAGTGGTGGCGCAGTGATTAGAATGCAGTACTGCAGGCTACTTCTGCTGATTGCCGGCTGCCTACAATTTGGCAGTTCAAAATTCACCAGGCTCAGGATTGATTCAGCCTTTTATCCTTCTGAGGTGGGTAAAATGAGGACCCAGATTTTGGGGAGGAATAGGCTGACTCTGCTTAAAGAGGGCTGTAAATCACTGTGAAGCGGTACACAAGTCTAAGTGCTATTGCTATCTATGAATTTATACCTGGTGTGGTTACGTAACAGGCCATACACTTGTTCTTTGATCAAGTGAATTTTTCCCAGACTGTGCTTGTTGATCAAGAGAACAGCAATGGAAAAGATTAGCTTGATCATGGCCAAAGGGTTCTGAGGAACACACATATTTACAGATACTATCTTCCAGCACAATAGGCAGGTCCAATTATTGTCCTTAGTTAATCGCTGTTGCTTCATTAAGAGACAGATTTAAAAAAATATGGCCAAATCAGAGTTTGAATTGTACCGAACAGGGCAGTATGTTTCCTATAACCAGTCTATTTACTTATCCAAATCCATATTCTATGCTAAGGAAAATTAAATTATTCCAAAAAATATTTACTAGCATTTTTGAATTATTAAAAAAATGAAGGGGAGAGGGCAAATTTTCTCATGGTGTCCTTTACCTAATCATAACTTATAGTATGTGTGAGTATGCATATTCTCATACATACAGTTTTATTCATGATTGTACACACATATATTACTATTTGGTAATGATACTAACAAAATAACCTGCAAAGTCCCTGAATGATCCTTGGATGATTTCTGAAACAATTTATGAAAGATTTTAATTTTCTTCATTGAGCCTACAGACAGCAGGTTCTTGGAACAAAGCTCTCTCAACTTCCCACAACCTTACAAACGTCTGATCCAGAAATCCAGAAAACAGCAATGGAAGTACAGCAGGAGAGTTTTGAAGAAAATTATTCTATGAGCTCCTGGATCAAAGAACCTTTTTCAGCAGAGTGACACATCTACACTGGCATGACCTTGTAACAAATTAAGCAGCATTTAGTTTGGTTAGTATTTGGATTAAAGATTTGAAGAAATCCCAGGGCTCTAGTTTAGTGTAGAAAGCTGAAAAAACATTTCAAAAGGCAATGGCAAAGCACTTCTCCACTGAAACTAACAAAATATCACGGACTTCGAAACTTCCAGTTGCAAGGCTTCGGCGGCAGCAGGAATCTGCGACTCTGCGGGTCTCTGCTGCGCTCGCCGCTGAAGAACCCCTGATCCAATCGGATTTGGGGGTTGTCGTTACCCCGGAGAGGTAACGGAAGACAGAGGAAATCCGGGCAGGGGTTTGAGGATATCGCAACCCCTTCCCCCAACCGGTTAGACTCCTTTTTCCTAAGGCGGTGGAGCGGCGGTCAGCAATGGCCACCACAAAGAAATCTTCAACTGGTTAAGACTGTGCAAGAGGAAGAGTTTGAAAGTGAAAGTTTTTTGGCTAAACCGGGACATTAAGATATATCCAAACACCCTGGAAATCTGACTCTTTGAACGATATATTGTTTCCAAAGGAGACTGTCAAAACGGCGAATGAAAGCGCTGAAAGGGAAAGTTCACTCTCCTTCCTTACGGAGATAGCAAACGGACATTGAAAAACCTGCTTTTACATAGAAGGTAAAAATTAAAAGCTCTTTGTTATAAGTGGGAAGGGAGAGGACAAAAAAAAAAATTTATACTAAGACTTTGTTGGAGGAGACGCTTGAAGATTATAAGACCAGAAATTAATTGTAATAAGGCTTTAAAATACATTTTGGGACTTGTAACTGATACTGCCCCAGGAGGAGAAAGTATAAAGGGAAGAAGATGAAACATTTTGTGTCTGTTTGGATTGCTTGATGATTTTGGGACTTTTGGAAACTATTCTAAGATTAAAAACATTTGGGTTGTTTTTTAAAAAAAAGAAGAAGAAGAAGAAAAAGGTTTTACAATGGCATTATCTGTGGATGAATTAAAAATGGAATTTGAAAAATTAAAGGAAGAAGAACAAGAAGGCAAGGTCTCTTTGGGAGCTGTTTTCCATTTTTTAGAAATGGCGATTTCTACCTACCAGCAAATAAAACAACGAGGATTGGGAGGAAGAAGAAGAAGAGGAAGAAGCCATCTTTATGGACAAAAAATCTTAATTAAGAAAGGAAAGAGAAAGAGGGGAAGGAAAAAGGACTTAAGACTTAAAAAAACAACCAAGAAAGAGAAAAATAAGGTGAAAAATCGATATAATGTCAGAAAGCAACAGAAAAGAGGAATACAACAGAGAGGGGAAGCTAAAAAGGTGGAGGTTAGGAGATGGGGGGCGGGGGGGGGTAAAAAGGCCAAATTGGATAAGAAAGGAAGGGGAAAAGGGGGAAAAAAGCCACAAAGGCTTGAAACAAGATGGAAAAAAGCAGATTTTTTTTAGAGACAAAGGGTAAAGTACAATTTAAAAAAGATTCTGCAAAGTACATAAGATAGTATTGTAGTATTTGTATTTGAAATAGAAAACTGGAATATTATAAGATCAAACAAAATATTAAAATATTAAAATGCTTAATAATGATAGATTTCAATATGTAATAAAATATTAAAGGGAATGTGTAAAAAGGTTTAACTATCTGCTATTGTATAATTACAATACAATACAATTATTATAAAATTTATCACTTCATTTTTTTTAAAAAAATAATGTATTAAGCAGAATTAGAATGGAAATTATATATTTAACTATATTACAAATTTATCATTTTCCTATTTTAAAATGTAACATGTAGAATGTACTAAGCAGAATCAGAATGGAAATTATGCATTATTTCAAGTATTAAATTAAGGGGAAAGATAGAAGGCGTCATACTTCAACCAGTGATTACAGGGGAAATTTTCTGTTAAAGAGAAGAGATAAATAGATAATTGGAAAAGAACGGACAAAAGATACAAGTATAATGATTTAAATTAAGATGAAATAAACAAAATATAATTAAGAGAATGAAAAGAGGGGAGAAGTTATATAGAAAATATAGAATGGTAAATAAGATAAGTAATGGTATATAAGGTGAGCATGAATTTGATTTAGGTCTGTAAAAAAGATGTAACCCAGGGCTAAGCCACTTTCCAAAAAGAAGTTTTATGTTTTATGTTTTGTATTTTGTGTGTTTTGTTTGATTGAGAATTAAGAAAACCTTGAAAGAAAGAAATATAATTGAATAAAAGTAAAGGGAGAAATAACAAGAAATTTGGAAAAGATATATATGTGCTTAAATGGAAATGTGATAATTTGGAAATATGCTGTACAAAATAATGTTTCATTTGCTTTGTTAAAACCTATAAGTAGCTTTTAGAAAGAAGGTTTTATGTTCCTATGTCTTATGTTTTGTTTGTCTTTAAAAAATTAATAAAATTTGTTTATTAAAAAAAAAAAGAAAATATCATGGACTTTTCCAGATAATCAAATTTGGCTCCAGGGGATCAGAAGTTTATAAACCTCTGTAAACAAGGAGACAATATTTAAAATTTGGATGCGGAAAAAATGAGTAAGTTTAATGATTTATCAGATGCATATTTCTATCTCATATCAATCAGCAAATCACTATCCCTGAGATTATATTAAAGCAGGGCCAATTGAATAGTGCATTTTCAAGATGTGAAATCTAAATTATAAAGTGAAGAAGTACAGAAGTCAATATTCTTTTACTCTGCAGAATATATCTATAGCAGACCTGAAAGATCTTATATATTAAGATGGCTAATGTATAATAAGTCATTGATTAGAGGACTGGAATATAATTGAAGCATGTATGGTTTTATATTTGCTTAAGGAATGTAACTAATTGTTGTATCAAGAAAAAGACAATAAATACCATAGAAAAAACTTAAGTGTTAATAAGAGTCTTCTATTTCTAACAAATTTGGATGTTTAAATAGTAAATGGTTCAGACTCTTTGTATCTTTCAAATATATGTGCTTTACGTATAAATAAAAACTTGCAGGCATATCATATATATGTATATTTAAGATAACTAGAAAGTGAAGAGTGAAAACAGGCAATAAAGACAGAATGAAGTCAGTCAGTAAAAGTTGGGTTGCAAGCAAGGAAGATAGAAACTATTTAAGAAAAAAACTTGTACGTTGTACCAGAAATTTCCAATAAAATAAAAACAAGCTAAACTGATAATCATTCCATTCTAAAAAAAGGAATCAAATGTGCCAAGAATTTGTTCAAATTGGCAATAGATATATAGAAATAGAAGTCTATGTGCCAAGAGATAAACACTCTCAGTAACAATGAATGAAGAAGCAATTAGAATCAGTTCTAAGTATTTGACAGTGTTGTTACCTGAAAAATATTACTTGTTACTTCATTCTGTACATATATAATGAAAGCACAATTTAAATACCGGGCAGTTGAAGAAAATTCTTATAAATAATTTCTAATTTGCAATATGTTGATTCAGGAATTCTTCAACTTTTAGTTATATTCTAGTCTCCTGTACTGAGAATTGGTTGCAGGTGTTATTTTTGTCCTAAGCTTATGGTTTAAGACTGACAAATGCTCGTGTGATTATTGATAATTTTTATTTCCTTTACTCTGATGACACAGATTTCTCTTACAGATGAGCTGCTTTTATAGCACTTTTAAGATTCAAGAACTGTTGTGAATGTATGTGAATGTAAAATGAAAACATGTATTTCCTATCAAGTTCATTATAGCCTGTCATTTCAACAAAACAAACTGAGAATGTTTGCCATGAGTGTATTAAAAGATTAGAGAGAGAAAGACATAAGTAAAAACAGGCACACCACTCGGACATGATTTCCAAAGAGAAATTAGTGCACATGCTAGATATATATATATATATTTTAAAAATCAAACAGAATAAGAATGCTTCAGAAAAAATAAATAAAAATGATCCAAGAGACATATGAACGTTTTGAGAAGCATGGGATTTAAAAAAAAAAAAAATCATGCAAAAATGTTTAGTTAGTTAATTCAAGAACTGCAAGTAAAAATGTTAAGCGTAATACGAAGAGTCCAGAAGATGGAAAGAAGGAATACAAAGTACCTGTGTACTTCCGACAGGGAAGAATCACTTTCATCAGACCTACAATAAACAGTAGCAAGATTATGAAGAGAGATTGTAGATATCATCAGAGTAAAGAAAGAAAAGGGGGAGAGGGTAAAAGCAGTATTGTTACGAAAAGGTAGGGGAAAAACAGTGTGTAAACTACACCCAAACAGGCCTAACCAGGTTTGGTAATGATAGGAGAATATGCAAAAAACCCTTTTCACCAGGGAAAAAGGGAGATTCTATCAAACAGACTTTCTACAAGCCATTTCCAGCTTCCTTGATTAACTCTTTTTAAAAGC
Organism: Hydrophis major; assembly: GCA_033807585.1. NCBI lineage: Eukaryota > Metazoa > Chordata > Lepidosauria > Squamata > Elapidae > Hydrophis > Hydrophis major. The sequence goes on from CM066331.1 coordinate 143,340,468, forward strand.
TTCAAGAGAGAACTTTGATAAAATGACTGAATTTAACAGGTAACTTTCTGCCTTTTTGTTCATTTATACATGCATCGGGCGGTGGGGAGAGAGGCAACCGGGATCACTTTTGCAATCGCAGTCAAAAGCATAATTGCTGATAAAAAGATTAACCTTTTGTGTTTTCTTCTTTTGAATCAAAGCAGAGTTATATGCTTTATAAATAGCCCTGTGTCGAAGAATGCATCAGTATACTTTTAACAACTGAAGATACTGCATTCCTCAATACCATCGATCAGTTGAAGTCTGAGTAACAATTATGAAAGCTCAAAACAGATCAATCTTGTATACCCTTTTGTCCAATTTCAATAATTAACACTATGGAGAATTGCTATTTCTTTTTACTACTATAAAATAGTTCCAAGCATAGGCTAAAAGATCTCAGTAGATTATAAGAACTGTTAGAAACATATATAGCAATCGCAGATTTGGGAGGGGGAAGATATTAAAGACAAAGTATAGAAAGGCCAGACAAGGAATAAAGAAAAAAAAAAGGCCCTCATACTACTGCCAAAAACATAAAAGTTAAACACAATATATTAGCTGTGAAAATGCACCACGCTTGCAATAAAGAATCTGGATGAATTCAAAAGGCTACCACTGAAAAAAATAAATACTGCACAAAGCAAGTACTAAAATTTCCCCTAGTCGATATTTCCAGTTCTTCCTTTACCCTCAAAGTGTGGTTTCAGGCAAATGAGAGTGCAGATTGCATTACACAGCAATGCAATAATTATATGAATGCTGGTACTGCATCATTCAACAGCACAGAAACTCACAGGGTATTCCCATGCCTGGAAAAAAAAAACATTTAAATGAAAAACTGGCTATTCGGAGGTCGCAAGAAAAATGATTTTACACAGGCAGAAGTATAAATTTATGTACATTTCAGCAGGAAATGTTTATGTAATTAGGAATGTTGTATTTTAAAGTGTGTGTGGAAGCAACAAATGAACTATTTTTTAGCTCTTAGCATGAGATGGCCATAGCCAAAGCATTCTGAAGCTCTGTTGCAGGCTCACATGCGCTTTGGGTACCATCACTGCTGTGGGGAGTTGGTTCTTTGTGACTTACTTATCCTTCTGAACTGATGGGCTTCCCTGAGAAACAGTGAGACGGTTAAAAACATTCATTTCATTACGGGGCCGGCTTGGTGGGGAAGGAGGAGGTGACAGACTAGCCTCTGAGGTTCCAGAATCTGAGCTACAAGAAAAAAATTAAAACATTAAAAACCAATTGTAAATAAAATAAAAAATAAAAATAATTTAAAAAGCAAATGAAACAAAGAGGTTAAAATTAAGAAAGTATGCTAGGGACTATAGGTCACTTGATGCCTGCTTGCTTAATTGAGTCATGTTTACTGCAAGCTCCTCTGGTAGAATGTAAAGATTATAAAGCATACCACCACAAGAGGGCAGTATAACAACTTAAAACAAAGGCTAAGCAAAGAAAAAAAATGCAAATATGAGAGCCTGACAATGGAAAAGATTGAGAACCCTCAATAATAAGTCATCAACATTAAGGAAGTTTACATACCACTTTTCAGTGTGCCATTAAGTGAGATGCAGAAGTAGAATTACAAAGGCAGTTTCTTCAACAAAGCAAAACCACTCTCCATTTCATACAACACAATGAATAAAATCAACATTTAAAGTAAAGCATCTTACTGTTTTTGTTCTTTTGACTTTGGCTTATCTATGGATTTATCATAGCTTTTTCTCTTTGATACAGGTGATGGTTCTGGTATTTTTTTTTCTGTTGGAGATGATGACTGTTTGGACCTGCCATAACAGAAAAAAGAAAACTTAGGTGAACAATCATAATTCGATGGCTGCGATTATCAGAATTCTGCTGAAGTTAGTTGACAAAGCATCACCAGATTGTTAAAAAATATTTTCAATAATTGCAAGATATGGATTTTTTTCATGTACTACTATAAGACACGCAAAATAGGATAGGCAGCATAACTCAACTGTAAGCAAGTAAGTATAAACAGTTTCCCAAGAGTGAATGTACTTGAAACACATGTTATTCTTAAAGGTATCATGTCAAGGATTTTTGGATCAGGATTTCTAAAATTGTGAAGTGTATTCTTCTTGGAGAGGCGCAGACAGAGCCCAGAAGCAGTATGAAAAACCTTTTAGTTGTACATTGTTATAATAAATCCAACTTTTCCCCAAATTTCATTGTATTGTTTTCATTCATTCAGAGCCACGGTGGCGCAGTGGTTAAAGTGCAGAATTCCAAGTGTGGCCTTACTAAGGCATTATAAAATGGTAGTAACACTTCAGGTGATCTTGATTCACTTTATAGAAGTAGTCCTTGACTTACGATCACAATTGAGCCCAAAATTTATGTTGCTAAGTGAAACATTTGTTAAGTGAGTTTTGCCCCATTTTACGATCTTTTTTGCCACAGTTGCTAAGTGAACCACTGCAGCTGTTAATTTAGTTAACCCGGTTGTTAAGTGAATCTGGTTTCCCCATTGACTTTGCTTGTCAGAAGGTTGCAAAAAGGGATGATATCACCGCCGGGACACTGCAATTGTCATAAATATGAGCCAGCTGCCAAACTTCTGAATTTTGAACATGTGACTAAAGTTCACAATATTGTTAGCGTGAAAAGCTGTCATGTCCCTTTTTTTTCAGCACCGTTCTAACTTTGAATGGTCCCTAAATGAACTGTTGTAAGTCGAGGACTGCCTGTATATCTAAATACGAAAACAGACAGACTTCAGAGGTTAATTAGGACTGCAATAAAAACAATTTTTGCCAACCTGCCTTCAATCAAGGACCTGTATGTATACTGCACGAGTCAAAAAGAGGGGCTATGAAAATATTGACCCCTCACATCCTGGACATAAACTGTTTCAACTCCTACTCTCAAAACGATGCTATAGGGTACTGCGCACCAGAACAGCAAGACATAAGAACAGTTTTTTCCCGAAAGCCATCACTCTGCTAAACAAATAATTCCCTCAGCACTGTCCAACTATTTACAAAGTCTGCACTATTATTACTATTAATCTTCTCATCACTCCTTATTGCCCATCCCCTCCAATTTATGACTTTATGACTGTAACTTTGTCGCTTGCATCCTTATGATATATATTGACTGTTTCCTAGTATGATTTGACTGCTTATTGTACCCTATGACTATTATTAAGTGTGGTACCTTATGATTCTTTAAAAAAAAAAAAAACAAGTTTTATTAATTCTTCAAGACAAACAATACACAAATACACAAGAACACAAAACATAAAAGCATAAAAAATCTCTTTTCTGAAAGTTGCTTATTCCCGGGTTATAACTCTTGGTACAGACACAAATTCAAATTCATATTCCTTTTATATACCATTTCATATCTTATTAACATTTTCAATTTTCTACATGACTTCTCTCTTTTAAATTTTCTCAATTTTATTTTATTTATCTCCTCTCAATTCATATCATAATATTAATTCTTCTTTGTCTGTTCTATTCCAACCATCCATTTATTTTTCTTCTTTAAAAAAGAAGAAAAACTTCTCCTGTACACTATATGGAGTATGATGCCTTTATCTCTTTCCCCTATATTTGTAATACTTAATATAAAACACATAACTTACATTGGGATTCTGTCTGGTACCTTCTAAAATTATACTATGTTGTCAAAAATAATACAAATCTATTCATTAGTATTAATATTCATTTATATCTTAAACGTTTAACACATTACTTTTCAGTTAAATCACATACTTTTATGGGAGCCCTATTTTCCATAATTATTCCCCCCCCCCACATCACATATTATAACTCATTATTTCATTACAGTGTTCCTCCTTCTTCTACGTCAAATCTCTCATTTCGCTAATATACCATAATCTAATCATTAATATTAACAATCATTTATATCTTAAACATTTTATCCATTTCAATTAAATATCATGCCTTTGTAGGAACACTTATGCTTTCCGAAAATTATTATTACCCCCCCACACACATCACAATCTTAAGTCATATTTCATTATAGTACTCCCTTTTTCTTAACAAAAATTTCAATAGTTTATATTAAATATTTTATCACATTTTAAATTACATATTATTTCCAATTTTCTATAGTTATTTCTAAATATAAATATAAAAATGCAGTCTTATGTACCTTTCTAGAATCCCTTTAACAATAAAATTTATCCGTTATCTCTAAAAAACTTTTGCTTCTTAACATCTTGCTCCCCATCATTAAGACTTCTCATCCCTTCCTTTCTCCCCTTGCTTCTCCTTCTCTTTGTCATCTTTAACCCCTGGGACTTCCGGTTGCTAGCTTGCGGCGGCGACAGGGATTCGCGATACCGCGCGATCCCTGCTGCGTTCGCCGCCAAGGTTCCCCCGATCCGTTTGGATCTGGGGGCTGCCCCGTAGAGGCAGCTGAAGATAGGGGGGATCCGGAAAGGGGTTTGGGGGTGTCGCAGACCCCCTCCCCTGCCGGCTAAACCCCCTTTTCCCGAGGCAGAGGAACGGCGGTCAGTAATGGCCGCCACAAAGAAATCTGCAGCCGGACAAGCAGATGCTGGAGGGAGAAAGTTGGAAGAAGTGAAAGTTGCTTGTAACCGGGACAAGACAAGAGAAAGTGACCTGGAACCTTGAAGGCTGCTAAGTATACATTGCTCCTTGTGAGAGTTATAAGCTGCGAATATTCTAAAGGGGAAAGTTTTTTCTTTTCGTTCCACTCTCCTTCTTAAAGTGACAGCAGAGAAAAAAAAATCATTTTGGCTATGAGTGAGAAGGGAGAGGGGAAAAAATTGGAGCAGAATTTGAAAATAAGGAGAAGATTGCCTAGAATTGTAAAGAATTATTAAACATCAAAAAAAAAAAACCTTCCAAAAAATATATTTGAAAGGAAACTTTGTGATTACTTTAACTCCAGAAAGAGAAAGTGAAGAAGAAGAAGGTATTTAAAAGAAACAGCCTGTTTGTATTGTTTGGTGACTTTGGAACCTTTGACAATTATTTCTGATTAAAACATCTGGGTGGTTGTTTGGAAAAACTTTTTCTCTACACAATGGCATCATCTGTGGATGGATTGAAACTTATATATCAAAAATATGAAAAAGAAAAACAAGAAGGGAAAGATGGTCTTGGCACTATTTTTCAATTTTTAGAAATGGCGGTTTATAACTATGTGAAGCAGAATGAACAACAGGACAATGGGGATAAAGAAGAAGCCATCTTTGATGATCAAATGACTCTGGTTGGAGAAGGGAAAAAGAAAGAGAAAAAGGAAAAGAGGACTCTAAGATCTGGAAAAACAATCCAAAAAGAGAAGAATAAGGTGAAAAGTGGACATTATGTTAGGAAACAACAGAAAGGGGGAAAGCAGAATAAAAGGGAGGTGGAGAGACAAGGGGTTAAAGATGATTCTTGACTCTTGGCAAATGTATCTTTTCTTTTATGTATACAGAGAGCATTTGCACCAAGAAAAATTCCTTGTGTGTCCAATCACACTTGGCCAATAAAAGAATTCTATTCTATTCTATTCTATTCTATTCTATTCTATTCTATTCTATTCTATTCTATTCTATTCTATTCAATAAATAAAAACTATTCATTTCTATTCTTGTACAATTTTTAGACTGAGTTTAGGGTTACAATTCAAGAACCTGCTATGCAGAAATATTTAATACTAGAACTCTGTGGTAATTGCACTGGAAACCACTGAAGTTCTTTTGAACAAAAAGTTGCTCTCTGGGTATCCTGAAGACAAATGAAATGTGGCCAAACATGTCTTAAGGAGCCAAGAGGGAATCAATGCACTCCACATATCTTACATGCTGGCAGCCTTAGAAGGCAAGGGGAACTGCAACAGGAGGGCTTCTCTGTCTCTGGCAGAAGGTTCTTTCGTGTCAGAATCCATTCCACTTTCTTGAGCTTCTGCAACCGAAGTCAGAGGACTCGACACAGCTGACTCTACAGCACTGACATCCGATGCTAAATCACCACTATCAGCATAAAGTAGTTCCATCTGGGTTGTTGTCCTACGGCGTGCCTGAAATAGATCGAAAAAGGAAGAACAATACAGTAACACAATCTATTCTTTTTCAGGACTGACAAGAATGGTTTGAAATGAACATACAATGGTATCACTTACTCAATCTTAAAATAAAATTATTCCTAGTTCACTATGATGAAAAAGGCAGCTGCTGCCTGAAGGTAACCAGTTCCATTCATGGTTTGTTGATCGCTAGTAATAAATGGGCTATAAAACTGTGAAGGTTAGTATCAGGATTCTGGCAGTTACCCCATTTAAATCACAGTCTCGAGCCATACTTCCAAAACTTCAAAGGATTTATTGGGAGTTCACATGTCCCGCACTGCCTGGCTATAGCCAACTCTGAGACACATCATTCATTGTCACCCTTGAGCCTGGTTTCCCCCACCTCCAGGGTATATCATAATTCATATTCTCCAATGAGACACATCCATAGCCAAGAGTCATCAATCATGTTCTCTAGTTAGATTTTTGCACAGCAGAAACTTCAGTCACCTAGTTACTATTTCTGAAAAACTATGTATGGAATGCACTTTCGATTTCCAAGCTGCCACACTGCTCTTTCAAACCCCTTTCCCCCCCTCCCTTTCTGTTGGCAACTCTAAAATGACCATAGAAATATTTTATGAGTTGTCAGTAAGGTTACTCTTTACTATTCTTCTGATCCCCTTTGTCAAACATAGACAAAAACACAAAGACAAAAACACCCTGAATGAAAAAACTCTCTTATTTTCTTCCAGCTTTCAGTCAATCAATCAAATCATGAAAAGACTAGAAAAACCTGGAAGAAAACTTGTCAGCAAAGACTACAAAAACTTGGCATCAAAAAGAGATTATCACTCCCCTTCTAGCGTTCTGAATCTGAGCTGGAAATGAGCTGAAGACACCCTGTTTGGACACAACGATGGCACTGCTATCTAAAATTCTGCCATACTATTGACCACAGCAGGTGCCAGGATTCAATTGATCTTGATGGACCTTTTAAAAACCTGAGCAAAGTTGATTCTGGATGTGAGAAGATCAGGAAATCCCTAAGCATAGCCTAGATTGGAAAACATCCCCAAAATATAGTATCATATATTCTTTATTGTTGCCAAAATGCAACAAGTTTTGTCATTGCAAGTTTAATTCAATATGAGCTCTTTACCTTTATCATGCTATTACTCATAGCTTACCTTATTTTTAGGCTTGACTTCACTACAAAGTTTCATAAGATCTGAAGATAAAGAACTGGAAACAAGAATATACATTTAGTGATAAGATCTCATGGAAACAAGGTACCCCTCCCTCCTATTATAAATTTAAAATTTATATGGCCATTCATCTTTTGTGTCATAACTTTGGATGGTCCACAATAATAGTAATAATTCCATAGAAGGAATAAAAAAAATACCATCCAAAAAGCAATTCACATTGCCCTAAAACAAGGGTGTCAAACTCAAGGCGGGCAGGCTGGATACTTAGATCTAGCCTGTGGGGCCACCCTGGAAAGAGCCAAGGACCGGCCCACGGTGCCTCTGCCAGCAAAAACGGAGCTCGGAAAGGGCCACCCACGACCCTCCTGAGCTCCGTTTTTACTGGCAAAGGGTTGCAGGGGGCTGTTGCAGGCAAAAATGGAGCTTGGGAGCCCACTTTCTCTAGCAGAGTGCTCAAGCCACCACAGGCACCCCTGACACGAGTGATGTCGAACTGGCCAGGCCCCCACTGCCGCCCCCCCAAGCTCAAATACAACCCTGATGCAGCCCTCAATAAAATTGAGTTTGACACCCCTGCCCTAAAGCAACACTCTCCAATACATACACAATAATAATCACTGGGCTCCAGCCTCATTCTATCCTTATGCTTTGTGGGAAAGCCCACTTTTAAAATCTTCTGGAAGTCAGATCTGACATATAAGCTCATCCTTTGATTATTATCCCATAAACATGTTCTTACTATAATATAGTTTTATTTCCACCATAACTTGTGTGACAAGATATACAGATATTCAACACGTGAAAGGCTCCCTCAAAGTAATGACTGAATAGTGCTATGATTCAAGATGTTGCATTTATCTACATTTTTTCCTAACAAGGACTAACAAAGAGAAAATTGGCCCTAAGAGCCAATTCTGGGTTTATAATTTGTTTTTATCCAGATATATGTGACTGAGATGTATCCAGATTTCATATCTCATATCTATATCTCATATCTATCTGTTGATATACATATATACATCTGTGTGTGTGTGTGTGTGTGTGTGTGTGTGAGAGAGAGAGAGAGAGAGAGAGAGAGAGAGAGAGAGAGAGAGAGAGAGACAGACAGACAGACAGACAATGTGGATATAAAAATAGATCCTCAAGAACTCAAACTAAGCGATATATAAATGAAGATTCAATCATCCAGGCCAGAAGTATCCATTTTTCATATGGGGGAGAAACACCTCCTCCCTCCCGCAGTCTCTATGGCAAGAATTGATTCATTCCAATGACTCTCTGACTTGCTGCCTACCCAAATATTCATTTTGACTGAAGAAGTTACTCGGATAAATAATGAAATGTCTCAAGTTTAATAACATTTAGTCCAGTTGCCATGATTTAACCTTTTCAGATACAAACTAAGCTATGTTCTTACAGGTAAGGAAAATGTGTTAACAATCCACAACCACACCTTATCCCCTTAGCTTACCTTTATTTGCTATAAAAAAATAGCCAAGAAAGGTTATTTTGAAAATTTAATGACTACAGTTTGCATTGGTCTCACCTTCCTTCAGCTCCAGGACTATTCAAAGGACCATCTTCATCAGTACTGTCTTCCACATTTTCTAGAAAATTTTCAAAATCATTATGTTTGTTAGTCAATTTCAAATCAACAAAATATATACCTGTTGTTTAGAACTTTTGAAACTATCTAAAGATCAGAGGGAGATTAATTAATATTGCTTTTTTACTTAAAATAACATTTAATTGAACTGACCTCGTTTCCCATAATACCCATAATTCCCAGAATCCTTTATATTTCTCACTTTTTAAAGTTTCTGAATCAGTAGGAATAGCTTATGTTTTCTCATTGTCTATCATCCATATACAGAACCAAATTGTAAAGACACCATCAAGAAAATAAAGATACTTAACAATGGCATAACATCCCAGCACTTACTCCACCACATACTTACTGCTTCGAATAGTTATTCTGATTTGCATTAATAAAACATAAACTCATTAAATTGTTACTATAACAATTTGCCTTAAGAGAAACACTTGCTTGAAAGCTCCGTGTAATGAATGCCAAATAGGGTTCCCGTTTTATTGCTGGACATAAATTCAACATTAATATTCACAAGAATATTACTAACTAGAAGGAAACCATTTCAATATATTGAAACAGTAATTTCTGTCATCCAATATTTATTTTCATCTAGTGCCATCTGAAGCTGGATAAAACCTTCTGAAGAGCACTATATGAATCAAGGATCAAAAGAAAACTTTAAAAATATTAACAGTAGTAGTTGTTCAAAACTCTAAGTAGATATCAAATAGAGATTTAAAAACATTCTGAGATCAAAATACCAAAATGGAGGACAAAACCCCCAAATGCCCATTATAAGCATTCAGATGCTGAGAGAGACCTCTGTTTCACAGTTGGAGTAGCCTGTTTTAAAGGAGGAGGATCACTTTCTGTATTTCAGAAATAGACTATTCCAAAATCAAAAGTAAACTTCCAAAATTATGCCAATGAACCAAGCGAAATTGTGCCACCTTCAATTCTGCTTGAGTGTTAGTAAGCAGACTCTTTTAATTTAACCAAAAGGACAAAGACAAAATTTGGGGTGAAATATAATTTGCCAGAATGCCTCACCCTCAAGTAAGACCACACAGACTTATCTAAAGATATTGCAGTTCGTTGTGTAAGAAACATAAGAGCATAATTTTGTAATGAAGGAAAGCAAATCAGCAAAAGAGCTGTAAGTTTATCTTGGATATCGGGCTTCTGTAGTATATAGCTGAAGGGAATGCTAGCTATATATATATTGCCTACTTTATCTCCATTCTCTCTGAAGTGAGAGAAGTAAATGAAGGCTAGGGAGAGGACTTTGAAATCCAATTTGATCATGTGAATGATAGATAAGCTGGTGAAAGAATGTCAGAGGGATTCGAGAAGAGATCAAATAGAGGAAGTTCCAGGACAGGACAAAACCTTGCATGGGATGTACCACCAATAGACAAGTTGAGGTGACAGACTGGGAAATCCTTGGTGGGTGGAAAGGACTGGATTAAAAGACAGCATTGAGGCACTAAGCCCCAGATCCATAGAAGCATACCAGACAGAGCCCAAGGTGAGACTATGCAAAGAGGCCTCCAAGACAGTCCAACACAACACAGCAGCAAGATGTAAGATGCAAGTAAGGAGAAGCAAGACACTAAACGACATAACCTTGTTGCTGGCATTGCGGTGGAACCAATAGATCCCATGAACAACACCAGAGCTGTCCAGAAGAGCACAATGATTGGAACAGTTAAGATATTGTTCTACTGCATAGAATCTTCAAACTCCCAGGCCTCTGGTAGAGGGCTTGAGATTGAGGAAGACACATATCTTCCTCGTAGGGGGGAAGGGAATTTTAATTTTATTTTGCCTTCAAGTCTGTCTTGACTCCTGATGACTCCCTGATGTTTTCTTAACAAGATTTCAGAAAGGTCACTGCCTCCTTCCAAGGACTGAGAGAGTATAACTGGCCCAAGATCACCCAAGTGGCTTGGTCTCTAAGGTGGGACTAGAACTCATGATTTCTAACCTACTGCTTTAAATACTACACCAAGCTGGCTCTCTATACTTAATATAATAGCTAGTACAATTCAGTTGTATCAAGTAGTAACTGGGCAACAGCTTTTTATTATTCTTGCTTAATGCAGATTGAAAAAAATACATATTTATATGTACTGATACCACACATATAACAAAGCATCTCATTTTAACACAAATTCGTTCTAGGCGCATTAAAAAATGGCATGTACTACCACTAAATATGCTTATCTACGCAATGCACATTTAAACATCCATCATATTTATAACAAAACTTTTCAAGTTAAACATTCAGTTCACCATAAAGTAGAAAAAGCTACTAAAATGCGTTAAAATTATGTTTTCAGCTTAAAAAAAAAAAGTTACATGTGTTACAGTAAGAACACAGCTGTATCAGGAACAGCCTAGTAGCTATAGCATTCAAATGAACAAAAACATAAGCTTTTAAGTACATTCACAATGGTTGCATTCATGCCTGTTTCAGTTATCATCCAGCTAGTAATTTTTGGTAACAAAAGAAACTTCTAAATAAAAACAACTCCGTAAGCGTGTAACAATAAGCATTATCTGCATGGTGTCTGCAAGAGGGAAACAAATAAATTATAATTTGCTGTGTGATGAATCACTGTACATGACACCAATGTACATTTCCCAGATAGTACATGCAAACTTTATGGACATTCACACTCGATGATGTGCCAGTTAGTGTACACATATAATTATTAGTATCTCATGCAGCTATGCAGGACACAAAAAGCTATACATACTTACCCAATGGTATGCTATCTAGGTCTGTGTAAAACAACAGTAAGGAGGAAAATAAAATCAACACACCAATCAAAACCCATAAATTAGCAGAATGGCAAATCAAAGAGCCCTACATTGCATTATAAATGGATTAAGACTATCAGAACTATCAGAATAGATGCCATAGATGACACAAAACTAGCTTTTCTAGAACTAAATTTAAATGGTGAAAATTGTATTTTAAGTATTTCAATTTGTAGACCATTTAATTCTGCAGATAAAATTACTTGGTAATTGAATTTATGCTCTAAAACCAATTAACTAGATTTTCTCCCTTGCATTTCCTTTGCGAAGAACAGATAATTTGCAGTAAGAACCAAACCCCTTTAAATGCACTAACTTTGAGTCATATTTTATCATATAATTTAAATACAGCATCTATTCGTAAAACACTAAGGGAAAGACATTCCATATACCATGCTACATAAGCAAATCCAGCAAGCAATATAATTCCATTTTGTAGAACATTCAGATTACCTTGTAATGCATGGCCCAATAAAGCGTCTAGTTCAGGATTTAATTCTGCTTTCTCTTTCAACATGTGAAATAAGAGTTGGTTTTGCGTAGTAGTGGTGATTTCAGTTTGCTTAAGACGTCCTTCAAGAACTTTGATCTGAGCCTCTTTTTGAGCTGCTTGGAGACCCTATTGAAGATTTAAAAAACTGCTTTATTCTACTTCTTTTGAAAAGCCCCAATATGGGCAGCTACTTTACATACCCAAATCGGAATAGCACTTAGACTTACATATCGCTTCTTAGTGCTTTTACAGCCCTTTCTGAGTGGTCTACAGAGTCAGCCTGTTGCCCCAATAATCTGGCTTCTCATTTTACCAACCTCAGAAGGACGGAAGGCTGAGTCAGCCTTGAGCCATTCAGAATCTAACTGCTGGCAGTCCACAAAACTAGCCTACAGTACTGCATTTTAACCACTGTGCCACCATAGCAAATGAATGCATTTTGTTACATATGGGAGCCCACCTAAACCCAGGGGAATAATCACTGAATACTAAAAGTGAAAGAAATGTATCTTCTGCCCTCCTAGTCAAACAATGGCTTCCCCTTCATTCTGTTGATTACCTTATTAATGCCCATAGAAAGGAAATGATCAAGTAAATAACGAGCTTCAGTCAGAGTACAGGCGCTAATAACAGCTGTAACATCTAAAGTGTCTCCTTCCTCCTGTACCAACAGAAAAAAACCAGAAATTGATTGCATGCAATTTAGATGCTACTATATTAGATGTAAATTAAACACTTTTGAAATTAGAATTTTATTTTATTAATAAAAATTGTCAGAGACAAAAATTTTCTATAAATTTGAAGTTGCAATTATGTGTACTTTTGCACAAGATATGAGAATATTCAGAATATATTATAAATATGTATACTGAAGTTTAATATCTAATGAAGCAAAATTGCTCTTGCAAGTAAGAAATGTTTGCAAGGAAAGATATAAAAATATGACCAAAGCAACTAAATGATAGTTTTAAATGTATGCAAAATGTAAATCAAATCAATTTTTTATTTCAATCCTAAACCAGCGTAAGTTACAATCAGGAAAAATTATACCCGTTTTAATAACATGCAGGTAGTCCTCAATTTACAATCTAAAATTGAGATCAGAATTTCTATTAAACTTTAATATCGTAAAGATCAACGCTAACACCTTAAATGGTCTCCACCAATCCAGATTGTTCTGTTCAGTCATCACACAATCCCTAATTAGCTTGCACGAGTAGCATCTTAGATACAATATAAGTTAGCCCTACGTAGAAGGCTCAAAAAAGATAATTACATTCTCTAACGAAACTTAATACTTTTTTGAAATATGTGGGGCTGGCCTACCTTGGCTTCTTCCATTTGCATGATATTTGCTTGGCAGTCAGAAATACTGTCGTTGATGTAATCTATATTGGCCATTAATGACTCCATCTCTTCATTGATATTATGGATGCTTTTATCCGTATCGGGGATACCCTCTTTGATTATTCTCTCCCTTCTTCTGGAAAGCTTTTCTTTTCTTTTGGTAAGTTCTTCACGTTGCTAAAATTAAAAAGAGAACGTTATCAGCTGGGAAATTCAGTCATTCCAATATTTTATGGTGGAAAAGAAAATACTTCAAATCTATTTTGTTCACTGTAGTTTTGTGGGAAAGGGACAAACATGCAGCATCTATAATGCAAAAGTAGTTCATTTTTAAAATCTTTACAGATTGCATCACATTTACATGTATATTACTAGGGGGATAATGCAAAAAAGGAAATTTTAAAAACCATAATGTAACAGAGTGTCTGCAAAATGCTGTACCTTCAATAATCTATTCATATCGCTTTCCATATTAGATATGGTCATTTTCTGCATAATAATCTCTGTTAATCTCCGTTCAAGTAATTGCCATTTCATTCTTGCACTCCTGGAAGTATAAACTCTTGAAGTCATTGCTTTCCTTTGATATTTGCTCCTATAAACAATTCAGAAATGATATAGCATTAACAACTGGGTTAAGTTTTGTGCCAGTAACAGTAGGAGAAAATACCAGCCTTAACATTTAAACCTTTGGCAAGGAGGAAAGCAGTATTAATTTTCAGAAAATATAAACATTGGTTCCAGATGTGCTCACTACCATTGCAATAGCTATTTTGTTTTACAAATGTTTAAATCAAAGTCCCCAACAATCCAGAATCATATGCTATCTCTGATATTATATCCCTAGCAGAAATGTATTATCATCAGATATGAAACCTGAAGATGATCAATTATTTAAAAAATAGACATTAGGTTTTTCCTATTTCCATTTATATACAAGCAATAAATATGCCAAGTTTAGTGTGTGTAAAAGAAGGTCAGAACTGATATGTGATACATTTGTGCAAAATAATGGTATGTATATGTGTCTGCATCTACACGTACAGTAAATGATAAAGGTAACACATACATCTAAGTTGTTTCTGCCTCTAGAGGGCAGTGCTCATCTCCATTACAAAGCCGAAGAGCCAGCGCTTTCCGAAGATGTCTCTGTGGTCATGTGGCCGGCATGACTAAATGCCGAAGGCGCACGGAACACTGTTACCTTCCCACCAAAGGGGTCCCTATTTTTCTATTTGCATTTTTACATGCTTTCAAATTGCTTGGTTGGCAGAAGCTGGGACAAGTAACGGGAGCTCACTCCATTATGTAGCGCTAAGGATTCAAACTGTCAAACTGTTGACCTTTCTGATCGACAAACTCAGCATCTTAGCCGCTAAGCCACCCTTTTACAGTAAATTATACTGATATGTAAAAATAAATTATGAAACCTCAATAAATGTTAGGTTTTTTTAATGCCTAAGCTTGGAATAAAAAGTCTCCTTAAACCATCATTGCAAGTTTTCACTTGTTCTTCTATTATTAATTCATCTGCTATTTAATCATCTAGCAAGGACAGAAAATAAAGAATTTCCAGAGGATGTTTTCTAACAGATGGAAGACTGTTATAATGTAAAGGACATCTGATTTCCATGCAGAAGATCCAAGGTCCAATCTTAAGTTTCTTCCAGAAGAAACAGAACTCTTGTCTGTAATCCTGGAGAACTGATGGCCATACTGAAGACAATATGAAGCTGGGGAAAGAACAGTTTGGTGTTTTCTGCCTCCTTCACTATAATCCCTTGAGAACTGCCTGCACTAGAAAAAAAATGAAATTGTATAAGAGATCTACCATGCTCTAATTTATCCCCATAGTTTGAGTGTCTGAGAAAGGTGAGGAATGAAAATCCTTTGGATCCTCAGGTCCTTCCAAATTGTCCTTAAAAAAATCCACATTTTCTCAATATCAGTTTCTAGTGTCGGGATCCATAAGCTTCTGAGGGCCTCGCATTGAAGAGAGAAAAATCTGGAGGATTTATCTTGAGAAAGAAGTCTGAGTAATTGTATAGTCCAGGGCTGTCAAACTCCCGGCCCGTGGGTTGGAAGCGTCACGTGCTGGCCACGCCCATGCCTGGTTTAGTGAAGGGAAAAAAAGTCCCCATACATCACGTGATGCTGCCATGACGACATGACCTTGACACCCCTGTTATAGTCTTTAAAGCATTGTCCAATCCCTCACAGAGTAAAGTAATGTTCTTATGAAATTGTGCTGATCATCTGACAGGCAAAAGTACCAGAGTATTTACTCATTTTAACATACACAAAATAGTATTTGCATAGCCTTACTTGGTTCCATTTGTTGCTGGCAATGCCTGGACTCTTGCTACGGGTATTCTCATCTTCTGTTGGGGGACCACTTTTGATCCATCACTGTCGACTGAGGATGCAGTTTCTTGATTTGAGTGCTCAGGTAGACTCAGCTTCCGACTCACTCTCCCAGACACCTTATCAGATATAGGTCTGGCTTGTCTACGAAGAGCTGTAACCTAAAATAGACAACCATTTTAATAACTTAAAAACTAGATTATATATAATAACTATATACCTATGCTTCGCTATGAAATTATGTGATCAGGCTTATTTTGAGGGAGGGGATAAGGGGGGAAAAATTGTGGCTCTGCCTACCAGCATCCATCGGTATTCATGTGGCTAGTTCTTCTGTCAGTGTGTGAGAGAGTTTAGGGCTGTTTGGAAACAGAAACTGAAACAATATTTGCTGTGTGAGCAAGGAGACAACAAGGAACCTGGGTGTAGCTTAGCTCAACTGTTCTGTACTAAAGCTGGTTGCTGTTTGAAACTGAAACTCCTCTCCTCTGCTTGTGTTTTGCATTTGGAACATATTTCTTTTTAGATGGGGAGGGGGAGTAAAACTCCTTAGCATCAAAGTATGTTAATAATAATATAGGGAATATTAATGCTCTGATGGTCATTTCTAAAAATCCTTTCTTAGTGAGCACCTAGCAGCCAAGGGGAACATAAGTGCCAAATTTCAAGTTTGTAGGCTTTATGGTTCTGGAGATTTTGTGATGATGCGTGAGAGGTATTTTGCTTTTATACACATAGATTACATATAAATGGCAGAACTGAAATAATTGGTTACCTCTTCGGTTCTGCGTCGTAGAATAACTTCCTGATTCCTCTTTTGAGCTTCCAGAAGTTTTAGCTGATGCTGTACAGAAGAACAATCATAATAAGCCAAAAATTCAATTCTTTCCATGTTAAGACCACAATAGAAAATATTTCAATGTGGGATACAATGGGCAGTTTCTGAGGAACCAAGGTTCATCGCTTCCTGCCTTTTGGGGTCAGAGAAGCACCATGGCATCATTGGAAAGAAAGAATCCAAAACTTTTTCTTTTTCATTCTTTTTTAATTGGTATTAGGTCTTAAAATTCTTGTGTTTACAATGTTCAATAAAATTATCTTTTTTAAAAATAAAGAGAGGTAGGACATCTGCCTCCTTACATTTATATTCAATGCCATCTGCACTAAACATAAATTTGATCCCCCTCACCTTCAATTCCAAATCACTTATGAACAATTTCTGAAAATAAAAATCCCAAGAAAACATCTTGGGAAACCAAACCATGGCTCATTCTTTGCCCAATTCCACAAAACTCCTATTTAGAGAATCAAAGCAGTTTCTTCCTTATTCCCAAGATGTAAACCAAATTCCCCACAGCTGTGATACTAAATCATAATACTATGGCTTCATTTCAATTGAAGCTTTAAATATTCATCTCCCGAGAACGCAATAGATATTATCAATCACCTCTCGTTTCCTCTGTTCTTTTTTAAGCTGGGCAATCTCTTTGTTTCTTCTAGATTCATTCATCCTGGCTTTCTCTTGTTCTTCCTTCATTTGTTTCATCAAACGAACCTGTATAAAAAGTTATTTAACCATCTTTAATATATATATTAAAGATTATATATTATATATATTTTCTCTTCACAAAACACAGTGAAACTCCTTTGCATTCAATCTTTTTACTGTAAATAACAAGTACCTATCATTCATGGTGCTAGACTACTTATAATAACCTCCTGGAAGATCATAGTTGTCCCATAGGTGCTTTTTCAGGAGGCAACTGGACTGTTTTTTTCCTTTTGAAGATGTTTCACTTCTCATCCAAGAAGCTTCATCAGCTCTGACAGGATACTGGGGAATATAAATATATAAATATAAATCCTTCCATTCCCCACTGTCAGAGCTGACGAAGCTTCTTGGATGAGAAGTGAAACGTCTCCAAAAGGAAAAAAACAAGAAAGTCCAGTTGCCTCTTGAAAAAGCACCTTTGGGCAGTTGTTTTATTATTACAATAGGCAGAACAAACAATTACTGAGCAGAAATCAACTCAATCCCTGCTAATCACATAGTAACTTACTGAAGTAGGTGAATCACTGTATCGAAAGCAAAGATCTCTTATAGCATCAGAACTGTAATATTTGCATTCAAGAAGAAATATACAAGGAGACAGTTGTGAAAACTCCCAAAACACATGACTACAAACATTATTAAGTAACAATATGAGCAATAGATACAATTGCAGTCTTGATCAAATCATTCAGATGGTTTCAAGCAGCAAAATGAGAGAAACACAGCTGATCATTCATGCACACACTATCAGAGTTTGTGAGGTGAAGTGGAATACCTTCGTTTTCTTCATTTCTGCCACATCCTGCTGCAATTTTTTCAGTTGCTTTTCATATTGTGACTGATTTTTAAGTAATCGTGCATGCTCCTTCTGGGCTACCTGAAGCCTCTGCAGTTCTTTATTCATGGACTGAAGCTTCTTTTCATATTCACTTTTAATCTTTTTTGCTTTTTCTTCTGAGCAGGTCTCCACGGAACCTAACAATGTCAATGGATTTCTCAGCACATGAACTATGATCACACACACATTCTAGTCTTAAATTAAACCCCATGCTAAATTGGGCCACCTTTCGATTTTTGCTGGAAAATTATGCCCTTACTTACTTTCCTCTTTACCCTTTTTTTTTAACAAGGAGCAGGAGGAGGAAAAGCAAGAGACCTTTGTACCTCTTGTGCAGGGATGGGATTCAAATTGTTTAACAACCAGTTCTGTGGGCATGGCTAATTGGGCGTGGCAATGTGACTGGGTGGGCATGGCCTTTTTTGCAGGTCCCCATTGTGGTTTGTTTTTTGTTTTTGTTTTTGTTTTTTTTGCCTCCTGGGCCTCAGGGAAACCTGAGGGAAAAATGGGGGACATTTTTGCTTTCCCCCCCCACGTGCCCCTTTTTGCCTCCTGGGCAAAGCAATAAGACATCAAGGGGGATCCTGGCACAACTGATCATTGGAACAGCTGATCATCGGGAGGGGAAAAAAAGTTATACCTTAAGGAGTGACTGGGCAGGGGAGAACGCAGTCAGCAATGTCGCGCATGAGCGACAAGGATTGACTGGGCGGGGACGGGATGGGTGGGCAGAGAGGGGCGGGGCCAGCGAGGGGCACAATTTGCCCATTCTCCAAACTGCACAGAATCATAACAACCGGTTCTATAGAACTGGTCCGAACTGGTAGAATCCCACCCCTGCTCTTGTGTCGTGGGCCTCCATTTTGATTCGCCAGTTGGCTGCCACAGACATAGTAGGAGAACAGCATGAGAATTGTTTTTTTTCCTCAACTGTTCCTAGTATTATACCTATCATTGCAGCAAGACTTGCAGCTGGAGCTCATGTGAAGAATCTTTACATTATTAATTATTCAGCTAGCCAAAAAATATGAGCCAAATGCAACATAAGAGAAAGCACATCATTATTCACCAACTCTAAAAAGCAAGTCTTGATCCAGGCCAGAATAATAGATAATACACATTTAACAAATTTAAATGAATATCACATACCACCTGTGCCACAAGCAAGAAGCAGTTTTGTTGCTATTGACAAAGATACATTTAGTGGTGTTGCCACTAAAAAAATAATGTTTTTCTGTAATAGATTGGTAAAATATCTGAGATGCTCAGCAACAGTGATTATGCAAACAACTAGTTAGGGCAGGGCTGTCAATCTCGCGGCCTGCAGGCTGCATGCGTCACATGCTGGCCACACCCACGACCAGTTTATAGAAGGGGGAAAAAGTCTTGATATGTCATGTGACGCCACGAGTTTGGCACCTCTGGGTTAGGGAAATCATGCGAATTAGGAGGAAGGAGTTGGTTTTCAGTCCTGGGTGTCTTTTTAAAATATTCAAAATTTCTATCTGCCCATGAGGGCTTGGGGAGGCAACGATGGGTCATTTGGGGGCAAAAAACCCAATGTTGCTTGTTATTTGTCTGTTTGTTACAGACTTGTAAGACCAAAAATGATCACTGGATCTCTGGCATATTATATATTGATTATGATTGTAATTATTCCTAATTATTTAGGTTGTGGGGCTTTTATTTTATTTAAAGTTACAACAGCAAGATGAGTGGCCATATCAATTGTTTAAGTAATAAGCGAACTTCCAGCTTTTGCTACAGGTTTTCCTCCCTAATATAGACTGTCTCAGTTCCTCAGGTCTGCAAAAGGAGGTAGTAATCCCTCCCAATGATTGCAGCTCATCATGAATACTTATCCCACTCTTGTAGAGAAGTAGCCTTGAATTATCTACTGCATAAACACCAACTCCTCATGGGAAAGTAGGAGAGAGTGAGAAAGAAACCCAAGTATGCACCACCTCAATTCTATCTCGTATAAGAGTGGGAGGGAGAGATAACTTATACAAGGCTTCCAAGATTCTGTTATTAACAACAAAATCAGTAGTTTTTAGAATGTCCATTTCATGAGCTGGCCTCCACAAATATGACAACCACATTGGATATTTTTATGTAGGCCTATTATGTTGCTGCTTTCATCAACAATAAAATTTAAAAAATACCGAACTTCCGGTTTGCGTGGCTTCGGGGCAGCAGGAATTCGCGACAGCTCGCGATTCCTGCTGTGCTAGCCGTCGAGGTACCCCCGATCCAGATGGGTCAGGGGGATATGGCTGCCCTGTAGGGACAGCTGAAGAGAGAGGGGAGTCGGATAGGGAGGTGGGGGTATCGCAGACCCCCCCCTTCTCCGGGAAAACCCCTTTTTCCCAAGGCGGTGGAGCGGCGGTCAGCAATGGCCGCCACGAAGAAGCCAGCAACCGGGTAAGAACTGTGCTGGAGGAAGTGTGAAGAGTGAAAGTTCTGTCTGAGCCGGGTCAAGTAACACCTTTTAAATTGCCTGGAATTGAGCTGCTTGAATTGCTGGAGGATACATTGTATCCCTAAGAAGAGCGAAAAGCGGCGGAGAAGCTGTTAAAGGGAATTTATTTTTATTTTTTTATTCTCCCACCCCACGGAAAAAGCAGAAATATTTGGATATATTAGACATTGAAAGTGGATTGCCTTGAAAGCTGAAGCTAAGAGACAAAGGGATTTTTGGACATTGAAAAATTTAAGAAATTGGAAAATCTCTGCTGGAGGTATGGATTTTTGATTATTTAAAATTGTCATTGCAAGTGGGAAGGGAGAAAAAAAAATTGGAGCAGAAGATGAAAAAGGAGGAGATTGTCTAGAACGTCTTTGTGGATCCCAAAAGAAGATATATGGTAATTGGACCTCTTTGATTAAAAATTAATTCAGAAAGAGAAAGAGAAGAAGGAAGAAAAGTATTAATTTTTGGAACTTTTTTTTTTTTTTTTAATTGCTTTTGATTGTCTTTGATTAAAAATACTTGTGGCTGTTTTGGAAAAAGTTTCCCTTTTCATAATGGCATTGTCTGTGGATGAACTAGAGATTGAATATCAAAAATATAAAAAAGAAGATACTTTGGGCGCTTTGTTTCAATTCTTAGAAATGGCGTTATGTTCTTTTGAAAAGTTGATTACGCAGCAGAAGGACTGGGACAAGGAAGAAGAGGAAGAAGAAGCCATCTTTGATGAACAATGGGTCCCTTCCAGAGAGGAGGAGAAAAAGGATAAGAAAAAGGGGATTTTAAGAATTATAAAAACAACCAAAAGAGAGAAAAATGAGCGAAAAGATGGAGGCAAGGTTAGAAAGCAAAGGGAAAGGAGCAAGAAAAGCGAAGAGAAAAAGCAAAGGGGTAGAAAGGGCAAGGAGAAGAATAAGCAAGAGAGAAAGGGGGGGAGGAGAAGCCTTAATGGGGGGAAGCAAGACCTAAAGAAAAAAAGTTTATTTAGAGATAATGGGTGAATTTAATTTAGATTAAAAGAGGGATTCTGGAGGGTATATAAGAGTGTGTTTTTATATGTATATTTAGAATATAAAATTTATTATGTAATTTTAGAATCTTTTAAACAGAATCCCAAGAAAGATTGCTATATGTAGTATTTCTAAGTTAGGGTAATGAGTTATAGATGTTACTCCAATTGGTGTACAGGAGAAGTATAGTAAAAGAAAAAAAAGATGAATGGATAATTGGAAATAGAACAGACAAAGAATGTTGTTGAAAATGGTAATAAGATATGGAAGGATATATATGCTTTTTTTTTTTTTTTGGATTTTGTATATTGATAAAAGGCAATAAAATTTTAATTAATAAATAATTTGGATGGAAAAGAGAAGTAGGGACAAGATATGAAGTTAATATTATATGAAATATTGATATTATAATCTGGAAATGTTATGCCTTATTGGTCTTTTATTATTATTTTTTCTTAGAAAAGAATTTATAAGCTGCTATGCCTTGATTCTTTGTGCATTGTTTTTATAAAACTGATAAAAATGGTTTTATATATATATATAAAAAAGAAAATGATAATAAGATATGGAAGGAGATATGGGTTGAATATGATGTTTGAATTTGTGTCTGTGTAAAGAGTTTTAACCCGGGAACAGACAACCTTCAGAAAAGATCTTTTAGTTTTGTTTATGTTTAGTGTTTGTATGTTTGTGTATTGTGTTTATGGTAAAACTAACAAAATTTGTTTTTTATAAAAAAAAAAGGAAAAAAGAATCAATAAAACCTTGGAGGAATGTTAGACGAGAATAATTTAAACAAGCCAGAAAGAAAAGAATATGATGACTATAAAATGGACAAATATGGAAGAGAAATGAAATTGAATAGGAGTAAAGAGAAATAATGAGAAATTTGCTGAAAGATATTTGTGTGTCCATATGGAGATGGGATAAATTGGAATTATGCTGTATAAAAATAATGTTTTGTTTGACTTGTAAGGATTTACAATGTTAAGAGGTTTTATGTGTTTATGTATTTAATGGTTAATGATGTGTTGTTTTATCTTTAAAATTAATAAAAATTTGTTTCAAAAAAAAAAACAATAAAATTTAAAAAATACCATCCTAATCCAATTATTTGGCAAGTGAAAATTGTCTTACCCAGATTCTGAAGCACCTGATCTCTTTCAAGCTGTGTGTCTCGAATTTTGTGCTGCAACATCATTAGCTTTTCTTCATACTGCCTTTTCAAAGTCTGAAGCCTTCGTTGGCTATTCTCTAGTTCGTCAATGAGCTTCTGTTTTATGGCAATTTCACATGTAATGTTTGCTAAATCTGCCTGATAATTCACTATAATTAAAGAAATTAAAAACAATAAAAAGATGTAAAGCATTGCGGCACTCAAAAACTTGCTATTTAATAGAACTTTGATCCAAAATTCAGATTTGTTTGGTGCCCCAAATTGTTGGTATATCTACATTAAGTATTTCCAACATATTTACATTACCATTTTTCTCTAGATAAGACTATTCATATTATAGTCCTTTAATAGGAAGAACTGATGGCTCTTGCATTAAAGCTTGATTTAGTCCTTGTTACTTATTCATTAGCAAGTCTTATTTTTAGCATACATTTTTAATAAAGTTGCAATTAAAGTTCGTGCTTACAACTAAGAAATCTTCATCTCGGGTGCATGATTTACTAATGACCTATCCCCTAAAAATAAGCCTATCGTTTTAAAGTTAAATGTTTCTTCTTTTCAAAACACATTAAATTTTTATATTTATATTATAAATCTGAAATCCAAAAGTAAACTGATGGTTAATTTAAAAGCAGAAAAGCTTTTTAAAGTCTCTAATGTCTCATTGAAATGTTTATAACCATAGGGATTTACTGGTCATAATATCTAATCATAAACTCTTCATGAAATACGTATTAAATGTAATATCTGGACTGCCTGTCTTAATTTTGAAATACCTATTTGTATGAAAGGAGGTAACGATAACACATTAAGTATATCTATCCCTCTGTCTAGCTTACCTTTTTCATCAGAATCAGAATCGGATTCATCTGAACTTTCAACCACCTCCAAATCTTCATCTTCATCTTCTTCTTCCTCGTCATCCTCATTATCGCTGTGCTCATGTCCATCTTCCTACAAGAATTAAAAAAGAATCAAAAACAGGAACTCCCTCACTGTTTTCTCATTTTTAAGCATAATTTTAATTTGATCCCAGAACAAATTATATGCATAGCCTCTCAATATTAAGCTGCATTATGAAGAAAATAATACGCCTCATGGTCCTTTATCTATATGCATGTCCTTTCTCTTACTTATTTGTTAAAAACATGATTACAGGACAGAAATTGTATTTTCTGTCTGCTTTAATACAGGATCCTATAGAACACAAGCCTCATTATTTATACATGACAAGATGTATTACCACAATACTTACTGCTTCTAGGTCATTACTCTCTCTTTCAGAAATGCCCTTTTCATCTTTTTTTTCCTGCTCATTATCTGTGTTTTCTTCTTTAACCGCACTATGAGAAAAAATTCAAAGGGGAGGAGGCATTTACCAATTGGAAGCATATGTTTTCCCCCCTTAAGTCAAACAACTTTGCCAAAGAATAACAATTTAAATGTTGCACAAAAGTTTTGCAAGATCAAAAATCATAAAAATTCAATGCCAGACTCAATTCTGCATTCCATGCACAACACAGCATTCAGGGAAGGCGGGTGGAGGGAGAAGAGATTCAGAAAGAAAGTTAGCACAGTAACCCAGAAACGAAAAATGGGACCGCATAGCCAAACCTTTACAGAAATATAGATAAGATCCATTAGAAAGTCTGCAGAGTGAGTCTGCCTATTTCATGACAGAGCAGTGTAAGGTAAGCTGGATGTAAAGCTACAACCATGGGGGGGGGGGGAGGAAACCCCGAAGAAACCCCTATATTTATGTACATATAACAATATGTACAATCATAAAGTTAAAAAGCAGAAGAAAAAATGCACAAAAATACGAAACTGCCTTCAAGACCAAACTTAATCTTGAAAGAAAGCAATTGCAATGTTTAAGTATGTGAAAATGAAAAAAAAGGAAAAGGATGCAGGGAATGTGATTACTGTAATGCATGAAATAACATCTTAATAAATCCCACTGTGTTAAATGTTAACATAACATTGTTTAACTGGTTTAGGTAAAATAATAAATATGTTATCATAGTTTATAAGATAAAGTGTCTGCAACTTTAAATATGGGAATGTAATTAGGGGAGTGGTTGTGAAAGCACTTTAAAAGAAGCAAGACAACAGCTTGCTCTCTCTGGCTTTGATGATCCCTAATTACTGCATGGACTCAAGACTGCGTTACGGGAGAGATAAACAAAGGACTGATTTGTAAGTGAACTGACATAGGATATTCTACACGGACTTTGCTAACTGAATATTCTTGAATGGACTGACTAAATGATACATGACTAATGGACTGTTATTTTGACTATGCTATAAATGGAATAAACTATATTTTTGATAGCACAAGCGTATCTGTTATTTTTACTGTATGTTAACAAACATACAAGTTTATCTCACTCATTTATCTGTATGCCTATCTGACTAACGCTGCACATTCTGTTTAGCTTGTCTCCTTAACCCTGGTTGGGGAACCCAGGCTTAACAGAGTTCAACTCCTAGAAATGGAATTTAGAACTGCACTCTCAATCTGGATTTAAAAAAAAAAAAAAAACTAGATAAGTTGCCGGAAATAAATTCCCTGTTAAGATTTTCCTTCTACTTCTTTGAAACTGAAGTGGTGCTTCTTGAAATTTGAATGACTATAATAAAAGACTACCCATGTATTTAATTTTTTTATATTTGATATGGCTGTGCATAATTTTGTTTTATCGATTTGTTTCAAAATACATTTGGTTGAATCTACATTCAAATAAGACTTTCCATATGAAATCATATGCCTCTAATTAGCTTTGATCATTCAGTAAAAATTTTGTGCTGTACAAAATCCTTTCTAAAATCAGTCTCAAAAATAAATCAATCCAATCATTTTAGATGAGTCAAAATTGAACTGAACAAATATCTCAAATCAATTCTGCACATTTTCAGTTTTGCCTAACATAGCATGAAATGTTTATCCTATGTTTCTTGCAAAATAGCTTACTGATCTAAAAGTATGACTATTTCTTTTATTTCAACCTCTGTCCTATTCTAACTGACAGCTCCAGTAGTTATTCTGAAACGTGTTTTTTTTTTTTATCAACCATTTCAAATGAACACAATTCATCTGGATTCAAGAGTTTGGGATGGGTAATTTTTCTCCTTCCCTACTCTCTCTTTTTTTCTGGCCGCCAACAGCAGACTTTGTAAAATTCTAATAGAAACATGGAAACATTGAAAAATGGATAGATTGAAAAAATAAGCATTGCTACAGAATTTAAATTAGCAGAATAACGAAAATTATAATGAAGGTATACTATTGGTTGCCCACAGCCAATTCACTTTTAAAGTTAAATTACTACTAAATGTCAAGTTTTCTCAGCTAATCTTTTCTGAAGAGCAGAATACCCCAAATATGTCTTTTTATCAAATCAAGTTGGATTTCAGATGGAGGAAAGCCTGATTGGTGATTCAATCAATCTGACTTTGAAACACGTTGTTAAAATGAAATTAGCATGCACAACGGTAAGTTAGTTCGCAAAGTACGCTCTATGTTGGAAATTCCAATTGTGAACTGGGATAAATCTAGGCTTTAGCAGCCCTTGTCATACTGGACAAGATATAACAAAAGGAACTAGCACAGTCCAGCAAGATACATGATTAATGATGTAACAAACTGCTAAGACATCAAGGAAGGCCAAGATGGATGCACTACCCCCAAACTCTGTTAAAATGTGATCAAGTTGTTTTAGTACTACCAGTAAGGCTCAGCTGAAAAAGACTGGATAATTCACTTCTCAAGCTGTAAGCCAGGAATGTCAAACTCATGTTGTCATCACAACGTATTGCAACTTCCCCCCCTTTGCTAAACTGGGGGTCGGCGTGGCCATTATGTGATGTATCTGGCCTGCAGGGCACGAGTTTGACACCCTGCTGTAGGCCAATCATCTTTCCAACAACCAGAAAACTGTTTCCCAAAGAAAAACTTAGGGACCAGATGAAAGTTGTCGAACTCCATTGTGTTCAGTGATGGCTTCTTCAAGAACGCATCGATAAACATATTATTCAAAGAAGGTAGCACTACCAACTCCCACAAGATGCTTTAACCACTACAAGCACCAAACATATGTCACCTCCCAGGAGGCTTTAATAAATCATAAAAGGCAAGAATCTAAAACACAGGCATTGAATATACAGCTCCAAAGACCCAAGTTCAAATTCTTTCCAGATAACCAAGGAAACCAATCCCCCAGGCAACTCTACAGGAGCTGTACAAATAGATCCAATTCCAAGCAATTTTATTCAGCAGATATTTAGAGTAATTCCCGCAGAAGTCCTTTAAATTATATGGGATGAAAGGGATAAGAGATAGCCATCTTTTCGCTAGTCTGTCCTGTACAAACTGTCCTCTGTAATGTACAAGGGCAGATATATAACTCCACAAAGCATCCATACAAAGCCTTTTTATTGGTTCATCAGGCATTCTCAGCAACTTACAGTTATGACAAGATTCTTCTTAATGTCCAATCCTTTGTATATCTGACTTTCTGGGTAAAAAGATAGGTTATCTCTTATCCCTTTCATCCCATATCGTAGAAGCAGGGGGTAGAGATGCTACCATGAGGCTGTGTTCAGGCAAGAGTGAAGTAACCTCCCCCAACCCAACAAGAGTCAATTCAGTGACCAATCAGGGTTACAGATGTGGCCACATGACATGAACTACATTTCCCAGGATACCTTAACTCCATTTACCATGATGTATTCCCTTAAGGGGACAGCTCTCAATTCCTAACTAACTGTCCAATTCCCATTAACTATAACAGGCTGGACAGCACAATTGCTATGGACCCTCCTTATCTTTAAGGCAGGATACAAAAACATAGTTTGTCTGTATGAAATAGAAATCCACTTGCTGACGAAAGCTGCTTATTACAATGCAATGAATGGCGACAATGAAAGAAATCGGGTTTGGGGGGGAATTGTACCATTTTGAACAAATGGAATCCAGAGGAAAAACCTATTCTGATGGATTCTCTTCATGGTGTCATGAATGGCTATGCAGAAAAAAACATAGAACATAGAACAATAGAGTTGGAAGAGACCTTGGAGGTCTTCTTCAAACCCCCTAATCTAGCAGAAGACCCCACACCTTTTCAGACCAAAGGTTGTCTTGTCTCTTTTGGAAGGCTTCCAGTGATGGAGCATCTACAACTTCTGAAAGCAAGCTAGTCCATTGGTTGAAATTTCTCCTGAGTTCTAGGTTGTTTCCAATCATTCTTTCTTGTCTTGCCTTTTGGTGCTCTGGAAAATAGGTTGACCCTTCGTCTTTGTACCAGCCCCTCAAATATTGGAACAGTGCTATCATGTCGCACTAGTCCTTCTTTTCATTAGACTAGACCTACCCAATTCCTGTAACCATTCTTTATATTTTGTAGCCTCCAGCCCCCTATCATTTTTGTTCTTCTCCGCACTCTTTCCAGAGTCTCAACATCTTTTTAATATTGTGTTGACCAGAACTGGATGCAATATTTCAAGTGTGTCTGACTACTGCCTTCTAATCATTGTGCCACCACAGCTCCTGAATGAAAGTGCATGACTTGATTTAATCGCTTATGATGAAAGATTAAGATAGCTACAAAGAGGGATTAAGAGACTTTGAATAAAGACAAATCATTATTTGATAATGTCAACAGTAATCTGGAGAAAAATAGACACGAGAGTAAAGAATATATGTGAGGGGAGGGGAAACCCTATAGCAAAGCTAGAATGATTGCAGGAAGTTTAGAGTATGGCTCCTGTATTATTAAATCAGTGTTGGTTGGGGATATGATGCTATCTTGTTGGTTGAAAACCTGAATTACTAAATTACTGCAGACAACAGGAAAAATATAGGATTAATGAGTTTGATCTGACCATTCATATACCAAAAACCAAGGTGGTTTTGCTTTACAAATAAAAAGAATGAATTATCATGCTTTACATAAATGAAAAACAAGACCAAATGGATGAGTTGCAAAGCTTTGCAGAATGTTTACTAAAGATGGGAAAAGGGATAAACAAATTTGAAGATATGCAGATATTTCTAAAACAACAGTGAGTGTATCTGGTCTGTTGCAAGGAATGTTTGTCAAAAGAAGAAAGATAGGAATGTGCAAGAGCCATATTAAGAGGTATGTTGAAGTGGTTTAATGAGATAGAGAATTTTCCTCTACTGGTTACAGAGAATAAATGAGGACACAATTGCAAAATAGGTGAAAAAACATTGAAAGGATGAAGAGGAAGGAGAAGACTGAGAAAGTTATGCGTGTATACAGTTCAAATCAAATTTAAAAAAATAATTCTACAGTCCAAGAAAGGAGTTGATAAGGTCCCAAAAATAAACAAAGTGAAAAAATTTAACAATAGGCAATATATGAAGTAGTATATGGATATAGCTTGGGAAAAGATGGTTTAAAAGTAAAAAAAGGTCAGAGAACTATAGTGAACAGTGCTGATGTAAAATATATCTAGCCATATTTCCTTTTTCTCACCACACATCTTAATTTTCTGAGATAATCCTTGCCTGCTTTATATAATGAAAACTAAAATTAGCAAGTTTGTTTCTGAAAAGGTATTATTTTTGAGAATTTAGGAACATCAAAGAAAATGCTATGCGAATTATTTCTCAATTTGTAAACTTTTTTAAAAAAAAATCTAATTATTAATTATATGATTCAAGTAATCATTTATATTCAAAAGTATATCGTTTAAAAAAAAAGATGCTTTGTATCACCTATTTATAGGCTCAAAATCAAAATGATAGTTTTTAGCTTTTAAAATTTAAATCAAGTACTCAATTTAAAGGATTTCAAATTTGAATTTTTGCAGATTTTAGATGAAATATTTCATACTTCTGCATAAAATCCATTCCTCATTTCACAGATGCATAAAACACATAAAATATAAATGTATAAAATCCACTCATCATTTTAATGAATAGAAATCCTTGGACAGATAACCTTCCTCCATATTAATCTAAATTAATCTATTTAAGCAGTAATGAATAACTCCATAATTTTTATAACCTAATTAATACAGTATTTGTTACTGGGGGGAGGGTATTCCCACCACAGAATACCACCAATTATAAACTAATGCTGTGCTATCCTAAATACTATCCAGACCAGTGGTGGGATTCAAATATTTTTGCCACCCGTTCAATGGGTGCGGCTTGGTGGGCACATTTTTGTGCATATGCACACCAAACCCGCACTTTGCGCAAGAACAGAGGCGTTCTAACTCGCCTCCTGCAAGCCTGCACGGTCCCGGTCGCTTCAGCAGCTGCTGCGCAGCGCTATTCTGTGCCGTGCAAAGCAGCTGTGCTTCAAATTCAGAGGATAAAGGTGAGTATGCAAGCCCAGGTGGGCGGATGTGCCCAACAGCAGGGCAGCAGAGAGAACTGGTTCAGTCTCTGCTGCTCATTGCTGCAACTGGCTCACCAAAACTGTGCCGAACCGGTAGAATACCACCACTGATCCAGACCTCTATGCAAATATGAAATTTGGAAGATAAAATCTTTTCAACCGAGAAAATACGTAATCCATATTTTGCTATCTCCCCTCCCCTTGTCTTTCAAGTTTTAATGTTTTTATACCTCGGTAACAGATATAAATTCATTATTTGCTTCAAAAAGTAGGAAGTATCAATTGATCCCAGCTGTTTTAGAATGGGAGAAGAAAGTTGATACAACACTGCTCTTTGTAAGATTTCTTTCCGGGTTTCCAGTTTATTACTGAAATAACATAAAATAAGCAAATGGATGGGGGCAAAATCATTGCGATTTGTGATCTCTAGCTGATTCCACCTTACAGTCCAAAACCACATGATCATTTTTAGGAGTCTCTTGCCCTCAAGAGCAGATTGATAAGGAAACAGGGGACTGCAATGAATGAGAAGTTACATCCTGTTGAATGAATACAGTTCAACTTGTTATATTCTGGATCCAAGCCCATTTGTAGTATAGAAAGTTAATTGTCTATTGAGATTCTCGGTCTTCCAGGTCATAGTTGTCCCAAAAGTGCTTTTTCAAGAGGCAACTGAAATTTCTTGTTTTCCTTTGAAGATGTTTCACTTCTCAACCAAGAACTTCAGCTCTTGACTGGATGGTGGTGAATGGAAAGATTTATACTCCTTGCAGACAGCTGGTCATTTGCATTCTTTTCACAAATCAATTAAGGCCACCTGAATGGAAGGATTTATACTCCTTGCAGACAGCTGGTCATTTGCATTCTTTTTACAAGTCATTAAGGCCACCTGGAAAGCCGTAAGGACTTGCTAAAAGAATGCAAATGGTCTGCAAGGAGTACAAATCCTTCCATTCTCCACCATCTAGTCACAGCTGAAGAAGCTTCTTGGATGAGAAGTGAAATGTCTTCAAAGAAAAACCAAAAAGTCCAGTTGCCTCTTGAAAAAGTACCTTTGGGACTAAGTTAAGTTCTCATGTAGATAAAAACACCTGACTCCAACTTAATGCAAATCATACTGAAAATGGTTATTTGCTAAGGAAGTTAAATATTGATGAAAGAGTACTTCGTTTTTAAATTTTAACTTCAGGATTCATTTGTGCTAAGTGCTCAAGAAAAAAAAAATCTGTTACCGACAGCCACATTGCTGTTAGAGCAATATGTTTGCAAACTGCTGTACCTACTGAAATGGGTTTTAGTTTACACCAGCCTCCTTTAAACTGCTCTGGTTAACTTCAATCCCAGATATACACTTTTTTTGGTGGGGGACGGGGAGGTAAAGGTAGTAATTTAACAACAAGGAAAAGGATTAGTCCAGCAAAAAAAATTTCATACAATGAAACTTTTTTGCTAGATCTATGTAGAACTAGATATGTCTACATGTGATCCAAACATTAGTTTTCAAATGACAATCAAAAACCTGGGAAACATTCCAACCTTCGTTCTTCTTGACTGCTTTCCTCAAGTTTCTGCAGCCTTCAAAAGCACCAGGTACAGATTGGAAGACCAAGCCAATGAAGGACAAACCAGACAGTGAAAGTGAGAGCAACAAGAAGGTAAACAAAAACAATGACATATGAGCTCATGGATTTCAAAGTATTTTTTTAAAAAAGATGATTAAAAAAAACATAAATAGTAAAAAAAAAAAGGCAATTCTTTCATTACAAAATAATAATAGCCATGCTGGGAGTAATGAGAATTGCACTTATCCAACCTGGGAAGACTGCCCACATCAGGTGTGTCAAACTCGCTGCCTGCGGCCCAAATGCGTCATGCACTGGCCACACCCATCCGCTTTAGCAAAGGGGGGGAAAGGCGCGATATGTCATGTGACGACAATGTAATGCTGCGAGTATGACACCCCTGGCATACACCTTTACTACTGCAATGTAAGGGAGTCAGATAAGCTTCCTAGCCTGTCAAATTCAGTTCAATCATTTTTAATTTATTAAAGCTTAAATTAACTCCCATGTATTTTCCAAGTTTATTTATAAATTTGCAGTGTTTTTTTTTTTTTTCAAAATAAAAAACTAAAAAAGAACTCGTTTTCTGGGATCATATTTTTGCAAGTAATTTTACCAGGTTATGTTTTTGAATGTTACTTCAATATTCTGGTGTGTACTTTCTCTACATTTTTGCAAGCATTAATTTTTTAAAAATCAAAATAGGTTATAATTCCCAAACTGGATTGGAAATGCAAAAAAGATGAATCTGTTTCTTTCCTGTTCCTACTCTTTGTAATCATTCGTTTTCTATAGATTAGCAAATAATTTTAACATGAGTCAGGGCCTTATTTAAAACCTTATCATCAGGCTGCTTGGACATCCTAATAAAACCATGGTTTACCATTTTAGCAGTACAAGAACCACCCTATTATGGATATAAGAAAGATGTTAACAGAAATATTTTAATTTTTTTGAAATTTGTTTTTAATGTATTCTGAATGCAATGTTTCCTTTTGCTCCTTGCAGAAATGCCTACTTAATCATAATTCCATTACATCAATATAGAAGAAACAAAAGTGTCTTTAGGAGAAAATCTTCGGAAAAGCTTGAGCCTTTAAATGAAAGATAGCATATTTTAAATATTCCATGAGAAAATCAATTGTTTATATTTTGCAATAGTAAAATAATGTTTTAAAATTCAGTATGCCGATTATTTCTTCAGAAGCAAAAAGAAAAGAAAAAAGAGAGAGGAAGAAAGGGATGAGGAATGCTTAGAAATGATTGCAGAATATGGTTTATGTAGAAATATGGCACTGAAACTATGAAGTGAGATGAAGACGTTACTGAAATACATAGTAAATAAAGGCAACTGTCAAATTATATTAACTTAGTTAAATAAAGGACCGTGGCTATTTTTGAACTAATTTACCAAATCCATAAAGCTTATACATTTATATATATATGATAATTATTTTACTGAAGAAACATAAAACCTTTGTTTTATTTCTAGCTAAATATTGCTTAAAAGCCTTTAGTAGATAATATCACCTAGTCCAGTTTGCCTGATTTTAAGATTCTATGAGAACTAATCTGATGTAGGTTAGAAACTGGAAGACCGCGAGGTCTAGTCCCACCTTAGGTATAAAGCCAGATGCGTGATTCTTAATTTATCACTTTGTCACAGCCTTAGGAAGGAGGCTATGCCAAATCATATCTGAAAAACCTTGCTGAGAAAATTGCAAGGTCTTGAGAATCAAATACAATCAGACACAACTAAATGGAAGAGAATCAGAGTTGATTAAATTTACTGTAAACGGAAGGATGACACATAAGAGCAGAGAAAAAGTAACTGACATCCTAAAGTACCATATGCCTTTGAAAGCCTTCGATATACCCCAAGAATTTTCCCAAAATTGCTATCAAAATTGGAAATACTAAACTTATTCTGAAATGGGACAGTAGGGATGCAAAAATTAGACATTACAGGAAGTTTCAGAGGAATAGAATATTCCCATTTTGGGAACAGTTGGTTTCAGACAACAGTGCTGGATGGTAATCCTATTAATTTATTATTATTACAGCTGCATTTAGCTAGGGTTTCCTTCTAGCTACTTGCATATCTATGCAGAATCCCAAACAAATGCTTTGCCTAATTTTTATAAGGACAAGCTAGAAGTAGAGTATAGTTGAGTTTCTCACTGGAAGTGTTCCCTATAAGTGGGAAGCAGATGCTGAGTTGGCAGTGGATGTATAGTCTTAAATTACTGTAAAAACTATGGGAATGAGAACTGGGAAGAGATAGGACAGAAATGTAATGGTTGAGACAAATATTATGCTAGACAGCTCCAGCTAATGAAGGTTTATGGTTTTGATATATAAAGGTGTGAACTGATAAACCTAAATAGGATTGGCACTGTTTATCCTTCTGAATATTCATTAGTTTGAAGGCAAATCTGGAGGAGATTGATGAAGAGTTTTGGGGCATGGTCCAGAGAAATATTCTGAAAATTCAAAGACCATCATAAAATGTAGTCTACATTGTGCAGATGATCCCCCAAGGAATGAAAAAGATTAAAGGTTTTTATCCACTTAGAAATAAGCCAGCAGGCAGTCTGACTGCAAGGACTCTTTACGTTCTAAAGTAGGTAGTAGATAGAATGAAGATATAAAGCAATGGACAGATGCATTAAGCTAACATTAGAGACCACATAAGTATCTAGATAAGAAAAACAGACTATAAAATATCAATCAGCAAAAATAACCCCTCCATTGTTCCCTTTTGACTCAAAATGGGGAGAATACTAATTCTTGTTACAGAATATAGCTGGGATATCAAAACTAAATGCTAAACAAATATTTGTTTTTAATGTCTCATTGTTTGAATAAAAGGGGAAAAAATCTGCAATAGTGTTCTGTATAGAGCTTCTACCAAATCCTGAGAGCCCAGAGAAAGTCCTAGTCACATTTAATTAAGTTTGAGTATAAATAACATGCAATCAAGTTTAGTGTTTGTCCTAGGGCCACTTTTGGAAATCACCCCCTTAAAGCCCTTAATTCAAAAGCTAAGAGCGGTTCTCAGTTTATAAAGAAAAATATATATACTTTTGACAAACCAGTATTTATGTACAATGTTTCCTAGATCCTTGATTATATAATAATTCAGTATTATTTGTCTTTAAGATGTTATTGGAATGGTAAAATAATACAAACATAAAGTAACATGAAATGAAAAGACACAGCAAGGCAGATAAGATAAGCTGAGTATGAAAAAAAAAATCAAATATGCCAATCTCAACATTAAAGGAAACCCTAATCAGCGTGTAAATCTAGCATGTAAATTATGGTTGTGATTCCATGACACATTATAGTACTTCGTGGTGTACTTAAATGAATTAGCCCAACTGCCTGGGTTCACAAGACTCAACCATCAACTAACCATTTTGGATAAGTTCCCATGATACACTTCACCACTAACTAGATAAGCATCTTATGCAAATATAGCCTGTGCAGTGTTATGTATTTTATTTTCAAATTTAAATTCAAAGAAGTTGTTCTGATTTAAATGTAACTTCAAGAATATTATTCACTACTGTCTTATAAATATAAGAATTGTGCACCAGACTCATCAAATAAAGCCTTTGCTTGTTTGCAAGATGGATGGCAGGATTCATATACTCAATACTCCAATTAAAGACTGCAACTAGTTAAGAAGCATTTAATGTTCAGTTTTAACTTCTACCTCTTTTTCTTCTTCCTTTCCTTTTTCTTCAGTTTTTCTAAATCTTTTTTAGCTATATCCAGGATTTCAATCGTATCCTTATCAGAGGGAAGCATCGAAGCAGAAAATGCTGAGCTTCCACCAAAGTATGTTGACCTTGTCGAAGCTCTTGATAAGTTGCGCCGAAGATTTTCATTCACTGCTTCGCTTTCGAATAGCTTAGCTCTTGAAGAGGAAAAATATATTGAGAAGAAAAACTCAAAAAACGAATGAACTACAATTTAGTGTTACAATGTATACTACATTTTACCAACATCTTACTAGCCACAGATTATTAAATAAATCAGCCCACTTCATAAACAAGAGTTTAGACTGCCACAATTTGTCTGGATTTAAATATTATGCCTTTCTAATGAAAAAGAAACCATGCTGGCTGTGAACTCTGGAACTTGTCATCCAGGACCTGGAGCCATTGAAGTCAATGTCTCAAAAATAATTTTTTTTTAGCTACAATCCTTTATATTCTAATCATACACAATCAAGCCAAAAATTATAACAATATCAGAATACTACCTGAGATCCTCAATTTCCTTGATATAGTTATGAATCATATTACTGATTTCTTCATTACCTTCTCCTATAGGAAGAAGAACAGGATTCTAAGTTGAATACTAGATGGACACAAAGTACATGGTTACACACAAAGCACGTGGTTTTTAATTGTACTGTCCTTGCACAAGATATCAAAACATTTAAATAAACCAGCCTGAAGTTTCACAGAATTATTGGGTTTGAAGGGACCTTTCGGTTCAACCCCAGCTCAAGACAGCAGCCTTATGCCATCCCAGTCAAATGATCGTCCAATCTGTTTTTGAAAACCAGTGACTGAGCACCCACAATTATGGCAAGCAAATTATTCTTCCGATTAATTATTCTCATTGTCAGAAAATTCTTCTTACTTCTAGGTTGGATCTCTCTTTAAACAAGCTTCCTCCCATTACTTCTTGTCCTGCCCCACTGGTGCTTTGGAAGATAAGTCAATCTCCTCTTCTCTGGGGCAGCCCCTCAAGTACTGGAAGACAATTATCATGTACCCTTAATCCTTCTGTGTGATAGGCTAGACATAAGCAACTCCCTCAACCGTCCAATCATACAATTTAGCCACCAGGGTCCGTATCACCTTCGTTGCTCTTCTCTGTACCTTTTCTAGGGTCTCAACATACCACGATAACCAGAACTGGATGCAGTATTCCAAGTGTGGCCTCACCAGTGCAGTATAAAGCAGTATTATCACTTCACAGGATCTTGATACTATCCCTCTGTTGACGCAGCCCAGGACAGCATTGGCTCTTTTGGTAGATGCAACATACTATTGGTTCATCCGGGGGGGAGCGGTGTCCACTAGGACAACTAGATCCCTCTCTCAGTTATTAGCTCTTTGTAAGGTAAAGGTTCCCCTGCACATACGTGCTAGTTGTTTGTGACTCTAGGGGGTGGTGCTCATCTCCATTTCAAAGCCGAAGAGAAGCGCTATCCAAAGACGTCTCCATGGTCATGTGGCCGGCATGACTAAACGCCAAAGGCACATGGAACGTTATCTTCCCACCAAAGCGATCCCTATTTTTCTACTTGCATTTTTACATGCTTTTGAACTGCTAGGTTGGCAGAAGCTGGGACAAGTAACAGGAGCTCACTCCATTATGCAGCGCTAGGGATTCGAACCATGGAATTGCCGACCTTTCTGATTGACAAGTTCAGCATCTTAGCCACCGTTTTCCTCGTTACTAGCTCTTTGTACTACCACACAATTTTGGCATCCTTCAAATCAAACTGGTGTTTCTCAATCTTGGCCGCTGGGAATTCTGGGAGTTGAAGTCTACCTATCTTAAAGTGGCCAAGATTAAGAAACACTGATTTAGACTATCACACCTGCTATTTACACGGGAAAGAAAATTCCACTGGTCCAAATTGGAGCTGCTTTCCAATGTTAACAGACCATGTGGTGTAAGGCAGGGGTGTCAAACTTGATTTCATTGATGGTCACATCAGGTTTGTGTTTGATCTTGGGGGCAGGGAGGTGCATGGCCAGGATGGGCATGGCCAGCTTGATGTCACTTGTTTCAGGGGCACCTGTGATGCCATGAACACTCTGCCAGTGAAAATGGGCTCCCGAGCTCTGTTTCCAGATATGATGGCCTCTTGCAACACTATGCCAGCGAAAATGGAGCTCGGGAAGGCGACACGCAGCCATCCCAAGTACTGTTTTCAGTGGCAGAGAATGTGCCAGTCCTTTGCTGTTTCCAGGGTGGCTCTTCAAGCCAGATCTAAGCACCCCATGGGCCAGATCCAGCCTGCAGGCCTTGAGTTTGCCACCCCTGGTGTAAGGGATAAGAATACCTCCTGCCTTCCTTAGAATCCCAGCTTCAGCACTCCCTCCCATGTTATCTGTTTACCTTAAAAACAACATTCACATAGTTGCTAATTGCAGGGAAGCTCGCCTCTAATTTTTTTCTTTTTCTAGCAGACAACCAGAACTTCTTACAGACCTTAATTCATACAGCAATTTAAGTGATAAAAGTACACATTACCTGCTCTAGCAAGGACCTGGTTGGCCTGATCACTGGCAAGCTGTGTGATTCGAGCTCTCAAAGCATCGATAGTCTCTTGCATTGCCTTTATCCTAACTCGCAAATTGTTGTTCTCTGTTTGCAGCATGGCGTTTTCATGAAACATGTCATTAATACTTTCCACACCTTCCTCATCAATAATCCTTTTACCCTTAAAAAAAAGAAAAAGAAAACAATGTCTTTGCCCAGAGCTAATCTCAACAAAAATCTCTTCTGAAAAACAGAAAAAATTGTCAATGTAGCATCTTACCTAGTTCTGAACAATGAATTAGTTTGTTTGGAATAAAATTATATTAAAACGTTTCACATATGCTTCAAATGTGTTCAAATACCCTTACATGATACGGAAAGACCTCAAGTGGTAATTGGTAGTAGAATTTTCATCCACCAATCATAAAGCACAATATCATAGAATTGCATTGCTTAGCAGTGGCAATTTTGGCAGTCTTATTTCCATCCTTGAGTGAGAATTGTGGGCCGTTAAGTGAGGACCTCACATGACCACAATTTGCAGTTTCCTGCCAACTTCAAAGTCAATGAGGAAGCCAGCAGGAAGCTGCATGTCCCAGTATGGCTCACAAGCAGGCCAGTGAGTGAATGAGTCAGGCTATGGAGTCAGGGAGCAGGTTAAACCTGCATGCAGGCTTGGTCCCAAAGGTGCTTTTTTCAAGAGGAAACTGGATTTTCTGGTTTTTCTTTAGAAGACGTTTCGCTTCTCATCCAAGAAGCTTCTTCAGCTCTGACAGGACGGCGGGGAATGAAGGATTTATATTCCTTGCAGACCGCTGGTCATTTGCATCCTTTTAAAGGGTTGTTGAAGTACTTGGTGCTCATCCCAAGTTGTATAGCTAAAAGTCTGTCGAGATTCTCAGTCATTCAGATCATGGTTGTCTTACATTATACAATTTGGGATGAACAACCTTTGAGTGGTGTGGGAGTAGGAATGGATTTCCAGAGGAAAAATTGCAGACTACAGGAATCCAGGGGCACTACTCCGGTGACCCTGAGGATAACAGACAATCCTCCAAGTGCTTCAATAAACCTCTAAAAGGATGCAAATGACCAGTTGTCTGCGAGGAATATAAATCCTTCCATTCCCCACCATCCAGTCAGAGCTGAAGAAGCTTCTTGGATGAGAAGCGAAACGTCTTCAAAAGAAAAAACAAGAAAGCCCAGCTGCCTCCTAAAAAGAGCACCTTTGGGACAACCATGACCTGTGTCAAGCCCGAAATTGACATATGTGTAGCCATTTTATTTAGCCTCATTATATATTCCTTTTCTTTCTTTCTCTTTGCTGGTTGGGAGGGAAGGGTTTTGGGCTTGCCACATTCCTAAGGTAGGAGGAGTGCAGATAGAGTTATTTAGGCTAGGTGGTTCTTCTTCCTGTGGGAACAAGAGCTGACCATGCTGAGACCTGGAGGTGGAGATTGATGACAGCAGGAAACGTCGATTTACTTCTACTAGGGAATGTGACTTTTGGGGGCTGTTTCTAACTTCCAATATTATGTGATGTAATTCCGGATTGTGTCAGATCCGGAATTACAACAGGCTTTGCCAATTAAGATGCTTTCCTAAATAAAAGAAAATGTTTTGGAAGATGGACTTTGTTCTTTTCTTTTTAAATGGATTTCATCACTTGGAAACCTGACATTATTCCGGATGACTGAGAATCTCTACAGACATGCAGACTTAGGAGATATTGCTATCCAAATGCAGCTGGGTGGGAGAAGGAGTGCTGCGGCATGAATATGAACTATTGGGATAATGTACTCTGTAGCAGATCTGCATGAGAAAAAGCAGCAGCAAGTTTCCTTGCTGCTTCCTCATTGACTTTGCTTGTGGGAAGGTCACAAATGGAGGTTATGTGACTGCTGGTCACTGCAAATGTTGTAAGAGTGAGCTGGTTTCCAAGCTCTTGTATTGCGTTCAAGTGACTTTGAGGATGCTGCAACAGCGAAAAACGGTCATTAACAACCAATTGTCCAGTGCCATCACAATGATGGTCACTGAAAAAGCGGCCATTAACTCAAGAAAAAGTGGTAAAATATTAGCCCCATAGCATTATGAGGATCATCATGCAAGTTCAAAGCTTTCTCAATTATCTGGCTGTAATGGACCAATCCAGGTTATTCAATATCCAAAAAGTATCAAACTTAAATCAACGAATGCATTTAGCGAGGGTTCTTGTAATCTTTTAGATGCTACTGTTCCAAACAGAAAAGAACACAAACAGTTCAGAAATGAACCATGGGAGTCCTTGGTGCTCTTTGAATTTGGTTGTTTGTTTGCAAAGTCTGCAAACAAACAACCAAGCTCAAAGCACAGCAAAGACTCCACAGATGACACAGTCTTTGACTGAGTATCTTAAATCTTGAAAGCACACTCTAGCTTGAAAGAGTTATCACTACAGCCTAGTGTTTTTAAGACCCGGCAACTTAAAAATGGGTGACTTCAATTGACAGACCTGCAAGCAGGGGGTGGTATTCAGCCAGTTCTGACAGGTTCTGGAGAACCAGTAGTGGAAATTTTGAGTAGTTCAGAGAACTGGCAAATACCAGCTCTGACTGGCCCCACCTCCATCTGTTCTCTGCCCTCCTGAGTCCCAGCTGATCGTCTGGGTCTTCTTTGGTTGCCCTGCACAGGAGAACAGAGCTGGAAAGCAGGTTAGTGGGATGGGGAGGGAATGGGGATTTTGCAGTTACCTTCCCCTGCCATGCCCACCAAGCCACGCCCACAGAACCGGTAGTAAAAAAAAATTTGAATACCACCACTGCCTGAAAGCAAATGGGCCCTTAAAAAGCTGCTGCTAAACATGGACTATCCGTACTTTTATTTCTACTAGCTGTGAATTGTAAACGTTCTTTCCTTCATTGCAATGTAGGCCTTTTAACAAGATAGGAACATGCATGAATTAGAATTATGAAGAAGATGACCTTGGATTCAAAGGTAAAAGGTGTAATGGAATGCACTGGGTAAACCTGTCTGCCAGTCCTAAGGCAACTCACTCCAGCAATTGAGGCAGAGGGCGGGGGACAAGTGAGACGTTTCAAAGTGTAATTATTCACATTACATTACAGCAAAGATAATTATGATAAATTTGCTTTTTTTAAAAAAGGAACAGATCCCAATGAATGTTACCGTTTTATATTCCATGAGTTCCAACTGCAATCGAGTTATCTCACTTCGCAGAGCATTGATCTGCTGACTAGCCCTGTCCTGATTAACCATCACCTTATTCTTGATATTTCTTGCTCGGTTTGCATACTTTAAGGTGTTCAACGTTTCCATGAAGTCTCTGTCTGAAGGGCTTACACAAGCAATCATGACTGTTTGGCTGGAGGTAAAGAAAAAGCTGCTATTCATCATTTGGAAACAACTGTTAAAAGTAATTAAAATATATTGCTTGCCAAGCATTAATAAACGAAAAGCTTAATTACAAGACCTTGATAGAAGAGACCAAATCTTGACAGAAATCTCTTAGTATTTTGTAACTAGGCTACCATACAAAGTGATTATAATTACAATTATATATTCTCAGATTTGATGGCAAATTAGGAATAACACATTCACAATTTCTCTGCAATTGATCCTATAAGTTTAGGTTTCATATATAAACAAAATCATGAATGCATTTTCTCAACAAAATGTAAAAAGGATTAGAGTTGCCAAAAGCCATTTTGGCTGAAAAGTGTGGAATTTCTGGAGAATTCCCTTCTCTATTTTTTTTTAAAATTTGTTGGTCTTTTAAAAAGCATGTGAAAAAGCTAAAATAACCAATAAAAATGCACATGCAGAGATACAGTACTCATAAAAACACAATTATCAGCTAGATAGCTGCAAAGCTAGAATCTTCAATATTACATTCACTCCAAGTATTTCAAAGGTAATTTTTTTGCAAGAAACGTAGAGCACAGAACATAGAATAATAGAATTGGAATGGATCTTAGAGGTCTTTTAAGTCCAACCCAGTGCTCATGCAGGAGTCCCTGTATCATTCCAGACAAATAGTTCAGTCTCTTCTGAAAACTTCCAGTGATTGTGCACCACAACTCCAGGAGATAAGCCTTTCCCCTGACTAAATGTTCTCATGGTCAGGAAATTTTTCCTTAGTTCTAGGTTGGATCTCTCTCCAATGTTTTTCCATCCATTTCTTCTTGACCTTACCTCTGGGACATTGGAGTTTCCAACGTTTTTGGCTCCATGGACTGGCAGGGAAAGAGGATGGTTTCATATATGCTACCAAATCTCACACATACACAAATAAAGCTTTGTGTGCTTGCCTGCTGCTTGCGTGGCCAAGTTCCCAATGGGCCATGGATTGGTACCGGTGCACAGACCAGGGGGTAGACATTCCTTCTTTAGAGAATAGGTCAACCCCCTCTTTCTTTATGACAGCCCTCAAGTACTAGAAGACAGTTCTCATGTGCCCCTAGTCTTTCTCTTTGTTAGACTAGACATACCTAGTTCCCTCAATAGTTCACTGTATAGTTTACATTCCAGATCCCTTATCACATTTGTTGCTCTTCTCTACCCTCTTTCTAGGGTTTTAATATGCTTTTGGTATCATGGCGACCAGAACTGCAGTATTCCAAGTGTGGTCTCACTAGTGCAGCACAATCACATGATCTTGAAACTATTGACACTATTGACTATTGAATGGACTGCGTTAGCTTTTTTTTATACCAGCAGCACACTACTGGTTCACATTTAAGTGGTCTAGGACGCCTAGATCTATCTGACTTTTGCTACTGTTGAGCAGCTACTGCATATTCTGTACCTGTACATTTGGTTTTTCTTGCCAATGTGTAAGGCCTTACGTTTCTCACCACTGAACTGCATTTTGTTAGATGGGACCCAGTGTTCAAGTCTGTCAAGATCCTTCTGAATCTTGAGCGTATCTTCTAAAGTGTTGGCTATTCCCCACAGCTTGGTGTCAGCTGCAAATTTGACGAGTTCTTCTAAACTCTCATCTAGGTCATTTAGGAGGATGTTGAAGAGTACAGGGCCCAAGACAGAACCTTCAGGTACCCCACTGCATGCTTCCCTCCATGTAGATGTAAGTCTACTGAGGACTACTATACATGTTGATTGCTGTTGAGCAGCAGGGAGAACATTATTATATTAAAATCAAATAACCAATGGTGCGATTATTTTGCATGTGATAACATGTAATTATTAAATGTAAACTTAAATGGAGATTACTAATTACTGAAAATTCACATTGATAATTATATGTGAAAATTAATATCTTGTGTCTTTAGTCACCACAATATGACTCAAACTATTTGTTTTTCTTTCTTATATTTCCTCTTGCTATTATAACACTAAAAAAAAAAAATACAATTAGGAGAATGGTCAGAAGGGACTTTTTCCATGGGCTGAAATAAAAAGTGGGATGGTTGAACCCTGAGAACAGTAATAGAAAACAAGGTATTGTAAGGGATCGAGACAGACAAAACTCAGTGTCTTTCTGGTGCTACTTTAGTTTACAAACATAATGGAATTAAACATTAGGCATTTGCTTATCTATCTACCTTTGTCCACCTTAAATACAAATGCTAAGGTATTTATAACATAATAACATAACATAAAATTTATAACATAACCTCCATCCAATCACTGTAAATCTAGGTAGTTTTCTTTCATCTGGATTTCTTTTCTTCTTCAAAAGAAAACCACCACTTGAAATCTTAAACTGAACCTAATCAATATTATTTTGTTTGATTCAAACCGATATCTTAGAATTTGAAACAGCTGATTTTAACAAACTCAGAGAAAGCTTGGGAAGGATTCCATGGATGAAAATCTTAAAGTGGAAATCGGCTCAAGAAGCTTGGGAAACTCTGAAAAATAGGATTATAAAAGCCTACTCCAGTTTAATACATTGAATTTCATTTTTTACTAGGGCCCAGTGTTCAAGTCCGTCAGAATCTTTTTGGATTTTGAGTTTGTCTTCTGGGGTGTTGGCTTAATGCTAGTAACTGTGAGAGGGATCTTGAAATCCTACTGGACAGTCACTTAAATATGAACCAACAGTGTGAGGCAGAAACCAAAAAAGCCAATGCAATCCTAGGCTGCATTAACAAAGGGACAGAATCAAGATCACATGAAGCTCTAGAATCGCTTCACAAAGCCTTGGTAAGACCACACTTGGAATACTGCATCCAGTTCTGGTCACCACAATATTAAAAAGATGTTGTGATTCTGAAAAAAAGAGTGCAAAGAAGAGCAACAAGAATGATTAGGGGGTTGGAGGCTAAAACATTACAAAGAACAGTTAGAGGAATTGGGTATCTCTAGTCTAATGAAAAGAAAGACTGGGGAGACATTATAACAGTGTTCCAATGTTTGA
This sequence comes from Hydrophis major, assembly GCA_033807585.1. Taxonomy (NCBI): domain Eukaryota; kingdom Metazoa; phylum Chordata; class Lepidosauria; order Squamata; family Elapidae; genus Hydrophis; species Hydrophis major. Next base: position 143,385,012 of record CM066331.1, read on the forward strand.
GAGGCTCCTACAAAGACAAGGGGGTCAACCTATTTCCCAAAGCATCAAAATGCAAGACAAGTAACAATGGATGGAAACCAACCAAGGAGAGAAGGAACCTAGAACTAAGCGGAACATTCCTAACGGTGAGAGTAATCAACCAATGGAATAGCTTGGTTGTGTTATAGAAGCTGTGGATGTTACATCACTGGAAGCTTTCAAAAAGAGACTGGACAATTGTGTGTCTGAAATGGCATAGTGTCTCCTGCTTGAGCAGGAGATTCGACTAGAAGACCTCCAAGGTCCCTTCTTCAAATTCCATTATTCTATGTTGATTGGGAGATGTAATTTTTTTTAAGAAAATAATTTATTCGTACTTTATAAAGCCAGTTTTATTTCTGCTTGTTCTTAAAAATAAATGGCTAATATAATGTATCATTTACAAGGTCATAAAAAGAATTCTGCCATTTAATATTTTACATTTGTTTCAAGTACAAAAAATATTCAAATGCAGATATACAACATCTATCCATTCGGGCTTATTAGTCAAAACAACAGCAAATCAATCAAAGTTTTTCATTCTTCCTTTCAAACAAGATTTATTTAATTGAATACTCGCTCATACCTATTCCCTCCAAGAGAATCTTGCAATAGTCGTGTTAATTTCGAATCTCTGTATGGTACATGAGTCACCTTCTTACTCTTATCTCCCAGCGCACTTATTACATTGCCCAATGCCAGCTGAAAATATAAAAATCTCATTGATCAAAACAACAACAACAACCTTCACAAACATGGAAGCACAAATGAAATCAAAACATCACTACCAAAAATCAAATAACTCAAGAGCTGTGTGGCACAATCTGTGAGGAAAGCATCTCTTCCCATACACAACAAGCTCTGCCAATTTCAGGGCAGTCTATTTTTTTTAATAGGCAGGAAACTTTCTGTGAGTTGAATACCTTAAATTTCAGCTGATAGTGCACTCTGTTTACAGACCTTTAAAGGAGAAAGGCAGCATGACAAATTGACAAGGTTCTTCAATGAAATCTTTCAGGTTTTTTGGGGAGTACGAAATAGCAAAAGCACTTAGGTCTAAATATCTCTTCTCACAGTGTTTTACAGCCCTCTCTAAGCGGTTTACAGAGTCAGCATATTGCCCCCAACAATTTGGGTCCTCATTTTACGCACCTTGGAAGGATGGAAGGCTGAGTCAACCTTGAGCTGGTGAGAATTGAACTCTGGCCGTGAGCAGTGAATTAGCCTGCCATACCGCATTCTAACCACTGCACCATCATGGCTCTAAGTTCTAGACCTGCTTTTCTGACCCAGCTCCTCAAATATAACAAACCCTCTGTATTTAAATCAACGGTTCTTTTATTAGGAGCACCAGCAGCTCTGGCAAAAAGTTTATCTCCCAACACAGACTAACAAGTCTGCCCGGCAGGGAGATTAATAGTTGTCTGCCACACCTATTCATCTCCATACCCTGCCTTCTATCCCCAGAACTAGAGTTGGGCTTTGCTAGCAGCGGTGCCTCTTCTGTCCCAAGGAATGGCCCACAGATTTCCACTCCTCTCCTCTGCCTTCTGCGCACCCACAAGTCAAGCACTGGGCCCAGCTGTTCCTCCTCTTCCTCCTCAGCCATCTCTTATCTCACCTCATCTCTCTCTCTCACAACTCCCTTCCGTCTCCCCCCTCAGAGCACTCAGCTTGCCTTGATGCTGGACCCTGGCTCCTACGCCTCCTCATCTGATTTGGCTGCTGGAGGGGCTGGTAGCCAACAGGCCACAGCACCTGCCTTTGGCATGAAAGCCAGCTGGGTGGCTTTATCAAAAAAAGGCTCATCCTCTATATTAAATATTTCTGCATCACCTTATGTGGGTGTGATTACTGACAAGGCACAACAGAAATTTAAACTTACAAGTCCACAATTGATAGATATTCCTTCTTTAGCTCGTTCTCCAGTTGCCCCTGTACGTTTTAATCGTTCCGATCCTGCCAGATCCACAAAATGAAACTTAGCGGTAAGTGTTTCAAACTCATTCAGCTGAGAGGACTCCATTATTATTCTGTTGTCTGTCATGTTGTCCTACAATAAGCAACAGAAACAAAAACATTTATACTGTGGAAAAAAAAGAATTACATCAAATAATAGTAAAACCACACTGCACAAAATACCAACAGACACCACGTCAGTAAACATTATTTCTTTTTAATCACAGATCATTATATTTCTGCACTTGGATTTCTTTGTGATAATCTTTAAGACAACAAAAGGCAAAAAGCAGCTGAAAAACTGTTTTTGGACTACTTCAAATTACCCATACATGGGATTTGTCAGAGGTAAGATCATAGTATGATAAGGCTGAAAGGGACCTTGAAGGTCGTCTAGTCCAACCCTTACTCAAGGCAGGAGACCTTATACCATTCTGGACAATGGTTGTTCAGTCTATTCTTGAAAACCTCCAGTAATGGAGCAGCCATCCAGGAGGCAAACTGTTCCATTGGTTAATTATTCTCACTGTGGGGAAATTTCTCCTTAATTCCAGGTTGGATCTCTCTTTAACAATCTTCCATTCATTGCTTCTTGTCCTGCCCTCAGGTGCTTTGAAAAACAGGTCAATCCTCTCTTCTCTGTCACTACCCCGCAAGTACTAGAAGACAGCTATCATGAAATAGGCTATACATGCCTAGTTTCCTGAACCAATCATCACATAATTTAGTCTGTAGACCCCATTATCACTGTTTTACTTCATTTATATTTCCTAGTTATAAACCTTCCACCTCCCTCAGAGTGCTCCCTTTTTGCTCTTCTCTACAATCTTTCTAGAGACTCAGCATCCTTTTTGTATTGTGGTGACCAGAACTGGACAGTGATTTGTTGCATATAACTGCCCTTGACTGGAAGAAAAGAAATAAAAATGCTTCATCTTGTTTTTTTTATTATTATTGTAAGCTGCCTAGAGCCACCTCTATATGAAATGGGAAGTTTAATAAATAATTCCAAGCGTGTACTTATTAAATACCGTATTTTTCCATGTATAAGACGACATATTTTCTTTAAAATATTTATCTAAAAATGGAGGGGCATCTTATGCACGGGGGACTGAAAGGGGAACCGCAGTTGTGAGACTGTCGGTAACTTATCTACGCAAACTAGCCTCACAAGCAAAACTTCCGAATGCAGAGGCAAGCTAACAGATTTCCTCCAATCATGAGCCTTATGTAACTGATGTCAGCTGATGCTGCGTAAAGCATGTAGCCAGTGCCCACATGCGACAGGGAGTGGTAATGTCGGGGCGTTCTGAACCCATAAAAATGTCAGAAAACAAAAAAATAAATACTGGTTACCGGTAAGCAAAATAAGTGCCTTCTATTTAATGTTTAAAATATCGATTTCTGAATTTTGGGTAAGAAAAGTGAGTGGGGGGGGGGGGCGTCCTATACATGGGGGTGTCTTATAGGTGGAAAAATATGGTATATGCTATAAGATTTATACAGCTGCACGATATTTCCAGTATACTAGGTTCATGTAATGACCTCTGAGAGCCAAAGACATTACAAACACCACATAACTCTCTTATTCATTCAATTTGGATGCCAAGATATCCCTAGAGGAAAGACTCCACCACTTCCGTAGATACCTACAGCATCAAGTGGTGGACAAACTCTAGTCTGGCATAAATGGATGGTGAAGATGGCATGTGAACGTGAGCTCTGGACATTCATCTGTGTGCTGGCAGTAGTTCGAGATAAAGCCCCCAACTTCAAGCACTGCATCATCTGTACAAACGGGCAGGAAAAGAGTAACTGGTTAACATTTTTAAAGGTATATGCACCCATCAGAACCAATTAAATGTAACAATGTGGAATTGTTAAAAACTTACTGCTTTTATATTGATTTTTCCTGATTCCTTAGGAATAATGTTTTTAATTGTGCATGCTTTCAAACCATTGCTATCCTCCATAATCTGCTAAAGCAGTGCTGTCAAACTTGCGGCCTGCCAGCCAGATGCATCACACACTGACCATGCACATACCCGTTTTAGCAAAGGGGAAAAAAGTCCTGACATGTCACGTGACGACACGTGACATCCCTGTGCTAAAGCAAACCTTAGATAACTCCTTGAAATAATGTAATAGAAATTGCTGTAACCCAGGGGTCTCCAACCTTGGCTCCTGGAAGCCTGGCGGACTTCAACTCCCAGAGTTCCACAGCCAGCAAAGCTGGCTGTGGAATTCTGGGAGTTGAAGTCCGCCAGGCTTCCAGGAGCCAAGGTTGGAGACCCCTGCTGTAACCTATTCACCTGCTTCCATCCCATTCCCAAACTTACAGAAGGTCTGTGCCAGCAGAGTATAACGCGATCTTTTCTATGTTCTCAGTGGATATCTACAGAACCATATAATTAATTATCAAGCATATATAAAGGAAGCTTTTCCCCCCAGATGTATCACAGAACATACTGGATTCAGCTAAATCTCAGGAGTGCAAAATTAGATCAGTTTCCAGTGAATAGAAGGCTATCTTATGTTGTTATAGTAACTCCAAGTATGCTAACAATGTCCCCTTGTAGCGCCTCTCTCTCTGTGTGTGTGTTCCCTGTAACTGTGCTTTGAATATTTAATGTAACTTCAGTAACAGCCTGGGAAACAGGAAAACAAAAAAGAGCTAAAGCAAATATCTGCTAAAGTTCTCCTATGCTCAGAAGAGATTGTCACAGCAAGCTATTATCATATTTTACTTTGTCCTGCATTTCTCCATAGGAGCAGAAATGACAGAATGTGAGTTTGGTACTTCTTGAGTAAAGTCGGAAAAAGCTAGTTAAAGTATCCAAAACAGAAGCGAGCAGACACTTGAAAAACACAGTATTACTAAGGCTGCTTTGGGCTGCAGACCAATATAACTAAGTGCTGAACTAGGATTAAAAGCTTTGAAACTCCTTGGTGACTTAAGCCAATTGTAACTTCTCACTCTAAAGTTAGCACACAAAGATAAAAATGAAAGCAATCTTGTGCGCTAACTTAATGTCCTGGAAGGAAAAATGAAATATAAATAATTAAAAGATTTTGGTTGTTTTCAAGAAATAGTGTTATTTTGCACATGGGCACCTCTGATTCTGCGTTCACACTCCGTGTTGTGACTCCCACTGTATATATTCCACCTGATGAATCTTCATGGATTTTGATATTTGACTTTTTGTTCTTTGAATCAATATCACGTGTTGAATCAAACAGGTCAAGAACTTCTTCATTGTAAAGCTAAATTAACAGAGAAAAATGATGTTACTAAGAATGATGTTACTAAAAAAAACTGCTTAACAGAATTCAACAGTTAAATAACAAAATGCATCATTCATAACATGCCTCCTAAGAAGTTTACCCTGTAAATTATAAGTAAGCCTAAGAAAAGTATTGCTTTTTATATTGAATTATATATTTATATTTGATTTGATCTGATTCAAAAGAACAGCAAAGCCTTATTGTTATGCAAGGAAAAAAATCCCCTTTAAGTTAAAGAAGAATAAGAAGGATTTAGAGAAAAGCTTTGAACTTTAATGACAAAAGTCTTGGTATCAAAGCTATATAATCTAATAATCAAATTCTTCACAATTCATTTCTTTATGAAGAGACAAGACAACAACAACAAAAATAAATCCTTCAAACTATAACTTAAATTTCAAAAAAATGTCACTAGAGGAAAAGTATGAGCCATGGTGGCGCAGTGGTTAGAGTGCAGTACTGCAGGCTATTTCTGCTGACTGCTAGCTGCCTGCAATTTGGCAGTTCAAATCTCACCAGGCTCAAGATTGACTTAGCCTTCCATCCTTCCAAGGTGGGTAAAAGGAGGACCCAAATTGTTGGGGGCAATAGGCTGACTTTGTAAACCATTTAGAGAGGGCTGTAAAGCACTTTAAAGCGGTATGTAAGTCTAAGTACTATTGCTATACTACTAAGTCTTTGGGAGATGCCTTCAAGTCTGTTGACCTCCAGGGGACTGCCTGGCAAAGTCCTTGCAGTTTTCTTGGCAAGATTTTGGAACTTGTTTGCCATTGCCTCTTTTAAGAGAAAAGGGAAAGTGACTGGCCCAAGGTAACTCAGGTGGCTTTGTGCCTAACGCAGGACTAGAACTCATGGTCTCCTGGTTTCTCCTGGAGCCTTAACCACTACATCAAACTACTCTCGTAGTAGAAACAGAAATAAGTGTAAGAAGGCAGCAGATTTTAATTAAAATATTCAGCTTCCTCACCTAGATGCATTTTTTTCCAAATATCAGTCCAAGGTTACTAATTCTATTCAACATACAGAATTCTTTTCTGTAGGGAGTGAAGTAGGAATAGTTTCCATTATTAGTTTCTGCTCTTGGCATATTTATACCCAGTCGCTATTCTCAAAAGTGCAACTTAAGGTAATTTTCTAGCCTTTTGGAGACTGGGAATATAATTTTTATTTTGAATCTGTTCATTTTTATCTTTTAGATTCCATGCTGTAATAAACGATCAATCTTTTTACCATCTGTTTAAAAGTGATCACTGTTATTTAGAGTAAGTAATAAAATAAAACAACAGTAAGAAAAAACAAAATTAAAAACTGCCCAGGTCGGCAGATTTAACAATATTCATCCATCCATGAAAGAAAACAACAAGTATTACAAAAGGAACAAGAGATTTAAAAAAGCTAAAAATGTAAAAGCAAAGAAAGAAAATACAAAGAAGCAGATTCTGATTTTACTTACAGCATTTATAAATACAATTATAAATTTATCTCTTGCTCTATGGTTAATAAAGAAATGTATCATCCATGATGTCATATAAAATGGTTTATTTGCTAATCTGTTTATTTAGTGGTATGAGTTCAATATATTTTAATTTAATATAGCTTTGCACCATCTTTTTATTTTAAAAGCTCACTTATTTTTAGTCTTTCTGTTAATTCCATAATGCTGCAAATGAATGGGATTTTATTTTTCTAAAATATTTTTATATTTACTTAATATTTTTCTATTATTTTAAATATTTTCAAATCTTATTTCTGGATTCCAGGCATTATTCTAATAATAATAATAAACATTTTAATTATCAACTGCAAATCTATATCAAAAACCAAAGAGAATGCAACAAAATGTTTTTATTTTGTCTATAGACTACCACTTTTTCTATAAAATATAATACCATTTAAATCTCAAAGCACTTATAAACCAAAATCAAAGAATCAAAAAGCCATTAATCTGTGCATTTACTTATCTTTACATTTCTCTAGATAATTAGCCAGAAAGTTTCAAGCCAATATTTTCAATTAAGAATGTAAGATATGCACTAATACCAACTAATGTTCAATTAGATGGACATATAATTGTCAATCTTAACTTCTGGAATTGAATTAGGTTGTTTTTTTTTTCAACAGCAAAATGTATGCATGCTATTTGTGTTTGTTTTGCTTGTATACATGTACATAGACATATATATATATACACACACATACAATCCAATTGCTACTTTGACCAAAAAAAGTGAGAATCGTATGTCTGAAATTGTATAAGTTTAGGCAACTGTAATTTGAACATTCTGCATATCAATTCTGAACCCTATATTTAGAGGCATTTAAAAAAGGAAACACCCTTCAAAATTGCACATGTTCAAGACAAGATAAATCTTGTTTTCTTTCTTTGGCATATAAAGAGAGAGGAGAAATCTTATTGATAAATACTGCAAAGGTTTTTCTTGACTTTAAATTATACTTCACTAATCTTCTATGTTTTATTGGGATGTGAAGTTTGGACACTATGTAGTTTGTGTTTAGAGCAGCATAATTTTAGACTGTTCCATGATGCAGAGATTCCCAATATGAACCAAATGTCAATGCCCTTCTTATTTTCCCAACTAAAATAAATAAAAATATTAGTCTAATTTATTTATTTACGCACAAGGCAACAGGGAGCTCTGTGATAATGATTACAAACAAATACTTAAATATCTATTCTATTATAAAGACTTACCTCTAAGAACTGAGCATTGACTTTAAATTCTGGAGGTGGAAGCCCCTGTTGAATAGCCACATGCTTTTTCTCTTCAATGCACTTATACAGATGTTTTACAGCTCGTGGTATAATACCCTGTTCCTCTTCCATTATATTGACATCAAATCCTGTGCCCATTGTATAAGTCTTACCAGCTCCTGTCTAAAGTTAAAAAGACTAAACATTATAACTATGGAAGCAAAGCTGAGGCCAGAATTTCAATATCAAAAACATAAATGCTATTAAAAATTATGGAGGTTTTTTTTATGTAAGTAACATAACTAATATATTTTATACATATGTAAACTTTGAGAAACTGTTTTCAAGATGCAGAAATGCAATCTAAATAGCTATGGATTTTCAAGAAGCAAAAAAATGACAGATACACACACACCCTCTCTCTCCCTCTCTCCACAGATACCACAAAGTAACTTTACCTATGACTCCCAGACAACCTTGACTAGGACAAGAACTTGTCATTAAATGAGTTACCATGGGATTGATGTAGTATTTCAGGAGAATTTAAATGAAAGTAGATTGTGAATATAGCAGAATGAAGCCATTCTAATTCAAACAGAGGAACTTGCATAATTAGGTACCGTATATCTCTTTCAAAATACTTGCCCCAATATTGCACATTGATGTTATATTACTATATATTTATCCATGTACACTTTCTGTATATTGTTAATTTCTTATAAGTTAAAATCTGTAATTCTCACCTCTGGCAAAATCTGAATGTGTTTGAATGTACCCAAATTTTGCCCTTTTTTATGCAGAGAACATTTTTTCAGAAAATCACTCAATTCTTACCTGGCCATAAGCAAATACAGTAGCATTATACCCTTCAAAGCAGCCTTCAATCAATTTTTCTATGCAGTGTAGGTAGATATCCTCTTGCTCAGATTCAATATCAAACACATAATCAAAAGTGAAGGCCTTATCTTTTCCTAGAAACACCTGAGGTTCACCAGGTGTGACCAATGTGCAGATGTGGCATCCTTCTATCTTCTCTTTGGCTAACTGAGGCCTGATTCTGTTTTTTGAGAGGAAAGATAAAAACAAAAAAATACATCTGCATTAAAATACATTTTTTTAAAAAACTTTTGTAATAGATTATTTAAATGTCAAACTTGACACATGAATATTCATTGCTTCTTTCCACCAAATAAAAGGAAGCCTGGGACATTCTAAATTGATAATTACATTTCACAGGGGAGATGAAAGAAAAACAATGCTACGTTATGCAATGTAAAGCGCTATAATATACAGTATAAGAAGGGCAATCATTATGACCTTTAAACAAATCTTTAAAAAAATTTATTAAGGAGTCTTAAGATATCTTCTTGTCAAGGAACACTGCAACTCTATTCATTCTCATTTAAATTTCACATGCAATCTTCTGGTACCATACATGCAGATAGTACAGCTCTAAGAGTCACTTATTATTTACTATTATTTATGTCAAAAAAGCCAAATGCAACTCCAGGCTGCATTAACAGAGGGATAGAATCAAGGTCATGTAAAGTGTTAGTATGGCTTTATAATGCCTTGAGATAAGACCACACTTGGAATATTGCATCTGGTTTTGGTCGCCACAACATTAAAAAACTTGAGATTATGGAAAGAGTACTGAAAAGAACAACAAAGATGATTAGGGGGCTGGACGCTAAAAGATATGAAGAATGGTTGCAGGAATTTGGTATGTTTAGTCTAGTGAAAAGAAGGACCAGGAGTAATATGATAGCAATGTTCAAAATTTGAGGAACTACCAAAGGAAGAATAGAATAGAATACCTTTATTGTCATTGCATGCTACAAATACAATGAAATTTGAAAGCTACTCCAGCACAGTGCCCCAAACACATCACAATCACACTACAGAGTATTTAAAAATTAAAATAATAATAATTAAAAACCTAGTCTAAAACCTATCTGAAACATATAGTAAGTTAGATAGTTTAAAAATGCCACTATTTACATAGGGCTAAATCACAAATGCATTGTTTGATTCAAGACAATTATTGCCTTGGAAAATAAACTGTTTCTCAGTCTATTAGTCCTCATTTTAAGACAGGGTGAAACTATTTTCCAAAGCACCAGAGGGCAAGACAAGAACTAACAGATGGAAAATAATCAAGGACAGAACCAAACTAAAACTAAGGAGAAATTTTCTGACAGTGATAACAATTACCCAGCTTCCCTTCAGAGGTTTTGGATTCTCCGTCACTGAAGGTTTTTAAGAAGAGATTGGGAAGCCATTTGTCCAGAATGGTAAAGGGCCATGTTGGCGAACCTATGTCATATGTGCCGGAAATGACACGCAGAGTCATTTCCCCCAGCACGCGAGAGGTTGCCCAGAAAAGCTTCACTCTGCATGTAGGCACATGCCGCCACCCAACATCTGATTATTGGGTATCTGGTGTGCATGCACAGGGGGAGGAGGGGGTTGTGCGGGAGACCCACGCACATGCACTAAGATGTGTTTCATATGAGGGGATTACATGCACATGCGCCAATACACGCGGTGCATGAAGGGGTAATCACATGTGCAGTGCATGAGGGGGAATCGCACGCACATGCGTAGACATACGGTGTGCGAGGGAGGCACGCGCACTTGCACAGGGTGTGGGGGGGCCCAGCACACATTGCCTTCTGGGTGCTGGCATGTGAGCGCACGCAAGTGTGCACACGCGCAGTTATTGGCATGGGAGTCAAAAAAAGTTAGCCACCACTGGTCTAGGGTCTCCTGCTTGTGCAGGGGGTTGGACTAGAAGACCTCCAAGGTCCCTTCCAACTCTTGTTATTTTGTTACTAAGCTATTTTGGGTCTTGTAGGAAATGACCAAAATAGTAGTCTTTGAGGTATATGAATTATTTCTGAATCAGGAATTAGATATTTGAAACTTCAAGCAAGTATTTTTCTGTTAGTAAAAAAGATGCTATATAAATATGCTATGTTAACTTGAACAAAGCCAGCTGATTGAAAGCTACAAAGATCTCAATAGCAAAATAAACCTTACACTCCCAACATGACAAACCAAACCATAGTTGTCAGTAATGTATAATCATATTGCCAATTAATCCCTTTTAGTTTACTCAAGCAAAACAAAAATACAGAACCAAACTAAAACTAAGGAGAAATTTTCTGACAGTGATAACAATTACCCAGTGGAATAGCTTGCACTTGTCCCAAACATACATGAGGAAACTGCAAAAATCATTTATGTCAATTATTTCAAATTGCAAAACATACTGACAACCTGCCCGTTAAAAAAACAAATTTAAATTATGGAAGCTAATATAAACATGAGGATAATCTTAAACTGCAAGTGGTTCTATTCTACGAATCTCTTTCATAAAACATAGTCATGGTTTATACTACCAGTAAGTTGGGAGTGTTTTCTTAAAAAACTGTTCTAAGAAAAATCCCATATCCTGTTACACAGCTACATATTTGGTGTGGTAGACACTTGCCATGTAGACAACAAAGCTCTGCTTCTGAAAGCAGAAGCTGTCTTTATTACACTTCTACCATGCCCAAGGTAAATATAAGTTGACTTCTGACATCCCTCCTTTACTTAGAATAACATTCTGGCTATGAATAGTTACCACCACATTTAAGAAAGTTAACCCAGTCGTCACTTAGGTGCTATTTAAAATGTGACCTATTACTTTATTTGCTGTATGAACATGCCCTGCAAGTTCAAAACTTTACATTCTACTATATCCTAATATGTCATTCACGAAAATAATGTTCAAATGATCCAAGGGAGAGAAGGAGATATAAAAACGCAATGCTAAGTTTCAAACTGTGATATCTACCAATGTTATTTGTCTTGTTGAACTGTTAAAGAATATAATAAGAAATGGCCAATGGAAGCGAAATAATTTTGTGGTGTAGAGCAGGGGTACCCAATCCCTGAACTGTGGTCCACTTGCAGGAGCTCACACATGAAACTCCATTCGCATAAACGGCGGGTGCACACATCCATCACTTGTGCAAATGGACCTGTATGTACTGACAAGTTTGCCTGCCACTTGTACAAACATTTCCTTTTCCCCCCTCACCAGGTCCCCTAGCCGGAAAGGTTGGGGACCACTGGTGTAGATCGCAAACTATACTATTAAAAATTAATTTTTGAGGGAGGTGAAAAGCATTTTTCCTGAAACATTCAACCAAGTCTTATCCAATGAGTAGATATGTTATTGTGTGGTGGGTTCTAGTCTGACTTTTAGTGAACAAACTTCACCCTTGAGTGGATTTATTTGGGCTGATTATATAGAAAATGATAGTCTAATGCACAACGAAACTAATGATTTCAACAATTTAACCAATGGCTAGGCCGTCTATTATACAACTATAATTTAAACAAAGGCAAGGAGGAGTCTAAGCTAAGAAAATAAAAAAATTATAAACTAACTCTTCTAAATGGCAAATAAGAAAGAGATAAATAATGATGCTAATGTAATTTGATTAAGAAAAAATATGGCTGTGAAATAATTGGATTTGTCTGGGAACAGTACACATATGTTGCTCTGATTACTTTGGTTTAATAAGATTTATTCTCTTATTTTTGGATCTCTAATTGGGATGGTTTTTTCTTCCCATTAATTGAGTACACAAGGTTCTCTGGATGAATGCAGTATTCTCCTTTATAGTTTAAGTTCATTTATTTTGAATCTCAGATCTTCATTAGTAGACAGTTGCTAACATTACTTGAAAAATAATGAAAGTTGATTTTCTATTATTGTTTCCCCGCATAATTCCTTGGCTATTTTATCCCAAGCCACCAGCACAATACAGATGGCATCCACTTAAGTCTGACAAGGTCTTTTGTTTGCTTGCCAGGGGGGAAAAAAAACAAGAAATGAGAAATTATGTGGCTTGGCTTTTAATTGAATAGATCTCTTTTTTCAAAAAGCAACCCAACATTTTCTTTGAAACCACAAAATACATTAAATGCAAAGCTTGTGTAATATTTCTAGGTGAACATATCTTACTCTATTATCTCATTCTTTTATTTCTGCTTACATGAACGCGTTTTATAATAAATATTAATATAACACATAGACAGTTATGTGTGTATTTGCCCATCGAGCACGTTTTACGTTATTTCCCTTTTTAGTATCTGCAAGAGTTATAGCAAAAAAACCACATACAAGTTTGGCCAACATCAACTCATGTCTCTCAATATTGCCTCTATATTTCAGTACACATTAAATTAGGATTTTATTTATTTAGCTTATGGCATTAAATGGGAAATATCACTTCTACACAAACCCATTATTTCTGTTTGCTACTCGTGCTTTTAAAAATTTTTAAAGTGTTATTTTATCATGCAGTAGAACCGGAATGGGAAATTCCACTCACCCAGTTTTCTAGCATTCTTCACCATATAACTCCTACACAGTGGGAGTTATAGTGCCAAATAGGGTGGCCTTCTGACTTTTTGCCCAATTTATCCTACCAAAAGAAATTATCCACTTTTTCCTTGCTTCAGGGCTCCTGTTTCATAACTTGAGGAATCTGAGTCACTTGAAAAACCTGTAGTAATACTTTCAGTGTTAACAGGAACATAAGAACTCATCACATCAGTTAATATTCAAGTTCGTGCATCAATCAATGAAGCTTGCCTGATAATTTAGAAATCTATGTCTCTTGTGTTTGGTCTTTAAAAAAAAAACCCACCTGATCTACCAGCCCCCTTTATCAGGTTCTTACGCAGGTTCTGTCAATCTAGGAGACCAGTTTAAAGATCCTTTTTTTAAAAAAACAAACTCCTAGGAGCTTGGCCTTGGGAGTTTCCCCAAGTTCTTTCAAGTTGGAACAGAAGCCAACAATCTATGTTCCATCAGAATGCCAGGTGGAGAACAAAGGGCCATTTTTTTAATCCTCCCTGCTCCCCTTCTTGCTTTTACAATTGCTAACAAAAACTGGTAAACCAGAAAATAGTTTCAAATAAATCCTGCAAAACAAGATACAAACATATTGTTTTAAAGGAAATCTTACCATAAACATTCTGAAAACTTTTATCTGAATTTTGAAATGTACCCATGCTTCAAGTTGGCAAACAGGTAGATCTTGAGGGCTTGGTTGACTTTTAACAGCTGTTTTTCTTTGGGTGTTTGAGGGTTTTTTAAAATCTATATAGCGGTATATAAAAGTGAAATACCACTCATGCATCATCTTCACAAAATCTCCAGAACAGTAAAGCCTACAAACTTGAAATTTGGCACATATGTCCCACTTGGCTTCTAGATTCTCACTAAGAAAGGATTTTTCAAAATGAGCATTAGTATTTCCTATATTATTATTAACACCCTCTGATGCTAAGGAGTTCTACTCCCTCTCACCACCTGAAAAGAAATCTGTTCCAAATGCAAAACACAAGCAGAGAAGAGGAGTTTCAGTTTTAGTTTCACAGCAGCAACCAGTTTTAGTACAGAACAGTTGAGCTAAGCCATGCCCAGGCTCCTTGTTGTCTTCTTCTTACTCACAGCAAATACTGTTTCTGTTTCCAACAGCCCTCAACTCTCTCACATACTGACAGGAAGCTAGCCAGATGAATACCGATGGATGCTGGTAGGCAGAGGCAGATTTTTTCCTCCTTATTTTCCTCCCCGAAAACTAAGCCCGACCACATGGTTTTATAGCGAAGCATGGGTATCGAGCTAGTGTATATATAGATATTATTGTTGTTACACTACAATACCCAAATTCATAATACAGACAGCTTTATACATTTCATTTTTTTTAAAAAAAAAACATAACTTATATCAGTATAAAAGTTAAAATCTAGGTAAAAGAGGTCTGTGAAAATATTTACAGACCCCTCACATCCTGGATATAAACTTTTTCAACTCCTTCCCTCAAAACGATGCTATAGAGCTCTGCACACCAGAACAACTAGACACAAGAACAGTTTTTCCCCGAAAGCCATCACTCTGCTAAACAAATAATTCCCTCAACATTGTCCAACTATTACAAAGTCTGCACTACTATTACGGTTAATCTTCTCATCACTCCTTATCTCCCTCCCCTCCCACTTGTGACTGTATGACGGTAACTTTGTCGCTTGTATCCTTACGATTTATATTGACTGTTTCCTAGTATGATTTGATTGCTTATTGTACCCTATGAGTATCATTAAGTGTCGTACCTTTTGATTCTCGACTCTTGACAAATGTATCTCTTTTTTTATGTATACTGAGAGTATTTGCACCAAGACAAATTCCTTGTGTGTCCAATCACACTTGGCCAA
This sequence comes from Hydrophis major, assembly GCA_033807585.1. Lineage (NCBI taxonomy): Eukaryota > Metazoa > Chordata > Lepidosauria > Squamata > Elapidae > Hydrophis > Hydrophis major. The sequence continues at coordinate 143,400,271 of CM066331.1, forward strand.
TAAAGTGGGCATTGGTACTTACCTGATACACCCTTTCTCATCGAGCTGTGTAGAGCATCCAGAGTGGGAAGTGCTCCAGTCTTCACTCTAACAGGCTGAGCTATAATTGAGGAACACTCCTCCTCCTCCACGCTCCTCCTCCACGCGTTCCCCAGTTTTACGAAGATGAGAAGACAGCAACTATCCTCTCATGTCAACTATTATACAAGTCTCAACTATAAACTATATACATCATTGGCCAAAACAGGATTCCCCACCAGACGGACCAATTAGGGTGGGGCTGGATGCTCTACGCAGCTTGATGAGAAAGGACATATCAGGTAAGTACTAACGCCCATTCTCCATAGAGCTGCTGTGAGCATCCAGAGTGGGACATAGCAAAGCATGGCCTGTCCTACGGGAGGGACTCCGTCTGGTCCGGAATCACCTCTGGGTCTCTTGCCACCTGTTGAAGGACTTGCCTGCCAAAGGATGCCTCAGCTGAGGCATAAACATTGATTTTATAATGTCTTATAAAAGGAGACGGAGACACCCAGGTGGCTGCTTGACAGATATCCTGAATCGACGCCTGAGTAGCCCAGGCCATCGATGTGGCTGCACTCCTTGTAGAGTGAGCGGTAATTCCACTAGGGACAGGAAGAGCCTGAGCCAAATAGGCCTTGGATATGGTAGCTCTAATCCAGCGGCCAACGGTAGACGGGGATACCTTGCAGCCCAGCGTCTTTGGCTGAAAAGACAGGAATAACAACTCTGACTTCCTGATAGACTGTGTACGATAGATGTAGATACGAAGTGCCCTTCGCACATTGAGAGTGTGCCACTGCCTTTCCCTTTCTCGAGAAGGCTTGGGACAAAAATTAGGCAGGACCAATTCCTGAGCTCTGTGAAATGGCGAATTGATTTTAGGCATAAAGGCGGGGTCTGGTCTCAGAACCACCCGATCAGTGTGAAAAACACATAAGTCCTTTCTTACAGATAGAGCTGCAATTTCAGATATCCTTCTTGCCGATATTATCGCCACAAGGAACACCACTTTGAATATGAGAAACTGACGTGGCACCTCCCTGAGAGGCTCGAAGGGAGATTTGGTTAATGCCATAAGAACCTTATTAAGATCCCAGGTAGGGTATCTGTGAATCACTGGAGGGTGCAGATTGGAAGCCCCTCTAAGGAAAGCCCTTATGCAAGGATGGTGGGAAAGTGAATCAGAAGAGCTGCCAGCGACCACCATTGACAGGGCTGCGAGCTGCCTTCTCAGGGTGTTGGGGGAGAGGCCCCTATCTAGCCCATCTTGTAGGAAGGCCAGGATCTGTGCAATTGAAGGAGAGAGCGGATCGACGGACAACTTACGGCGCCACCTGCAAAAGATGTTCCAGGTTGCTTTATAAATGCGGGTAGTCGAAGGCCATCTTGCTGCCAGGATGGTATTGATGACCTGGACCGACAGACCCTCATCTTTTAGCCTTTCCCGCTCAACCTCCAGATGGCTAACTGAAGCCACTGTGGGTCTGGGTGTTGAAGAGGTCCCTGGGACAGATAGATCCTGTCTAGGGGGATCCTCCACGGAGGGGCCACTGACAGATTGCGAAGATCCGCAAACCACGGTCTCCTGGGTCAATATGGGGCTACTAGCAGGACCTCTGCTCTTTCGAGGATCACTTTCTGAATCACCTTGGGGATCAACGGAAGGGGGGGAAAGGCGTACAGAAGCCCGGTGGGCCAGGGGCAGCGCAGGGCATTGTGGTTCTCTGCCCCGTCGGCGGGATAACGTGAGAAAAATCTCGGTGCCTGGGCATTGAGTGGAGATGCGAACAGGTCCACCAAGGGCTGACCGAATATTGTTGCTGCCTCCCTGAACAAAGAGGGATGTAGGCGCCATTCCGACTGGTCCAACGTGGCCGTGCTCAGCCAATCTGCCTGAACATTCGAAACCCCTGAAATGTGTTCCGCCTTGATGGATAAGAGATGCCCCTCTGCCCATCGACAAAGCCGCTCAGCCTCCCTCATGAGGCGGATGGAATGAGTGCCCCCTTGACGGTTGATGTGGGCTTTGGTAGTAGTGTTATCTGTTAAGACCAGTATGTGACGCCCTCGCACTTGAGGGAGGAAGGCGCGCAGGGCTAGGTATACAGTGTGAAGCTCCAGCCAGTTGATGCTGCAGCGCCGCTTGGTTGCTGACCAAGTTCCCTGGGCTGAAAGCGACTGCATGTGGGGCCCTCCATCCGAAAAGGCTGGTGTCTGTTGTGAGAGTGACCCTTTGGGGCTCCTTGAAGAGATGACCACTGTTGGTAGAGGGTCTTGTCCACCAGAGGAGGGAGGCGAGAACCTTTAGAGGAACCTTCACCACGAGGCCTGAGTTGCTCCTTCCGGAACGTTGGTAAGGCAGGAGGAACCACTGCAAGGATCTAGAATGTAAGCGTGCCCAGGGGATAATTGATATGCAAGAAATTAACTTTCCAAGCAACTTGGACAAGTCCAGCAATGAGGACTTTCTAGTCCATCTAATAGTCCTGATAGCTTTTTGGATACTGCTGAACCTCTCGTGGGAAAGGAAAACTCTCCCTTCCATCGAATCAATCACAGCTCCTAAGTGAGCTATACGGGTGGAAGGGTTAAGCTGGCTCTTCTCCCAATTTACGAGGAAGCCGTGAGCCTGAAGCACCGAGAGGGTGGTCTTAGTGTCACTCTCGGCCTGATGCCGGGTAGGGGATAGAATAAGAATGTCGTCAAGGTAGCAGTGAATGCGGATAGGGAAGTGTCTGAGGTGAGCTTCTAGAGCTGCCAACACCTTGGTGTTGGCAGTCCTCGGGGCCGAAATGAGACCAAAGGGAAGGGTTACGTACTGGAAATGCTGATTATTGTCACATAATCTCAAATATTTGGCACACGAGGGGCAAATGGGTATATGGACATATGCCTCGGAGAGGTCAATGGATGTAAGCCAGTCTCCCTTCCTGGTGCCCTGTAAGATCGACTGAAGTGTATGCATTTTGAACTTGTGGCAAACGATATAGCGATTTACCTTTTCAGATCTAAAATGGGCCTCCAACCCCCGGAATGCTTAGGGACCAAGAAGAGGAGGGAATAGAACCCCCCTCCCCACTGTGAAGGTGGCACGGGCTGGATGGCCTTGATATCAGAAAGATGTTTGATAGCAGCTGCCATGAGAGCCCGCTTAGTCGGGTCTCTGGAAAGGGGAGAAACCATGAAGTGCTCTGGAGGAGCAGACTGAAACTGAAGAGAGAGGCCAAACCTTACAGTGTCCCTAACCCAGGCATCCGAGGTGGATTATTCCCACTGGTCGGCAAAATACTTAAGTCGACCGCCAATGGGATAAGAGGCTGAAAAACTACCTGGGACGGCGGGGCAGCCTATTCCCTACACCCCTGAAGGGCCTCCTGTAGCTGCCTCCCCTTCTGTTTCTGTCTCCCAAGTCGCTCCGGTCCTGATAGGCTGACCAGAACGTCGGGGAACTTTGATATCTAGGGGTGAAGGAGGGTTGGAAGGAGGTGCGAAATGAGCCCCTCCGAAAGGGCTGGGACCCTCTGGACTCTTGCCTGCGAAAAAGTGATGGGAGGAACTTCTTCTTATTCCGGGTCTCCATCAGCAATGGCTCAAGAGCCGGGCCAAACAATTTCCCCCCCGCTATAGGGGCTGAGGCCAACTTAGTTTTATTCTTAACGTAGGCCTGCCAGTGCCTAAGCCAAAGTAACCTTCGGGCAATAACGTGCGAGGAGATGGCCCTAGAAGAAAATTTTATAGAATGAAAGGTGGCATCGGCCGCAAACTCCACTGCAGCTGTAAGTTTGGCAATGTCTTGATGGGCCCTAGTGTTTGACGGAGGGACATATTGTTTCAATTGTCTGAGCCACCTGATAGAAGATCGAGTGAAAAAATGACACGGCCGTGGCCGACCGGATGGCCCAAGCATCCGACTGGTGCGCTTGCCTCAGTGCCATCTTTGCTCACTTATCCTTTGGCTTCAGCGCTTCCAGAGCGTCAATGGGATTGGATGATGATGCTAATCTCACTATGGGGTCATCTATCTCAGGAATGTCTAGCATGGTAGAAAATTCCGGGTCGAGATTAAACAATCTCTTGGTCTTGGCTGGAAGGAGTGGGAGGGGGACCCGCAGAGGCCAATTGCCTCGCGACCAAATCGGAAAAAATCAGGGGGGTTGGAATAACCTTGGTTTCGACGACCGGTTGTCTGAATATTGAATCCTCTGGTCCCCCCGTGGTCGCTGGAGATGGTCCAGAGGAAGACTGGGAAGTCAGGCCCGAGACATTCTTTGCCTTGAATAGCAAGGACTTAAACAAATGAGGCTTAAACAGGCCTACAAATGCTGGTTGGTCAGGAGAAATGCCCTCGTCCTCTGACATCTCCCCTTCCATGGGATCTACTTCGAAAAAGGGTTCTGAATATTGAAGAGACCCCCTATCTGAACCTTCCTCTTCCCTGAAGGGTTCAAACCCCATTTCCTCCTCTTCCTGGGCCTCCTCCCCTTCCGGGAAAGAGGCTTCCACTTGGGAAGGTACCTGACTGTGTTGTGATGCCGGTCTGGAGAGGGATCTTCCGGACATAGATTCGACCTCGGGCGCCATCATTTGGGAGCCTGGTCTGGATAGCTGCTGGATGCGCTCTGCTATTCCTTGCCTGATGGCCAGTTGCATCCACTCTCTAATGCTGTCCGGAATAATGGTTGAGGATGGGTCTTCTGGATGTAGACCCGCTGCAGTTGGTGTGAAGATCGCTTCAGGCGTGCAAGAGGCCTGGTGACTTCGGACGGGTGAGCACCTGAAAGGAGAAGGTTGACCTGAAAGGGGAGGGGGTTGAGTAGAGGTAGAGGGCGGGGCAGAGTTTACAGAATGCGAGTCTTTAGATTGTTTGTCAAACTCCCTCTCCAAGGCCTTATGACGCCTTAAGGCATCCATTTGAGAGGCCTTGGAGGAGTCCTTGTCCCTTTTGCACAAATAGTGCATCTTTGACTTTGCCTTCAAAGAAGGACTGCTGGGATATTAGACAAGAAAAAAAGGGCGGCTGGCACACCTGGGAGTTCGACCTACAAAGTAGGCCGGCTTTCCTATAGTTGGGCCGCGTCCCCCTTTTGGATAAAAATTTTTTATTTTATTTTATTTTATTTTTTTGCGGGCGGAGCCCAAAAAAACCAATCAAATCCAAACAAACATTTTTATAATAATCTGTTTTCAACTTATTGATTACCAAGAAGAAAGAAAATAATTTTAGACCCTAACCATCCAATACACCAAATGAACGCAGAGGCCAGAAAAGGAAGAAAATAACCAACAAGGAAGAAAAAAGGGGCCTCTTGAGGCAGCCTCCCAACAACAATGGGAAGTAAGTGCCTGTGTCTCTGAGCGAGCTGCGGAAAAGACAAAAAGCCAACTAGCACTAGAATGAAAGGGCAACCGGGCACTGAATCACACTACCCTTAAAATCCAGGCTCCACACGGCCTGCCGGTCCCGCTATGGGCCTTTAGAAACTTCGCAGCCCGATCGGAATGAGATAACCAAAATTCAAAATGGCGGCCGGCCACGAGGTGCACCCAAAATGGCCGCTGGCCCTGGCATGATTACCTCAGAGACGCACAAACCCTCTAAAGCACACAAATGGCTGGAAAAAAACAGGAAAGGACACGAGGTCTGTAAGGAGAAGCTCTCCTTCTTCTAGGCATTCGTGGGGGGAAGGCACAACGTAGCGCTATCTAAAGCGCAATCTCAAGCCGCTGCTCAGCTATAACGTGGCTAGAAAAGGGGCAGAGGAAGAGGAGGGGGTGGGGGGGCAAAGGGCTCCAAATCCCCTTATTTCCCCCCTTGAGGGGCGAAAAAACGCTCCTAAACTAAATTTGGGACGAAAACTAAATGCGCAGGGAACAAGGAGAAAGGAGAGATCAAACCTGAATTGAAGAGAAGAGAGAAAAAACCTGGATCGGCCAAGGATTAAACGAACAAGCTGCCTGTCTCTGGCTGAGCTAAAACTGGGGAACGCGTGGAGGAGAAGCGTGGAGGAGGAGGAGCGTTCCTCAATTATAGCTCAGCCTGTTAGAGTGAAGACTGGAGCACCTTCCACTCTGGATGCTCGCAGCAGCTCTATGGAGAATATTCTATTCTATTCTATTCTATTCTATTCTATTCTATTCTATTTAACACTGTTGCTAAAACTCATAGATCAGCTGAAAATATCTTTTAAATGTTTGCATTCAATCTTTTAAAGCCAAACAACCTTTATACAGTATAAGGGGGAAGGGAGAGAGGGGAGATACAGTTGATGACAAACAAAAATAAACATTCTTCTAACAGAGCTGATTACCTTCTCTCTATCCTATCATCCTGGCAGAGGGACATAGCCAAAGTTGCATCAGCCTGCATCCCTTCCAAAGGTTCTCAGAGCAAGCCAAAACCAAAGAGGTCACATTCTCCCTTTGCTTACAATGTTTTATGTCCTACACTAATCTTTTGTGATTGATCAATGATCCAAACTTACTTTGGCAAGAACTCTAGAAAAACATTCCTCAGCTGACTCAGAGTTTTTTTTCCCCACCATAACTGTCTATTTCTATCAGTAATTCTTGTGTTGTCTAAAGTTGTCTTGAAAAATCCTCTTCTGTTGGGCACTTTCATTCGCTCTAGATTGCAAAACTTGTGAATTTCTAATATATGACAATCAAATTATTGAAGCATTCTGAAAAGCACATGTTAGCGAAAAGCAACTCGACACTATTAGATTTACTCCAAAAGTTGCAGCAAATGCACCTTCCCCACTGAACAATTTAAAAAGCGTCCAACCTACAGTCTTTCCAACTCTGTGCCTTTAGGTTAATTGGGACAATAAGTTGGCCTCACTTACTGACTGCCTTGTTCAGCGATTGTCTGATGTTATGATGCTGAAAAGTAATTTATGGCTGAGCTTCAAATTTGCAGTTGTCACAGCGTCCATACGGTTATGTGATTGCAATTCAGATTTTGGGCAGCCAGTATAGATTTATGACTTTTGCACTGTCCCACAGTCACGTGGTCACGATTTAGGACTTTCGCAGTCAGCTTCCAACAAGCAAAGCCAATCGGGGAAGCTAACAGAAAGTCACAGGTTCTGATCATCTGATATTAAAATATTAAAAAAAACCCATGGTTTGTTTAATGACTGCAACGGAACTGATACTGTAAGTCAGGCAGAGTCACATATTTAATTTTTTATGACCATGTCACTTATTGACAGAATTGCTGATTACAATTATGGCCTATAAATGAGGACTACCTGCATAATTTTTAGAGGTCCTTGGAAACACGCTGGTTGGTTAATGCTTCATTTTATATTGCAGTCCCAATTTACCTAGCAAGTAGTAGATCCAAATGATGAATGCATAGATTCTGGGATGTTGGTTTGTTTCTGTGATAAAGATATCAGAAATGACTCTTTGGGGCTATTCTGGTTTGCAAAAGTCTACACTAGGCTGTCCCATCCAACAGATAAAGATTCTATGTAAATGTTATCAGTTATTATATTTCATTTTACTGAGGAATTACTTTTGCATAATTTCTGGGAAAAATTATTTGCTTACACACACACATACACGCACGCACAGTGCTCTGACAGTCTCACCCTATTCCAGTTCATCATTCAAAGTGGTGATACTGATCTCATCTATCTAAAGTTTACTGCTGCTCTTTGGTGACAATGAAAGGTCCATTCCAGGCCAAAACTAAAAAAGAAAATAATTTTATTGGGTCAAAAGTAAGCTGGTTTATAACTTTCAGAAAAGAGAGAAAATGGATCCAAATGAAAACCTTTCACATTTTCTGCCAGCAGAAAATTACTAAATGCAAATTGCTTTTGGTCACTACGTATTAATCTCTGTAGAAATAAAGTAATGGGAAAGAAAGAATGCCCTTTAACATAAACACAGAATTTTGAATAAAGAGAATGACATATTACTGCTTTTATCAATTAAATAATAATTGATTTTAATTCTAACTTGTTCTCATATTTGTCAGTCCTAGTATCAATAACACAGAGATATTATTTTAGTCTTGTTCCACCTACAAATTGGTTAATACTTTCAACTCAATGATCTTTAGCTTCCTCACATACCTATATGATGCATATATGAATAAGCTTACAGGAAAACAGGGAAGGACAAAAAGACGTGAAGGAAAAGTTGCAAGACTCTGACATATTTCACTTAATGCATTTTTTACAAATGAGCTGTCAAAGTCATTTGAATGTGTATTTTATTAATGTAATTCTCTCCTTCCTTTACTACTTTTACAAATTATTCAAGGTGACGAATTTATTCAATACACCTTCTCCTATTGTCCCAACCCTGTAAGGTGGGCTTGGCTGAAAGCATGTGACTGGCCCAAGGTCACCCAGGTGGCTTTCATGGCTAAGGGCAGGACTAGAATTCCCAGTCTCTCACTTTCTAGCCTGGTGCCTTAACCACTGGACCGGGGGTCTTCAAACTTGACAGCTTTAAGACTTGTGGACTTCAACTCCCAGAATTCCTCCTCCAGCCATGTTAGTTCAGGAATTCTGGGAGTTGAAGTCCACAAGCCTTAAACTTGCCAAGTTTGAAGACCCTTGCACTAGACGAAACTAGCTAAAATGTTTTGCAAAAGTTTTTTTAAAAAGTGATGGTAAGAATCTTCAATATACCATGGCATTTTGATATATAAGAAACTCTGTAGCACTGGACTTGACGATTACAAAGCTGCTTTATACCACTGATTTAAACTATGATGATCTTTTCTGATTAGCACCAACTTCATCTGTAAAATATTTAGATTGTTTTTCATCAAAACTCAACCCAAATTGGCTTTACCAACAAAAGAAGTCATGTATGATAAAGATGAAACAATGCACTCTACATTGCAGGAAAAAAAACCAACTAAAAGTCTAGTAAGCTAGTAAGATTTTCTGTTGAAAAGATAACAAAATTCTATGTCAAATATGACCTGTGGATCTTTAGAAGCTATCCATTACAGTTCTTAGCCATTATGAAAGTTGCATTTTAGCATCATCCCGGGCATAGGGCAACTATATTTTAATTGCCAATTATAGGAACAATATCTGAGACACTGCATGCATGCTATCCTGTGCTGCTGTAATTATATTAAAAAGATGGCAGCTGTAACCTCAGGGCAGCTTATCAAAAATTCATAGAATATAACATGCAGCGACAATAATGAATGTACAGTGGATATAAAATGATTATACCCTGTTATAATGCCAGGTTTTTTAGTTATAAAAAAAAATCAGACCAAGATAAATCACTTTGGATTTTTTTTTTTTTTTACTTTTGATGATTTGGAGGTATGCTTTGGGTTATTGTCATGTTGAAAGGTGACGTTCATCTTCATCTTTGGCGTATTAGCCAAGAAGGTTTTGTTCCAAAATTGACTAATATTTGAAACTGTTCATAATTCCCTTCATAAGCCTCAATTCCAGCTGAAGATCAGCAGCTAGAAAGCATAATGCCATGCTTTTTTGATACACAGGATATGTGTATCAAAGATCTGCACTGTGTACCAAAGGACCAGTGGTGGCGCAGTGGTTAGAATGCTGTATTGCAGGCTAACTCTGCCCACTGTCAGGAGTTCAATCCTGATCAGCTCAAGATTGACTCAACCTTCAATTTTTCCGAGGTCAGTAAAATGAGGGCCCATTTTGTTGGGGGAAATATGCTGACTCTGTAAACCACTTAGAGAGTGCTGTAAAGCATTATGAAGCAATATATAAATCTAAATGCTATTGCTACGCTGTGTCTGAGTTTCACTAGGCTTACACAAGTTCAAGCTTGATCATTTTTCAAAATTTGGCAAGTCAATTTGAACAGATGTGCAAACCTTTGGACTAAGCTGGGTTGTGTCTGTATGTCGACGGGAAGACCTTTTTTTTCGCCCTTCACCTATTTTTCTGTCATTATTATGACATTTCAAAGACAAGGCAAAAACCCTGCATGAATATGACTACATTACAAAAAATTGCAAATTATTGGTTATCCAAAATGATGTGCAAAATATGAAAAACAAGAAAAGAAGCTTGTGGCATTTTCTCATTTATAACACTAAGAAAACTGGTTTTCACTTCAGGAAGTAATTTAAGAAACTAAAGATTCATACTGAATATGAAATTTACAATTACAGAATGGCAGTTCAGACATGAAGGTAATGGGTATTATATGCAGCTTATGCAAAACACCTTTACAGATCTAACAAAGATTCTATCTGTAGATGCATTTAATCTTTTGACAATTTGATATAATTTCTATGGTATTTATGCATTGAAATTAGTTCTCCAGAGCTGTGAATATAAAATATTATACTAGTATTAATTCCACGTATTGCAGACTTCCAAAAATACCAAATAAAAAACTTTTTCAATTATTTATAAAAGTTGATAAATAGTAGAAAAACCACTGACAATGTATAATCTAAAAGAAATGTATATATGTATTAACTCAAAAGGAAAGTTTAACCAGTAGATTTTTAAAGAATAGCCAAATGTTCAGAAATCATTTACATTTCAGAACTGAGAACACACAAAAACACCCTAATTTCCAGTTAAACATTACTCTTAGTGCCTAAATGCTAGCTTAATGATAAAGCTTACTCAATACTTTCACTTATATTTTAAATGTAAATTTCAAGCGTTCAATTCATTTGAATGAGATACACCTGTAAGAAAACATGAAACAAAACTGTAAATGATTCACAAGTTCTCTAATTGAGGCTGACATACCTGCAAATGGTATCCCACCAGCATGGAGGTTAACCAATAGCTTATCCTGTTTCTCCACAAAATAATCCAATTTTTAAACGCAATTTATTTTGCTCAATTTTCTCTGCATCCAAAAGTATCACAGGGCTCATAAAGCAATTGGAGTTTCTACCTTTAGTTTCCAACTATTTTTTTAATTGCCTCTTATGTGGCATAATTACATGCAGCACTCAATTTTATAATATATATTTCCCCACCTTTCATGTAAACCTCAAATATAGCTAAGAAATAATCTTTAGAAAGAGCTGCATCATACTCAATGAATTCTAAATCTATGATTTCTGATTTATAAATTTATAATCTATCACTTACAGCTTTTATGTACAGAGAGCTTATACACCAAAGACAAATTTCTTGTGTGTCCAGTCACACTTGGCCAATAAAGAATTCTGTTCTATTCTATTCTATTCTATTCTATTCTATTCTATTCTATTCTATTCTATAGCGTGTCCTGACAGATTATCTTCTCCAATGCGTTTAATGTATTAAATATGTTTTCCAAGGATATATACTAGGAATATTAGCATTTAACAAATATAAAACAATACACCTTAAATATTACCGGTTAAGCAAAGTACATCATTTGTCTTTCTAAAGGCCAATGATATTTTTAATAGAGACTGTAATATATGTGAAATAAAGAACCTGCAGTTTTAGAGAAAAAATTAATGCTAAGCAGAATCATCCACAGGCAGCCACCAGAAATTACAAGAGCTATAACATTTATAATGTTTTAATGTGTTCCAGTGTAACCACAGAAAAAAATGACAGTAAAGATTATCTATCTATAGTATCCCAGAAAGATACAGCAAAGCTTTTATTCTTTTGATAATATAATATCAAGAACATGAGAGTGGAGTTAAACTGAACTCAATGGAGACTTATTTAACCTTCATTTGCTTGCATGCAGAAACGTTCAAAATCAAACACTGTGCTCTCTGTTCAGAGAATAATAGTTAAAACATGGCAACTATATCAACTGAGAAATTGACATATGGCACTCAGGTTGAAGATGGTTAAAAAGTTCATGAAATTAGTTTCCTTTACAGTTATAATTTATTTAATATACAAACAAGGAACTTTCACTATTCCAAACTCTAACACAATGTCTTACATTGCATAGACTATCTGTGTACTATATACATGGAATTTTTATGCTGAATTGTATAACATATAGGTTGATATTTTTAAGATCCATGTAGCTATTAATAGCCTCCATATTAATACCTCAGAAACTAGTTAATGAACTTACAGCGATACTGTGTATCATTTAGACACTATTGTAATGATATTGTTTACACAATGAATTACTGCATTTATCAATAAGATATTGTAATTCATTATCTTGGAATCATTTACAATGCAGTGAAACTTGGCCAAGAAGTTTAGACACATGTAGTTCCATTAAATCAACACCAGTAGCATGTCACTGAGACAAAGGCATTTGAGAATATTGGAAATATGAAGTCAGGATAAAGCATAATAAGTGAATTAGGAAATAGCTTTTTTCCCCCAATTCCTTCCACACAAAAATGTGTTCTGTCCCTCATCTTTTAGACTCTCTAAGCCAGTTCTCCTTCAAAGAATCTGCCCTCTGAAGAACATTCTCAGAAAGGTTTTTAAAACCTGGCTTTTTCCTCAGTTTCTAGTTTAGAATGGAGTGTGAGCTCTCTGTGAGAGGTTTGATAAGTTCTTAATGGATGCTTGTTCCACAGGAATAATCTTTATTCTTCCTTTTCTCTTTGTGCTTCTTATTTGTTACTTGTGTTTTTAATGTTGTACACCAACCAGAATTGTTTAACAAGGTTAGCAAAAGTTTTTTCCCTTCCCTTCAATTATGCCCAATTCTCAAAGACTGCCTAAACAAGTCCCTGCAGTTTCCTTGGAAAAGTTTTTCAGGAATTGTTTGTAATTGCCTCCCCCTGTAAAGGCTGAAAAAAGTGACTAGTCCAAGGTCATCCAGCTGGCTTTGTGTCTAAGGCAGAACTAGAACAGTTTCTAGACTAATGCTTTAACTACCACAGCAAACTGGCTCTATTGGTGGCTTTACAAACAAATAATCAAGCCACTATTAAAGCTGTGGATGCAGTTTTAATTTTTGAGAACGTGGTATGGGCCCTCTTTGGTATGTGTCAATTTACCAAATAACTGTCATCAGAATATAATCAAAACAAAGTGTTCTGATAAACACGTACATTTTGCTTCCTCTCAAATCCACCCTCCTTCATGATATTTTCTACTATTCCTGCTTTCGTTATCCTTTTTGTTGACAGATGGAGATACCGTACTGCCAATTATATATTTAAGCTTTCTAAAGAGTCATTCTTGGAAATACAGTTAATGCCAGAGAATGTCAGTCTGCTTTGCTGAGAGCCAGTTTCCATTAAAAAAAAAAAAAAAGATATTCTTTTGGAAACCAAAGAAGCTGTCTAGGATCAAACTGGCTTCCCAAGCATCACTTGTAGGCTGGCACAACAATGATTGTCTCTAAGCCAATACTGATCTTGTAATTTCTTAAGAGTGAACCTTAACAAATGAAATAACTATAGATTTTTTTTTCAACTTTCCTAACAATTGATGGAAACCAATCAAGGAGAGAAACAACCTAGAACTAAAGAGAAATTTCCTAATGGTGAGAAACGATTAGCCAGTGGAATGGCTTGCCTTCAGAAGTTGTGGGAACCCCATTGCGGGAGGCTTTTCGGACACTGGACAACCACTTGTCTGAAATGGTATAGGGTCTCCTGCTTGAGCAAGGGGTTGGTTTAGAAGACCTCCAAGGTCCCTTCCAACTCTGTTATTCTATGTTCTAAACCAGTGAAGAAACTAAATGTGACATAGAAAAACATAGACACAATTTTCAGCAGAAAGCATACATTCGCTATGATTCACAATCAATATAATGGGTTTGATTTTTTTTTTTACTCTTTGTTTAAAAACTGCAGATACAGAAACATGTGTTTTAATTACAGAATGAATGTAACAGTAAGACAGGTCATTTCACAGATCCATGCTATGAATCTTGGCTTCTCTTGTGTCAAAACAGAAAATTTTATCCCCATAGTATTGAAGGGTTTTTGCAACCAAGCTCATAAAGAAACTTTTATTGATCAATTTTTGTTTCTCTTAGCATCCATCTGGATCAAGCAAGGGTCTTATACTCACACTCATGTAGGAAAGGCTAAGGTCCATCCAAATAAGAATTTTAGACTTCATTCAATTTCCTACTGCCATTTTTTTTTAGTCTATGCCTCCTATCAAATGTCTCTATGAGTTTAGACCAATTCTAGTTGTGCAACTACAGTATCAACTTAAACTAACTTTTGCCTCTGGATATTTACCATATCTAACGTTATGAGGCAATTCCACTCCCAACAAAACTTCAATTACACATAGGCTACATCATGCAAGTTTACTAACCATACTTTCTGGATATCAAAGAAGACAAATTTGTCTTTCTGAGAACCTGATTATTGTAAGTTCTAAAAAGATCACAATGCAATTTCTGTTTGTATTAGGGAGTGATTTCACCTTTCCCCTTACATGCAAGTATCAAATTGCAGAAGAAACTTTATTCTGGCTCATTAATTGCCATATTATCAGCATTACTTGAGGGGGAATACTGGGACACCACCAGGTGTGTCATTGCCCAAGGACACGAAGCTGGTAAAACTAAAACAATTGGTTATATGTGGCTATAGTCTCCATTCTGTTACTGTGTATAATGTGCTTATCAGATTTAATGTGGAGAAGGGCAAAGGAAGCTTGTGTGATTGGCCTATTGGCAGAGAGCCAGGCTCTACAATGCCAGTTTGTGAATGGTAATTCAATAAGTGCTAGGCTGCATTCATATTTATATGTAATTTTTATTTTAGCCGGATGTTGTATTGATGTTGTGTTTTGTTTTCTTGTGGCTCATCACAGTAACACAATTACTTTAATTTTATCACTGCGATCATTACCCAAATTGGAATGTTCTGAAAGACTGTCGTTTTTACAATGTTGATCTTAGAGAAAAATATTTTTTTAAAATATAAATATAAATTAAAAATACAATCTAAGAAAGAAAATGATTTCTTATATTTTAAACTTACTGACAGTCGCTGGTTCACTAATGAATTCCCTGCTACAATATGAATACAATTTTTATTGTAAAATGTTTAATTTCCTTCTCTCTGTGTGTGTGTGTGTGTATGTGTGTGTGTGTGTGTGTGTACACTGCTTCCCAGGGGGCAAAGAGGCAACAAAGTTTGGTAGGCAGGAAGATTAAAACGGGCCCTCCCTAGTAATTCACAGAGTATATCTTTATAGTTATGCAGCAGATCATTGCTCTAGCTTGGGAAGATTCTGTCTATGGATGAATAACAATAAAGAAACTACTCAGAAGTAACTCCATATATCATTCTTGGGGACTGACAGCATATAATATGGGTCAGTGAGCCATTCTAGTGTAGAAAACCTAATTGCCTTCTTTCAAATATATTAATTGATGAATTCAATATATCTTAGATACAATTTTAATGAATCAACCTGAATTGCAGTTCTGTCAAAATCATTTAAATATTTTTATGGATACAAATCCATTGATGGGACTTTATGGAAATTCCAGTTCTTTAGTCCAGGTTTGAAATATTCTAGAAATGTCAGCTTTAAAAATATTCTTGACCTTTTGACAAAGACATGTTTTTATTCTGTCATAGTTAACTTATTTATTTACTGTATTAACATTGCATGATTAATTTAATTCTCAAATATCATATATTTGTAAGTGATTTTAAAAATGAGCACTTTAGTCTTATATTCTCCTTCTATCTTCCCCTCTTATAGATCTGGCAGTAAAAGTCAGTAATTATTAGATGATCCATGTTTAAATTCTCCTCATGACACTTTCGTCTATGAAAGACAGCAGTAAACAAAAAATAGGAAAAGGACTTCATTTTGTGTTAAGTACAGTTAACAGCACCTACAAAAGACAGCAATATAGGACCAGGAAAATATATGCCTCTTAATTCTATTTCCTATTAGGAAATTAACTGTGCATTATCTTTAATATGTATTGCCTTAAACTTGTTCCATAACGAAGTAGAATTACAAGTTTACCTGCAGTCATGTTGCAAAGCGTGGGAATAGTATGCAAAATAATAAAACAAATCCTTTTTACCAAACAATCTAGTACAACTCAGGCTTAGTTTCATTATCAGCTGTTAATATGACACAGATAAAAGTCACAAGATGTTTAAAAATGTTTAGTAGAATCTGGAGAGTCAAGGGCACTAACCATGAAAAATAGCAGTCTTTACATTTTGATCTTTTCTGTCCAAGTTTTGTTTTGGTTAGAATAATTTCCTATCGAGCAAGGGTTTAAAATAAGCATTTCAGAATTAAGAAATTAATTCAGCTCTAATTTGGCCTTATCGCATTGTGCAAAGAGAAAAGTACCCAACAAATTACCTTCAACTCAATGACAGACACAAAATCCATTCCTTCTTGGAATGGAACAACTCGCTACAGCCAATTCACCACAGGTCAACTCAACATGGCCAATTCACCACCGGACAACTCAACATGGCCAATTCACCATTGGACAACTCATTGCAGGACAATTCAACAATTCAGTTTAAAATCATTTTAAAAATATTTTAATTTTTGTCATTCATATTTCATTTTGTCCCTCCTTTGGCATCCTTTAATTTTTCTATTCCACTATTTCTTTGACATTAGTGTAACTCTTGACCCATGGCGAGTTGTCACACGGTGAATTGGCCGTGGCGAGTTGTCCCTTGGAGAGTTGGCCACGGCAAGTCGGCCTCAGCAAATTGGCTGTGGCAACTTGACTGTGGCGAGTTGTCATAGACCTTTCCTTCTAGGTGTGTAACATTTGCAATGTACAAAAAAGGGGCGGGGCCTATATTCTTCCATCATGATTGTGCTTTCTGCATGTTGATTTTCCATATGCCTCTGTCACGTCCCAGTCGGAGTCTGAATCTGAGAGGGAAGATGAACAGTTAATCCCATATCAGATGGGATGGAATCAAGAAGTAACATCCCATACTCTGCAGTGTTTTGGATTAGAAAGCAAAGTCTTTCAGAGGATGTGGGGTTACTGTAATGCATTATCCAACGGTATCTTTTTCCGGGATCATGCACAAGCTATGAAATATTTAACCTGTTCCTTTTTTAGGCAAGCAACATTATGCAAAACAAAGGAAGACCATGAATGTACAAAATAACAGATTAAAGAATATATAATCTAACTAAATTTAAACACTTACAGCATATCTTTTTATTACATAGCCATTGCATTAACTTATTTTTATGTTTTATGAGACATGACCAATTCTTAATCTGTGTAATCAAATGGGCAGAAGTAATAAATGCTGTAATAAATGCTCATTTTCACTTCTTTCAACATTCACAACAGACAACATAATGCCTCTAAATTTTCAATTAGCAGTCTTTAAATTTGTCCACCCATTTTCTTTTAAGCATTGTAACTAAGAAATAAACATTATTCTCCTTGGTTTAATTTTTCACCATTTATGTTTACCTTGTAACTGTTCACTCCCGCTTACCATCAAATGCAACTATCACAGTCTTTGATAAATTTCAGGTCTCTATTCTGTGTTGCATTGTATAAGCTACCATCCATGTCAACTATTCATCTTTTCAGTCAACAAATATCACTTGTATACAAAAGTACAGATATACATCACCAACCAACACACTTTTAATGTCACTCTATATATTTCTCCATAGATACATTGCACATATAAGGTGGAATCACATTTCCTTGTTTCACTCCCTATGGGAAGTTGAGCCAGTTGCTAAACTTTCCACTTCTTTACATGCATGATTTGTAGGCAGGTTTGCCTACAATTCTGGACTTTTTTCGGAAAAGGGACAGTTGGTTTAAAGAATCTGTGACCGTTCATGCCCATGTACTCCAAGCACTTTTTGCCATCAAGTGTTGCACAGCCTGTGATCTATTTATCTACAGCAGCCCTTGCAAGATATAGTTTCCTTCAACTCAGCGAGGCATTCCTAAAATGTTCTTTTTCTAATTATTCTGTTCAGTCAACTCCAATTTAATGCAGGTAGTCCTCAACATACATCCACAATTCAGCCCAAAATTTATATTGCTAAGTGAGAAACTTGTTAAGCAAGTTTTGCCCCATTTTACAACTTTTCTTACCAAATTTGTTAAGTGAATCACTGCAGTTGTTAAATTAGTAACACACTTGTTATTGAATCTGGCTTTTCCATTGATTTTGCTTTTCAGAAGATTGCAAAAGGTGATCTCATGACCTTGGGACATTGCAACCATCATAAACGTGAGCATCTGAATGTAAATCACATGACCATGGAGATTCTGCAAACAATAAGTATGAAAAATGGTCATGTCACTTTTTTCAGTGCCGCTGTTAACTTCAAGTGGTCACTAAGCAAACTATTGTAAGTTGACGACTTATAGTTTATATGCTTCTACCCATGAATGGTAGACCAGCCCTTTGCCCTCTAAGGCAATAGCCCCCAACCTTCTGGGCACCAAGGACCAGTTTATAGAGAGAGAGGTTTTTCTGTGTATCAGAGGGGTCGTGGTTTCACATGCTGCCTGCATCCCTCAGATGCGGCTTTGTTTGTTTCCGTGGACCAGTTTCTGGCATGCCACGGACCAGTGCCGGTCCATGGACCAGGGATTGATGACCCCTGCTCTAGGGTGCCATCTTCCTATCTCTGGAATTACAGGTAGTCCTTGCTTACTAATTGATTTGTGCAGTGATTATTTGATATTACAAGAGGTCCTTAGTGCTCTCTGAGCTTAGTGGTTTTCTTGCAGAGATTTCATTACACAAACTAGATAATGTCATCAGTGCTAGTCTGTATTACATAGTTTGGGTAATGAAACATTTGCAAGAAAACCACCAAACTTAGAGAGCAGCAAGGACTCCTCACTTTAACCTTAAGCTACAAATATTCTCCTTTACTGATATACAACAGTTTTTAAAAATTACAATCAATCCTAGAATTTACAGTTGTCCCAGCATTCCACAGTCACATCTGCGCACTTTGCAACCAGCTTGCAACCAGCAGTGTTAGTGGAGAAGGCAGAAGTAAAATCTTAAATTGCAATCATGTGATTCCCCCACCCCTTGTTTAGTAACTGCACTGTTTCCCTTAATGATCCCAGGGCAAGATAGATGGTAAGCCCATTGAAGTCATATGATTTTCCTTTTAGCAACAGTGCCATTTAGCAACAGAGTTGCCAGTCCCAATTCTGGTCATTGATCAAGGACTATTTGTTTATCTTTTACATGATATTTATTCCCATTTATTAATCTAGTCAAAATAAGGAAAGGAAAAGACAATTAAACTGCAAAAATCCTTGAATCAAATGTAAAGAGGAAAAGAACAGAAATTGCAGCAAAGAGTTCCATCCTGCATCATAATTACAGTGCTGTTTTAATATTAAATTACTGAATCATTCAGTTTCTACTGAAAAAAATGTAGTCTGTCTTTACATAAATTACATTGACATTTTCATTCTCTAATATACTGTAGCTTGGTTTGTTGTGACAAGAGTCTAAATAAGGCTGGGAGGAACTTTTATGAATCAATGAAATAGTAACAATAACCTATTATTCTACAGTATATACTTCAATAAAATAATCAGTTGAAAAATGCTCAGTGTGCATCACATGAATATACCCTTCAAAGTGTGTATAGGTACAAGATAGCAACGGTAAAGGCTGAAGTGGTAAAAAAATTCATTTTAATTAAACACTCAGGTTTGCTTGCATAACATTAAAAACTACAATGGGATAATCCAAATTACAATTTGTATCCTAAAGTCAAAAAACTATCAGTAAATACAATACAGATGTCTTCCTTTGTAAGTTAAAATTCAAGTAACATTACAAATATGGACTAATTATCAAGTATTTCTTAAATGTTTGATGCCAAAATTAAACTAGCAACTTTTCTGACATTCAAGCAATCCTCATTACTACTGAATGTCTAAAACTTTGTTGTGGAATTTACAATATATTGTTGGGTGACCGAAGCTGAAATCCTAGACAAAGTTACGAAGATGCAGATAGATACAGAGAGATATGCACTCTTCTGTATCTGCTAGAAATTTGTCATAATAAAAAGTACATGAAACTTGTCTGGGTGCTAATATTTGCACCTTTTAAAAAGTGATTGAAACATTACTGAATTATCTGCAGTCTGCTTATAATTGCAATATACAAAAAGCAAAAATAATTTATAAAACTATGATGTTGATGGGGATAATTATCAATTAGGACATGAATTTAAAATATAAGAAAGAAATGTAATGCAATCTAGAGGATAAGAATAGGAAGCAGGTAAATAATAAATGGAAAATGTATGAATGATGAGAAATCATTTCATACACAAATGGATGAAAATGTGATTAATGTGATAAGTAGTCAAAAAGATGGGCAATATAAGTATCCCGAAACAAATTAAATATTTGAGCTGAAGAAAACTGAAAACAATTACAATGTTAACAAAGGGTTCTCTTGTTTCATAATGGACACATGATACCAGATGTAACTTTTTTGTAATAAAACTCACAAAGAGACCTTTATCATTTTTTTAATGAAAAAAATGAAATGTTTTGATATGTAGGAGTGTGGCACTCTAAAGCTAAACATTTCATCTTAGAGTTTATTCAACATGCAGATGCACTTCTACTTCCCTTCCCCGAGATTTCTCTTCATTGGACAAGAGAGGAAGCCATTAATAAAACATTTCATTGATTCATGGCAAGACTGGCCAGTCATAGAATTCATCAAATTTTATTATTTACCTGTATTAATAAAGAGCTATCTGGAAGAAATACCAATAGTACATTTGAATATAATTGCAGTTCTATTTGTTTCTCTGTATTTGCAAGTATTTAAATGTCAGTAAATATATCCCCAAACTTTGTTATGCTACCTTGGCATAATGAAGCATCAAAAGAAATGTTTCAGTTTTCCCAATTATTACAACCCTAAAACTATCATCTTGTACACCTACTTCCACATGCAACGAGTAGACCCATCTAATGAATTTACTTGGATCATAGCCTAGATATACTGCTCCAATGCTAGCAGCAAGAAACAAAAGGTTATTAAAAGTATCTTATGTCATGGAGTTAGCACAGTTACCCTGTAACAGAAACATTTTGGTTTATATTAAGAATGCTGGATTGTGCTGGTTCATAATTGCAATATAGGTTTTCATATTTTAAGAATGCTGGATTATTTTACTCTTATTTCTTACAATAGCTAGATGCATTAGAATTAGCCGGTGAAAAAGTTCTAAGTAAACTGTAGAATCCAACACCTTTTAAACCAAAAGTCACATTACATCAGTCCTATTCTAATTTTTTCTTTAAAAAATTATCTGTCAAGAGGTTGGAGCTGGCGTCGTGACGATACGGCATGCGATCTTGGAGGTCTGAGATCGCTGCCGATATCTTTGCTCTTGGACGGTCCAAACCGTCCCGATCTAAGCCGTCCCGAAGAGACGGTGAATGTAAAGAGTGCATCCCGTCGATCCCAGGAATACCGCAAAGTCCCTGGTAGATCCAGGAGAAGCTTTTTTTGTCAGCGGCAAAGAGGCAGCCATTAAAGCTGCTGAAGTTGGGACAGCTCCGAAACAAAAGAGAACAGAAAGAGAGAGTGTGCAGGTTTGGTGAGAACTTTTTCTTGATTTTAAGACTTGAAAGGACACCCTAAGGGAAAGAAAGAATCTGTAAAAAATTTTGACAGAAGTGATTAAGCGGCAATTTTAAACAGGAATGTCAAAGTAATTTTTTTTTTCTTATTGATGGATTTTCTATACATTATATATATTTTTATATTCTATCAATGGTTAGACAATAAAATATAGCAATGAAATATGTAGATTTTTAGAAAATAATAAATATATAAAGATGTATTATTTTCTTATTATATCTACAAAATGATTCTAGGATAGTTCTGGGATGATAATATGAATTGTCATAAAACAAATTAAGTAAAATATGATCATTTTGTAAAACATGAATCAATAAAAGTATAGTCAAATGATTAATAATGATATTAATGTATTTAATATTTGATTGAAAATACGACATTATATACAATGTAATTATAATTGAAGACTATGAAATGGAAGCACAAAACATTCTGTAAACCAACCAGCTCACTGTATGTACATATATGGAAGATAACTTGATGTTTTTATGTTTTGTTTGTTTATGTTTGTTTTAAAAACCAATAAAAATTTATATATAAAAATAAATAAAATTAAATTTAAAGAAGTTATCTGTCCTCTACATGAGGTTCCTATTGACATCCCAGTGTTTTGGAAGGCCGTGATTGGCTGGAATTTTATACTCTATAACTATCATTAAATGTTGTACCTTATGATTCTTGACAAAATGTATCTTTTCTTTTTATGTACACTGAGAGCATTTGCACCAAGACAAATTCCTTGTGTGTCCAATCACACTTGGCCAATAAAGAATTCTATTCTATTCTATTCTTTCTATTCTATTTTAGAATGATTATAGATCCTTATGTGCACTGTATGTAGGTTTTGCCCATTTTTGTCTGCTTTTGCTCCTTTATTATATTGTTTTGTCATTTTTCCCTTGGATTTTTATTTTATTTATTTTGTGAACCATCAAAGTTGCTGGGAGTCAATAGTGCACAAATTTTATTATTATTAACAACATGCATGTCTGATTAGACAAAAAAGTATTAAGTCTTCTGGAATGAACAAATTGGTTACACGGTTCAATGAATGCTAGTCATATCAAATGGAAAAGAGATATTTTGCAAAATTTCATGTACATGAACACTGACTATATATACTGTTTCTTACAGCCTCCACTCTGGTATAAAAATCTTGAGCTTCTTAGTGACGATATAATCCTCTTTGGAACATTTCAAATGCATTCACTCTAAGGATAAAAATCTATCATCCTGTATCAAGCTCATGTATTTCCTTTAGCATCCTACCTAGTTACAGAATGAGTAACATCTTTTTTTGGGCCCTCAGATAAATGCACGTGAGTTCAGTGCCAAGACAAACGTGACACTGTCACATCACTTTGGGAAAAAATAAATGCTTACAGAATCCTCTGAGTTTCATTTCACAGTTCATTGGGCGTTGCCCTTTCATGCAGAAGAAATGTTGCCAAACTCCTTTGCAATGAAAGCATTATCAAAAGTCAGTAGCATTATCATGATAATTCTTCAACATTCATCACATCCAACTTTTTAGGTAATTCCATAGATGTTTGGGTATGATACCACAATAAAAATTAAATCTGTGACTTGCAGCAGAATGACTCTATTATGGAAACAAATCTACCCCAACAACTCATTTTAATTCCTGTTTTGATTATTTCACATGATAAAAATATAGATAAAAGGATTGTATCTTGTAAACAAGTTATTACTTCTACTAAGATTACACAAAAACTGCAAGTGCTTAAGATGTATGTACTGTAATGCAAAAAAGAATGAATTAGGTCAGGCAATGCTATGCAAGCATTTGGGAATAACATCATGGCCATAAAACTGACATGGCACTGCAGAGGTCTTGGTAAATAAAACATTTGCTGCAATGCCCTGAAAACTTTTAGCAACCAATACATTTGTTCTGCTCTCAGTTCATTTACTTGTCTTTCTCAACTAAGATTTTCAAATATTGAGTGAAGAATATGTTTGGGCTAGATATTCATCCAACCTCAAATCTTGCAAATCTGAAATAAAAAATGATGTAAATCAGAGATGTCAAACTCAAGGGTGCTTAGATTTAGCACTTAGAGCTACCCTGGAAACAGTGAAGGATCGGCTTGCGGTGTCTCTGCCAGCAAAAATGGAGCTCAGTTTTCCCTGGCAGAAGGTTGCAGGAGGCTGTCGCAGCCAAAAACAGAGCTCAGAAGCCCATTTTCATTGGCAGAGCACTCAGGCCATCACAGGATCCCCCAACCAGTGATATCAAGCTGGCCACACCCACCTAAGCCACACCTACCCAGGCCCCGAGGTCAAAGACAACCCTTTTGCGGCCCTCAATGAAATCGAGTTTGACACGCCTGGTATAATACCTTCCTTCAGAAATAAACCATTCAACTTGAATGTATCTGACAATTACCAAGGAAGGGGATAAGTCTGAACCTTGTGTCATATTGAATTTCCTAATAGGTATCAGCCAATATTATATCCAGATGTAACTGAAGAATCTACAATTAAATATTCCACAATTTCATTTGTTAAAAATTGAACAATGAAAAAAAATCTGTTTAGTTTTTTGAATGTAGGTAAGGGAGGAAATTGTTGACATAAGTCTACTTGATGGGCAAGCTCTACTATAAACACACCATTAATTTCTAGTGCAGATGAATGATGTTGCAATTTTCCATCATGAATAAAAATACTGACATGCTCCTCCCTGGTATTTTTGCAGTTTCAACTACCAATCCGGTTAAAGCCAATTTACTAGCACAGACCTGTAAGGACAGCTACATCACTCGATCTTCAAAGTCCCTTGAATGCAATTCAGTGTGGTATAAAATGTACACTGTACATGCAGAGTAACATGGAGCGGAACAGCAAGTGTAAAATAGGAATATACTACCCCTTTGTTTGCATTTCTGCAGACAAGGCCCCAAATTTAAATTCCTCCCTTTTCCCCAGCTGTACAAACCTCCCTGTGAGGGCAAACCTAAAAAAGTATCCCGCCCGAAATTCCTCAGGCAGAGCAAATACACCTTCTAACCCCCAAATACACAATATATAAAGGGAACTAAATGCCTTCCTAGTAAGGTTTACAGATCTGGATTATAAATATCCAGACTATCACTAGAAGGCAGCCCAAAATAAAAAAATCAAAATCAAATTTTTCTTCCTTTCCCTCAAAAGTGTCCGGATTTATTTATTTTTAACAGTCCCGATAACTACCTACAAGGAAAGTAAGCCACAATTTGGAGGAACTGGGGCAGCTTTCCTTGACAGAGAAGCCCTTCCTTGCACCATCCTAGTTCTCGGTTGTTGTTGTTTAATAAAGGGCGCACGACTTCCGAGATTTTGGATTGAAATGTTTTCAACTCTCCTCCTTGCAAGAAGGTCTCTTCTTCTCCTCCTTCTCCTCCTACCAATCCTCCCTTGGCAGGACGTTAGGTAAGCCAAGGAGCGCCGCGCCGGACAAAACTTCACGGGAACCCGCAGAGAGTAAGATTCAACACCTTTCAACCGACTTCTCAGACGTCTCCCTCCCTTCGCAGGCCTGCCTCAGAAAAGCCCGACTCCCCTTCTTCGCCCACCTGGGACCCCAGTTCGGCCTTTACATACATACATGCATGCATACATGTGTACACACACACACACATACACACGCCCTTCCTTTTTTTTTTTTTTGGTAACCCCCCCCCCTCGCTGCTAAGAAGACCCTTGCAGGTATAAAAAGCCCCGAGAGGCTCAGAGCCCTTCCACCCGCACGCGCCTCACCTGACGGCGACGCGGACGGAGCTCTCGTCTGGGCCGGTCATCGACATGGTTCAAAAAGGCTGAAGCCAAGCAAACGCTCGGAGGAGCATTCAGTCCAAGCAGAATTTTTTTTTTCGGGGGGGGGGGGGAGACGACGACGACGACGACGACGACGACCCGTAAATCCAAACAGGTGGGGGGGGAGAGAGAAGGTGGGGTGTGTTGTAACGTGCACACCCACACTCGAAGAGAAGCGCTTTCAAGGAGCCGGGTTGCTGCTGCTCCTGCCGCTGCAGCGACGGTGGCGGCTTTTGCCTTCGCTTCACCTCCTCCTCCCCCCCTGCCACCACCACCACCTTCGGCTCTCTCCAGCCATTTTAGGTGATCGCCTGAAGGAATAGGTGTAGCGGCGGCTGTGGCGAGGGCTTGTCGTACTCCGCCCACTCCGGCGCTTTATAGCGCTTGGACTAGCCGAGGAGCCGGCCGGCCGCCTCGGGATTTCTGCAAAGCCGTCGCCGATGATGATGCGCACCGGTGGCGGCAGCCGCACCAGGGAAGTGCGAGCGGTCGGCGGCTCTCGCCCAGCCGCCGCTTCAGCTTCTCTCCAGAAGCCGCAGTGCGAAACGAAGCCCCTCCTCTTGCCGCCGCCTCAGTTTGCTCGCTTTGCGGCGCCCCGGCGAGCTCGGCCATCACCGTCGACGGCGCTGTCGCTCCTCCTGGCGGGGCGGAGTCACGCGCTGACCTTTCCGCGCCGGCGCCGCGGGCGGAGTCGAGGCCGAGCCTTGCAGGTTCGGCTTGAAGCGGCTCCCCTGGGTTTTGTTTTGAGGGCGAGCGCGTGGATTCCTCGGTACGGCCTCCTCCTCTGTTGGATGTTTAGCCCTCCCCCCCCTGTTTTTTTCCCATTGGAGACCACGACCTTATTCTCCGGGGTCTGTACTACTGTCGTAGTAGGATAGTTGTTGCGACAGGTGGCGGCACTCACCTGAGGTTGGCTTGTCTAGGAAACAAAAACTAAACGGGCAGCCAGAGCTGGCTAAGACTAAAAATCACAGGGAGTCAAACAATATTCTGGAAGAAAAGAACAAGTAACTTCACTAATGTTGCTAAAAAAAAAAAAAAAACCCTGCATGGGTTCACCATGAGTAGGGTTGAGGATGTATGTTAATCAATCAGAATAAAGTTGGAAGGGACCTTGGAGGTCTTCTAGCCGAACCCCCTGCTCAACCCTACCATTTCGGACAAGTGGCTGTCCAGTCTCTTTTTTAAAACCTCCAGTGATGAAGCACCCACAAATTCTGAGGGCAAGCATAATGTCCTTTTACAGGTAGTCCTCGACTTGCAACAGTTCATGTAGTGACCTGAATTACAACGGCACTGAAAAAAAGGAACTTATGACCGTTTTTTACACTCATGACTGCATGCAGCGTCCCCATAATCATGTGGTGCTTGGCAATTAAGCAATAAAAACACCATCGGCAACCGGTCTGTCCTCAGATCTGGCCCCTGGGCATGCCAACCACGTTCACAGTATTGCATTGTATAACAAGCATACTGCAATTCCAACTTCAATCGAAATGGCAGACGGTAGCAGCTCAGACCTCATCCTTGAAGGTCAAAGCCAAAACTAGTTTTATTGCAATAAAGAGAGTGTCCTGGTCATGTGATCTCCTTTTGTGACCTGGCCAGCAAAGTCAATGTGGAAACCAGTATTACTAATTTAAGAACTGCAGTGATTCACTTAACAAATGTGTTAGGAACATAGGACAAAACTCACTTAATACATTTCTCACTTAACATAAATTTGAGGCTCAATTGTCATATGTTGAAGACTACCTGTACTTCTCTGTACAGCAGGCATAGCCTTAAATATTACCTAGCTTTTTGATTACTGTATATTTTTTATTAGACTGACAACAGTCATTGACGCTTCCATGTATTATCTTGTCAATTGTTTCTTTTTCCCCTCAAGAGACTCAACTGCCCTAGATTATTTCCTGATTCCAGGCATCAGCTTTAACTGAGCCCTTCAAATTTATAATGACTTATCACACATTCCCAGAGAGAAATGGAAAAACCTGAAAAACTAGCTTCTTCGGTTGAAGCTTCTTGGATGAGAAGTGAAACGTCTTCAAAGAAAAAACAGAAATTCCAGTTGCCTCTTGAAAAAGCACCTTTAGGACAACTCCATGACCTGGATGACTGAGAATCTCCATAGCTAATGCAAAAAAAGATAATTTGGACCAAATGCTCATGAAATCAGGAGATTAGATTAAATTGCTTTAAAATAATGCACATTTCCTTGAAAGTCTGTTTATCTCATGAGACCCAGTAGTCCTGCGTTAGGTCATTCCTACAAGAACCACTCTAAAGGAATATTTTATATTAATGGAGATGGTCCAGGAGAATGTGATGGTTGATTGCATCAAGACATTTAAAATGTCAAGGAGGATCAATTGTGTCACATTTATTCTGCCTCCCTTTACTGAAGGTATTTACCAGTATGACTGATTTTGTCTTCCAACAGGAGACAAAAGCAATTTCATTAATCTGACTTTGCTAATTTGTGACAGATTTTAAATCTCTTTGAGCCAATAATAGTTTTGTGGTGTTCAGGTCTAAAAGTATTCAGTCACTGAATGTTAATGGTTAGTATGACTAATTTACAAGGTATAAAAATGCTGTTTGGTAATTAACAAAGAGCCTAGGTGTTTTTTGATTCCTTTCATATTTTGATCCTCTTCTATTCTTTCCACTGATAATCCATATCAGTTCACACCCTCAAATTGAATATATTCCAGAGGATCCTCCCAACAAAGTGATTTTAAATATTCTGGCAATTTGAACTAGAGTATCTACTACAGCCTCACTGTAACCTGTATAAACAGTTGTTCACAAGTAGCATTCATGAGAATGTATCATGCTTACACCAATCTTCCTGAATTTGGTGTCCTCCATATATTTTTGAATTATAACCCCCAAATTCATAACAAACAAGTCCAGGTGTGGATCTTCCGCAGCTACATTTAGCTATTTCTGGGAAAAGGCAAAACACTCTTTGCAAGAAAAGCAGCAACACATCTACATCAGCAATATTCTACAAATAGAAATGAAGATCTTTGTGAGAATCCATGAAATGCTTGATCTCTGTCACGTGAAAGGAAGTATACAGTTGCATTGCACCTGGAAAGCCGCTTAAATTTGCAAACTGATTTGAGATCACATTTTCCGCTTTTTAAAAATGAGGCATTATATCAAATTGCCTCAGTCCTCACTCAAGTGATAGAAACCAGCAAGATAAATATTAAAGGTACTCAATGTTATCCACAATCAGTGGAATAGCTTGCCTCCAGAAGGTTTTACAGGTTTTCAAGAAGAGATGATATAAATATTTACCCAAAATGATATAAGGTCTTCTACCTGAGCAGGGGATTGGACTAAAGGACCTGCAAGGTCCCTTCCAATTCCGTTATTTTTTGTTTTAAGGATCTCTTTCTTTAATTGTAAGTGAGTGCACTGGTGTAAATACACAACCTCATTGGAAATTGTAGTTCAGAGTCCTGGATTCCTGTTTGCAATGAATAAGTCAATGATGAAGTATCAGTAAGTAGAATTGCAGCGCTACTTGGATATATCAAATCCCCTCAGTGTGCATTTTTTGATGAACCACATCAAATTTATATTTCATAGACTTAGAAAACAAAACAAGTGGGTAGCAAAAAAATTAGAAGTGGTTTCTCTCAATCGACCCCGCCCCAAAGATGCTTGATTACATTATGGTCTTATAAAATCAAGAATTTTTTCCAGGCATATTAAGATCCATTCATGGTTTAGAATGGATCTGTTTTGTTGCTGCTTTAGTATTATTTCATGTTTTATTTATTGCCATTATTATTACTGGTTGATTTTCATTTCACATATTGAACTACTCCCTATGATTACTTTTGGACAGCATTCTTTATTTACTTTCTACAATAGATTCAGAATTCATTATATGCCTTCATATTCCCCCTCCTTTTTTTGCCTTGACCAGAAATTTCAAAAGATTAAGATGATTCCAATAGCAAAAAAAAATAGGGTGTTCAGAGGAATTTAAAAGGAATGGCATACCCAAACATACATGGATATTTTCATTTGAAGCATTTTATGCATATTGCCCCAGATTCCAGAGCAAATCATAGGATACCCACAGATTTCTCTCCATCCACAGATTGTCCAAAGTCCTCATTCTTTGCATGGAGAATATACAGTATATGAACAGCATTTTTAGTAAGTCTGTTGCAATTCAAGTAATTAAAAACTGTTGATGATTAAACAGGACTTCATATGCATCAACTTTGACCTTGACATAATTATAATTTACTAAATCTACATTTTATTTAAATCTAAAATGAAAATGACAAATCATATAGTCTCTGAAGATTTATTCAATAAGGTCAGAGGGACATATCTGGAAGCTATAATTTTCAAACTATGTCAAATTATATCACATGATGACTGTAGCAGCTAATTTTCCCTCATAACAAATGAGTGCATGGGGCAAAAAGGGTGAAACATTATTATTTTCATAGAGAAGTTCAGTTCAATGTTAAAGAGGATGCAGATTGCCATAATTTCTATTTTTACCTATGTCCATGAGAACCATTAGCAGCTGGAAGGTATTACCTCATATTTCCAAATAATGAAAAAGAGTTATGTTTCCATAACAGAGTGTTTACCTTTTTAAACGTTGCATGAAAGAGTATAAAGTTGGTTTAGGAATATAAATTGAAATATATGATTTCTGGTAATCTTTAATGAACTTTTACTGATCAAAACTAAAACAATGAGGTTTGAAAAATTTGTTTATAGATAGGAGATGAGCTATGTAGGTAGAGACCATTTGTTATATTTTAAAAGAAAGTGATAAGTTACTGAAATTGTTTATACTTGTGAAGAGGGAAATCATTTCTTTATACATTTCTTTTTCTTTGTTTTCTATTTTTCCTTTCCGTACTTTGTATTTTTTTTTTATTCTTTTTAATTTGTGTTAGCTTTTATCTTTCCAACTGTAATTTTTAATAAAACTACTATTTTAAAAAAAGAGAGAGAGATGAGTTTAAGACTCTGGGGCATAAATGGTTTGCCACTGCCTTTTTCTATTAAATTTTCTTATCTTCCAGTCTGTGTTCTGGTGGTCTCCCATCCAAATATTAATCAGGTTTAATCTTGCAGCCATATTTGAAACAATATGAGTATGTTCTAAATAAGAAATATACAAAACAATCTTCTATATTTCTTGGCAAGTCAAATTCATGAAAATCCATATTATACTAAATTTAAGAATTGATTAAAATCCAAGACACAAGTTGTAAAATCAAAATTTATTCTGATTTTTATATTGAAATGCCTGCTGTTCAAGGAAAAAAATAAAATTTCTGACTTCATATTAAACATTTTAAATTCATTGTTTCAAATAACTGAGGTTCCTTGTTGTCTAAAACACAGCCACAGCTGGCAAGGTTTTTTATGCACAGATGCAAGGCAAGAACTCTTCATTATTTAAACATTTTATCTGTCTATGTCAGGGGTGTCAAACCTGTGGGCCAGATGCGTTATACACTGGCCACCCCCATTCCTGTTTTAGCGAAGGGGAAAGAAGTCACAATACCTCAGGTGACAAAGCGAGTTTGATACCCCTGGTCTATATGGTTAGATTCAGAGAGCATGTCTCCTTATTACTTTATATATACCTACAATATATTCTTTATTTCAGGCACCATATTGATTGCAGATAAGCACTTATGGAATGAAATTAAATGTGATGAATAAATATGTCAAACTTATGCTATTTTAAATAAAGGAGACATATGTCTCATCCTCAGGAAACAAACTTAAATGGAAAACTAATGCAACAAAAACTGCTCCAATTTTCTATTGCACCTACCAGTACTAACTTTCAGTTATCTGTTATGTGCACATCTATTTACTATTTATTATCTACTGAACGCAATCTGACACAAAATTATACACTTTATTTTTTTGCTGAACAGACCCCCACCATTATCTCTCACATAAGAATTTTGCACATCTTATAGGCTTCTGCATTTCTTAAACTTTATTCTTATGTATTTGAATCTTTCAACAATTACATGGATCCTCAGAGTGAAATGTCTTGGTGGGATTAATGCCTCCCCTCCCGCTAAAATAGGCGCTTTTCAAGGAATTAACTGCCACTCTCCTTCTTTTCAAAGAGACAATGAAAAGTTATTTATGAGCAGGTCAATCTCCTGCTCCTTTAAATAGCCACTTATCCCTCCAATTTATAAAATTGAAATAATTCTTAGCCTAGTACTATTCTGGGAAAGTGAATAGGATCCCATATTGCTTCTTGCTGTTTTAGAAGCAGATTCAATGTAGCCAATTAACTTGTAGTACAATAAGGCAGCGGGGAGGGGGGGAACAAAAATAATAAATGAATATCATGAGCCCCCCCAAAAAAGGACTCCCATTAAAAATGTACAAGTGCCAGAAATTAGGATTACATATTTTACAGACTAAAGGGAACTTCATGTTAGTCTGCAATATAATTATTGGTAGACATAGAAACTTTTTTTTTAAATCTTCTAGTTATCCAGTCACCATAATGCTTAAGAACCATAGCGGTCCTAGGGAAAGATAAAAAGAAATGAACAGATTACATTTCTCACAAGCAAAATTGCCATATTTATATACACAGTTTTTTTCATTAACTATGCCACAGAATGAGATCTATACTAATGTTATTTTGTATCTCTAAGTTTATAATAATTCAGAATTTACAAAAAAAAAAATCTCAATCCTTGGAAAATTAAGGTACATTTGTTTCTGAAAACACTGCAGGCATATCTATTAGTTAATTAGCTGGTTTGATAGGCAACCTCATGATGCAACTTTTTGTGTTCTTTTGTTCATTTATTTCACAAGAGACTGGCCTAACAAAAAGCTTTCCCTTTTTTTAGCTACAAAACAATCCCTCTGTGGCTATGGATATATTCTTCCACCCTTCATATCAGATGACAGGACTAATCAGTGAGGAAGATAGCATACAGGACCATTTCATTTTGGAAAGATTCCAAATTTGTAAGTTTATTAACCTGAATAGAAGTCATGACTCCATTTGCCAGGACAGAAAGCTTTCCAGCAACAGACTTCACTCCTTGTTTAAACTGAGTCATATCAGGAGCAGCAGGCAAAACATTTGAAATACTGTAATTGCCTAAAGACAGAGATTAAAAAAGAAAAAGAAAGATGTTGGCATGTAGCTCCAAAAAACCATTTGAAAGGAATAATTTCAACACAATAAAGTTGATTTGTATCAAAAAGATTGTTTGATATTTGAACGAATAGCCAGCTTCTACATAGATTTTTATTCAGCGCTCCTTCCACAATAAAATATTTCCTTTTAAACGACCAAAGACAACATTAAATCAGAGAAATAAAGCTTGTAATAACTCTCACCCAAACTGAAAATGAAGAATGAAACATGGGGAACATGAGAGAGCCTTCGCCTGCATCATTCCCAGGCTACAGGGGGGATTCCTTCAAAGCGTTCACTTTCTTCACCTTTAGGAAACCTATAAAGCTACACCTCTTTAGCTGGGCTTTTAATGGTTAATGTTTTCATTATTTGTGTTTCAAATAATTTGTTACTACTTTTCTTTTTTAAATCTTGCATATCTGTGCTTTAAATCGAAAGCCACCTTATTAAATGGAAAGACTAAGCAGAACGAGCCATGTAGTTTTCTTTGCAAAAATGGTGAAGTGGTATGACCTTGCTTTCTTCAAAGATAACACAATGTTTTGACTTCTCAGTTGCAGCTTGAAGGTAGTCCTTGTGTTATGCCCACTCAGTCAGCAACTGTTCAAAATTACGGTTGTGCTAAACAAGAAGGATTTAAGACCAGTCCTGTTCTGGCTATTGCAGTTTCCCTCCCACAGTCACATGACTGTGATCCAGGCGCTCAGGTGCTTGTGATTATGATGTAATGAGCCATGATCATGTGATTGCAATTTACAACATTCCCTGCTGGCCTCCACAAGCAAAGTCAGTAGTCATTTGGTCTCATGTATAGAACACCACTAATTTAAACTCTTTTAAGAAAATGAAATAACTAGCTGTGGCAATGGTGGAATGAAAGGGCCAACTTCTCTGTCACTCTGCTTGTGTATAGGCACAAAAGTCTTCACAAAAATATTAAGACTCTTAAACAAATTTATCCAGAAACGCACTGTACCTTTATTTATTTTCCAAATAAATACTTAGTACATTATAGTTAATAAGCATAGCAAGTTGCTTTATAAAACTGGCAATATCTGAAACTCAAGTTTTTTTCTTCCATACCTGATGGCTGTTTCTTTTGATCTTCAAACAAATCAGCTGAACTTATGGCAGCATTTCCGGAAAGCCTTTCTAACCGTACTCTAGCTTCATACTACAGAGAGTGAAGGAAATTTCAGTCATAAAGAATATGTCCATCTTTCCCAACTAGGCAGTGATTTTCAAAATGCCAAAGAAAGCATGCAGAGATGGCTAATCTCCAAAGTTCATAAAAAATTAGAAAAATATAGTCCCTTATAATAACCTACAAAATCAATTCATATATTGCAAAATTTAGATAACTTCAAAATAGATGGAAAATAGAATCCTACCCCTCTGAGTAGACCTTGTCTTGCACTACATCTAATGAAACAATACTTACATGGACTACACTGAAATATTTATAGCACTGATTTTTTTCCCTGAATAAATTAATCCTTCCAAATACAGTTTATATTCCTTATTCTGTCAAGTTGACACTGAAATCATTTTGTCCCTGGATCCTTCCTCTTGATTTTTCTTATTGATTTTCCCCTTGAAAAAATTAGATAGTAACTGAAGAAAACATAAAACATATAAATTTTTCTGCAATTCAATGGTATTCTACAACTTTTCTTTTTCGCCCAGTTGTATTGTGATGAGATGACATTCTGAAACCATAACCAGTGAATAATTTCAAAATGTTTTGACTGTACTTACTTCAGCATGGTCTTGCTTTCCAAAATACATATCTGATGAAATAGCTTTTGCATTGCCAAATTTCTTTTGTGCTTCATCTGTGCTTGCAGAGTTTTCATGCTCTAGTTTCCTACGAGACGATGACCTACAAAATGTTTTAACATGGTTACATCTCAGATCAACAAAGAAATATGTATTTTACAAATATCCTTAAGACTTCAATTTATAATGGCTAATTTAGCAACCGTTTGAAGTTAGGATGGACTTCCTAAAAGGACTATGATCTGATTCTGAAGTTCTAATGGCCACCCCCTGCAGTCATGTGACTGCATTTTGGGTGCTAAACAACTGGCCCGAATTTATGGCTGTTTGCAATGTCCCATAATCACATGAATGTGATTTATATTTTGGCTGAAAACTGGGGTTTACTTCCTGTTTTTGGCCAAACTCCCTACAGCAAACAATGGGGTCACTTAATGAGCATGGCAAAAAAGGCTATAAAGTCTGGTGAGTCATATGGGTGATCTGTTTTACAACCTTCATAACTTAGGACTTAATGGGCAGGCTTTATTATGGTTGTAAGTGAAGGACTACATGCATTGTGAATGCTACTGTGTATGAAAGTTTTGTAAAGACAACTACTTGTTATCTGAGTTTTTTATATTACTAATTATTATATTACTAATGATAATTTTGGCATACTGTGTAACAGTGTGGTATGCTAGGTGCTCTGTAGTGGATAAGAAAATGCTCCAGAGAGTTATAAACACAGCACAAAAAATCGGTTGCTCTCTTTCTTCTTTGGAAGAGATTGCAAAGACCAGACTCCTCTCTAGAACATTAAAAATCTCCACAGACTGTTCTCATCCTGGACATTCATATTTCGAACTGTTACCATCAGGGAATCACTATAGGCGTCTTAAAATGAGGACTAATAAACTGAGAAACAGTTTATTTTCCAAGGCAATAATTGTCTTGAATCAAACAGTGCATTTGTGATTTAGTCCTATGAATATAGTGGCATTTTTAAACTAATGTACTGTATGTTTTAGAAAGGTTTTAGACTAGGTTGTTTTTATTATTATTATTAACTCTGTTGTGTGATTGTGATGTGGTGTTTGGGGCACTGTGCTGGAGTAGCTTTCAACTTTAATTGTATTTGTAGAATGCAATGACAATAAAGGTATTCTATTCTATTCTATTCTATTCTATTCTATTCTATTCTATTCTATTCTATTCTATTCTATTCTATCATACACAACAATTACAACTGTAAAAATGCTATTTTCAGATTGTCCTCCTCACTATGGATTCATCTGATCAGTCCTGAAGACTACTTGGAAAACTTAAAAAAAGCATAAAAATAGAAAACAATAACAGAAAATATGTTATAAGCGTGCAGTATTTATCAGTTAAGGAATTTGGAACTTTATATTCCCTTGATGTTCCTCCTTTCTTTCACAACCATGTGTATGTATAATCTGGTAAATCTGGAAAGCAAGGCTTCTTCAATTCTGCTATAAAATCTACACTATGGATTGTGCACACATTCCACTGGCCATTTCCTTCCCAGAGCTTTCCTATTCCTAACTGCTTTGTCGAAGTATTTTCTCTTATACTCGTGCAATTTGCCGAAGCAACCAGAAAACAAAATGTTTTTAGACTCTTGAACTCTAAATCCTTCACCCCCATCCCCATTTGCAGAGACATTAATATAACATTCAGATTTCAAACAAGTAGGTTTCTTTGTGATGTAAATTTTCATTCAAATACTGGAATTTGAATATTCAAGTTCACCCTTATTTTGCAAAGGTGATTTAACAGTGGCAGGTCAGCAAACAAAGTAATTCATGTGTATGTCATTATAAGTGTTGATATTTTGTAAAGAAAGTTACCTCTCTGAATACCTTGTAGGCTTGGAAGACAAAATCATATCAATGTCTCTGCTGCTTTCTTTCTTCCAGAATGAATCAGAATTGTCATCCCATTTAGAAAAAGCACTACTTCTCAAGTCAGGTGAATCAAAATATCTGGAAATCGGAAAACATTTCATTGATATTTGAAGTCTAGGAGTGTGTGTTAACTATGGATCCATTCCTCTACAAGGAAAGGAATGCTGTTTTACTAAAAAGCACTGCGCTCTTAATCAGCATCCAAAGGCCTGCTTGGACAATCTAGTTTTCTCCTATTTGTTTACCCCAATTAGCTAATTATTTCTTGCCTGTACCTTAAATACTTGCCCAATGCCTGCATGAAGCTAATCCTCATTTCATATGTAACCTTACTGAGTCACTAGTTGAGAAAATGAATGAATGAATGAATGAATGAATGAATGAATGAATGAATGAACAAATACTTTCTCTGTGCAACTATTTTCTGATCTTAAATTCCCTTAGATTCCCAAAGCAATCTAAGCAACCCCAGAAGGGAGAGAAGTTGGGAGAGAAGTTGAAAGGCTATAAAACTTGGCTAACAATAGCAGTCCTTTGTGGGTGATTTGCCATGGTACACACCTTTCTTGATGCTCTCTATATCCACTGCAGCAGGCAAAGAAAGGAAATCTCTATAAGAATCTACAATTATTCAATATGCTTTTTTAATTTCTTTTATTCTGACTTCTGCCATCCATTCTTCTTTGGTACTTGACTTGCAGCCACTTCAGCTGACAACCCTTTCCTATTTTTTATGTATGCTTAAAATTTAATGTAATTTATACTTTGCTCAAAGTTCAATAAAAATAAATAAACATAACAACTTAGAACTCCATAGTGTTACTTGGCATAGATAGACAACCCATATACAATTCCTAGGACACTTTCTGCTACCTACAGCAATCACAAGTAGGCATATTCAAAATTTTATCCTTTCTGGAGGCATTTTTGGAGAAACTTTAAGAAACAAAGTGGATGTGTCTTGAATTTCTCCATGCTTTAAAACAAAATGAAAAAAAAAAAACCCTAATTTTCTTGCTTGGGCATATTTAAGTAGATATCTTAAACCTTGCAGAACTTAAAACATCCCTTTTGCCCTTGAGCATTCAGCCAGAGGTGTGGGAAGAAAATTGCCATCACTTACTCCAATGATATTAACACCCTCTCTCCTAAATTCTCCAATCCTACATAAGGGAAATCAAATCTACTCTAAGGAAGATGGAACCAGGACCATTTTAGTGATTTTATACCAAGCTGCTGAGTAACAAGATCAGCAAAGTGTCAAATACACTAAGCATTTCCAGGACACCTAGGAAAAAGAACACACAACTTTGAGTCAAGCTTGAATCTTGGTGCTATTCTGGTATTTGTTTTTTTCTAAAAGTGTTCATCTTCCCAATCTGGGCTAAAATCCTGAAATTTCCTGGTAGTCTTCCACCCCAGCTCTTAAACAGGTTTATAACCTTTTCAAAATTAGAGCTGAGGCAGTGTTAAGTCTATTGCTGTTGCTAAAACTCTGTCATTAGGAAAGAAAATCTTTATCTACCTTGGATTATGGTCATGGTCATGGATACACATGTATGTTCATTATTATTTTCAAGATTTTTAAATGATTACCTTGAATTGGAGCAAGAAAAATACAAATCATCTTCATCATTATAGTTTTTTCTTGATTTTGCACTTGTTGGTTTTTCTTGTTGTATGATCTGCATATCTGAACTTACCGAATGAGAAATACCACTGGAGGGAAAAATTGAAATTTAAAAGTTTGGGAGGAATGAGACCCAAGATCTAGATTCCTCAGTTAATCACTTTCTCTGCCCAATGGGCCTCCCAGGATTGCTTTGGAGAAAAAAAATCTTAAGTGAAAGGCAGGATATCAATAGCACTTAAGACTTCTATACCCCTTCACAGTGCTTTACAGCCCTCTCTAAGCGATTTACAGAGTCAGCATATCATCCCCAACAATCTGGATCCTCATTTTACTGGCCCTGGAAAAATGGAAGGCTGAGACAACCTTGAGCCAGAGAACATTGAACTGCCGAACTGCTGGCAGTTGGCCATCAGCAGAAGCAGCCTGCAGTGCTTCATTCTAACCACTGCACCCCTACAGCTTTTATATATCTATTAAGTTAAACTAAAGTAAAACATATTTGAACACTTAAAGCATTTGGATAGCAGTTTCTGGATTCAAAACTTGTTATGCAGCAATTCTGAATATGCACAATAAAATATTTGAATGATTGCTATCAAACTTCTGATAGTCCTCGACTTTCAACAATTCATTTAGCAACTGTTTGAAGTTACAATGGCACTGAAAAAAGTGATTTATGATTGTTCTTCACACTTACGACCATTGGAGCATCCCATGGTCACATGATCAAAATTAAGATGCTTGGAAGCTGACTCACATTTATGACCGTTACAGTGTCCTGGGATCATGTGACCTCCTTTTGCAACCTTCTGACAAGCAAAGACGAGGAGAAATCCAGATTCTCTTAACAACCATGAATGGCTTAACAATTGCACTGATTCAATTAACAATTGTGGTAAGAAAGGTTGCAAAACAGGGCAAAATTCACTTAACAATGTCGCACTTAGCAACAAAATTTTTAAGCTCAATGGTGGCCGTAAGTATTGAGAGATGTATTAAGAGATGTCCAATGAAAAGTCGATGATCTGAATCAAATACAGGGGTGGGCTGCTGGGGGCTCACAACAGTTTCGGGGAGCCCCTAGCTAAGACTCTGCAGGGCTCGGAGAGCCTCCAATAATCTCAGAAAGACAAGCAGCAAGGGAAAGTTCTTAATAGGCTTAATTGAACTTCTGGGCGTTCAGCCAAGAGCATTTCACACCTCATAAAAGTGTTGCAAGCTAGATAAACAATCCACTCAGCGCTTGCAAGAGGGAGCCATTGAGAAAAATCACATAACATAGCTGCTATTTTCCGAGGGGATTAATTCCCAAATAATAAGAATCACGTAACTCACCAGAAACTCCACTAAGACTCCAAGATCCCTCTCACAGTCACTACTATTAAGCCGGATTTCACCCAGTCTTTTATTCAAGTATTAAATGCATGAAATAAACAACTTTTTGGTATATATCTTTTTTTAGGTAATTAGGGCAAAGCAGCGACATGGAGTTGGCTACACCCACCCAGTCACATGCCCACCCAGCCAGTCATTAAGGCAGAGAGTCCCTTGCTAAAAAATGTGAAGCCCACCCCGAATACATACCTTCTGCTATTACTGAATCCCATGCCAAGTCTTTCTATCTCTGTTTTCTTTTTACCAGGCACATTTCGTTTTTCATCCTTCATCTGAATTTCAAGATCTTTGTAGGCCAGTCGTAAAGATGATACCCTAAAAAGAAAATCCGACATGTATCTGATATATCTTGAATGAATGCCAGAAAATTTCCCTCATAGTAATATAAATGAAGTAATTTTTTCATCACATAAACCAGAAGTACATGACTTAACTGAGTAAAATTCTTTTTTCTATATTTCTAAAATCAAAGAGTTCTACCTTTATCGGAGGATTCAAATTTAATCAGACTTTGCAATGGACATTGCATATTATTTTGCTTCTAAAGGATTAGTGCTAAAGGAATAATAAAGAGCACAACAATGGAAAAATATAATTGAAAAGTACCACAGGATCAATGTATGGTGAAGAGCAGAATTTGAGACAATTCAAAGCTGTAATAAGAAAAAAGAGTTTCTGAACTCAAACTACAGGAAACAGGACACATCTATAGTCCAAAAGTCAATCAGGAAAAATTGTGGCTATTTTGTAATACTGCACAACAAAAGCAGTTTTCCTTGAAGTGATGGTCTATCTACCTATCTATCTATCATCTTTTATCAAATAAAAGAGAACATATGTAGAACTGTGGAATCCTCAGTGCTCTCTAAACTTGGTGTTAACCCTGTTTATCTGGTTGCTGGTTGCTGAGAAGGATATATTCTGGTCTTTTTTGTTTCCTTCTTGATTTTTATTGTCGCTTTTCAATGGTGTGTATATTTTATCTCAATAAACCTAAAAGAAAAACCATATTTTTTTTAATCTCTAAAAAGATAAAATCACATCTATACATTTACACATATATACAAATATATATTTTTATCTATTTGTATCCTACTATATTTACAAACAATTCAAGGCAGCAAACATATCCAAGACACCTTCCTCTTCCTATTTTCCCCACAACAACCACCATATAAAGTAAGTTGGGCTGCGAAAGAGTGACTTCCACAAAGTCACCCTGCTGGCTTTCATGGTTAAGGCTGGACTTGAACTCACTTGTCTCCTGCTTTCTAGCTCAGTGCTTTAACCACGTGTCTAAACTATCTCTTATATACAGATAAATGTTTGTGTGTATGTATGTTGATAAAGAGGGGAGACGGGGTTGGGGAAGATAGGGATGGGGCTAGAGATGTAGATATCACACAAAGAGTAAAACAGTAAACAATCATTTAATCAAGGAACTACCAAGGAGAAAACCATACCTCCACCAACATTGGCAGGGCAAGCTATTCTCTATAAACTGGGAGCAAACCAGAGGTGGCATTCAGCAGGTTCTGACCGGTTCTAGAGAACCAGTAGCAGAAATTTTGAGTAGGTTGAAGAACCGGCTAATACTATCTCTGGCTGGCCCCACCCCCATCTATTTTCTGCCTCCCGAGTCCCAGCTAATTGGCTGGGTCTTCTTTTGTTGTCCTGCACAGGAGACCAGAGCTAGTAAGTGGGGTGGGGAGGGAATGGAGATTTTGCAGCATCCTTCCCCTGCCACGCCCACCAAGCCATGCCCCCAGAACCGGTAGTAAAACATTTTGAATTCCACTACTGGAGCAAATCCCATCCTCACTAGTACTGATGATGTTATCTAGTTAATGAAGCATATGCAAGCAAACAACCAAGCTCAGAGAGCATCATTACCCACAATGCTCTTTTCTCTTTGGCAATGCTGGGGAATAATGAAGATTGTATTTGGGGAAGACTGGCCCTACCAGATCATTTATAAATCCGACAGACCTACAAATATGGATATAGATATCAACTGCAAACAATGTTCCTCTTAGAAGAATAAAGTTTGTTTGGCTTTCCAACCTCCTGCAAAGTACACTACAGGAGCTAGTGACAGGATACTGATGTGTTAATGATTAAAGTGTGTGATATTATAATAGGGAAAGATGGGCACGACTTGCCATCCCCATGCACTGTTAATGATTAAGTCCTACCTTTTCCAGAAGGATTGTGAAGAAAAAACTGGAAACAATTGTTTCAGATGTCAGTAATTAGAGTTTAACTGTGCCTGCACCTAACTATGATTAGTTAAAACAAGCTAACTTTTTATAAACTACATTTGCTTCCTTCTGCTAATCATAGTTGAGAATAATGGTTTATCCTAAATTAGCTATGCTGCTAAACTTAATCTAAAATGGAGATGAACTTCTTTTTCTTAACTGTTCAGGTAGCAGGAATATTTATAGTGGACTTAAGGATCCTCTAGATTAATCCCTACTAATAAACACCCCATATTATTGCCCCTTTCAATAGGTAAAATATAATGCCAATTTAGAAGACCTACTGGGTAAAAATATCCTGAATGTTTCTTAGTATTGGAGTATCTTCAATCTCAGAGCAGCTGCTGCAAATTATAAGTACCGAGAACTCTACACAAATCATAACAGTTGGATAGTGCAGTGTATGAACACACACATATTCGGAAAATAATATGAATCAATTTTATATATATTTGATTTTCATAACAAATTACTAGTTTAGCATATACTCCTGGTGTATTTAATGAATCCTTTGTAATGGTGTGGAATAGAAATGAAGATGTATAAAAGTGATCTATAGGAAAGTATCTTAGATTACCAGATACTTTATTAAACAGATATTAAAGAGATAACAGGTAAAGGGAAATGAATTACTAATTAGACAAATGAACAGCTATCTGCAGAAATCCATTGACTATGAAGTTCTATGATATTAATTCCTATCTTGAAAGCCATGCAAATATGCTACAAAAGCTTTCAATAAATATTCTTTTGAGTTTTCATTTACAAGACAAAAATCACACTTACTGTTATTTCTGTCTGACAGCATTAACAAAATCAAAAATATCAGAACATAGTTCTTCAAAGAAAGATGCAATAATTTTTCTAAGCTACTTTTAGAAGAATGTTTAGCAAATTGCAAAACAAGCATTTAATCAATGTCATAAAGAAGTGAAGTCATTAAGAGTAGCTTGGCATACCATTTTGAAAGCTTAGTACATTTTTGTAAACATTGAACCTAGATAAACATTTCCATAATTGATCAAGAAAAGTGTGTGCAACTTGGAGGAATATTTGCTAATGGCAGCTCTGTTTATTTAAATACAATGTCTATTCTATCCATGAAAGTAACAGAAAGTATATATAGGAAGTAAACAATACACAATGTAAATGTTTGCTCCATTGTATTCATGTATTCATGTTTTTAATGAAATTTTATTATAATTGTGTTAAGTCTCAACTGATTATGAAGTGAATTCAGATTTATTCAGAAATTGACCCATACAGTACTTTCATATATGATAAAAACATCCTATTAAGTTCTAAGGTATTAGATCAATTTTTCAAAAATGACGACATACTATTATTTAATTCCAGACAGGAAAGGAGTCTCTGTGGATTTTATTCCACCCATTGCCAACTACAGTTCATCTACATTTCAAGCCCATGACCCACTGCTGTCTAAAGGCATTTCTGTGGTCATGTGGCCAGTTAGATGTTGCGGAGCACTGTTTCCTCCCCACTGAGGTGGTATCTATTTATCTACTCACATTTGCATGCTTTTGAATTGCTAGGTGGGCAGGAGCTAAGCAAAGTCTTGAACCTGGGATGTCAGCTTTCCAGCCTACAAGCCCAGCATCTTAACTGCTAAGCCATCACACTGCCTTAGTTCCAGGGCCTATACCAAAGTAAATTAGGTATCATCCCTAAAATTCCTGGTATCAGAGGGTATTCAAACATTTTCCACTCAAATACCCATTTAAGAGAGAATCTAAACAGGCGCCAAGCAAACTCTACTTACAGTGGTTCTTCCTTCTCTGTTGCTTTGCCAGCTTCCTTCAGTTTATCTACTGCCTGTGCTTGTTTTTCTATCTCATTAAAACTCTTGCTGCTCATTTTCTGGGCCCCCAAACCACATTTCTTAGCTCCAACCTTTAATTTGGATGTGAAGGAAAAATGAAAAAAAGTTATCACACTATAAGAATGCATGTTATTTCGTGTTTTTTTTTTTTAAGGACAAAATGGAAAGGAAACCGCTTTAGTAAAGGCAAGGGAAACCATACCAGCAAGGCTTGGCTTCTGTATTCACGATGCTTTGCAGTTCCTAGGGCAGCCTTGCAACTCCTGAGTTGTGAGCTGTAATTTGTAGGTGATGTGCCACTATTATATTTTGATTGCTGGATGAGGCAAATCTACAGTTAGTAGTTACCACAGTATTAAAAAAAGGGTTCCAATTTTGCTTTGAAAGCAGTTAATGAACAATTTGGATGTCAAATTTGGTAAAGCAACATTGTAAGATGAATATAAAAAATGCACTCTAATTGCACCTGCTTGTGTGGCTAGATATAAATCACATGAAATGCAGCTTACATCTAAAATATAGAAAAGCAGACTAGGCATGCATGGAATTAAGAAAATGCTTATCAAATTACTACTGCTTGCTCCCAAGTCAGTCCTATATAACATGGAAATAAGACTGGCAAATATCTCTCTAAATGGATGTCCCAAAGGTGCTTTTTCAAGAGGCAACTGGATGTTCTCCTTTTTCTTTGAAGACAGTTTGCTTCTCATTCAAGAAGCTTCTTCAGCTCTGACTGGATGGTGCTGGAAAGTCCAGTTGCCTCTTGAAAAAGCATCTTTGGGACTACCATGAGCTGGATGACTGAGAATCTCCATAGACATCTAAATGGATGTATAACCCAGTCCAGTGGAATCTGCAGCAAGCCACAATGAGTTCAATGAGACCACAGGTGCATGGTGCCCTCCCTCATTATTTAAGTTAACATTGTTTCCTGTTACTTGACTGGTGTAAGTTGTTTTATATGCATTACACCATCATCAGAGTTTTCATAATTTGTCTCCATACTATTGTAGTGGAGGCCTATGGGCCAATTTAAGAGCAGTGGGTATGACTCTCATGAGGAATGTTCAATTCTCTCTCCCCTCCAGCCTTCACCTAGTTAATAATAAAATGTCACTTTTTAAGAGGATGTTCTGCATACAGGCCTAGCTACTGAGGACCAATTTGATTAATTCAGAGCTACACAACTCTTCATATAGTAACTTCCACAACCAAATAAAAAAGTGCATGAATCTCTGGAGCATCCCATTAAAAGAGAATCTTGAAAATATCAGTCTAAACACTTACTCCCTTTTTTACTTGATTTGGTTTCTTCTTCATCATACAACTGATTTCTGTAAGAAAAATACACAATCT
Source organism: Hydrophis major (assembly GCA_033807585.1). Taxonomy (NCBI): domain Eukaryota; kingdom Metazoa; phylum Chordata; class Lepidosauria; order Squamata; family Elapidae; genus Hydrophis; species Hydrophis major. The sequence continues at coordinate 143,445,012 of CM066331.1, forward strand.
ATGAATTATACACATTGTAACAGGATGAAATTAGCATTAACAGTGATATCTATAAAAAAACACCAGAATTGTCCATTTAACTTAAAGAATTAGGAAAAGCAATACAATATAATATGGAATTAGTTTTCAACATTTAAAAATATATAATCAGCCAGAGAAAGGGAATCCTAGGCAGCTGCTTATAAATCAATGCATTTCCAAAGTTCTATATTTTTCAAGAAAAGAATATAAAAAGGGAAATATGTTTCTCAAGAATGTCTACGTAAGAGTTTTTTTAGGGGAAAGTAAGATGACATCTTAAGTTGAATAAAATAACTGCATATTTGTATACAAGTAAATCAATTAAGTCCCTCAACGGTTTTACCAACTGAGACATAAAATAAAAATGAATAGAATAACAGAGTTGGAAGCGACCTTGGAGGTCTTCTAGTCTAACCCTCTGCTTAGGCAGGAAACCCTACACCGATTGAGACAAACGGTTATCCAATCTCTACTTAAAAACTTCCAGTGTTGGAGCATTTACAACTTCTGGAGGCTGATTAATTGTTCTGTCAGGAAATTTCTCAGTTCTAGGTTGCTTCTCTCCTTGGATCAATTTCCACCCCAGTCTTTTTCATTAACCTAGACATAACCAATTCCAGCAACCGTTCTTTTATGTTTTAGCATCCAGTCCCCTAATCATCTTTGTTGCTCTTCTCTGCACTCTTTCTAGAGCAGGGGTCTCCAACCTTGGCTCCTGGAAGCCTGGCGGACTTCAACTCCCAGAGTTCCACAGCCAGCAAAGCTGGCTGTGGAATTCTGGGAGTTGAAGTCCGCCAGGCTTCCAGGAGCCAAGGTTGGAGACCCCTGTTCTAGAGCCTCAACGTATTTTTACATCGTGGCAACCAAAACTGGATGCAATATTCCAAGTGTGGCCTTACCAAGGCATTATAAAGTGATATTAACACTTCATGAGATCTTGATTCTATCCCTCTGTTTATGCAGCCTAGAACTATGTTGGCTTTTTTGACAGCTGTAGCACATTGCTGGCTCATATTTAAGTGATTGTCCATTAGGACTCCAAGATCCCTCTCACAGTTACTACTATCAAGCAAGGTACTACTGTACCTTGCAAGGTACTACTATAGAACCTTACTTTTTTCACCACTGAATTTCATTTTATTAGTGCCCAATGTTCAAGTCTGTCAAGATCCTTCTGTATCTTAAGGCTATCTTCTGGAGTATTGGCTATTCCTGCTAGCTAAGTGTCATCTGCAAATTTGATGAATTCCCCATCTCTCCCCTCGTCCAAATCATTGATGAAGAAGTTGAAGAATAGTGGGCCTAAAATAGAGCCTTGGGGTACCCCATTGCATACCTCCCACCATGTAGATGCAGTTCCATTGAGGACTACACGCTGAGTGCGGTTGGTCAACCAGTTACAAATCCATCTGGTGGTGATGCTGTCTAATCCACTTTTTCTATTTAATCAAATATTAGGTTATGGTCTATTTTATCAAATGCCTTACTGAAGTGAACTGAAATGCAGTTTTTCAGAATTAGAAATCTAATAGTCCCAACAGTCTTTCCTCCAGTGTGGTAAATCTCACCAACAACTTATCACCATAAAGCTAAGATGGATTAACACCATGGCCTCACACCAAGAAACTCCAAGAATACGGGTGAGATTTGGAAATTTTAGCCTTTATAAGTATTTCCTGTGCCACACAGCAATGAGGGCAGGGGAATTAACTTTTGTGTTAACGTCTATGGAACGATGCAGGCCAAAATAGATACCTCTTGTTTTTCAAAGGAAATTTGATTAACAATGGCAATAGGACTAGACTAAAGGGTACATGGTATATTATTAGGAGTTGAGGTGGCGCAGTGGTTAGAATGCAGTATTGCAGGCTACTTCAGCTGACTGCTGGCTGACAACAGTTCAATTTTCACAGGCTCAGTCTTCCATCCTTCCAAGGTCGTAAAATGAGGGCACAGATTGTTGGGGGCAATATGCTGTCTCTGTAAACCGCTTAGAGAGGGCTATAAAGCACTGCGAAACGGTAAGTGCTTTACAAGTGCTATTGCTATTAATATTACAGCAAACAAGATACCTATTTATTACTACCAGATGTGCATATGTGGCTGACCATCATTTTACTGCACTTGGACAGAAAAAGTAGAAATGATAACATAATGTTTGGGGGATGTATGATTAAAAACAATGGATTGCTGGGCTAGTAGAATGCCACTATAGAATAAACAGTTAATTTCATATGAGACAATGGACGAAAAAGCTAAGAGAACCAAGGGAGTGAAAGCAGCTAACAAAAGTAAATGAAGTGAGGACAAGGAGATAATTAATACATAGAAAAAGATACAACCCATGTACAAAACCAGGTAATGATTCTGTAAATCATGAAATGTTGTACCTCTAAACAGGATCAGCTTAGTATAATACAGTTTTAACTATTTATGAACAGTTCTCCAAATAAATGATAGCCAGGACATAACACTTTCCTCCATCTAATATGCAACTGTCAGGAAAACATCTGACAAAAGAGAACTACAGGAACCTTGAATATTTTGAGGCAGCGGCCAAAAGCTTCAATGTAGCATACATTTATTGCCAAAATAAACTTAGAAGAAATTATGCCATTTCTCACCAAGTAAATCCACTTTTGCCACAAGATTTACCTATTAATGTTATCTCCAGGTAAATGGATCCGATTAAGAATTAGTTGCTGTATGCCACTCTAAACTGCTAAAAGAAAAATAAAATAAAAAAGCACTGAACATGTAGTGCTTTGTTCTATGGAAACAGAGTGAAAAAAAATTATGGCGTCACTTCTAGCTTCTAGTAACTTCCTTCAGTGGGAGGACAAAATTGAATCCCGATAGAATAGAATAGGATTCTTTCTTAAGGTCAAAGGCCAAGTAACATGAATGGCCTACAAGCAATAAACTGTTCAGAAAATGCAACAAACAGATATCAACACAATAAAATAAATAACAGAGCAGTCATCATCTATTGCCAGTTCTGTGTAGTCAGCTGCATGCAAACTAGTTTTGGATTTCCATATGAAAGCCACCTCAAAGAGGTAACATGTTAAAATACGGGGCTACCAAATAACTCTCAATGCTCTTTAAGTTACATCAAAAAAAGTTTTTAAAAAAAGTAGGCTCAGAAGCAAGAGAAAATTGAAAAAGAAATTAGAAGCATGTAGGTATATTTGCTGGGACTGATAATACAAACTAAGAAAATTAATATAATGCTCTATTCCACAGAAGTATGTGGAAACTGAAGCAGCAAAACAGGATAACTAAAACATCCAGTCACCTTTGTTAGGTGCCGTGCCTGAAGTATTTACCTTCTCCAAGTTGGCTAAAATAAGAGATAAAAAATATGTATCACTAACTAAAACATTTCAATTTATACAAGAATGCAGCTGTATTGATTCTAAGAGCCAATTTACCAAACTCCCCCTCACCCACACCCCAAGAAATAGCATATGGTCCTGATGTGTGGGAGTTGTACCATTTCAGAATGAAGGAAGAAACAATGTAAATTTCTCCATCTTGCCGGAAATATGCCGATAACAAAGGTTAACATATTTCTGATCTCCTAAAGGAAGTGTGTCTTTATTCTGTTTGTTCATTTAAATTTTGTATAGTTTAAACCTGGATGCAGCATGTCAGCTGAAAAACTAACATCAGGAATGAAGACTCAGAATACTCTAAGTGGAAAGATATTTCTGGCTGAACTGCAAAAATTCCATCGTGACTCTATTATATGATGCTGGTCACTACATCCTCAAATAAAAACAGCTACAAGTAAGCCAGATGCTATCAGAAGAAAGTTGTGTTCTAAAACATGTCTCAGTAATATATGTGTGGCAATAATGTATATATCTGACTCATGGCATCTTCTGAACTCTAGTAATAGCTAGCTGTTGAGGGCTAGGATAATTATTACGATGAAATTGCTGACAAGTCAACATAAGATTTGTACTGTTTTATCCATCCTGCTACATATGTAGGCATTCAGATATCCTTTCTTCTGTACTGTTTACCTAAAGAAGCTTCAGGCGATACACTAAGATAATCAACACTCGGTCCATGTTCTGGATCTTCTAGAAATATAAAAAAACAGCAAATATATAAATGTTAAAGATTAATACAGTTCTAAATCCTTGATTCATGTACAGTCAATTCAATTTCCTGTTTTCCCAGTTAGTCAACTTCCGTTCATACCTATTTGAATTAAAGACAGTCGCAGTATGCTGAAAATTTATCCGGATCTGAACTGATTATAATAGGCAAATTTAAAGCATATATATTTTTATCAGATACAGTCATATTTGTAGAAGTTTTCATGTGTGACAATAACTGGCATGGGTTATAAAGCAGCAAAACTCATCTAGTTTTGCATAAGTAGTTTTGTATATGTTTTTAAAAGCATTACAACTGATAAAAGCTATTTGTTCAACGATCTTATAAAAACACAATCAACAGGATTTAGGAATTTTTACATATTCGCTACATTTTGTCACACATTTTAGAAATGAAGTTGATCAATTATACCGTCTTTGCTTTCTGAATTATTTTCTGAAGAATTCTGCTGTGGATTAATTGTTTCCTGTAGTGATGATTTCTGGTCAATAACCTACAAAAAAGAGTGGGGGGGGGGAAATCCAAGTTATTAGCAGAAGCATTAGAAGATAGACCGGGCAGGGGCCTGACAGGGAATTCAACTGAGAAGAAACAGGACAAGGAGAGGGGAGACAGCAGAAGAGCTAGGAAGGTGGAAGGGTTGCTGATTGTTCTTGGAATGATACTCACTGCTCACTGTGTGACAGTTATTGCTTGTTGCTGACCTAGATCTAAGATAGGTTCAGGGGACAAATAAAGCAGCCAACTCTTCAATGAGCAAGCTTAAAGAGTGAACAAACAGGATCTTTTTTTTTTTTTGCATGAAGATAAACAGAATTTCTTTTATGGCTTTTTATCGGCATGTGTCATGTTTGCTTTCCTTGCACAGACATTTCTATATGCTATAAATGAAGGCTGATTGCTCTCCTGGAAGAGGAGGTAAAGCATCCTGAGGCAAAGCTGGTCATCTTCTATTTTATCAGGGAAAATAGTGAAATCTTGGATCAGATACAGGAAGCTCCTGAAGAGGGAAAATTGCATCAAGGAATTTCCCAGGACGAAGAAGGTAGTCAAATGAAAACAATGAAGAAGAGGAGGAGGAATGTGATGTATGGGTGGGTGTGTATGTGTATGGGTGAATGTGATGTGTGGGTGTATGGGTGGGATTAGAGAACAAATGAAAGTATACAATATCATCCAGAGAGTAAAAGAATAGAAATGGAAATGGGCTGATCACATAGGAAGAAGAACTGATGGCAGGTAGTCCAAAGCAGTCATAGAATGGATCCCACTTGATAAAAACTGTCCATGAAAGAGACCTAAAACAAGATGGATTGACAGCATCAGCAAGTACTGTGGGCCCAGTTGGCAAGATGAGTAGGAGGAGGATAGCCATTTAAAAAATAATTACAGATTTGTCAAAAATAAATTAGGCCAAGCGACTATCTCTAATATGACCATGGGATTGTGATGGACTTAGCATATTTTGATTTCAGCGAAGCATCCAATAAATTCCCCATTAGGTTCTACTGGCAACATGTGAATTAGAATGTTACTACCACTAGATGAAAATGAGATGGCTGAACAACTGTAACCAATGGATTTGTTCTGACCCAAACCCTTGTCCAATAAAACCAACACAAACCAAAAGGAACAGAAACCTTTTAATGATTCTTACGAATCCCCGGTTAAAAGGCTGCTGCAAACTAATTAACTTTGATAAGCATGACCCTCGCCAAAACTGTGCAAGGCTGCCAAGAATAACAGGTTACCTAGAAATATTCTACAACACAAGAGTCTTCAAATACCAACTAAAATACTGCAATGTTCACAAGTCTCGAGTTTCAAAATGTCTTTGCTTCCTACAAAGAACGTCCAATTCACAGCTGGCTTTTATCTTCTTGAAAAAGGGGCCATTACCTTGCAGCCTTAGTCCTGAGCCACCTGTGCTGCTGCAGCTGCTCTTTCCTGCGAGCATCCCTGCGCGCACGCGCACTTGGCACAGGCTCCTCGGGAACCTCCTCATCACTGCTGCCAGCCCCCACAATCTCTGAAGACAGCAGACCATTCCTTAATGGTCCTGGCCCCTCACCTGAGTCCTCACTCTCCTCAGCTGTCCGCACCTGCTGCTGGCTAACCACAACAGGATTAAGCTGGAAAGTGTTGGGTTGTTTATCACAGGACTTTGTTCTAGGCCAGAGGTTGGGAACTATGGCTGGCTCAAGAATACTGGGAGTTGAAGTCCACAAGTCATAAAAGGGCCATAATTCCTCACCTCTGTTCTAGGCTTTGTATTACTCAATATAAGATTCAGGAGGGTCTGGAAATCAGCACAAAGAATTTTAGCAGGGTCAATGTCACTTCGACAGGAAGAATCAAAGGGATAAGCACAGGATGAGAGACCACCCTGGACAGGAGTACTTACTGTTCCTTTTTATTTTAAATTGAATAGAATGTACTTAGACTATAGTGTACTGTTTTAGAAAGGGCAATGATGAATTAAAACCTGTCCAAGATGACCGAGAGGCTGAAAGGAAATAATGTAAGAAAAACTGCTAGACACATTTATTTATTTAACCTGGAGACGACTTTGGGGAGACATGATCAACTTTCAGCATTTTACTGTGACGTAACATAACAGAATATAACAGGGGTAAACCAATATTTCGGGTGCCACTGAGACATCTCTATTGATGTCCACACTAGCTTACCTCCTATCATTCACATATAGGTAAAATTCCATGAAATTAAAAACTTTTCATTTATTCTATACCCAAGTAGAGCTGTGAGAGGCGAAGAAGTCCTCTTCTTTCTCTTGAGGTGATAAAGGAGGGGCTCCAGAGCCATCTATCCATAACTAAAATACACAATAACATAAACACAAGTGAGAAGTTTTCCAGGATTCTTTGCTTTTCTTTTTGTTTAAAGTGCTTGCACTACATTTTTCATCTGTTTCCTAATGTAGAAAAAAAAGTATTGTTCTACTGGTTTTCTGAAACCATTACACAATACTGGACAAATTGGCTGTGAACAAGATGAAATTGCTGATGCTTGTAATTATAAAGCTTTAAGCTTTTTGGATTAAATTCGGAAAAGGTGTTCTGGAGTGCACTCATTACCGAGAATCCTTGACTTACAAATATTCATTTAGTGATTGTTCAAAGTTACAACAGCAGTAGAAAAGAGTGACTTGTGGCTATTTTTCCACATGTATGACTGTTGCAGCACCCACATGACTATGTGATCAAAATTTAGGCTCCTTGCAGCTGACATGTATTTATGATGGTTGCAGTGTCCTGCTTCATGTGACCTTCTGACAAGACAAGCAGAGTCAATGGGATAACCAGATACACTGAACAACTGTTTTACCAACTTAACAACTGTAGTGATTCATTTAACATCCCTGGCAAGAAAGGCTGTAAAATGGGGGCAAAACTCATTGAACTATCTTGCTTAGCAACAGAGATTTGGGGCTTAATTGTGTTGTATATCAAGGGTTCCTTCATGCAGACGCACTTCTGCCCAGGATCTCAGCCCCAACAATTAGGCTCAATCATTTCAGTCAAATGCAACTGTTTTTGCAAATTACTGGTAGGGATCCAATAAAGGGTATGAATACTGCCGTACAACAAGAACAGTATGGTATATTTTATCTTTGCAAATGAACTGGTTATAATAAGCAGAAAAGCAAAGCTTGAAAGATAATAGTATTGATATTGAAAATACAATATGCTTTCTTTTTTCAAATTACCTGCAACATTTTGATTTATATGAATACCATGATACAATACCATATCATTTTAGCTTTATAAACATTAAGATGACTGAACAACACAAAATCAGTAAGCACTGTAAAATATGTACATTACTTACATCTGTGCCATATTTCCGTGTTGCCTGAGTTGCAAGAGATCTAATCTTGTCTCTGTAGAGCTGTGCAGCACGACTGCTATACTTGGCATTGGTATCATTTGTGGCGCAACCATGCTGATGAAAGAATGCAGACTAAAAAGAAAACACCGAGAAGATATTGTTTTTTAAAAATCCTCAATGTCATTGCTGACTAGTTCATTTTTCAGAAGAATACAAAATAGCAGAGATGGGAGAGGCCTTGGAGGTCTTTTGGTCCAACCCCCTCTCACCATCTATTCTATACCTGTGCATTTGGCTTTTCTTGCCTAAGTACAAAGTCTTACTTTTCTCAGAACGGAGTTTGTTAGATAGGGACAAAGAATTTAGGCCCTTGAACTCTGGTGTTGGAGAAGACTCCTATGAGTCCCTTGGACTGCAAGGTCACTCCTAGGGGAGATCAACTCTGACTGTTCTTTAGAAGGCCAGCTCCTGAAGATGAAATTCAAATACTTTGGCCACCTAATGAGAAGGATTCACTGGAGAAGAGCCTAATGTTGGGAACGATTGAGGGCAATAGAAGAAGGGGACGATGGAGAATGAAGTGGCTGGATGGAGTCACTGAAGCAGTAGGTGTGAGCTTAAATGGACTCTGGGGGATGGTAGAGGACAGGAAGATCTGGAGGAATGTTGTCCATGGAGTCGCAATGGGTCGGACACGACTTCACAAGTAACAACAACAGATAGGGCCCAGTGTTCAAGTCTGTCAAGAGCCTTTTGGATCTTGAGCCTCTCTTCTAAAGTGATTGCTATTCCCCCACCAGCTTGGTGTCATCTACAAATTTGATGAATTCCAGTTTTATCCCTGCATCTCAATCGTTTATGAAGATGTTGAAGAGTAGTGGGCCTAAGACAGAACAACACTGCATCCTTCCATCCATGTCAATGTAGTTCCATTGAGGACTATACATGGAATGTGATTGGTCAGCCAGTTACAAATTCAGCTGGTGGTGATCTGTCTATACCACATTTTTCTATCTTACCGAGAGGTAGCCTGTGGTCAAATGCTTTACTGAAGTCCAAGTATACTATATCCACATTTCCTCGGTTTGTTAATTTATCAAAGAAAGCAATATGGTTTGTTTGGCATGACCTGCTTTTAAGAATTCATGCTGACTTCTAATAATCAGTTTTTTCATTTCTAGGTGCTCACAAAACAGCTGCTTGATTTTCTTTTCCAGGATCTCCCCAGGTATTGATGTCAGGCTAATTGGTCTCTAGTTTCCTGGGTCCATTTTACCCTTTTTGAAGATTGGAACCACATCAGCTCTTTTCCAATCCTATGGTAATTCCCCCAGTGGTCTAGGATTTTTGAAATATATTGTCCAGCGGTTCCAAAATCATGTCTGCCAGCTCATTTTAACATTTTTGTTATTTTTTCCAGTTCCTTCTCTTCTCTTCTGCTGCCTCCAGGTACTGCCATGTTCACTATCCATACATCTTTATTTCTTATAGACAATGATTAAGTTTTGCATGTACTAGCTTTTTTGGCTGTTGCTACAAACTGGTGGCTGATATTCAAGTGATTGTCCACTAGTATTCCAAGGTCCATCTCACCAGGTTTCATCTTGATCCAGGTTTTGCCTAATCTGTACTTGTACCTTTGGTTTTTCCTACCTAGGTGTAAAACCTTGCTTTTCTTACCTGATTTACAGCAGTAGCTCTAATTGTGATTGTTAGGTAAATGCTGCATGGTTAGACATGACATCATATGATTGCCATTGTGATCTGCCAGCTTCCTCACTGACTTTGCTTATTTATGGAAGGCCAGCAATGAAGGTTGCAAATGGCAATTAGGTAACCATAGGTGATTATGACCCCAGGACACTGCAACTGTCATAAATATGAATCAGTTGCCAAGCATTTGATCATGTGACCATGGAAATGCTGCAATGGCCATGTGATAAATGGTCATAAGTCACTTTTTTCAGTGCCACTGTAACTTTGAACACTCACTGAACAAATTGTTTTAAGTCGAGGACAACCTGTAATTTTGAGCCTGGTCATTGGTGTCTTAAGAATTCTGGGTTAATTTATTCTATAATCCAATTCATTATTTTCTTGGCTATCCCTGGTATCTCAGGAGTCTACTTCATCAAGACTATTTTAAAGAATAGACTAGACTAGACTAGGTACTTTGGAGTCTTCTAGTCCAACCTCGTACTCAGGTAGGAAACCCTATACCATTTCAGATAAATGGTTATCTAATCTCTTCTTTAAAATTTCCAGTGTTGGAGCATTTACAACTTCTGGAGGCAAGTTGTTCCACAGATTAATTGTTCTGTCGGGAAATTTCTCCTTAGTTCTCAATTGCTTCTCCCTTTGATTAGTTTCTATCCATTGCTTCTTAGCCTGCCTTCTGGTGCTTTGGAGAAAAACTTGACTCCCTCTTCTTTCTGGAAGCCCCTGAGATATTGGAACACTGCTATTATATCATTCCTAGTCCTTCTTTTCATTGAACTAGACATACCCAGTTTCTTTGCTAATATAAAATATCATGGGAAAAACTACTGCCTGGATCATTCTGGTACAGTAACTGAATATCTCACCTTTCATTTGGCTTAAAGGTAGATTTCCTGAAACCAGTGGGATTTAGACATGATCAACTCCCATTGTTTTCTAAAATGTCTATTCATTTATCAGGGTCCTATGCATACTAAGATTTTTATGAGTTACATTTTGTATATTTTCTATCCTTTTATATAAGTACAAGAGATGCTTAGAGCAACTAACAGGCAATTGAGTGGAGCAATCTTGAAAGTCAAAGAAACAAATTGAATAAGAAGCCAGAACTATCTTATTCATTTATTTCTCTGGTTTTCAAGATTGTGAAGGCATATCTGGCAGTTATATTGAAAGATGGAAAATGCATGAAATGTAATTCATAATATACATACAATCCTGATAAATCAGTTAATAATTACTGATTCCTAGAAACCAGGGGGGAAAACCGAGCACGTTTCAATGTACTTACAGCATTTGCATTTCCTCCAACTTGCATGCACCTCAACTGAAACCATGACCAGTTTGAGTCTAATTCTGTAGATCTAAAACCAAAAAATAGAAGTCATTTATGAAGAACCATTTAATACAAATAGCAATAGCACTTAGGCTTATATATCGCTTCACAGTGCTATATAGCCCTCTCTAAGCAGTTTACAAAGTCAGCATAGTGCCCCCCGACAATCTGGGTCCTTTCTTTACTGACCTTGGAAGGATGGAGTCAATCTTGAGCCAGTGAGACTCCAACTGCCGAACTGCTGACAGTCGGCAGTCAGCAGAGTTATCCTGCAATACTGCATACTAAACACTGCGCCACCACAGCTCTTTTTTTGAAAAACAACAAAGCAGCATATATTTTGAAACGCACCAAAAGCAACAAGGAGGCTTGGGGGCACGTTAGAAGTAAAACAAAAGCCGAGGAGGATACAGACCCATTGAAAAAACAAGGTCGTTAATTCTAATGAGCCATGGTGAGAAGATAGAACTTTTTAACTTTTCAACTTCTCATGGAAAGGAAATGGAGGGCTAGCTCGTGGGGAGAGGAAGGAGAAGGGCCTAGGAAACTCTCTGCTTGAGATCTATACAGAACAGGTTCCTCAAACACGATCAAATAATATGTGAGTACTTGGATAGGCATGCTACAATTAACAGGAGTTAACAATTCATGCCAAACCAACTTCTCTTTCTTAGGTAGAATTACTAATTCAGTAAATTAGGAGAATATCAAAGACAATACATATGGATTATACCAAAGTTTTTAAGATAATGCCTCAAGGTATTTTTCTTCATAAAATGATAAAGCATGGGCCAAGTGCACTACTTAGTATTAGATGTACTCACAAATGAGTGAATGATCACACCTAAGAATACTCTTCAACCTAAAAGGAACTTATGTGGAATGACTTAGGTCAACATTTTTAGCAATGTTTTGGATGAGAAGGTTAAGGAGGACAGATGACACAAAATTAAGAAAGGCAAATTGTTTAGATTATTATAATGAAATATGGTTGTTCTTTATTGAAACTATTGTAACGATGCAATATAGATATTTGAAAACCACCCAGAAGCACTTAAGTAAGATGGGTGATGTAAAAATTTAATGAACAAACAAATAACATAGAACTCTATATACTTATAAACACAAAGAAAATTTATATTGTGATTATTTTGTTCTTTTTTCTTTCTTTTTTCTACCATTTTTCTTTACTCCATTTAGTTAAATAAACAAAAGCCATGAAACAAGATCCAAGAAGTTCTAGAGTAACTTGAAGTATGGAGTGAAAGGAGTAGAATGGAATTTGACATAAATAATTTAAAGTTCTGTATCTTTGATAGGAAAAATGTAATGCTCTGGGTATCCTTGTAAACACAAATTTAATATTAAATCAGTAGTGTGATGCTTTTACTAAAAACAACCACTATCAGCATATATTAACAGAAATATAAGTCCACATCATAGAAAAAAATGGTTCCACTCCATTTTGCTTTGGTCAGATTTTATTTGGAATACTGTGTCCAGTATTAAACACCATAGTTGAAAAAGGACAATTACAGATTAGTTCAGAAGAGGATTTCCCAGCTGGTAAACAGCCCGGAAATCAAGCTCTATATGGAATGCTTAAGGCAAAGGTCTTCAAACTTGGCAAGTTTAAGACTTGTGGACTTCAACTCCCAGAATTCCTGAGCTAATATGACTGGAGGAGGAATTCTGGGAGCTGAAATCCATAAGCCTTAAAGCTGTCAAGTTTGAAGACCCCTGGGTTAAGGATTTGGGAGGAAAGCTTTTTTTACTTCTGCTTATTGCAAATCTCACCATGCTCAAGGTTGACTCAGCCTTCCATCCTTCTGAGGTGGGTAAAATGAGGACCCAAATTGTTGGGGACAATATGCTGACTCTGTAAACCACTTAGAGAGGGCTATAAAGCAGTATAAAGCGGTATATAAGTCTAAGTGCTATTCCTATAAGGAATCAAGCATCTCCTTACGAATGCTCGTTGCATGGATTTTTGAAAATACCGTGAGCCAGAAAAAATATAAGATATGCAAAAAGCATTGCTGGCACAAGAAACAAATGAAATAATATTCAACGATGGAGAGCCAATGAATTACTGAAAATATTTTCAAAGCTATGTAGTCAATTGTAGAACCATCGCCCAATGAATATGTCAATATTCAACTTTACAGGAGTTGGATTGTCAAACAAAAATAGCCAATCTTGGGAAAGCTACTGCTCTACTTGATATATAAACTTCATCCATTTTAGTTGGAAATGAGTATAGGATTGTTTTTTATCAGATCTGCAGAACAATACTCACAGTAAAGTTGAAGATATTTTAAATTATGAACTGCAACTTATTATTCAAAAGAGTTAAGGCATAAAGCCCTAAGACATAATAGAAGAGCTACAATTGATATTAGATACCAGTACAGCTAACAAATCATGCAAATATTTTAAGAAGAAAAACAAAAGCTATGGGAAACATATATGTCAGACTGACCAAAATCAGCTTAAATGTTAACAAAAGTTTAGCCTGAAAATGAAATTTTCATCCGATACTCTATATTTTGAAATTCATGTAAGATATACTTTCATGAAAGATGTGCCGGACTACTTCGATTTGCTTTGTATCAGTGCACAATCAAGACAACTAACAGAAACAAGAGACAGTTTCGAAACAAGAACCATCTTTTCTACAAGATGAGGAAATATATATGTACATATAGATACAAAAACTAAGGAAAATATCCCCCAAGAATGAACCACATGCATTACTAAATGAATTGCTTACCGAATGAAACTCAAGTGAACTCCAAGTGAGCGATGAGTCCCAGAGCAGTCAATACAGAGGAAAACTCCATATGTTATGCTGGCCCAGCTTGGATTTTTTGCTCCACAGTCAAAACATAACTAGAAAACAGCCACAATTTAATTGTTATTATTACCCAGCATACTTTTGTCTAAATAAGTATGATCTGCAAAATACACACAGAAGGCAAATATCACTCATCAATTTAGCTGCTACTTAGGTACATAAGTGAAATGTTATTTTTAAGAATTCAGATCAAATAAATGGAACTTAGGTCTAACTGAAAGTTATTTATTTATTCATTTGCATTCATTCATTCATTCAATTTCTATAATGGTAATTAAGTCAAAATAAAATTAAGGATAAGAAAGTTTAACAGACTGGATGTAGACCACTACAGGAATGCCCTGTTTGCCTATGGTGGCATAAAATCAGGAGTCTTGTAGCACCTTTTCCAACTAACAAGTTTTATTAAAATACTATAAGCTTTTGAATGCTGGGAAAGATGCTACAATACTCTTGGTCCACTAAGATTTTTTAAACAATATGAAACACTTAATGTATTAAGTGAACCAACTGATTAACCTACCTACAGGGTTGTTTCTATTACATAATGAGGTAGGGGAAGTAACAGAAATACTAAAATCTGACATCTAAGATTTGACATGTAAAATATTTAAATCTGATATTTAAAATATTTGTAACTTAACCAAACATATACAGGTAGCCCTTATTTAATGATTGCCTTGTTTAGTGACCATTTGAAGCTATGATAGCGATGAAAAAGTAATGTTAAGACCAATCTTCAAATTTACAACCTTCTGTAAAGGTCTGCAAAGCAAAGCTGAAATCAGGTGCTAAGCAGTTTCAATTAATGAAACAAGGGCTATATATAATTCAAGTGGCATGTATTTCTGATATTGCATCTCTTAGAAATTCCTAACAGGTGCACAGATAGATGGATACAGATACAGCCATAAATGTTTGCAAATCAATAAATACAAAAACAAACCTAACATATTCCTATGTTGTTTGCAAGAGAAATAATTCTAAAGTATTCAAACAATGACTTGAAATTTCAGGGAAGGCAAGAAGTTAATTAACCACCATGATTAACTGCAAGATTTCTCCAGTAAATTATGTATCTCTCTGATAATTAGACTGCAGGTCAGAAAAAAAATGAAAAGTATGCCCAAAATTATTTGGGCTGCATTGAGTTCCCACTAACTAATAATGGATATAATGACTATAGTAATATAGGTAAGTCTTCCACTTACTACCATAATTGATCCCAAAATTTCTGGTGCTAAGTGAACATTTGTTAAGTGAATTTTGCCCATTTTATGACCTTTCTTGCCACAGTTAAGTGAATCACTGCAGTTGTTAAACATGGTTGTTAAGTGAATCTGGCTTCCCCATTGACTTTGCTTGTCAGAAGATCACAAAAGGGGATTACAGGACCCCAGAACACTGCAGCTGTCATAAATAGTGCCTGAATTTTGATGTCATGACTATGGGGATGCTGCAATGGTCTTCAGTGTGAAAAAGTCATAAGTCACTTTTTTCAATGCCATTGTAATTTTGAACAGTCCCTAAATGAACTGTTGTAAGTCAAGCACTACCTGAACATACACAAAATAGGATTATGGTAAAACAACATATGGACTTAGATACACTGCTGCATCATGCTAACTGTTCTTACTTTCCAATAACTGCATATGAACATATGTTTCAACCAACATTAAAATGGCACAGAACAGGAAGCCTTTACAGACCTTGGATTACTTCAAAAAGCAAAGCAGGGTAAACCTGATTAGCTCTTAGACACAAGACTATCACAGATCTCAAGGCTGTAAGCTAATGGGAAGTTAAATAATTCTTCAAACAGTTAGTGCCTGATCATTTTTGTACTGTGGCCCAGATAACGACATGTAATAGATTCATTTGGAATTGCATTTGAATGTAAGAAGATACTTTTATATAAGATACTATTTAAAGAACCTAATCAGAATATCTCCCATAAAATAAGCATGTTTTTTCTATTTCTCAGCTCTCCATAGGCAGTTGATTGATCACTATGAATTTAGAAGACAAAAAAACTTCAGAGGCTTTTGGTTTGATCCTGTGTACTTCCCCGGTCTTTATTTGCTGGCATTTGCTGGCATTTCTGAATCCCAAATGTTCCCTATTACTGTAGCTCCTATACCTCGTTCCCAAACCAACTTGCATAAAATAATCTTGGTCTCAGAATCTAATGTATCCACATTTGCATTAAAATTCTGTTCAATGCTTAATTAAGAACTCATTCAACTAAATAAATTGATTTGATCTGCTAGCTACTGCCCTTTATTTCTTCATTGAAAGATGGCATTATATTCATATGAACTTGATTCATATACAGCATTTAGTACTTTGCTTAATTATTGGGAAAAAAATTCTGAAACACTCTCAAATGAGTATGCTGCTTCAAAATTATTTTCATAGAATACAAGGGGATATAATTATTTGATACTTTAATAATCTAACAAAAATAATTTGTCTAAATATTCAGAAGCAAACAGAAATATCTTAAGACAAAATGGGACTGAGGCGTGCATTGCGAAAACAACTGTTTTGACACATATACACTGAAAATCCATTTTCACTCAACTCATCAACTTCTATCTTAAGATTAAAGATTGCATTCCACACAGTGATGTAAACATATGCCACTGGAATCCACAAAGAGAATTTTGAACTTGGATTCCAGCACAGAGGAGGTGAACATTAATGTTACTCAAAAACCATATGGCTACTAAAGATTCACATATGCTGTAAAGTATTCTCCCATAGTACCAACAACAACCAAAATCCTTAAAATATTTTTGCCTTGAATATCTTAAAGCCAGGGAAAGATCAGAAAAAAACAGTTGAGCTAAGCCACACCCAGGCTCCTTGCTGTCTCCTTGCTGTGTACTTCCCCGGTCTTTATTTGCTGGCATTTCTTTGAGAGCAACAATGAACATTTGAATCCCAAATGTTCCTTATTACTGTAGCCCCTATACCTCGTTCCCAAACCAACTTGCATAAAATAACCTTGGTCTCAGAATCTAATGTATCCACATTTGCATTAAAATTCTGTTCAATGCTTAATTAAGAACTCATTCAACTAAATAAATTGATTTGATCTGCTAGCTACTGCCCTTTATTTCATTTAAAGATGGCATTATATTCATATGAACTTGATTCATATACAGCATTTAGTACTTTGCCTCTCCCAAGTTCAACACCCAAACCTGTACCTTTATTTGCAGAAAGGCAATCTAATGGTACTTGAAGGGCTTTGTGGATACCTCCCTATCGTTCTCATGGTAGTGCTAGAGAAGTGGTTAGCTCCAATGCCTTCCCAGATGGTGGGGTTTTTATCCCCCAATTTCCAAGTCTATGATTTCCTACAGCCCTATCTAAATATTAACTCTACTAGCAGGGTACCCATGCTTTGTTACGAAACGATGTGATCAGGTACCTTTTTGGGGAGGAAAATAAGGGGTGAGGAGATTCTGCCTTTGCCTACCAGCATCCATCGGTAGTCATCTGGCTAGCGTCCTGTCAGTATGTGAGAGAGTTGTTCAGTTTGGAAAGTGAAACAGTATTTGCTGTGTGAGCAAGGAGACAGCAAGGAGCCTGGGCGTGGCTTAGCTCAACTGTTCTGTACTAAAGCTGCTTGGTGCTGTGAAACTAAAACTGAAACTCCTCTCCCCTGCTTGTGTTTTGCATTTAGAACAGATTTCTTTTCAGATGGGGAGGGAGAGTAGAACTCCTTAGCATCAGAGCATGTTAATAATAATAATAATAATAATATACCAAATATTAATGCTCTGATGGTCATTTCAAAAAATCCTTTCTTAGTGAGCACCTAGAAGCCAAGAGGAACACATGTGCCAAATTTCAAGTTTGCAGGCTTTACGGTCCTGGGGATTTTGTGATGACGCATCAGTGGTATTTTGCATATATGTATATGTATATGTATATGTATATGTATATGTATATGTATATGTATATGTATATGTATATGTATATGTAATGTAGATAGATAGATAGATAGATAGATAGATAGATAGATAGATAGACAGACAGACAGACAGACAGACAGACATTCCACACTGGAATCCACAAAGAGAAATTTGAACTTGCACAGAGGAGGTGAACATTAATGTTACTCAAAAATCATATGGCTACTAAAGATTCACATATGCTGTATTCTCCCATAGTACCAACAACCACCAAAATCCTTAAAATATTTTTGCCTTAAAATATATTCCCCCCACACTCCCCAGTCAATTCCGTCAATGGATGAAAAACCATCCAGGCAAAACCTCTGGGAACAAACTGCCTTCTTCGGGGATGTCTCTCAGCAATCTCCCACCTTCAGGTTTCCTGGAGATCTTCGCCCCCCACCCCATGCCCGCCACCCCTCAATCCCCCCACAACCCCCTCAGGATAAACACGCTGGGCTTCCCGGCCCCACCACACACACACACAAAACCGCACTCGCTCCGCCTCTCGCCGCCTTGCAACGTGTCACTCGGAAGTCTGACGCGCGCTTCCTTTGCCTGCCTGTCTGCTTACCTTGTTCGTGGGGACGGTGCGGAGCCGCTTGAAGAGAGTCACCAAATCGTGCTTGCTAGGTTCGCACATCCCTCCGTGCCCTTATTTTTTTAGGGGGGGGGGTGGCTCGCTCGCTGCCGTTCCAAACGGCGCCACTCCTTCCTCTGCTGCTGCTGCTGTTGCTGTTGCTGCTGCCGCTGTTGTAGCTTTCCCCGGCGCCGCCTCAGCTGCTGCCAGACCGGCGGAAACAAGAGACGGCGGCGCAGGCGCGTTTAAGCACCAGGAACGAGACGAAGCTTTCGCTCCCTCCCGCTCCCCCCCCCACCGCTCAGCCCTCCAGGGGCGGGGCCCTTGGCGCGCGCAACCCACCTCGCGGAAAGAAACAAGCGACAGAGCCCCAAGCGCGCGCAATGTGTCCCTACCGCTGATTTGTCCGCCGCGGATTGGAGGGCGTCCCTCGGATGACCCCGCCCCTACTCTTCCTCCTTTCCCTTTCTTTCCCTCCCCCTCCCAGCCCGCGCGTGATACCGAAGGCGTCCCGTTTCTAGGAGAGCTTGGTGAACGCAGGGAGGAGCCCCGGGAGGCGTCGTGGATGACGTCAGCTGCGCAGGGCTGGCCTTCATTGGGAGGGGGGGTGTTTGGTTTGAGTGCTGGCAGCGTGGTTGGACTTGGGAACTTTAAGACTTGTGGACTTCAACTCCCAGAATTCCTCAGCCAGCAGAGCGATTTAGGTTGGGGAAGACCAGCAGAAACCCACCTGGTTACCGGGCAACAGCTGATCTAGACAAGATCCGGAAAGAGGGAAAAAGCCAGTCGAACTCGGCTTGGGAGGGGGCTTTGGTGCGCCCCTTTGAGTAACTCTTTGCAGACTTCAGTTCAGCATTCAATACCATCATTCCAGACACTCTTCTAAGTAAATTAAACCAACTAGCGGTACCTGAACACACTTGTAAGTGGATCATAAGCTTCCTAACAGACAGGAAGCAGCAGGTGAAGCTAGGCGGAATCACATCCGATACCTGTACAATCAGCACAGCCCCCCCCCCCCCAAGGCCATGTGCTATCTCCTCTTCTCCCTATATATCAATGACTGCGTCTCAAACGATCCATCTGTTAAAATACTGAAGTTTGCTGATGACACAACAGTGATTGGTCTCATTCGAGACAATGGTGAATCTGCATGCAGACAGGAGGTTATATAACTTGCCTGGTGGTGTAACCAGAACAATCTGAGACTGAACACACTCAAAACCGTAGAAATGGTGGTAGACTTTAGAAGAAACCCTCCCATGCTACCACCTCTTACAATACTAGACAACACAGTATCAACAATACAGACCAAATTTCTAGGTTCTACTATATCACATCACCTAAAATGGACACCTAACATCAAAAACATCATCAAAAAAACACAACAAAGAATGTTCTTACTGCACCAACTCAGAAAGCTCAAACTGCCCAAGGAGCTGCTGATCCAGTTCTACGGAGGAATTATTGAGTCTGTCATCTGCACCTCTATAACTCTCTCTGGTTTGGTTCTGCAACCCAACAGAACAGACACAGATTTCAGAGGATAATTAGGACTGCAGAAAAAAATACTACCCACCTGCCTTCAATTGAGGATCTGTATATTGCACAAATCAAAAAGAGGGCTGTGAAAATATTTACAAGACCCTTCACATCCTGGACATAAACTGTTTCAACTCCTTCCCTCAAAATGGCGCTATAGACCACTGCACACCAGAAAAACTAGACACAAGAACAGTTTTTTCCCGAAAGTCATCACTCTGCTAAACAAATAATTCCCTCAACACTGTCCAGCTATTTACAAACTGTACACTACTATTACTGTTAATCTTCTCATCACTCCTTATTACCCATCCCCTCCCACTTGTGATTGTAGGACTGTAACTTTGTTGCTTGTACCTTACAATTTATATTGAATGTTTCCTCGTATGATTTGATTGTTGATTGTACCCTATGACTATCATTAAGTGTTGTACGTTGTGATTCTTGATTCTTAATGTACCTTTTCTTTATGTATACTGAGAGTATTTACACCAAGACAAATTCCTTGTATGTGAAATCACACTTGGCCAATAAAGTATTCTATTCTATCTATAACATCGCCCCTCTCCTCGGCCAAGAATGCCAGCAGACAGATGGAAAAGACTGAGGGGCTCCCTGATTACTTTGAACATCCTCTGTCCTGAAGGGAACTCAGGGAGTTAATCTTTTGTGGGGTTGGAACTTAAGAAGAGCAGTCCTCGATTTACAACAGTTACAGTTTGCTTAGTGACCGTTCAAAGTTACAACAGCACTGAAAAAAAGAGCTGAAGAAGCTTCTTGGATGAGAAGCAAAACAACCTCAAAGAAAAACCAGAAACTCCAGTTGCCTCTTGAAAAAGCACCTTTGGGACAGCTCTGAAAAAAGGGACATAATCGTTGTTCACACTTACGACTGTTGCAGCATCTCCCATTGTCACATGATTTACATTCGGATGCTTGATAAACTGACACGTTTATCATAGCTGCAGTGTCCTGGTGTTATGTGATCCCCTTTTATGACCTTCTGACAAGCAAAGTTGATGGGGGAACCATATTCAATTAACATCTGTGTTACCCATTTAACAACAGCAGGGATTCACTTAATAAATGTGGCAAGAAGAGTCGTAAAATGGGGCGAAACGCGCTTAACAAATGTCTCACTTAGCAGCAGAAATTTTGAGCTCAATTGTCATAAGTTGAAGACTTACCTGTAGAACTTATGATGTTGGCATAGGCTGGACGATGACAGTAGCAAACGACTTCTTGATTGTTATCAAGAAAGTGTTCCTGAAATCAGCAGGAGTTAAACTTACTATAATATTGTTAACTAAAAAGAAACGGTTTCTAAATGATGTTTTAATTACTGTTCTGAACAGAAGTCAAATTACAGAATGATAAAATGAACAGTTATAATCTTTAGTTGCCAACAAACATTCATATGTACCCTATGACTATCATTAAATGTTGTACCTTGTGATTCTTGACTATTGACGAATGTATCTTTTATATATACTAAGAGAATATGCACCAAGACAAATTCCTTGTGTGTCCAATCACACTTGGCCAATAAAGAATTCTAATCTAATTATTTATTTATTTATATTTAGAGACTGCCAACCTCCGTGCTAGAATGACTTTCTATCCCATCTTTATTATTTTTATGCATAGCTCAAGGCTTTACTTTTGCCAATGAGTTGTAGAGGAAATGAATATACTTTTTTTACTTTAAAGTAAGTAAACAGCTGCAAGCTTCAGTCATTCTTTAGATAACTACCTTTGCTCTTGGTTAATGAAATACTGTAACGTACTAACAAGTAACATACAATAAAGCTTTCCCTTCTTTTTGTTAGTTTTTATTGTTTTAGACGTGGTTTTATATTCTGTAAGCTGCTTCAAGTCTCCATCGGCGAATAGGTGGCAATATAACTTCAATAAATAAATAAGTATAAATATTTCTGTACTTTGATATTTCATTCCAGAACTGCCCAGAACAACCTGTCAATGTAATACTAAACCTGTCATGTCTGTAAACCAGGGGTCCCCAAACTTGGCAACTTTAAGACTTGTGGACTTCAACTCCAGCTATGCTGGCTGGAGAATTCTGGGAGTTGAAGTCCACAAGTCTTAAAGTTGCCAAGTTTGGAGACCTCTGCTGAAACCATAACTGGGCAAAACAGTGCATGAGAGGACAACAATGTTTGAACCAAGATACTTCAAATGGACTAATTTGCAGAATGTGACCAAAATCCAGATCTGACTCCTGTGAGATTAAATTTGGCAAATTTGTGGCTCATTTTAGTGTTGCTATGCTAGTACCTGGAGGTAGGTTCAGTTGCTTGATCCTACCCTAGTTCTCTGGAGGCTGGACAAACTAGCTTGTTCAGCTGCTGAAGGTAGGAGAGACCGGTCTTGCTTCTGAAGGCCAAGTAGACCAATCTCACCATCAGCTGCTGGAGTGCAGCAAGCCATGGTCAAGCCAATAGGTTGCATCCGTTCTCACTGCTTTTTTGCCCTAGGTCATTCTGTTTGGGTAAGGAAATATCTTTGAAATGAACCCAAAAGGTCACGGGCAGGGGTGGGCTTCAAAAATTTCAGGAACTGGTCCTTTTCCCGGTTGCTGGGTGGGCATGGCCATAATGGGCATGGCCTAGTTGGCCTCCTGCACCACAGTGCGGGGGGGGGGGGACTTTTTCACTTTCTCCGGGCTCTGGAGGCTTTCCTTGAGCCTCCAGGAGGGCAAAAACAGCGTCCCCCGGGCTCTGGAGCCCCTTCAGAGGCCGGAAATGTGCCTGTTTCTGACCTTCCAGAGCCTCAGGGAGGCCTGTTTTTTGCCCTCCCTGAGCCTCCACATGGACCCTGTACTTACCTAGCATCCAAAATGGGCGACGTGGGGACTCCTGGGAGAGGCAGGGTGGGTGGACAGGGCCAGCCAGGGGTGGGATTTACTGGTTCGCCGAACCGGTAATTAAAAAATGATAAAATTAGCTATCGTTTTACCCAAACCGTGGTGAATCGGTAGCAGACCACCCCAGTTATCAGTTATATAGTATACTACTAAAACTCTCCTGTCCGAATGAAATGATGCATCATAGAGCAAAACATTTTCAACCGAGGTACCTGAAATGGGCTAGTTTACAGAATGTACCCAAAATCCAGGACCCATGATCTGTTGGACTGAAATTTGGCAAATTGTATAAAACATGACAAAAATCATAAAGCATTTGATGACATGTAAAATGTTATAAAATATTTTCTGTTGTCAACTCTTAATGTTTTACTGTGCTATAAAATTCAACATCAGCTACTTTCAATGCTGATAACATCTCTGAATATAACCTGAATTTTAAAGAACTTTTCAAGTACATTAGAAACTCTTCCATTGTTGAATTAAGTCTGATCAAAACTGATAAGATAATGATTATGGAGTTCTGCAGGTGGCAGCCTAAACCCAAAGCATTATTTGGTCTAGATCAGGGCTGTCAAATTTGTGGTCCACGGGCTGGATGCATCATGCACCAACCACACCTATGGCCAGTTTAGCGAAGAGGAAAAAATACTCCCGATACGTCACGTGACACCATGAGTTTGACACCCCTGATCTAGATAGATGATTAGAAAGGGTAACTGGAACTGGTGCTGAAACCAAAAGGAAAAGAAGTAATGAAATCTGGGTGGAAAAATGGACAGAAAAGATCATGGAAGGGCAAGTTGTTTCTAGATGCATCGGCTAGTCTGGAGCCTGGGAAGGAAGGGCTCCAGAAAGAGATAGATTGGGGAAAAAACCATGGAAAAGTGATAAAGAACAATAGAAGTGAAAGAAGACTGCAAGCATATAGCATGGTATGGTATGGTATGGTATGGTATGGTATGGTATGGTATGGTATGGTATAGTATAGTATAGTATAGTATAGTATAGTATAGTATAGTATAGTATAGTATAGTATAGTATAGTATAGGTATTAGTATTGGTATTGGTATTGGTATTGGTATTGGTATTAGTATATTAATATAGTATCCTATTCTATCCTATCCTATCCTTAGATTTCAGCAAAGCATTGGACAAAGGAGACCACAACCTACTTCTTGGTGAGACAGAAAAATGTGGGATAGACAGTGCCACCACCAGATGGATTTGTAACTGGCTGACAAACCGTAATCAACGTGTAGTTTAATATGGCCATACTTGATAAAAGTTATTGACACTCTGAAAAGAGTGCAGAAAAGAGCAACAAAGATGATTAGGGGAATGGAAGCTAAGACATGAAGAATGGTCGCAGGAATGGGGTATGTTGAGTCTACATGTTCTAAGGGAATCTGTATTTAAGTGAAGGTACCTTTTCTTTTCCCACATTAGATATTGTTTGGTGCTTTACTCAGACTAGTCATGATGCATCTACTACTTGAATAAATAGGTTTCATTTCTCTCAGGATATAATTCAGAGAATGTACAAATACAATGCTTATAATGAAAATAATATAGACCTTATGTGGAACTAAAATTTCTGTTCAATTTTTTTATTTTTAAAATAGCGTACTGTCAAAAATATTGTGGACTAATTCTTGACCATATATTCAAAATTTTCCATTTCTGAACAATTGTGCTGGAATACCAACATGAAAAAGATCGAATACCCACTTAATATAATTAATCTTCAATATTAATAAATATGTAAATTTCCACAGACAAATGGAATAGTCAGGAAGCACTTACAGCATTTTCAGTTTCAACTATCATCTCAATTACAGTGCGATTCCCTAAAACATCATTTCTACTTATCTGTTAAGTTCTAAATTTTCTATAAAGCAACATTTTAAACAAGTTCACAATTTTGCTGTTTAAATTGCCTGCAAATCTATAGAGCCTGACACTTCTACAGCTGATCCGCAAACCAACCACGTTTTTACAGTGTTTTGCTACAACAATCTACATTGGATTAATGTTAACCTTGCATTTGGAATCACATTTTAATTAGCAATTATAGTTCTTCAGACTAAAACCCCAATATTATCATTTAAGGACTTTGATCACAGTATACTTTTGTTTTACTTTAGTGTGCTTTGGATGCATTTCCTGTCAAGAGTCCAAAGGTACACAATGAACTCTTAATCCCTGTGGTCCCAGTGCCAATTACAATGAGGAGTTTTGCTATAACAAAGGGAGGACAAACTCATATTCTTGCAAAAGTGGATGTGAGAGAGTTCATGCAGACATTTGGGGGTAGGCACAGATGGAATGATAACTACATATATAATATGGAAGGAGAAACTGAGTTTTTATACCTTAAGAGGAAAGCTATATTCACAGTATACAGGATGGGACACAGCTAAGCCTTCTATCTTATACCTGTGTGTATGTATGAAACATAGCAAATTTAAATATGCTTGCATTTTAAATTGCTTTGCTTACTTTAAAAGCTGCTGTTAACTTTCCACTGAAGTTAATACAACACTGATATTCTGGTGTCAGATTCAATCTGAAATCTAATGCATATACAATAGATTTTCTAATTAACACATGCTCCTTAATTTTAATATCAAATTATATATACATATAGACAACTTAAAGAGCATATCAATAAAAAGGCAGTTTGTTTTAAGTCTGGCTTGAAAAAATAAACCTTACGTTTAAACATTCCAAATCACATAAAATCATTAACTTACAGATTGCAAATTTTATAATTTCATATTGTTTTTATAATGACATTCTTCAAATATGGGGAAATCTTTAAAATGTACATGATGTTGTCCTTTAAGAAATTGAGATTTCAAGTGTCAAAATAATATTCACCAAGAAAAATGAATCCTTAATATTTGCAGATAATTCTACTGGAATTGTTACAATAGATACTGTAGTATATATGGCATTTTACACTATTAAGCCATGCTGACAGCATGAAAAAAAAGAGTACAGGATTGAGAGGACAATACTTCTGAATCATTATTTATGCAACAGCTAATGAAGTAGTAGACCATGCATGAAGAATGAATTGCTACATAACTTTTAAAAATGCATTTTTTTCACAGATTACTAACAAATGCAGCGTTGCAGTTAAAAAACTAAATTACAGATTACAAAGATCAAATTACTGATTGAACAAAACTAGTCTTAAGGTAACATCCAAAAATAAAGGAAACGAGGCACTGATTTAGCAAATTTTGGAGTAAAATAATAACAGTCATCATAAAATAGATAAAAATGAATGCTGTCATTCTTTTGCTGACTTTCTGCTATCTTTAAGATGCCAATCTTTTCCTAGGTTTCAGCCTGGAGCATTGGAAATTGCTGAAGGAACAGAGGAACCAATCAATTTAATTGCATTAAAAGATATATAGATAGATCAATAGCTATATTTCAGTTCCTCTTATAATGAACCACAGGCATCATGTTGACTGATTGTTATTATATCATGTTCAGAATTGTTTGTCACTGGATTGGTTCTACATAATTTGCAGGATACAGCCCAACTTTTCCATTGTCCAGACGACCTTTGCACCATCCTTGTTCATCTTCATCTTCTATTTTAGTTAGCTCTTCGCCTATGGGAGAGAAAAAAAGTAATCTGATAACCCATCTATACCAGAATGGGAATAAATGATGCCTTTCTACAACAGTTACGGTCTTCACTATTTCTACTAGTAAATTATAAGAAAATTACACTGATCCCTTACTTTCCACAAGCTCCAGTTCCAAGAACCAGATTAACAAGTTGAAAAAAAAACTCAAACCCAAATGATAATTGGGTTGTCAATTAACCACAACTGACATTAATAGCACCTGGGAGGAGACATTTACAATGATTTTACAATATTCCTCAGCTGATATTTAAAAACCATATCACCCACTTTTTAATCTGCTTTTTAAAAATAAATCTTCCTTATTAGAAGTATTCCAGGTTGTTTTTGGGTAGGGTTAGGGAATTGTGCCTTTGAGTCATTATTGATCCCTGGCAATTACCTGGATAAATCAAAAAAAGACCAGGGCAAATTATTCCTGAAATTCTTGCCAAGAAAATTTTAGGGACTAGTCTAGGTAGTCCCCATGAGTCAAGGCTGTCTTGAAGCCAATAGTAGTACAATAGTAATTATTCGTATTCATTTTTTACACATTATATTGCCACATTACTTTTTACAGCCACAACAATTATCATATGACCAATGTACACACTGCTAATTAGTGCATGCAAGCTTCTTACAAATGCAGAAATTTTAATGGGAAGAGGGGTTAGTTTCTCTCTCAATTTTTTAAAGAACCTCAAAAATTCCAAAATGCAAACAGACAAGCACCTGCCACATAACACCCCAGACTTAACAACTGTCGATAAGAAAGACCCCAAAAAAAGTTTGATAGTGGACCTTCCAGTACCTGAAGACAGCAGAATAGGAGAGAAAGAACTGGAAAAGATAACAAAAGACAATGACCTGGAAATAGAAGTCGATC
Source organism: Hydrophis major (assembly GCA_033807585.1). Classification (NCBI taxonomy): domain Eukaryota; kingdom Metazoa; phylum Chordata; class Lepidosauria; order Squamata; family Elapidae; genus Hydrophis; species Hydrophis major. The sequence goes on from CM066331.1 coordinate 143,472,435, forward strand.
TAATGTGGCAAAAGAAAGCAAAGATGGTACCAAAGATGATGCCTTGGGCATGATTTTAAAACATCTGGAGATCCATTTGTACATCACCAACCTTGACAAAATCTCCATCAGTCGCTTGCAAAAGTCAGCTTTACTTGGAGCAATTTACACCCTGCAACGGTACCTCTAACACCCATCAAACAATACTGCCTATTCCAGGTTGTTGGAAATATTCTATAGGTGGATAAAAATGCCAAATTTCAATATTTGGCTTACTGCAAAACCAGTCATCATAACAATACTACTATATTTATTTTTACAGATATAGGAATTTCCATATAATATGTGTACATATTTGTGTTCCTACAAATTTGAGTGGGAAGCACCCCAAACGTTCCACACCATAGATCTGGAGTTTCTTGCATTTGCTATGGTAGAAAAATATTTCATATGCCCAGACAGGACCTACCAATCTTAAAGCTCAATTCATCATGTTCTTGGCCTTCATAATCATAGAGGGCTCGTACTCTCACTTCCATTGTAGGGGAAACATCTTCATCAAATGGATTAGATTCTCCTTGGCCATCATTGGATGAAAATGGATTGTTGGTTTCTTCATCAGACCATTCAGTCCCCAAACTCTGGTTTTTCTCATAGCTGCTAACACTAAATACAAAGAATAAATTATTTTAGCTTGGTTTAGCTGAACTATTGGGCAAGAGCTGTACATATGCCACTATTGCCGCCAACAAGGGCTCCTATGAGATGTTTTATTATGTCAAACAACCAGAGAAAAGTCAGTAATAACAGTGCACTGAGAAGCATATAGAGTATGTATATAAGCTATGAGCCAGCAGTTCAGCGTCAACACTAGAAAGATAATTTGGTTAAGGAAAATATTATATGATAAAAGAGTTTCCTAAAAGAACATATCTGAATGAATACAGCCAGTGAAAAAATTCCAGCAATGGTTTCAAAGCACACTACCAAAGATCATGTCGGTGGAATCAGTGAAGAAAAACCAATCCAAAAATAAAATAGGAATAGAGCACTGGTGTAGGTTAGTCAAGTCTGCAAAAGGTAGGTAACCTCTGAGAGAGAACTTCATGCACACAATGGTTTTTGAAGAAACCCAGAGTTGGAAACCCTGGATAGAAAAGTGTAAGCAAGAAAAAACAAGTTGAGAACAGTCTTTCACCAACTTTTTGATTTTATTGTCCTCCTTTTCACTGACAGTACTTCCAGAATCTTCTTCATCTTCAAAGGGATTGTAACTTGACTGCATTGACTGCACTGTGTTACTCGGGACACTAACGTTGCTATTTGGGAGAAAAAAAGGGTTAAGGTGACCCTATCGTTTCATGGAGCCAACATATATATAACAGGCAATAGCAGAAATATAAGTTCGTTTATTTCTTGTATTTTATTGTTTGAAAAATCTTTAAAGAGAAAAGCTAAACCTTCCAACTCAGCATGTCTCCATCTTCCTTCTAAGATGGACGTTTTTAATTCATTTCTCTTCAGAAACAGTTTTTCTCAGTTACAACAGCTTATTAAAAAGTAAAAATCAAATCCAGCTTAAACATTGGAAGACAGTGAACAATGAACTGTAATATCTAATATAAAAATAAATCTGGTAAGCAATAAAAATGAAGAGATGCTTCAGACTTTATGGGTGTATTATCAGCAACCAGAAAAAGTCCATTCCTCAGGCCTTATCATTTATAATGTAAAAATGGAGCCCAACTACTTGGCTAATTTCATGCCCAGAAGAACTGTTACTAAATTTAGCACTATGATAATATCTTTTTGATATTTTGAAAACAAGTATTTGAAAGCATTTCAGTGGCCTCATGATGCAGGGCTCATTTTGCAAAGTGATTTAACCAACTTAACTCCTGAGGAAAGCGGCAGTGTATCTCCAAGGAAGCATGAAGTTAAAGAGAAAAAAGCATTTGGTCGTTCAATGCCTATCATAATACAATTAGAATCATAAGGCTGGAAGGAACCTTGGAGGCCTTCTAGTGTCCAACCTTGGCAACTTTTAAGACTTGTGAACTTCAACTCCCAGAATTCCTCAGCCAGTTTCGCTGGAAGTCTGGGAGTTGAAGTCCACAAGTCTTAAAAGTTACCAAGATTAGGAGACCTCTGTTATAGTCTGTTCTGCTTAAGACAGGGGTAGGGAAACTTGGCTCTTTTATCACTTATAGACTTCAACTCCCAGAATTCCTGAGTGAGCCATAAAAGGTTCCCCATCCCTGACCTACTGGTTTTTCAGTAGTGGGGGAAATCAACTTTTGACTTGAATAGGATTGTTTAATATACAAATGTAGGACATATAAAGAAGATGTCCTACATTTGTATATTAAACAGTCTCATTCAAGTCAAAAATTGATTTTTCCCACAACTGAAAAATATAAAGAATATGTCCTACATTTGTATATTAAACAGCCCCATTCAAGTCAAAAATTGATTTCCCCCACAACTGAAAAATATAAAGAATATGTCCTACATTTGTATATTAAACAGCCCCATTCAAGTCAAAAATTGATTTCTCCCACAACTGAAAAATATAAAGAATATGTCCTACATTTGTATATTAAACAGCCCCATTCAAGTCAAAAATTGATTTCTCCCACAACTGAAAAATATAAAGAATATGTCCTACATTTATATATTAAACAGTCTCATTCAAGTCAAAAATTGATTTCCCCCACAACTGAAAAACCAGTAGGCCAGGAATGGGGAACCTTTTATGGCTCACTCAGGAATTCTGGGAGTTGAAGTCCATAAGTGATAAAAGAGTCAAGTTTCCCTACCCCTGGCCTAAGGCAAGAGACCTCATACCAAAGGTCTTCAAACTTGGCAAACTTTAAGACTTGTGGACTTCAACTCCCAGAATTTTCCAGTCAGCTATGCTGCCTTATACCATTCTGGACAAATAGTTGTCCAATCTTTTCTTGAAAACCTCCAGCGATGGAGCAGCCATGACTCTAGGAGGCAAGCTATGCCACTGGTTAATTACTGTCAAGAAATTTCTCCTTAGTTGCAGGTAGGATCTCTCTTTAATGAGCTTCCAACCTTTGCTTCTTATCATAAAGGAATGAAATGAAATTGAAGAAACCACATTTAAATGAGACTTTTATATGAAACAAACACTGCTTGTTAAATACGTTGCTCGTATACCGGGATATTTTTCAATATACTTGAATATATGCTGATGTACTAAAGGAGAGCACAAAACCACAAGTCATTTGTGAGCATTAACAAAACTTTGAGATTTTACATTGTACAAGGCATTTATATCAGAAACACATTGTTATGAAAGTTAAGCAAGCACATAAAAGTTTATTGAGCTACACATTAAGTAGAAACAAGTTATTCACCAGAGATATTGGTAAATTATGCTTAGCCAACCCCCTAAACTCTAACATTTTAAGTGGGATATTCCTGACACAACCTCTCTATATTGGCAATATCTGGAATAATATCAGAAATACGTGGTTGCACTTATGACTGCAGGGCAGTCCCTCACAGAAAAGCGATTTAGGACCCATTCCCAAGCACAAGAGATGGCTATTGTTCCTTAATATTAATGCAGTACAGGTAGTCCTCAACTTACGACCACAATTGAGCCCAACATTTCCATTTTTAAGTGAGACATTTATTGAGTTTTGCCCCATTTTATGATCTTGTTTTGCCACAATTGTTCAGTGAATCATTGCAGTTGGTAAGTTAGTAACATGGTTGTGAAGTGAATGTGGCTTCCCCAGACAACCACTTCCCCTTCGCTAATCACATGACCCCGGGACAGTGTAACCATAATAAATATGAACCAGATGCCAAGCTTCTGAATTTTGATCACATGGAGAGTCCATGGAGAGGCTGCAAAGGTCCTTAGTGTGGAAAACGGTCATAAGTCACTTTTTTTCATGCCATTGTAACTTTGAATGGTCACTAAACAAATTGTTGTAAGTCAAGGCCTACCTGCATTAAACCCTCAGTTCTATTTATTAATATATGTATTAATAATTTATTAATACATTTATTATGTATTTATTAATTCATGAAGCTAGACACAGCGGAACCTCTGCAGAACATTAGAACGAACCATAATCCGTTCCATAACTTTGGCAATTTCTTTGTCTTCTAATGCTTCGTCTTCAGGAATTTCTGGGTCAGGGGTCGTGTTTGATCGCCACCCGAGTGTACGTTCATGGCCATATTCAAAAATGTTGTGAAGTTTTTTGGTCGGAAACCGATTTGGTCGTGATCAAACGCGTTCATGACCAGAGGTTCTACTGTAATTGAAAGTAGATCTATTCCTTATTTATGAAATGTTAATGAAAGGAAACCAAAAACATATTGAAAAAGAAGAGGGGGGGGAGGAGAGAGGAGGGAGAGAGGCTTGGATTGGATTGGAGAGGAAGGGAGGGAGGGAGAGAGGGAGAGGGAGAGGAAAGGAGAGAGGGGGAGAGTGGGGAGAGAGAGCAAGAGCGTGTTAGGAGCTTGGAAAGAATTCTTGCAAAGGCAGCTTAGCTTTCTATACACTAAGCTTTCTCCAGGGAAAGAAAAACTAGTGTAGTCCTGAAGTACAATAGCTCGTTTCATGACTATTCAAAGTTGCAACGGCACTGAAAAATGGGACTTATGATAGTTTTTCATAGTTACAACGTTTGCAGCATCCTCATGACCATGCAGCCAAAATTCAGATGCTTGGCAACTGGTTCATATTTATGACGGCTGCAGTGTCTTAGAGGGGAGTCATACGATCACGTTTTACAACCTTCTGACAAGCAAAGGGGTCCTTTGGGAAACCAGATTCACTGAACAACCAAGTTACTAACTTATCAACGGCAGCAATTCACTTAACTGTGGCAAGACATGTGCAAAAAAAAACAAAAAAACAAAACGGGGCAAAACTCACTTAACAAATGTCTCACTTGATAACATAAATTTTGGGCTCGGTTGTCGTCATAAGTCAAGGACTACCTGACTAATCAGTGCTGCTGAGCAATATTTTTGATCTAGAATCTAGGGGCTTACATTTTGTAGGGCATTTCCCAGAGGCCTCAGGCCGGCTAATGATAGAGCACCAGAAAGGAGGGGAAAATGTCATCTTTTGGCGGGGGGAAGGTGAAATTTTAAGATGTTATGATATTTGGGGCATACATTTCACCTTTTAAAATCATTTATTTTGCCCGGGTCATCAGAGTTATGTTACTCTGGTAACTCTGCTGTTAACCCCGCTCCTAACCACAACCGTAATTTTAAAAGTGTTTACATTGGGAATTAAATTGGGAATTCCCAAACTGGCTTTACAGTAAAGAGACTTTACACGCTCTTCCATTTACGTATTTATTTATTTTGCTTGGGCATACAGTGGCACATGAGAATGATGGCCCCTGAATTTCCCCTACAGAAGTCTCATCATTTTGCACAGATGGACATATTAGAACAAATAATAATTAATGTAGAAGAACTCAAGCCTTCCACAAAAAAAATTGAATCGGGGGCTACAAAGCTCTGTTTGGCAAGATATAGTGCACAACTGTTCATCCACCACTCATCTGGCAAAGTATACAAACAATTTTCCTTTCTTATAGTTGGACCCCATTATAGCTGCTGTTTCTTTTGTGCATTCTTGGCTACAAATCATACTTGCACTATCGCCACCAAGTTTAACACAATGATGTCCATGTAATCTTAAGATTATTTCTCATTTTTCCTTCAGATAGTGGAACTTAAAGCCCAAATTCTTCCAACTGAGCTATTTCTGAAATATTCCAAATATCTGCACACCCCAATTTGAAGCTTGAGGAAAAATTTTTTAAAAAATATCATTTACCTGCTATTTTTTTGCGGTGATTGCTGATCTCCTGTTTGGTTAATATTGGTCAAAGTCACACCATCTGTTGCCTTTTTTTTCTCCCTTCTACTTAGAGAACGGTTCAAATCAGCTGACCAGTCCTATTACAAAGAACCACAAACATGTTTGAAGAAATTGGCAACCAGAAAACATCAGCCATCTTGGCTTGGAAGTGTTATATCTAAATACAGTAAGATCTACAAAGCTAGGATAAAATCCCTTAATTCCAGTTCTGCTTTTAATTAAAGATGAATATCCTCTATTGCGAGAGGTCCTAAAGAGAAGTAACGTATTAACATTACAATGCAACAAAATGAGTTTGAAATATTTTGCTTGGGTCAAAACTACATCCACCCTGTAGGAAAGATCCTGTTTGCTAGGATGATCATCGATGAAAGATGTAACATATTTTGCTTCTTTTAAGCAGTAGTTCAATTTAAGTACTCATCTGAATTGTGCCTATTTTCAGTTTCCAAATTTCTAGCCTACTGAAATTCATGGTTTGTCAATTGAGACACATTATATTAAGGATCCTTTTGATGGCTTAGAACAGGGATGTCAAACTCAAGGCCCGCATGCCAGATCTGAGCCACAGGGTGCTTGAATCTGGCCCATGGTGCCTCTGGCAGCCAAAATGGGGCAGGGGGTCACACATGCCCCCCCTGTGCCCCGTTGTCAGCCTGGATGGCCTCCTGTAGCATTTTGCCAGCAAAAATGGGGGGGGGGCTCAGCCATGTCGTGCCCAGCTTGGACCGGCAGAGTACTGTAGAAGGGCATCCAGGCCGATAATGAGGCATGGAGTGGTCACACATGGTCCCCCGCACCCTGTTTTGGCCAGAAAAGTGCTGCAGGAAGCCGGCCGGCCCATCTCCCCCGCACTGGCCAGCCCACGGAGGGGAACTACAATGCTGATCTGGCCCTCAAAGAAATACAGTTTGACACCTCTGGGTTAGAATAACAAATGAACGCACTATTTTGCCCCAATGTTTTTCTACATTTCTTTCATATTACCTTAACCCCCATCCTGTACTTCAAATTTTCTCATACAGAACATGAAAGAAAGAGTATTCCCTTAACACACCTGGTATGCACTGAATTACCATATATACTCGAGTATAAGTCGAGTTTTTCAGCCCATTTTTTGTGCTGAAAAAACCGCCCTCGACTTATACTCGAGTCAGATTCCCCTCTGAAAAAAAAATGGTGTGGAGCTCCGAAGCTGGGCAGCCACTTCCCTGCTTCCGTGTTTCCTTTGCAACTTTTAAGCATGGGAGGGGGAGGCTTTTCTGAGCTCTAGGCTGAAAAAGCAACGCCGCTCCACTCAGTTTCATTTCCTCAGCTCCAGCTGCTTTCAGTCCACTCGGGAGGAGGGGGAGGGGGAGGGGGAGGAGGAGGGGGAGGCTTTTCTGAGCTTTAGGCTGAGAAAGCAACGCAAGTGGAGGTCGCTCCACTCAGTTTCATTTCCTCAGCTCCAGCTGCTTTCAGTCCACTCGGGAGGAGGGGGAGGAGGGGGGGGAGAGAGAGAGATATCATAAGAAAGGCTCTTGGTTTTTTCTTGCAAGGGAGAGAGTGACTCCTGCCTACCACTGCCATCATCATCATCTTTTGGGTTAGTGAATCAATCAAACCTTTCATGATAGTGAGATTGTTTCCCAAATTTCCCTTAAATCAGGGAAGAAATCAGAAACAAACCTTTGGGCTGAGAATAAGCTTGTTCCTATGATGCCATTTTTGTTCAGTGTGAAAAGTGTGAAAAAACACACTTCTTTTTCTTCATCTTCTTGTTCCCTATTTACTGGTCTCTTTCAAAGAGGAAATTGTGAACATCAAACTTATTCTCAACTGTCCTAGTGAAAGTTTTTATTGGCATCTATTTTTATTTTTGAAATTTACCAGTAGCTGCTGCATTTCCCACCCTCGACTTATACTCGAGTCAATAAGTTTTCCCAGTTTTTTGTGGTAAAATTGGGTGCCTCGACTTATATTCGGGTCGACTTATACTCGAGTATATACGGTATATAAGCAGAACCAAGGACTCAAGTTTCAAAATGAAACTGGCATTTCGTATAATTTGCTGTTATACTGTTGAAACTGGCATTTTGTATAATTTGCTGTATAACTCTGGCATTTCATATAATGTAAGATTAGGCATATAAAATGTTTATCTATACATCCTTTGACCTGATATGCCTGTATCACAGCTTCTTCTTCAAAGAGCTTTTTCAAACGATACTGGCAGAAGAGTTAGTTCCCATCTGTTTCCTTTGGGGGTAGATGGCTGGTTTTGGTCTTTAATGTCTTAATCATAAGCCAATCTTATGATTTTCAAAGCCTGCATCTAAACTTAAATAAGTAACTGTATATGAAATATACCATAACAGAAGGAAGTTGAAAAAATATGCCTAAAATTGAATGTAATGCAATGGGTTTTGATGATGATTTATGAAATTTAAATAATAAAATTAAAATATTGTTCTACATAAAGTTAACACTTACTTCATCCTTGTTGCATGAAAAGCAAATAAAATGATTGTTAGAAAAAAATGATATTTTATTGTAAGTCATTTTAAAACTTTTGTTTGTTTTTACAAAAGCTTGTTTATGACATATGAAATAAATGGCAAAATGCAAAGTACAACACCTGAGATTAAAAGCTACGTCATCCCACTTGTAACAAATACAATAGTATATCAATACTTCACAATTAGATGGAACACAAAACACAATTATTTATTTACAATGTATCCTATGCCTACTAATTAGAATTAAAAATATGCTTGATTTTATCATTAATCAACAATTAATACAATACTCAATTTCTTTTGCATATTATTTTACCAATATCCTCTGCTCAAGTGTATTTCCTCAATCAAATTCTAGATCATTTCATAGATTTGCTGTAACGTTCATATAATTTAAGACTGTAGACTAATTTTATTGATGCCACCAAACAGACTACACTAAGAAAAATACTATATTTACCTGTCAAAATGCTCCAGGTTAAGACAACCTTCTCACCCCCAAAACCACCATTAGACAAACAAACCTTTAAAAATACACAAATATCTTGTTCTGTATACCCTGGGTGATTATTTCTGCTCTCCAAAATAAACTTGTGCTTATAGTATATAAAATAATACATGTAAAGTATCATTCATATCAATTTTGAATCCTGGGAACTTCAAAGCTAAATTTTGTTTTATGCATTTAGGTATTTTAGATTTGTTGAGGCCACTCAATTCCAAAATGAATCTGGGCACACGTTACTATACATTGTATCTACTATAGCTATGTAGTCCTCTGCTTATGATGCCAATAGGAACTGGAATCACTGTCACTAAGTAACACGGTCATAAAATGCAACACCATGTGATTGCATTGCTCACAGTGATGATCTTCTCCAATTCTATGACTCTGTCTCCACTGCCACCTGCTGTGATATTTTTTTTATTTCCAAACCTATACCATGAAGTTTCATAAAAGTCTCCCATCCTAGAATTGACCAGGACCAATCCTGCTTATATTTTAAAGTTCAATCAAATTACATTTATCAAAGCTTTAATTAAAAGCCTATTTTACTTCCTGGATTTGTGGTCCTGGAGAAGAATATGTATGTCTCCATGCCTATGAAGATTCTCAGTCATCCGGATCATGGTTGTCCCAATGGTGTTTTTTTTTCAAGATGCAACTGGACTTTCTGGTTTTTTCTTTGAAGAAGTCCAAGAAGCTTCTTCAGTTCAGCTGGATGGTGGGGAATGGAAGTATTTATTTGCAAAGAGTATAAATCCTTCCATTCCCCACCATCCAGTCAGAGCTGAAGAAGCTTCTTTGGAGGAGAAGCGAAACATCTTCGAAGAAAAACCAGAAAATCCAGTAGCCTCTTGAAAAAGCACCTTTGGGATATTCTCACTTCAGTTAGGCACACCTATGCTATTCTTCTAAGAACCAAAAGAAGGCAAGTCTACTCTTATAAGTTTTACAAAAGAAGCTTCAAGCAACTGCAAGAAGGACCACAAGCCAAGTAAAGCATTTACCTCAAACTGGGGCCAGTTCATAGACATGCCAGGTCCATGATTAGCTCTGAACCACCTTAGATCTTCAACAGCATCCGCTGTTTTGATGCTCTGCTCCATGTCACGATAAATATTTTTATAGCTGCAAGAAGAGCATTTTTACAAATCATTACAGATCCAGTTGGAAGAATGAAGGCAATCTTTAGTTTGCCTAAGGATCATTTTACAAATTTCATATGAATATCTACGAATAAGGAAATCTCCCTATTTTTTTCTAATACCAAATACCTTCCATTTATTGGGGTGGGGGGAGGGGGGATGTTGAACAAACATCCAAGCCAAAAATAAAATACATCTAATTAAAATGTTGTTGGAAGCATCAGAAAAAAGTACAATACTGGTTCAATTTGTGTAGCAAATTTACAATTTTAAAGTTTACCAAAGTACACAGGTCATTCATAAGTATCAACAATGTGATTATGCAAAGTTATGCAATCACTGACAAGAGGGACACCCAAGGGGATCTGGTTCAACAGTCTTTTTTTCAGTTCTTCTCTTTCAGTTATTTCGAAATCTCAATTGATCTTTCATATTCTAAATAGAAAGTTAAACAGAACTTCTTTAAAGCAGACCTCACAATGACATTCACAGAAATTAGATATATAGAATACACTAGCCCTGATTCTCAAAACTCAATTGTCTATGCATTGCTAAAGGATATCTGATGTTATATATGCCTTACAATGTATGAATGTAAAGGATTCCATTTTGTGATGTGCTGGAGTAATCCATCTTTGTATGATCTGAGTTTTGCTCTCTCCTAATTGAAAGTTAGAGTACTTGATCATTTCCAGATTCTTGTTACTGAGACCAAGGAAAAGCCTTTTCAGTTTTTCTTTTGCATATTTTTTAACTTTTCACCTCTCTTGAGGAAAATTACCATAAGTTAGCAAACTTAAGCCATTATTTCTTTAGAACAGATGACAGTTCTAATCATTATGCATTAATTTTATATATATATCTATATATATCTCTATATCTCTATATCTCTATATCTCTCTATATCTCTATCTATCTATCTATCTATCTATCTATCTATCTATCTATCTATCTATCTATCTATCTATCTGTTTTCTGAGGTTCTCGTGGGTATTTGTATGTGGATCTTTGGTTATTCGGGTTTTCTCCCGTGTAAAATTGGAAGTATCTAGGCAACGTTTCGATGAAGTCTCATTCATCATCTTCAGGCTTGGTCTTCAGCTCTGTGCTTCTCAGAGTGATGTGAGCTTGCAGCTGCTTCTTCCTTTTAACTGCTAGTGGGGGTGTGACTTGATTGGGTGGGGGCTTGGCTGTGTTCTGATTGGGTGGGGGTCTGTTCTCATTGGTTGGGGCTTTGGCTGTGTTCTGATTGGTTGAGGGGTTGGCTGTGTTCTGATTGGCTGCAGGCATGTTCTGTTCAGGTGGGGGCTTGGTTGTGCTCAGGTTAGTCTTAGTTGCTGGGGGATTGGAGCTGGTGAGTTGTGATCTTGCTGTTTGGCTTCGAGTTCGTGGTCGTGCTGCATCTTCATGGTGGGGGTCAGTTCGCTTCAAAAAGCCTTGACAGCCATCCAAAACAAATACAACCCCCCCAAGCATATCCTAGATCTGACCAACCACTGCCTATCCAATACATACTTCACCTACTTGAATTGCCAATTCACCTACAACGGACAAAAATACAAACAAATAGAAGGAGCACCCATGGGATCACCCCTCTCGCCTGTCATCGCTAAACTCTACATGGAACACTTTGAAACACAAGCTCTAGAAAAATATGATCACAAACCCAAACCCTGGCTCAGATACGTAGATGACACCTTCATAATCTGGCCACATGGGAAAGAAAAACTGAACAACTTCCTGGCACACCTCAACAGCCTACACCCCAAAATACAATTCACCATGGAAACAGAAGCTAACAACCAACTTCCCTTCCTAGATGTCTTGGCATGCAAAAAATCCAATGGCTCCCTAGGACACACCATCTACCAGAAGAAAACACATACAAACCGCTATCTACACGCATTCTCACACCACCACCCAGCACAGATCAATTCCGTAGCCGACATACTCATCTCCAGAACAAAATGCTTAGCCGACGAACAACACCTAGAGACCGAACTACACACTCTCACCGGCGTGCTGACAGCCAATGGATTCCAAAGAAAGAAGATCACCCACCTAATCCAAAAAGAAACCCCAACCAAAATCCAAGACAGAGAACAAGAGAATGGCAATATATAAAAGGCACTACAGACAAAATCAGCAAGATCCATATATAAAAGGCACTACAGACAAAATCAGCAAGATCCTCCAAAAACACAACATTAAGACAGCATTCTGCACAAACAGAAAGATATCCACCATCCTAAGAAACCCTAAGGACAGAATCGAGTTAGAAAATCAAGGAGTATACGAAATCCCTTGCACTGCTTACCCCACCACATACATTGGACAAACTAACAGAAGAATAAGTGCACGTATTGAAGAACATAAGAACTCAATCAAAAAGGAAGAACCGACCTCTTCCCTGGTCCAACACCTCAAAGCCACAGGACATGAGATTGACTTTAAAAATACCAGAACTATCGCCAAAACCGAACACTTCAGCAGCAGAATAATCAGAGAAGCCATAGAGATAGAAAAACGCCCACACAGCATGAATAAACGAGATGATACCTCCCGCCTACCATCCATTTGGAAACCCGCCCTCATGAACAGACGAGTACCTAATATGAAGAATGACACCAGACCCACACCCCTGAGAGCCACACAAGATGCCACCACCACACTTCCACATAGAAAGCAGACTCACTCCCACACAGAAGATGAGACACGACCACAGACCAGAAGCCGCACTGCAGCTGCATCACTACCCACTTCAAACCCCTCTGAGCCATACATGAAGCGAACTGACCCCCACCATGAAGATGCAGCACGACCATGAACTCGAAGCCAAACAGCAAGATCACAGCTCACCAGCTCCAATCCCCCAGCAACTAAGACTAACCTGAGCACAACCAAGCCCCCACCTGAACAGAACATGCCTCCAGCCAATCAGAACACAGCCAACCCCTCAACCAATCAGAACACAGCCAAGCCCCCACCCAATCAAGTCACACCCCCACTAGCAGTTAAAAGGAAGAAGCAGCTGCAAGCTCACATCACTCTGAGAAGCGTAGAGCTGAAGACCAAGCCTGAAGATGATGAATGAGACTTCATCGAAACGTTGCCTAGACACTTCCAATCTTACGCGGGATACTTTTAAAGTTGTAGCAACATTTTGGCAGAATCTCATCTGCCATCATCAGGCTTCTGTATAGTGTTCATCTGTGAGTCAGACTTTTACAGTGGTTTCAGATTTAAATTTGGGGCAGCCTATTGCTGTGCCAGAATGGTTTTTTCTTCATCCTGATTGGTTGGGAGTCTTGGTCTGTGTTTATTGGTCTTGGAGTTTGCTGTGTTCTGCTTGATTGGTGTTTCTAATATCTTCTGTCTGTTTTTTGGCTCTTTTTGTATCTTGATTGGCTGGCAACATTGTGTTACTTTATATATATCATCTGTGATGATCACCAGATGAACACTATACAGAAGCCTGTATAGCATGATGGCAGATGAGATTCTGCTGAAACGTTGCTACAACTTTAAAAGAACAACTACAATGACACATGAAAATACCTGAACAAAGCTGAATGCCATACATGTAAGTACCTGCGAAAACTTAAGAAAACAAATATGTGTGTGTGTGTGTGTGTGTAATCCATCAACCAATCAAGAAATAACAACACAGCCAACCTCCCCACCAGTATTTATAGAGAGACGGCAGCTCCGATCATGCTTTGCTCGCACAAGCACAAAGCCGAAAGCACCAGCCTGAAGATGGCGAATGGGACCTCGTCGAAACGTCACCAAGATACTCTCAATCTTACATGGGAAAAGACCCAAACACACCAAGACCTGTATATATCCATATGCAGGTCTTGGCGTTTTTGGGTCTTTTCCCATGTAAGATTGAGAGTATCTTGGCAAGATATGTGATTTGTTAAAGCTTAGAACTGACTGCTGATTGCTTGGTCTTATAAGTATTTTCTTACAAAGTTAAGTACAGCAATGTAGTTTTTAAAGTATGTTTATATTGACTTTAACATGCTTACAAAGTAAAATGGTAAGCAGTACAGTGCAAATATTCTAATACAAATATATAGCAGCTCTAGAACTAGGCACGTTTAAAATTCTTTTTTAAGTTTTCATGGCCCATCAAAATAAAGTCAGCGGGCAGTTTTTTTTTTTTACCAAAGGCACATTCTGGGGAAGGACATTCTGTGTAGGTGGCCATCCCATGGATTTTCTCAATGGTTGCCTAAACAGGGCCCCTGATCTCATTTTAGAAGCCAGGCAGTTTGATAGAGCAGCGTAGGTGATCCAGCCAAACTGCAGTTTAGGGCTTTAAAAATAAACGGCCAGAAGCACAGCAGGTACCAAATATACAGTGTATTCTTGACAAGTATGGTTAATGTTCATCTGCATTTGTGGGGTGGAGGGAAACTGGTGCTTCAAAACCATTTTTTTCCAAAAAAGAATGCTACTTCTATTGTGCAGCACTGTGCACTTTAATTCTTACCTTGAAACGGTAGACAAGTCAAGATGTTTCTGAACTTCAAGCAACACTTCTCGGAAGAAACGCAGACGTTTTTCCTCAAACTGTTGGCACTGTTCAAAAACCTGCTCCATGTTTTCCATATACTGAGGGGTAGTACTGTCCAGCTCTTTAAGAGACTTTTCATACTTTTCTTTTGTCTTTAAAAGGTATCAAGGGTATCAAGTTGTCAATATGGCTATATAATTTGACAATGATATTTTCGTTATTCATCACTCTGCTAAACAAATAATTCCCTCAACACTGTCCAACTATTTACTAAGTCTGTATTCCTATCACTATTACTATTACTATTACTCCTCCCATCCTTTCTATCACCCATCTCCTCCCACTTATGACTCTATGGCTGTAACCTTGTTGCTTGCATCCTAATGATTTTTATTGACTGTTTCCTAGTATGATTTGATTGCTTATTGTGCCCTTTGACGATGATTAAGTGTTGTACCTGTTCCGACCCAAACCCTTGTCCAATAAAATCAACACGAACCAAAAGGAAAGCAAATGATTTTAATGATTTACTAATTTCATGATTTTAATGATTTATGATTTTAAAGATTCTTATGAATCCCCGGTTAAAAGGCTGCTGCAAACTAATTAACTTTGATAAGCACGAGCCTCACCAAAACTGCCAGGCTGCCAAGAATAACAGATAAGGTTACCTAGAAATATTTTACAACACAAGAATATTCAAATACCAACTAAGATACTGCAATGTCCACAAGGCTCAAGTTTCAAAATGTCTTGGCTTCCTGCAAAGAATGTCCGATTTCCAGCTGGCTTTTATCTTCTTGAAGGAGAGGCCATTACCTTGCAGCCTTACTCCTGAGTCGCCTGTGCTGCTGCAGCTGCTCTTTCCTATGAGCAGCCCTGTGCTCACGCGCACTTGGCACGAGCTATTTGGGAACCCCTTCATCGCTTCTGCCAGCCCCCACAATCTCTGAAGGCAGCAGTCCACTCCCTAATGGTCCTGGCCCCTCATCTGAGTCCTCGCTCTCCTCAGCCATCTGTACCTGCTGCTGGCTAACCACAACAGGAATGATTCTTGACTCTTGACGAATGTATCTTT
The DNA here is from genome assembly GCA_033807585.1 of Hydrophis major. NCBI lineage: Eukaryota > Metazoa > Chordata > Lepidosauria > Squamata > Elapidae > Hydrophis > Hydrophis major. The sequence continues at coordinate 143,488,058 of CM066331.1, forward strand.
TCTTTGTATGTACACTGAGATAATATGCACCAAAGACAAATTCCTTGTGTGTCCAACCACACTTCGCCAATAAAGAATTCTATTCTATTCTATTCAAATCATGTCACTCTCTCTTATGAAACTTTCCTTTGGAGAGGACTATTTTAAGTCATTTGGAAATAAAGAATGACTTGTGGCTATTAGAAAATTCAGATGACAGATCCAAACACAGGTAGTCCTCACTTAACAGCAGTAGCAGCCTGGAATTTCCATCACTTGAGCTATGCGCGGTTGTAAAGGACAATATCACATAACTGCATCGCTTAGCAATGGCAATTCCTATAGCTGTTATTAAATGAGGATTGCGGGTCATTAAGTTAGGACCTCATATGACCACGACTGGTCATTGGCTTCCAACAAGCAAAGACAACGTGAAAGTCAGTAGGAAAGTTGCTAGTCCTGTGTGGCTCACAAGCAGGACAACAGTTAGGCGAGTGCTATGGAAAGCGGGCAGGAGAGGGGGTGTTGGGGCACCATGCAAATGGGGGGCAATGTGGTGTAAGTGGACAGGGAGGAAATACTGCAAAGTGCAGGACGCTGCACAGGTGGATGCTTTGGTGTGAGAGTAGCTGGCAGGTGGCTGCTGTGGAGTACGGGAGGACGTTGTTATGGTTCCACTGGAGCCTGGTTCGGAGGAGGAAGAGTTGGACCATCCAACAGGGATGGCACATCTCCCTTGGTATGTTTGGAGAAGTCAGGGGCTGAGGACAATGCTGTACCAGGCCCCTCAGGGATCACGGGAGATGGTCAACCGGAGGGAGAGCTGCCTGCCTTCACAGACCCAGGGGAGGATCAGTTGCTGACAGGCAGTGGTGCTGATAGGCAGCAGATCCCCTCTAATGAGAAACAGCTGCCTCCTCCACTTGGTCCAAGGGCACGGAGAGCATAGGCAAGTTCAAAGGAGGTCTGCAAGGTTACTCAGGAGGAGGTCACCCTACCCATCCTCATAAGGAATACCTGGAGTGGAGTGACTTAAGGAGAAGCCGGGGAGGGGGATGTTACTCTTTGCCAGGAACAACTGTTCATTTTGGATTACACCTGCCACCATTTTGATTCGTGGTTTTTGCTTTGCTTGCAAAAGCCACGTGACTGCCATTTGTCTAGTCCTAGCCTTGGGAACGGCTTTTGCCCCTTTGCTTTGCTTTACCTTCAGAACTGCCTTTGCTTTGTACCCCATGGCTAAAGTGCAGTATTGCAGGCTTCTTCTGCTGACTGCCGGCTGTCTGCAAATTTGGCAATTCCAATCTCACCAGGCTCAAGGTTGACTCAGCCTTCCATCTTTCCGAGGTCGGTAAAAGGAGGACCCATATTGTTGGGGGCAATAAGCTGACTCTGTCACCCACTTAGAGAGGGCTATAAAGCACTATAAAGTGGTATATAAGTCTAAGTGCTTTTTCTATTTGTCTTATGCCTGGACTTTGGCTTGTGGACTTTCCTGCTAATATATGGGCTGTTGTTTGGGGGACTGCCTTCAGGGTAGCATGGGGTGGAGTCTTACTGGTCACTGGAGGACTGTTTGTTGAACACTTCTTGGGGGTAATGAAGAACTCTCTAAAGCAGGGGTCCCCAGCCACCGGGCCCCGGACTGGTACCAGTCCATGGAACATTTCCTACCAGGCCGCCGGTTTGCTGGGCGCCGCCATCTTGTTTCAATGAGAAAATGCTTCCAGGTGAGCTTTTCCGGTTGGAAAGTGGCGTTTGGGTCCTGAAGGAATCCTCGCGCCTTAGTTTCATCAAGGGGGGGGCGGCTTTGAATGAAACTAAGGCATGAGGATTCTTTCAGCACCCAAGGCAAGGCGAGCCGAGCGACCGTCCCGAAGCCGTCCTGAAGCAAAGCCCATCGACAAAGGTACAAAGGAGGAGTTGAAGGTGGAGGGGAGAAGTGGGGGACGGCTGGCTGGCTGGTCACTCGGCTCGCTTTGCCTTGTCATGTGTGCTGATGCCGGTACCAGGCCGCGGATCATTTTGTGATGCCGGTACTGGGCCATGGCACAAAAAAGGTTGGGGGCCACTGCTCTAAAGGCCTGTCTTGACTTGACCACCTGGGTTACAACCAATGTACACAAAGTGCAGGCATTCACTATAGTATGGAGGCAGGGAATTCAGGCAGGCAGATGCACACTATATACAAGAGCCCAGATCTCATATTCTGTGGTTGGGCTCTTTTTTGGGGGGGGGGGGGGAGAGAAGTGGTAGGAATGGGAACAACTTATAGGAACATCTTGTAAGTTTTCCTGCCACTTCCCCATTAATTTTGCTTGTGTGACTCTACCAGGGAAGTTGCAATTGATTTTCAAACGACCTGGGATGTCCATTGCCAAGTAGCTGCATCACATTATTAACTGAGGACTATCTGTAAGTTAAACAGTGCCCTAATTAAACTAGAAGATAGACTGACAATGGCTTTTGATCTTGTTCAACTGCAGTGATTCACTTAACAACTGTGGCAAAATTTTTTATAAATTAGGGCAAAATTCACTCAATAAATGTTTCCCTTAGTGACAAAAATTTGGGGCTGAATTGTGGTCCTAAGTCGAGGACTACCTGTATATAACATTTCACTGCATCTTCAAGTTGTAACAAGTTTGCAGTCTGTTTGCAACAATCAACTGCTTTGTACTGTTCAGGTTAAGTCATCTATTCTCTCTCTCTCTCTTCTCACATGTCTGTGCAAACACCCATCAAGTGTACAATAACTGAACATGCATGCAACAGCGTTAAGATAAGTGAAATACGGTCCTTTAGCTTTCCCTGGGATTCATTCATCTTTACTTATGAATCAAAGGTTAGGCACATTTACTATAAAAGGCTTACAAATTCAGCATGACAGAAGTAACATACAGTTTTCCTTAGAAGCAAAGATTGTGATGCTTTCAAGAATTCATACCATTTACCTTAAGCACATCCTGTTTACTTTTATCAATTTTATCCTGCAATTTCTTTAGTTGTTCTGGATTCAGCGCTGGGTCTGCTTTGCTATTAGCCTCTCTGGATATGGCAATTTTTTCTTCTTTGCATGCTGTATGATGTGCTTTCTTGGAAGCTTCCACCTATGGAAGAAGCGTTTTAACATATATAAAAACCACAACACCACCACTACCACCACCCATAGCAAGTTTCAAGGTAAATACTGTTACAATTAGAGGAAATGTATCTTGAAAATGATTACAGTGTTTTAGAACTTGTTGATCATAAAGTCACAACCTTGAGAATATGATGCTTATAAGGAAATTTAGAAGTAATAGAACCTCTGCCAGAACCTCAAATCACCTCTTCTCACATAGAAGCAATGCTTTTCATGCAACTTGTGCAAGATCCTCCCACTCGATTGCTATACTGATGTTTTAAAGAAGACTCTGTAGAGCAAGGGTGTCAAATTGAAGGCCTGTGAGCTGCATCCAGCCCACGGAGTGCTTAGATCTGGCCTGCGTGGCTAACCTGGAAACAGTGAAGGCCGGCCCACAGTGCCTCTGCCAGCAAAAATGGAGCCTGCGGAGGCACCCCACGTGGCCTTCCCAGGCTCCATTTTCAGCCACGATGGCCTCCTGTAGCCCTCTGCCAATGAAAATGGAGCCAGTTACATTGAGCTCCACGCTTCTCCTGGTGGCCCTGAATAAAATTGAGTTTGACACCCCTGCTGCAGAGGAAAACTTTCTATAGAATAAGTAGTGTTACTGACTTTATATTAACATATACATTCACAGCTTCCTTGGTTTATTAATCCTGATTTTATTAGCACGTTTATGGTACGATGCCGTATCTTGTCTGTGGAGATTCTCAGTCATCCAGGTCTCAAAGGTATGTTTTGTTTTTCTTCAAAAGGCAACTGGACTGGGGAGTTTTTTTTGAGGAAGAAGATGTTTAGTTATTTCTTTAATAAATAGATTCTGCCCAGAAATAGACCAACAGCTTCTACACTGGAATCAGTTCAGCCCCACTTGTTTGAGTGGAAAGCAAACAAACCATACTTGGAGACAACCCAGGCAGCCCAAAAGCAGAAAAACAGAAAAACAAGGACACGGTTGATTAAGGTGACTGGGAAACAGAGTTTAGACTACTCACCTCTTTTAGTTTTTTAGCCCATGGTTTTTGAGCCTTTCTAAAACCGTCTTCTGCTTCCTTGGTCTCCTTAAATCCACCTATCATTTGCTTGTGAAAGGAGTCCTTCTGCCAGTTCTTTATCTTCTCGAAATCCTCATTCATTAGAGCGTTTTTTACTTCTAGGTGTAATTCGCTTACTTTTTCCGCTTCAGACATAAATGCATGCCAAGCCCTTTCAACGGTCCCATACTGTGGTCCTGAATGCAATGGAAAAAATGATATATCTGCTTAATGCATTTGCATATGCACACACATTAGAAAAACATGTTACTTTTCTTACTGTCCCCAAAATACCTTAAGCTGAACAGGAAAGAGAATGGCCAAACAACGAAGGGTTTTATTCTTTTGGCAGAGAAAGTGTGGGGAGATAGTGGCACAATGTACAAAATTATATTATGATTATATAATGACTATGACCAATTGTAAATATCCTGCCCTCAAAGTGAAGTTGCAATTTAGGTATCTTAGATCAGGGATCTCCAACCTTGGCAACTTTAAGACTTGTGGACTTTAGCTCCCAGAATTCCTCAGCCAGCTTCACTGGAATTCTGGGAGCTAACATCCACAAGTCTTAAAATTGCCAAGATTGGAGACCACGTCTTAGATGAAACTGTATCTAAATCCATTTCCTTCTGGCTTCCATATGCAACTTGCTTTGTTTGCATTGATTGGTGAGCCCAGAAAGATTATGACCATATGCAGGATTCAGAAGACTATAGTTTTCTTCTTAATGTACTGGGATGATGACATATTGCAAGAGTACTATGCTTATCATAAAATTCTGAGCTAGATCAGGCAGAAAAATATGGAAGTCTCAATATGCTCAGGGTGACTCTATCTCACAGAGACAGAAGGTGGCCAAACACCAAACAGTAGTTCGGTTCACAGGACACGTTAACTACAATTTGTTGAACAAGTAATGAATTAGAAGCAAAGCTCTAGAGTCAGCCACACTCTACCAGGGAGTATCCAAAACCAAAGACAAGATACAGAAGGAGGAAAAAAACAATGTAATCTACAAAATCGACTGTCACCATTGTAACCAATTCTACCTGGGACAAACATCAATTAAAAAACAGGGTCTCTATATCACCAGATTTTGGGCTTGGACAACCTTGAACTACGCCGCCTATGGTTAGATTTAAGTGTAGCACACAAAATTATCTGCTACAATGTCCTACCAGTCAATGACTACTTCAGCTTCAACCACAACAATACAAGAGCACACAACAGACACAAACCCAATGTAAACCGCTCCAAACTTGATTGCAGAAAGTACGACTTCAGCAACAGAGTGGTCAATGCCTGGAATGCACTACCTGACTCTGTTGTTACATCCTCTAACCCCCCCCCCCATTCCTTTAACCTTAAACTATCCACTATTGACCTCACCCCATTTCTAAGAGGTCTGTAAGGGGCGTGCATAAGTGCACCATCGTGCCTCCTGTCCCTATCCTAGTGTCCCCATTTATTCGTACCTATTTCCTGTATTCTTACTCATGTTTATACGTATACCTATGATCTTGTAAGAGATTGACAAATCAAATCAAATAAATAAATAAAACATCAGCTGGTGGTCAAACGCCATGATCTCAAATCCTCCCATCTCTACCCACATCGATGCCAAACAGCACCAGTTCGATTAGAGCAACACAAAAAAATCACTGGCTGCCCACCATGCTTGTGAGTTCATCGAAGCTAGGCACTCCGCAAGCAATTCCATCATGTCTATGAACTCCTCAGAATCCAAATAACTGCATAGCCATCCAGAGACAGCACTGACCCACAACCATACCATGCAACTCCCCCTGCCAGCACCTTCCAACAACCCTGATCTAATGTAACCTCCCTATCACAGGACTCTCACTGATGACTCACAGCTGACCCATCACAACACCCTCACTTGACATACCCACACCTGAAGCCCTTATAAACAGAACAACACCGACACTGACACCCCTCAACTCCGCTGAAGATGTTACCTAGCCTGGTAATGAAACATTTGGAAACCAACCCACAAACTCGGAGGATGCACCTTCACCCTCATCCTACACCAGAGCTACAGATATTTGTCACTATTGCAAATCCTGAACTGTTTTTCCTTCTTAGGATTTCTATCCATGAATTCCTTTCTAGGCTTGCTCTTAATTTGTTGAAATCAGCACTCTTAAGGTTTAAAATACTAGTGAGATTGGTTCAGTTATCTGTAGTTGCATTACGGTGAATTCAAGTATGACATGAACGCTTTCCTCCAATGTCCTGTAACTTCTACACCCTTAACTCTGTGTGTGTGTGTGTGTGTGTGTGTGTGTGTGTGAGAGAGAGAGAGAGAGAGAGAGAGAGAGAGAGAGAGAGAGAGAGAGAGAGAGAGAGAGAGAGAGAGAGAGAGAGAGAGAGAACTATTAAACAGTGGAACATTTTGGCTCCCAAAATTGTAGGTGCCGCATAGCTGGAGGTTTTCAATAAAAGATTGGACAACCATTTGTCAAAGGTCTCCTGTCTTGAGCAAAGGGTTGGACTAAAAGACCTCAAATGTCCCTCCCAACACTATGGTTCTATGTGATAGAAATGGAAATAATAAGAGTGCAGAACTAGGCTATTCGGAGAATCAATGATGGATGGCAAGGGTAACCTTGGGTGAAAATTGGCAGGAAAGGAACAACTGTATTGTCAACAAATTAGAGTGAAAGGGGACCAATTGAAAAAAGTAAGCTATCTTGTTAGAAGGTAAAGTCGTAAAAAAAAAACTAAATAAAGGAACTGCTAAACATTCACCCAAAAGAACTGAATCAAGATACCTTCTGTGCAATCCCAAATATGAGAATTGTCCAGGCACATACCTGGCTCAATACAGCAAACTGAAATCAATGCAAAAGTAAACGCTCTACAATATGTAAAGTCTGTTATGAAACTATATTTCTTAAAATAATTTAAAAAAAAACAGATTTTTGGCATAAATATATATTCCACTGATGGTTTCTTTGAAGTATTATCAAGATGTTATTTGTATTTCTTTGTCATTTATTACCTCCACAAATGGAGTGCAAAGATCTAAAAGGATCCATGTAGGATTAAGGATTAAAATGGTTAAGCAAACATTTGCAAAATTTTCTGTTTTATTTACTTTTTTAAAAGCCTTCGTACAAATCAGCTTCCAGGTCATTTGATAAAAATTGTAACTGTATTCCCTGAAGCTTCACTCCTGTAAATGTCACTGATGTATCCAGGATGATTTTTTTTTTTGGAAATGGAAATGAAAATGGTTTGCCTGCACCTTCTTTTGGGATGGGTTTTCCACTTCTGAGCCAAATTTAAATCCTAGTATTTCTTTTTATATATCAGATGATCCCTCCACTCCCTGCCTTGAATGCAGCTGAACCTTATCTAGTCTGGCCCAGGTGTAAATTGTAAATCTGAAAAGATTCCTATAAAACAAAAATAAGCAATAAAGTAGCTACTTGAATTCTTCCCATTTGGATCTAGTTGTTCACACCTGACAAATATCAACAACACATCTACAGCCCTGTGTTCTATGGATATGTCTACTCAAATACTAACCCTATACTGGTTAGTTTCCAAGCCCAAACAAGGTTGGCTAAATACTGTCATAAGAAGTATGCAAAATGTTTGAATTTGAAACTTGCCATTTTGATTGTTTTTTGTCAGAGTAACTTGGTCTACCTGATTATGGGATGGAACATACTGCTTCCACAGAAGCAGTATGCTCCATCCCATAACTGGATAGACCAAGTTGCCCTGACAAAAAAACCTTTCCCCTGCTATAGCTGACAAAGGGAGGAGCCCCTGTGGCTTAGAAGTTAATATATCTACCTAATATTCAAGTAGCCTGGGTTCAAATCCCAGAAGGGTATGGCTAACTGATGAGAGCTAAATAGCTTGAAGCAGATCTATACTAGTCTCCCTTTATTTCTTTGCCTGTAAAACATAAATTTAGCCATTTTGATCTAAGAGGAAAGTGTTCTTGTGGTCATTCAATCTTTCTAGAAAAGTTCCAAAGAAGAAACAAACTGTTTAAAATTTAAAATACCCCCAGTTTGATAAAACAGTGCTTGGAACACCTATTTTCTGTAGTCAAAGGAGGTCCAAAAGATATGCCCAAGTATGACCATGTTTACCTTTTTCTACAAGTTGTCTCCATCGTTTTGCCCATTCGGTTAACTGTTGAGCATAACCCTTCTCTATTCTTGCACGCTCATGAATACAGTTCATAAGATCACCACAAAGTCTATATCCATCATCGATGCGCCTCACTGTCCGCTTGTAATTTCCAACCTATCAAAAGGATAAAACGTTTACAAATGCATCTTGCAATGTCAAAACTAGTTTCCAATTTGGTGAAAACCAACCAAGCGTGTTTCAGCTGGAATCAAATCGTCTTCATTTCTTTTTAACGTACATGACTGAACTTCTATTTTACCCAACTCGGAAGGATGGAAGGCTGAATCTCTTGTGGTTCGCCGCCAGCCTGTGCAGATGGCAGAGGAATCAGACAGTGGGGAAGAACAGGGATCAGACTGCGAATCTGGCGAGGACTCGGATGAGGTCCTGCATCTGATGCAGAGATGGAGCCAGGACCATCTAGGAGTGGGGCGCTACCTCCAGAGCCTTCAGAGTCTGGAAGCAGTGAGGCAGAAGAACAAGGGGAGCCTGTTCCCAGTGCACGTGTACACAGAGCTGCTAGAAGGTGAGAGCAGCTGGGGAAAAAAGGGCGACCCGGGAGTAAGGCTGGGAGGTGATTGCCCCTCCCATAAGGTGTATAGGACAGGCAAAGATGACGAAACCTTTGCAGGAAGCAAAGTTGTTTGTTTGGTTCAGATTCATTCTTGAAGCTCTTTGTACTTCGATTATTTTTTTTCCTAGTTCATTTGATACTTCTGTTATTGGCAGCACTTTACAGCAAAGAAAGGTGGGACTGTTCGAGATTAATTCTGGCTGGGAATGAAAACAATTTCCAGCATTGCAATAAAATTAGACTTGTTTTTAAAATAAGCGTGTGCATAATTACGGTCTAGGAAGCCTTGGTCAGAACAGAATCAACCTTGAGCCTGGTGGGATTTGAACTGCCAAATTGCAGGCAGCCTGCAGTCAGCAGAAGTGGCCTGCAGTACTGCACTCTAACCACTGCGCCCCTGTACTCATTCTGCCTTAGGCATGAAAGCCAGTGAGGAAAAGCTGGCTGGGTGACTTTGACCCAGTCACTCTCAGTTGTAAAGCACTCTTTTGAAGTAATTGTAATTACAATTGATCATTAAATGAATGATCATAAATCAGGGACTATCTGTAGCAGCAATTAATTTTTTATCACATTTCTGAAAAGACACTCCCCCAATCATTGAATTTGTTTTACAGTACAGCTGTGTTCCTGTTTCAGGTTCAGAACACTGCAAACATTTTGAGCTCACAATGTTTTACACAACCCGCCGATCAACATTCTGTTTCAGACACGCTTAAACAAAATTATAATTACCTCCCAAAAGCTACCACTAAAAACCTCAACAGAATCCTCATAAGAGCCAGACATCTCAAGCCACCTTGTCTCAATCCAGTGTCTGTAAATCCTGGTTCTTCAAATTCTGCAAATTAAAAACAAAAACATGGTTTAATAAGAACACATTTTCTCTCGTCTCTTTACAAAAAAAAAATACAATTTGATCTCTCTTTCATCCTGCCAAACTTGGCCTTATAAAATCCTGGTGACTGCTAACATCAATAAAATATTAAAGGGCAACTATACATTTAATGTTAAAACTGAAAAAAACATATGTCAAAGTCATGTTGCATCAGAATAGCAGAGCTCTTGATGAGATCTTACAGTACAGCAACTATCATAAATTTGGCTAGTCAGAAAACTGGAAGTGAATTTTTCTGATGCAACCCCTTTGATCTCTCTTAATGACATCAGCTATGGCAAAGCCTGGGCATAACTGGCGCTTTCCTGAATATTTTTCAGTGGACATGAACTGTGACATTCTGCCCCAAGAATCCATTCTAACAGTTTCATTCTTGAGAAATGATGAGAGAGACTAATTGAAACAACAATTATGCCTCAGAAAACTGCAGAGGAATCAACAGCCGCAATGTGTACGTGTTTCTTCCATGACATAAAATTGCACTCTGAGATCTGCTGACACATACAAAATGTCTACTTAGCTTCTAACTTAACATAAAGCTGACTAATCATTCCAGAACTTCAGCAGGATAAAAAGAAAAGCTTAATCTTGAAGTTTAACTTGCAATAGAAACAATCTTAAGAGTCACTCTTTTGACTCTTTGTACTTATTTTTGTCTTGAAATACAGCTTTTGTTGATTGAATCTAAACACCCAATAGCTAAGATTCATCAGAAATTTCTCGCCCATTCCAATCTTCATACTACTAATTTATGTCCAATAACAAACACTGTCCTTGGTAATCTTGTTTTAAGCTATATAATAGTCTCTATAGGCATGAATTGCATTTTTTAAACTTTCATTACCCAAGCATATTTGGGGAATACATGACTAAAATAACTGGGATTTATTTGGGCTTCAAGACCATTCTTTTCTAGCACTATATTTCTTCTACAATAGTGCCAATTCTACATTTCTTCCCTTGACCAATCCCTGCTATTTCATTTGCCTCAAAAGAACTATTGATTTTGCATATTGCGGTTTTGTTTGTTTTGTATATTGTGCCATGCCTCTCCTGAATTTGTTCAGGAGGTACAAAGACAGACCAAACACCCTCGCTTTGTTCTAGTGAACTAGGTAGAAATTAAGAATAGGGGAAAGGAAGTGGAGATGCTGAGTTGGCAGAGATAGTTTTTAAAAAGGGAGAAGGGGGAACCATGGGATGAGGAAGAAAGAGAAACCTAATAGGGAAGATGTGCTGGCTGGCAAATTTAAGATGGATTTAGGCAACACGAGCTGCTGAAAATCTATAAAATCTGTAAGAGACTGGCAATGCTGCCTCCTGGGATGAAATGAATATTGGCATTGTTGCTTTTAAGAGCAGCTTGGAAGACTCTTGAGGAAGAGCAAGGTACAATAAGATGTTCACTGAATGTTTTCCTCTTCTTAAAATATTTATTGGGAATTAAAGGTAGAAACTACAAGTGCTTTATGACCTCTGTGAGACTTTTGTAAGACTCTTGAGGAAGAGCAAGGAAGAGCAATGGACAGTAAGATATTCACTGAATATTCTTCTCTCCTTCCAAAAGAAGAGAAGCAGGCAATCCAGAAAATTGTTCTGAATGAAAGTGAGGCCAGGTGTGGAACAAAATCTACCTCGTGCAGAGGGTTCTGGGAGAATCAGAAGTCTGAAATAGGAGATACCCAGTTCAACGTGCCAGAGATTGGGCTGAAAGAGATATGTTTGTTAAACTGAAAGATAAAAAGAAAAGTATAAAAAATGGAAAGGGGGCACATAACTGAGGCAGCATACCAGCAGGTAGCTCGAATCTGCAAAGATGAAGTCAGGAAAGCTAAGGCCTGGAGAGAATTAAGAGTTGCAACGAATGTCAAAAATAATAATTTAAAAAGTTTCTTTCAACGTGTAAAAATCAAGAAACACGTCAAGGGGAAAAAAATGAGCCTGCTAATGGGAGAAAATCATAAGGAGGTGAAAGCGAGAAAGGAGAACTGCTTAATTCATTCTTTGCATCTGACTGTACACAAAAGGAAAAAAAAACAGCCCCCAAAATGTGGGATAGACAGCTACCAGCTATTACTACCAGATGGATTCGAAACTGGCTGACAAACCACATTCAACATGTAGTCCTCAATGGGACTATATTTACACAGAGGAAAGTTAGCAATGCGGTACCCAAAGTTCTGCCTTAGGCCCAGTGCTCTTCCAACTTCTTCAGTTTAGATCAGAGGTGTCAAACTCAAGGGATGGATCCGGCCCATGGGGTGCTTAGATGTGGCCCACAGGACTGCCCTGGATTAGCCTGCAGTGCTTCTGCTAGCGAAAACGGAGCTCAGGAGGGCTCTGTTCAGCTCTCCCAAGCTCCATTTTCGCTGATAGAGGGTTGCAAGAGTCCGTTGCAGTCGAAACGGAGCTTGGGAGCCCCTTTTCGCTAGAAGAACACTTGGGCCACCACAGGTACCCCCAATATAAGTGACGTTGAGCTGGCCACACCCACCCTGGCCACGCCCCCCCAGGCCCCCCCAAGGTCAAACACAACTGTCATGTGGCCCTCAATAAAATCGAGTTTGACATCCCTGGTTTAGATGAAGAGATAGAAAAAGGCAACTCACCAAATTTGTGGACAACACCATGCTAGGGGAAAATAGCCAACACTTTAGAAGTTCTTAACAGACAAAGGATCTCGATGGACTTGAACACTGGGCCCTATCCAACAAAATGCAATTCACTGGTGAGAAAAGGCAAGAAAAAACAAATGCACAGATATAGACTAGGCTGGATGTTTGGCTCAACAGTAGTAACTGTAGTAACTGTAAGAGGGTTCTGGGAGCCCCAGCAGACAAGCATTGAAGTATGAGCCAGCAGTGTGCTGCAGCTGCCAAAAAAGCCAATGCAGTCCTAGACTGAATCAACAGAGGAATAATATCAAGATCATGTGAAGTGATAGTACTGCTATATACTGCCTTGGTAAAACCACCCATGAAATCCTGTGTCTAGTTATATCACCACGATACAAAAAAGAAGTTGAGGCTTTAGAACAGGGGTCTCCAACCTTGGCCCCTGGAAGCCTGGCGGACTTCAACTCCCAGAATTCCACAGCTGGCTGTGGAACTCTGGGAGTTGAAGTCCGCCAGGCTTCCAGGAGCCAAGGTTGGAGAACCCTGCTTTAGAAAGAGTGCAGAGAAGAACAAAAAGATGATTTGGGGTCTGAAGGCTAAAACATATGACGAACGGTTGCAGGAACTGAGTATGTCTATTCTAACCAGAAGAATTAGGGATGATATTAAAGCAGTCTTCAAATAATTGAAAGGCTTTCACAAAAAAAAGCAGGACAATCTATTCTCCAAAGCACTGAGGGGGAGACAAGAAGTAATGGATGGAAACTTATCCAAGAGAGATCCAACCTAAAAATAAGGAGAAATTTCCTGACAGCAAGAACAATTAATCAGTGGGACAACTTGACTTCAGAAGTTCTGGATGCTTCATCACTGGAGGTTTTGAAGAAGAAATCGGACAGCCGTTTGTCTGGAATCATATAGAATTATACAAATCCAGATAAGTGGGCAGGAGATTGAACTAGAAGATCTCCCAAGTCCCTTCCAACTCTGTTATCTTGCAGAGGGAGACCTCAACTTACAACAGTTCATTTAGTGACTGTTTGAATTTACTTAAAAAAAATGACATGACCATTTTTTAAAAACATACGGCTGTTGCATCATCCCTATGATCATGTGATCAAAATCTAAATATTTGACAACTGACTCCTATTTATGACAGTTGTAGTTTCTCAGGGTCATGTGATCACCTTTTCCAACCTTCTGACAAGCAAAGTCAATGGGCAAGTCAGATTAACTTAACAACTGTTAACTGAACTGCAGTGATTCACTTAGTAAGTATGGCAAGGAAGGTCATAAAATGAGACAAAATTCACTTAACAACTGCCTCAGTTAGCCACAGAAATCTTGGGCTCCATGGTGGTTATAAGTAGAGGACTGCCTGCATTCTGTATCTTTGGTTATAGAACAAGACAATCTTGTAGATATTAATTGCAAAGTCATTGCTAATGAAATACTGTGCTGAAGCTGTTCAGTAGGATAGGTACACCCAATGATATGCTAACACAGGGGTCTCCAACCTTGGCTCCTGGAAGCCTGGCGGACTTCAACTCCCAGAGTTCCACAGCTGGCTGTGGAATTCTGGGAGTTGAAGTCCGCCAGGCTTCCAGGAGCCAAGGTTGGAGACCCCTGTGCTAACAGATCAGGCGCCAAATTTCTGCTCTGCATTGCTGAAGCACTTTGATATGGTAAAGGAAAGGTAGACCAAGAAAGATGCAAATCCAGATAATTTCACTACTTTTTCATGCCACGGAAAAATATGCACAATCTGAAGTCATACATGGTACTACAGAAGGAAAATGAAGATGATAGAAGACAAACAAAATCATTAATATGATATTAAGGCCCAGAATAAAACCCAGCAAGATTTTCAACCCATTATTTAAATAAGAGGGAAGTGGCAAAGATAAGATTGAAAAATTGCAAACAGAATGGTTGAAAATGAAAATAAATTGAAGAGTCCAAAAGAATATAAGATTTTTAATCCTATATGATATGTATTTAAACATATCTTAAAATCCATTATATCATGTTTAAAAATATATTTGTACAAATCATGTAAAGCTTTTCGTTGTACTTTTACATTAATGATAAAACCATACACATTTTTTTTGAAACACAGAAATCAAAGCATTTCTATTAATAAACCACTTTCTCATGGACTAAGAATAAATTAATACTAAAACCTGTTCCCAGCACTAATGCTATGCAATGACTAAATAAAAATAAGCATATTTAGGAAAATATTATGAAGTCATGGCAACACTATTCCACAACAATCTCTGCATGTATGAGGCAGATTTTTAACAAGCAGATAATGAAGCATCAATTTTAAACTAGTAATGAGTCACTTCAGTTTCTTCAAAGATCGTGACTGATTAAAATAAAAACTGTACTTTAACCAGATTTTAATTTCAAGTTTTCACTTCATGTTTTACCCCAGCAAAGTACAATGTATTTCATTTGTGATACAATAAAAAGGTAATATTAAAGAGCACAAACAATGCCAAGATTTAAAAGTACCACTTCTACAAACTAAGATGGACAAGACTGAGATTCAGCTTTTAGCTAAACTATTTCATTTTTTAAAAAATGTCCATCATTACAAATATAAATTAGATTACATTTAAGAATTACTCATTTAGTAAACTGCTCTGAATGCTAAAGAATAGTTCTGAAGAAATGAATCAAGTAAAAATTAGAATAGGCGGAGTAGTTCATGTAGTTTTGTTAACTAGGCAGAAATAGTTTGCTATCGTTTCTGAAATGTTTTTGCAACTTCCCAATTCATTCTTTAGAGTTGGGATTTTCTGCTCACAGAAAATCTTCTGATCTTTGGAAACACAGCTCAGATTCCAAAGATTCAAGTTCTATTATCACCGCCCACCAAGTCGTTCCTTTCCATGCCTGGAGGAGAGCAAACTCCTCCAGCAAGATGCAGAATCTGGATCTCAGATCCCAAAGTTCTCCATTCCTGAACTCCACTGGAACAATTCCTGTCACCCAACACAGTGGAGCTGATCTTCTCCATTGGGATGCAGAAGCAGAATTCATATCCCAAAGATTCTGCTTGCCTGGAGAAATAGTGCGTCCTCCATCACTGGAGGCTTTTAAGAAGACACTGGACAGCCACTTGTCTGGAACAGGATGGGCCTCCAGCTTGAGCAGATGATTGAAATTTGAAGACCTCCAAGATCCCTTCCTATTATTCTGTTATTCTGTTATTTCTACCAAGGCCAGAAAGGGGCGCAGTGGCTCGGTGGCTAAGAAGCTGAGCTTGTCGATCAGAAAGGTCAGCAGTTCGGCAGTGTGAATCCCTAGCGCCGCGTAATGGAGTGAGCTCCCGTTACTTGTCCCAGCTTCTGCCAACTAAGCAGTTCGAAAGCATGTAAAAATGCAAGTAGAAAAATAGGGCCCACTTTGGTGGGAAGGGAACAGCGTTCCATGCGCCTTTGGCATTTAGTCATGCCGGCCACATGACCACGGAGACGTCTTTGGGCACTGCTGGCTCTTTGGCTTTGTAACGGAGATGAGCGCTGCCCCCTAGAGCCGGAAACGATCAGCACATATGTGGGTGGGGAACCTTTACCTTTAGTTACCAATGCCAGATACATCATTGTGATGATTCTAATGAGTCTTATCCATTCCTCACTGTTCCAACAGTGGTGAAGCCAACTCACATTCTCCCCCAACTCTCATCCAACTGGGGTCAAAGGAGACAAGCCAAATGTCCCCATTCCATAGTTGCACAAAACACGAGCTTTTAAAATAGCTACAAATATTTTGGTTACTTGAATAATTAGAAGTATTTTAAGCTGATTACTGGCCTCATGTTTGTGTTGGCCTGCTGTCTAGCAACTTACCCGATTTGTGTCCTAACCCTAGCCCTAACCCTTACTTATCCAATTTGTGTCCTGCATTTAATTTGTACAAAATACAAATGTCCCCCTCCTCCTATCTTCTCCACATCAACAACTCTGTGAGGTGAGGTAGTTAAGGGAGTGGGTTCTATAAAGGGCAGATACCATAAAGAAACCATTTTAAATGTATACCAAATTATTAACTCTTCCATTGAAAACCAGGCATCCACATCTTAGGAAATAGTTTTGTTTTGTTTTTAATTAGAGGCAATACAGATTGTCCTTGACTTACAACCACAATTGAGTCCAACATTTCTGTTGCTAAGTGAGGCAGGTATGAAGTAAGTTTTGATTTTACAGCTATTTTTGCCGCAATTGTTAAGTGAACCACTGCACTTATTAAGTGAATCAAGCACTTAAAATGGTTTCCGTTATTGACTTTGCTGGTCAGAAACTGGCTGGGAAGGTTACAAATGGTGATCAAATGACCCAAGGACAGTGCAGCTGTCATAGACACATACCAGTTGGCAAGCGCCTGAATTTTGATCATGTGACTGTGGAAATGCTACAAGTGTTCTAAGTGAGAAAACTGGTTATGTCAGGTACTGTGGTAAATTTGAAATCCATTTTCCAAGATGTGAATGCTTGATTTTCAATGGGAGTGTTAATAATTTGCTATATGTTTAAAATGGTTTATTTATGGTACAGCATTTCACTTATGCAAATGATTCGAAATTGTATTCTCTTTGCACATTTGGTAATTTCTTGTTGATGGCTTAAAATCCTGGTGGGTCAAGATGAAGTCTCTCTTTCTGCAGCATACAACCAGGTTTTTTTCCCCTCCTCTTAATTATTTTTAATGCTTACGTACTGTACTAGATATCTTAACCTCCCTTTTCTAAATATTTTTACTGAAATATTTCTAAAAATAGTACCCTTAGTCTTTGATCAAAGATTATTGCATTTGCTGGTTTCCCTCTTTCTCCCCCCAAAAAATATAATATACCCACTTTGGAAAGATGGTTCAAATCCCTGACCATTGTTTTCCGTAGAGATATGATAACTTTTTTAATGAACATTAAAAATATCATTCATCTAGCTTATAGACTATTGGGAAACTCAAAGAAATTAGAGCAGATTTGTTTCCACTCATTAACAATTGATTTAAAATTACGTTAACCACTGGAATGTAAATAATTAGGTAATTAAAAGAAATATTTCACGAAAACAAATATCCTACAGCACTGCCTAGAGAAAACAAAATAAACACTATCTCAAGGTTATGCAAACATTCCAAAGATAACTTTGAGGTTCTAAAGGCTTTACTCTTTTGGAATTAAGAGAAATGACTCACTGATCAAATATATCTTACATATGTCAAGGAAGGACATTTCTCCTCCTCAGGTATAAAATATTCGTAACTGTGTGGTTATAAACTTCTCCATTGCTTGTCAAAAGCCAGTTGTAAAACGTGCAATTGAAGATCATGTGACCACAGGATGTTACAACAGTCATAAACACTCACCGATTGGAAGAGCCTCAGTGTCAGCCATACGGCCACAGGAACACTGCTGTTGTAAATGCGAGGACTGGTCACAAATTTACACATAAATAAGCACGTGCATAATGGACACAGCAGAAATATATATAGGTAATCCTCAACTTACAATCATTCGTTTAGTGACCATTCAAATTTACAACAGCACTGAGAAAAGTGATTTACAACTGGCTCTTATGATCATTACAGCATCTTTACAGTCACAGGATAAAAATCTGGATACTTGGCGACATGTGTGTATGTGTATGTGTGTGTGTGTGTTGAATGTAGCGTCCCAAGGTCATGTGATCATAATCTGCAACCTTCCCACTTAACATCCGACAAGCAAACTCAACGGGACAAGCAAATTTGCTTAACTGCATGATTCATTTAACAGCTGCAGTTATTTGCTTAATAACCATGGCAAAAACGGAAAAAGGTTGTGACTCCCAACAACTGCCTTGCACTCTTACACTCAACTTACACGCACTCTCACACCACCCCCCAGCACAGATCAATTCCGTAGCTGAGACACTCATCTCCAGAACAAAATGCTTAGCTGACGAACAACACCTAGAGACCAAACTACACACTCTCACCGGCGTGCTGACAGCCAATGGATTCCAAAGAAAGAAGATCACCCACCTAATCCAAAAAGAAACCCCAACCAAAATCCAAGACAGAGAACAAGAGAATGGCAAAGCCCTCCTCCCATATATAAAAGGCACTACAGACAAAATCAGCAAGATCCTCCAAAAACACAACATTAAGACAGCATTCTGCACAAACAGAAAGATATCCACCATCCTAAGAAACCCTAAGGACAAAATCGAGTTAGAAAATCAAGGAGTATACGAAATCCCTTGCACTGCCTGCCCCACCACATACATTGGACAAACTAACAGAAGAATAAGCGCACGTATTGAAGAACACAAGAACTCAATCAAAAAGGAAGAACCGACCTCTTCCCTGGTCCAACACCTCAAAGCCACAGGACATGAGATTGACTTTAAAAATACCAGAACTATCGCCAAAACCAAACAGTTCAGCAGCAGAATCATCAGAGAAGCTATAGAGATAGAAAAACGCCCACACAGCATGAATAAACAAGATGATACCTCCCGCCTACCAGCCATTTGGAAACCGGCCCTCATGAACAGACGAGTACCTAACATGAAGAATGACACCAGACCCACACCCCTGAGAGCCACACAAAATGCCACCACCACAATTCCACGGAGAACGCAGACTCACACCCACACAGAAGATGAGACACGACCACGGACCAGAAGCCGCACTGCAGCTGCATCACTACCCACTTCAAACCCCTCTGAGCCATACATGAAGCGAACTGACCCCCACCATGAAGATGCAGCACGACCACGAACTCGAAGCCAAACAGCAAGATCACAGCTCACCAGCTCCAATCCCCCAGCAACTAAGACTAACCTGAGCACAACCAAGCCCCCACCTGAACAGAACACGCCTCCAGCCAATCAGAATATATATATATATATGTGTGTGTGTGTGTGTGTGAACTTTTTGTCCCTCAATTTGCCAGAGAATTTTTTGTGCAACCATGCCAGTCTCATGTGGTCTCTTTTGTTTTTCTTTTTTTTGTGTGGCATTGTTTTTGTTTTGACCTTCATTAGGCTTCCCAAGAGTTTTTAACTGTTTTTTTCTTTTAGGATATCCATCCATGGACTCCTTCCTAGTTTCTCTCTCTTAGCTTGCTAAAGTCAGCTCTCTTAAAGTCTAAAACACTAACTTGGTTTAGTTACCTGTGGTTGCATTATGATGAATTCAAGGTTGACAGGTTGCTGTCCCCCACAGAGCGTTTATAACGACTTCTCTCTCAACCATTTCGGCCCTGTCAGGATTAAATTCAGTATAGCAGTCCTTCTTGTTCCCTCTTCTCCTTATTGTATGACAAAGTTGTCTGTTAATACTCATATTCATGAAAAACGTAAACAGAAATAACAGTAATTTAGTGATAATTTATATTCTCCAAAGTCTAAGCCCTTAAAAATAAGCAGTTTTTACTAGCCCAACATCCCACTAAGCAACCAGTCAGCCAGTACTCTATGTCAGTGGTTAGATCCTTCAGGGTGGAGATGCAAATATCAAATTATGTCAGCACTAGATTTGGAAAAACCCAGCCCGATTACCATCTCAGAGAGATAAACTCAAGTGATGCTCAGAAAAAAACCTTCCTGAACTTCACAGGGAATTAGTCAAAACTAAGTTATAAAATATAAACAGAGTCAATCCACCTTATTCTATTTTGCTGCATGCTCCACTTATTTTTCCTCTATGTATATGTATGTATGCAAACTTGATTTACAACATTCCTACAATCAATCTTTTTTCCATTCTTTCTTCATTTTATTCATATTCTATGTTTGGAAGCTTGGCTTAGGTTGAGTGATTGGTAAATCCATACTGGCTACCAGCCAATTTTATTTCTAGGAGGTCCAATGAAGTTAATTTGAATGCTAATCATTATGTTAATGTAATCTAAGGCTATGAATTATTAGTTTATTAGTGATATAGTTAAGGCACGCTTAATATTGAGATGGTACAGATTTTTATTTCACTGTTTTAATTTCATATTACTGATACATTCTAATGTTGCATAATTTTTCAATTAAAAAAAACTCTGCTAGGCATTGTTTCCATACAACAGTTCTCCTGCTTGAGCAGAATTATTGCAGCATCTACAAAAATAGTTGGAGGTAAGTTTTAACTGAACTAAACATTAAGGTCATAAGCTCTAAATCTCAAAGATACAGGAAATGCTAACCTGCCTTTCCAGTTGGACTGCAAACTGTTCTTACACAAGATTAAGGTATTTTCCTAGACAATTCATAGTTCATAGACTGGCACTAATTTCAGTCTTTCTGAGGAACATAATAATAAATCTGCTTGGGTTTCTTCTGAGAATGGAACCAACCTTTTAAAAATAATATTGATCTTAAAGCAAGATTTTATACCTGCCAATGGCAACTGCTTATGTTAAAGTAGAGCAGAATATCATGCAAAACACTTGGTAAATTAGTGACAACTGCTTAAAAATTCTACAGTCTGTCAAACCATTCAACTGTAATGTATCCTGGACTTTCAACCCAATTATGAAATAGAGTTGCACCACACATTAAAATACTTCTGTTATAACCCAGGTCGCCTAGGCAGAGGCAGGAATCCATAGAGTCATGTATTGTTTTGATTAAAGCCCACAACAACCCTACAATAGCTGGTAAGGCTCCACCTCAGCCTACCCTGAAGGCAGCCACCCTCAGTCCCCCAAACAAAAGCAAGTAAACAATAAAGAAAGTCCAAAGAGAAGGTGTAAGATCGTGGGGCAAGGTCCAGACTCAAGGTACAAAGACCAAAGGCAAGTCCACGAGGCCAAAGGCAAGCCACAGGTAGGAGGAGCACGAATCAAAACCGGGGGAGTGTAAGCCAAAACAAACAATTGCTCCTGACAACTTCCCCCCAACTTATCCTTAAGTCAACCCACAGCAGGTGCTCCTTGTGAGGAAGTGCAGGGTGACCTTCCGAGTAGCTTTGTAGTCCTTCCCTGGGCTTGCCTAAGCTCCACTCTTCGTTCTCTTGGACCAAGTGGAGGAGGCAGCTGTTCCTCATCAGAGGGGATCTACTGCCTATCAGCACCACTGCCTGTTTAGAGTTTATCCTCCTGTTTTCTGTGAGGGCAGACAGCTATTTGTCTGGTCAACCACCTCCCCAATGCTTGAGGGGCATGGGAATATTATTGTCCTCAGCCCCTGGCCTCTCCAAGCATTCCAAGGGAGACATGCCATCCCTGTCGGACACTCCCAGTCCTGGGTCCAACTCCTATTCCAAGCCGGGCTCCAATGAGATCATGACAACTACAGTAATTTTAAGGATGTTGCCAACAGCTAACCTGTACATCATTTCTAAATATTCTAATATTAGAATGTATGGAATTCTATTAGAAGATAAAATCTTCCATGATATCTTCTAGTCAGACCACCCACTAACCCTGTCCATGCCTGACTCCAGGAAACTCCAAGACACAAAACAAAAAAACCACCTTGAGCCTTTCGGCTAAGTTTGACACTTTGGATGAAACTGATAGGAAGTTGGTAATTATCAGTAACTCAATAAGAACCATCAGATTTTCCGTCAGGATATCGAATTCCTTTACTTACACACACACACAAAAATTCCCCAAACATGGACCCATGAACCAAGATCAACACCAAGGCACAAAAAGAGGATGAAACTGGACAAATGTGACTGCCATTCAAGTAAATATTTCTTTCAGGGTATCAAAGATTACATAAATTAATAAATTAAAAATCCATTTCTCTGACAGCCGCCCCCAGCCTCAATGTTTACCAGGAAGCCGGTTGATATGGTAAACCCCACAAGCTCAGCAGGGCGATGCTTGACCATCAAACACCTCTTTTTGACCATCCAGTTAATTACAATTTCCAATAATTCCTAATTGGCAAGCTCTGTTTGCTTGCAGGAGTAGAGAAAAGATATAAACACTTGAGAAATATAACTTGGGTAGCCTACGTTTCGATCCCTGTATCGCACACTATGCTGTTGAAATAAACTCTGCTCCAAATAATCTATGGAGGACTTGGTCTAAATTCGAATTCAGAATTTTCTTCTAATACTAGCCTACCTTTCCAGAAGTCCTTATGAATGCACTGTTTGAAATCTTACCATTTTGTGCCATGTCTTTAGAAAGAAAATGTTATGTGCAATAATGATAATAATACAAAACATGTCTGGCCTTCCTCCTAAGCATAGTTTCCCAATACATTCATGACCGGGATTTCCTGTAAAAAATTTCATTATTCTGATTACACAATAAGAGGACAAGAAATGTGGTGCAAATATGATGAAATAGCTATGTATGTCTGTTTGTGTGTTAGTTAGATAGATAGACAGACCGACAGACATAGATAGGCAGTGCAAAACAAAAATGTAAAGACAGTATCACCAAATTTAGACTCTGCAATGTGATTCATTACATCTCTCCATGTCTTTCTGTCCTTGCAAACATGTCTTTCATCTTTCAACATACTGGTATGTATGTATATATGTATGTATGTATGTATGTAATGTACTCACTGATGCTCTTCATTTAATCAGTCTACCAGCCTACTGTCTCCCAAAATGAAAATTATCCAACACTTTTGTTCATGAAATTCCTTTCCCAGAGATTGTTTAGCTTGGGTTTTTTTATAAATTTTAAGGCTCGAACAAGAGCTTGTAATAATAATCAATAATGTTCTTAGGCATTATTATTATCCTTTGCTTTTACTGCACATTCATTCATAGGTCATACAGTTTCCTTTTCAAGCTAAACAGTATTGTGAAAAGCATAGAAAAGGACTAAAAATAATAAGCTAAGGAAATTAAAGACATAAGATAAGAAAAAGGAAAGGAAATACAACTAAATCTAAACCTCTCCATCCAAAGTTTGCATGCAAAAGCAAACACAAGAAAAAGATCAATAGTACAATAAATATAATTTAAAAACTGCAATAAAATTTTGATACAATTAATCATTAATAGCATAAGACAGGAATCAGATGATTTCTAAGAGCTATAGTTAGCAATAATTTTTTTGTGACTTTCTTAGATGTTTCTGAAAAGTGATCACCCAAAAAGAAGAGTAATGACTCCCTGGTTACAATGGCCATTAAAGATCCTAACAATTATACCTTTTTTTATATTGTGAACTGTTTGCGTTTCCACTAAGTTGCTTCATATAGCATATATTTTTTCTGTTAAAACTTCCGTTAAACCTCATCAATTCCATCCAATTGCCATTTCTCATTTCTCAACCATTATTCATTCATTTAATCCTCATTCATTCTCTTTATTCATTTGACAATTAATTGTCAAACTTAATCCTCATTCATTCTCTTTATTCATTTGACAATTAATTGTCAAACTGTCATTGTGATTTGACAGGGAAGATATCAAAGTAATGGACAGCTTCTGCCTTTTAGGCTCAACCTTCAACAATAAGTGAAAAAGCAATCAAGAAATAGGCACAAGCCAGCACTGGATAGAATAGCCATAAAGCCCTTGGAAAAGTAATTCAAATACTGTGGTCATGACTATACCAAAATTATGCAAGCTACAGAATTCTCAGTGACATTATGGAAGTAAAAGTTGGACTTTGGCCAGCCAAGGAAACAAACCAATGGATTATCGAACAAATCTACTCAAGAGTTTTCACTCAAGGCACAAATCATCAGGGTCAAATTATTATTACTTTGGACACATCCTGCAAAGCTTCAATTCTCTGGAAAAGATCAAAGGAAAGAAGAGGTCAACCAGCAACAAATGGATTCTGTTACAAAGGAAATGAGTGTACCATTGGGAGCCCTGAAAGAACAGGTTAGAGAAGCATCCTCATAGAGAAGATCTATCTATGGAGTTGCCAGGAGTCGAGAATGACTTAATGACATATAAAAAAGATCAATTTATCTCTTTATATGAGAAAAAAAAATCCACAACATACTTCCTTGGCACTGGTTACTCACCAGTATTCGTATTTAATCCTCAACCATTCAGGCAATTTTTGCACAGATTCATCTTGCACAACAACTGTGTCTTTTGGGGGATTAGCAGACCATTCACTCAATAATTCATGCCTTAGCTATAGCTATCTCTTATTTGGACTAATGCAATGGCCTTTAAATAGACTGCTCTTAAATACAGCATTATCTAGTCCAGAATGAAGCCATGAAAATATTACACTGGTACTCTTCAATGTATTTATTAAATGGCTCTATTTTGTTAACTAGTTACTAACTAGTTTCTGGGAGCAATTCAAAAGGCTACACCTATATAAGCCATTCAAGACTCAACCCTAGATATTTAGGAATTGCTGAGTTCCAATAGTTTTTGTCCACCCTTGGTATGCCCTGGGTTCTATAAAACAAAATAATGTCATTCTTATGAGAGCTTAAGGACATGCCTTATCTATTGTTGAACCTGTTCTTTGGTATTCCCTATGGTCTGTTTCTCTCTGACCCAACTGACCTTTCAAAAAAAACAACAACCTGTAAAAGCCTGGTTATTTATTCCAGGCTATGATCATTTGTAATATGAATATGTTATTTTCCATTTCTACATTCCTTATTGTAATGCTATTATATTACAGTACTTATTCCTGTATGATTTTGCTACCTTACTTATTAGGCAGCTTTTACGCAAAAGTCAAAATTTATTTCTTTAGCTGAAGGGAGCCCATAGTAGAGCCTCACATACTGCAAAGGGGCAATATGTTGGATATTCTGACCAAAAGTAATTTAGGAAAAAGCTGGTACACCGAATTGTAGTCAAAACAGCACAGAAGCCCATGCAAAATTCTAGGCATAAGGGATGGTAATTTGGCAACAACACCCATACTTCCAAACAGTTATGAGAAGGTGTAAGGTTCACATGTTACACTTAAATATAATCAATTTTGTGTTACAGAATTTGAGAAGAGATTCAACTGTCATGTTTTTAATAAACAGTAGGTAAATAAATAACGCCTTAAATCAGATCATTGTGCTTAAGTTCACCTTCAGAAATGACAGCAGCCAGAAGCATCATTCCAGACACTGGATTTAAGAGAACATCAAAACAGCATAACTGGTTATTTCATCAGAGTTATATTTCTATTTCCAACTAGATCCATTTGCTGCTGGTCAGCAAGATCTTCAAATTATCAGGATCAAGCCTCAGTTTATTCATTCATCTTTAGTCCTTCACTGAGTTCATTTTAACACTTCATAGTATATGTTAGAATGTATAATCTACAACTTGGTCTAGATATAAAAAGCACGAAAGACCATAGAACTTTCAGGATTTCAAATTGCTGTTGAACAAGAGTTTCGAAAAAGAAAACACCCTATCCCTACCTAAAGATAGCACTGCAAGGAGTTGTCTCCACACTCCACATTAGCAAAATATCCTAGATAGACCCCCATGGTTGGTGGCATGAAATATAGAGCATTCAATAGTAACCCACTCCCTTTACCATTCTTAGTAACTCTAATAAGAATTTGAAAACCGACAGTCCCTACGTTAATATAAAATGAACAATTTTGGTCAGCAAAATCAAGATAGCTTAACTGTTCTGTTTCTTCATGTATCTGTTCTTTTTATCTTTTACCCTATTTTCCATACCTTGAATAATATCATACTTTTTCTCTTCTTTGGTTTGGCTATCATCAAAACAAGAGTGTTTTCCCACCAAATATCTAAATATTACTTGGTATCCTGGCCCTGTAGGATTTATTTTAGATCTAGGAAGTATTTCGTCTAATATGGTCAATGTGCCTCGTTCCAGATATATAATTACTACTGTATTTATCTTCACATCTACAACTTTGGCTGACAAACTGTTTTTTTTTCTGTTCAATCGTCCCAATTCTCAGACTGCCTGGACAAGTCTCTGCAGTTTTCTTGGAAAAGTTTTTCAGAAGTGGAAAGGTTTTTCAGAAGTGGAAAGGTTTTTCAGAAGTGGAAAGGTTTTTCAGCATCCGCCCCGCTTTAAGCCACTTGCCATTTCCTCCTTCCTAGGGTTGAGACAAAGTGACTGGCTCAAGGACACCCAGGTGGCTTTGTGCCTAAGCCCTAAGACAAAACTAGAACTCACAGTCTCCTGGTTTCTAGTATGGTGCTTTCATAATTAAAAGCTAAACCCAAGAAAAAGGTGAAAGATAGGCCAACTAAAGAACTTTTCATTAACTGAATGCCAATCCAGATTGATAGATTCAGTGTTAGCACATTATTCAAACTATTGAATTATATTCTAAGCTACAAGCTGTATGCATGCAACCTCTCGTTTGTTCACATTTGGTATGACATGCAAACCCAGATAACTTTATAATTCAATGAACCATGGTTAAGATAACCAGAGATGTGAGCAAAGAATGAGCAGCGAGCAAGTGCTTCAATTCCAGAGCACCCATCACACTACAAAGTAGGGCATTTGTCCAATATATTCTGGGCAAGAAGGAAAGTGTTATGTGATCAATGCATATTAATTTGTAATCCTTTCTAACCAAGACAGACTTACAGGTAGTCCCCAATGTATGACCATAACTGAGCCCAAAATTTACATTGCTAAGTGAGACATTTGTTGAGTTTTGCCCCATTTTATGACTTTTCTTGCCACATTTGTCAAGTGAATCTTAAAATTAATAATAAGCTTGTTATGTGAATCTGATTTCCTTATTGGTTTTGCTTGTCAGAAGGTCACTAAAGGGGATGTAAGACTCTGGGACACTGCAACCATTATAAAGGTGATGTTCAGTTGCCAGGCATCCATATGTAAATCACACGGCCATACAATGGTCGTAAGTGTGAAAAATGCTCATAAGTCACTTTTTTTCCAGCGCTGTTGTAACTTTCAACGGTCTACTAAATGAAGTGCTTGCAAGTTCGAAGACTGCTTTGCACTGCCATTCTTTTATTATTACGTTCTCTTTCGTTTTTACTAATAACAATTTTTCAAAGGAGACTCTGTCCTTTTCGCGGTCCTTTCTCTCTCTTTTAAGATGCCAAGAACTCCTGGTGTTTAGCTTTCTCATTTTTCATCCTTTATTCAACCCCCCCCCCCCCATCTTCTCCTAAACACCGAAGTCGGGAATTGAAAACGCCCTCGCTTGAAACCGCTCCGTTGGGAAACGAGCCTTGACATCAAAGGCAATTTTGCATGGCTGAAGGTGCAACCCTGCTCACACACACACAAACACACCCCGCCACCTCGACCCGTTCCCACCAACGGAGGGACGGTCCAGCCCGCCACTCCCACTCCTACGGGCGGAGGAGGATGGGCTTCGGAATTCCACCCGCCAAGCAAGCTGGATCCTCGATCCGCCCTCCCCAGCCTTGGGCGAGGCTCATTGTCCGATGACCTTGAACCGATCGACTTCTTCTCCGACCTACCCGGGGGGTGGGGGGGAGAGAGAGGGACGCAGTAGTAATTCCTTCCAAAGAAACGAGACCCAAAGGGGGATCCCAGAAGGATCCGAGAACGGGGAAGAGTCCGCTTCCAGACCTCTCGGACGACCATCATCCTCCCAGATCTCTCCCCACCCCGCCCGGGATTCATCCATCCCATTAGCCTGCGACCCTGTAGGCTGAGTGGGGAAACTCTCTCAAACAGGACAGCGGTCTCTCCCTCTTCGCTTACTTAACTGGGGTGGATCCTCCCGGGTCTGGAACTCTTTCTTCCTCAGCCCTCCCGGCTCCCAAGCGGCGAAGAGGTTGGGTCCGCCTCAGCCCGTCGCCTCCACGGCGGCTTCCCCGGGGCAGCTCTGAATAGCCAAGCAACTCCAACCCGAGCAGCTTCCCTCCCGCCCCCGCCCCCCCCTTCCCGTCGCCAGCCTCAGTTCGGAGAGGCAAAAGAACTCCTTTCACGGCCTCCGCCGTTCTCTTCTGGGCTCTCATTGGCCGCCTCAAGAAGCGGCCCCTCCCGATTGGATAGCCGCGAAAATGGCAGGATATCCGCATCCGCCCCGCTTTAAACCCTTTTCCTTCGCTTCTGTGTAGTGTTTTTTTTTTTTTTAAACGAAAGGATCCATCTCGTTGCTTTTCCTCCCCCACCAATCGGCTTCCACTTCCTACTTCCACGGAGGAGAAGTGGGACGCATGCGTGCAAGCGAACCTGGAAACCGGGCTGGATCACCTTTTTCGTGTCTCGAAGATCTTGGTGGGATGGAAGATCTTCCTCATAAGGTTCTCGGTGCTCTCTGAAACTGGGTGGTTGGCTTTGTACACGCGTTTTGCTTACCCGGATTAGTTAATAAAACGCTTGCTTGCAAGCAAACTCCCAAGCTAGACAGGATCAAGGACTCCACACTTCGACCCTGATCTATAGCGGTTTTGGATCTTCCAACTTGACAGCTTTAAGACTTGTGGACTTCAACTCCCAGAATTCCTGAGCTAACATGACTGGAGGAGGAATTCTGGGAGTTGAAGTCCACAGGTCTTAAAAGCTGTCAAGTTTGAAGACCCCTGTATTGGATCCCTTTTCTAATATTGTAACAATCCCACCTCCTCTGTTTAGCCAATGAGAGTTGTGATTTTTTCCCCCAGCTATAATCCGTCTTAAATTTCCAGATTTTTTTTTTTTTTGACAGATCCCACAAATGTGCTTGGGATCTGAGTTGTGGAAGGAGAGGATTGTGGACACACTATCAAGTGTGGCTGTGACTTGATTTTTTTTTATTCTCCTCCACTCTTTTAACTTTCATTCAGGTGGGAAGAATGACAAAAAGTTATAAATCAGCTCACAAGAAACCAGACTAGTCTCAATAACAGCTGGCCAAACAGTCTGAAATCAGACCATGACTCAGAAGTGTCCAAACAAACAACATTCATACTTCATTGCATCACATAAAATGGTATTTAAAGGCCTGTGTTCTGACACACGAGCACAATTCAAAGCACGCTGACGATGTCTCCTTGACTGGTGATGAAATGTTGGCAACCCAATTGCCAAGCGCGGTGCTCGAACCAACTAGCCCATCAATGCGCACATTCGAACCTTGGCCTTAGGACCAGCAGACTTGACTGGGGCTCAGGAGCTAAACAGGACCAATCCTGATTGGATGAGAAGCTTCCAGGAATTTCAGGGCTAGAATGTAGGCAGAGAAAATGAAAAGAACAATCTGGAAAGAAGGCAGACGCAAGCCAGTCTCATCTTGTTACTGAATAATTTGTATGAATATACTACCAGGAGTTACACTTTAAAGCTTGTAGGCTCTAGCATCTCCTCGTCTAGAATATCAAAGCCATTCCAGAAAGCTACAGAAAAGCCAAGTGAGCACATTTCAGGATAAAATGAAACATGCTACCCAGGCTGACATTTCAGGAGGCATCCATACCCAGAAAGCAAGACAAAGAAGCAGGTATGCTACAGATAATTGCACACTTTCCTAAATTTTATTAACAAACAGTCGCACAAGGTTGGCTACTTCCCAAGTGGATTACTGAAATACACTGTATATGGGGGCCCTTAAAGAACATCCAGAATCTCTTGTTAAACTGCTATTTGTTAAAGTCAGCTCTCTTAAATTCTAAAACACTAGTCTGACTAGTTATCTGTAACCACAGATAATTATGGTGAATTATGGTGAATTCAAGTATGACATGATCACTTTCCCCAGAGTTCCTATCAATCATTTCATCCCTATTAGTAAAATAAAGTCCAGTATAGCTGTCCCCTCATTTCCTCCTCTATCTTTTGTATGACTGTTGTCAGTTAACCATGTCAGGAACCTGCAGGATCTAGTCTGGGTCAGTTACCAGAACCAGAGGTTTACTCTTCCAAGCTTTTGGATTGGTGCTGGAGCCCATCCTTGGGAAATTCAAGTTCCAGCACAAGTCCTAAAGCTTGGAAGACTGACACTTGGATCCTGGTGACTGACCCAGATTGGATCCTGGGACATGTATATGTGCCTTTATTCATGTCAGGAACTTGTTTGATGTCACATTCCCTGCAGAGTTAATATCAGAGTAGTTAAAAGTCCCCCATCCTCCAGAGCCACAGTGGTGCAGTGATTAGAATGCAGTACTGCCAGCTACTTCTGCTGACCACTGGCTGCCAGCAATTTGGCAGCTTGATTCTCATCGGCTCAAGATTGACTCAGCCTTCCATCCTTCTAAGGTCGGTAAAATGAGGAGCCAGATTGTTGGGGGCAAAATGCTGACTCTGTAAACTGCTTAGAGAGGGCAGCTTAGATTGTATCCTTATGATTTATATTGACTGTTTCCTAACATGATTTGATTGCTTATTGTACCCTATGACTGTTATTAAGTGTTGTACCTTATGATTCTTGACTCTTGATGAATGTATCTTTTTTTATGTGCATTGAAAGCATTTGCACCAAGACAAATTCCTTGTGTGTCCAATCACACCTGGCCAATAAAGAATTCTATTCTATTCTATCAAACATTGTCAAGCAGCATATAAGTCTAAGTTCTATTGCTATTACTACAGTGGTATGTTTCCTGCACACCTCAGTTAACTGATTAGCAAAGAGCTCATCAATTTCTTCCAACTGGACTCCAATGAGAGGACAGTTCCTAAGAGACAAATATGATATAAAAACAATAGTGTGACTGAAATCCATGTTTTAAGAGGTACAATATTTATTTGTCAAATCTATGCAACATGTCAGTATTTCTGCCAGATTAGTCATTGAAGAATTATTTTTAATATTCAACTCTAGTCTTTAGCCAGTAGAAGCAATGCAACAAATGGGGGGAAAGGTTTGTATTTGAGGCCTATATGCAGATCAATCTATGTTACATGCTATCACAATTAACTTCTCATAGCATTCCCAATAGAAAGTTACCTTTTCACCCAAACTTGTTATTTTTTAAATTTATATTTAATTTTGAAGAGACCAACAGCATGCCTTATAAAGAAGTAGAATTTCTAATATATTACTATTAGTTTGCAATAGAGAAATACTTAGGCTGTGAACAGTTTGCTTTAGGATTCTAGAACAATTCAGAAGAAAACAAAATACTAATCTTGGAATGCACATTTCTGTTGCAGTGCTTGAGATAGCAGTTATTACTTCAAAGAAAGAAGTTTGAATTGGAAATGAGTTATTTTATTAAAATGCTATTTTATTTGCATTAATTCATTGCATTTTCTACTATAACATGCAGCATAATGTAAGTATGCAGTAAAATTATAGTGGATCTAATGATCAATTTGAAATATATGCACATGCCTCTATCCTCTCATCTTTGAGCAATATTCTTTTCTCTGGACTAGTATTAAGCAAATAAAATAAAATAAAATAAAAGATATCCACACAAATAAATAAATCTTAATTTATTCTACTATTTCCAAGTAAGGAACCCTGTTTTTCCAGGATCTCTGGCTCGGTTTCCCTTAAATCCAACAGACTGTCCAGGGCGACTTCGCAAATCACGATCTGACATTTCACTTTGTGCCATCTCTTCATCATATCTAAGGGAAGAGAGATAAACATCAATGTCTGATTTGGATCAAAGGGGTGGAATTTTTCTTGAGTTGAATTGCAACAACTGCCAGATGAAGAAATTGTAGACATGAGTGTTCCACCATTTAAAAGGCAGGAGAAAACTTAATACAGAACATCAGATGAAGAAAACAGCTTGTTCTTTTATTTTCTTAATGTAAAGCATGAAAAGTTTAAATGAGGATACTTCAAAAATAATCCATATAATATAATCAATCAACTCTAAACTTTGGGGAAAACACTGGCTCTTATTCACAAAGTTAAGTGATAATCTATATACATGGCTACAACTCTTTAGGTATACAGGCACACCTCAACTTACAACCAATTTGTTTAGTGACCATTTGAAGTTACAACAGCACTGAAAAAAAATGATGTTTGACCATTTTTCACACTTACAATCGTTGCAGCATCCCCATGGTCATGTGATCAACATTGGGGTGATTGGCAACTGGCTTATATTTATGACAGTTGAACTCATCTGGGATCATGTGATCACCATCTTTAATCTTCCCAGCCGGCTTCCAACAAGCAAAGTCAATGAAGGAAGCCAAATCCACTTAAAGGCTGCTTAAAAACTGTGGGAAAAGGTTGTAAAATGAGACACAACTCACTTTGCTTAGCAACAAAAATGTTGGTGATTATCCTAAGTCAAGGACTACTTATACACACAAATACACACACACACATCCAAGCAAAATTATTTCCTTTCTTAAAAGCGACTTTGGCCCTGGTGAACAAAATGCTGTTCTGTGAAGCTATGTCCTTGTGATATCACTTCCTTTATTAAAAATGAAGAATTTTCCATAATTCTTTTTCCTCTATTCTTAAACACTTACAAAATTTCATAATTCCCAAGAGCTTCTTTGGGGGGCGGTTTATTCCATTTACAATCAGGAATTTCTCCATTGGGCACAGCAATATTAAGTGTGTCATTTATCAGATTGTACTTGAGTATACGATCATTTGCAGTACTGGAAGTAAGAGATGGGGAAGCATTAACCTATGAAGAATACAGGAAAGAGAAAACAGATAATTCATGGTCACCATTTGCTAAATAAATAACAGCTTATGAAACAAACTTGCACCAAAATTTCTACTTCAGATAAAATAGGGAGTGGTCTGGTAGCACTTTTTTTCTGATTAACAGATCTGCAGCTTACCAAATCTCCTACCTTCTAACAAACCTGTCAGTTGGAAAAAGTGCTACCAGGGTCTTCTGATTTTTGTTACCATGCACTAATATGCCTCTCTTCCTATTAAGTATACAGTAATTTAGATTTCTACATTGAACTTGGAATTTGTAAATAGCTTCTTCTAACCTTTGGATTCTAAGGGTGCAGAATTCTATCAGTAGTAATTCAATGATTTAACATCTTCCATATTGATTCAATAAGGCTAATTACATGAAGCACTTAGAAAAGATTCTGAGTTAATTAAGAAAATATTAAATTGCAAGAGTAGAAATTGCTTGGGAAGTTATTTTTTATGATTTATAAGTGTTGCTCAAATAAGTACAAAAGTGTTGGAATTTCCTTTACAGATTTTGTTTTTGGGTTGGTTGGTTGGTTTTGATTTTGCTTTCTATAACTTTCTAAACTGTCTTTCAACAATAAAAAACAATTCCTTTTTCTACAGTTCTGAAAAACAGCACTTTAAAGACAATGTTTATCTACCTCAATAAGCCATGGCTTAAGCTTGTCATCAATAATGATGTCGTATCCGTAGCATTCAAAGCAATGTTTATCGTTGTTCATCACAGGCTATAAGTAAATGAATGATGAAAGTAAACATGAGAAGAGGATGTGTGATCAAATCACCTTCATAGTGTATTGAAGACTAAATAATGTATGCAAGACATTTCAAATATAATCTGAATATTTAGAAAGACATGCACATTTATCAATCATACTGTAGGTAATAATAAAGTCCTTAAATATAAAAAGGAAGAATATGAAGTCAAACAAAAGATTCACAATTTGTTTGTGAATAAATAAATAAAATGAAGGCCTACAATTCCAGAAGGCAGATTGTTCTATTGCTTAATATTTTTGCAGTTGTGAAATTCTTCCTTTTTTGCTCTTAGTAGAATACTTGTGATTGAATGTCTTATCTTTTCCTTATTTAAACGTTCTCAGGAAGGCTATCAAGTTTTATATAAAATATTTATTTTGAAGGCTAATACACTTGTCACTCCTAATACAGATAAGTATACTGGTAGCTTTCTCCCATAATCTAATGATAAAGTTGTTTAGATTCAATAACTATTCACCTTGAGCTATTTTTCTTAGAATTTGTATTTGTAACTATACATCCTTTGTACATCCTAAATATCATATTTTTCCAGATTTTATTTTTTTAGTTCATAAAGATAAGTGGAATGCATACCATAAAAATATTGTCCTATATATATTTATCTGAGTATATTTGTGCATATATAAATGTACACAATATCTAGTCTATGAATTTTACTTTTTTTTTTAAAGTCAGTGATCAGTAAGGGAGAAGGAGGAATATATCCAGTTTTAAGTATGTTTGACATTCCACATTGCAGAATAGCAGAACATGTAAAATAGTGGATCACAAAATATAAGGAATAAAAAAAATGTCAAACATTTATTATGGGACTTGTTCACATTTCAGTAACAAATATACTTTGTACAGTATAAGTAACTATTGGAAATAATCTAAATGGTCTTTTGTATTACTTAACTTTCCTTTATCATAAACTTGTTTTTCTACTCACCGCAACTGCTTTCAATGATTGTACAATTATCCAATGTATTTCATCAAACAGCTTGTTTGTGACATCTTTTCCTCGAGTGCTTTCTAGATATAAACGCAAATTATTGACTGTCCATTTGCCACCATGGATGTGATTGTAATCATCCTACAAAAGTACATCAAAATATCATTTTTACTTTCAGAAGACTTTTCAGAACCAGATGTCTTCATTAATTTGTGCACAAAAAGCAATCAACAAAAGACGTATTAACTTTATGTAGGCTTTAATACATTTTTATCCTGCCAGGACACATTCTACAGACTTTTAATATTAAAGGCAAGATAAATTCCAAATTTAATGAACAGAATAATTAAAAGAAGATTTCAATCTAGGTGGGTTAAAATTTTTATGTTCTAGGAGAACAAAGGGCTATGTCAATTGTTCATTGCCTACTTATTTTTAAAAAAGAGCCTTATACTTTGAAAAATGGATTGTTATTTAAAATGTACAATAAAAAGCCAAAATAGAATACATTTCAAATAAAAAGAAAAACAAAAGAATACCCAGTAATAAAATAGTCATGAGAATACAAAATGTTTCATCTTAAAAGGAAGGACTCAGAATTAAAATAAGACAAGGTTGTTAGAAGTCTAGAAATATGGAAATTTGTTCAAATGTTCAAATGTATGTTATGTAAATATGCATTATATGCTATATACGATAGATATGTATGACAAACAGGATTGTCGGGACAATCACACCACATTCATTGTTTTTAATGCTTTATTCAATTAAAAAAAATAAAAAAATATTTCATCTTCATGATGATAATTTTGGCATTTAGAAATCTGTTTTCAGGCTGCAATTGGAAGCAGCTGACTAAGGGATGAAGCATTTTGTAGTTTAGGGTTCATATGATAGGTTTAATCCTTTATATTCTAGAGTATCGCTTTATAGTTTTTGTATCCTTGTGAGTGGACTAAAGTCCCAGG
This sequence comes from Hydrophis major, assembly GCA_033807585.1. NCBI lineage: Eukaryota > Metazoa > Chordata > Lepidosauria > Squamata > Elapidae > Hydrophis > Hydrophis major. The sequence goes on from CM066331.1 coordinate 143,523,611, forward strand.
AGGCAGCTGCATATAAATTATTATAAATAAATAAATATAGAACAGAATAGAATATTTTTTATTGGTCAAGTATGATTGGACACACAAAGAATTTCCTCCAGTGCTTCAGAATATTGCTGCCGATAGCGGCCTCAGTGAAATGCTCTCTAGTAGCTTTAGATGTTTTTTAATATTTTCTGTGACTCATTGCAAAATACACAAAGGATGAGATTCTGAATAAATAAATATATTTAAAATTATAAGTGAGCAACTTTATTTTTGCTATACATTTTAATTAATTCCAAATAATTTAGATCTACATTATAAAAGGAGCTTACCCCATGTTTCTGAATGGCAACGTTTGTAAGATGGACAAACATGTTATCCAGTTCGCTTGTACTTGGGGTATATTTTACTGTGCAAAATCGGCAGAACCCAAGTTTATACCTTAAATATAAAGAAAAGTTATTATCTTATAATTTAAATATTCTTAAAGAGACAGCTTCTTTGACAGCAGTTACTATGATCTTTCTTTTTTCCCCTATTTAATACAATTTGTAACAGGTTTAACTTCATATAATTGATTTTCTATGCATAGGGGAGATTACTTATGTACTGTCCAATCAATTTTTTACTTTAATCTTTTTCTGAATACCTTATTACTACTTTAATCCTTATTCTATTGTTTCCTATTGTATTGTTATTTTCAATTGCCTGACAGATATCCAATTCCAATTCAATAAGTAGTAAACCAAATATGGTTCAATACATAAAATGGAAATCAGGTACGATTTGTTAGAATTTAAATAGAAAAAGCACATAGAAAAGAACATTGGAAATTAAAAGCCTTTGATCTGCTTCACCACAACCACTTTCTTTTCAGCAACTTCCATCCCAAATACACAATCCTAACACTTATCCTATCACCTCACTGATTCCATCAAAAATCCTCAAGATAAGAAAAAACATCAAGCCCCTCATAATAATCCACATCTATGAAGGATCTTCCTTCTTGGACTTCACATATCCTCAAATCAATACACTTCTAAACATGCACCTTATAATCAAAAGCCTAGGGAAACCTCAATCTGCATAGCCAAATATCAAAGTCCACTTGTCATAATATATACTTTTAGCAGTACATCCCTAACATTGTAGGCTATCTTCAACCATTGTACGTGGTTGGATTAATAAACTACTCTACTTCTAGCAGCTGCCACTTGTGCTTATTCATAACCCAGCTCAGGAAACGTCCCACAGAAATTCTTCTAACATGTTCAGCAAGAAAACAATAGAGAAGACTTGTACTGCGTTTTATGCATCTACTCCTGCCCCAAAATTCAAATGTTGATGTGGTAGACTGGATCTTGGTTAAAATAATTGGAGGAACAAATAAATCAATGCTGCTGTTTCTATCTAGTATTATATCAGCCAGGGAGAAGAGGTGGGTGATCACACTTGATCTTTCAAAGAGGTATGAACTGCAACAGAAGATGGTGTTGGACCCAAGGAAATACAGGAAAGAATGGATCTTATCGTGATCATTCCGTGATTTTTCCTGGACAAGAAAAGTCATAATGAGAGAAGGGAAGACAAATCTCTCTCCTCTTATTTCTTGTCACAGGCAGAAGAATGACTCCTTTGGTATCATTTTTCTCAAGGGGACCAGATACTGGCACTGAAGGAATTGTTCTCCATCCTATCTCTCTGCTCCCCGTGATTCCTATGCAAATAAAACTTCTATTATACTTCATTGTCAGGGCAGATTAGACATTGGAAATATGATTCCCAAAATGAATAATGCTATTGAGCACTGCCATGTGAAAGAATTCTGAACCAATGGTTTCCCATGGCTGCATTTTTTAATGTAATTTTAAACTATAGTTTCAAAATAAGAGAAAGAAATAATTTTACTTTATTGTGCATTGGTCAAACCCCATCTTCAACATCTTTCAGATACTACATTGCTGGGGATAATTAGATTAGGAGACTATAAAAAGAAATCGAACTAGGTTTTAGAGGAAAGTGTTCAAGGGATAAGATAGAATTCTTCAAATACCAGAAAGAATACTACCCAGAAAGTCAAGATTATTCTCCATTGCTCCAGAGTGCTGAACATGGAGTATCAGATCTTAATTACAAGGTAGGAAGACATGTTACAGTTGAATCTTAGGGGTGAAAAAACTCTTCTGAACTGGAACAGCAGTTGATCAGGTAAAAGGTGATGGATCTCTTTATTAGCATTTTTAAGCATAAGCTTAACAGACATCTATCCTGAATGGCTGGATTCTTTCAATACTGGTCTTGCTGGCCTAAATGACTACTTTCAACCGTGCAATTCTGCAGTTCCCACCCCCAACCCCCAGGCAGCAAATAGAACAAAATAGAACAAAAACTGAACTTACATATAGCATCTCAAAGGACGGTATGTAGATACTAATACATACAAGCGTAGATCAAATTTCTTCCCACCAATCAGAAGTGGATTACTGATATACAGGGAAATCACGTATGCTTCTTTAGTGGACTGAGATACAAACCTAAAGATGTTTATATTTCATTATTTAAATTTATTAAATTAGTTTTCTTCTTTTAAAAGTAACAAAGGCACAGCCATGTACACCAGGATGGAAAGTTTTCTTTCTCTGCCAGAGCCATGGTATTCTTCAACCTCAGGCAAAATCATATGTAAGCATGCATATGTAATTTTTACTACTAGCTTGCTGCCTTACTGCATTGTAAAGTGCTTCCTTTTTTTCTCAAGATAGCATTGAAATGCAGCAGACAGGCAACATGGGGGATGAACCATCTTTTCCTCCATCACCATCTCCCTTCCAATCTCACTTTAAAAAAAAAAATTTTTTTTTTCCTTTCAGGAAAGAAAAGGATGCCAGAAAGTAATCGATTTCTTTCATTATTGAATCTTTGCATTTTGGATATTGAATGGTAGCTTTTGTTATATTATCATAAAACGTAGATTTGTTTAATCTGTTGTGAAATTGGACTGTCTCCCATGAAAAGACTGGAATTCTGTAGCCCTCTGTCCCTAAACTTCATTGCCAGGAGATTGTATTATAGAAAGAGCGAGTTCTCTCTCTTCATTTTCACCTTTTATTAATGGAAGAGCAAAACAAGACATGCATGCCTGTTTCTTTCATGGACTAGGATATGGGGTAGAAAGTCAGGTAAGGGACGTCTCCTGGGACGAACGGGCTCCTATCCCAAAACACGTGTCAGGGCCATGGTGTGAAGACTCAGGCGGCTTTGGGAAACTAGGTTTTGAGAAGGCGGCTTTGGCAAACTAGGTTTTGAGACCGCAAGTAGACTACACTAAACCTTTCCGCTACGGTTGTGCATTACAAATTTCAAACACATTTCTCAATCCGTGTATTTGCTGTGGCCACAAAACTTCTTAAATATGTCCTAAATAGCAGTCGGTTTCAAGTGCCATGAATACAGAGAACTGCCCTTCAAGAATGAGAGTATTTATCTGCATCTGGCAAAAGGAGATACATTTAATATTTTTCCCCTTTTGTTTTAATTTAAAGTTACCTAAACTAATTTCCTATTTCCTTTGCAGAAAGTCTTCCTTTCAAACTAACAAACTAATTAACAAACTAATTAAATTAAGATAAACTCAATGCCATAACATAAGTGTAAAGTGTAAATTTATTTTAGGCTTAACATATAAAGTGCAAAATTTTACCATAAAACTATCAGGTTTTTAAAGAAGTTATAAATTAGTTTCTGATGAAGGCTAAATCTGGAATAACATTTATTTAATCAAATATGATACAATGAGACACAATGGTCAAACAAAAAGAATTTTTTTCTAAGAAACTTACGTAGATGTTTTGCTGTCTCGAGACCATTTTTTAATTTGGGAAAGCTTATTGATGAGAAAAATTCCTTTCCCTTGAGCTTTTCCACAAGGTTTCATAATCCATGTACTGGAAGGGTTCTTTCTGAATTCTTCAACAAATAAATTATAATCAGCTGGAAGCATAAAGGTGACAGGAACAAAGTCTAAAAGGGATACAAGAGTTTAAAATAGCACATTAAATCAAACAGACAGACAGATGGTAGGGGATGAGCCCTCTCTTCAATTATTTACCCATTTCATTCTTTTTAAATTTAAGATAGGATGGAAGCTCTCTCTAACTTTCCATTTTAAAATAAAAATAAACAGAAGGGGAAGTAACTCAATTTCATTCCATTAACAAATTAGATAAAATGTTATATGAGAATCACTTTTTTAAATCTTAAAGCAGAGGTGGTATTCAGCAGGTTCTGACTAGTTCTGGAGAACCAGCAGCAGAAATTTTGAATAGTTCAGAGAACCGTCAAATACCACCTCTGACTGGCCCCGCCCCCATCTGCTCTCTGCCTCCTGAGCCCCAGCTGATCGGCTGGGTCTATTTGTTGCCCTGCATGGGAGAACTGAGCTGGAAAGCAGGGGTGGGGAGGGAATGGGATTTTGCAGTGACCTTATCCTGCCACGCCCACCAACCCATGCCCACAAAACCGGTAGTAAAAAAATTCAAATCCTACCACTGGTCATAAAGGCCTCACTTGAATCTAAGAATATGCATAAAAATTTTGCATGTTTGGTCTTTTACTTATAACAGCCACAGTCTTTCAATTCTATCTGAGAAATTCTCATGAACAGTTGTTACCTTTTTTTGCCTTTCTTAGTTTGTAGAATTCAAAGCATGAAAATATTATTCAGTCAGATTCTATGATTCTGTGCAAAAAAAAAAAAAAAAAGAGAGAACAATCCTAGGACTATGTGGTCCTAGATTAATTAATTGGTTACCACCGAGTCGGGTGTGATTGACTGAATTTATATATCTACTCATCTCACTTGCATGAGACTCTTGGCAGCGGACAGAGACAAAATAAAAGCTAAACAATTATTATAATTTATCTTGTTAAAACAATTTAAAAATTATGATAACAAAAAGACAGAGAAGAGCACAGTCAGCTTATACCGATCATATAATGGGATCCACCCTTCTATGAGATCCCATGGCCTAATGGCAAAATCAAGTGCTTACCCTCTCAGATACCGCAAGGACTTTCCAATAATTTTTAGCCTGCCTACCTGCCTGCCTCCCTCTCTCTCTCTCTCTCTCTCCTTCCTTCCTTCCTTCCTTTATATATGGAGCTTTAAATTCCACTCAGTTCAGAGGAGGTTTATTGGAGCAATCTTAATGGAATGTAAAGAATTTAGAGTGACCTTGGGAACATTATGAGAAATCTGCTAACGGAAAAGGCTGCTTGGAGGGGTCTTGGAAAAGACATTTCATAGATACAGATATACGAGATGTATTTTTTGCAACACCGTAATGATATAGCAGTAAAGAGAGTTAACTTCGGTAGCACCAGGAAGATCCCCAATTTTAGGGGCCTACCCACCCCTTCAAAATGTTGGACCAAACAGTTTCTCCATGGATTCCCCATTAAAAAGGGTTATATTAAGGCTGTACATTTTATGGATGTCTTTTTATGATATGGATGTCTTGCACCGACGTAAATAGACATTTGAGAACTTAGCTAGATGGCTTCCATCTAGCTTGATACCTACATCAAGCAACACTCTTCACCAATTCTTTTAATTAAGGAGTGGCTAAAAATATACTTGTTCATAGTTCCAATTTAAGGTAAAGAAACAAGTCAAATCTGTGTACATATCACTTCAGTGTTCTCTTAATGCTTTTACATACTTGTACAAAGAACTACTATCAATTTCTCCTTTCATGAAACAGATTTTTTCATCAATCACCATTCCTACACTTCACTCTAAAGGTGAAACCAAGTTTTTTTTTAATAAACCACTCAGTTTCTCAAGATTAGTCCACTGAGAAAAAGAATACTGTCTGTGCCTAAGTTTAGAAGCAGATCTCTGCTGAGTTTAAAAATCTAAGTAGGAGAGAAGCTACTTAGCACATGGTGGGAAGGCCACCAAGTAATCCTAGGGCTATGGGCTGGGAAAATAAAAACAAACAACTACCCCAACCCCCATAACAATAAAAGACAATAGCACACCATTATAGCATATCCATAAAGTCAGCAGAAGCTGTGCACAAAACTGCAGATACTTGACTTTTTAAATTTATACTACAAAAGATTAGACAAGTATAAAAAGTTTCTAGCCATTCAAAGATATTGCTATACTCTATACTTTCATCTTATTATATTATTGTTTAGATCAGTGGTTGCCAACTGGTGGACTGCGTAACACTAGTGATCCGTGAGAAAATTTTGGTGGTCCGCAGAGAAATGTCCCCCCAAAGCAATTAATCCAGGCTGCGTGGGAACACAATGCTGTGCCACACACATGGCCCACCCATCCCCTGGCCCCCATCTTTTGGGCAAGCGCAAACCTTACTTTGAGTAGATCTGGAACTGGAAGGTAAGACCAATGGTGGGGGAGGGTTGTTGACACTGGTGGGAAAGTCAGTCTCATATTCCAGAACTGCAGGAGTCACAGGACTGGCCCTTTGGTCATCCCGGAGTAGCTCCTGCAGTCCATGGCAGGCCGGTGCACCCGGGTGGAGAAACAGCTGCTCCGGGGTGACCAAATGACCAGTCTTGTGACTACTGCAGCTCTGGAATATGGGACTGACTTTCCCACCAACGTCAGCAAGCCACTGTCCATCAAAATTCATATTAGTGGTCCGCGGGATTTAAAATTATAAGTTTGGTGGTCCCTGAGCTCCAAAAGGTTGGCGACCCCTGGCTTAGATAATCATTAGTCTGGAGCAGAGAGAAATGAGTACTATAAACCAGGGGTCCCTGTAGAGTTGTAATTGCAGGAATGTTCCAATCTCGGATGGCAAACCTCAGATAAAGAATGCTTCCAAGCAAATACAACTCAGGCAAACAAAGTCACTAATCTGTGGATAAAGGAGGATTAGAGAGGGGAAGTAGACATATGTTAGACTTTAACTAGAGATAATTAATTGTATGGATTACTGTACTAAACAGTAACGAAAGTTAAGCAGTAACCAAAGTTAACCAATGATGGAGGATAACTAAAAATGTATATAATTGCAAGACTATACTCCAATAAAGATCATCATCATAATTCAGTTGTTCATGATCAAACAACTCGACTGCCTCGTCATAACAACAGGTCCCCAACCCCTAGACTGGGGACTGGCACCGGTCTGTGGCATGCCAGAAACCAGTCCATGTAAACAAGTTAGTTCCATCCACCGGATGCAGGCAGCATACGAAACCATGCCCTCACCGGTCCACTGAAAAAACTCCATGGAACTGGTCTCTAGTGCCCAAAAGGTTGGAGGTCGCTGCTATAAATCACATGAAGCAGTGAAAAATGTTCCTGACCTTCCTTCTCTATATCTTGGTTATACACCCATATCACCCTCCCCACTTTTTCTGTGACGGTAAGCTACCCATCAGTTTCTTCCAATTCCCAGCATCCTATACCCTTGACACCAATGGAATTCAGCAGATGCAATGCCATCCCTGTCCTTTCTCCCACTAACTCTCTGCTAGTATTTTTCACGCAGGGCTTCCTTGGTCTTCTATTTCTCCCTTGTTAATCCTCAGTTGTTTGTAAGATTTTCATGCTGTGTGCTCCTATTGCTTCCAGCTAATTGCAGCAGTACTTGTAGCCAAAGGCCATTTTGTAATTAGGGAGTGGGTGCAATTGCAATTAAGAAAGGCATTCCAAAGACAGGAGTGGCTGCTGCCCAAACAATGCTAATTTGGAGGCATCCAACAATGTTTCGTTCTGTTTCCTAAATGCAGGGGGCATCATTAGAAAGTCTGATGGCAGATACTGTGATTTTCAAGAATGAGACAAGTGATATACAAGTTACAATAAAAATCAGGTTAAAACAGCCAGGAAACAACATGGATGTGTTCATGTTGCCACTACAAGTCAAACTTTTACATATGCATTGGTGGGATTCAGTTTTTTTTACTACTGGTTCTGTGGCCGTGGCTTGGTGGGCGTGGCAGGGGAAGGATACTGTAAAATCTCCAGTCAGTGGTGGTATTTGCTGGTTCTCTGAACTACTCAAAATTTCTGCTACCGGTTATCCAGAACTGGTCAGAACCTGCTGAATACCACTGCACCAGCAAATTATGGCTAATATTTGTCCTGAAAATAGGATTATAAATCAGGTTTCGATCATGACTTGCGTCCTGATTTCCAGGAAAAGAAAAACTGCATCTTGCCCAGAAGGGACATCATCAGGGTCCAAAGTCTTAGGTTGGACTATAAACACAGCAATGGGAAACCATTTCTCCTCTGTTGCCAAAAAGTTGCTCTGCACCATAAAAGTGTGTCCATAAAGTTCAAGTTGCATAAAACCTGAAGAAAACTTTTAAGCAGATGTAAAGATGTAGCCTTAGCATACCTGGTATTCAAAGTTATACACAGATAATTCTAATTACCTAAACCAACTTACCTAAATAAAGATATTTTCCATTTTCATCCTTTTCTGCAAGAGGACTACCTTCTTTTTCCAGTTCTTTTCTGTACCTTTTAATATTTTTCACCATTAAGTCCTTCCGGGTTAGCTCATAATGGTTAGGAAAATGATTGACAATCTGATCATCAGAGAGACGATAACCAGCTTCTACACTGAAAACATTCCGAATAGTTTGTACGCTCATCCTGTAAAAACAAGGTTATTACTCAGGATGCTTCCAAACACTGATTCAGATTAGATATGCATCCTGTGTTTTATTACTACTTTTTCATCCTTAAAAAAATTACAACAATAAAAGAAATCTAGTCACAGTGAAAAATTAAAACTGCTGTACAATATATCTTGACTAATATGCAAATATCATAAGTCATGAAACATCTTGGATTATCACGAAACAACTAAATCTGCAACTGAAATAAATTGGACATGAATTTAATATGTTTAGCAAAAGAAACTGAAAATTTTAAAAGGCATAAAAGAAAACTGTTTCAATCCTTCCCTGCAACCACACTTCCGATAATCTTTCACGTTTATTTTGATTATAACACAAGTACACAGGTGTTGTTAGCTATCTGGATGTAATTCTACCTCTCAAAAATCAGGAACACCAAGCACTTGGCACAATGTTATCTTTGAAGCACAGAGAACATAGGAAACCAAAAGGGTTTTTTAGAAATTTAGCTTGATTTTCTGAGTATGATCAATTGTGGAAAAAATAGTGTTTGTCAACAGAATGAGTGATTCCTAAACCTTCAATAAAACAGGACTTTCATTAAATGGAATAAAATAAAATAATAACATAAATAAAATAAGGGTTAACCTACTGTACTTCTCAAAGCACCAAAGTATCAAAACCTACTTATCAAAGAACAAGAAGCAAGGGATGGAAAACAATCAAGCAGAGAACCAAATTAGAGCTAAGGAGAAATTTCCTGACAGAACAATTATCCAATGGAATGGTTTGCCTTCAGAAATTGTGGCTGCTTTATCACTGAAGATTTTTAAGAAGAGACTGGACATCATTGGTCCAGAATCTATAGGGTATCCTGCTTGTGCATGGGGTTCAGACTAGATACTAGAAGACTTCCAAGGTCCCTCCCAACTCTATTATTCTGTTCTATACATGGAGTGTAAACTCTTGATGCATTAAATCTACTGAGCTATTCTGATACGCTTAAGTATACAGCAATCTAATAAAGGTACATTTAATTTGCTTTTTTAGTTTTAAAAAAATAAAAATTGAAAAAATTGCTTGTTTAATGTTTAGACATTTTTAAATTCTTAATGGTCTGAGTGGGCAGGACAAAGCCACCGAAAAAAAGACTGACACTTTACAACAGGGAAGATAGTGATGAATTTTCAAGGCAGAGAACAGAAAAACCAAAGTCATGGAAAGAGACTGACACTGTCGTGACTTGCAAAATGTCGTATGTTTCAGCTTATGCCCATATAAAAACCAAACTATGTATGTACCAAATGTGGATTATATGAATTACTAGAAGAAAAATAAAGGGTCTGAAGGTAACTCTAGCCACTCTGAAACTCAACCAACAAAATAAGAAACCCCAACATAAATAAGAAGACTACATAAAAATTAAATATAACAGGGAACAAACAGCTTCTTTAAAAAATGACCCCATATATGAACTTAAAGAAGAAAAATGATGCACACAAATTGAACACAATAGGAAACAAATACTGGTCATTTCCATAAAAATTGACCGTATATACCAGGGGTCTCCAACCTTGGCTCCTGGAAGCCTGGCGGACTTCAACTCCCAGAGTTCCACAGCCAGCAAAGCTGGCTGTGGAACTCTGGGAGTTGAAGTCCGCCAGGCTTCCAGGAGCCAAGGTTGGAGACCCCTGGAATATACAAACCTAAAGAGGAAGACCGATGGAAACATGACACTGTTAGGAGAAAACAACAACCAGGAGCAAAGCTCCTACTGTCTATCCTAGCCCACTCCAATGAAGCCCTTCTGGAAGTGAGCAATCATTTTCATTGAGAAAAGCAAGGTTTTACACATAGGTAGGAAAAAAACAAATGAACAAGTGCAGATTAGGGGAAACCTGGCTGAAAAGCAGTAACTGCGAGAGGGATCTTTGAGTTCAAGAAGACAATCACTTAAATATGAACCAACAGAATACAGCAGCAGCCCAAAAAAAGCCAATGCAATCCTAGGCTACATTAACAGAGGGATAGAATCAAGGTCACATGAAGTTTTAGGACCATTTCACAAAGCCTTGGTAAGACCACACTTGGAATACTATCAGAATTACTATCACTGAAATTAATTAATGGGTAAAATGTTAGCAAAACATATGATTTTTGAACAATTTTCCTAAATACTGGGAGAAGGGAGACTAACTGCATTTCCTTGAACATTGCACAGTTGTTGAGCACCCCTAATGTGACCACATGACCGCAGGGAAGCCCTGGCCATTGGAACTTTGAATCAGACTCGTAAGTGGTCCTGAAGAGGTCTGTCATAACTTCAAACAGTTGGTAAGCGACCAGTCATAAGTCAAGGACTATCTGCATTAATCAATCACCTTTGAGAGTTGTGTAGTTAATACTCCGTAAGATATATAAAAAAATGTTGCTTACCAGTAGAAGTTCCAGTCTTCATTTTCAGACACTGGGATCCACCCTCGCTTTTCAAAATTGTTTATTAATACAGATTTCTCTATGTCAGTCACCCACTTTACTTTTCCTGCCATTATCCTAAAAAAAGCAGTCAATATACCCCAATCAATATTTAAAAACCACACACAACAAGCACTATAAATACCACACACAGAACAGCACACACTCTGCTAGAGAGAAATCCATCCCTCAAGATGGACTCCAGCACAAGTCCGAAAGCTCAGTGACCTGGTGACCAACCCAGATTGGATCCTGGGACACGAATATTCACTTCCATTCATATAAATTTCCCCGCTGAACAGAGATTAAAGGCTTCTTGAAACTAATATCACTTAACTATTATCACTCACTTGCTACATAATTGGAGATAATTAACTTTGTCTGGATATATCCCTATTGTAGCCCAGCCAAGCTAGGAGATATAAAGAATAAACCTGTAGGCATGGAAGATATTATTCACTGCAGTAATTATCAGGTTACAAAAAATATTCTGCATAATATTTATTATAAAGCAACTTACCTTAAGCCTTCTTTTTAATTACAGAAGTATATTTGATTGGACCAATTTTGACTTCATTGAGAAATATAAATGTTATACCAAATTCAACTTAGAAGTCTAATATATACAGCAGCATATAAACTGTTTGTCACTTACTACAGGTAGTCCTCATTTAATAACCACAATTGGGCATGGCAACTCGATTAGTTATGTAAAGCAGTTGCTAAGTGAAACCACAAAAGGGAAGTGTTATGTATGTACCATAGTTAATAAAGTATGAGCTTGAGGTTAAGTGCAGGGTTCTGGCCCTGCACTTTTGATTGGCTGTTAGGCGGCCAGATCGGATTGGCTAGTTTTTAGGAATCCGATTGGCCCTTAACAGAGGATTATTATTGGTTTAAAGTACTTGCGTTCATAGCTCGCTGTTGGACAATTCTCACAAAGGTTGCCTATATAAGGCAGAGTTCACTGTTGTTGTTTTGAGAAGTCACTATGCTAATAAAGAGCTGAAAGTCACTATTCAGAGGCTGTCTCCATTTACTCCGACCCATGTCCAAGTACTTAACAGTTGCTCAGTGAAATCACAATTGTGCTTATGATCTTCAGCTTTGCTTTGCTTTACAGACCTACAGACGGTTATGATGACGACTGGTTGTAAAATTATTTTTTTGATCACTGTTATAACTACAAGTAGTCACCAGACAAAGACGAGCTCTATGGAAAAGTTCATATTAAATATACAAATTCATCTCAGCTTCTAATCTACAATAACCCACTGCAGTCATGATCTCAAATCCATCCAACATCAAATATTATCGATTAATTCTTAATAATACATTTTTTCCTTCAAATTATAATTGGGAACTTTCCATACAATTCCATTTCATTCCCCATAGTTATGTTTCCCCAAAAATACAACCTATCCCGAAAATAAGCCCCAGCTTGATTTTATGTATGCACCTAATATAAGCCCTACCACCAGCACCCCAAAAAAACCAAGCCCTAGTTAAGACTCCGCCCACTCTGTCCCACTGTCTGGTTGTATGAGGTGGGGCAAGGCGCATGTGCAAAAATCATGCTAGGGCAGAGGTGAAGGGTAGAGCTGCCCCACACCCCATGCACCCATTTATTTTAGGACCACCACACCTCTTGCGCCGCTGCCCAACTTCTGCGGTGGGACACCACATAGCATATTGCGCCAGTGCTACCGTTTACAGCACACCACATGGCTTGTTGTGCCAGTGCTGCCATTTGTGGCAGGCTACATGGTACGTTGCACCAGTGCCACCGCTTGCAGGAGGCTGTGTGGCGCATCATACCAGCGCCACCACTCACAAGTGCAACAGCACAACATACCACATAGCCTCCTGCTGCGAGCGGCAGCACTGGAGCAAATAAGCCACGCGGCATCTGGCAGACAGCAGCTGTGAGTGGCCACAGAAATCGGGCAGCAACGCGACAGGTGCCAGGGCATGGCAGGCCTGGCTGCAGTGGTCCTAAGGTAAGTGGGTGCTTCATCTTCCCACCGCCACCCCCTAGCTTGGTTTGCTCACTTTTTGTTGCATTCTAAAAACACTCTAAATCTATCAGATTCCAAGGGTACAACCCTCTTTAGGTCACCCCAATTGATTTTTAATTGGATTCAGGTCTCGGCTCTGGTTGGGTCATTCCAGATCTTCAATGATCTTTTGGTGAAGCCACTCTTTCATTGATTTGGAGGTATGCTTTGGGTCATCATGCTGAAAAGTGAAAATCTTCATCTTCAGCATTTTAGCAGAGGCATGAAAGTTTTGTGCCAAAATTGACTAACATTTGGAAGTGCGCCTAATTCTGTCTATCTGTCTTCAGTGTTCCATTTTTATCAATTGCCTTGGGGGAAAAAAAATCGTACTGTTCTCCTAACTGCTACCTAACAACAAAAAGATCAATTTGATGCTTTGTAAGCTCTTTGCAGATCATGGCTTTTGCTATAAGAGACAATTGAGCAACTGTCAGGAAGATCTTACGAGAACAGGGGTGTCAAGCTCAAGGCCTGTGGACTGTATCCGGCCCATGGGGTGCTTAAAATCTGGCCTGTGGGCCTGGAAATACCAAAGGACCGGACTGCACATGGGGGCCCCATGCCCCGTTTTGGTTGGCAGGGTGCTGCAGGAGGTGTCTGTCCCATCTCCTTCCCCACCTCGGCTGGCTCGTGGAAGAGAACTACAATGCTTATCCGGCCCTTGAAGAAATCCAGTTTGACACCCCTGTACTAGAACATCTGAACTTTATATGGGCTCAATCAGAATCACTGTCATTGATGCCAGGGACTATTTAGTGTCAGTTTGAATATGATTGCTTCATTCTGAACACAGCCACATCCTTACTTATAAGAGCATGTCCATACTTATGCAACCACATTGTTGTACGTTTTTTGTTTTTTTTCCTCCTAAAAGATTTGTGGGTTTTTTTAATTGAATTATACAGCTCATATATTAAAGGTGGCAATAATTCTGAAGTCTGATTTTTTTAACCTCTTGAACCTGGCATTTTAACAGGAATGTGTAGATTTTCTATATCCAGGGTATATGTAAATGTAGGTCTATATAAGCAAATATTTGCATTAAAACCATAACTTTCCAAAGTATTTGGAAAGTTTTAAAACAATCAAAGCACATGTGTTTTCCAAGGGTCTTTGATATTATTACTGTAATTACAGTATTATAAACTTTTTGAAAATCACAAAGATTCAGAAACATCCCAATTCCACAAGGAGCATTTAGCAGGAGAGTAAAAAAACAAGGCAACTAGAAGATTGGAAATCATTGTTGCCTGTGAACCCCTCTTTTACACACACACACACACACACACACACACTGATTAACTATAATGCTCACCTGGATAAGCCGCACTTAGAAAAAGCAAATGGGGCAAAAAGACTTTTAAAATCTTTCAGAGATCCTGGAGTACGGAGGAATTACCGAAGGACTGGAAAAGAGATGATGCAGTTCCACTCTTGAAAAAGGGGAAAAAATGGATCAAGGAGACTATATACCAATCAGGCTAACATCAATACCTGGGAATATCCTGGAAAAGATAATTAAGCAACAGATCTGCTTAGAAGCAAGTAAAGCCATTTACTAGAAGCCAGTATGGGTTTTTCAAAAACAGATCATGCCAGACAAACCTTATATATAGCCTTCTTTGACGAAGTGACTAAATTATTGAATCAGGGAAATGCAGTGGACACAGTTTACTTAGATTTCTGTAAGGCTGTGAAAATATTTACAGACCCCTCGCATCCTGTTTCAACTCCTTCCCTCAAAACGACGCTACACCAAAACTAGACACAAGAACATTTTCCCAAACATCATCACTCTGCTAAACAAATAATTCCCTCAACACTGCCCAACTATTTACTAAGTCTGCATTACTATCACTATTAATCTTCTCATCACACCTATCACCCATCCCTTCCCACTTGTGACTGTATGACTGTATCTTGTTGCTTGTATCCTTACAATTTATATTGACTGTTTCCTAGTATGATTTGATTGCCTATTTGTACCCTATGACTATATGAAATATTGTACCTTATGATTCTTGATGAATGTATGTATGTGTGTATATATATGTATGTATGTATGTATGTATGTATGTACACTGACAGCGTATGCACCAAGACAAATTTCTTGTGTGTCCAATCACACTTGGCCAATAATTCATTCATTCATTCATTCATTCATTCATTCATTCATCCATTCATTCATTCATTCATTTGACAAAGTAGACTACAGCATATTTCTTGGTACGATAGAAGAATGTGGGTTAGACACTGATGGATTTGCAGTTGGCTGGCCAGCCACACTTACTGTGTAGTCTTCAATGGAACTACATCTATATGGAGGGAAGTATGCAGTGAGGTACCTCAAGGTTGTCTTGGGCAACATTATCTTCAACATTTTCATAAATGATCTAAATGAGGAGAGAGAAGGGAACTCATCAAATTTCCAGATGACACCAAGCTGGGAGAATTGCTAATGCTTTGGAAGATAGCCTCAAGATTCAGAAGGATTTTGACAGATTTGAATGCTGGGCCTTATCACTAAAAAAATGCAATTCAGTGGTAAGGAAGTCCTGCACTTAGGCAAGAAAAACTAAATGCACTTATAGAATAAGTGATACCTGGCTTAACAGTAGTAATTGTGAGAGAGATCTAGGTGTCCTAGTAGACCGCCACTTAAGTATGAGCCAGCAATGTATTGAAGGAGCAAAAAGTCAAGGGAATCCTAGGCTGCATCAACAGAAAGATAATAGCAAGATCATGAGAAAGGATACAGCTACTTTAAAATGTGTTAGTTCTGGTTACTATGATACAAAAAATATGCTGAGACCCTACAAAGAGCGCAGAGAAGAACAACGATGATGAAGAATCTAGAAGCTAAATCACACAGTGAATAGTTGCAGAAACTAGATATGTCTAGTCTAACAAGAGAAGGTCTACAGGTGACATAGCTGTCTTCCAATACTTGAGGGGCTCCCAGGGGGAAGGAGGAGTCAACTTATTATCCAAAGCAGCTGAGAGGAGGACAAGAAGTAACAGGTTGAAGATTGCTAAAGAGAGATACAATCCATTCAACTTTCTATCAGTAAGAACAATTAATCAGTGAAACTGCTGTCCATCAAAAGTTGTGATACTCTAACACTAGATGTTTTTAAGAAGAAACTGGGCCGCCATTTGTCTGGAATGGAATTGGATCGCCTGCTTAACCACAGAATTGGACTAGGCAACCTGCAAACTCCTTTCCCACAGTGCAGAAATCAACAAAGATGATTAGGGGATGGGAAGCTAAAACTATATATAAACAACTGTTGGTGCAATTGGGTATGTCTAGTTTAATGAAAAGAAGGACTGGGGAGACATGATAGCAGTGTTCCAGTATCTCAGGGGCTGCCACAAAGAAGAGGCAGTCAAGCTATTCTCCAAAGCACCTGAGGGCAAGACAAGAAGCAACGGGTGGAAACTAATCAAGGAGAGAAGCAACCTAGAACTGAGGAGAAATTTCCTGACAATGAGAACAATTAATCAGTGGAACAACTTGACTCCAGAAGTTGTGAATGCTCCAACCCTGTAAGTTTTCAAGAAGAGATTGGACAACCATTTGTCTGAAATGGTATTTTATTTATTCTATTTTTATTCTATTTATTATTCTATGGTATAGGTTTCCTGCCTGAGCAGGGGGGGTTGGACTAGAAGACTTCCAAGGTCTTTTCCAACTTTGTTATTCTATATTGTTAGAGCCGGAAGACAGAAGAACTAAGTGTTGTAACCTCTTGTAAATCACCCCAGACAGCAGAGCGCCCCTTCCTTAGTGGGACCCCAATCATGAGTAACACCCCAAAAGGCACTTGCCCTTGCAGTAGCGTTTCTCCAGCTAGGGATGGCTGGGGAATTCTGGAAGTTGGTCCACTTATTTTACAGTCTCTGAGCTTGAGAAACACTGGCTCAGGGACGACAGCTGAGAGCAAGAACAAAAGAAAAATGTGTGTGTCTGTGTCTGTGTGTATATATGTGTGTGTGTGTGTATGTACTGTATGTATGTGTGTACTGTATGTATATATATGTATATGTATATATACATATATACACATACAGACATACACAGAATTATATGTATATGTATATGTATTTATTTAGTCAAGCGATTATAACAGGTAGAAGTATAAACATAGCTATGAATACATGAAATACATATAAGAAATATATATGTGTGTGTGTGTATGCATATACATACATATACATATACACATATACATACATACATACAGTGTGTATGTTATATATATAACACATACACACACACATATATATATATTTTAAAAAAATATTTTGTTCTTGTGTTTTGGATGCTGTCCCTGAGTAAGAGAGAGAGAGAGAAAGAGAGGGAGAGGGAGGGAGAGAGAGTGAGTTACAAAGGATTTGCTTTTATTGCATAAACGAAGTCCTGTTACGTTACAACTTTCATGGCTTTGTGGTAAAACTAGGGAAATCCTCCCCATCCGCGCTCCGACTGGGCCTCCTCCCACACCCACTCAGACGACCTCGGGAAATGAGCCGGTGCTCACCGTCCCTAACGGAGAAGCGACGCCGCACTCCGTCCCTTCGCGGTCTCGGCTCCTCCTGGGTCCGCCAACGCTTCCGGAACGTTACCGGACAACCGGGACGCCGCGCACGCGCGCGCCTTCCGGATCTTGGAGCGCCCTCTGCCGGGCCGAACGAGAAGAGACAGAGGAAGCGGTCCTCTGTCGGAGGCTCTGCGAGTCGCCCTTTTCTCCTTTGATGCAAAATGAGGCAAAGTTTAAGCCTGCTCGTACGATTGTATGGGAGAGATGATCCAATCAAGTATAAGAGAGTTCCTACAGTAATACTTTTTATTATTGTCATTTTTATTAAACTGTTGTTAAGTTTTACTAAACTATAAAATACAAGTGAAAATAAAATAGTGGAAAAGTGAAAGCAGGAGAGAAATATAAGGGGGCAAGAGACATTAACTTCTGACTCTTCACTGCAATAGAATAAAAATATAACATTATAGCCTCAACATTTTCTTTTGCACATTTAACATTTATTACCTATTTCTAGAACAACAAATTAATCAGCAAATCAATATTTCCTTTTTTTAAGCTCAAGTGCAAAATCTAGTATGGTGTCCAAATAAAAACAAAGTTTGATGTAGTCTTTTTTTTTTAATGTAAAGTGGTTAATTTAGGCATCTCTGCTAGTTCCATCAGTATTTCAGCCATTCCTCCATGATGGGAATTATTGTATCTTTCCATTTTTGTCCAAAGAGCACTCTTGTTGCTGTCAACAAGTATAACAAGAATATTCTCGTTTTTTCAAGTTCCTTGTCCATTAAATCTGAAAGAAAAGTCTCTCATTTAATGTTTATATTCATTTTGAGAATCTTTTGAACTAAAATATGAACCTTACCCCAGTATTTCTTTGCTTTGTCTCAGGTCTACTAAAGATGGTAAAAAATTCTTTATAGTAACATTTCCAACATCTTGATACATCTTTGACAATTTATCAGGTGTTAAATATCAATGGTACATCATCTTATAAAATTTATTTTAGATTATAATTCAGTGTAAATCTTAAACCCTTCATCCACAGTTTTCCCATTGTTCAAGCATTATATTATACATAAAGTTCTCTGCTCACTGAATCATGCATTATTGCACATGTTCATTTTTCAAATTCAATTTCAGTAACAATTTATAAACCTTGGCATAACATGTTCATCATTACCACACAAATATGATTTCAAATTTATTTTTTAAAAAGTCAAAATCATTTTTGTCTAGTTTAAATATCTCTTTCAAACAATATTTAAGAGAAAACCCCACTGTTACTTCTTTATAAAAAACAAACAAACACTTGTCTAGAGCACCAAATAAAATATATAATTTTTCCCAGATAATTTCCCAGGGTTAGGGGAGTTGCTTTAATTTTAAGTATCACCATCAACCTGCAAAATAAGTTGAGATTCTCCAATGCTCAGGTTCAAATTTATTGCCTAATAAAAACCAGTTAAATTTCTATCCTTTTTAAATTGTCAAAATAGGTAGAGACTTTAATTGTGTTGCAGAGGCTGTTAGATAAAAATATGTCCTAAAATACATTCTGCAGACAAAAACGGGATTCATTAATGAGGTTTTCACTCCTTTTCTCTAATGATGTCTGAAAGGAAATGAATTCAACAGCTATATATTATGCATATTACTCCCCAAAATCCAAGATACATTCTAGGAATTGATTATATATTTCTGATTCTTTAAATTTCAGTTATCAGTTATTTCAGTCACTTTTGACTTTGTTGGCCTATTTGATCATGCCCCATTATCCAGGACAAACAGACAAAATAGTGGATTAAATCCATTCAACTTAGATAAAACGGATGCAGTGAACAGTATTAAAAAGCCATCTCATACTCTTATCATTAAGTGACAAATTAAACACCTCTAGGACAATTACTATATGTGGAGGATTACTCTGAGAGGAGTTTGCATTAAAGAATATTCCTTATTTAAAAAGAAAAAAGCAGAATATATTGCTAAACTTTCTTATAAAATTTAAGAGTTAGAATCAACTCACAAAGAACCAGTCTGAATGGCTATATATAAAAATAAAAATTCAACTGAAAAAGGAAAGAACTTCAAGCAGCGGATTGTCAGAAGAAGTTGCTAATTTAGTCTACGCTAAACAAATTTTCAGATCATTGGAATAAAACTCAAAATTAATGAAAACAAAGAAAAAGCAAAACATAATTAGACATGCTAGCAGCACTAGAATAGTAGGCAAGAAATCTGTAATTCTGGGTTTTTTTATTCTATTTACTGCAGACTGTATGAATAATGAAATGTAGCAATTATTTATGTAGCTGTGACATCTTACTACTTCGACCGAAAAAAGTTAAACTTCTTAAATCACTGTAGCTGATATTTCCCAGTCTTCTTTTACACGAATTCCAACATTAGTGGCTCTTATTTACTGTTGAGGGGGAGTTTATTTCCAAAATTATGGAGATACTCTAGAATGACCTTGCTTTTTAACCCAGAGAACTGGTAGAATCTTATCATCTATAGCTTTAATTAATCAATATTTTAATGTATAATTTTTAAAAAATAAAAGGAAGATTAAAACTAATAGAAATACAAAATAATGAAGAAAAGCAATCAAAGAAAAAGCTAAAAGTCCAGGAATGGTAAAACATAAAAGAAAAATAGAAATGTAAGGGCAAAGATACAAAAAATACTTCTAATCTTCCTTACAGCAGTTATTAGTGCAATTACAAATTTATCTTTCTTTATAGTTATATCTCTGTTCTTTCTATAATCTGTCCTATCTAATCATTAAAACTCAAAAAAATACATTCACTTTTTTCTCTTTTTTTGCAAAAAGTCAGCAATAAATATAGGTACTGTTTTTTTCTAATCAAGGAAATCTTCAAAGTTACGCAACCATTCAAAGTTATGATGGGCCCTGAAAAAGTACCTATGGCTGGTTCTAAAATTATTTCTACTGCAGTGTCCCCTCAGTCATATGAACAAAATTTGCAGAAACAGCCTTATGATGCTATAGCATCTACCCCACCCCTCCCAGTCCTGCTGGATTGCCCCTGGCTTTGGGAATTTTTTCTTGACCTTCTTCATTCCTTAGATGCCTTAAGCCTGCTTCCAACCTACCCTCTCTTCCCCTATCACTAGCCACTTAACTTTTAACTGTTGATATCATTCTGGAAGGTCTGGAAATCCCTTTGGGAAGGAGAACAGGCTGCTCCCATTTCTTGAGCTCCGTGCAGGCCACATGGCTCCGTCCTGGGAGCATATGCTATTTGGGGATTGGCTGCCCTAGTACTATCTTCACTTGGTAAATTGAACTTTGCACATGTAATAAAATCTTTAAAATGAAAACCAGGAAATGGGAAAATATAAATTTATCATAGCTGGAAAGAATTACAGCCACAAAAACAGTACTCCTCCCTCAATTATTTTTATTTCACATTTTGCCAGTTCTTTTAATTTGTCAATTAAAAAGGTCAATTTGGTGACAACAAAAATATGTATTGATTTTATACTGTGGAAAGGGAATTTCACGAAGGCAGTAGTGTCACAAAAAACAGGAAAAGCCCACGGGGAACATCAGGTCAGCCAGAAAACAAACTTACATAGGAAAAGGAATCAAATAAAAAGTATTAAAAAATCCCTATAGACAAAAGCCTAAGTAATTAAGAAAACTAGACAAATAGGAAAAGGAAACAAAAGATAATTTAGAAAACACTTACAAACACAAGACATACCAAATAAGCAAAACAAACAGACAAAAGACTCAAAATATAAATTACAATAGGGACAGACAGGTGGTTGCCACAGAACAAATATGAAAAACTATCTTAAAGCTAAAAGAGATTACAGAAAACCAATAACATAATCTGGCCACCCGGCAGAGTTTGCCCTCCAGCGGAAATAAAGACAAACTCAAACAGGATTTGAAACATTAGGCACAAATACAAACACTCACACAAAATCAACTTACAAAGGGAGAAAAGGGTATAAAAAACCAGGGATTTACCATAAGAAGCAAGCTAGCCCAGGAACACAGACTTCTCGCTGTTCTCCACCTTCCTGAAAAATAAAAAGATCCAGCTTTCAAGCAGTTGTCCGTATTCCTTGTGCCGGAGCTCTTCCAGCGGGAAAATCGAATCCTCGAAAAGAAAGGCACTTTGACACCTTTCAACAATACTTTCTGGGAAAAGATTGAAGCTTTGTAAAAATAGTGTTATATTTAAAAATAAAAGTGGCTGGAATTCCAAATTTATCTTTCTGAGGCTTTCTAATTGCAGAATACTATATGGTTATTAGCAGAGGTGGAAACCAGCATCTGAGTTGAAATGGAAGCCACAGGAAGCATTACTAAGATAATAATCTCAACTTATTTTGCAGGTTAATGGTGTTACTTAAAATTAAAGTAACTCCCCAGCCTTGGAAAATCCTCTGGGAAAAAATATCTTTTTTATTTGATGCCCCAGAGAAGTGTTTTTTTTAATAAAGAAATAACAGTGGGGCTTTCTCTTTATTGTTTATTTGGTTTTTATTTTATGTACAGTATGGAATGAGCCACAATTGCTTGTAAAGTATGATTTATTGTATGGATGAACCATCTGTTGTTTAGGGTTAGAGTCACTTTTTAAGGGTGTTTTTTATGGTTAGTATGTCACACTTTCCCTGTTTGTAATCTGGATAAGAAACAGTTGATCCCAAGCACAAGAAGCTTAGCATTTATCAGAAAGAAGGTTAAGATTACAGTATAAGAACTCCAGTGAATGATCTCAAATGAAAAAAAACAAAAACAATAAAAGTTAAGTTTATTCCCAAACTAGGCTACAATAGACAGCAGTGACATTTGTGGAAGGATCAGGAACCTGTTTATTGCAGAAGCCAAACCAGTAGGCTGACATGGTGATGACCACATTGGACCATTCCTCACCACTCTTATAGATTTCTAATTCAAAAGCTAGAGCAATCATTAACCATGAAGGTGTGATGCATTGGCCTGTACACTACTCCACTCACCTGTTTGTTTTATGAGCATACCTCACATGCCATTGCC
Organism: Hydrophis major; assembly: GCA_033807585.1. NCBI lineage: Eukaryota > Metazoa > Chordata > Lepidosauria > Squamata > Elapidae > Hydrophis > Hydrophis major. The sequence goes on from CM066331.1 coordinate 143,546,353, forward strand.
CTCCCCTCTTACCTGTAGCTAACCACTGTGGCTACAGACAGGGCAACCTGTACTAGACCACAATGTCTTCAATCTTTCTTCCACACATGCTCGTTTGAGACATGCTCGTTTACCCATAACAGAGCCAGCTCTTGCCCACACTGCTTGTTACACCTTGCTAAAACACCTTACCAGTTCTTAGGCTATTTTATATTTTATTACGTTATAATGCAACAAGTTAATAGATTATTTGTTTACAATAAACTATTGTGACTCAACCTGTCTGCTTCCTTGTGCTTTTGGAGGGCAAAAGATAAGAGTGTGTGTGGGTACCTCACGAAAGTAGAAAAAAAATGAACTTTATTGTTACATGCAAATTCTGTAATAGGAAGAAATCAGGCCATCTGTCTTGCTGGTAGTAAGAGAACAACGAGGTTATTACTCTAAGAAGCATTTCCTTTTATGCAACGGTAGATCACCCGCCAAGGAAACATGGAGTTTAATAGCCAAGTAAGTGAAGAAGAGCCTGGGCTCAGGCGAGAACACCTATCCTGGCCTTTGTTTTTGGGCCGCCGCTTTTCCGGAGCGGAGCCCGGACAGGGGTAAGAGGGCAGGGCCAACCGGGGCAAGGCGGGGGCTGGCGAAGCGACGCGGTAAATCCCGCGCCCGGTTTCGCTCGGCCCTCCCTCCTTTTTAGTCACCGAAATGTGATTTAACGTGGTTGTCGCCTGCCTGGCTTCTCCCCGTCCTCTTCTTCTGGCGCGGCTGCAGGACAGCTGGCGCTCGGCGGCGTAGAGCGGAGACTGAGGTGAGACGCGCGGCTGCCGGCGGGATGGGGCTGGGGGCCAGTCCCGGCGGGGCGCAAAGGGGATCGGCAGGGCTGAAAACGGAGCACTGGAATAGCTGTCCAGCTCTTGAGGATTCTGTTCAAAGCTTTCCTTTCTCCCTTCTTCCCCCTTTCCTTCCTTCCTCCTTTCCTTCCTTCCTTCCTCCTTCCTTCCTTGCTTCTTCCCTCCTTCCCTCCCTTCTTCCTTCCTTCCCCCTTTCCTTCCTTCCTTCCTTTCTTCATCCCTCCCTCCTTCCCCCCTTTCATTCCTTCTTTCCCCCTTCCTTCCCTCTTTCCATCCTTCCTTCCTCTTTTCAATCCTTCCTTCCCCCTTCCTTGCTTCTTCCCTCCTTTCCTTCCTTCCCCCTTTCCCTCCTTCCTTCCCTTTTCATTCCTTCCTTCTCCCTTCCTTCCTTGCTTCTTCTCTCCTTCCCTCCCTTCTTCCTTCCTTCCCCCTTCCTTCCCCTTTTCCTTCCTTCCTTGCTTCTTCCCTCCCTTCTTCCTCCCTTCCCCCCTCCCTTCTCTCCCCATCTAAACAATTGCAACCCGTGGAAGTTCTGCAGGTTTGCGAAGAGCCTCCGCCCTAGGGATGGGGGAGGACTTTCCAGGTTCTGAAAACATTGCACATATAAGATACCCAAGTGCAAGAATATAAATAGTGTATGCTATTAACCTAGGGATCTGCGCCATCGACTTGACCCATTCCTTTGAGGGAAGAAAACTTTTGGTTAGGAAAAGTTGACCCTTAAAAAATAAATTAAAAAGACCTTTTTTTTTTTAATGCAATTGCTGGGCGAACCAAAATGCCTCAGACTGTTTGACAGGTGCCATCTTAAACATGACATTTTCATCCAGCAAAGAAGGAAATGCTTTTTATAGGACGTCTGCTGTGACAGGTGCGTGCTTGCATCCAGCACAAGCAGAGGAAAGTAACCAACTTTTTTCCAATAGAGAGTTTTGTAGAGTTAAATAGATTAATACAGAGACAGTTCTTTTGCTGAGGTTGGTGCCAGTGAAAGGAAAAAGGCAGAGGGACTCCATTTTGAGATCCTTTGGCCCATCGGGTAGCAAAAGGTGCAATCTGCCCTCAGAATCATTGAGGAGGGCTGCCCTGTGTATAGTGCACCTGTTGATGGAAAACAGGAAGAAAAATAGTTGTGGCTATGAATTATATCTCCAACACTAAGGCTCATCTAACTTCACTTCACTTTGCTATATGTTTTCTAGTCAACTGAGGTAAAACGCCCTTTCTTTTACTGCTATCTTTTTTTTTTTGTTACCTGAGAAATTGGTTATCCTGCTAGCTTAAATGTATTTTTTTCCACTGAAAACAGGATTGCAAAGACATTGCACTATTTTCAAAAGTAAATTTTGTATGATTTGTATTCTTTTTTATAAAGAAATTTGAAAATTTAGAAATCAATATACTTGTTCAGTTTGCATCCTCTCCACATAAACAAAAGACTTTAAAATAAGTTAGAGATGTTCTTAAGCCCCAGTCAGACTAACCACCTGAAAGAATATCCTGTAGAGAGATTAAAGGACACAAATTGTCAAAGTTTGTTTTTTTGTTTTTGGCTTGGCATTGTTTGTATTCCCATTTGGATTTTATTCCTTGAGTCTTGAGTTGCTTGTGTTCACTTCTTAGTTTGAAATGCAAATATCTAATTTAATATTTTGAAGGGAGGTTTATTTTTGATCGTGGATTGTAGATCAAAGAAAAGTGGACATCAGATCTTTTTCAGCATGAGAAATAGAGAGCCATTATCTGTTCTTTGTCTTTTAGAAGAACTTCTTAACAGTTTTGAAAGGTGTGCAAATGCCAAAAGAGACTCCTTTGTTGGGCAGTCTGTGTTGTGTGAATGCAAAATGAGACTCACTTGCTGGGGAGGGGTGGAAATAAAATACCCCTTGAGGATTGGCTTTCTCTGGCCTGCTCTGACACACACACCCAGCCCTTGTTTGCAAGGGCACAGTCCAAACGGTCCCTCACCATTCAGCGCAGTGCCTCCCCATGGCCAGCCGACCTCACCATCTACCTCCGGAAGGTTCTCTCCTTCACCCCACTAAAATCCCAGCAAAGCCCCACGAGCAAAGCAAACCTTCCAGCTCGCCCTTCTCTGTCTTCCCAAGGTGGCCACTGGGGGAGCAACCAAAGCAGCTGCAGCAGCCACCGGAATGGCGCATAAAATGCAGCAGGGCCAAGTGCGATTAAGGCAGCTAGCCAGGACACTTGCAAGCTTATGCAGGCAGGCACAGATCTGTCTGGCAGAGATTTGTCTGGCTCAGCTGGTAGCTGCCTTTCCTCCCGGATGACCCCCCCTGCCACTGAGTCAAGCCTTGGACTCCCAAGACTGCAGTTGCAGTCACATCTAGGTTGCTGCATGCCTCGCCATCCTCTACCCTTGCTGCCAGCCAGGTGTGTTTGGGGGGCTGCTATCTTCCACCTCACTTTCTACCTTTGTTCACCGGCCCACAGCCTTGCTGGCTTACCCAGGCTTGCAGAAGCTGGGTGAGAGCAAGCAGGCACTGAAAACTGCGGGGGGACGTGTGGTGGAGGTCTGGCCAGAGTTTGCGTGACCTGGATAGAGAGGTCTCTAAATGATCCGAAGCCAAGCACCTTCTAAGCTCTTTCACCCTTCAGAACTCCAATTGCAGCAATGGGCAGAGGCAGCTTTGGGGACCCGTCACTCCATCTGCCCTTACAGGGGTGTCAAACTTGATTTCATTGAGGGCTGCATCAGGGTTGTGTTTCGCTTCGGGGGGGGGGGCTGAGTCAGTGTGGCCAAGGTGGGCATGGCCAGCTCAACATCACACATTTTGAGTGGTGGCCTGAGTGCTCTGCCAGCAAAAATGGAGGTTGGGAGGGCTGCACATTTTCACCAGCAACAGACTCAGGAAGTTGTTGCAGCCGAAAATGGAGGTTGGGTGGGCCGTTCACAGCCCTCCGGAGCTCCGTTTTCACTGAGCACTGCAGACCGCTCCTTTGCTGTGGATCAAATCTAAGCGCTCCACAGGCCAGCTCCAGCTCCTGGGCCTTGAGTTTGACACCCCTGCCATAAGCTGTCCCAAGTCTTCCACCTGCTTTAGGTACTCACCCTCTTTCCAGACACCTCTGCTGCTGCAACCAGAGTTGGGAAAAGGGGAAAAGAGCTTCAGTGGGGACAATTAAAGCAATTACTGTGCATCTTCTTGCTCCTGCCTCACCGATGCCTGCCCACCTCAGATGTCCACAGCCTTCCACCCAAGACCTGCTTCTCAGTGAAGAGCACAAAGTCATCCAATCCCGATTCTCCATAATGTTTTCTCCCTTATCCATGCCCCCATCCCATCCCCATGCTGGATGAAGAGCCTGCGAAATTTTCCAATGAAGTGAAGAAAGTCTCTCCTTCACCCCCATCTGTAGCCCACCCCAAATGGCGGAGAAGGAATTCAAGCACTTCAGGAAGCTGAACGGGTGGGACTGCATCTAATGGGAAGGCAGAGGCCTTCCCATTAGATGCATGATACGTGGCTAATTGTCCTGCACTGTGCAATGTCTGGGGACAAGTGTCCCTCGACAAATCATCCGGGACAAAGAAATGTGGGCAGGAATGTGGGTGAACATGGAGGAGCGCTGGGGAAGGGCAGCCAAGGATGAACGGCCTCGGGTCAGCAGAAGTGGTCAGGGTGAAGTGGGTGCAACCACGTGACTGCAACCAATTGTCCCATTCCATCTATCAGGAGGTTTCATAAGTATTAAAAGGAGAAATGAGTGTTCTAAATATTTTTGAGGCTCATGTCACCTTTTAAAACTTTCCACACTCAATTTTTTGGGGTCCTATTCAGTTGGCAAAGGACTCTGGAGACTATCAAAAAGATTTGAATGGTGTACATATGGCCAGGCTCCACATTTTATGCCACTTCTTTATCCAGTAGCCAAGACAATTTGCATTGCAAAAATTAGGAGTAGAGGAATGAGCTAAGTTGGAAGTGCATAAATGTTCATTGCAGGGGGAAATGTGTTTTGAAGTTAAATTCAATCTTTGTTTGAAATATAAACAGTGTCCCAAGGTCACTGACTTTGGCGTTGTCACAGGAAATAACACATGGAGGGATGAGAAGACAAGCTGGGAAATATTCTGGGAAATGAGCAACAGAAAACAGTTTTTTAAATTGTTATGATTGAGAAAATAATGGATTTCTCCCAATATGGAATAAATTTAGGATTTGCAAAGGTATGTCAGTAACATTTCAAAATAAATATTTACACTTCAGGGGAATATATACATATTACTTGAGTAACATGTTTTCTTATTTAAATTCTGATCTTCAAAGGAACAAGAATAAAATTACGTTACATTTTGATATTGGCCTTATAGTTTTGCCAAAATTATGTACAATAATTTTTAAATACTACTAGGTCCAGAACCCCTCATGAACAAAACATGCTGAACTTTAGTCCTAGTAGGTTATTATCGGCCTCAAGCCTTGCTAGTTTTGTTGACATGATGTCCAAATGAGAGAATGAATCCATTAAAAACCAAGCACAGATCCTGCCTCATTTTCTAGATCCCCTTGACTGGCGGGAGGGGTGGAGGAGCCAGGGTCATGTGTGGTAAACTTGGCTGCCTGTGGCAGATTCAGTAGCTCATTTTACCCTGAAATAGCTGTTACGAACTAAGCAAACGCTTTAGTTAAAAATCCTAATAGTTTTGTTTCCGCAGCAGGCTCGTACTCCTGCACTTCTGATTGGCTCGCGAACAGCGGATTGTGATTGGCCGTTTCTGGCTAATCTGATTGGCTGACAGCGGGTCGCCGCTGATTGGCTGCTACCAGCGCGTCAAATTCAAACCATTGGTTATTGTGACAGCAGCCAGCTCTATAAAAGGAGCTGCTGCTGCCCAGTATCCCTGCTCTGTTCTGAAGTCACTAATAAAGAATTGGAGTCACTATTCGATGTCTCGTCTCCATTCCTTGTGCCCACACTCCAGATATAACACTGGCGACGAAGGTGGAATGCGGAGATGATAGAGCTGATTGAACACTCACCGAACGCTAACAGAGCATGTGGCTAAGAGCGCCCCAAAAGCGGCAAAATGACCAGCAGCGCTATACCACCCGCTCCATTTGACTCGGCTAATGAAGACTGGGACTCATATATGGACAGGTTCCAGATGTTCCTGGAGACCAACAATTTGAAAGATGCTACGCCTGGCAAGAAACGAGCTGTATTTCTGACCCATTGCGGGCCTGTCGTTTTTAAAATGGCAAAAGCACTTGCGAAACCAGCAGAAGTCAAGACAATGGACTGGGACAACCTCGCCCCAATCCTACGGGCTCATTATGCACCCGCGGTGCCAACACTCATCAGGAGACACGAGTTTTTCCAGAGGGACCAGCAGGAAGGCGAAAATGTTAGAGATTTCATCGCTGACCTTAGAAACCTAGGGGGACTCTGTGGCTTCGCAAACCTCGAGGAAACCATGAGAGATTGAATTGTTCTGGGCCTAAAAGACCCCACGACCCAGAGCAAGATTATGGCGAAGGGAGACATCAGCCTCCCAGATGTCATCGCCGATGCTACTGCAGCAGAAGCAACCAGGAAGTCAGCCGCTCAAATGCACCGAGCGAACGCACCGCACCACCAACTCGCCAGTGACACTACACCTTTCTCCAAGAGGCACACAACGACCACCCACCATGAAGACCCCGAATCCTCATCAGAAAGCGAGGAAGAGGAGGTCAACAGACTCAGATCCGAACGCGACCAGCGAGACCAGCGGAATCGTAAGCCTTCGAGTCAATGTGCTGGATGCGGGGGAAAGCACCCGCGATCAGACTGCAAATTCCTAGACGCACTCTGCCGTTCCTGTGGAAAGAGGGGCCACATTGTAAAGGTCTGCAGAAGCAGGCGAGGGTCCAGCCCAATCCGAAGAGAAAACAACTCCCGGCATACAACAGGCACTCCACCAATAAATCGGGACCGCCTAAACAACCAATGGAGCCAATACTACAGAAATCGAGCACCCGCCAATTCAACCAGACAAGAAGAGGCCCATCAAACCATCACCATCGGCCACGTGTCCTCCCTTGATGCGAGGAAAATCCCAGTGAAGGTCACCATTGAGAATCAACCATGTGTCATGGAAGTCGACTCTGGGTCATCCCTGTCAGTGGTCTCCTGGAAAACCTTAAAACAGCTGATTCCTGACATTCATCTCCAGGACCTCAGCACTCAAAAAATCATATTAAAAGACTACCAAGGAAACAGAATTCCAGTTGCCGGTTCCAGCCATGTCCGAGTATCCTTCAAAGACCACACCGCAACCCTACCTCTTACCATCATCGATCGAGATCGGCCCAGTTTGCTGGGTTTGCAATGGTTCGCGCCACTAGGAATTGAACTAGCGGGCATCAACCAAACCTGAAGTGATGACTGGGAAGCAGTCCTCGTCCAGGAATTCCAGGACGTTTTCACCGAGAAGCTAGGCAAGTACATAGGACCCCCCATATCGTTTAATCTCAGCCCTGATGTTGCGCCCATTCGCCTTAAGCCTCGTCGAGTGCCCTTTGCACTCAAGCCAAAGATTGATGAACAATTGGAAAAATTAATAGCCCAGGGCGTGTTGGAACTGATCGATCATGCCCACTGGGAGACCCAAATTGTAACTCCCATAAAACCTGACAGTCCTTAAGAATTTGTGGGGATTACCGGGCCACCCTAAATCATGCGCTTCAGCAGAGCGCTTACCCTGTACCTGTGGTCCAACATCTCCTTCATTCCCTGGGAGATGGGAAAATATTTGCAAAATTGGACCTAGCTCAGGCGTACCAGCAGTTGCCCGTAGATGTAGAGACTGCAGAAGCCCAAACTATAATGCATAGAGGTGCATTCAAGTGTAATAGACTCCAATTCGGAGTGAGTGTCGCACCTGGCATCTTCCAAAATCTGATGGAAAGATTGCTTCAAGGCATAAAAGGGGTCGTGCCATACTTCGATGATGTCTTAATAGCTGCCCCAAACAGAAGCCTGCTAGAAAAACGACTCAGAATGGTCCTCCAGAAATTTAAAAACGCTGGCCTGAAGGTCAAGAAAGACAAGTGCCAACTTTGTACTGAGAGGGTTGAATTCCTTGGGTACCTTCTTGACAAACAGGGAATTTACCCTCCAGAGAAAAAACTCACTGCAATAAAAAAAAAACGCCCCAAGACCTAGGAATAAAACAGACCTCCAAGCCTTCCTGGGACTCATTAACTTTTATAACATCTTCTTGCCCCAGAAGGCGACTGTTGCTGAACCCCTGCTCCTCAATAAGAAGGCTTCCTGGGTCTGGGGACACCGCGAAGAGCGAGCTTTTCAGCAAGTAAAGGACTTGTTAACTTCAGATGCTGTATTGATTCAATATAACGAGACTTTGCCTTTAACTGTCACCTGCGATGCCTTTCCATTTGGAGTAGGAGCCATCCTGAGCCACGTCCTACCATACGGTACTGAGGCACCTATTGCGTTCTTTTCAAGAACTTTATCTAAAACTGAGAGAAACTATAGCCAACTTGATAAAGAGGCTCTCGCTATTGTGTCTGCGATTAAACGATTCCATGAGTATGTATATGGAAGACCTTTCTCCATAATTACCGACCACAAACCATTACTTGGCATTTTAGCGGGAAACAAACCAACTCCCCACATCTTATCACCGAGAATGACACGTTGGTCAGAGTTTCTAGCCGCATATGATTACCAACTGCTACACGGCCCAGGGAAAGCCATTCCCCACGCTGATGCTTTGAGCCATTCTCCATTATCAGAAGTCATAGACGACCCAGCTCCAACCCTCGCTACGCTACAAATCGAAACTCTTCCTTCACCACTGCTGACTGCACAAGACATCGCTTCAGAAACAAGGAAGGATCCTTGTTTGGCACGGGTCCTCAGCTGGGTAGAAAGAGGTTGGCCTGACAATGAACCAAACGACACCTTCAAGCCGTTCAAAAACCAGCAGACAGAACTTTTCTCCCAAAAGGGATGCGTCTTGTGGGGAGACAGAGTCGTCATTCCAGAGAGATTACAACATAAAGTCCTAAAACTATTGCACGATGGCCATCCGGGCATCGTGCAAATGAAGGCACTAGCAAGAAGCTATGCTTGGTGGCCAGGTATAGATAAGCGAATAGAAACCTGGGTGGCCACTTGCAGCAAGTGTCAGGACACTTGTTCATCTCCACCTAAAGCACCACCAACTGAATGGGAAGCACCCCGAGGTCCCTGGTCCCATATCCACATCGATTTTGCGGGACCTACCAAGGGGCATACATTTCTTATAGCAATGGATGCATACTCCAACTGACTGGAGGTCCTCAAAATGAAGAGCACCACCACAGAAGCCATCACTAAAAAACTAAATAAACTATTTGCTAGGCACGGGTTGCCAGATGTCCTAGTTTCGGATAATGGCCCCCAATTCACCGCTCTGGCATTCGAACAGTACCTGGCAGAGCGGGGGATACGCCATGTGTTGACATCGCCAGCAGGGCTGAGCGAATGGTCCAATTCGTAAAGAAAACTTTACAAAAGATGGAGCAAGGGGACATCGACGACAAGGTGACCCGGATGCTTCTCCTCCAACATATTACGCCAAACAGCACCACAAACGGAACCCCGGCCGAACTTCTGATGGGCCGGAGACTTCGCTCACATCTTGACCGCTTGCACCCTACCTACACACCAGAAAAGCCCGTGGGGTCCAGCAGCAGGTATCGCACCTTCAAGGTAGGCGACCCAGTCTTCGCAAAAAACTTTTCCGGTGACCCATTGTGGGTCCCCGCTACCATAACTCAACTTACGGGTCCACGTTCCTACCGTTTACAAACTACTGATGGAAAAATGTGGAAGCGCCATATCGATCAACTGTGCTCCAGGCTGGCACCTACCCCCGTCACAAACCCTGAACCTCAAACCTGGGGGGGAAGGGAAATCGAGGGGACCAGAGAAGAACTAGCATATGACCCAGTATGTGAAAACCAGAAATCAGCGCAACCAACCAGGAGATATTCACCTTCTGAAGGAGAGCCGGGCCAGACGATCGCCTCACCACAGAGCAGTACTGCGACAGCAGTAAATCCAAGGGATCCGGAGGACAACCTTAACGGAAGCAGAGATGACAACCCCGAGTCACCCAATGGAGAGGGCGGAACATCTTTGCCAACAAGCGCAGCAAGCAGCCCACCAAGACCAGAGTCAGGGCAAGGACTGGTAGAGCAACGCAGATCAGGTAGACAGGTGAAATGACCTGCCTACCTATGAGAATACATCACCCCACCCCTCAGACGGAACCTAGGGGGGAAGGGGTGTTACGAACTAAGCAAACGCTTTAGTTAAAAATCCTAATAGTTTTGTTTCCGCAGCAGGCTCGTACTCCTGCACTTCTGATTGGCTCGCGAACAGTGGATTGTGAGTGGCCGTTTCTGGCTAATCTGATTGGCTGACAGCGGGTCACCACTGATTGGCCGCTACCAGCGCGTCAAACTCAAACCATTGGTTATTGTGACAGCAGCCAGCTCTATAAAAGGAGCTGCTGCTGCCCAGTATCCCTGCTCTGTTCTGAAGTCACTAATAAAGAGTTGGAGTCACTATTCGATGTCTCGTCTCCGTTCCTTGCGACCACGCTCCAGACATAACAATAGCTTTTTGGCTTTTAATATTATGTGTGAATGTAGTGATTACATGAGTATACCTATTTGGTATTTTATTTATTGCTTCTCGAAATGCAATAAGATTGTGGAAGATTTGTACTCTTGATCAACCTGGGCAACTAACCTAAATTGTCACAAAGGTAAGAGGAAAAGAATATTTAAGTGAAGCCAGTACATCACTTTGTTGTTACTATATTGTTTTATTATTTTACTTTATAAAGTACTAGTTTTAAGGGAATGGTATTTATAACATGAAAGATGAGATGTAATTTCCCTTGGAATTTTGTTCTGTAATTCCATGTTTACATGCTTCATTCCTGAATAGCGTGCATGTGTTATTCTTTCCTGTTTATAGAACTATTATACAGTTCTATAGTTAATGTATATCCTTTTACTATTATATGTTTATTATTATTTTGACATAGTTAAATAACATTTACGGTATATAAAATGGTTTCATACCAGATTTTTTTCCACTGGAATTATCACACAAGGCAGATTTTTTTAATGAGAGTTGTATCCTTATTTTTTAAATCTAAAAAACTTGAATGTGAACACTGCCTATGTTTTGTAAAGTATCCTGTTATTTTTGTGTGTGTGTTATTCACAGACACAAATAAACAACACACATACACACACATTACAAACTTCATGGAAATAATTGCCTGTTTGTCATTTTCAGTTTATAAATGCTCCTTAATCTAGTCAGAGTCCTGGTGGATACTCATTCAAATACTATTGTTAATAAGTATAAATTAATATTTATATCTAAATATCTATTTGCATAATTCTCAGTACTTTACGTATATTATACGTAAATATATTATACATATATATAATTGTATGTATACCTAAGGTCATGGTTTATATTGGTGATGTAAACATATGCCAACCATTTGTTATTAAACTATGGCTATGACAAAATAGTTGCTTTGGACAAAAATTTGCTTTACTTTTAAATACTGAATAAAAACATAATGATTATATCCACTTTCCTTGGATCACAGATGTATAATTAGAAAGAGAAGTAATTCCAACAGAAAGAGAAGCTCAGGCATGCTTAAAGATCATCTACATTTATTTTCCTGTGTAACCATGCTGTATTTGGGATTGTGCAGTGTAGATCAAATTCATTAAGCAGAAGAAAAACAATTATGAGTATTTTGCAGAATTGTTTTACTCTCCCCAAACCAGTGTAAAATTTCTCCCATTATTCATTCCCCATCTTAAAAAGGTAAAGCCCTCCTTGCATGAAACTTGATATTTTTTTCAACTTCTCAGCAACATCATAGGATTTTTAGTCGTTTCCTATCCCAAAATTAATTAAGTTCAGTCTTGCTTTCTTTTTTAAAGAGCAGCCCAGATCAGTTTAGGAGTGCCACCTTCTATTCTCCCCACCCCCAATAGCCTTTATTTTGCTTGGTAAATGTTACTTGTGATAATTGAAAGAGAGAAAAAAAATTAATGAAGAACACATTCTGGTGTCACTGAGATCATTCTCTACATCAGGCTTCGAGGGATCCTCTTCAATCAAAGCCCAATTGCTCAGAATAAGGTGCCTCTAGTCTAGGATATGCAGAACATTTGGATAGTGTTGCATTTGTAAAAGCAGAGTTCCATTCACCTAGATAAGTAATCGATTAGTTTTGCCAACAATATGAAATGTATCTCAAATAATTATTTGTACAGCCTGTTGTTCAAGGTTAGCCATTGTGTTAACAAAATACACTTAATCACCAAAAGGAAAATGGATTAAGGCGGGGCTGCATCAAACAGAAAGACGCTAAAGCGAAGAGGAAAGAATGTTTTACCATAGATCTGCAGAATATCTACCCAGTAAATATTACCCACTGACAACAACTTACAGTATATCTGTTTTGTAAAATTCAATTCTGTAGCTAAGCAAAAAAAAAAAATGAGTCCTTGTTAATTGTTTTTTTCCTGTTTCTGCTATAAAGGGTTTACTTTGTAGTAGAAACAGGAATATAGCAATAGCACTTTATATATACTTTATATACCACTTTATAGTGTTTTACAGTCCTCTCTAAGTGATTTACAGAGTCAGCCTATTGCCCCCAACAATCTGGGTCCTCATTTTACCCACCTTGGAAGGATGGAAGGCTGAGTCAACCTTGAGCCTGGTAGAATAAAGATAGGGTTGGGATAAAGATAGGGATAGGATGGGATCAGACCAGTGTAACTACCGGTTCGGTGATTTTACATTTCTCATGCACACATGCCTGACGCATGCTGTGCGTGCATGTATAATATCATCAGCTTGCTGCCTGGACAGCTGAGCAGTGCTGCGTGCGAGTGCACAGTGTTTGAAAAAGCACTTTTTTTCCTGCTTTTTCAACTGCAGCTGTGCCGTGCAAAGTAGCTGAGGTTGAAAAAGCAGGAAATAAAGGTTAGGTAAGAGCCCGGGCTGTCGGGTGGGCCCAAATAGCAGCAGACACAGAACCGGTTCTATGTCCACTGCTCTTCAGAGCTACCAGTTCTAGAGAGCCAGAGAGAACCAGTAGAATCCAGCCTCTGGATGGAATAGAATTAGAATAGAATAGAATAGAATAGAATAGAATAGAATAGAATAGAATAGAATAGAATAGAATAGAATAGAAGTCTTCTAGTCCAAACCCTGCTCAGTCAGGAAACCCGATATCATTTCAGACAAAATGAACATACATTGATTTTGTTGTGTTTTCTTCAGACAGATATAACTACAGCTCAGACAGGACAGGTCTCCAGACACTTTTTCTCTCTACCTTCGAAGAAATGAATGCAGTTTTGAAAGAGGAGCCACCTAAAAGATCTGTGTTCATAACAGAATTTACAGAGCAAGTGGAAATGAATGTCAGGTATTGCATACTTCGATTGATTAGGCATCACAGTTTTTCAAGGCATCCTAGGCTCTGGGCAAAACAGTATAAAGTAGAACCATGCCCTAGTTTCAGTGGTGGGATTCAAAAAATTTTACTATCGGTTCTGTGCGCGTGGCTTGGTGGGTGTGGTGTGGCTTGGTGGGCATGACTTGGTGGGCTTGGCAGGGGAAGGATACTGCAAAATCCCCATTCCCTCCCACTCCACCCCATTAACCTGCTTTCCAGCTCCGTTCTCCTGTGCAGGAAAACAAAAGAAGACCCAGCCAATCAGCTGGGACTTAATGGGAGGCAGAGAATAGATGAGGGCGGGGCCACTCAGAGGTGGTACTTGCCAGTTCTCCGAACTACTCAAAATTTCCGCTACCAGTTCTCCAGAACTGGTCAGAACCTGCTGAATACCACCTCTGCCTAGTTTCTAGGCACCTATGTCAGCTGGCTGGTAGCAGCAGGGTGAGTAGCAGGAAGTTATTGTTGTGGGTAGCCGTAGCACAGCAACAGCTTCTGTGTTTGCTGCTCATTGTTTCTGTGTTAACATGGAATCATAATGCTGGAAAGTACCTCAGAAGCATTGTAGTCCAACACCTGCTTAAGTCAGGAGTCTAACACCACTCCAAGAAAATAGTTGTCCAGTCTGTTTGAAAACCTCCAGTGGTAGAGAAAACACGCCAGAGGCAACCAATTCCATTGATTATGCTATTAGATCTTTAGTTGATGATGGTAATAGAATTTAAAATTAAACACACCACTGCAGCTTGACAGGTCTGCAGACTGATCCTTGGATCACCTCAGCAGGAAATATTCAAACACCATCATACATTGTCTCTGATTGGTTTTGGGGCATTTGACCTTTATATATTCATTTTTTTTAGATCTATAATCCAAGTTGGTCACCAGCTTGCAATAATTGGAGATGAGTGTAACAGGAGATACAGTGGAAAATTGGAAGACCCATTATTTCAACTTGCTAAAGGGTAATTTTCCATATTTTAATGATTGTATATTTAGAAAAACAACTAAAATATGATTGGGAAATTATTTCTGAATGATATCTTAACTTTCCTTAAAAACAATCTTGCAATTACAAACAACAGAGACCTTGACACTTAAAAATTTATTGATTTATCATATACTTAGTTGATCATCTCACATGGAAGTGATGGTTTCAGTAAGATAAAGGAAGAATAGTTTACTCAACTTAGCCTGGGGCCCCACATAGTTTAAAGTTCTGGATAATAATGCTGAATCTTGACACGTCTTGACCATGATGCCACAAATGCATGTCTGTATTATTCTGTGAAAAGTAGGATATCTAATTGAGAGACTATTTACATCCTATTACACATATGTAATGTGCTGACACCTAGTAAAATTTTAATAAAAAATAGAGCAACTGGGATAAATCATAATTAATATATCATGATAAACTAAGAGAGCAAATATTACCATTTTTGCCTCATCTTCTCTGAAGATTTTAATTTTGGTATTTTGTTTTTAATCGTGTGTTTTGGGTTGTAATACATCTCGGTATCAAAAACCTGAAATACTTTGGCACAAATAACAAAAAAAGAGTGTAAGATTGAAAAAAGGGGCCTATGCTTAGTTCCTTTCTTTAAAAAATCTATTTTTATTTTATTCAAAAGAAAGTTAAAATACAAAACTCTAAAAAATTAAAACAAAAAACAAAATAAAAAACCCACAAACCATCAAGGCATTAAAAAAGTTCATTAGAAAGAGCAGAAAACCAAAATATGTATACAAATTTTCCTGTCTACTTGAATAGTGATTAATACATTACAATATTGGTTGCCCCCCTCCCCCTAATTTTTAAACTGGTAAATTTATTTGCAAATTATTGTCCTGTCTTCTATACACTATATTACTGACAAAATAGTTAACAGGAAAAATGATTATAATAAAAAAGACAAGATTAGTTTCAAAACCCTTTAACAAACTGTTATTGTTATCAACTCAGAAAATTTAATACAGCATCTTATCTATCCCAAATCATCCCAAGAATTAAGAGTAATTTGTCCTTAATCAAATACACGTTTGTTTCTTAATGGCATCTCTTATCAATTGTTATCTAATTAAATATAATAAATCCACTCTCCATAGTCAATCTATCTTCCCAACAAGGTCCAAATAGAAGTGGCTTCCAGTTAAGTGTAACAAATCCATTCTCCAATCTCCCTCAGTCCTCTTAGGAAAAAAACGATTTGTCACTTCTTCATTCAGACAGACGACTTCTGGTATTGTGAAAGAATGCAGGCTCAAACTTCAAAGAGATGTATGCAGTCAGCTCAGTCTGTACATATGTCTTTGGTCTGCAAGTTTCAAATCTGATTCCTTTTGTGAATCTAATTTATCCAAAGCTGAATGCTTCTGAATATTTTCAATGGCTGTTATCATCTCATCAAACTTTTCTTTAAAAAACCTTTCAACTAAAGATTGAATGTTTCCAAAAAGTCTTGATATCACAATAATTATAAGTAAGGGGTCATAAGTCACTGTTTTCAGTGCAGTTGTAACTTTGGTCACTAAATGAATGGTTGTATGTTGAGAACTACCTCTACCTACAGAATGAAATGGACATTGACTCCTGCTAAATGTATAGGGATAGCCGTGCAGAATGTAGATGTATTTGCCACTATCTTCTTCCAGAATTATTTATTTCCCAATCCAGCCCACAATGTAGGTGTTTTTTAGTAGTCTCTTCTCCAAATACTAGCTTTCGTCCTGTTTCCCAAAATACATCAGTCAGTTAATGTAATGGAGGCATCCAAATTAGGCCCGGATATGCCAGTTTCATAACTTAATAAAAATGAAAAGTGCAGTGTCTTTCTGTTAACAAAAATGGATTGGTGCATTTGGAACAGTCTTCTTCCCCCTGGCCTTGACAGGATTCCATTAGTTGAGAATACTGAATTTAATACTGTATATATAATAGCATAGAGCACTACTCCAGATGATGGGTGTTTGATTGGTTGAGAATGTCAATTTGGGCTTTGAAATGTTCAAGTTTGAAAACATTAATAAATCTTGACTGTTAGGAAACTGGGAATCTACTTAAGTCTGTTGGAGAGTAGAAACCTTCCCACTTTTTATTACTATTTGAAGGTATCTGTAGAAGAGATTGGTGGGGTCAACTACATCAACTTGGTAGGCTCAATTGGAATGATCAAGAATCTGCTCCATTTTACACACTTAAACACACTTGCAAAGGATCTTGCTATCACGCCAGATGTTTTAGTAAAACCTATTTATTGTTTGCTTACTGCTTATAAGAACCATTATATTTTAATAATTGTTTTGTTTCCTTTTAAATAGAATGGTGGCCTGTGTTTTCCAGACTCGGTTTTGGGGCAAAAATGTCATGAAAACTGTTGGGAATTCTTTGGAGAAGAGCTGGAGAAAGAAGTTAATTGACTATGTCTGGGTAAATTTCATTTATTTTTATTATTGCAGTCATAATTTTACTGTTAAACAGCGAGACAACTAAATTAGCAGAAGAGTTTTTATTTCTTATAATGCAATTGTTTCTATTCTGCTCCTCATTGCTTGGTGTGGAAAGACATGGATAGCTCTTGATGAAGGTGCAAAACCCTCCCATATTCTGGGTGATAACACGCTGCCTTCCAGTTGGTGGTAGATAAGATAATAAATTGGATATACATTACTAAAAAGCCTGTAACTTTTAAATTGGTGAAACGGTACATCCTAGGACAAAATATTTTGGACCAGGGTACTTCAAATGGGCTAACTTACAAAATGTACCCAAAATCTGGGACCCATGACTCCCATGGAATTGAAATTTGGCAAATTTTATAAAGTATTTGTGACATAAAATTATCATAAAGCATTTATGGGATAATATATCTTAAAACATTACCTGTGGTCATCTGATATTTGATGTTCAAGGCAGATACATCTTTTGAATACAGGTAATCCTCGACTTACAACCACAATTAAGCCCAACATTTATATTGCTAAGTGAGAAATTTGTTAAGTGAGTTTTGCCCCATTTTGTGACTTTTCTTGCCGTATTTGTTAACTGAATCACTGCAGCAGTTAAATTAATAACATGGTCATTAAATGAATCTGGTTTCCCCACTGACTTTGTCAAATGGCTGCAAAAGGTGATCCCATGATCTCAGGACATTGCAACAGTCATAAATATGAGTCAGTTGTCAAGCATCCAAATTATAAATCATGTGACCATGGAGGTGCTGTAAGGATCGTAAGTGTGGAAAATGGCCATAAGTCACTTTTTTCAGTGCCGTTGCAACTTTAAACAGTCACTAAATGAAAGGTTTTAAGTTGAAGGCTCCCTGAATTTTAAAGAACTTTTGAAATACATTAGAAATTCTGCCATTCTTGATATGTTGAGACATCTGGTAAGAAATATCTTTGAAATGGAGACCCAAGGTGTCATGGGTTGTCTAGTAATAATAGTTGGAGGTATAAATTCCTAAAAGCCAAATTAAAGTTTTATACACCATTGTTCTAAAAGCTAGACCTATTTAGAAGGCTTTGTGACCTGAGGCAAGAACTGTCCTACTTTTGTATACTCATTAAAAATTTAAATTTTTCTTCCAACATGCTCTTCCACTAAAACTCATAGAATATGCTATACTGATTATCATTCCCCTTTCGTTTGTATCTTTTAACAATTCTTAATCAAATTCTTTATTCTCTCCACAACTAGCTTGTTTGGATTCCCCTGAATGGTGCATTCCAGAAATGGGGGCCGGCCCTCCTGATGGCAGCTTTCACCTGGTGGCTGCATGAGCTGCAGAACTGACCCTGAATTTCCATTGATGGTCATTGCTGGACATTGACCGAATTGCAACTCACCCTGGAGGTGGCATTGATTTTGTTTGCATTTTTAAAAGTTGCCTGTGAAAAGCTCTTTTTTTCCTATTTAAAGCGTAGGGTAGTGCTGGGTCACTGCTGCTTTTTGTATTTTTAAAAACAGAATTATTAATATGGGTTTGTTGCTGGGTAACTGCCTGAACGTACTGTTTTAATATATGCCTGTAGGGTTAATTCATATCTGCCTTTTGTACATTTATAAGATGTCTACTTCATGGAAAGATTTTATGTATTAGAAAGATGATAGAAGGAATGCTGGGCATCCTTTTACATTATATTTGAAGTATAAAATATCTAAAGCAATTTGTAATCTTACCAACTTAAAAATAAAACTAATGTTCCATTTATAATTCTTTAGGCATATTGACTGTCTTTCTAGGCAATATTGCAGAAAGGAAATGTTCATCCCTGAGCTGTGTTTTCAACCAGGAATATGATTTTGTTGTTGTTATAGGCAGTGAGATCAATGCTGCATCACTTCAAGAAGAAATGCTTGCTTCCATGATAAATTCCACAAATAATTCAAAATTATGACTCCAAAACAAGGCAAATACAGCACATAAAAACTTCATTCATAAAGTACAAGTGGCTGCCATACCATATATATAAACATTGATCAAATACACAAACGTGTGAAGAATAACACATTTATTGATAGGTCTGCCCTTTTGATAAAATCAGACACTTCCACTTATAAATTGCTTTCTCTTGGCTGCATTTTCCTCAGCCTGACATAAAGTACTTCAGTGACACAATAATCTGGACAACTGGATTATTTACTGCCTGACCTCATTAAAGATAATGGCCCTGATATGCACACAAGAGCATTTATTCTGTTCTGGTAGGGCTTCTGATCAAATAGGTTTCCATGTTATTGAAATCATCATAAAAATATAAGCATGCTAACAGCAGGGAAAATATCCAACCAATGAACAATTATAATCGTTTCATTCAATCTGGCTTTAGAAACAACTTAATAAGAACCTTGTTGCTGATGTACCCTGGAAAACTGATAAGCTAAAGAATACCCCAAATAAATCATTATGTGCTTCACTGATTATAGGCCTTTTTAGTGTGTCACTCTGTGGAATATGCTCAGAAAACTGGGAATGCCAGAACACCTCATTATCCTCATGAAATATACAGGTCAGGGAGCCACATTACAGACAACCTTGTGAAACTGATTCTGGATTGGCAAAGGAGTGCAACCAGACTAGCTCTACATATTGGTGTTATCATATAAGCTTACATTGTAGTCGGGTGGAAGAAAAGGCTCCATCAAGTTAGGCAGACTGCAAATGTAGTTTTTACTCTTCACTTGTGCCACTAGGGCAACTAGGTGAGGGGGATTAGGCCTGTTAAATAGGTACATATCAAATACCTGCAAGGCACTTGCATGCGTTAATTTGATGAAAGGCTCAGAAATACTTTCGCTCCAGACATGACAATAAACCTGTGCAAAGAAGTTATGCAGGCAGCAAATTATCTTCCATTTCTTGCAAGGATCTCTACGTTTCTTCATTTGTTTCATCTTCAGAAACCTCAATATTACTATAATATTTTGAGGCCTTTAAATTGCAACTTCTTAGAATTGCACCTAACTGTTTTCCAGGTCCCACTTCATATGTATAAGGGAAGTTTTTTCCTTTATTCCTTTCATAGATTGCGTGCATTATTTGTTCCCATTTCACTGGCGAAACCAATTGTTCCACTAAACAATGCTGAATCTGTTCTGGCTGCCTGTATTTCTTGCTATCCACATTTGAATAGACAGAGATGAGAGGTTCTTGGATGCTGACTGATTCAAGAGCTTCGGATAAAGGTTGCATTGCTGATTTCATTAGTCGCGTATGAAAAGCACCACTCACAGGTAGCATTTTTACACGTGCAAATGAGAATTTCTTTGAATTTTTCTGTAGAAATTCCAAAGCCTACGATTAAAAAAGAAAAAAGAATTATTTCACTCGTCTAGAACTGCTTTAGTCTACTTCACACGCTTTAAAGAATTTTGAATAAATAGCTGTACACTGATGAAATGTGATCCAAGAAAAACAACAAAAACAGATGTTTCTGTTTGTGGTTTGCCGGCAGCCGGTACAGACGGCAGTGGAGGAAGAAAGGAGACCAGGCAGGGAGTCTGGAGAGGAGACAGATGAGGGTCCTGCGTCCAATGCAGGGATGGGGCCAGGACCATCTGGGAATGGGGTGCTGCCTTCGGAGTCTGGCAGCAGTGAAGCAGAGGACCCAGGGGAGCCTGTTCCCAGTGCACATGAGCGCAGAGCTGCTGGAAGATAAGAGCAGCTGAAGCAGAAGGGGCGACTCGGGAGTAAGGCTGGGAGGTGACTGCCCCTCCCATAAAGGATAAAAGTCAGACCTCAATGACAAACGCTATGCAGGAAGCAAAGTGGTTCAATAGTTTCCGAGTCCTTCTCGAAGCTCTGTGAACTCTGGTTGGTTTTTTCTGGGACTTTGGTTGGTTTATATTATAATTGGACTTCTGTTTTTTGGCAGCATTCTACAGCACTGAACGGTGTGCTCTTATCTGGGGGAACTGTTTATAATCAGTTCTGGCTGAGAATGCAAGTAACTCACAGCATTGCATTAAAATAGGTTTAAATGTAGTTTGGATACTTTGTGATGCATGATGTCATGAGACTGCATCTCCTATTGCTGGCAATCCTAACAATCCTGAATGTCAATGAAACCCAGGGACCACACAAGCTGTTAACTGAGGACCTCACATAACCATGTCATGGGAAGAGGCAGCAGGCAAGCAGGGTAGCGCTGCAGGCAGGTGGAGTGAGTACCACCGCTAGGAACTATGGAATGTTGATCAGTTGAACAGGAGCTGCAGTGACACAGGCTGCCTGTAGTTTGGCAGTTCAAATCTCACCAGGCTCAAGGTTGACTCAGCCTTCCATTCTTCCGAGGTGGGTGAAATGAGGACCCAGATTGTTGGGGGCAATAGGCTGACTTTGTAAAACTGCTTATAGAGACTGTAAAGCACTATAAAGCAGTCTAAGTGCTATTGCTGTTGCTGCAGGGAAATGGTGCATAGGAGAATGCACGAGTGCCACACAGGTGGGAATGACCTGCAACCTCCTGCTGGCTTTCCCATTGACTTTGCTTCTGGGAAATTGACAGGGAAGGTCACAAATATCAATCATATGACTGCAGCACGCTGGGACACTGTAATTGTGAGTGAATTGCCAAGTCCCAAATAAGGACTGTGCGACTGTGGGGATGCTGCAACACCCGTAACTTTGTGGCCTGGTGCTAAGTCCCTCTTCCACAGTGCCACAGTAACTCTGAACAGTTGTTGAATGAGTGGTTATAATCCAAGAACTGCCCATAGCTCTTCACTGTTGTTTAAGGGACCATCAATCTTTCTAAGTACCAAGCACCACGGAATGATTTTGTATGATGTCTGGGGCAAAACTAAACCCTTTAAAATAAATATTCCTGACTTAATTTAAAATTAGATTTTATCAAAAAAAGGTGGCTTCCCTATAAACATCCTGTCAAATATGAGCTATTTCATATTTAGCTACTGTCATTACTTTATGTTTCTTTTTAAATCATTAACATGCTAAATATATTGAGGAGAGGGGAAGTATTTCAAATGTCAAGACAACTAGTTTTTCCAAAATGATGAAGTCAGCCCAGCACTTGTGTTTGTGATGCTGGGTCTCCCCAATTATCAAATCCACCCAGCCTGCCAGCAGGACAGTGCATTACAGTCCAACTCATTTCCAATATACAATATTTTTTACTGGCCACTGATTGGACACACAAGGAATTTGTCTCCGGTGCATAAGCTTCAATGTGCATTCAAAGTAATATGAGATACCAACAGTAGAAAGTAATACGAAAGATGAAAAGAATAACAGTAATACAGCCCTACTACATGGGTAAATATCCTTAAACATAACAGCGCTGTGGGAATTTGGTGCTCAGCAGAGTGATGACATGAAGGGGAAAAATATTTTGTGTCTAATTGTTTTGGCATGCAATCAGAGCTTTTAATTAATGCAACTAATCAATTATTGTAATTACTTATTCTTATTGTAATAATTATGATTCATATTTATATTTATATAATATGTAAGTATATTAAAATATTTATAAACTATAATATGCAGATAGTCCTCAACTTACAATCACAACTGAGCCCAAAATGTATGTTACTCAGTGAGAAATGTGTTGAGTTTTGCCCCATTTCATGACCTTTTTTTGCCACATTTGTTAAGTGGATCACTGCAGTTCTTAAATTAATAACCCGGCTGTTAAGTGAATCTGGCTTCCCCATGGATTTTGCTTGTCAGAAGGTCACAAAAGGGGATCACATGACCCTGGGATACTGCAACCATTGTAAATATAAACCGCTTGCCAAGCATCCAAATGTAAATCACATGACATGGGGATGCTGTGATGGTCATAAGTCACTTTTTTCAGTGCCGCTAAGTATACTGTTGTAAGGTGAGGACTACCTGTATATATTTTATATTAGTGTTTACATTGCAGTAATTATTACTATTGCAATTAATAATTAATGCAACTAGAGTATCTCAGGCTGGGGAAGATGACTTGTTCTCAGAGTTTTCTTTACACCGTCAACTACAATTGTTTGTTTCATAATACCTGTATGTGTCCTGCAATGACCCTGCTGTCTGGAAACAAGTAGTTTGAAACTTCACATACAGGATCTTCTATGCCTTCTGTCTTGCAGTATTCAAGAGCTTCCAAACAAGCAGTTTTATAATCTGAATTTCTTCGGCCAATAACGGAGAGCATTCCACTTGGTATGATTTCGGACGCCTCTTGCATGGCTTCAGCCCGTGTCTTGACAGCATACAGGGCTACAGAAAAGAAAAAAATATCTATAGAGGCTTACCCAAGCTTGAGATTGTTGCTACAGAGCAAGAATGGCTGTAGCAGTAGAAAACCTAAAACACATTTACGCAGTCACAAGTACAAGGATCCAAACTACTGTGGTCATTGGGAGAGAAAAGCAAATGATATAATCTTATGCATTTCTTCTATATATTCATATATATTCATAGTTATGTAATGGTTATGTATGCAATATATTGTGAATTTAAACAGTGATGCTTTTTACAGCATCAGTATGAAACAACACTATCTGGCATATAGAATAGGGTATTTAAAATGGGTAGTTTTCAAAATTGAAATTAAAATAGTTTTTAAAATTGCATCTTTATATGATAGTTAAGAAAACATCTTGATAACAATGTAGTGGTTCTTATAAAGAAAAGCGCTGGAAATTACCAACTTTAAAACCTCTGGGGAATCCTCTTCATGTTGCATTTGGCTACCATAGCATACAGAAGATATGGGATTACAGTTGCCTATATTGTAACATCTGTATAGTTTTGTTAAGGTGCAGTAGTTTACATAGTTCCACATGAGCCAAAGTTGTATTTGAAGCAGATACAACTTTTTGTACTGTGCATTGCAGATTCATAGACATACTTTGGCAAATCACCTTGAAGTGAGCCACAAAGTATGCAAGCCCAGTGTCTACGTAGATTTTCTATCATCCAGGTCATGGTTGTCCCAAAGTGTTTTTTCCAAAAGGCACCTGGAAATTCTTGAGTTTGTTTAAAAAAAACAACACACATTTTGTTTCTCATCCAAGAAGCTTCTTCAGTTCAGAACATGTTTTCAAGGGGAGGAGGGGGGGAGACATGACGACAAGAAAGTACAGTTGCCTTTTGGGGGAAAAAGTATCTTTGGGATATGCAAACACAGTTTCATTAGTTGGAGGGCTCCACGTCATGCTGGTTGGAAAATAGGACTACAATGCATCTTTTGGAAGAAAGATCCAAGGAAATTAAATATAATTAAAGGAAAATCAATAATCAACCAGAGTAGAGCTGGAAGGGACCTTGGAGGTCTTCTAGTCCAACCCCCTGCTCAAGCAGGAGACTCTATACCATTTCAACAAGTGACTGTCCAGTCTCTTCTTAAAAACTTCCACTGATGAAGCACCCACAACTTCTGACAGCAAACTGCTCCACTGTTAAATATAAGTAAAGGGAATCCTTCCCCAAATCATAGTAAGTAAATAAGGAATTAAAAGAATCTTAAAGACCACCTAATCCAACTCCCTAAGACACAAAGTATGTTTTGTTCAGGGTTACTTTCAGTACCACATTTCCTCCAACTTTCACTTTGGTTATCAATTGTTGTAGCTGTGCAAAACATTTCAAGGCTATTTTGCAAGAAATTCTGGCACAACCAAAGCATCTCTTTTCAAAATACTGAGGAAGTTGTTCTGAGGCTTTCCCAGCAAAGATACCCAACCTGTTTCATTGGCAGCCCCAACATGTTACCTGGATACCCTTATGTACATAGAAGCAACTTGAGAAAACCAAACCACGGTAAAGGAAATTGAAATTATGATATGAAATAATGCCCCCTTGCATAAGTTAAAGTTTTCTACTTATTATTTAAAATCTGACAAACAAAAACAGTAATTAAAAGGAGGCTTTGCAGGCATAACTTCTGATTGGACAAAACAAACAGTGAAACTAATGTATTTTTATTTCAAATGCAACTGAATTTTGGAGGTGAAGCGATGAGCCAAGTGATGAGAAGGTAAAGCAAAAAAAGATGATTAGCTTTATGTTTAAAAGCTTACATCATGGATTACCATACCAGGGCTATCAAACTCCTGGGCTGGATATGTCATGTGCTGACCACACCCACATCTGGTTTAGCGAAGAGAAAAAAGTCCCAATATGTCACATGACAATGTGATGTGAGTTTAACACCCCTGCTGTAGACCATAATTTAATAGAACTGCCAATCTGAATTACTTTTTATAAGAAATCTGCACTAAATATTTCACTTGATTCTTTAAATTTAAAATTTCACAAGAACTGTTTTTGAAGATCAGTGCTTTAAATATATTAACACAATATATATTCAATATTTTTTGCAAAACTGCACACTGTACTGAAAATAAATGCATATATAATGTATTTCAAATGTACCAAATGGATGCAAGGTTCCATGAATATACTGCGTAAGGTCTATGAACTATAATTCCTGTGCTTCAAAGAGGCACTTCTACATCTGCTTTTTTCATCCAAATGAACTCTGCAATAAGTTTCACATTTCAACAAAAGTAATCATAAGTAACTTTTGTTATTTAACTTTATTAAATAAGAAATTCCATTTTGAAATTCTTGGAAAAAGTAAAATCAGGATTGTTGTACTTTACTAATTTGTAAAATGAACAGAAATATGTGAATCAACATATATCACATAAACATTAAACCATAGTAATCTGGCAAGATATATGGGAGTTCCAGTACCCTCTTGATACTGTTGCCTAAAGGTGCAATGGATACTATTGTTATCACCTCACTCATTCTGCCACCTTTTTATTTTTGCTAATCAAAATATTTTAGTCACATATTTCTATATTTTAGGAGAATTATAATGAAATTTTTTATTCCTCATGAGGAATTTGCATTCCTTTAATGCACATATTTATTTCAATGCCAAAATCTTGTTCAGGCTGGTGTAGCTTTCAGCTAAACAAAAACTGTGCATCCCAATGTTAAAATAAAATATTTCTGTATATTGATGCTTGCTTTATACCTTCTGCATAATCCATGGCTCCCGCAAAAACAAGAGCAGCATATTCTCCAATGCTGAATCCAGCAGCCGCAACGCAGCTCTCAACAACCTGTAAAAAAAAAAAAAAAACTTTTGAAAACATGTTCAGAAACGCACTGATGGCATCATGTAATTTGTAAGGAAACATCTGCAAGAAAAGTACCAAGCTCAGAAAGCACCTAGGATCTCGTGTATTGAGAAGGCTAAACTGTACAATTTCTAGAACATTCTAAATTGAAAACAATCAAGGTGACTTTTTACCTAGTCTTAAGACACTAAGGAATGAATGCTATGTTCTTACAAGGAGAATGTTCGGGTATTTCTTTATGCTTTAACATCTTTGGCATAACCCTATTCCGAGAATCAATATTTATATGAAAGATGTCAGTGTTAAATCTTGCCCAGAAGCATCTTTGCCTCCCCATTAGTCTCAGATAGGTAAAAATGATAAAAGATCTTCTGTAACTGTCTTTAGTAAACTTTTCTAATTTCCATTTTCAGCTCCGAACTCAAGAGATTCTCAGACTGAATATTGTCTCAATTAAGCACTGTCTAGTAAAATATGTGCCTGGGACTAGTATTTTCTTTTCTAAAATTACAGATTTATACATTTCACAAACAGGCAGGTAAATAAATAAACCCAGATAAACCCAAATAATCACAGCTCTTCTGCAAATGGATATAAATCTGTTTATTATACAGATAACCAGCACTTAACAATTGTAATTTAGAGTTGCAACTTTCACTAATCAACAGCTGTAAAGTGTGACTCCCCCAGAGTCATAGCACCATCCCACAACCATGATTACCAATCTCCTGCCAGCTTCCTGGTTTATATTTCCCCACAAATGGGCAATCCTAATCACGTGACCGTGAATACTGCACTGTAATTGCAAGATGTTTTTCAACTGCCTGAATTACAATCACATGATCCTGGGGACGGTGTGGCAGTTACAACTACAAGGACCCATCGCAAGCGCTCCTCACTCAGGGCTGTGGAAACGGAGTGGTCTCTGAAGAACCACCTGTAAGTCACACTCAGCTTTTATGTTGCAATTTTAAGAAATTGGGGGTTGCCCTATAGTTTTGAAAAGTTTTCAAAATCCTGATATATATATATATATATATATATTTAGCACGTTAAAAAGATGGTTAAACAATAAATATATTCCAGCAACATGAGCTAAGTTTCTCAAGCTGAGGTTAGCTGCTATTGTATTTTCCAGAGAGAGAACACTTGCTCAGGTTTCAACCACTTAATTTGGCTTATTTGCCAAATACTACTACTACAGCTGCTCTTTGGATGGCACTATTGACTTTAACCTTTTTTTCTTTTTTAACCATGTTGATCATGTTCCCCAGTCCAACAGCTCGGATCCAATTTGTCCATCTCATCTGCCTCTTCAGTTTACCAGTTTACTCCAAGGCAGAAAGTAACCCTTAAGCGGTTTCACACCCTTGCAAGGGAGGCTCCCGATTTTAGGTGAGAACATAATGTTTTAAAGAGGTAATAAGAGGTGGTAAAGTGCCAAAGACTTAATGGTATCTTTGCTCCCACAAAAAAATAATAATTTGGATGCCCTACTTTTAAGTGATAACCGCAGCAGGGGTGGATTTGGGGAGAACAGTCCCAGAATCCCGCAATAGGTCATGTAAAAATTAAAAAAAAAAAAATCAAAGAGCTTGGATGTCTTCTGCCGAGGGAACAGCCTCAAAATCCTAGAACTGGAAGGGATCTTGGAGATCTTCTAGTCCAGCCCGTTGCAGGTATCGAAAGACTCCAGGAACGGGATCCCCACAAAAACAAAAAACTTCGGCTTCTTTTCGCTGCTCGCCTCCGGGGGCTGGGAGTCTCTTTTCCCCTACCCAGGGACCCTTCCTCACCCAGGGCTGCCGATGATGCAGCTTCTCCACGGCAGCCAAAGAGCAGACGAAGACGGCGGGCTGGCTGTGCACGGTGCGGTGCAGCCGGGCGCTGGGGCCATCCTGGCAGAGGCTCCACAGGTCGTAGCCGAGCACGGCTTCGGCCACGCGGAAAAGCTGGCGCACGTTGGGATAGCGGAGCAGCCCGCGGCCCATTCCCACGAACTGGCTGCCCTGGCCGGGAAAGAGCAACACGGAGGTTTCCCCGGGGGTGGCGCGCTGCGCCTTCCGCGTCTTCTCCTCCACCTCCACGGTCGCGTTTTCCAAGAGTTGCTGCACGCCGGCAACCCCTCCGCCTCCGGGCAGCTGAGTAAACGGTTCCCGCCAGAGCCAGCGGTCCGCGGCAAGCCGCACAGCCATGCTAGGCCCGCGTAAGCGCATTGCGACACCCTCGCTTTCCCAGACTAGGCCTCGTTTAAAAAAAAAAAAAAAACGCCCGCAAAAAGACAATGAAAAAGCTTCCCGCTTTAACTGCAACGGAGGTTCCAAGGCTACAAAAAAGCGTGACGTCACTCTGGGCGCAAGCGCAGTGTTGGCCCCTTCCTGGCGAAGACTAGTCTTGGTGCTAGAAGGCGGGGGGGGGGGAGGAGGAACACCAGGAGGGCGGGACAGTTCTCCACAGCCAATTCTCCACAGAACAACTCACTGCGGGACAATTCAACTTATATTATTTAATTTAATTAAACAAATTAATTATCATTTAATTATTTAATTATTTAAAATAAAAAAATAATGATTTTTGTCACACAATTTATTTAGTCTCTCCTTTGGCATCCTTGGTATTTATACCAAGACAAATTCCTTGTGTGTCCAATAACACTTGGCCAATAAACCTATTCTATTCTATTCTTTCTTCCATGATTCTATTGGATTATTTCTTCGGATGAGTGTAACTCTTCTCCAACTTTGGCAACTGTATGACTTATAGACTTCAACTCCCAGAATTCCTCAGCCAGCATGCGCTGGCGGAAGAATTTTGGGAGTTGAAGTTCACAAGTCATAAAGTTGCCAAGGTTGGAAACCTCTGTTGTAGCGAGTTGGCCTGTCATGAATTGGTCATTGCAAGTTGGCGAGTTGTCATAGACTCCCCAGGAGGATGTGGGAGGAATAGGCTGTTCTACAGTGCTGAAGGACTCGATTAATTATTCCCTGGGATGGGGTGTCCCAGCTCTACTCTGATCGATGATTGATTGATCCTTGTTTGGCTTTTCACTTTTTGCCCCTGGAGTTCTTTCTCTCGGACCCTGGCGTGTGGCAAAGCCAACTTAAGACTAAGCAAATTTGACTTGGCTTGAGGTTGAGCAATGGGATAATTCTGCCTTTCAGGAGGATTAATTATCTGCACCTTCTCCTGTCTCCCCTTGTGCTTCAAACTTCTTCCATTGGCCTTGATAACACAAAAGACAGCATGTGTATGACCAGCTATTCAAGTAAATTGAGGCAGAGAGGAGCAAAGCTGTTATGTATGTACCATAGTTAATAAAGTATGAGCTTGAGGTTAAGTGCAGGGTTCTGGCCCTGCACTTCTGATTGGCTGTTAGGCGGCCAGATCGGATTGGCTAGTTCTTAGGAATCCGATTGGCATAGCTCGCTATTGGACAATTCTCACAAAGGTTGCCTGTATAAGGCAGGGTTCACTGTTGATGTTTTGGGAAGTCACTATGCAAATAAAGAGCTGAATGTTCACTATTCAGAGGCTGTCTCCATTTACTCCGGCCCATGTCCAAGTACTTAACGCTCGCGACGAGGATGGGATTTGGAGACGTCTGAACCTAAGAAGTCAGGAAGCAAGACCGAGCATGTGGAAGACAACGCCAACAACGGAACCATGTCCAGCAGCATCGTACCACCCACTCCGTTCGATTCAAACCAAGAGGATTGGGAATCCTACATGGATCGCTTCCAAATGTTTCTTGAGACGAATAATTTGAAGGACGCCACACCAGCAAAAAAGCGGGCACTGTTCCTGACGCACTGCGGCCCGGTTGTTTTTAAAATGGCAAAAGCACTCGCCAAACCTCGAGAAGTGAAAGCCATGAGCTGGGATGACCTCGAACCCATCCTGAGAGATCATTACGCGCCAACCGTGCCTACACTCGTGAGACGCCACGAGTTTTATCAAAGGAACCAGTGAAAAGGAGAGAGCGTGGCCAATTTCGTGGCAGACATCCGAAATTTAGGAGGCCTCTGCGGGTTCGCCGATTGAGAAGAAGCACTAAGAGACCAAGTAATTCTGGGATTAGATGCGCTAGGCGTGCAGAGCAAGCTGATGGCGAAAGGCGACATCAGCCTTGCTGACGCCATCGCCAAAGCCACGGCTGTGGAGGCGACCAAAAAGTCGGCTGCACAATTAGGTCGAAGCCGCACTTCAGCAACACAACCGACCGGCGAAATCTTACCCAACTCAGAAGGGCAGCTCGTTACGACACACCATGAGGACCTCTCTTCGTCGTCAGACAGCAACGAAGAAAGGGTCCATTGAATGCGGTCCGACCGGGATCCTTGCCCAAAGCCCTTACGCCCTTGCGCTGGCTGTGGAGCAAACCATGCCAGGGCCGAATGCAAATTCCACGACGCACTCTGCCATGAGTGCGGGAAACGAGGCCACATCAGCCGGGTCTGCCGCAGCTTACCAGGACCCAGCCAGGCCTCAAAAGGGGCCAACTATCGCCAATCGACAGGAAACCGTCCTGTAAGGCAAGAACCAGTAAACCACTCCTACAGAAATCGCGCCTTGCAAAAAGAAGAGGCTCACCATGCTATCACTATAGGTCACGCCTCAGTCATGGACACTAAGAAAATTCGAGTCACGGTAGCCATCGAGAACCAGCCTTGCCACATGGAGGTTGACTCGGGATCGTCCCTCTCGATGGTGTCTTGGAAGACACTCAAACAACTTATCCCCACAATCCAATGCCAAGACCTCCAATTTCAACGCCTCATCCTCAAGGACTACCAAGGAAATCAAATCCATGTGGTCGGGTCCTGCCGAGTCCGAGTCTCCTTCAAAAAACATACAGCGTACTTACCTCTAACGATCATCGACAGAGATAGGCCTAGTCTATTAGGCCTCCAATGGTTCGCGCCACTAGACATCGAGGTGGCCGGCATGAACTGAGTTGGTGATTGTGAGTGGGAGGAAGACCTTGTTTCTGAGTTCAGCGATGTTTTTGCGGACCGTTTAGGCGAGTATAAGGGGACCCCAATCTCATTTAGTTTAGATCCAAAAGTAGCCCCAATTCGCTTGAAGCCCCGTCAAGTTCCATTCGCTCTTAAAGCGAAGGTCGACGAACAACTCGATAAGTTAATTGCTCAAGGGGTGTTGAAGCCCATCGATCACTCTCCATGGGAAACCCCTATTGTAAGGCCCATTAAGCCAGATGGGTCAATCCGAATTTGTGGGGACTACCGGGCCACTTTAAACCACGCCCTACAGCAGAATGCGTATCCAGTTCTGGTGGTGCAGCACCTCCTCCATTCCTTGGGGGATGGAAAGGTTTTCGCTAAATTAGATTTAGCTCAAGCTTATCAACAACTACCAGTGGATGAGAAGACGGCTCAGGCCCAAACAATTGTAACACACAGAGGTGCTTTTAAATGTACTCGATTGCAATTTGGGGTTTGTGTTGCCCCGGGGATATTCCAAAGCCTCATGGAAAGGTTGTTACAGCGAATCAAGGGCGTGGTTCCGTATTTTGATGACGTATTAATTGCAGCACCTACCAAGAAAATCTTGCAGGATCGTTTGAAAAATGTTCTTAAAAAATTCCAAGAGGCAGGACTTAAGGTGAAAAAAAATAAATGTCACTTATATACTGACAGTGTTGAGTTTCTAGGGTATAGGATTGATAGCCAGGGCATCCACCCTACCAAAAGTAAATTAAAGGCGATAAAAAATGCCCCCAGGCCACGTAACAAGGCCGACCTCCAGGCATTCTTAGGCCTCATTAATTTTTATAATGTATTTTTACCGCATAAGGCGACTGTTGCTGAACCGTTACACCGATTATTAGATAAAAAAGCATTGTGGGTATGGGGTTACCGGGAAGAACAAGCATTCTGGAATGTTAAGAAATTGCTCACATCTGACTCTGTACTTATGCAGTATAACGAGACTTTACCATTAGTTATAACCTGCGATGCATCGCCCTTCGGGGTGGGCACCATTTTGAGTCATGTACTGCCTAATGGGAACGAAGCCCCTGTTGCATACTTTTCGAAGACTCTTTCACATGCAGAGCGGAACTATGGACAAATTGATAAAGAAGCTCTCGCAATTGTTGCAACTGTAAAGAAATTTCATGAATATGTGTATGGAAGGACATTCACCATTATAACTGACCACAAACCGTTGCTAGGGATAATAGCCGGGGACAAACCAACCCCCTACATATTATCCCCTAGAGTGACTCGATGGTCAGAATTCCTCGCTGCTTATAATTATCGCCTTCAATATCGCCCGGGGAAAGCCATTCCCCACGCCGACGCATTAAGCCGAGCACCGCTTCCAGAGATTCTCAATGATCCGGCACTAACGGCAACCACGTTGCAGATCGAAACACTCAACTCGCCGCCTATGACCGCCCAAGACATCGCGAGAGAAACCAAACGAGACCACACCCTAGCTCGAGTCCTAGGCTGGGTAGAACACGGATGGCCATTGGACCAAGTCCCAGATGACTTCGCGCCATTTAAAACAAGACAGACTGAACTTTTTTCACAAAAAGGCTGTGTCATCTGGGGCGATAGAGTCATTGTCCCAGAACGACTCCGGAAAACGCTACTACAAACCCTGCACGAGGGCCACCCCGGCATCGTGCGGATGAAAGCACTCGCATGAAGCTACGCATGGTGGCCGGGCATGGACCGGCAAATCGAGCAGTGGGTCAAAGCGTGTACCAGTTGCCAACAAGCCAGCAACGCCCCACCAAAAGCCATGCCTACTAAATGGGAAACGCCACGTGGACCCTGGTCCAGAATCCACCTGGATTTCGCGGGGCCAACCAAAGGATAGACCTTCCTGCTGACAGTCGACGCATATTCCAATTGGTTAGAAGTTCATCGTATGACGGCCACAACTTCTGAGGCAGTGATTAAGATCCTAAATAGACTCTTTGCAACCCACGGATTGCCTGACATCTTGGTGTCCGATAACGGGCCACAGTTCACGGCATTGATGTTCAAGCAGTACTTCGTTGACCGCGGCATCCGCCATGCGCTCACCTCGCCTGCGCACCCTGCGACCAATGGACAAGCGGAACGCATGGTCCAATTTGTTAAAAAGACTTTGCAAAAAATGGACTATGACAATATCGATGACAAAGTCAACCAAATTCTCTTTTTGCAACACATAACTCCACATAGCGTCACCGGCAGAACTCCCGCGGAACTACTGATGGGACGAAGACTCCGTTCCCACCTCGACTGGTTGCACCCTGCTTACGAACCGGAAAAGCCAATAGGATCCAGTGGCTGCTGTCGCACGTTCCAGGTAGGAGACCGCGTTTACGCACAGAACTTATCAGGCGACCCGTTATGGATAGAGGCAACGGTAGTACAAGTGACTGGCCCCAAATCCTACGTAGTGAAATGCTGTGACAATAGACTGTGGAAACGGCATATCGACCAATTATGGTCACGACTCATAACGGCCAGTCAACAACTCCCCCATGACCAAACCGAGGGGGGGGGAGGTACAGAAGAAGAAGATGACGTTCCAGGGAACCTGCTCGAAGAGAGCGACGAATCAAGTGAGACTCAAGAAATGGAGCAGGAAGGAGAATTGTTTGCACCACAAGAAATTGCACCTGAGCAAGAAGCAGAGACACTGCCAAACAACAATCTACCTCAACAGGATTGCAATCAACCAGTCCAACGAAAATCCGAAAGGCTTAAAAGACAACCATCCTACTTAAAGGATTATATAACTACACCATAATTAAGAAGCCAGGGGGAAGGGGTGTTATGTATGTACCATAGTTAATAAAGTATGAGCTTGAGGTTAAGTGCAGGGTTCTGGCCCTACACTTCTGATTGGCTGTTAGGCGGCCAGATCGGATTGGCTAGTTCTTAGGAATCCGATTGGCCCTTAACAGAGGATTATTATTGGTTTAAAGTACTTGCGTTCATAGCTCGCTATTGAACAATTTTCACAAAGGTTGCCTATATAAGGCAGGGTTCACTGTTGATGTTTTGGGAAGTCACTATGCGAATAAAGAGCTGAATGTTCACTATTCAGAGGCTGTCTCCATTTACTCCGACCCATGTCCAAGTACTTAACAAAAGCGATGGTCACAGCATTGGTGGAAGGCTTCGATTTATATTATTGCTACTATTTTTATGTTATCATATTTCAACTCAAAGTGGTGAACATACAGGTAGTCCTTGACTCACTACCAAAAGCAAGCCCAAAAGTTCTGTTGAGACATTTGTTAAATGAATGTTGCTCCATTTTACAACCTTTCTTGCCACAGTTGTTAAGTCAATCTCTGCAGTTGATTTGTTCACTTGTTGCAAAATGGGATATCACATGATTTTGGGACACGGCGATGGTCATAAGTGTGAACCAGTTGCCAAGCATCTGAATTTTGATCACGTGATTATGGGGATGCTACAAAGGTTGTAACTGAAAAATGGTCATGTCACATTTTTCAGTGACGTAACTTTGAACAGTCACTGAATAAACTGTGTTAAGTTGAGAACTATCTGTACAAAATTCCTGCTTCCTCTTTTCCCCCATAAAAATAACCTGTGAGGTAGATGTAAACCATTCAGTTCATGACATGAAAGATGCAACCTTTGGAGGTGCAACAAAGGAAAGAATGGCTGCTCTCTTGTAGCAAGTAGAAACTTATTCTTTGGACACACATGTAAGCAGGTGATAGATTAGAAAAATGCCAAAATTTGGCAAGTTGAGGTAAGTGGAAGTCTGTGGATTTGTTGAACCAGAGAACTCACTGTAATGTTCTTGGAAGAGCTGCAGACTGGCAAAAAACAAGCCAAGATCGTAACCATTCTTCCATTTAGTCACCACGATTGAATGCAAGTTAATGGAATTTGACTAAAAAAATCTTATCAAGTGAAACTTGATTCTTTTTGTATACAGTGGTGATATTCCAATTTTTTAACTATCGGTTCTGTGGGCATAGCTTGGTGGGTGTGGCAGGAGAAGGATACTGTAAAATCTCCAGTCAGAGGTGGGATTTACTTAAGGTTCTCTGAACTACTTAAAATTTCTGCTACCGGTTCTCTAGAACAGGTCAGAAACTGCTGAAGACCACCCATGAACCATGTTGTTTTCATGACAGTTGTTTGTAAGGATATGGTTCAATTTCCTAATCTAGCCTACAGCTCTGGGAGTTCCTGGCAATCTATCAAACTCTAGCCGGATTTCATGGGCAAAGCTTTGCAAAAGACTCCCATCCAGTTTGAATCAACCTTGAAAATATGTCCATATATTTTTCCTGGTAGCAATGCAGAAGATCCAAAGTCATTCACGTGGCCTGAGTTGTTTTATTTTTAAAACTAAAAAGAAAAACATGCAGGTTTCTATAGATACAAAGCAATTTGATATGCAAGGGTTAAGTGATAAGTGGAATAAAGAATTAGAGGTTCCTATAGTGTATTGCCTAGAGAATGGGAGGGAATGTTTTAACTTTAGTTAGAGCGCCAGTTAATCTTAATCTATGACTTATAAATTACAGCAAATATTTAGTGAATAGTTAGAACGTATTGCACTTCATTAGATTTGATTAAAAAGAATGTAATAATGGCAGCACCACCCAATCCAAGGGTGTAGCTTCTAGCAACCAGCTCCTGCATATATGTGGGGCATTCCAAGCTGCACCCAATTTTTCTGAACTGCATATAGGAGAAGCATCCCTCCAGCCGTGACTTGGAGCAGCGTGGCAACGATGCCAGGTAAGCAATAAAATGAGACCCTACCACTTGCCGTCACATGCGATGCCTCACCTTTCGGCGTCGGCACCATCCTCAGCCACACGCTCCCCGACGGAAAAGAAGCACCCATCGTCTTCTTTTCGAGGACACTCACCAAAACGGAGAGAAATTACAGTCAACTGGACAAAGAGGCCCTGGCTATCGCCGCCGCAGTGAAGAGGTTCCACAAGTACCTCTAAGGCCGCATGTTCACCATCATCACCGACCACAAGCCGCTGCTGGGAATCCTGGCAGGGAACAGGGCCACCCCGAACATTCTATCTCCTAGAATGACAAGGTGGTCCAAATTCCTTGCTGCCTACAGCTACCGGCTCACACACCGACTGGGAAAGACAATCACCCACACAGACGCACTGAGCCGCACGCCATTACCTGACCTAGACACTGACCCAGCACCCACGACAGCCAGAGACTCTGGCAGCATAGAGTCAGCATAGACTCAGCATAGAGACTCTGCCTGATCTACCCATAACCGCGTCAGACATTGCCCGCGAGACTAATAAAGACAAACGTCTGGCGCAGGTATTACATTGGGTAGAAAAGGGGTGGCCGGAAAAGGATGATGAAGAATCATTCAGGACATTCCGGAACCGGCAAACAGAACTCTCATTACAAAAAGGTTGTGTACTTTGGGGGGATAGGGTTGTTATTCCGGAAAAGTTACAAGGGAAGGTATTGGAATTGTTACACGAGGGGCACCCGGGCATAGTTAGAACAAAAGCCCTGGCCAGGAGTTACACCTGGTGGCCAGGGATGGATAAGCAAATCGAGACTTGGGTGGCAACATGCAAACGTTGCCAAGAAACCAGACCGAGCCCTCCCGCAGCACCAATCCTGGAATGGGAAAACCCCAGGAGACCATGGTCCAGGATTCACATAGATTTTGCTGGGCCCACAAAAGGACATATATTCCTTATCATGGTAGATGCTTACTCCAACTGGTTGGAGGTAAGCAACATGAAAACCACCACCACGGAGGCCGTGACCAAGGAACTCAGCAAACTGTTCGCAACCCACGGCCTCCCAGATGTCATCGTGTCGGATAATGGGCCCCAATTTACCTCACTGGAATTCGAAAAATTCCTAGCGGAACGGGGCATATCACACGCACTGACAGCATCGGCACATCCGGCGGCGAACGGGAGGGCGGAACGGATGGTTCAATTCACAAAAAAACCCATCCAAAAAATTGAACACGGGGAAATCCAAGAAAAAATAAACAAAATGCTCTTTATACAACACATAACCCCAAACACGACTACCAACAAAAGCCTGGCAGAACTATTAATGGGGAGGAAATTAAGTCTCCACTTGACAGACTGCACCCCACATACAACCCAGAAAACCCCCCAAACTCCTCAAGCAAAAACCGAACATTCTCCCCAGGTGACGCAGTCTACGCAAAGAACCTTACCGGAGATCCACTTTGGGTACTGGCAACTATAACCCAGCTGACAGGTCCCCACTCGTACCGGCTGCAAACAACCGATGGACGAGCATGGAAACGCCACATCGATCAAATAAGATCGAGAACAACCACGGGAAACACAACTGACACGCAAACAGACACAGACAGCCCCCACAACACAGACCAAGAGGGGAGGGAATACCCCGGGAACCAAAAACCAATCGAAAGAAACCAGCTATACTCACCGGCAAGCAGCTAGCTCGAAGCCTCACCAGGGAGAAGCAGCCAGGCCAGCTCAATCAGCCCAGAAAGACCAGGCGGGAGCGGCAACAACCGCAGCTCAACCAGCCCGGGTAGACTGGGAGGGAGCTGCGACGAAAGGCCCGGCGAGGCCTTCCAGGCGGTTCCATCAATGAGGCAGAGAGCAACACCGAACCGGCCGGGAGCCAAGCAACAACTAACCTGCGCAGGTCAA
Organism: Hydrophis major; assembly: GCA_033807585.1. Classification (NCBI taxonomy): domain Eukaryota; kingdom Metazoa; phylum Chordata; class Lepidosauria; order Squamata; family Elapidae; genus Hydrophis; species Hydrophis major. The sequence goes on from CM066331.1 coordinate 143,583,999, forward strand.
TTAGGCAAGTACGAAGCCCCGCCTACTTACGGGACTACGTTACATAGGACCATACCAAGAGGGGAGAGGTGTTCTATACAGTCATTAGCATACTTGCAAGCGCCACGCTGTGATTGGCCAAAACGCACAGCGATCTCATTGGCTGAGCGAGCCGCACTGATTGGCCCATAACGAATCCCCCGCGATTGGTGGAAACTAATCGCAGGAGATTCAAAGCAGTGCCATTGGCCGCGGCCGCCGTGGCCAGAGCAAAAAAGCCGCTGTTTTTCCCTTGAATCCCGAGCCGATCTCGGGACCAAATAAAGAGCTGAAACTGAGTCACTGGCTCCGAGTCTCCTTTCCCGCGACGGCCACGACAATGACCATGGCGGATGTGAAGGAAGGGTACAAGACAGAGGAACATGGAGAGTACTGATCCATAAAGTGGCCAAGGATTGGACATGACTGAATGGCTGATGACAATGAATCAAATTGAAATTTGAAATCTGGCTGGAGGGGAAAGTTTCAAATCTCAGTGCTTGTAGTTAGAGATTGATAACCCATGACAAATCTCATCATTTTTTCATGATACAATGATGAAGTGATGGGAGCTTGATTGCTTATACATTTCCACAAACCTACTGTCAGAAAAAGAAGGGTGATATCAAGCAAGAATAAAAACTCACCTATCTTTATTTGAATTATAAATTAGAATTTATTAGACTCTAGCAGGGAGAATCTGTTACAGATTCAAATGAAGAGCACTTCCTGTAATTGAATTGGGAAAAACTAATTTGATTGTTTCTGCCCATTCTACTCATTATAAAGGAAAACTCCATATTTTACTCCGTGAAATATTGAATTATTGAACATGAAAGGCAGAAATTGGAGGCATGATCCAAGCTAATGAAAGCCAAAAATAATTGGTGGACTCCTGTACTGGAATTCCTTTTCATTAAAACAGATCAAAATTTGCAGATATTCAAGGACTTGTCTTATTCTGTAATTTTTTCAATCTATTTTTTAAAAAATGGTAAAAGGGGTTCAACAAATTATCTTACCACCTTCTTAATAAGACCATAACATAAAGGATTTATGGTGGTGCTAAATAACCATCCATTCAAATCCATGCTCCAAAAAAGGATGAAGCTACATTGCATCTTAGTTCTCCTTCGGCTCAACCCTAATTGAGAATTACACCTCTGCATCTCATCCAATGTTGGCAGGTAGGCCATTAAACATTTTTCATTTCATATAGCTAAGAATTAATAAACCCCTGCTTTAAACCAAATTTTAAAAGAGAGAAGGGCCCCTGCCTTGGAACTACTGGGAACATTTACTAGAAGAATAGTCACAGAAAAACACATAATCATGGAAAAACTGTCTTGTCACTTGCGGTTTGCAAAATATGTGCCATGTGCGTATTCATACCTGTAGAAGACACTAGTTATATATGTACCAAATGCAAACTGATATCACGAGACTATGAACAACTAGGTATGAACGCCATGGAGATGGGAGCATAGGTAGTGGTTTCATTTGTACTCCCAACAAAAAGTAGGCAATTAATGAGGGAACACAGCTTTTTAAGTAAACTACTGGCTTAGGAGATGGTGCTATCAAGATAATTTTGGGTTCCTACAGTCTACAATACCTGCCTGAGGGTCTTTTGGCAAGGGATGGCAACACCTCACAAGAACTGGGAAGAATGTGTTGTTGTTGGGGTTTTTTTTTTGGAAATCAACTAGCTCAGATTATCCCCAAGAGCTTCAAACTACAACTGGAGGGGAAGGGAGATAAATGTTTGGACCTAATCCAAAACACTAACCTCATGACTAAGTGCTAAGAAAGGAGGGGAAGTTAGATACAAAATAGTTGTAGAAAGCATACAGAGTCAGTCAAAAGGGACTCAGTTGTCTATACACTAATGCTCAGAGTATGAGGAAGAAACAGAGTAAACTTGAATGCTAGTACATAAAGGCAGATGCTTGCTATTACGGAAATTTGGTAGGATAAAACATGCCTGTACATTCCATGCCTGGAATGTACAGTACACCTAGAAGGATTTAAAATGTTCAAAAGAAACACACCTAACAAGAGGAGGTGGAATTGCATTATATATAAGAGATAACTACACTTCTACAGACATGGGGTGGGAGAGCTATAATGGTAAAAACCTTATGGAATACATTCAGGTTAATAAAAAAGGAAAAGGAATGACATTGCTATGAATACCACAAGCCACCCACGCAACCAAAGGAAATATATAAACTTTGTGCTAACCAGTTAGCAAAAGTGGGAGATCAGTCAGGTTCCTGACAAACCTGGCAGACAATTTTGTCATCCAAAACAGAGGATGGAATTAGAACAGGGGTCTCCAACCTTGGCCCCTGGAAGCCTGGCGGACTTCAACTCCCAGAATTCCACAGCCAGCTTTGCTGGCTGTGGAACTCTGGGAGTTGAAGTCCGCCAGGCTTCCAGGAGCCAAGGTTGGAGACCCCTGAATTAGAAGGTCAGCTATACCGGACTTAATTTAATGCACAAGAGAGAGAGGTTGAAGAACTTTGTGGAAGAGTGACGATGCCATATTGCAATTGAACATAATGCAGGCCCAAGTAATAGAACAAAATCAAACAAGTGTCTTAGATTTTAAAAGAGCTGATTTCAACAAATTTATAGAGAACTTAGGAAGGACTCCATGAATGGAAATCTTTAAGGGGAGAACAACTGAAAAAGCTTGGAAAACTCTTGAGAAATGGTCAACATGGATTTGTCAAAAACAGATCATGCCAGACAAACCTTATTGAATTCTTTGACAAAGTGATGAGATTAATGGACCAGTGAAATGTTATGGACAGCGTCATCACCAAATGGATTCACAACAGGCTGACCAGTCACACACAATGAATTGTCTTCAAAGGAACTATATCTGCATGGAGGGAAATGTGCACCAGGGTTCTGTCTTAGACCCAGTACTCTTCAACATGCTCATAAACACTTTAGATATAAGGATAGAAGGGGAACTCAACAAATTTGAAGACAACCCCAAACTATGAGGAATAGTCAACAATAGGCTTAAAATTTAGAAGGATCTAGACAGGCTTGAATACTGGGCTCTGTCAAACAAAATGCAATTCAAGGAAATATCATTTCTTTCTACTTAGCATCCTTCCACACTGCTGCCATTTTGATTCCCCAGTTCCTCAGAAACCATTTGAGATGAACCTGCAGTTTGATTTCCATCATTGTCAAATTCAATCAGAATAGAACTGGAAGGGACCTTGGAGGTCTTCTAGTCCAACCACTTGCCCAAGTAAGAGACCCTATACCATTCCAGACAAGTGGCTATTCAGCCTCTTCTTAAAAACTTCCAGTGTTGGAGCATTCACAACTTCTGGAGGCAAGTTATTCCACTGGTTAATTGTTCTGTCAGGAAATTTCTCCTCAGTTTTAGGTTGCTTCTCTCCTTGATTAATTTCCCATCCATTGTTTCTCATTTTGCCTTCTGGTGCTTTGGACTCCCCTCTTCTTTGTGGCAGCCCCTCAAATACTGGAATACTGCTATCATGTCACCCCTGGTCCTTCTTTTCTCTAAACTAGCCATATCCAGTTTCTGCAACCATTCTTCATATGTTTTAGTCTCCCAAACTTTGCACAATTCTATTGTGACCAGCAATAAATCAGTCAGTACTCCCTTTCGCTGATAAACTTGAAAGTAAATCAGGACTCAGTGTCCCATTCCTATCCATTCTTTTTAATTCCCCAAGGAATCCGAGCAATGGCTATGAGGAGAAAACTGCCAAGCTATCATGACACTCTCTTGCTAAGATGGTGCAATGGCTAAATCTTGCTGAGAAAGTTCTAGAGCTAGGAAGCTAGGAAAACAAACTGCCCACAAATCTTGCAGAGCTTCACCATCTCCAAAAGAAACAGTTGAAGATAGGGGTTGTCAACCTTTTGGATCTTAGGGACCACCAAACTCATAATTTTAAATCTCAGGGACCACTAATATGAATTTTGACTGACAACAGCTTGCTGATGTTGGTGGGAGGGAGGGAGGGAGGGAGGGAGGGAGGGAGGGAGAGAGAGAGAGAGAGAGAGAGAGAGAGAGAGAGAGAGAGAGAGAGAGAGAGAGAGAGAGAGAGAGAGAGAGAGAGCCAGAAATACAACGATTTCCTGCTTTCTAGCTAATCTAAATTTCCCAGCACAGCAGAACAGCTGATGGTCAGGGAAACAAAAAGGAAAAATAGCAACTTAGCCAAATAAGGAGTGAGTGGGCAGGGAGGGTTCCCACAGGCCACGGGTTGGCAACCCCTGGTTTAAGATACACTCCAGCTGAGGCAGGAACAAACTGATTCCACCGATGAACAGTGATGTTGACATGGGAGGCTGCAATTCGGAAGCAACACAAAAGTTGTGTCAGTGGAGTATCTCTAGACCAGGGCTGTCAAACTCGTAGTCCCTGGGCCAGATGTATCATGTGCTGGCCACTCCCAATTTAGCAAAGGGGAAAAAAGTCACAATATGTCATGTGACACCGCTGTGACGACACGGGTTTAATGCCCCTGCTGTAGGCATATCCTGCTGGCCCAGGTTTGAGGCAATGATGCTTTTGTTAAAACAGATTCTAAGTCTTCCTTTAATGTGCTGTTTTCCTGGCTTTTGTGAAATTGTACATTTTTATTCAGGTTTCTATGTGCCTTCATTTCAGGAGCCATAATGGAAGTGGTTTCATCCTGGATCCCAGCTATTGGCTTCACAGTCTTGCCTAATATAGGGGGTTTTTTAACAGCCCCAATAGTCAAGAGGGAAATGATGTGGTATAGATCCTTGAAACTACCATCCTGGCGTCCACCAAACTGGTTGTTTGGACCTGTGTGGGGAATTTTATATACATCAATGGGGTAAGCATTTCCTTTGTTTGGTTAATTAAAATTTGGGCAATTTGTCTGCTATGGTGAATTTCTAAAAATTCTGTCCATGTGGTTAACGATCAGCCCAGGGAGTAAAAGTAGCCAACTTTTAACTGATATTAAGGTCAGTTGAAGCTGCTGCTATTCATTTAACTACTCAATTAAACAAATATGTAGATCAGCCTAGGAAACTCACCAAGGGCTAAATTAGCAGTCAAGGAGAAAACAAGTAATTAAAAGTGATGATACTAAATTCTCACATTGGGGGATTGTGGCGTCCTGAATAGTTTGGAGTCAGATCATTGTCAATAACTTTTCTTCCCATGTTTTCTTGCCCAAATGCTCAGGAGAACCAAATGAAAGTTTGCTTGGGTGCCTCATCCCAGTGGTGGGATTCAAAAATGTTTACTACCAGTTCTGTGGGCTTGGCTCGGTGGGCGTAGCAGGGGAAGGATACTGCAAAATCCCATTCCCTCCCCACCCACTAACCTGCTTTCCAGCTCCGTTCTCCTGTACAGGGCAACAAAAGAAGGCCCAGCTGATCTGCTGGAACTCTGGAGGCAGAGAATAGATGGGGGTGAGGCCAATCAGAGGTGGTATTTGCCGGTTCTCTGAACTACTCAAACTTTCCTCTACCAGTTCTTACAGGTCCTTCCTTTAACTCAGATGCAAATTATTTTCTTACTGTGTAAAAAAGTCAAGTCAAGTGAGATAAACTCAACTCTTGCTGCTTTAATGGATATATCCAAGCTGCTTGCTTAGATGTTTTGTGGCAGTCTTGTCTAAAGTCCTGGGATTTCCTGCTATAGTAATCTCCCATTCAAGAATCAACCAATAACCCCTGAATGCTAGGAGTTTCAAGAAGGGTTTTTTTCATCAATCCTATCTGAAAATTTTGGGGTTGGAAATTGGAATGAAGGAAAGTTTTCTTCATTTCTTAAAGTGGTTGCTTCTGTTTTATAATGTATCTTCTGTCTTATAATGTATTCAGCACCATCTGAAGAGATAAAAAGCTGAAATAGTGTCATCTAAAAGAGAATTAATTTCATTCTTTTTTAGATAGGATATCTCCCTTTAGTGTACTTGTAGAAGAATAATTCCATGTCAACATCTAATAAATGATTAAACACATGCATCAAGGCCACATTTTAGGGGACATTGCCATTCAAAATGCTGCTGTGGTTCACCGGCAGCAGGTGCGGACGGCTGAGGTCTCGGAGAGCGAGGACTCAGATGAGGGGCCTGCATGTGATGAAGGGATGGGGCCAGGACCATCAGGGAGTGGAGCGCTGCCTTCAGAGATTGTGGAGGCTGGCAGCAGTGATGAAGAGGTTCTTGAGGAGCCTGTACCAAATGCGTGTGCGCGCAGGGCTGCTCATAGGAAAGAGCAGCTGCAGCAGCATAGGTGACTCGGGAGTAAGGTTGCAAGGTAATGGCCCCTCCCTTAAGAGATAAAAGCCAGCCTGACAGACTGGTATTTTTTGCAGGAAGCAAAAAATGTTCTTGCACTTCAAGCCTTGTGGAAGTTTGTATTATCTTGGTTGGTGTTTGGAGACTTTTTGTTTGGAATATTTCTTGGCAACTTAATATTGCTTTTGGCAACCTTGCAAAACCTTGGCAGGGCTTGTCCTTATCAGAGACATTTAGTTTTAATCGCCTTTTAACTGTAAATTAACAAAATTTGCAGAGAAGCATTAAAAGGTTTTGCTTTTATCTCTGCTTGGTGTTTGTTTACTTGGAACAAGGTTTGGGTCAGAACAAACACTCTTATTTTTTTCAGTTTCTATATTTAGCTGAAATTTTAGATAATGCACTTCTCACCCTACCCAACTTAAATCCTAGCTCAGCTGACAGCATCTAACTGGTTTAGACTGATCTCAAAAATCTAAAGAAGGGCTAGTCTTATTTAATAGTGGGTGGAAAACTACTAAGCTAGGCTGAGAAGTTGTGGGAAATGAGTTTCGTATGGCTGCCTGAACAGGTTTTTGCAAGGATCAGTTGAGTTTCATTTGAGGGTACCTTTGATCTTGGCTGATGTTGAAAACATAATAATGGTTTTAATTAGTGGAAAATGAAAGAAATCACAGGGCTTAGACTCCAGAGAGCCCTAGGAAAACACCATGTCCATGATTAACTTGTTTATTACGCAAATTGCAAGACTACTGTATATGTAGGAACAGAATTTAGTTTGGAGATTATGTTTGTGGAGAAAAAATATTATACCACTATTTTTCTAATGAGTTGTAGACAAAAAATGAAAATATATCTTTGACATTTATTCCACATGATTTCACTATTGTAAATACACAGAGTTAAACTACAAGTTTGTTATTGGTCTTAAAAATCCCCACATCTCGTTTCTTTTCTGACTGTATCTTCCATCCTTATACTGTAGATATGGATCTTACTTGGTATGGAGGGACTTGGGAGGTTTCAATGAAAAGTCCTTTGCTCCTCTGGGACTGTATGTGGGGCAATTGGCTTTAAACTGGTCATGGACTTCTGTCTTCTTTGGACAACACAAACTAGGATTGGTAAGTTATGTAAATATATGCACACTGTACATGTCGTTTGGCTCAACAGCCTTGAGTTGTGTGTGTGTATGTGTGTGGGGGGGTGTTTCAAGACAATGCAACATGTAACGATTTATGTGCCGCAATAACTACTATTTATTGCAGAGTTTGGGAAAACTGGGTTTCCTTTTTTAAATAACTAAACCTTCTGGGCCATCACTCATTTTCTTTTCAAATGCTACTCATAATGCCAAATACCATTTCCCCCAAAATATGACCTACCCTGAAAGTAAGTCCTAGCCTGAATTTTTTTACATGTGTACCCAAAATAAGCCCTAATTAAGGTTCCGCCCACTCCAGAGTAAAAATTAAGCTACGGTGGGGACGGGGAGGGTGTAGCCAGGCCTCGTACACCCCGATACATGCCTTGCCGGCCCATTTCTTCTGCAGCTAGCAAGGCTGGCAAGGCTTTCCTGAAGGCCTCCGTAAATGATAATAAAGCTCTGGATCGATCCAGAGCTCTGTTATTGGCTGCAGAGGCCTTCAGGGAAGCCTTGCCAGCCACAGAAGAAGTTCCTGAAAGGCCTCTGACAGCGAAAAGAAGGCCGTGGTTGATACACGCAAATGAGGTTATTCAGTGAATGACACCCCTCAAAAATAAGATCTGGTGCCTTTTTGGGGACAAAAAAAACTATAAGACAGGGTCTTATTTTCAGGGAAACACAGTATGTTCTGTATACTAAGGAACGGTTATGGAAAATCCAACTTTTAAAATACATTGTCTTAGTCTTATATACCATAGTAATTCCTAAAGAGTCTTCAGACTTCCCAAATGTTACAGCCAACCAAGTAGATGCAATAAGCAGATAGGATTTTTAAAAATTGTCTTGTACTATTTTTCTTAGGGGAAAAAAAAATACAACACTTGAACTAGGGTATTTGCTCAAAAAGTGTGCAATAAATGGTAACAGGCTACTTTGATAAATTAACCCAAGGGACAACCTTGGAAGGTTGCTAACTACAGTATTGCTTTTTGGATTTATGATCATAAGGGGAATGAGTAAAGGAAAATATTTGTAGTGCAGGGTTGAAATGAGGGGTCCTCAGCGCTGAGTTTGGTTGCAGATTTTTCATTACCCAAACTAGATAACATCATCACTGCCAGTCCTGATAACATTACCTGGTTTGGGTAATGAAACGTCCACAAGAAAACAACCAAGCTCAGAGACCACCAAGGATCCCCTCATAAGGGGAAGTCTGATGATGGGGACAACCCTAGTGGAATGCCATTCGTCAGGTACTTATAGGAACCTCCATATTCAGATAGTTTCCATTTATATAAAATACCAAGATCAAGAGTAAATACATCTTTATTTTTCTGTTTCAGGGGCTGTTTGTTCTATTACTCATTACAGGAGCAGCAACAGCTACAACGGTGGCTTGGAATCATGTGAACAAAGCTGCAGCATGTTTGATGTATCCATACATAGCTTGGTTAATGTTTGCCTCTCTGCTCAATTACCGCATCTGGAGGGATAATCTTGATAAGAAAAACTAGAGAGTTTTTTTTTTTTTAAATGAGTACAATTAAAGTTCCACCATCATTACAGTTCCACTATTCCACTGTTGTCTTAGTAGATCATGTTAATACAGATTTGGGAAATAGAAAAAGGGGAAACCGAGTCTGTGCCTTTCCCCGTAATCAAGCTGATATTAAGTCCGCAGAGCACTGGTGGGATTCCATTTTTTTTAACTACCGGTTTTGTGGGCGTGGCTTGGTGAGCGTGGCATGACTTGGTGGGCGTGGTTTGGTGGGCGTGGCAGGGGAAGCATACTGTAAAATCCCTATACCCTCCCCACTCCTGGGGGAAGGTTACTGCAAAATCCCATTCCCTCCCCACTCCACTAACCCGCTTTCCAGCTCTGTTCTCCTGTGCAGGGTAACCAAAGAAGACCCAGCCGATCAGCTGGGACTCAATGGGAGGCAGAGAATGGATGGGGGCAGAGCCAGTCAGAGGTGGGATTTACTGGTTCTCCTCGAACTACTCAAAATTTCCACTGCCAGTTCTCCAGAACTGGTCAGAACCTCCTGAATACCACCTGGGTCTTCTTTTGTTTTGTGTGCTCCAAAGTTAGACTAATAGTAGGGAGAGGACAAATCTCAATCAAAATCAAGTGATTCTGGAAAATAGGCTTTAGTCCATTTTTTCCCTTAGATTCCTTCCTCTGTGTTTTTAGGGATGGGCACCATGGGGACAAAAGATGAGGATGTTTCTGAGGCACACCACATTCAATAACATTTCCAGCAATGGTGGGATTCCATTTTTTTAAAACTACCGGTTCTGTGGGCGTGGCTTGGTGGGCGTGGCAGGCAAATTCCCTCCCCACTTCTGGGGGAAGGTTACTGCAAAACCCCCATTCCGTCCCCATCCCACTAACCTGCTTTCCATTTCTGTTCTCCTGTGCAGGGCAACCAAAGGAGACCCAGCCAATCAGCTGGGACTCAGGAGGCAGAGAATAGATGGGGGTGGGGCCAGTCAGAGGTGGTATTTGCCGGTTCTCCGAACTCCTCAAAATTTCTATCGGTTCTCCAGAACTGGTCAGAACCTGCTGAATCCCACCTCTGGTTTCCAGGACTTCCTTTTGTATTAGCCAAGCTGGGAAGACATTGCAGAAAAGTGCATATGGTCATCTCTGTGTTTCGTTTTAGAAGTTGCTGGATGTGGCCTTTGGCCTCCTGCTCGGTGACCATCTTCAGCAGTCCCCAACATCAAAGTGTCCGATTTTTATTTTGAAGGAAAGGGCACAGAAGTCAAAGGAGCTTGAACAAACACTTGGTTATTGCAAACATTCACAGAATCAAAGGTTAAAACTCCAGCTAAACAACCCACGGTGAACAATAACTGGGGGATTGTTCGTGAGGACAGGCATCAAGCACCATAAAAACATTGGCTTCTCATGAGAGTGTTTGTATTCATGTTCAAGTTCTGTGTGTTGGAAATGCCATTCGAAAGCTTCCTCCTTTCAAAGAAGCTGGGATTTTGGAAGGTTGAGGCAATGTTACAGAGGGAGGATGGTTGCTGAGGCCTAGAGAAGAACATATCATAAACTACACACATGTGCTTTGACAATCAGATTCTTACAAATGAAGGCAAATATATGCACCCAGAATAATGCAGGATCCAATCTCGGGTGGTTACCAAGACCAGGTGTTTAGTCTTCTGAGTTTTCGGACTCATGCTGGAACTCATCCTCAAGGGACTTCTCTGTACTTTGGGCTATTCTATGGATAGTAATTATATCAAGGGTCTTCAAACTTGGCAAGTTTAAGATTTGTGGACTTCAATTCCCAGAACTCCTCCTCCAGTTATGTTAACTCTGTCAAGTTTAAAGACCCTTCATTTATATGATGGCTGGTTGAGTGTGGCTTTTTTGTTGTTGATTGGGATGTTGATGGCCGGTTTGTTTCCTTGTGCTGCCAAGCCCTTGGGTCCTGAGTACCTGATAAGCTGTTGGTAAATTAGCACTCCTGTTGATTGACAAGGGGCCTGTTTCCCAGACTTCAATCATTTCCCTACTGAGATTCTTGGTAATAGGAAATCAGCAAAGGTGTTCTCTCTTCATCAGTTCTACAGCACTTTGAGCCACATAGCTGGAGATGTTTCTCCTCAGGCTTGAACTAGTTTATCTACTATGGGAACCATCATTCTAGGATCAATGTATATTGCAAACCTAAAATACCATGGATTGTAGGCTTTGGATACCCTGCTGCTCTTGGGACTTTATCCTCCTATAGCCTGGGATAAAAGATTTTTCTTTCTTTCTTTACACTTGAATGGATGTCTGGCTGGTAATATTGGTATCAAATGGCCCAGGAAAGAAGGGGAATTATTCTCCAAGACACATTGGCAATAGTGCAATACATTTCTTTCTTCCAGTACTCTGAATTACAGCAGACATTTCCACAAGCTCCTGTGGAGATCAATCTGACCCACCTTTTTCCTATGTGGAGGCCCCATGGTGCTGCCCTGGAGATGTAAACAATTCATCTGATTTATCAAGACCACAAAATACAGAAGGTTCCATTTTAAGCAGGGGTCCCCAAACTTGGCAACTTTAAGACTTGTGGACTTCAACTCCCAGAATTCTCCAGCCAGCATAGTGTTAAAGTTGCCAAGTTTGCGGACCTCTGAGTTTAAGGATCTGGGTTTCATGCTGTGTTATTCAAGTAATACATCCAGTCCAGGTTGTTTTGAACACCTAGGAAAGTTAAACAATAACCCTCTGATAAAGATGCCCAGTATATGCCAGATGTCACGAACTGTTTTGAAGGCAAGATGTTGGCACAGCTCCTATAGGAGTTCAGTTATTAAACCCAGACCCCAATTATGATAAATTAAACAGGATTTAAACCATCTTCTTAGGAAAGTTATTCTGAGTGGTGAAATGTGTGTCCTGGACAGAAGAAAGAATCTTTTGGGGGAGAAAAAGATCCTAAAATAATTCAGAGTTTAAAGAATCTGTGCTTTACCAATTGCAAAGCAGCCCAAGCATGTTCACATGTCTTTTTAACTTCCTAGAAAGGTCCTGAAACAAGTATAAAGAACATGAAAAGAACTGGCTCTTATTGGTATTAATTAAAAGCTAATGGGTAGAAATGTGTATATTTAATATTTCAAAATTAAAAAAAAAGATTGGCATTGGTAATTCAATAGTTAGAATCATTCATCCTAATGGAAACGTCTCAAAAAAACATCTGTGGTACAAAGAACCACCTTCAGCTTTTCCTACAGCATCTTTATCTTGAAATTCAACTGTTGGATGTGACATCAAAGTAAAAGTATTCATACTTAGCTGATAATTGTTTATTAAAAAAAAATTGAAATCTCACTGGTCACATGAGCCAGCGGAAGCTTTTGAAATGATTGTTTCATATTGTTATTTAAAGCAAAGCATCTTAAAAGGAAGGTGAGAACATAATTCTGTTGGATAAAATAACGGCTTCAACTACATCAAATGCATTATATCAAGAAAGTAAAGCAGGCTGAAAAATGCTGTACAGATACACTTCCACAGGAAAAAAAAACATGCTAATTATAGCAAAATTGAAATCAATTTGCAACTAAACCTCAGTGATCTTCAATATATGTAAAAGCATCCTTTGTTAAATTGACAAATTCAGCAGACTTGCTCAAAAGCAAACTACTTATTGCATGTAAATTACACATATATTCTATATGACACCAGGGACATTTTTTGTTCTGACAAACACTATCGGAAAAATATTTGCACAAGCAGCTCATAGAACTGAAATATACCCTTCTTAAATAGTAAATTATGCTATGTGGACCTAAACGATAGAAGTCACATGGCAGTTGTCGGTCTCATCCAAAAACAGAGTACAGAAAACATCGTTGAAGAATGTTGGATGATATTTGCATGCTCTTTCACAATCAGGATTGAAATTGACCTCTAGAATCTGGGGTTGCATATGTTGCTTCCCTAGAAGATAGATAAGTAAAAAAAGACCAGGTGAATTATAAAAAAAAGAAAACAAAAGCAAGCAGAAACTGGCCCTAATCCAGGAGTGTCAAACTCAAGACTTGGGGGCCAGATCTGGCCTGCAGGGTGCTTAGATCCGGCCTGCAGGGCTGGCCTGGAAACAGCAAAGGACCGGCTCGCGGTGTCTTAGCCAGGGAAAATGGAGCTGGAAAAGGCCGCACATGGCCTCCTCCGAGCTCTCTTTTCACTGGCAGAAGATTGCAGGATGCCATCGGAGCTGAAGATGGAGCTCGGAAGCCCGTTTTCCCTGACAGAGCTCCCCCCAAATAAGTGATGTCATGCTGGCCACACCCACTATGTTCACAACCACCCCACCCTCTGAGATCAAGCACAACCCTGATGTGGCCCTCAATGAAATTGAGTTTGACGCCCCTGCCCTGATCGGAAACGGCCCAGTCACCAGAAGATGAAGCCTATCTCTGCAATTCACTGAGGAGGAAAGCCCCCAATTGGTTTTCCTCCAGCCCCCCTCTGGTCTCAGCGCTGCAGAAGGAATCCTTTCCCCTCCATTTCCACTTCTCCTGGAACAGAAAATGCGCTTCTCTAAATTGCAGTAGCCCTAATATTTAACACCCGCAATGGCTACTTCCATGAGTCACCTTACAGGGAGTCCTCGACTTACAATTGTTCATTTAGAGACCGTTCAAAGTTACAATGGCACTGAAAAATATGACATGACCCTTTTCCACAGTTCTGGCCTTTGCAGCATCCCCATGGTCATGTGATCAAAATTCAAATGCTTGGCAACTGGTTCGTATTGACGACCATTGCTGTGTCTCAAGGTTACATGATCCCCTTTTGCAACAAGCAAATGGAGAAGGCCGATTCATTTAACAATTTGGGTTAATTTGAATCGGGGCAAGAAAGATCATAAAATGGGGCAAAACTCACTTCACAAATGTCTTGCTTTAACATCAGAAATATTGGGCTCAATTGTGGTCCTAAATCAAGGACTACCTATATAGGAAGGCTGAGATAGTTAAGAAGTAAGAATTTCTCTGACATCTTAGAAAATAGCTGCTAGAAGTGCTTTAAGCTTGAAACAACTACCCAGGGCTCAAATTTGAAGCACTTCTACATCCACAGCACCAGTCAACTGGGGTGCTTAATTTTTATGCCTAAGAGAAAGAGTGCTGGGCAATTCTTGCAGTTCCTTTCCATGCTGTTCATTACAAAGGTACTTCCAAAGATCAAAGAAAACATTATTTCCACATGCAATCTTTTACATTAAACTTTTAGCTCAGTTTAAAGAAACTGAATTCTAAAAATGTCACACTTGATGAACAAAAATGTATATGAAAAACTGCCTCTTTTAAAATCATGGCTGGGACCAATATCTAACCAATTCCTTTTGCAATGTGATGCCATGCCAAAAGAAAACTTAAAAGCAGCTTTTTGGCGGAAGGGGCAAAAAAACACAGGCTACCAAATCCCATAAAAACATAATCACAAAGGATTTTGTTCCCCTCGCCCATATGTGCTAGTCGTTTCCAGCTCTAAGGGGAAGTGTTCATCTCCGTTACAAAGCCAAAGAGGCAGCGCTGTCCGAAGACGTCTCCGTGGTCATGTGGCTAGCATGACGAAACGCTGAAGGCACACGGAACGCTGTGATCTTCCCACCAAAGTGGTCCCTATTTTTTCTACTTGTATTTTTTACATGCTTTCGAACTGCTAGGTTGGCAGAAGCTGGGGGAAGTAACGGGAGCTCATTCCATTATGTGGTGCTAGGGATTTGAACCACTGAACTGCTGACCTTTCTGATCGACAAGCTCAGCGTCTTAGTCATTGAGCCACCGTGTCCCTTATACCTTATACAATACTATACCACTTACTAATAATGGGGATAAAACTCTCTCCCAGATGGTGGGGATTATATTCCAGCTTTATTTTTATTGGAGACTTTGTTGAGTTTCAGAAGAATCCCCAAACTGTCTGTGAGGAGAATAAAACAGGTGCTAAGACTCACCGTTCCCAGATGATTCCCATTTCAGCATCAGGTCAATGGCATAGACAGCTCGTGAAGACGGATAATCGCAGATGCCGAGAGGTGCCGGTTTGGCACAAACTGCTCGGAATAACTCAACAAATGCCTTAAAGATGTCTTCCTAAGGACAAACAAGAAAATGCAGAGGTTGATGCACCTGGGCACTTTTCCATTTTCAAAAATCAAGAGCGGTTAAAACATGACTTGAAGGTGTCTGTGCATTTGCTTTCGCAAAAGGGCAAGCTACCAACATCCTTGATATGAATTTCTCCTAAAAGGTTTCCCGAGAGCTCCAACCAGCATGCAAAGTGGGGATTAGGAGAGCTGGAACCCAAAACTTCGGCTAATGCTGAAGTCGAGAGTATTTGAAGCAAGAGATAGCCCATCCTGTGGGGGTTTTTTTTGTATGTGCATCATTAACTTCCTCTTCTCCCCCCCCCCCCAAATTTATTAATAAAACTATTTTAGATTTAAAAAGATAGTTTCCTTTAAAACTGTACGGACAGTGTAGCGTAGCAATAACATCTCCACTTGGGAAGCCATTGAATCAATGAGATCCTGTACATATGGAGCGAAACTTAATGGGTATTATTACTCCAAACTGTACAAACAAAAGAGTGGATCTATTTGGGGCAATACAGGCAGTCCTTGTTTATTTGACCATTTGTTTAGCAACTATCCAAACTTATGATGGCACTGCATAAGTAGTACCTGTAGCCCTTGTCTTATGACCGTTCATTTAGCAACTATCTGAAGTTCTGACTGGTCCTTGCACTTGTGAGCGACACAGGTTCCCTGCAGTCACAGTGTCATGATTCAGGTGCTTGGCAACCAGAATCTATTTGAAACAGCTGCAGCATCACAGGATCACATATACCCCTGCCAGCTGACTTTTGACATTTAAAAAAAAAGACTATGTTTTTTTCCTTGCAGTTTTAAGGTATGGTCTTATTTTTTAGCCTTTTTTCTAATTTTGTAGCCTTGGGATCTGTCTTTCTTTAAATTTAAATTAATTTTTTAAAGGATCTTTTCAATACAGCATCATTTGGGTCCCTTCTTTTAAAATTGGACTTTTGCTCTCTTTCGTGCTTAAAGTTGAAATAATAATTAAAAGTTAACTTTTGCTTATTTTTTATTACTTTTTAAAATTTTATTTTTTTAATTCAAATTAGATTTTTAGTGATTTATAACAGCAAATGGAAGCAAGGTGATAAAAATTAAATCAGGAGCGACTTACTTCAACAGTTTTCCAAGAATATTCTGAGTACTGCTTCTCAAAAAGTGGGATAAATTCATTATAATGGATCTGCAAATAAAAAACGATTTGATTACATATATTTCTCCCTTGCTTTTATTTTAACTTTCTGAGGTAGAATTTCTTCTTTCCCCACTGGTTGTTCTATAAAAACCTCAAAGACCTACAAAGAACAGCTAGTATTTCAAGCATTTGAGTCTCATGGCTGATTTTGAAATGCTTACCCAATGTTATTAATTTTGTCGGATTATCCAAAGATTAAGGAAAAGAAACTTAGCTTGGTTAATCAGACTTCTTTTCATCATAACATTTGGCTGGCTCATTACAGACTAACTGCACTGTACCTCAAACAAGTTTTTCTTGAAACATGTATTAAAAATTATTTAGCATATCATTCAGTCAAACATCAATCCAGACTGTTGTGTAAAGAGAAACAATACAAACTACAATTCCTGGAATATTTTTTAAAAAGTTTTGGTAGGTATTTTACACATTTGTATCTTCTAAGAAGTAAAGGCAGCACTATGGATATTTCTGGACAATCTTTTAAATTTAGATGTTTTATCTTCCAAAGAGCTGCTCAGAAGCAGTCCTGGCTGATCTAGTCCTACAGCCATACCTTCAACCTGATATGCATGCTGATATACTAACGTCACCACAGTTTGAAGGTCATTTTCTTTTATCATTTACTCACTTGCTTTAAAGATATCTCAGGGGCGTAATTCATAACAGTAAAATGCTTCTCATAATCGTCTAAATCATCAAGTGAAAATGGTCTTAAAGAGGAGAAAAAAACCAGACAGGGACACAAAGTTAGTTTATGAAATTCAGAAATCCCACAAGCGTAATACCTCTGTAGAAGATGATGATTACCTATTTGAGAACCGGAGCCAAAACACATCGTAGACATGCAGTTTGAGTGGCTTAACTGATCTCAGCAGCACGATATATCGAATATCGAATTTAACCAGTCCCACATCTTCAAGATGAAACAATACCGGATTTTCAATATATTTAGACACTACCTAAAAGAGCAGACATTGTTTTAAAAAGGTAGAAATAATTTTGCTTAGAACACAGCCAATCTTGGGCATGCAAGATAGCTTATAATTTTGAACCAACTCTTCAAAACAAGATAGCTCTAAAGAAATTTAAAACATGGCAATTTGAAAGATGAGAAACTTGAAACTCTCTAAATAGCTAAACTGTGTCAACTTCCCAGAATAATAAAAACAACAATAGAATTTGGGAAAATAAAGAGAAAAATTGATGGCATCTATACATTTGTGGAATATTTGTCATTACTATTGTATGTGTACCCCTCATATTAAAAATATATATTATGCTGAGTAATCAATATCTAATGATCCCAGAGGTGGTATGCAGCAGGTTCTGACCAGTTCCGGAGAACTGGAAGCAAAATTTTTTAGTACTTTGGAGAACCAGCAAATGGCACCTCTGACTAGCCCCACCCCCATCTATTCTCTGCCTCCTGAGTCCCAGCTGACTGGCTGGGTCTTCTTTTTTTTTTTTGAAACAAATTTTTATTAATTTTAAAGATAAAACAACACATCATTAACCATTAAATACATAAACACATAAAACCTCTTAACATTGTAAATCCTTACAAGTCAAACAAAACATTATTTTTATACAGCATAATTCCAATTTATCCCATCTCCATATGGACACACAAACATCTTTCAGCAAATTTCTCATTTTTTCTCTTTACTCCTATTCAATTTCATTTCTCTTCCATATTTATCCATTTTATAGTCATCATATTCTTTTCTTTCTGGCTTGTATAAATTATTCTCGTCTAACATTCCTCCAAGGTTTTATTGATTCTTTCCTTTTTTTTTTTTTTTATAAAAAACAAATTTTGTTAGTTTTACCATAAGCACAGTACACAAACATACAAACACAAAACATAAACAAAACTAAAAGATCTTTTCTGAAGGTTGTCTGTTCCCGGGTTAAAACTCTTTACACAGACACAAATTCAAACATCATATTCAACCCATATCTCCTTCCAAATCTTATTATCATTTTCTTTTTTATATATATATATAAAAACCATTTTTATCAGTTTTATAAAAACAATGCACAAAAAATCAAGGCATAGCAGCTTATAAATTCTTTTCTAAGAAAAAATAATAATAATAGACCAATAAGGCATAACATTTCCAGATTATAATATCAATATTTCATATAATATTAACTTCATATCTTGTCCCTACTTCTCTTTTCCATCCAAATTATTTATTAATTAAAATTTTATTGCCTTTTATCAATATACAAAATCCAAAAAAAAAAGCATATATATCCTTCCATATCTTATTACCATTTTCAACAACATTCTTTGTCTGTTTTATTTCCAATTATCCATTCATCTTTTTTTTTTCTTTTACTATACTTCTCCTGTACACCAATTGGAGTAACATCTATAACTCATTACCCTAACTTAGAAATACTACATATAGCAATCTTTCTTGGGATTCTGTTTTAAAAAAAAAATTCTAAAATTACATAATAAATTTTATATTCTAAATATACATATAAAAACACACTCTTATATACCCTCCAGAATCCCTCTTTTAATCTAAATTAAATTCACCCATTATCTCTAAATAAACTTTTTTTCCTTAGGTCTTGCTTCCCCCCATTAAGGCTTCTCCTCCCCCCCTTTCTCTCTTGCTTATTCTTCTCCTTGCCCTTTCTACCCCTTTGCTTTTTCTCTTCGCTTTTCTTGCTCCTTTTCCTTTGCTTTCTAACCTTGCCTCCATCTTTTCGCTCATTTTTCTCTCTTTTGGTTGTTTTTATAATTCTTAAAATCCCCTTTTTCTTATCCTTTTTGTCCTCCTCTCCAGAAGGGACCCATTGTTCATCAAAGATGGCTTCTTCTTCCTCTTCTTCCTTTTCCCAGTCCTTCTGCTGCGTAATCAACTTTTCAAAGGAACATAACGCCATTTCTAAGAATTGAAACAAAGCGCCCAAAGTATCTTCTTTTTTATATTTTTGATATTCAATCTCTAGTTCATCCACAGACGATGCCATTATGAAAAGGGAAACTTTTTCCAAAACAACCACAAGAATTTTTAATCAAAGACAATCAAAAGCAATTAAAAAAAGAAAAAAAGTTCCAAAAGTTAATACTTTTCTTCCTTCTTCTCTTTCTCTTTCTGAATTAATTTTTAATCAAAGAGGTCCAATTACCATATATCTTCTTTTGGGATCCACAAAGATGTTCTAATCAATCTCCTCCTTTTTCAGCTTCTGCTCCAGTTTTTTTTTTCTCCCTTCCCACTTGCAATGAGAATTTTAATAATCAAAAATCCATACCTCCAGCAGAGATTTTCCAATTTATCACATTTTTCAATGTCCAAAAATCCCTTTGTCTCTTATCTTAGCTTTCAAAACAATCCACTTTCAATGTCTAATATATCCAAATATTTCTGCTTTTTCCGTGGGGTGGGAGAGTAAAAAAAAAAAAAAAATCCCTTTAACAGCTTCTCCGCCGCTTTTCGCTCTTCTTAGGGATACAATGTATCCTCCAGCAACAAACAGCTCAATTCCAGGCAATTTAAAAGGTGTTACTTGACCCGGCTCAGACAGAACTTTCACTCTTCACACTTCCTCCAGCACAGTTCTTACCCGGTTGCTGGCTTCTTCGTGGCGGCCATTGCTGACCGCCGCTCCACCGCCTTGGGAAAAAGGGGTTTTCCCGGAGAAAGGGGGGGTCTGCGATGCCCCCACCTCCCTTTCCCACTCCCCTCTATCTTCAGCTGTCCCTACAGGGCAGCCATATCCCCCTGACCCATCTGGATCGGGGGTACCTCGACGGCTAGCACAGCAGGAATCGCGAGCTGTCGCGAATTCCTGCTGCCCCGAAGCCATGCAAACCGGAAGTTCTGGCTGGGTCTTCTTTGGTTGCCCTGGAAAGGAGAACGGAGCTGGAAAGCAGGTTAGTGGAGTTGGGTGAGAAAGGAGATTTTGCACTAACCTTCCCCTGCCACGCCCACAAAGCCACACCATGCCCACAAAGCCACGCCCACAGAACCAGTAGTTAAAAAAAAAATTGAATCCCACCACTGGCATCTACATGACACATGTAGTCCTTAGCTTACAACCAGAGGTGGTATTCAGCAAGTTCTGACTGGTTCTGGAGAACTGGTAGCGGAAATTTTGAGTAGTTCAGAGAACCGGCAAATATCACCTCTGACTGGCCCTCCCTCCATCTATTCTCTGCCTTCCAAGTCCTAGCTGATTAGCGGCTCTTCTTTGGTTGCCCTGCACAGGAGAACGGAGCTGGAAAGCAGGTTAGTGGGGTGAGGGAATGGGGATTTTGCAGTCTCCTTCCTCTGCCACGCCCACCAAGCCATGCCCACTAAGCCACACCACGTCCACCAAGCCACGCCCACAGAACCGGTAGTAAAAAAAATTGAATCCCACCACTGGCATCTACTTAACACAGGTAGTCCTTGACTTACAACCATTCATTTAGTGGCCATTCAAAGTTTCACACTTACTGTGTGAAAGCATCCCCTTGGCCATGTCATCAAAATTCCAATGTTTGACAACTGATATTTATTTAGGATGGCGGCAGTGTCCCAAGATCATATGATCATCTTTTATGCTTTTCCGACAAGTCAACGGGGAAGCCAGATTCACTTAACAACCATGTTACTAGCTTAACAACTGCAGTGATTCACTTAACAACTCTGACAAGAAAGGTTGTAATTGAGTCCAACATCTATGCTGCTAAGCGAGGCAGTTAAGTGAGGTGTGCCCTATTTTACAATCTTTTTTGCCACAGTTAAGCAAATTTGACTTCCCCTATTGGCTTTGCTTGTTGCTGGGGAGGTTACAAGTTGTGATCACATGATGCTGCAACCGTCATAAATACATGCCAGTTGCCAAGTGCCCAATTTTTTAATCACGTGACCATGGAGATGTTGCAACTGTTGCAAAGCGTGAAAACCGTTAAGTGATTTTTTTTTTCAGTGCCATTGTAACTTCAAATGCTCAGTAAATGAATGGTTGATAAGTCGAGGACTTCAGTCATTTATACTGAAAAAGGAATGACGTGTTTTGGAAGAGAGTGCACTGAAAATTCTTTAGAGAAGAGTGTAAGGAATGAAAAACTGCCAGACCAAAATCCCTTTATTGTCCTGAAATCAGAAAGAGGTGGCTTGTGCTATGAAAAAAAAAAAGCATAATGCTTCACACACTGTGACCTTGCAGAAAGTTGAAGCAACCCCAAAAGAAAGGAGTAAAGGAAAAAAAGAAAACTTGCTTCAGATTTTTCCAATAAAATAGCAACCTTTTTTTTTTTTTTTTATTTGGCAAAATGTCTTTCGTTCTGACCTTAGGGATGCTTTCCCTCTGCCTGATGATATTGTTAAGGTTCTTGGTGATGTGAGTGTCCAGACTTCTGGCCAGATTCCATGGTTTGCAGATCCAATGGTTGTCTTTTCCCCTAGATTAGAATCCACAGAAGAAAAAGCACTGTGTTTAGGGCTTAAAGATAAGCGTCTTTTCCTCAGATCAACTTTGTATCACTGTGTTACAAGTTTAATGTTTGTTTTATTTAATTCCAATCCTTTTATTAAGAAACCCAAATTATTCCTATACATGTAGAAAATCAGCATGGCACATGGATTTAGGTCAGAGGCCTCTAAACACGGTAACTTTAAGACTTGTGGACTTCAATTCCCAGAATTCCTCAGCCAGCTTCACTGGAATTCTGGGAGCTGAAGTCCACCAGTCTTAAAGTTGCCAAGTTTGGGGACCCCTGATTTAGGTGTTGGGCCAGGACAATTAGTCACTCTCTAAGTCCAATCTACCATATGGGAAATTGGAATGGGGAAAGCTCTTTTGAGCTCCTGAATGAAAGGCACAGTATAAATCTAAATACGTACCTATAAACACATACATACAAATCTAAATAAATGCATTATTCACCAGTAAGCTAGTAATCATCATAATTACAAGATGAAGAGCCTGTAACAGAAATATCATTTTGTTATTTGAATGTTTTCACGTGAACTGGAATCCTACTCATCTGGAAGCTTCAAGCTGTTGATACCAACTCATGATTCTGCTGTGCCCATGAATTCCCATCAATTTATAGTAACATCAACATATCTGACCGAAAGGGAGAGGCCTCCTCATGCTAGTCACGTTCAACTAGAGATATGTGAAGAGGGCTATTGTCTAATACACGGGTGTCAAACTCATGTCACACTGCCGTTACGTGACGTTTCACAACGTTTTTCCCATTTGCAAAGCTGTGGTGTTCTGTTCAAGGCTTCCTGAGACCATAATTAAGCACACGCTTGGTCTAAACAACTCGTTTTATTTCAACACTGGAAATTCCCAGCCCCTAATGAGTCCCAAACAGTCCCTCGAGATAAACACCCACCTTTATCTCCTTTGAATTGCTGCCAACAACTAAAGTGCCAAATTAACTGTAAAAAACCAAGCGAAGTACAAAATCCACACAGAGCTTCAAGGTTTAATCGGAACAGAGCAAACGACTTTGCTTCCTGCAAAAGTTTCTCTACCTTTGCACCTCCTTTATACCTTAGGGGAGGGGCAATCACCTCCAAGCTTTAGGTCCCAAGTCTCCCCTTTTGTCTTAGCTGCTCTTGCCTTCTGGCAGCTCTGTGCACTCGGAACAGGCTCCCCTTGTTCCCCTGCCTTGCTGCTGCCAGACTCTGGAGGCTCCGGAGTCAGCACACCACTCCCAGATGGTCCTAGCCCCATCTTTGTATCAGACGCAGGACCCTCGTCCGAGTCCTCCCCAGACTGGTCCCTGTTCTTCCCCACTGTCCGATTCCATTGCTATCTGTACAAGCTGCCAGCAAATCACAACATGGGGTAGCCGTGGACTGCATGTGACACATCTGGCCTGTGGGCCGCCAATTTGATACCCCTGGTCTAACACAAGATAACAGAGCCTGAGTCAATAAGAAACTTGAGTTCTAGTAAATTTTGTGATGGACTTGTTTTCTCTATAGGCAACAATTAGGTACATGTATGTATGTATGTGGTAAAGTATGGGCAGGTAGGTAAAATATATCTATATTTAATTTTCTGTCCATGTTATAAAAATGGAGAACTTCAGAGCCATCACACAGAATGAGGCATTATCCCGCCTCCCATCTCTAGGAAAAATGAATATTCCTGGAGGTGTCATAAAGATTCCTTTTATTTCTCTCTCTCTGACATCTGCAAAGTAAGAATGAACAGTAACATTAGCGAAGTTGAAAACACGTAGCTGCTCTGTACCTGCATTCACGCTGCTGAAAGAAACTGATGAACTGTGGCAGTTCTGTACAAAGATTGAAAGTACGAGGCAGCCATTTTGGCCCTTCTGAATCCTCAACTCTTCTTGAAATGGAGGCCAGGCAGTCCTTCACAGTCAGGAGATTTTCACATGGAAACTGATTCACCATCACGTGAGGTTTTTCTTCACTTAGTTTTCTGAAAGAGCAGGAAAGCATTTAGCACAGGGGACGCCTTAGTCAAATATATAGATACCAAATAGGTTAAAAATAATTGTTACTTGCAGGGAAATAGCTGTGTAACCTGTAATCTTTGAAGTGGGAGAAGATGTAGAGGATATCAGCTTCTTGTTCCAAGTCCGTAAACTCAAAACGGGGGTGACTCAGGTTCTGACGTACCTGCTGGAGATCGGTGTAAACTCTAACAGAAAGATTGGTGAGACAGAGACAAACAGCAATTCAAGAGTTGTAACATGCCAGACAGTCCTGAGAAATATTTCTATTCTATTGTGGAAAGTAATTTGTATACGTCAGTGAAGGCTAACGTTTTTGTCATCGCGTGCCGAAAGTATGTGTGTGAGTCCAAGCGCATGTGCACGCATGCCTACACCCATAATGCACATGCAACCCCCACACTCTCCGACCCCTGCGCATGCACGTGGGACCCCTCTGCACTCCCACTCCTCCTGTGCTCCTACGCAGGTGCATGTCTCCTGCATGTGCCCCTCCCCCGCACAGATATCCGAAAATCAGCTGGCCGGTGGGAGACGCACACGCATGTACAGTGGAACTGAGCTGGGGCGACAGCTCGCCTGATGGCAGAGAGGACTGTGCATGCCACTTCCAGCATGCATGCCATAGGTTCGCCATCACAGGTATATGTCAACCCTTCTGAGTTGCTGTCTAAACTATGTAATATTAGCAGTTGGGCAGACATATGGGAAATGTTTTTTTCAATAATTTATTTCAGGCAATTTAAATGAATAGGAGCACTTCAAAATGGCCTTGAAAACTGTTTGGAAGACTATACAAGTCACTGAAGAGTCGTGTAAGAGTACCACCTCTCGTGTTATCTTGTTTATTTTTCACAAGTTTGAACTGCTCATCTCCCTCAAACAGGGATTCTGGGAAGTACCATTATGTACAATAAACTTTTAAAATATAAAACAGTATATATAAAAGCTAAACGTTACAAGGAGAGAAGGGTAATGAAACACTATTAAAATAAGGGAGGACTGATGACTGTGACCAATGCTGACACCTAAGCGAAAAGGATCCATTAAATCTATTTCACTCCAGGATCCTCTGAAGCTGCAATGCAACCGCCTTCTCAAACACCTTCCCTAAAAAGGAGAGGTGGGAGACTGGACGAAATTGTTTAGAAGGGGAGGGTTCAGTGGCAGCTTCTTGAGGAATGCACACACTAATGCCTCTTTTTCTTTTGATCCCTTTCACAGTAATGTATTTTCTACCTGTTCTGTCATCTTTTCTTTGTGTGCTCCCACACAAATTCATTGTTGCAAAATTTTAAGAATAACATTCCTGATTTCTGCGTCTCTGTATCTCATTGATTTCCCCATTCCATAAGAAAAAGGATTAATTAGAACCTACAAAAGTCACCATGATCACCAAATAATTAGACAAAACGGAATCTAACATTCTTTGAAAAGCTGCTTTAATTGCTTAAACATAACCATGGCAGTTAGATGCTTATCTAGAAAGCAAAAACATTTGGAAATACGTACTTGAAGATTTTATTCTTCTCATAAATGGGAAGCTTTATTGAAGCAGGCAGTTTTTCTTTGTTTTCAGTTAATATAGCCTAAAATGCATACAGATATAGAACCCCATTAGTTTTAATTTCATGTTATCCTTTGCAAGCAATCTCTTCTGAATGTCAGCATGAACAATCTGTTCACTTTGTAGCCTACTGGGCAAAAAAGGGTGATGCGGTCAGAAAAGGAGCTGGCTACAATTAAAGCTACCCAACAAATAACCAAAGAACATGGCTTTGATTCAAAAAATATTGTCCCCTGTTTACACTACATTTACCATGCTTGTTAAGGACAATTTTCAGTCTCCAACATCATATCATCCAGAACAGGACTTATGCCTAGGGAAATGGGTCTATCTTCTCCTCTAGATCATTTATGAAGATGTTGAAGGTTATTGGACCCAATACTGAACTTTGAGGTATCCTGCTGCATTCTTCCCTCCATGTAGATTAAGGACTATGTGTTGAGTGTGGTTAGTCAGTTAACTGTGAATCCATCTGGTGGTGGTACTGTCTATCTCACATAGTTCTATTTTACCAAGAAGTGGTCTATTTTTATCACATGCCTTATTGAAGTCGACATATATTATATTCACAATATTTTCCTGATACACAAATTTAGCCAATTTATCAAAGGAGGAAATAAGGTTTGTTTGGCACGATATGTTTTTAACAAACCCCATGCTGTTGTCTAGTAGTCACCTTGTTCATTTCAGTAACTGTATTACTGTCTCTGGGAAGAGATTTATTATATACATTTGGTGTTATAATTATTATAGCTCTATGGAGACTTTATTTTGATCTCCCTGGACGTCCTTGCCACAGCTCAATTGCTGTTGCTGTGAAAAAATTCACAAATTTCTCTTTGATGATTGCAAGGGAGAATTATACCCTCCCCTGACTCTCCCTCCCCTCTCCTCTCCTCCCCTCCCTCATATCTCTATTGCTCCTGTGTTGCCAGGTTCCTCTGTTCTTCATTGTCCTTATAAAGAACAATTCATAATTTCCTCAGAACAATGTTCTTTGGTTTGGGAGTCACAGTAATCAAATTAGCTCTAGTAAGCCAGCTTATTAAAGCAGCTGCATCTTTCCATTTTTGTGGAAGTCCGAAAAAGACATGGTTCCTTTAAAGCGATGATGGTATTAATTTACAGTTCCTTCCTAAATTATTTTTTTAAATCATCCACAATGCTATTCAATATAGTGTATATGAAGGTGTGCATGCATGCATGCGTGAGAGCACACACACACACACACATATTGTGCCTTCAAGTCAATGTTGATTCCTGATAGCTGCTTAGGCTAGTCTCTGCAGTTTTCTTTGACTAGATTTTCAGAGATAGCTTGCTACTACCGTCTTTCTTTGTTAATTAAAAGAATGGAATGTATGAAACCACAAAAAATGTCTATATCTTACCTCCAGATGACAAGTCACCATGAGCTTCCTAAAATGAAGCTCTGGTGGGTCTCTAGGTAAATTAGATGAATTCTTAACTATCTTTTCTTATTTTTTAAAAAATGCACCTGATAGTGATCATCTGAGGGTTCAGTGATAAAACAACTGATATTGAGCAGCTCACAGGATCTCCACGGCAGCAGCCGACATTTTCTAATTAAACAATCAGTTTCCCCATAGGCGTAATCCCGGGTTACTTCTTCTGCAAAGGAAAAAATTGAAAATATTCAAAATCTGCATTGAATGATAAAGATAAAGGTTCCCCTTGCACATACATTCTAGTAGTTTCCGACTCTAGGGGGAGGTGCTCATCTCCATTACAAAGCTGAAGAGCCAGAGCTTCCGAAGACGTCTCTGTGGTCATGTGGCCGGCATGACTAAATGCCAAAGGCGCACGGAACGCTGTTCCCTTCCCACCAAAGGGGTCCCTATTTTTCTACTGGCGTTTTTACAGGCTTTCGAACTGCTAGGTTGGCAGAAGCTGGGACAAGTAACGGGAGCTCACTCCATTACACGGTACTAGGGATTTGAACCGCCAACCTTTCTGATTGATAAGTTCAGCATCTTAGCCACTGCGTCCCTGCATTGAATGATAGAAGTAGACAAAAGAGCAGACTTCTGGGATTCTCCCCAAAACCTGGCTGATACAATAGGCATCTATTTGAGATTGTAGAAGACGGAATGGGGAAAAAAAATTCTTGTGAATTCCAGAACTGAACGGAACACACAATTCTTTGTTGCCAAAATGCATTCCTGGTGATGCATTCTGCATTTCAACAATACAATTTTGGGGATGGAGGTGAAGAAGGTGATATGTTGCTATTGCCTGTTTTGAACAATTGAGAACAATGACTTAAACATCACCCCAAATCTACCAGCAGAGCAAAATCTTATCACCTGCATCTTGGTTTAGTGGGAGATATTCTTTTCAGAGAAAAAATGTTGGAATTAAATGTTGCAGCTGCCAGGAAAAGCAACTGGTGGTTCTCCACTTTGGGGAGGTACTGGGGAACCAAGAGATAGAGACACTGCTTTTTGTAGCTGCACCAGACCTCTGGAATGGCCTCCCACTACAGCTTAGCTTGACTTTAACCACCTTCTGGAAGCAGGTGAATGTAAGGTCTTCTAGAGCAGGGGTGTCAAACTCAAGGCCCGTGGGCTGGATCCAGCCTGTGGGGTGCTTAAATCTGCCCACGGGGCAGGTCTGGAAATAGCAAAGTACCGGCCCACAGTCAAAACGGGGGGTGGCCCTGTTCCCTTTTTGGCTGGCAAAGTGCTGCAGAGGCATCCATCCCTTCTCCCAACCCCCCCTTCCCCCTCCCGGCCGGCGCATTGAGAACAATGCTGATCCGGCCCTTGAAGAAATTCAGTTTGATACCCATTTTGGATTTGATGCCAGGATATATATTTTTTGGAGTTTTGTATATTTTTAAGAAAGTATGTGGTGTTGGATTAGGACAGGGGTGGGCAATTAATTTCTGTTGGGGGCCACATGGAAAATATCTGCGTTCGAGGGCCGAACCAATTTTACAAAAGGCCATTATAAAGGGCCCATTATAAAATCCAGCAAATTATATATAAGAATATATATATAAATATATAATATAATATATATTATATATATATTATATATATATATATATATATATAATATATAAGAAAAAGTAACACCGCAGCTGCTCCTACTATTACTTTCCATGCTTTCCAAACGCGAGTCCCAGGAGAGAACAAACAGCAAACTGCGCTCAGGGGCATCCAAGTCCACCTAAAGCTAGGCCGCTGCTGGTGCAGCCTTGCCCTGCCTTGGTGCCCCGTTTCCCAGCTTGGCGGTCCTGCTCGGGTGGCACTTTAGAAGCCCTCCTCGCGTACGCACCTGATGAGCCGCTCACTACGATGGTGGCTCCCAGAACCCGAGCAACTTCCCAGCAACTTTCAGTTTGTTTTCCTTGTGGGCGCTCGCGCCTGGCCCCGAGCTGTGGGGCGGAGGGGAAACCCAGAGCGCCGCCGGGTTGCCTCCTCCAAGCAGCCCGCCCGCCAGGTGGAACCCTTCCCACTCCTCAGGAAGACGCTCCTGCCTGCAAACTTTGCCTTTGCAAAGTTTAAGCCTGGAAGCCCCGGAAACCCGAGCAACTTCCCAGCAACTTTCGGCTTCCTTTGAGCGCCCGCGAGGAAAAAGGAAGCCGAAAGTTGCTGGGAAGTTGCTCGGGTTTTCGGGGCTTCCAGGCTTAAACTTTGCAAAGGCAAAGTTTGCAGGCGGGAGCATCTTCCTGCCGAGGAGCGGGAAGGTTTCTGCCCGGCAGGCAGGCGGGCTGCTTGGAGGAGGCGACCCGGCGGCGCTTTGGGTTTCCCCTCTGCCCCGCGGCTCGGGCCCAGGCGTGAGCGCCTGCGATTAAGCGCCTGGCCCCGAGCCGCGCGGCGGAGGGGAAGCTTGGAGCGCCGCCGGGTCGCCTCCTCCAAGCAGCCCATCTGCCCGCCGGGCGGAACCCTTCCCGCTCCTCGGCAGGAAGATGCTCCTGCCTGCAAACTTTGTCTTTGCAAAGTTTAAGCCTGGAAACCCCGGAAAAAAAAGGGGGATCGGCAGGGATTCACCTTCGGAGAGGTCGCACTCGGAGGTGATTTCGAACTCCCAGCCTAGGCCTTTGCAAAGTTCTTTTCTTTCCTACCCCTAGAGCGCTCCGTGCTGTTTTGCAGCTTTGGGGGCCACGCGGCGCAGGGCAATAAGCCACGGCCAGCTATTTTTTTTCAGAGGCGGGCCGGATTGGACAGAGCGACGGGCCGGATGTGGCCCATGGGCCGTAGTTTGCCCACCCCTGGATTAGGACTATAAACATACATACAAATATGATCTTCATTTTCCTTCCAATACAGATTTCAACGAAAATAGCAGTGCTTTGAAGGAAGGCCATAAAATGCATTCCCTGTCCAGCTTTCAAAGAATCAATGTTGAATTTACATGTAGTTGATATGTTTGAACATTTATCCTACTCCAAAAGCAGAAAGGGAACCCAGATATACTTACCACCATTCTCAAGGTCTCTTAAGGGCCAGAGAATAGTAAAAGCAATTTGCTGTGGCATGTAAAATAACGGTGCTGTTGCAAAAGTGGGCTCGTCTGAATGCTGGATACGGGATCCAAATTCATCCATAATGTACCAAACTGGGACTTTCTCCTCAGCTGTCTGTTAAAAAAAGAAAAAAGCAAGGAGGCATGAATAATAAGTTACCTTTATATACCATGGCAACACAATGTACTTCTATTACATTTCATTTTTTAAAAAATATTTCCTTTCCTATTCATCTCAACAATTTTTAAAATTACAATCAAGTCTCAAGTTAAATGTGATTTCTGATGACTACATGAACGTATACTGTCATAATATTCATGAACTGGCAAAGATATGGGTAACAAAGTCAGCCAATGGGAGCTGAATTGGGTCTGAGGTTGGAAGGAATCTGGGCGTGGCTTAACTCTGTGCTCTCAGCTCTGAAACTGAAACTATCTGCTCTGAGCTTTGAAGTTGCTGCTTGTGTTTTGATTATAACTACCACATTGGATGAATCTACTGTTGGTATTGTAAACTTTACTTAATATGTTATTATGTATATAAAGAAGTTAATGAATCCTTCTGAATCAGTCATCTGTGTATGCTTTCTGGATTTGAATTTTTGCTGCAAATTCTAGCATGCACTTGTACTTTTCTTGGCAAGAATATAAAAAAAATGTTACTGCCTTTTTTAGAATGTTTTGGCTTTCCAATATAGCTTTGAACTCCTTTGAAGGTTAAGACAGTTGACTTACAACACCAAAGCTAGAGATCTTTAACAGCTTCAATCACTCTCGTATGACCATACCCCACATGACAGCTGATAAGTCTGGTTGTATTTCCACATTTCTTCTAACACTTGGTTGACCACTGCCTCATCTGGAACCTCTCCATGGAAGTCTATTCCCATCAAGTTGGCCATTCTGTGAAGCAGGCCAGGAACCTGCAAAAGCTGTTGACGGGCATGTTCCACACGGTATGTCCAGGCATGATCAATAAGAAAAATGCTTGGAAGACAAAAGTATGTTAAACATAAAGTTCCCAGAACATAAACTTCTGCAGTGGTATAAGTCTAAAAGCAAATCAAAAGATGAGGAAGTTTATTTTTTATTCCTTTTTTACTTCAACTACAGGTAATCCTTGGCTTACGATCACAAGTGAGCCCAATATTTCTATTGCTAAATGAGACAGTTGTTAAGTGAGCTTTGCCTCATTTGGTGATCTTTCTTGCCACAGTTGTTAAGCAAGTCACCGCAATGGTTAAATTAGTAACATGGTTGTTAGGAAAAACTGGCTTCTCCACTGGCTTCGCTTGTCAGAAGGTTGCAAAAGTCCCCTTCACATGAGCCTGGGACACTGCAACCATCATAAATATGAACTCATGCAAGGTGTCTGAAATTTGATCATGTGAAGATGTGGAGGCTGCAATGGTTGTAAATATGAAAAATTGACAAAAATCACTGTTTTCAGTACTGTCGTAACTTTCAACGTTCACTCCATGAACTGTTGTAAGTCGAGGACAGCCTGTCTTCCCATATTCTGTATATATAATTTTATTGAAGTTATCATACTATACAGTAATGAAATGAAACAAAGATAATAGGGAAATGGGGGAGGGAAAAAGAAGATAAGGGAAAAAAATAAGGGAAAAAACCCATTAACTTGCAACTTTTTTCAGTGCAGTAGAATAAAAATATAGCCTCAACTTTTTTAACTTTCACACATTTAGTATATAGCATTTTGATAATAATGAACTTATCTAATCTATAACTCCCCAAATCAGAATTTCAATGTATTCCTATTGTGAGCACAGTAGTTTACAGTAGAAAACTGTGGTTTACAGTAGAAACAGTTTCAAGTAGAAAAGTATTTTCTATATTTGACTTGCTATGAAATAAAGTTGCTTCCCTTTCCAAATACACCATGTCTCTGCCCTCATTTTTTTATTCTACATACCCTAAATTATGACCCGTTGCTTCCATTCATTTGGCTTTCCACTTCCAATAATCAAAAGAAGTCTTCGTCCACAAAATTCAGCCCTTCAGATGCTGCCTTCCTACAAATTCTTTCTCTGAATACTTTGGCATAACATCCATTTTGTTATGAAACCTACATACCCATAACAGAAATAACACTTTTCCTGATGAACCCTGCTTTCTTTTCTTTTCTTTTTTATTATGAACAATCCCTCTTAGGTTAACATTTTATGTATTTATTTACTTTTATTGATATTTAAAATAATTACTAGTCCATCTAAAATTCAGAGGACCTTATTGAATGTTACCAAAAAAAAAACCCACCCCAAAATAAAATTAAAGCCAAGTAAATTAATAACAAAATGCAGTAAGAACAAATATACTGGCACCAATCTCCAAGAAAAAGAGTATTGGGATCATTTGGTGCAACGACTGAGAAGGTCCTCTCCCACACCATACACCTTGGATCTCTCACAACTGTGGAAAACTGAGGCACCTACCTAATTTCCCAATCTTAACAGTAGGGGAAATGTTCTCTTAAAGAGTTAATAACTGGCATTAAACCATTAAAAGCTTTGATCACCAGCGTTAAAATTCTGAAGTTTAGCTTCAAGCAAAATATTCTGTTGCAAGAAACATTTGAAAACATACGTGCAAAATGATGTGACAGCTGAATGCATTCGGCCTGTCCTGGCATTCATGCTGCTATAAGTTTGCAGCAAAATGGCAACATGTGTGATAGTCAAAGGGGATGTGTGTTTTTTTCATTGTGGTCACAAAGACACACATTCTGAGCAGTGGTGGGATTCAATTTTTTTTTTACTACAGATTCTGTGGGCATGGCTTGGTAGGTGTGGCTTGGAGGGCGTGGCAGGGGAAGGAATACTGTAAAATCCCCATTCCCTCCCCACCCCACTAACCTGCTTTCCAGCTCCATTCTCCTGTGCAGAACAACCAAAGAAGACCAAATTAAGCTGGGACTCGGGAAGCAGAGAATAGATGGAGGAGGGGCAGTCAGAGGTGGTATTTGCCAGTTCCCCGAACTATTCAAAATTTCCGCTACCCATTCTCCAGAACTGGTCAGAACCTGTTGAATACCACCTCTGATCCTGAGGTGACATTAAGGATGTGAATTAGAACCAGCTTGCCCTTGGTCTTCTCCTTCCCCCATTAAGCTGGGAAACTCACTGGAATCCTGATCCTGGAAATACTTTGTAAACATCACAAAATTTCAAAGTATTTTCAAGCAACAACTCAAGCAATAACTCACCTATCACAACTTGATGCCTGAAGGCCATTTTCATTTGTGACTATCACTTTGTAACAAAGTTCATTGCCAAGATTGGATTTCATTTTTAGTTCCTCCTCTGTTTCTTCGTTACCTCTTTGTTCATCTGCTTCTTCCACCTGCATTATCCCAAAATATTCACCAGCATCGAAGACCTAGAATTGTAATCAAAGATATTGACAACTGAAGAGGAAACAGCACAAATTGTTAAATATCCTTTTAAGTCAAAGCATTAGAGCAGGCAGGAGCACCGACCAAACTTGTCTAATCTCAGAAAAGCTAAGCAATATCTGACCTAGCTAGTTCTTGAGGGGGATATTCATTAGGAAATACTAGGTTGTGGAATACAAGTGGATATCAAAATATCTTCTTAGAAGAAGACAATGGCAAACGACCTCTGCCTTGCTGTTAAGGAACTAGGTGGCATATATTTTTTAAACAGTAATAGTAACAATAATAGAAAAGAGGATGTCGGTTTGAACTCCGAGCTTGGCAACTTGGTTGCAAATATTTCATCACCATTCGAGGAGGCATCATCAGTGAATTTTGAGTTGTGCTCATCTGTCAGAACACAGGTCTTTAAATACCTTGTTATGAGATGCAAATTAGTTTGAATGTTGTTTGTTTGGATATTTCTGAATCATAAAAATTAAATTTTATTTTATTGGATAGGGTCCAGTGTTCAAGTCTGTCAAGATTCATTTGTATCTTAAGCCTATCTTCTGGAGCGTTGGCTATTCTTGTCAGTTTAGCATCATCTGCAAATTTGATGAGTTCCACTTCTATTCCCTCATCTAGATTGTTTATGAAGATGTTGAAGAATACTGGGCCTAAAAAGGAACCATGGGATACCCCACTGCTTCCTTCCTTCCATGTAAATATAGTTCCATTGAGGACTATATGCTGAGTGTGATTTGTCAGCCAGTTACAAATCCATCTGGTGGTGATGTTGTCTATTTTGGGGGGGGGGGGAAAGCATCCAACCTAAGATGGCTGCATGACTGCACAGACCCAAAGTGGTAATGATTGAACTTCGGTTCAATCTATGACTCACTATGCGTATTTAATTGCTCCACTTCCCACAAAATCAATGAGACAATACAGATTTTGGATAGAAAAATAGCTCAATCTCACAAGCATTGCATAAAATTAGAGCAGTATCACGTTTCAGCTTAGTGAACTTCTTTGTTAAAAGATTTAACTGTTTGGACATGGCTTCCAGGCTGCTTTTAATTATCTGCTTTCTTTATTCTACCCTTCCTCCCCACAACCCAGCACAGCCAGAATTACAGGTAGTTCTCAACATGACAATTAAGCCCAAGATTTCTATTGCTAAGCAAGACATTGAGTTTTGCCCCATTTTATGACCTTTCTTGCCATAGTTGTTAAGTGAATCACTGCAGTTGTTTGGTTAATTGAATCTGTCTTCCCCATTAATTTTGCTTATTAGAATGTCATAAAAGTTCACATGACTCTGGGACATTACAACTGACATAAATACATGTCAGTTGCCAAGTGTCTGAATTTTGATCATGTGACCATGGGGAGGCTGCAATGGTCATGTGAAAATCGGTCATTAAGCCACTTTTTTCAGTATCATTAAACTACCACTAAAGGAATGGTTGTAAGTCAAGGACTACCACTTCAAAATACTTCAAAATACCCCAAGAGCATTTGCATGGGATTCATTAAAGCAGCTACAACTTTTTCTGGGATCACAGAACTGAAGCATCTGCTGTAGCTGTTCAATCTTGGAAAGAGACATGGTTGTTTTATTGAGTCTAAATTTGTACTCTGAATTGAATTCACTGCTTTACCCAGTCCTCTTGTGGGAAGCTGTGGCATAATAAAGAAATCTTACTTTAGTTCTGCCTTACATTTGGTCTTTTAGAGCAGGGGTCACCAATCTTTCTGACCTCAGGGACCACTAAATTCATAATTTTAAACCCTGCGGACCATGAGTATGATCTGCCTATGACCGGCTGGGTGGGCATGGCTAGGTGGACACCTGACTGAATGAGTGTGGCCAACTCGATGTCACTCACGTGAAGGGGTGCCTCACCAGCCTCTACTCATCCCTCCCCTTCCAGCCACTTCTCGCCCGCCCGGGCTCCTTAGGGCCCCAACAGGAAGCAGTTGTTGGAGCTAAGCAGCCCCTACGAGAAAGAGTTGGCAAAACAGCTGGCTCTGTTCAAATTGGATCTGACCGAGAAGGGGGCCCAGCAGAAGCACCTCACTGAGGACTATGAGCATAAGGGAGGGAAGACCTGTGGGAGTGCAAGGCCAAGTCCCGGTGCCTGGAGGCTCAGTGGGATATGATGGTCAGCCGTTTCCAGGCCATGATGCAGCCTCACTGGAACAAGGCCCTCCAGCTCTTCATCACTGGTGGCACTTCTTAAGCAAATATCAAAAAAGGATCTTTGGTATATTATGGGACATTTCAGTGCAGAGGTAGGCCAAGGAGAATTTGCAAGAATAGTAGGCAAGTTTGGGCTTGGTGAATGGAATGAAGTTAGCAATCGTCTAGTGCAACTTTGCCAGGAAAAACATCTCAGCATAATGAACATGTGGCTTATGTAATATAAACAAATTTTATGCACGTGGACAGCACCAAATAGACAACATTGAAATCAGGCAGACTTCATTTTTATGTCAACAATGCTGAAAAGCTTTAGTTGCATTAAGACACTTCCTGGTGCTGACTGTAGCTCAGACCATCAGCTATTACAGCAGGGGTGGGAAAACTACAGTCCGCGGGCCACATCCGGCCTGTCGCTCTGTCCAATCCGGCCCGCCTCTGAAAAAAAATAGCTGGCCGTGGCTTATTGCCCTGCGCTGCGTGGCCCCCAAAGCTGCAAAACAGCGCGGAGTGCTCTCGGGGAAGGAAAGAAAAGAACTTTGCAAAGGCCTAGGCTGGGAGTTCGAAATCACCTCCGAGTGCGACCTCTCCGAAGGTGAATCCCCGCCGATCCCCCTTTTTTTTCCGGGGTTTCCAGGCTTAAACTTTGCAAAGGCAAAGTTTGCAGGCAGGAGCGTCTTTCTGCCGAGGAGCGGGAAGGGTTCTGCCCGGCGGGCGGGCGGGCGGGCTGCTTGGAGGCGACCCGGCGGCGCTCCAGGCTTCCCCGCTGCTTGGAGGAGGCGACCCGGCGGCGCTTCAGGCTTCCCCTCCGCCGCGCGGCTCGGGACCAGGCGCTTCATCACAGGCGCTCATGCCTGGCCCCGAGCCGCGGGGCGGAGGGGAAACCCGGAGGGCTGCCAGGTCGCCTCCTCCAAGCAGCCCGCCTGCCTGCCGGGCAGAAACCTTCCCGCTCCTTGGCGGGAAGACACTCCCACCTGCAAACTTTGCCTTTGCAAAGTTTAAGCCTGGAAGCCCCGGAAACCCGAGCAACTTCCCAGCAACTTTCGTCTTCCTTTTTCCTCGCGGGCGCTCAAAGGAAGCCGAAAGTTGCTGGGAAGTTGTTCAGGTTTTCGGGGCTTCCAGGCTTAAACTTTGCAAAGGCAAAGTTTGCAGGCGGAAGCGTCTTCCCGAGGAGTAGGAAGGGTTCCACCTGGCGGGCAGGCTGCTTGGAGGAGGCAACCCGGCGGCGCTCTGGGTTTCCCCTCCGCTCCACAGCTTGGGGCCAGGCGCGAGCGCCTGCGAGGAAAACGGAAGCCGAAAGTTGCTGGGAAGTTGCTCAGGTGCTGGAAGCCACCGTCGTGGTGAGCGGCTCATCAGGTGCGTACACGAGGAGGGCTTCTAAAGTGCCACCCGAGCAGGACCGCCGAGCTGGGAAACGGGGCACCAAGGCAGGGCAAGGCTCCACCAGCAGCGGCCTAGCTTTAGGTGGGCTTGGATGCCCCTGAGCGCGGTTTGCTGTTTGTTCTCTCCTGGGACTCGCGTTTGGAAAGCATGGAAAGTAATAGCAGGAACAGCCGCGATGTTACTTTTTCTAATATATATTATATATTATATATTTATATATATATTCTTATATATAATTTGCTGCATTTTATAATGGGCCCTTTATAATGGCCTTTTATAAAATTGGTTCGGCCCTCGAACGCAGATCTGATTTTCCATGTGGCCCCCGACAGAAATTAATTGCCCACCCCTGTATTACAGGATAAATTTAAGCTTAAAGTGTGCAAGGTAAAAAAAGGTAATATCTCTCCAAAATTCAATGTGAACAACATCTATGTGCCATAGAACTTAAGAATAGGTTTGAGCTACTGAATTTAGAAGGAAAAGACTCAAATGAACAGCAGCAAGAGATCCCAAGTAACATCATAAAATTGCTGGAAAGTTATATATCATGCCAAAAAGCAAACAGAAACAAGTGACTATCTGACAACACCATCAAAATAGCTGATCTGATCAGCGAAAGGCGGCCAAAGTCAAAGGTAATAAGGATAAAGTTAAAAAGCTGAATGCAATTTTCCAATGTGAAGTTAGGAAAGACAAAAGTAGACAGTGGGAACAACAGTGTCAACATTTGAAAGAAACTAATAGGAAGGGACAATTAAGATCATGTTTGCTTAGTGAAAATGATGAGATTTTCGGCATGGCAAGGAACTATTAAAGACCACAATGGGAATGCATTAAGTGACCAGCACAAGATCAAGAACAGGTGAAAAGAATGTACAAAAGGACTCTATAGCAGTTTCACGAACCATCAAGATGGTAATGATGACAACCAAATTAATAAAGAACCAAATTTCTTGAAATAAGTAGTAGAGTGGGCCATGGAGAAATTGCTGAACTGGAAAGTCCCAGGTATTGATGAGATATCTGTGGAATTACTAAGACTAGTGCCAGTTAACATCATCACTGCCCTATATCAAGAGGTATGGACTACATGTCAACAGCCTAAGGACTGGAAAAGATGTTTTTATCCTATTAGTAAAGAAAGGCAATGACAGAGACTGCTCAAATGCCTTGATTTCTCATGTAAGCAAGATTCTGTTAACAATCATTAAACAGAGGCTTCGGAATATCATTGATCAAGAGTTAGCTGTTGTACAAGCTGGCTTTAGAAAGGGGCTTGGCACTTGAGATCATATTGCCAATATTAGATGGATTATGGAAAAGGCTTGTGAATATCAAAAGAATCTTTGTATGTGCTTTATCAATTATAGTAAAGCTTTTAACTGGGTAGAACACAGTAAGCTATGGGTAGCTTTGCATGATCTTGGTGTCCCAACTCATCAGGTCTAATCAGGAAGCAACAGTGACACAGACTGGTTCAGAATCAGTAAGGGAATTAGACAGGGATGTATTTTATCACTTTTTTTGTTCCATCTGTATGCTAAAATGGTCTTGTGAAAATTAGATCTTTAACTGCCTGATGTTAGACTGAAGACTGGGGGAAGAACCATAAATAATTTGAGGCACACAGATGATTCAGCATTATCGGCTGAAAATAAGAAAGACCTGGAAAAAATGATATAGAAAATCAAGGAGGAAGGTGAAAAAGTAGGATTGAGCCTTAACATAAAAAAACAAAGATAACAATAACAGCTGGAGGTGGACACATGAGACATTTAAAATCAACAAAGAGGAAACTGAATTAGTTCAAGAATTTATCTTTCTTGAATCCAAAATTGTTCACGATGGCAGTTCTACTTCCAAAATCAATGCAGCATAACCTTAGGCTGCTCTACAATGTGACATAAATAAGACCTGGAATAGCAAAGAGATTGATTTATATATAAAAAGTAGGCTAGTTAGAGCAATAGTCTTCTGCATAATTATGTATGGGTGTCAAGTTGGGCACTAAAAAGAATTGATGCTTTTGAACTGTGATGTTGGTGTACATTACTGCATGTGCCATGGACAGCCAGAGAGGTGTTAAATCATATAAAAACCTGACACAGCACTAGAAGCTAAATTCCTAAGACTACAGCTGATTTTATTTTGGCAATGTCATGCGTGTAAATTCATTGGAGAAGGCAACAGTGCTAGAAATGGTTAGTGAGCAAAGAAGAAAAGGCAAGCAAAGATAACATCAAATCTGATACAAAGTTCAACATGCAATTGAAAAAAAGCTGTGGGTAGCTGGGAGAGCACTTGCCAAGAGAGCACATGCCACACCATTAAATAGTTACAACCACCACAATTGGTTTAGTAATGAAAACTGATCTGATTTTTTTAAAGTGTTGACCTTATGATTCTTGACGAATGCATCTTTTCTTTTATGTACACTGAGAGCACCAAATTTCTTGTGTGCCCAATCACACTTGGCCAATAAAGAATTCAATTCAACTCAACTCTACTCTACTCTATTATTCTTCTATTCCTATCCTATCCTAGTCTATTCTATTTTTTTGGTCTCCTAGTCATCCTTTTTCTGAGCCAACCTGTTGCTCAAGCAACTAACTATCCACCTGTGCCAAGCAACCTCAGCCAGTTAGCCAGAAGGGCAGGATTTGTCTCATCCATTGCACCATAAGAGTTTGGAGACATTTGCAAATGGGTTTCCTCTCCATTCTTGGGACTTTTCGCTCTTTTTATGAGCGTCACCAATGAAAGTAAAATCTCCACATGGTTTAAAGTTCCCTGAGAAGAAAGAGGGGGAAGCGGAGCCAACATTATTAACCCCAAAAGGGGCTAGTGGTCGAAGGTTCCCGGGCGCAGCAGTTTTTTTTTTTTTTCCTCCCTCAACTTCCAGAGCCGTTACAGCGTAAAGACCTTCTTCTTCCTGCCGGACTCCCCGCTTTGGCCCCGGTCGGATACGTCGTAACCAGCGCGCCTTTCGTCACAGAAACTCGGCGGGCCTCCCGAGATTTCAGGCCCCCAAGTCCCGCCGGTTCTTCGGCTCCCGGGGGAAGCGAACCCCCGAGTCCCTCCCCTCACCGGCACCCACCTCATTTTCCAGCTTTCGCCACAGGCCGGGCCAGTAGCGCGGAGGCACCGCGGAGGCGCTGAGCGCGAGCCTGTGCAAGGCCACGAACTCCAGGTACGCGTCATTGTCGCCTGCCGCCATGCCGCCGCTCAGCCTCCTTCGCCCGCCTTCTCCTCGGTCTCTGGCCGCGGCCCAGGCGGGTGGGCGGGCGGAGCCTTAAAGGAGCAGCCTGGGCTTGCCCTTGCGTTGCAGATGCGCCGGGACCTTCACGGGGAGCCTCTCCCAGCAGCCCTTTTCCGGGACCTGCGGCGGCGACGCCTCCGGACTCCTTGGGGGGCCTCTGGGCCCGATGCGCCCTCCTTTCTTTTGCAGCACCTCCTTCGGCAGCGGCCCGATTTGTGTCCCGCCGAATCCCTCCTCATGGGGGCTTTAGCCGAATCTCTTCAAAGCAGCTGGGAGGCAATTGAGGGGCGAAACTGCTTTTAAAAGAGATTGTGGAGCAGAGCCGGGGTCCAAGAGCTGAAGTTGGTGGCCGTGTAAGATATTAGAGTGTGCCGACACGGAAAACCTGGAACGGGTATCTTTTTAAATCACATTTTCCTCTAGTGGCATACTATCCTTTCTCCAATTCTGTACGTAAATTGACTGTGGAGATAAAAGACAGGAAACGGATTATTTTCTTTTATGTATACTGAGGGTATTTACTCCAAGACAAATTCCGTGTGTGTCCAATCACTCTTAGCCAATAAAGTATTCTGTTCTATTCTATTCTATTTATTCTATTCTTTCTATATTCTTTCTATTCTGTTCTTTCTATTCTATTCTTCTTCTAGTTCTGTTCTGTTTCTATTCTGTTTCTATTCTATTCTTTCTATTCTATTCTATTCTTGTTCTAGTTCTGTTTCTGTTCCTGTTCTGGTTCTGTTGTTTCTATTCTATTCTATTCTATTCTATTCTATTCTATTCTATTCTATTCTATTCTATTCTATTCTATTCTATTCTATTCCTGTTCTAGTTCTGTTTCTGTTCCTGTTCTAGTTCTGTTGTTTCTATTCTATTCTATTCTATTCTATTCTATTCTATTCTATTCTATTCTATTCTATTCTATTCTAGTTCTGTTCTGTTTCTATTCTATTCTAGATCTGCTTTTATTCCGGTTCTAGTTCTGTTTCTATTCTATTCTATTCTATTCTATTCTATTCTATTCTATTCTATTCTATTCCTGTTCTAGTTCTGTTGTTTCTATTCTATCTATTCTATTCTTGTTCTAGTTCTGTTCTGTTTCTATTCTGTTTCTGTTCTATTCTAGTTCTGTTTCTGTTTCTATTCTATTCTATTCTTTTCTTTTCTATTCTTGTTCTAGTTCTGTTTCTGTTCTGTTTCTGTTCTGTTTCTATTCTATTCTATTCTATTCTATTCTATTCTATTCTATTCTATTCTATTCTATTCTGCTCTGTTCTATTCCTGTTCTAGCTCTATT
The DNA here is from genome assembly GCA_033807585.1 of Hydrophis major. Classification (NCBI taxonomy): domain Eukaryota; kingdom Metazoa; phylum Chordata; class Lepidosauria; order Squamata; family Elapidae; genus Hydrophis; species Hydrophis major. The sequence continues at coordinate 143,625,333 of CM066331.1, forward strand.
CTATTCTATTCTGTTCTGTTCTATTCCTGTTCTAGTTCTGTTCTGTTTCTATTCTATTCTATATTATTTGACGTGGAATGTACTGTATTGGTGATGGGATTTAATTTTTTTTACGACTGGTTCTGTGGGCATGGCTTGGTGGGCATGGCAGGGGAAGGATACTGCAAAATCCCATTCCGTCCCCACCCCGCTAACCTGCTTTCCAGCTCTGTTCTTCTGTGCAAGGCAACGAAAGGAGACCCAGCCGATCAGCTGGGACTCAGGAGGCAGAGAATAGGTGGGAGGGGGGACAGTCAGAGGTGGTATTGGCTGGTTCTCCCACTACTCAGAATTTCCACTAGCGCAGTGGTGGCAAATCTTTTTCGACTTCCATGCCAATAATTGTATGCGCTTTCGTGTGCTCACACTCTCATGACAGCACCCAGAAGGCAATGCAGCTGCCCCCCCATCCTCCCTGCGCCTACACGTGCAATTCCCAGCTGTGTGCAGCACGTCTCTGTATGCGTATGAATTCCCCACTGTGTGCCATCCATCTGTACATGTGTGCACCATCTCTCCATGTGCCACACTTCTCTCTGCATGCGTGCATGACCCCAGCACACGCTGCGTGTCTCTGCGAATGCACATGTGTCTCCCGCGCACCCTGCTCCCCCACGCATGTGTGCCAGACACCTGACAATAAACTGCCAGGCGGCAGCGGCACACACGCATGCCAGGGGAAATGGTTCGCCATCACGACACTGGTGGTTCTCCCGAACTGGTCAGAACTTGCTGAATACTGTACTTCTGGTTTGAGCTTCTTCAGCGACAGACCGAAACCTCGTCTCTGCGAGGCTACGATCCGTGCTCGGCGCTGGAGCACCCCGAGCCGGCTGGTTTTGGGGCTAAGCCACCCCGTAGAGGTGGTGAAGAAGGGGAAGACTGCCTGCAGTTTTGAGGAGAGCCGCATATCTCCTCCCAGCTGGCCATTACTCCTTTCCCGAAGGCGGCTGTAGCGGTGGTCAGAAATGGCCACCACAAAGAAGAACTTGACCAGAAAAGAATTTGCAGGAGGAAGATAAGAAGAGAAAGTTTTGGTTGACCGGGTCAAACAGCAAAAGCAACAAATAAGGTACCCTGGAATTTAAATTTAATAACATTGTTCCCAAAGAAGATTTTGAAGCTGCGAAGGAGAGAGAGAAGGGAAAGGATTAGGTTTTTTTTTCTTCCCTTCCTTATACTGACAGCTAAGAGACTTAAGCAAGAAATTGAAAAAAATCCACTTTGACATTAATAGGCATCTAAGCTGAAAATAAAAGCCAAAGGGATAATAAAGATTTCTGGATGTTTAAAAGTTTTTAAAAGCAGGAAAGGGGAAAAAGAATAAAAAGGCAGGATCTGGAAAAATGGAGGAGACTGACTGGAACCAAGGAATGGAACTGTAATTAAAAGGAACTTACAGTGAAATTTTAACAAGATTCCTTGAAGATACATTTTAATTGAAACTTGGCAACAAAATAATAGAACCCCAGGGAGAGAGAGTGGAAAAAAGAAGCAAGAAGAAACAGCTTTGGATTATTTCGATTACTTGGTGATTTTTGGTTTTTGCATCTAGATGACTAAAATTAACCGGGTGGTTGTTTAAAAGTCTTTAAAATGGTATCACTCTTAGAAGAACTGAAAACGGAACTTAAAAAATGGAAAGAAGACTCACAAGAAGGGAGAAGTTCTTTTGGCTTCGTATTCCAATTCTTAGAAATGGAGATCTGGAACTATGAGAAGCAACAAGAAATGCTTGCAGAACAAGAAGATTGGGACAAAGAAGAAGCCATCTTTAATGATCAAATAATTTTAAGTGGGGGAAAAAAGAAAAGGGGGGAAAGAGAGTGAAAGGTTTAAGATTAGAAAAAACAACCAAAAAGAAGAAGAACAATTTGAAAGATAAGTATAATATTAGAAAGCAACAGAAGAAGGGATTACAGATGAGAGAGTTAGAAGTAGAGAGACGAGGGGGTACAAAGGGGAGGGAGAATAAGAGGGGGAAGAAGGTAAGGAAAAAAAGTTATAAAAGACAGAAACAAGAAATGGAGAAACAGGGAAAATATATAAGGATTGTAACCATAAGTTTGTTTAGAGATAATGGGTGAAAATTTAATTGCAAAAGGGATTCTGCAAAGATACATGAGATAGCATTGTTATATTACAAACAGAAATAATTTTAGAAAATATTATTTTAATGATGGATGAAATATTTACTGTAATGTAGTGGAATGTTTGGTAATAAATAAATGAATTAAAATGATTGAGAGAATTAAAAGGGAACATTTTTAATTATTAGTAATGATTTATAAAAATATAAGTGAGAAATATGGAAAAAAAATTAACTATGGAAAGTTTATAAGTGTTCCTAAGGGAATACAATATTTAATTGAAAAGAAATGTTAAAGATGTTAAGATTTTAATGAATATTAATGATAGAATTGAATTGGAATGGAATGTGTGCTTTATTTACATATATATATATATATATATATATATATATATATATATATATATATATATATATATATTTCTTTTAAGAATATAGTGTGTATTTTAAGAATGTACCAAGCAGAATTAGATTGGAAGTTATGTATTATATTGAATGCTATAATCTTAAAGGTATAAATTGAAGCTTAAATAAGAGTTTGAATGGATAAAATTAAAAGATATAAAGGTGTCATACTCCAATTGGTAACTACAGGGAAAAACTTGTTTAATGAGAAAAGGTAATATGAAATTGAAACAGGACAGACAAAATAATGATTTGAATTGAGATGAGATAATTAAAATAAAGTTGAGAAAATTAAAAGAGGTGAAAAACTATGTAGAAAATATAAAACGGTAATAAGATATGGAATAGAATATAAAAATGAGCATGAAATTGAATTTGGTGTCTGTATGAAAAAGTGTAACCTGGGACCATGCTATTTTCAAAAAAGATGTTTTATTTGTATTTTGTTTTTGTGAAAACCCAAATAAAATTTTCAAAAAAAAAAAAAAAAGAACTTGCTGAACACCATCTCTGTACTGTATGATTGAATAAATAATAGATATAGAGATGAACAGAGAAGACGACAATAGAATAACAAGGTAAAAGTTCTCGTGGACAAAGATAGATGAAGGAATATAGACAAGTGTATAGATAGTTAAGATTTATGTAAAAGTATGTATACTGTCACAGAAGCATTGTAATGAATGGAAATGATATATATATAAGAAAAATGGTTTAATAAAAATTATTTTTAAAAGAAGTTCCAGGTTTTTAGTGTTTCATGCATCAAAAGAGGCGAAGCTGCTGCTTATCTTAACTCTTTTGACACCCAAGTCTTGAAATCGAACCCAAAGGACAACAATGCCTTAGGATTTAACTTACAAATGTGGGTAAAAATGCTGTATGCGTGTTGCAGGGATTCAGTGAAGGTTTCAAACCAGAAAATTAGTAATGTAAGTTGCACATTTGCGTTTGGTTTCTTTCTTTTTTTCTTTTTTCTTTTGGCACGTTCTGAGTCTGAATAAATAATAGGTGAACAATCTTTAAAGTCTTATAAAGATCTCTTTTTCTGACATTCTGTGTCACTCCAGTGAAAGGAGGCAGTGTCGTAGTTTCCTGCCAGGCTTGGAGTTCAAAATCAACAACAGCTTGCTTGCTTATTTATTTATTTATTTGTTTGTTTGTTTAATTAATTAATTAATATTGCCACCTATTTGCCCATGGTGACTTGAGGAAGCCTACAGAATGTAAAACCATATTTTAAAAAATAAAATAAAAACTAACAGAATCAAATAAATTAATAAAGTACAATAGAACAAAATCTGGAAGAAAAAAAAATCACCCACTACCCCCACCTGCTGCCCCAACAACAGCAGATCACATGAGCCATTTGATGGACTCCATCCCGCTCTGGGTTTCTCAGGCCCGCTGGCAGAACCAGGTCTTCAGTGCCTTCCGGAAGAGTATTGGAGAGGGGGCCATTCTAATCTCTGGGGGAATGATGTTCCAGAGAGAGGGAGCCACCACGGAGAAGGCCCTTCTTCTGGGTCCCACCAAGTGTATCTTCCTCAGGGGTGAGACCCGCAACATTCCTTGCCTCCCCGCTCTAATGGGTTGGGTAGATGTGACCGGCAAGAGACGGTCCTTCAGATAACCTGTTTTAGTGATCAGTTACAAAGGCACTGAAAAAAGTGACTTGACCATTTTTCACAGTGTTGATGGTTGCAGCATCCCCATGGTCACACAATTAAAATTCTGATGCTTGGCATTTATGACGGTTTGTGAAGTCATAATATTTATGATGGTTGCAGTGTCCCTGGGAGTCATGTGATCCCCTTTTGTGACCTTCTGACAAGCAAAGTCAATGGGGAAGCCAGATTCACTTAGCAACCGTGTTACTAACTTACCAACTGCAGTGATTCACTTAGCAACTGCAGTAAGAAAGGTCGTAAAATGGGACAAAATCCACTTAGCAACAGAAATTTTGGGCTCAACTGTGGTCACAAGTCAAGGACTACTGGTATAAGAAAGCAACAGAGACATGGTAGACCAAGCTTTACTGTGTGCATCAGCTTCAGGTGAGCCAAGAGTGTGATGCAGCCATTCAAAAACCATTGGGTTGCTTTAACTGCAGCCAAAATCCAATTGTTTCCATCCACTCCCCCAGTCGGAGTCCAGCATCCAATTCTGGCATCACAATTCTAAAAGGACCATGATTGGCTGGAGCAGTTTATAGGTAGGCTGCCAAGAGAAAGGCAGGACTAGAAACCAGATCTGGCAGGAAGCAGATCAAAACTTTCTATGCATAGTTCTAACCATCAGTGACCCAGCAAGGAAAAGTTGGTGGAGTGGTCACAGCTTCAATTTAGCTTCAATAAAGTCTTATCAAATTAAATGTTCAATTTTCAGGCTAATCCTTGATTTTGTGTTCAAAACTTCATAGTTGGTCCATTTTATGATTCCATGTTCGTGGTGCTCCTATGAAGTGGGGAGGTACTTAAAGATTTATGTAGCTATCCATCTTGTATATCTTAACTCTGAGCAGCTCTCAAACATCAATTAAATTTGTACTGATAGTGACTTATTTTTGGCCAACAACAAAGCCAAGAATGAAGCTTCACTCTGGCAATTTAGTTTGATCTAGATAAGAAGATCAATAAAACTAGAATAACTAGAAAAAACACATCAAAAATTTTCCGTGCTCCAAAAGCAATATATGCCTACACATCCACATTTAATTTTACAGAGCTACCCAATGCTTGCCTTCTGGAATATGGCAGCCGTCCTTAGAGAGGGTCGTTTCCTTACCTCTCTTCCTTCTGTGGGCAGAAGTATCTCTTGTTTGACCCTTGTTTGGGTGTGGCTCTTCTGCCTGTCTATGTAGGTGACTATCAGAGCTAATTACGTTGCCTTGGAAAGGTCCGCTTCTTAGGTCCCATGAGGTGATAATGTTTAAGGAAAGGGGCTTATCTCTCATCGGGAATGGACAAATACCCTCAGGAGGTAGAAGTCCTGCAAATGTTAAAATGCCACGTGCAGAATTGGAAGAAATCTTATCTTTGATCTTTTGTTTTGGATTTATTGTGAAAATGTTTAAACAAAAATTACATGCTTCCTTTTGAGCTTTGTCATAAAAAACAAAGCTACTGATATACAGAACTTGGAGAGATACACGGTACATTTGCAATAACCTATCCAACTTGGTTTAGGCATATTGATAAAATGGTAAAATTCAAGGTGGTTTTTTATTTACTGTTCTAGGTTATTATATTTTTCATGGAAAGTGGCAATTTGTACATAATTTACATTGGAAATAAAGCTTCACATCTATAAACATTTTATTCTGATTTTTATTCATGTCCACTGTAGTAAAAAAACAGAAATCTAGAATTCTTGAGTATCCAGTTTGAGAGGTATTACAGTAAATATTTTGAGCAAATAATGTGTGTGTCCTAGATGTTTTCTGTTCAGGTAATATGTTGCTGATCTGGCAAAAACAGTGATTGGAGAACAGGATTAGACATTTCTAATTTAGCAGTCACTATACAGAGTTGGTATTGAATATTTCTAAAAAACAATATGAAAATGTCTCCATTTTTGTTTCCTCTAGGGCGGGGGTGTTAAACCCAAGGCCCAGGGGCTGCATCCAGTCCACAGGGTGCTTAGATCTGGCCCGTGGGGCTGCTCTGGAAACAGTGAAGGACTGGCCTGTGGTGCCTCTACCAGCGAAAATAGACTTCTGATCTCCGTCTTTGGCTGGGACGGCCTCCAGCAACCTTCTGCCAGTGAAAATGGGCTCCCAATCTCTGTTTTTGGCTGGGATGGCCTCCTGCAACCCTCTGCCAACGAAATGGGGTATGCAGCCCTCCCGAACTCTGTTTTTACTGGCAGAGGGTTGCAGGAGGCAGTCCCAGCCAAAAACGGAGATCTGGAGCCTGTTTTTGCTGGCAGAGCGCTTAGGCCACCACAGGTACCCCCCACACGAGTGATGTGAAACTGGCCACACCCAACCCTGGCAATGCCCACCCCAGCCCCCCAAGTTCAAACACAACCCTGATGTGGCCCTCAATGAAATTGAGTTTGACACCCCTGCTCTAGGGGAATCCATAGAATGGGGGGGTCATAAAAAGGAAGGTGACAGCACAGCTATGCAAAGCCTCACTACCATGTTGTGGCTGCCATCTTGGGTGAGGTGTTGTTGTTTTTTTGAACCCCAGATTTCATCCACTCCATTCTATTCAGAATGTCTTCAGACAACAGAATAAATTACTGGTTAGCAATGTTCAGTTAACAGCCTTCTCAGTCACCAAGGAAGAAGGATGGTGCCAAACTGCCCACAATAATTTGTTCACTCTCTACCCTGTTGTGGAAAAACTGTTTAGGCAGACATCAAGTCACATTAGCCTGCAATCAGTTTTTAACACCTGCAATTTTTTAAATAAGCTTAATGTGAGAATGTCCCTATGTGGTATGGACATGCTTTCATTTAGATGATTTGTAACTAATAGTTTTGTCACCTCACATTAATTTCCATAAAAGGCAGGGGGAATTCTCAGTTACCTTGCAAACGTGCTCACACTTCCACCAGGCTAGGAATATTGCTTGTGCAGAAAGAATAAAAGGGTTGATTTTTTTTTCTCATTACTAAATTGAATCCCAAGGGATTTACATAAATTCATACAAAGGAAAAATGTATAATTAGATTGATTTTTACAAGTCTTATATACTTGCAAAGAGCATTTACTTCAGAAGTTAAATGAAGCCCACAGCAGATTGCTCATTGCTCTATCCAGGTGCCTGAATATTCATAACCATGTCTTAGGAAGAGAGCTGTATAAACAGGACTTATTTCACTAATGTTACCATAATTTGTTCATGCTGTGGAGCTGCTTTTTCTTCCATGATTTTTTTAGATGCAGGATGTCTCCCCATCAGAAGATAAATCATAATAGTATCTTATTTACAAACAGTGGTCATAATACTGGGGGTAAGGTTTAAATTTTGTCATTTTTTTCAGCATGTGGATTTAAGAACTGAATCAGGAGCAAATTTATTCAGGCTCATTCTAATAAAATGAGTGTGGTACCTTTTTTTTTTTTTTTTTACAAATCATATTGTTTATCTTGTTCCTTGCAATTTTTGTGTGTCTACCCCTGAAATTGGATTTCTTCTTTCAAATCTCTCAATGTAGTGGAGTGGCTGCCATCAGACTATTGTGATGGGGATTGGGCTTTTCTTCTTTTTAGAGGTATATGTATTAAATAGGAATTATTAAAACATTTTCTAGCCCTGCAGGTGTCAGGAAAAGGAAGCAAGTTGCATTCTCAGACTTTAGCAGAAATCTAGTTTTTCCCATTCCCCAATCAATCTTCAAGAGAGCAATATTTAATGTATGAATATTTCTACAATATAGTTACTCTTAAAATATACTGAGCATGTAAGGATAGTACATACAAAACTTTGACAAACCTGAAGAAGAAGGCAGGGTAAATTAACACAGTTTTTAAAAATATGGATGTTTCACTAAGCAAGCTGCAATGGACAATGGCATCTTAATTCATTAATTAACATATCCAGTTGTGTTTCTTGTAAATCAAACATATCCAATTACACTTTAAGGCTTGAGTGCTCTAATCTGGTCACTTTAGAATCATTGGACCACAATTCCCATCATTCCCAAACAACCAAATTAGGGGAGTTTTTGGTCAACACACCTGGAGGATAGAAGACTGGTGGAATGCTGTCCTAATCAATACAAAGCCAAGGACTGAATCAAGAAGCAAGGAGTTCTGATAAGGCTCACAAGTTATGAAGCACATAATACAAACCAGTCTCCCAACCAATCAAAAGCAAAGCATCCAATTTTTATAAAATTGATAAAAATGATTTTTATATATATATATAAAAAAGAAAATGATAATAAGATATGGAAGGATATATGGGATGAATATGATGTTTGAATTTGTGTCTGTGTGAAGAGTTTTAACCCGGGATCAGACAACCTTCAGAAAAGATCTTTTAGTTTTGTTTATGTTTTGTGTTTTGTATGTTTGTGTATTGTGTCTTCTGTAAAATTAATAAAATTTGTTTAAAAAAAAAAAAGAATCAATAAAACCTTGGAGGAATGTTAGATGAGAATAATTGTAAACAAGTCAGAAAGAAATGAATATGATGACTATAAAATGGATAAATATAGAAAAGAAATGAAATTGAATAAGAGTAAAGAGAAATAATGAGAAATTTGCTGAAAGATATTTATGTGTCCATATGGAAATGGGATAAATTAGAATTATGTTGTATAAAAATAATGTTTTATCCGACTTGTAAAAATTTATAATGTTAAGAGGTTTTATGTACTGAATGGTTAATGATGTGTTGTTTGTCTTTAAAATTAATAAAATTTGTTTCAAAAAAAAAAAAAAGCAAAGCATCCAACAAATTCATGAACGAGTAAAGAACGAGTAAATATGTATGTGGCAACCTGTAAAGTTTTGCTGCTACTTTCAATTAACTGGCTCTCTCAAGGACTTAAGATGACCTCCAACTCTTATTATTCTATTTCTGTTTCTGAACCAGTTGTGCCTCAGTGTTTGGTGGAAAGTGATTCGAATGTGGTTATTTTCCAGGGTTGTGAGTTGAGTGTGTGACTGTAAGGCGAACCTGGCAGTGCATGGAATAGGTCAATCTTTTGTATTTGGTAGAACCTGGAATTCACCTTGTGCATAAACAAGAGCAGGATACATCAAAGTAATCCATCATACATGGATGTTATTTCATTTGTCATAAGCTTAGATCATAGGAAAGCCATATTAGTGGCAAAAAAAATCAGGAGTCTAGTAGATTTCCCAACTGGCAAATTTTATTAAACATCCCTTCATGAGATGAATTCTACACACACACACACACACACCCCTCTCACACAAATACAATTAATTTAATTTTGCAATCTGATTCTAGGAATCAAGAATCAGATTGCAAAATTAAATTGTGTTTGTATGATCTCTCTCTCCCTCTCTCTCTCTCTCACACACACAATTAATTTAATTTTGCAATCTGATTCTTGATTCCTATGTCCCCCACAACAATTCACTATTCTGTTGCAGAAAAAGCAACAATGTGGAAACCAACCAGATGTCAAATTGGAAAGCTATTTTATAGAGTGGCCATTAAAATGCAACTACTCAGCCCCCTCACATGGCACAGTAGGGATCAAAACAGTAATTATAATAGGTGGATTTCACCCTGAGAAAGAAAGTGCCAAGCCATTATAGAGCTTTATAGGTGAAAACCAGCATTTTGAACTGTAGCCAAAGTGATTGGAAAGCCAGTACAGGACTCAAAGCATTGGTGTTACATACTCATGGTGATGAATGCCAGCAACCAGGCAGGGGTGCTACATTTTTTGGCTTCTGAATGGTATTCAAGGTTAGCCCATCTAATGATACATAGCAGTAATCCAGTGTGTAATAATAAAGGCATGAATCTCTATTTGTGATGCATTTCCAAGTTCTTTTCCGCAAATAACCAAATTCATAGTAAGTGAATATATATACTGTCCCTGCTAATGTCTCTATAGTTTAACATAGCTGCTAAAACAAGGGATTTGTAACAATAATGTTTTCAGAGTTAACTGTTAGTCTCTCAACAAGCTTATTTAGAATTCAGATTCAACCTCTACCATAAGCACACTTTGTGCCCTTAAACAGAAACGAGAAAATCTTGGTTTCTGGAAAAACACATAATCTACAAAATTATCTTACATTTTTTTCATATACAGGTCGTTCTCAACTTACAACTATCCATTTATAGTAAGTGTTTAAGTTACAATGGCACTGAAATTTTTTTGACTTTTGAATGTATTTCACACTTATGACTGCAGCAGCATCACCAATGGTCATATGATCAAAACTTGGGCGCTTGGCAACTGACATGTATTTATGACAATTGCACTGTGTGATGATTCCTCTGGATGCTTCCCCAGATACCCCTCCAGATGTTAGCTTGGAGGAGGATAAAGCAGTTCCAGGCATGTCAGGAGGGGAGTTGGTCAATAGCTCTAAGCAGCCGTCTGAAAGGGATTTGGCTGAAGCACAGCTGCAGCAGGACAGCCCTGAGGTTTCAGGTGGGGAAAGCATGTAGCTACAGCCAGTCAGTGATGAGGAAGAGGAACTGCCTTCTGCACCTGATCCAAAAACATGTAGGACAGAGAAAAGGCAGGAAGAGAGGTCAGCCAGATTACTCGAAGGAGGCATCCTCACCCCTCTTGATGGGTTGCACCAAAAGCTGGCTATTTAGAACAGTGGACAGGTGGAGCCAACGCTGGAAATGTGTTTGTTTCCTTGCTGTGTGTTCTTGCCTTGAACTTCGGATTGTGTCTCTTCAGCTGTTGCCTTTGCCTTGAGAACTTGCTTTTGCCTACTGGACTGGTCTTTGCCTTGAGAATTAGTGTGATGACCAGAGTGTAACACAAATGTAACAAAATCCAAAACGTAAATAAATGTCCTTTAATGCCTCCAACTTGGCCCCACTGTTCAATAATTCTCAGTTGGAGATAAAACGTACTCAAAAATAGTCTTCAAAAGAAAGCAATACAGTCCGAACTTAATGAGCAGATGGAGGTGAAATAAAAAACTAAAACTAAACTACAGTGAAGGAATTTCCACAATGGACCAGGATAAGTAATTACCAGCTTCAAGGCGATAACAAGGCACAGTCTGTTGGAAGGACGCCAACCAAAATAACTTCAGCCCAAAATAAAACACACTTTGCTTCTAGCAACGCTGTGTTTTAACCGTCTCTCTTACACACTATTCTCCCCAGCTGCAACCAATGATCATGGCCGCTTCCTCTCTCATAAGGCAAGTTGTTTCCTTCTCCGTTCCTCCCTGCCTGTCCTAGAATGAAGAGAGGATGGGCCTGGTTCTTCCTTTGACTGCTCAGCCGGCCTCTGCCCTTCCCCAGCTTCCTCCACAACCACCGGAGCCACACCTCTACCCCCTGTTGGCTGTTCCTCCTCTCCCTCAGAGTCTGACTCTAACAAGGGCATGACAACTAGTGCTGGTTTCATTTGAGTAGCTTTGGGACTCATTGGAGCTTAGCTTATGCTAGCACAGGGAATTGCTGGGGAATACCAATTCAGGCTTGGAAGCCTTAATAAAGACTCCTTACACCTGTGGTATATGTGTGTGCATGACACTGTCCCAGGATCATGTGATCACCATTTGTAACCTTCTCAAATGGCTTCTGACAAGCAAAATCAGTGGAGGAAGTCAGATTCACTTAATGACTGCATGATCCACTTAACTGAAGCTATTTAGTTAACTGTGGCAAAAAAGTTGTAAAATGGGGCAAAACTCAGTTAACAACTGCCCTGCTTAATAACAGAAATTTTGTACTCAGTTGAGTCCTTCCAGAAAATGGTTCTTTAATCAGTGGGGCTTTTTTTCTACTTTGTTGGCAGATAGCTGGTTTTGCTGCCAAAACTTGTCCAATTGTCCTCTGCAATTTTAGTGGTGCTGATTTCTGCTTTCAACTTGCACTTTACAATTTTTCTTTTTGTTTTTTCATCCCTGATGAGTGGATTACAAGTTAATTGCCTGGCTGAGTATGGTTAAGATTGACGCCCTCTTGGTGGATTACAATTAAGGACTTTTATTGCTTAAAAGGCAAGAGGAAACTTTGATTTACTCAAGAAGCAGCTAGGCAAAACTTCAGCCTTTTGCCTTGGTGAAATAGGGACTTAAATTATTTTAGTTACTCATTGAAAACATTGTATATAATCTATTAATTTCAAAGAACTCTAGTATTTTTTTTCTGTATATATTTCTGCCTCTTGTTCTTTAGAGCAAGAAGGAGTTGTTGTTTTTTTAAAGAAATTATTTCTCTTTTCTCAATGTGGTAATTGCTATCTAGCTTATTTTAAAGTGGTTGTTTGAGAGTTCAATGCTAGGTAGTAGCAGATATTTTCCTCCTAGGGAGCAAAGAAAAAAATATCTACTGAGTATTCTGTGTGGTATCAGGAATGGCATCCAGCTAGTAAACGCTCAGTTCTCCAGTCACCCCAACTCAACCACAAATTAAGGAAGTAGAGAGTTGTAAAAAGGGACTTTATATAATAGAAGAAGTTGTATTGTTTGGAAACACACCGAAATCCTTTTGGCTTTGAGCATTGCCCAGTGACTGTTTATCTTGTGTACTAAATATTTGACCATATAGACAATGAAGCCTACTGAGAATAAACAAAAAATTGAAATGAGTATTTTTAATATTCTACATTAAATAAAATTTAAGCGTTATCCAGTGGTGAGATGGGTGGCCAATACACTTAATAAAATCAAAATAAAAAATATATATATTACGTAAAATGCCCCCAGAGAAAAAAGGAGACAAAAAGAGAATCAGAAGACTTTATTGTTCAACTTTTTATGAAGAATTTTGAGCAGAAAATGTTCCTGAATTTACAAACAAATTTACAAATTTACAAAAAACGGAAATGACTGCATTAATTTGTCAAGAATTAACTAGTAAATTGTTTGATAAATTTGATTCAATGGCTAAAAGCCTAAATGAAAAATTGGATCAAAAGTTGGAAGAATTCGCAACAGAGTCAAACCAACTGAAAATGGACATTAAGAATATTCACATAAAAGCAGAAAAATCACATACGCAAATGGGAGCAATCAATTTATTATTAATGGATTTGAAGGAGAAAGTTTTATTTGAAAATGAAGCACTTGCCAGAAAGTGTGAAAAAATGTATTAACATCAAAGATATAATTATAACATTACAAAATGGATGAAAGATGATAATTTGGGATTTTCCTAGAGAAGTGGATAAAATGTATAGAGTAAGTTCAATATGTGCAATTAGATAGCAACTGCCAAGAGATATTTTGATCCAATTTGTAAGAAAACCTATTAAGTGTTGCAGAAACATTGTGAACAGAGACTCAAGATTATAGAGAATGAGATGTCATGGTTCAGAGAAATTATTATTACAATCCTTGGAAAATCTTGGCAAATCTCTTACTGCAGAAATAACACCGTTTTTCATCGGGATAAAATATGAATTATCTTAACTTTTCAAAACCAACACTTTTGACTAAAGTCTAAAACACAAAGCACAACATTTTGTGGAGAGATATAGAAATGAAGTGTAACATTTTTCAAAAGATCCAAATTCTGAAGACCAATCTCTGAAAAAACACAGACCTCAGAAGGACAATGGACAAATTGAATACAGGTTCAAGACATACCACTGAGATGGGAAGCACAGTTGGAGCATTGGAAAGTTTTGTTGTTATAAATAGGATTGATTGTAACTTCGAATGTAAATGGGGGAAAATTCCTCACAAAAAAGAAAAAAAAACCTTCCGTTATTTGGAAAAATATTGAATCAAGATATAATATTTTGCAGAAAAGAGATAGGCAAAAAGTATTTAGACAACGAAACATTGGGTTTGGAATATATTTCTGCCAATTCCCAAAAAGAAGATAAATGTTGTAGTTTTATACATAATTCCTCAATTACAACTACAACTATTACTAGCTGATGGCCAAGGCAGATATGTAATTGTTTAAATTGAACTATAAGGAATAAAATTCATTGCTATTGGTTTATATATCGCACATCAAGAAAAGGCTAAATTTTTTGATATTTACTCTGAACAGTTATTTTCTTTTTCTTACAACATTGGTGCATTCTTGGAAATTGGAATGGGGCAGCAACCCCATAAGTGGACGTATTTGTCCTTATAGGGATAAAAGTAATGCAAGGAAAACTACCCCAAATATTTTTTGAGTTGACAGACTCTAGGTATACTTGATATATGGAGGTACAAAAATGGACTCGCAAAAGACTATACCCTTTTTTCCCAGAAAGACAAATCTTTGACATGATATGGACTACCAAAAATTTGGCTCATAAGATAATTGAAACTGACATTCTTCCAAAATATTTTTCAGATCATAATCCAGTGACAGTGCATTTTAAATTCAGAGTGTAGTCTTTTAAGTGGAGGTTAAATGAATCCATCTTGCAAAGACCACAAATTGTCAAAGAATGCAAAAAATATTTCAATACTATTTTAATAATATGGGCAAGGGATCCAACTTGACCACAGTTTGGGACGCCTATAAAACTGTAATAAGAGGTTATTTTATACAATATGATACATCGATTAAGAAGAAATCAACTGGAAAAATCAAAAATGTTTTAGATGAGATTAAAGTGAAGGAAAAAGAATTTCAAAAATCAATTGGAAGACCAAACATATTTAATCAATTAAAATTATTGCAACAACAAATTTCTATGTTAACAGTTTCAGACATGAAAAAGAAATTGAAATATACAAAGCAGATTTTTAAAAAAATATGCAAATAAACCAGGAAGGTGGCTGTACAAATTAAGAAAACAAACTGAAAAGAAAATAACTAAATTTTGTGAAGGAGATAAGACTCACAATGATAATAAAAATATCCAAAGACATTTTGAGATTTAATTTATAGAAGGAACAAGAAGTTTCATTGGAACAAATAGATGACTATGTACAAAATCAAAATTTACCCAAATTATTGGAAGAACAAAAGAAAATTATGAACAGTCCAGTAACAATCTTTGAAATAACAGAAACAATTTAAACAGCTAAGATAGGTAAAGCACCAGGACTAGATGGTTTATTGAGTGGGTTTTATAAAATGTTTGAAGATCAATTTTTATTTTCAATGAAAGATTTAATGAATTCTATTTTACAAGGGAAGTCTATGCTTGATTCATGGAAAGAAGCCCACATCGCTCTAATGCTCAAGGAAGGGCAGGACTTAACTTTTATGATATATTATAGTCTTCTTAATGACTACAAACTTTTTACATCTATCCTAGCTGAAAGACTAAAAAAGTTATACAAAAAGATGTCCATGAAGATCAATGTGTTTTATTTCCTAAAAGTCAACTAAAGGACAATGTGATAATAATCTAGGATATAATTGAATATTTACAACAATGCAATGACAAATAGGCTATACAATTTTTTAGATGCAGAGAAAGCTTTTGATAATCTGAATTGAGATTTTATGTTTAAAGTAGTTGAGAATATGGACTTTCACAAAGACTGAAATCTATTTATACACCACAGAAGGCCGAGATTATAATCAATGGAGAATTGATGCAACCATGTGAGATTCAGAAAGGGAAAGATAGGGAAGATCAAAGAAAACTGGAAAACAAAACTGGACTTAAGGTTATAAAAAAAGTAAAATACCTTGGTGTGACACTAATAAAAAATTCTATATTGTTTAAAACTAACTATATTAAAATGTGGAATGAGATAAAACTGGATTTTCATAGATGGGGAAAACTAGATTTTTCACTAAGGGGAAGAATTTCTGTTATTAAAATGACTGTTTTATCCAGAATGGTTTTTTGACTCAATTTTACTGATTCTAATAAAAGACCAGTCTTTTAAACAATGGCAGAAGGATATTTCCAAATTTGACTTCTTCTCAAGATGGCTGCTGCCTGGTAAAGGCTTCTTCTTTCCCTTACTGACAATCTGCTGTTTTCACTGCCAAAGTTGACTTGGTCTACCTTAAAAGGCTGACCTTTTCTTTCCTCACTGTTTCGGATAGCACTGGTATTGATGGAAAAGTATAGTGCAATTTTTTTGGTCCTGATGTCACCAGAGCATTGATTCGCCTGATAGATTGTCTTGAAATCAAAAGAGGAAATGCTTTAGTTTCTCTATGAAAATGAACAGATTAATCAAGAGGATCCCTATTTTACGGAGGTTTCATGAAAAAAATATCCAAATATATTCTTCCTGAGAGAATGCATACAATTTGGTCAGTTTGCTATTGTGTTCAGTGAATCTGAAGACTAGGCATGTCTCCACTCATATCAATAATTGGAAGCTGTTCTCTGAAGGTTCTTGGATTTGGTTCTATCCTGACTTTACATAGATTTCAATCAAAATATTGTCGATTCACACTGTATGTATTGTTCAATAATCTGGTGTGAAAGTCAGTTGTGCATTACATAAGTAGAGTCAACTTGTTATGGGACCATAACTCCTGGATCACTGGTCACCTGATCCCTTATCATTCTATCAGTGGCCTTTCCCCTGCCAATTTGGCTGGAATTAACCACCAGTGCAATAAATCAGGGGGTTGCCAACCTTTTGGACCTCAAGGACCATCAAATTCATAATTTTAAATCCCGCGGACCACTAATATGAATTTTGACTGATGGTAGCTTGCTGACGTTGTTGGGAAAGTCGGTCTCACATTCCAGAGCTGCAGTAGTCACAGGACTGGCCCTTTGGTCATTCCGGAGTAGCTGCTCCTCCCCAACGTGCACCGGCCTGCCATGGACTGGAGGAGCTACTCCGGGATGACCAAAGGGTCAGTCCTGTGTCTACTGCAGCTTGGGAATATGGGACTGACATTCCCACCAACGTCAGCAAGCCACCCCAGGGCGATTTCCGTCCCCCGCAGTTGGTCTTACTTTCCAGGTTCAGCTTGCGTGGTTCTAATCAAGGTAAGGTTTGCACTCGGCAGAAGGTGGGGGCCAGTGGGTGGGCGGGCCATATAGGCGGAGCAGCATTGTGTCCCTGCCCAGCCTGGATTGCTTTGGGGGGGACACTTCTCTGCGGACCACCAAAATTTTCTCACGAACCACCAGTTGGTCCCTGGCCCACTGGTTGGCAATCACTGCAATAAATGATTTACCCCGATAGCAGAATTCAGCACCATTTGCATGTAGAACTAGAAGTAGAGTTAGGCAGTAATTTCAATATTTCAGTATAGAGCCATGGTGGTGCAGGGGTTAAAATGCAGTACTGCAGGGCTAACTCACTGCTCACTCCAATCCTGGGAAGTGTTTTTGGGAACAAATAACTTACAGAGGTTAAAGTTTTCCTCAAGTGTGCTTAGCTTCTTAAAGTAACTTCATGGATATATTTACGAATTCCTATGGCAACACTTGTTTCAGAACATTACTTAATTTCTCAGCCTATAGCCTAGGATTTTCTAGTGATCTCCCAGTTATAAAGAAACCCAACCCTTCTTAGTTTTTAGTTAAGCTCATCTAGATATTTCCAGCTGGCTAGGATAATTGAAAATGCTGACACTCTGTTACTGATTTTTTAAAAATATTTTATGAATTTGTCAGAAGGCAGTAATCTTTAGTTTTAACAGGTAACAGCTCTGCTGTGAATCATGAGACTAAGAATAAAAAGTAATGAATCTATGTATCTGTGATAATACTAGAAAATGGACAATATTTTTTTTCTTTGCCTCTGTGTATTATTTATCTTTTAAAGCATAATGCTATTTGAAAGAAATTACTGTCTTTTCTGTTAGGAGTAGTTTCTAAGTACTCCTAAATCTATGTCAGAGTGTTGTGAAAAGTTCAAAATTTTACTGGTTTACATATACAAAAGTAGTTCTGTTCTTCCTGCCAATTTTTGCCTGCTGTTTTATTACCAAAAACATTTTGATTACAACATCTAGCAGGATGGAAGAAAGCAAGACTACTTTTATGGCTAATTTAACCATTCTCCTAGTTTTATGGACATGGAAGAGAACTTGGCATCTTCAATTCTTGGCATCTTTCTTCCCTGATCAAATTGTGTTAAATCCCCTGCCCATTCTTGGGGTTTTCCATGCCAACAACAGCAGATATTGAAGTCAGCTTTGATGCCAAGAAGTAGAGAAGAATAATGTATTTCTCCTCCAAAACTCAGGGATTCATAATAAAACAATAATGATAAGCAGATCATATTTAGCAAGGATTATAAGCTGTCAACCAATGAATGCACCCATGAAAGGACAAAATAATATCTTTCCCAAGGTCTAAAAAAAACTAGTCCTTTGCACAGCGAGAGAGGGAGGGAGAGGGAGGGAGAGAGAGAGAGAACATAAATCTCTCTCCCCACTTCATCACACCTAGTACCAATCATCTGAGCTGTGGTTTATTCCTCTGAAAAACATTATTATATGAATGATATTTCTGTTGCCTTGGTATTCACAAACATATGCCTGTTACATTTTGCACATATTTAGAAATTCAATCAAGAGCAAAAAGTACCAGCTACTAGTCCCCCCCCTTCCCCCCTTAAGACTCTCCCTTCTTGGTATACAATTTAACCGGGGTGGGCTTCAAAAATGTTAGCAAAGGGTTCTCTGACCGGTTGCTGGGTGGGCATGGCCTAGTTGGCCTCCTGCACCATGGCAGGTGGGGGGCATTTTTGCCCTTCCCAGGCTCTGGAGGCTTTCCTCGAGCCTCCAGGAGTGCGAAAATGGCGTCCCCGTGCTCCGGAGGCTCTCTGGAAGCTGGAAACAGGCCCATTTCCGGCCTTCCTGAACTTCCAGGAGGCCCTTTTTTCGCCCTCCCTGAGCCTCTGCACTCTCCCTGCACTTACCTGCATCCAAAACGGGCCGTGTGGGGGGGATTCCTGGGAGGAGCGGGGTGAGGCAGGCGGGGGATTTGGGGGGGTTTCCGAACTGTACAGAATCTTAGCTAGAGCTCTGCTGAATCCCTATGAACCTCCAGGAGCCCACCCCTGAATTTAGCAGAGAAACCAATTCTGTGTCTAATTCAACCATTGCATTCCATTTTCAACAAGACTTTTAAAAATGTCATATCAGGAGCAAGAAATCTATGGATTGTAGGATTATTCTTGCCTAAACCCATTAAACAAAAATTTAAGGCAACTATATTTTATCTCCACCTTCTTTTTGGTTTATAAAAAAAAAACAACCTCTCCATAAAACCACCAATAGGAAAACAATGAAGTTGAGATTCCCCTTCCCAAAATTTCACATATAAAGTTCAAGTGCAATTCAAAATCCAAGTATCATTTATACTACATACTTTTTCTATCAATAATTCTTCTTTGCAGGTAGTTTCTTCAAAAAAGATGAACAGGTTTCTTCTTTATGTGGAAGATAAACAAGGTTCCTTTTCTAAAACGAACACTTCTCTATGATACACTGAAAATAAAGTTGTGCAGCCAAAATATGGATCATCAATTGGATGGTCTCTGAAATTCCAAGTTACATTTCTTTGAGGTGAAAAAAAATATCCCATCAAATATTGGAGGTTATAAAACATTATAGTTATTCTTCAATATACAATTTAAGATAAAGATGGGCAGGAAATCTTAAAATCAGCAAAAATGTTTCTACAGTCATACCCAATATAATATTTGACAGGAATGCAAAAGAACCAAAAATAAAACAAAAACTCCTGAAAAAGCACTAGAAGCTATTTGTATGGTCGTAGAAACCTGGAAACTTTTGATCGCAATAGCTTTATAAACGATCGTGGAAACATCTCCTTTGATTCTTGTGCTGTGTACTTGAAATAGTTTTGAGGATGTGCCAGTACATCAAAAAGGGCTTTAATCAATTTCTTGTCCTGTGGAAGACAGAGGAAGCAAAAACACATCATTTTGCAATCACTCTCCTGCCCTCCCATTTGGTCCTCCTATCCTGCTTTCCTCACTGGCTAAGACAGGGGTGTCAAACTCAATTCCATTGAGGGTTGTGTTTGACCTCGGGAGGGGCAGGCTGGGCATGGTCAGGGTGGATGTGGCCAGCTCATATGTGTGGAGGGTGCTTGTGGTGGCCTGAGCATTCTTCCAGCAAAAATGGGCTCCCAAGCTCCGTTTTTGGCCGTGACGGCTTCCTACAACCTTCTGCCAGAGAAAACAGAGCTTGGGAGGTCTGCCCACAGCCCTCGTGAGCTCTGTTTTTGGCTGCGAAGGCCTCCTGCAATCCTCTGCCAGAGAAAACGGAGCTTGGGAGGGCCACAGGCGGCCCTCATGAGCTCCGTTTTCACTTGCAGAGGCACCAGGGGCCGGTCCTTTGCTGTTTCTAGGGCAGCCCCACAAACCAGATCTAAGCATCCCATGGGCTGGATCTGGCCCCTGAACCTTGAGTTTGACACTCCTTAGAATGGAGTTCCTGTCTTCAGTCTCCCAATTTTAAAAAGCACTCTGCAAATGTGTTAAATAAAAGCCACTAGGAAAGATTAGGTATGAAAAGCTTACTTTTAAAATGTCTTGGTGATTTTCTGAAGCATATAAACGTCCATCACGAACAATGTCCTCTATTAACTGCTGATAGTCCTCTGAAAAATGAATGGCAAAAGGACCAAATCAATTATATTCTTTTTCTGACAATAATGTCCAGGGGTATTAGCCACATGTTTTGAAGTGATCCAGAATTTAAACACTTTTTGTTTATTTAAATGTATTTTATTTATTAATTAAATTTATATGCTGCTTATCTCCCTCTTCTTAACTTGACATCAAAGTGCAGTCCGGTGGCCTTTTAGGACAACATCCCAGGAATTACAAGATATAGAAGATCTTAGAAAAGAAACTGATAGAAATCCCTTTTTGTTTCTGATTTCAAGGAATCTTGGGATGTTTCTCAAAGATGTTTCCTGTAGGGCTCTCTCTGTGAATTATTTTTATACAATCTTTTTTAATCCAGCTAAGTTTCATGCCTAAGGGGGCCTCGAGTTCACATCTCCTGGTTTCTAGACCAGAGCCTAAACTATCCTATCAAACTGATTCTATGAATGCTGAATGGTGGTTTTGTACAAGTTTTGACCAGCTTGAGGTAAAGTTCCTTCATTACTCACAAAAGCTAACAAAAACTAACAAAAATAACCCCCCTCTCACTGCTACCCCAAAAGAGCAAATATAGATATCTCTGTTCTTATTTCAGACAAATATAAAACAAAAAACTAGACTAATTGTATAACTGATGCTCAAAGGAAATGATAGGTTATTTTCTCTATGGATTATTATGTTTTTTTTTCTGTGAGAATGTAAAGACAGAGAATCGAGGGAGAAATGGTGGATGGATGGAAATGTGGACAGACAGATACTGTCCAAGATTCTGTACAAAATCAAATTTATAGATTAAATTTGTTTGACAAAGAAAACCTTTCTTCCATTTTTTTGTTAATACAGCTAGTGCTATATATATTGAAGTTTAACCCAGCTGAGATTGCCATCAATTGGGATTTGCAAATCAGCTTTAAATGTTTTAAATGTTGATTGCAAATTGATATAAAATTAATATTCCACTTAAACAAATTCTGTTGATGCTGTATTGTTAAGAAGACAAAGACGAAGGGAGAATTCGAAAGACCTTTCGAATCTTGGAGCATGTTGGAGAGGAAAGGAACATTTTATATTTCTCCTCAATGCATAAAACAAACGACTGCATTTAATTACAAAAAACATGAGTTAGTACAACAGCACCTCCTTTCTAGATAGAAATATGATAGTTCTCTCTTGAGTTTTAAGCATGGTTAAACATTTCATACAACAAATGGCTTGTAAAGCTATGTGATCATCCTTCATCAGTAAAACAACAAGGAAAAGGGAGCCAAATACTTTCTGGGTATTTAAGTAAAATAATTTGTAAATAGTAACTATATATTCCTATATGGAGAATCATTACTGATTCTAAAAATACTGAAGGAAAAGGAAGAGGTCAGGAAATTTTATATCCCTTCTTCTCTATTAACATAATTTATTTTAGGTTATTTGTGCATTACCATCATATGTCACATAGGGCACTTGAAATCCTTTGCCACTGTTTCCTTCATTTGATTTGAACTGAATCCACAATTTCCGTGACCGGGAGGTGAATGCTATGGGTCTCTCATAGGTTTGGCAGGTTTCATAGGTAGTAATTGATGTAGGTGAAGCTTAAAAATAAAAAATAAACATACAGATTTTTGTAAAAATAAAATTTAATTTGCAAGACGTGAAGTGCTACATTTTGCATTCTCTCTAGTCTAAGATTAGCAAGACATACATGACAGGGGTGGCCTTCAAAAATATCAGCAACCGGTTCTCTTCCCAGTTTCTTGGTGGCCATGGCCTAGTTGGCCTCTTGAAGGGGGACATTTTCGCTCTCCTCGGGCTCGGGAGGCTTTCCTCGAGCCTCTGGGAGGGCAAAAACGGCCTCCCCGGACTCTGGAGACCCTCTGGAACTTCCAGGAGGCCCATTTTTCACCCACTCCAACCTCCGGAGGTTTTCCTTGAGCCTCTGGGAAGGTAAAAATGGCCTCTCCAAGCTCCAGAGGCCCTCTGGAAGCCAGAAAGTGGCCCATTTCCAGCCTTCTGTAACCTAGGGGAGGCCCGTTTTTTGCCCTCCCTGAGTCTCCGTGCAGGCCCTGCACTTACCTGGCATTTGAATGGGCCACATAGGGACTCTTGGGAGGGGTGGGATGGGCTGGGCCAGCCAGGGGTGGGATTTGCCAGTTTGCCGAACCAGCCATAAAACTAGCTATGGGTTCGCCTGAACCAGGGAGAACCGGTAGCAGCCCAACCCTGCGTACATATCTATGTCATCGTTCAGGGAGAAGTGTTTCCTAATTATCCGGAGGCCTTGCTTTTCTGGGAACTGAACACTGAACCTCCCTTATGTAAAACCTGCATTTTGTCACTGACTTAAGACCATTATTCAAAATATATCCCAGTATTTTGATCCAATTAAACTAACTTTCATTTGCAGAAGTTCAGGACTCATTTGTGAGACCATACTCTTGAGTAATATTAAATAATTTCATTTCATATTGCTTGGAGGTAGAAATAAACCAGACAGTAGAAAACAAAAAAAGACCCAGAAGTGATTATTATACAGGGTGCAATTTTTTCAGAAAGCATGGCCATTATCAAACACTAGCCATTTAGACACGACTGAAAGTGTTGCATAGAAAATGCGACAAAATCTTTGTCAGATATTGAATTTAGACTCAATTGTCCCTGCAGATGTAGCTTCTAAATGATAAGAGCTAAATCAACACTATGAAGTTTTACATAAATAAACATCACTTCTGAGTCAGATAAACTATTGAATGACATTCTTCTGAGATGACAGTCTTCTGGCTTTTCTAGGGACAAAGCTTACCACTTTTTCTCATTACTAAAACATCACCACACTCGTCTTCAATTGGGAGAAAGATCTCGGGGACTACAATGAGGATCCGTCTCTTTGGAGGTGGGCTTATATTCCAAGTGCATTCAACATTGGCTGGGTAATTTCCTGGATAGTTGGGGGATTCGATGTATCCTGTATAGTCTCCAAGTTCTCCACCACATTGTTGATCTACAGAGAGAGAGAGAAAGAGAGAGACCATGAGAAAGAGAGATGAAGTCAGACTGAGCTGACCTACTCATGTTTTAGTTTCTACAACAGGGATTCTCTTCATCTACTTATTGGTCTCATTTTAAGAAGCTATACAACTGTAAATAATTTTGCATTTTAAAACTCACTTCGTTAATATTACTTTGGATGATTTTCCTTTGGGGTCTTGATCTAACTACCGTATAAATCTAACTGTGTTATGTTCTGTAAGCCTGGGAGTGAATATCGGTCTTTGGCTATGCTTTGAAATGGGTGGGCGTGGGAAACATTGTTCCTCTTTGCAACTCCTTAAGTTCCTAAGGAAGACACAGATGCTTCTAAGAATGATGATCAGGGGCTGTATTTATGCTCTCCAAAGCATATTTTTGCTTCCAAATAGAAGCTGTAGCACAGCTCCAGTCTTTCCTTGTATGTAAAGACAAGACTCAAATGGTAAAAGCTCTTTCATCAGCTCAAATGGGATGCAGATACATCATGTTGCCTTTTAAAAAGTTAAATATTTCTCTTTTTTGGGGGGAGTGGGGTAAGCCAAAGCCAAATTTGATAATGTGTGAATGTTTCCTCTTCCTGAAAAGAAACTTCCTGTTTTGGGGAAGAAAAGGAAAATCTATAGAGTAGATATGACTTTTCCCTTCCTCTATGTAAGACCGTATTTCCCCTCTACTACATATGCTTGCTATGGTTAGCAAGGTGATGCTCACAGTGAACACTTGCTCTGAATTAGCTTAATTTAACACGAATGACAGCATCATATGGCCAACCCTGTTGACTAGGTACCAACACGATTTACTTTCTTCTGCCAAGGAAGAGGAAAGCTATACATGCAAAAGTATACTTTATTATGTATCCTATATAAGATATATCATTTTGTAGCTATATCCTGTTTCAACAGACAGCAGCAATGGCTGTTCTCAGATGATCTCAAAAAAGCTAAGCAGGGTCAAGCTGGATTAATACTTGAATGGGATGCCTCTGGAAAATCCCAGTGCTATAGTTAGGCAAACCACCCTGGGAGTAGGCCAGGGATCGGATTCTACCGGTTCGCACCTATTCACTAGAACCGGTTGTTAACATTCTAAGCAGTTCAGAGAACCGATTGTTAGAAGAAATTACTGGCCTAATCCTGTAAGGAAGGCAGGAAGGAAACATTCTGGGGTTGCTTACAGAAACTGCCTCTCCGTTAACCCTTATTACGTTCTTGGCAGGACTAGACTTCCTGTCTCAGGAACTTCTTTGGAGTTTTTTCCCCTCCTTTGCTGTACTTTGCTTGTGTGGAGGGACCATTCAAAGGTACAATGGCACTGAAAAAAGTGACTTATGACCATTTTTCACACTCACGATTTTTGCAGCATCCCCACAATCATGAGAGGCCAGGTGAGGAGATGCGTGCCTCGATGTGTGTGATGTTGAGTTGGCCACGCCCAGCCAGTCACATGACCACCAAGCCACACCTACCAACTAAGCCACGCCCACAGAACCGGTTGTTAAAAAATTTGAGTCCCACCCCTGGAGTAGGCCATGGCAAAAAAAAGTTCTGTCTTACCAAGAAACCTGCATATGTCCATCAAGCCATCAGAAATCACACTTGGCCTGAAAAGCTTTTTTCTAATTCAGATAATAATTAAATATGGATGATATACAGATTACATCTAAATCACCATACTTGTAGATGAGCAATAAATAACCAATGAACAATATTATTAATGTACGAAAATGAGCAAATATCAGTACTCTGTACCTGTTTAAACTCCAGTATCCTCCTCAAGTAGAAAGTATAAAATAATACACTTGATTGTTGTGTTTCTTTGTACCACAGAGAAGGTTAATGCAGCCATACTTATAACAGAGTTGAAAGGGACCTTGGAGGTCTTCTAGTCCAACCCCCTGCTCAAGCAGGAGATACTATACCACTCTGGACAAATGGTTCTCCAATCTCTTCTTAAAAACCTCCAGCAATGGAGCGCCCACAACTTCTGAAGGCTGTTTCACTGGTTAATTGTTCCCACTGTCAGAAAATTTCTTCTCAGTTTTAGTTTGGTTCTCTCCTTGATGAGTTCCCATGTCATGCTTCTTCTTCCTTCTGGTGCTTTGGTAAATAGGTTCTCTTCTTTGTGGCAGCCCCTGAGATATTGGAAGACTGCTATCATGTCACCCCTGCTCCTTCTTTTCACTAGACTAGACATACCCAATTCCTGAAACCGTTCTTTATATGTTTTGGCCTCCAGCCCCCTGATCATCTGTGTTGCTTTTCTCTGCACTCTCTCCAGAGTCATGGACCCTTAGAATATGTCCTTTGCTAAGGAAGACATTTCTTCTCTTTTATACAGAGAACAGACTGCTAAGATAGTGTTTCCATAATCTTTATATTATTTTAAAGGAAGTAAAAACACATTAGAGAGATGCTGAGACCTTCAATTTTATAGTAGCACCAAGAAGGATTTTGTATGGGAAAATTGCCTTGATGCTCAAAAACAGTTTACTTGATGTGATCTGAGGCTGAGTTCCTTCGCACCTTACTGTCTTACTCTACTGCTAAGGATAGATCAGGTTTTGAGTTTAGAAATGAATTCTGCATTTTGATGTTTACATAGCAGTCAAGGAAATAATCACTGAATTTCACCTGTAAGATTTTCAAACTCAACTCAGTTATATAATACAAGTGTAGCTTGCAGATGGGCTATGACTGGCAATAAGATTTAAGATTAACTAATTTAGTAACCTGCTCACAGGGCATTCAAGGCAATATTGGAAGTAAGGCAAAACTTACTTTTACAGTGTGTAACATTAGTGGAACCATCAAAATCTGTGCTTGTATTTCCAGGGCAAGTGATGCAATAATTCTGGCCAAATTCAGGTTGGTAGGTTCCTACAGAACACCTGATACATCTGTGGGTTGTAGAGTTGTAGTAATGGCCAGGAGAACAATGAACTGTTTAGAAGAGAGGCAGGTTGTTTTACAATGTATGCAAGATAAAAGGAACAGAGAAAAAAAAATAAAGAAATACATCAGGCTGGCACTGGGCAAAAAGTCTTATCTAAGATACTTTTGCTACTTTTTAAGGCAAATAAAATACCTGTTATATTACAAATCAACCCGAAACCCTCACTGAAGGCACAAATGACCAGTCTTAAACTATCATACTTTGGATGCATTACAGAAGTGGTATTCAGCAGATTCTGATCAGTTCTGGAGAACCGGTAGCGGAAATTTTGAGTAGTTCAGAGAACCGGCAAATACCACCTCTGACTGGCCCCATCCCCATCTATTCTCCGCCTCCCATTGAGTCCCAGCTGATCAGCTGGGTCTTCTTTGGTTGCCCTGCACAGGAGAACGGAGTTGGAGAGCAGGTTAGTGGGGTGGGGAGGGAATGGACTTTGCAGTAACCTTCCCCCAGGAGTGGGGAGGGAATGGGGATTTTGCAGTAATGTTTCCCTAGGAATGGGATGGGAATTGAGATGTCATGCCCTTGTAGGAATCTGATTCCGAGGGGGAGGCCGAGCAGCTGGCAGGGAGTGGGAGTGTGGCTCCGGTGGCTGGGGGAAGAAACTGGGGAAGGGCAAAGTCCAGCTGGTCAGAGCAGGGGAGAGGTAGAGCAAGGCAGAGGGAATTCAGAGGAAGATCCAGGCCCACCCCCTCTTCATCCTGGGGAAAAAAGGGAGGAATGAAGGAGGGAGCAATGTGAGTTGTGTGGTTTAGGGGGGAGGAAAGGGTCCTGATTCCTTTCATTAATTGCAGCTGGGAACACAGTGTTTAAAAAGGGAGTTTGCGCATAGCAACTCATGGGAAGCAAATCGTGAGTTATCTTTTATGGTTGAGGCTTATCTGGGTCCCTGGTGTCTTCACAACTGTATGTGTTTTGTTGACCTTTGAAGTCTTCAGCTCCTTATCCTGCCCTGTCCAGTTAATTGCTGCAGCGTGGTTTGTGTGGATTTTAATTTACAGTTTATATGGACTTTGTTATCGGACTGAATTTCCCCCACTTAAAGGCTGTTTTTGGGAGAGTTTTTTCTCCAGCCAAGGTAACTGGACATAGGGGGCAAAGTTGGAGGTATTAAAGGGACTTTTCTTACTTATGTGACTGTGTTGCCTTTGTGCCATGCCCTGTGTTGTCATCACAGGAGATTTTACAGTATCCTCCCCTGCCACGCCCATCAAGCCACACTATGCCCACAGAACCGGTAGTAAAAATGGTTGAATCCCACCACTGATGCATTATGCAAAGACCCAGTTCTTTAAAAAGGCTTTGATGCTGGAAGGAAAGAGAAGGAAGAGGATGACCAACAGCAAGCGGGGTGGACTCCTAAGTGGTGAGGCTTGGAAGAAAAGATACAGCATCATAAAGAAGTTCTATTTGTGGGGTTGCTACAAGTTGAAAAAGACTTGATGAAACATAATCAACCCATCATTTTAGGGTATTCTTACATTTTATTTTGAGCTGCCCTAATAATACATGGAAGGATAGAATATAAACTTACCTTTAGTTTCACAGTCTTGAAATGAAACTGCGCCCTCATATTTTGTCCCCAGCCCTCCACCACAGGGGAAACAGAGGGTCCTTCCTGGTTCAGACTGGTAAGTGCCAAGTGGACACAGTCTGCAAGGTTTAAAACCATCAAAAGAAAACTGCCCAGGAGAACACTGTCCTAGAAAGGGAATAAATCTATGGTTTACACATAAATATAGCTACAGTTATCTCAGTGCCTATGACATTTGCTCTTTGGGATTCCTGTGGGATCTTTTTTTTCTTTTTTTTTTTCTTTTTTCTGCTGGAAAACAACAAAAGGTTTTGGAAGTTGCAATCATGTGACCGTGGGACACTACAACTCAGAGGTGATATTCAGCAGGTTCTGACCAGTTCTGGAAAACCGGTAGTGTAAATTTTGAGTAGTTTGGAGAACTGGCAAATACCACCTCTGACTGGCCTCATCCCCATCTATCCTCTGTCTCCAGAGTCCCAGCTCATCAACTGGGTCTTCTTTTGTTGCCCTGCACAGAAGAACAGAGCTGGAAAGGTTAGGGAGGGAATGGGATTTTGCAGTATCTTCCCCTGCCACGCCCACCAAGCCACACCCACAGAACTGGTAATTAATATTTTTGAATCCCACCACTGCTACAACTGGTTGTAAATGTGAGCCAGTTCCCAAAATGCAACCGCATGATGTGGAGTGCATGCACACAGCAGTTGTAACTTTGAGGACGAGTGATAAGTAGCTATGAAATCTGTTGTAACTTCAAACGGTTAGTACGTGATCAGATATAGGTTGAGGACTATTGTATGAGATATATTGTAGGAAACTCAGAGTAATCTGATTGGTGTTTCACATGAAGTGATTATGCATATATGAAGGATCTAAGCATATTCCAGGAAACATTTAACAGTCACAACAGAAAAGTCAGTAAAAACAATGGTCTACTGGTCAGATCACAACTTCAGATTTCTCCTTTTGTCCTATTTTTAATTAACTTTTCACTCCAGTTTCTGAATGAAATTTGTGAAATGAAATGCACATGGAAGTCATAACTTTGATGAGGATCATAAGTAGCAATGAAATCTGTTGTAACTTCAAATGGTTGGTAAGCGATCAGATGTAGGTTGAGGACTACCATATAAGATATATTCTAGGACAGGATGCCTAACTCACAATGTTGACCAGGGGTTAAATTTGTGACCAGGGGTTAAATTCAACCACCTCGCACCACCTTGGGAGAGATGGTAGGGATGATTTGAATCAGTTGGCCCCGCCCATGCCCGCCCTCTTCCTTTTAGAGACCCACCAAGCCATGCCCACAGAGCCGGCAGAGAAAAAAATTGAATTCCACCCCTGCTTGATGTATCGCAGCTTTTTCGCTCTTCGCTAAAACAGGGATGGGTGTGGCCAGCACATGATGTATCCGGCCCATGGGCCATGAGTTTGACACCCCAGTTCTAGGACATTCAGAGTAACCTGATTGGTGCTTCACACGAACTGATTATGCGAGATCTAAGCATATTCCAGAAAGCATTCAGCAGGCACAACAGACCAAGTCAATACAAAACAATGATTTGCAGCTCAGATCACAACCTCAGACCTCTCCTTTTTCCTATTTTTTATTAACTTTTCACTCCAGTTTCTGGATGAGATTTGTGAAATGAAATACTACTACTTGCCTCCACATTCTAACACACTTCGTGCACCTTCAAGGCCTTGCCCATCATTCCCTGGACAAGGTTCACAGGAGAGCTGACCTTCTGTGTCTTGATACGTTCCTGGTGAGCAAGGGATGCATTGATTATGTTCTCCGCTATAATAGGTGCCAATGCTGCAGGTAACTGGGAAAATAAAAATCAATCCTATGTTTATTACTGCTTCATTATCACAGTGTCTTCATAGTACTATCGATCACTGGCAACCATCCCTTTAAACTGATCACACCCTTGTTCAGCTTTGCAGTAGATAAGAGATTGCAATCTTTGAGTAATATTTTAAATCCCCACAGAGCATTGTTGCTACTATGTTTCTCCAACAATACGGCCTCCCCCCAATAGGAAGTCCCAGCATGCTTTATCGGCATAAAATCAAATTAAGCCCCTCTCTCCAAATTAAGGCCTATATTAAACATGCAAAATGGGGAGGAATGGCGGGAGGGGTTTGCCGTTAGGAAGTACTTTTGCTGCCTGTGTTGACTTCAGCGTTGGTGGGGCACTTCGTATCGGAAGACCTTCCGCCACCGTTGCTTTCCCTTCTCCCCATGCTGCTATGGTGTTTAAAGCAACGCCGTGGCATTTGGCGCAGCTACGCGCGGCCAGCTAGGGCTCCTCTCTACAACCGGAGCCCGGTGGAGATACTCGGCTTTAGGTGTTCCTGTTGCAACCTTCCCTTCGCCTTCGAAGGCAAAGCCAATTCTTTTAAAAACGATGCCCTACTACTGGTACGACAAAGACTCCCCTGCCTGAGAGGGCAGCCCAACCCCACGTGGGGAGGCGAATCTCCTCGGGCCGCAGCACAGGATCGACCCACCTCAGGAGAAGCGCCCAGTCGCCATCCCTGCCTGGCTGCCCTGTCCTAGACCGCGAAGAACTTCACCTGGGGCGCCCAGCGCAACTGACAGGCAGGCCCTCTTGCCTGGCAGCGGAGCTCTCACCAAGGCAGTGAACGCTTCCCTGCTGGACCCTCCGCTCATCCCGCCACGGCCGCACCAGAGCCGTGTGGGCTAGGCAGAGCCAGGAAAGCGAGCTGTGGGTGCGCGCCTGCCTGCCAAGTGAAGGAACCGGGCCGACCCAAGCTTGACTTCCTTCCCAAGTCCCTCCAGCCTGAACATGAAGGGGCCACTGGGAGAGGCTGCCTGAGGCAGTGATAGTGCCCACCCGTCTGCAGACAGGGAGGCGAGGTGACGGCAGTGCTGCTTCCCTGGCTGGTGGGTCCGGCAGAGAGAGCCCGAAGCTGCCCGTCCTTTCCACCCCTCACCCAGTCTGTCCCCATCTCCACGCATCTCCAAACATGCCAGCAGTTCCAAATGCTGCAGCGGCACGGGCATCGGGCAGAGGTGTTCATTTGGCAGGGCTCAGCTCAGAGGAGGATGCTGTGCAGGCCATTGCCTTGCCTCTCTGTCCCTTCCTGGCTCACTTTCCCAGCTCTGCCCAGCCCACACAGCTTTGGTGCGGCCCTGGCAGGATGAGCAGAGGGTCCGGCAGGGAGGCGCTCGCTGCTTTGGCGAGAGCTCTGCCGCCGGGCAGGAGGGCCTGCCGGTCAGCTGCGCTGGGCGCCCCAGGCGAAGCTCTTCATGGTCTGCCCGGCACCAGGCAGGGATGGCGACTGGGCACTTCTCCCGGGGTGGGCTGATCCTGCGCTGCAGCCCCAGGAGATTCGCCTCTCCATGGGGGGTTGGGCTGCCCTCTCATGCAGGGGAGTCTTTGTCATACCGATAGAAGGGCGTCGTTTTTAAAAGAATTGGCTTTGCCTTCGAAAGTGAAGGGAAGGTGGCGACAGAAGCGCCTCAAGCCAAGTGTCTCCGCCAGGCTCTGGTTGCAGGGAGGAGCCCTGGCTGGCCACGCGTGGCTGCGCCAAATACCATGGCATTGCTCTAAACGCCGCAGCAGCACGGGGAGAAGGGAAAGCAACGGTGGCGGAAGGTCTCCCGATACGAAGTGCCCCACCAACACCGAGGTCAACATCCAAGCTGTCGCTGCCCACCCACCTGAGGATGCAAGGGGGGGAGAATTAAGTCACCCCCGAAAAGACGGCCTAGCCGTTTTTTCGGGGGTCAAAAGAAAATAAGACCCAACCTTGTTTTGTGAGAAACACGGTAATATTAGAGCATATTTTTGCTTCTATACATAAGACAAGCTCTGAAATCTGTACATATTGTTGACAATACAGTCAAATTCTGTATTTGATTACAGCAATGTTCTACTGACTGTAATATAGCTGACATATTAACAAAGCCTGTATCTGTGAACAAACATCAGGAATATGTTAAAGCATTTGGATAATCAACTGTTCAGCTTTAAATGGAGGAGTGTTAAGGTAATGAAGATTTAATAGCTGACCAAGATGCTGAACTGTTCAGCGTTAAATGGAGGAGTGTTAAGGTAATGAAGATTTAATAGTTGACCAGCTGTAAGCCAAAATGCTGAACTGAGGATGAATCAGCAGGGTACTGCCGATTTAAGAAACTGTCTACATAAGGGAGGCCATGAGAGGGCGTATCTCTCTCTCCTCGCGTTCTATCTCCATTGTAGTTCTCCGTGCAGAGTAATGAAAATTGCTTGCTTTCCTGGTATGTGCCTAACACATATATGTATGGATATAGCAGTCTTATATATAAACCACTGTTAAAAGACAAAGCCTTTGCATGCTGTGTTGTACTCCTGGGTTGTCTCACAATAGTAGTCACGTTGCAAACTCTCTGACAATCAGGCATCAGTTTAGATAAAAATATTAATCAGAACTGCAACAAAAACATCTGGAAAATCATCTCTTAAGAAAACATGTTTTCTGGGCATGTGAAGTAAAGCATTTTATTCAAATCTCACCACATTTTCCATCTTGCTGCACTTGCCCAGTACTGCAGGAATGTCCTTCGCTGACAATTTTAGCTGCCTTCTGAGCTATTTCATACTCTGTCCCAGAAAACTGAATGAAAAATTGCTGCTTGTTAATAGATTTTCTCAAGGTTTTGATAGCTGTTTGTAGTTTTTGTTCCATTCTTTTCCTCAAACAGTCAACATTGCAAGTTTCTAAGAGGGAGAAATAGAAATGTTAGAATCAATTTAGAGCTGAATTGGAACACAGTTTGTATAGTCACCTTACTACCTCGCTGGGTCCTCTAATTTATCTGGAGTAAAATATATTTCTGAAGTTACTGGCACCTCCAAGAAAAGGAAGCCATTCATATCAATAATTAAATTAATCTATCTCAATTAAAAAAGGATTATGTCTCAGACAATGTTGCCTGCTACACCTGTTATATCTGAATCTGTATATTGAATTTCCATAGCCTTAGAAACCTTGCTTGTGATTCACTTACTTATTTCCATGAAAAAAAACCCTGCAAATCTCTCCTTACGGAATTATACAATCTTCAGAAATCTCTTTACGGATTCAGTAGATTAAATTCTCACATGCTATTTCTAGACCTGTATATTGGTTCTACTAGATGCCTGTTCTGCAGTCTAGCTGCCTTTGTTCTTGGTCAGCACTCAATTCCTTAACTTCATCCTTTTGCTTCCGTATAAGATCACAATCTTATAAAGTTTAGGATTAGGCATATGCTTGCTTTTATTTTTCTTTGGGGCTATTTGATATACACTGAAGAATCTTATGACGATCACTTATTTTTAGACACAATTCTTTTAGGCAGTATACATGAACTTAGGCAGTATACCTACACATATACATACATACATACAGTCCAGTATTATCAAAACCAAGTCAGATAATTATTTCTACAGACAGATTCCCAATAGCATAAACTTCTAGGGATATGAGTCAAGTTTAACCTTGACCTCAGTATGGAGTTTTGATTTCCTTTCCAAAAAGTGAATAGTGAGAAGTGAGAAAAGTTAAATTTGGTGGATGGTATCAAGTACTACAAAAGAAATCCATTGGAAGAGCTTCTGGGGAATGAGCTATACATTTGTGGAATATTTGTGTATGTGTACCCCTCATATTAAATATATATAATCAATATATATATATAATCAATATCTAATGATACCAGAGGGGGGTATTCAGGAGGTTCTGACCAGTTCTGGAGAACTGGTAGCAGAAATTTTGAGTAGAACCGGCAAATCCCACCTCTGACTGGCCCTGTCCTCAACTATTTTCTGCTTCCCAAGTCCCAGCTGATTGGCTGGGTCTTCTTTTGTTGCCCTGCACAGGAGAACGGAGCTAGAAAGCAGGTCAGTGGGATGGATAAGGAATGGGATTTTGCAGTAACATTCCCCCAGGAGTGGGGAGGGAATGGAGATTTTACAGTATCCTTCCCCTACCACTCCCACCAAGCCACGCCCACAAAACCAATAGTAAAATTTTTTGAATCCACTGAATGATATGGATGCTGAAGAATGTTTGGACTGTGCATTGCAACAGAAATAAGTCTTTATAAATACATGAAGGTGGTATTAGTTCTAATCATCAATACTGGCTTAAAGAAATAACACAAACATATTTCACGAACCTGAAACTTCTTCAGACTTCATCTCCATTTCAAATTCAGCCGTGATATGGGATACTTCTTTTGATGGAGATTTTCGCCCACGGCGTTTTTTCTTAGAGGAATCACATTTGAGATTTACAAAAGTTATGTGGCAATTGTCTGCACAGGGGAACTGACCTCCTTTGCACAACAGAAACAACACGGAAAAAATTAAGCTGTGTAGTAGTAGCATTACACATTGTCCCAAAACAAATAGATTGTATGTGACTGGTGGACAATCAGAGGTGGTATTCAGCAGGTTCTGACGAGTTCTGGAAAACCGGTAGTGGAAATTTTGAATAGTTCAGAGAACCGGCAAATACTACCCCTGACTGGCCCTGTTCTCTGCCTCCCAAGTCCCAGCTGATCGGCTGGGCCTTCTTTTGTTGCCCTGCGCAGGAGAACGGAGCTGGAAAGCAGGTTAGTGGGGTGGGGAGGGAATGGAGATTTTGCAGTATCCTTCCCTTGCCACAGCCACCAAGCCACACCTACAGACCGGTAGTAAAAAAATTTTAATCCCACCACTGTGGCCCAGGGGAAAAAGCAGACTTTACCTAAACTGCTTTTTGTGCGAAAACCTCAGAACTGGCTTTGCTTCTTCTGTACAATTCTTCTGTGGAATTGTCAGTAAAGCTATACTCTTGGAAAGAACAATGAGTTTCTTTTGCTGCATGGGCCAACAGGATAGTTAACAGGACCACTCATTAAGTCACTTTTCTCAATGCTGTTAAAACGTGGAATGGTAGCTAAATAAAAGTTGTAAATTGAGGACTTCCTGTAATTTATTCCTATTACTGTATCACTACCAATGCGATTAAAAGAAAACAATTAGGGCAGTTCCCACAACTTGCAAAACAGAATTAAGCAAAACCCCAAAAGTTAATTTACACTGAACTGAGAAAAAAATTTAGTGTTTCACTAGGTGTTTTTTTTTAATGATTCAGAAAAAACCCTTGTACCTAGAAGAGTTTGCTGCTTTCCAACTTCCTTAATCTTCTCCTTGTTCCGAGGCCTGAAGTGACACTTGGCATCCTTAATTTTAAAGCGAGCCTTCTGCTTGATGGGTGGCATTAAGATGTCTAGAAGAAGAAAAGAAATGATAATCTATTCTATATTTTTAAGAAACTAAAAGATAGCCCTGGAGAGTTTTGTAAATAAATGAGAGAAAGGTTAAACAATAATTTTATATAACTGTTTTTAATGCTGGCATTGTGAGTAGCATAACATTTGATGAAACGTCATGCCTTTCATACTAATATTTTTTTACTGAGCCAGATTAATGATGGATTTGGAATCCGTATGTGGCCCATATTGGATGTAGGTAAGTGCAGGCCTGCATGGAGGCCCAGAGAGGGTGAAAAACAGGCCTCCCGGAAGTTTGGGTAGGCCGGAAATGGGCCTGTTTCCAGCTTCCAGAGAGTCTCCAGAGCCGAGGGAGGTTTTCGCCCTCCCGGAGGCTCAAGGAAAGCCTCCAGAGCACGGGGAAGGCAACAACACCCCTCCCGCTGTAGAGCAGGAAGCCAACTAGGCCACGCCCACTATGGTCAACCGGGCAGAGAACCCTTTGCTAAAAATTTTGAAACCCACCCCTGAGAACGCCAAGTCTCAGGATTCCAAGAGACTGAGGCTCATCTCAGCTCACCTATTCCTTTTGGAATATTGACAAGGTAGGGGCTACATGTACCTTCAAGGAAGAGATAAAGTGGGGACTGCCACAGGCCCTTATATAGCCCATTTCACATAAACTTCAGGGGGGAGGAGTTCTCAACAGGCCCTCTTTATTTTTATTTTTATTTTTTACAACAAACCTTATTGATTATAAAACTAAAATATCAAACAAACACATACACAACACACAAAAGAAGAAAAAGAAATAGGAAAAAAGAAAATGATTAAAAACTAACAATTCTACTATTGACAGTCTATTGTTCCTTGTTTGTTATCAATATTGGTGATATATTTACCAAGACACCTTATTGCGAATATATAATTACTAACACTTTTAAAAAAAGCTGGCTGGGAAATTCTGGGAGTTGAAGTCCTCCAGGCTTAAAGTTGCCAAGGTTGGAGACCCCTGGTCTAGAGCATTTCTCTTCCTCTTCAGATTTGAAATACACAGAATATTACTTTGTATTTCCTTAAAAAAACTTCCCTTTAAAATCCTTTACCCAGAAGACAGAATAGGGTCACTCACCAAAATTGTTAGGATGCAGGTGTTAAACTAACTATGTCAACAAATTGCAAAGAGTATTCTTACCCATACAACCTGGAAGTGTACTGTTGCGTTTTTGTTGTGACTTGCCCTGTTGTACTGGCATGCCACAGCTTACTGAATAGCTATTTTCTGAGTCTGAACAAAATAAAAAGAGAAATATATATATATATATATATATCAGTACATTCCTTTCCTTCCATTGATTTATAGAAATATTGTTAAAATCTATTCAAGTTAATTAAAATAGCTGGGTACAAAGCTGTCTTGACATCCAGATGTTGCCCAATCAGTTTGACACATGTTTAGTTGATCAAAATAATAATAAAGAAAGGAGTCGTTTATATCTGTAAATAATTTTTCCCTCATAGCTGCTAGCTGTGGAATAGGATGAAGCCAGAGAAAAGCTTAGGTCAACAGTCACATAAGGATTATTTCTACAGCAGGGGTGTCAAACTCATGGCCTGCGGGCCAGATGCATCACGCGCTGGCCACGCCCACGCCCGGTTTAGCAAAGGCGAAAAAACTCATGATATGTCATGTGATGCTGCTGTGGTGATACAAGCTTGACACCCCTGTTCTACAGGTTCCGGGGCAGCAGAAAAATTTGCTGTTCTCTCTATCTCTCCCTCCCTCTCTCCCCCTCTCTTATACACGCATACACACACACACTCCCCTGCCGTGCAAATGATGCTGTTCTTCTTCACCAAGCTATGAGGATTGTATTTCCTTCCTGTCCTACCAGAGGTGGTATTCAGCAGAATCAGACCAGTTCTGGAGAACTGGTAGCGGAAATTTTGAGTAATTCGGAATACCACCTCTGACTGGCCCCACCCCCAACTATTCTCTGCCTCCCAAGTCCCAGATGATTGGCTGGGTCTTCTTTTGTTGCCCTGCACAGGAGAACGGAGCTGGAAAGCAGGTTAGTGGGATGGGGAAGGAATAGGGATTTTGCAGTAACTTTCCCCTGGAGTGGAGAGGGAATGGCGATTTTACAGTATCCTTCCCCTACCACACCCACCAAGGCACGCCCACAGAACTGGTAGCACAAAACTTTGAATCCCACCACTGTATCCCACCAAATGTTCATCAGCCTGTGAAGAAACTTCTATCCCAGAATTGGACTACACAATGCATTTTACAAGTGCATTCAAAGACAGCTCCAGTATGGGTTGCTACCAGATGCTAGTTGGGATGCTTTTCACTATGATTTCCAGAATAGCATATCAGCTGCCTACAAGGCCAACCAGCTATTGCCATATGACAATGCCAGACCAGAGAAGAGTTTGGGGAGGTACCAAAAATTTTCCCTACCGCCTGTATAGATGAGCCAGAGTACTCAATGTAGAGGAAAAAAATCTTGTTTGAAAAAACTGGAATGTCCCCTGGCCAACGTTTGAAGGTAAGGATATGCTTTTAAATGGCCAAAAGGTCCCTTTTAATTCAACCTAGTAAGGCCATTTGACAGGGACCATGATTGAATGGTCAGGGAAAGGCCTCAAAGGGTAACCACAATGCTCAATTCTTTTGTACAATAACCTAATTATTAGTAATAGCTTACACATAGGTTTACTGAATATTCTTCCCATTAGTCTTGCCCGTTATATTTACAAACAATTTGTTTGAACAGTACTTGCTGAAATGCATTTTAACTCACTTTTAATGCCACTGGGTGGTCAAAAGTCAAGAATACAGCTAGTACATATGTTGCACGTAAAAATGGGTGGAACTTCTATTGCATCGTTGTGACACCATCTTGACCTTTTTCAATAGATCTTTTAGACATCTCTGTGTAATTTACTTTATGGACCAGGGGGAAAATGTTTTTAGATACCAACCTGGAACGAAAAGGGTGTTGGATGGACAGAATAAGAAACAGTTCTCAATTCCTCCTGATTTGCTACAGAGCAACTGAGCTTTGGGAAGTGGATTGGCACCGGGCAAACATTTCACCATCTCTGAGGAAGATAAAAGCAGGAAGGAAGTGACTCATTCAGATGACTGAAGGATAGATCTTACAATCAGGTTCATCTTGCTTCCAAGTGGGGTGAGCAGAGCGAGCAAGTGAGCCAGGATGAAACAAACTGAATAGGTCCCATGAGCAAAAGCCAAAATGTTAAAAAAATAAATAAATCCAAGGATGTCAAATTTCTCCCTGTCACATTGATGTCATATGATGTATTATGATGTTTTTGCCTTCATGGAGTTGGGATGGGTGTGGCTTGTGCATGATGCATCTGGGCCATGGGCTGCCAATTTGACGCCCCTGGCTCTAGCTCACGGGATTCCCTTTAAATAAGTTTCTAAGATATATCCAGAATGAAAGATAAGTGCACTTTGACACTGCTACTAGTTGCAGCTTTTCCTGAAGAAGCATACCCCAGTATCCCTCATCCTTTTCACCTATGGGTTAGATTCCTTCAATTTGCTATATAGAGTAGAGTAGAGTAGAGTAGAGTAGAGTAGGGTAGGGTAGGGTAGGGTAGGGTAGGGTAGGGTAGGGTAGGGTAGGGTAGGGTAGGGTAGGGTAGGGTAGAGTAGACTAGGGTAGGTTAGGGTAGAGTAGAGTAGAATAGAATAATGGACTTGGAAGGGACCTTGGAGGTCTTCTAGTCCAACGCCCTGCTCAGGCAGGAAACCCTATATCATTTCAGACAAATGATCGTCCAATCTCTTCTTTAAAACTTCCAGTGTTGGAGCATTTA
Source organism: Hydrophis major (assembly GCA_033807585.1). NCBI lineage: Eukaryota > Metazoa > Chordata > Lepidosauria > Squamata > Elapidae > Hydrophis > Hydrophis major. The sequence goes on from CM066331.1 coordinate 143,664,614, forward strand.
CAACTTCTGGAAGCAAATTGTTCCACTGATTAATTGTTCTAACTGTCAGGAAATTTCTCCTTAGTTCTAGGTTGTTTATCTCCTTGGTTAGTTTCCACCCATTGCTTCTTGTCCTGCCCTTCTGGTGCTTTGGAGAATAGATTGACTCTCTCTTCTTTGTGGCAGCCCCTGAGATTTTAGAACACTGCTATCATGCCACCTCTAAGTCCTTCTTTTCATTAAACTAGACATACCCAATTCCAGCAATTGTTCTTTATATGTTTTAGCCTCCAGTCCCCAAATCATCTTTGTTGCTCTTCTCTGTACTCTTTCAAGAGTCTTAACATCTTTTTTACATTGTGGCAACCAAAACTAGATGCAGTATTCCAGTGTAGCCTTACCAAGGCATTATAAAGTGGCATTAACACTTCACATGATCTTGATTCTATCCCTCTGTTAATGCAGCCTCTAAAAACAGCTGTTGGCCTCAAATGCTCATTGCAGGATAAGAGTCATTATTCACATACCAGTGCTCAGGATACTAGTGTTGTGTTTGCTGGCAGCTTGTGCTGATGGCAGTAGAATCGGACAGTGGGGAAGAACAGGGACCAATCCGGGAGTCTGGCAAGGACTCGGACGAGGGTCCTGCGTCCAATGCAGAAATGAGGACAGGACCATCTGGGAGTTATGTGCTGACTCTGGAGCCTCCAGAATATGGCAGCAGTGAGGCAGAGGAACTAGGGGAGCCTGTTCCCAGAGTGCGTGTGTGCGCAGAGCTGCCAGAAGGCAAGAGCAGCTAAGACAAAAGGGGCGACTCAGAGTAAGGCTTGGAGATGATTGGCCCTCCCATAAGGTATAAAGAAAGTGCAAAGGTAGGAAAACCTTTGCAGGAAGCAAAGTCGTTCGCTCTGATCGGTTTGGACTCCGAAAGCTCCGTGGTTTTGGAGAGACTAATTGGTACTTTAGTCGTTGGCAGTACTTCAAGTAAGATAAGTTGCGTTCTTGGAACTTTGGCAGACATTCCTAGGACTAATTATTATGGTTAAGACTCATTCCAGGCTGAGAATGCTGATAATTCACAGCCATTGAACTAAAATAAAAGAGTTTTGGATTTTATATGTGTTTGTTGGTGTCTCAGGAAGCCTTGGTCAAAACAATTGTGATGTTTTCCAGTAGGCCTCTAAGGTACAATTCACAGTGCTGGCCTATGTAGTTTGACATCTAAATACTGACGTAACTATATATTTCAAGTAAATCCTACCAATCCAGATAGGGTAGAGGTAGTTAACGGGCTTCACCAACATGAGATCCAGGGCAAAGCGACAAACTCCTGCTTTTCATCAAGGAAATTTGGGTGTTCCCTCTAGACCTTTAGAAAACCCTTAAAATCAGAGTTGTTCAGATTTGATTTATTTATGAACTATCATCAAAGCACTTACATTTTTTCATTTGTCATTTCTAATATGATTTTAAAGATTATTATTTTTGTATTATTAGTATATTGCTATTATGTTTTTTTTGGCTAATGGATCGCACCACTTGGAAACTGCTTAAGCAGCTCTATAAAAATAAATAAATAAGAAATAAAACTGAAAGCAGTTACTTCTTTTCTTCTTTGGACAAAATGCTCAAGGAAATGTGAAAGAATTAAATGAAAGGGAAGAATTAAATGAAAGGGAAGGAAGAATTTGTGCAACAAAGGAAAGAGAAGGAACTCACTTTTACAATATACAATACATATTGAATTGGTACACTATTAGGTTTGAAAAATAAAATTTATTTACTCAGACTTTCAGTTTATAACCTTCCATTAATACAAAAGGTGAAAGAATGGAAAATGTATACTCCAAAGTGTTACTTACCAACACAATCTTTTTTATTCCAGTGTAATTTTTTTCCAGATGGACATAAACATTCATAAGTTCCCACAGTATTAAGACATCCATAATCACAGCTTCCATTGTTGATGCTACATTCATCTACATCTAAAAATATATTTAAATTAAATAGCATTGCCTTGTAAGGGTTTGTTTTTATTTGCACGAACAATAGTTAAGAAGTACTACATTTCATTTTAATATTTAATAATATTAAATGCAATATTTTATAGCAATGTTCACTGTTTCTAAAAAACAAACAAACCCAAAGCAAAACATAAACCACCCAACTGGTAGTTACACTGGTCGGATCCCATCCCTGAACTCTACCCACTATAACCAAAAAGCATCTTTTCCTGGGATTGTGGCAGTAACATAATCAGAGCTGCTTAAGGAGTTACTCTGCTCTTCACAGCATCTTTTTACCTCGGTATCTGAATCACAGCCATGACCACTTTAACAGCCATTTACATGAAAATGTTCTTTTTATGAACAATTGATCAAACATTAAAATGCAGAATAATGAATGCTAAGAAATCTACAAATGCGAATAACATTCCCTCATTTTTGCAATTAGATTTTCTTTTGTCTTTTCATTTTTTAACGGTGCTTTGCCTATTTCAAAATCTGCCCTCTGGTTAATGCAATTTTGACAACATTGCTTTATCAAATAATTTCATGCAAAAAAGAATAAAAGAGAGTCAAACTTCCAACCTCCACAATGTGTCATTCCATATAACGTATAACCGTTGTGACATAAGCATTCAAAACTTCCAGGATAGTTGATGCAGGTATGATCACAGGTCCTTTCAAATGAACATTCGTCTATATCTTGATTTTAAAAAAGGGAGAGAGGAAGTAGTATAAGAAGTTGTAAATTGTTCTGACCCAACCCTGTTACCAGCAAGAACATCTCAAACAAACGCAGCAGCTCAAACCTTCACAGCTTTAATCTACAAATAAACTTCTTTGTAGATAAAAGATGGCTTGCAGCCAATTAGTCCAACCAGAAAAGCCTTGACAGAATTCTTCAGATAAGCAGGAGTCTCTACACACAATGCTGGGTTCTTAGAGTGTTTTTGCCTGCTGCAGAGGCAAAAATCTTTTGAAACCAGGCTTATATTCCCTGGAGGGAGGAGCCGTTACGTTGCATCCTTACTCCCGAATTGCCTGTGCTGCTCCAGCTGTTCTCTTCTACAAATCATCCTGCACTCACACGCACTTGACACAGGCTCCTTGGGAAGCTCCTCATCACTGCTGCCAGCCCCCACAATCCCTGAAGGCAGCAGTCCACTCCTTGATGGTCCCGGCCCCTAAGCACCCTGTGGGCCGGTTCTGGCCCCGGGCCTTGAGTTTAACACCCCTGAAATAGCCTGTCATAAATCATGGTTAACAGCTGCCAAGATATGAATAAAAAATAAAAGCTTTGATTTTCTATGTGCACAAATTGTCCATGAACAATGGCATACATTTCTGTATTTTCTTTCCAAAAGATTATTTCCATTAAAATGTCACTTAAGGCAGCTGCTGAGTAAAAAGAAAGAGAACTAAACTGATATTTTAAAAATGGGTTTGAAATGTCATATTCAGCTGTAGTGTTCATTTTGACCACAGAGAGTCACCACTGAATCTCTATTTTGTATCACACCAGAAATTAACTTCTGGTTAATGCAATCTGGGATTTCAGTTTCATAAAATTTGTTTTTTGACGGTTTAGCAAGAAAATAGCCCTTACTAATAATTACACTTTTAAAAATTCATGATGCTTATAGTTGTATATAATGTTCTTTTTCAAAGTACTCAAAATGTTTCACGCTCATTCCCATTCTTGAGATACTTAAAGCAAAAGATAATTTGGATATATTATTATGCCCAGTTCCCCTTTGGGGACGATTCCAATATCATGTTGGGAGATACTTTTCAATTTGCGTTGAAAATGTTCTGAGCAAAGAAAGTGCCATTTGATAATATGAAAAAGAAATCTTTGATTCTGATTGGAAAAATAGATGAAGGCATGGACAAGCAACCTAAGAATGGTGGTGGCTCATAGCCTCCAAACCTCTATTTTGTGACCCTCTGATTGAAGAAAATGGGGGGGGGGGATGATTTATTGGCACTTTTTTCCTCATTATGCTAAATGTGTTTATCTTTAGATGACTTTCCCTAAATGTAGTAAGGGGAAAAAAGAAGAAGACGACAACTCTGGCTTTACACATGTGGGGCTTCACCCCAACCAGACTTGTATAACAGGCTAACTACCTGTATCACCTTTTCCACCCCAATGCCAGGTGCATTGAAAGATAGCCTGATGCTAATCATAACTTAATCTCTATTTCTAAACAGAATGCCCAAAGATAGCCTGATGCTAATAATAACTTAATCTCTGTTTCTCAACAGAATGTCCAAAATATATGAGAAGAACTGATTATTCACTGTTTCTTTGAGAAGCCATCTGTAAATATATACGTATGGAATGTCTGCCTATATGAATCCCTAATTCAGATGAGAGTTTTTTTTTTTCTTTCTAATGATACTTTTCCAAATTCTATGGTGGCTTATTTGAAATCAGAGCCACTGCAGACTGAGCTGGCAAGATTTAACTTCACCCCTTCCTACCCCATCCAATTCCCATATCTCTCCTGGACCATGGGAAGCCAAATGGAGTTCCCAGAGAGGCTCATTTTTGTGGGGTTACCTTGAACTTTTTTCTGATCTTGAAGAAGTTCAGCCCTCTCTCAGTCCTATTTACACAACACAGTCAATGGGAGGAGGGGATTAGTGTGGGTCTGAAGGAAGGGAATCTTGGGATTTAAATTATACTCCTCTCCTCCCCCACAAAAAATTCTCTTGTTCCTTTGGTTTTGGTGTTCACAAAGTATGCCCTTGTGTACTTAGATTCTTATGATCCTGAGCAGAGGTGGTATTCAGCCAGTTCTGACAGGTTCTGGAGAACTGGTAGCAAAAATTTTGAGTAGTTCAGAGAACCGGTAAATACCACCTCTGGTTGGCCCCGTCCCCATCTATTCGCTGCCTCCTGAGTCCCAGCTGATCGGTTGGTCTCCCTTTGTTGCCCTGCACAGGAGAACAGAACTGGAAAGCAGGTTAGTGGGGTGGGGAGGGAATGGGGATTTTACAGTTTCCTTCCCCTGAAGTGGGGTGGAAATGAAGATTTTGCAGTATATCCTTCCCCCTGCCATGCCCACCAAGCTATGCCACACCCAGAAAGCCACACCCACAGAACCGGTAGTAAAAAAATTTGAATATCATCACTGATCCTGAGGATATTAAAGAAGAACAACTTAAAAACAATCAGAGCCATTTTATGTACTCCAAAGGATCCTTTTTTAAGGTAATCCTTGCTTTCTTTCCCTTTCTTTTAGACCTTAGATGCCTACAACTTCGTAAACTCTTTTCTTTGAGTTTTTGTAAAACCTGCTGCTAGGCTATGGTTAAGCCTCCACATTTTGTGCAATATTTTCTCTCTAGACTCCCCAGTCTGTTGTGGAATTCAGCACTTTGTATAGAAAAAGAGAAAGCTATTTCCCTACCTTAAGTCTACAGAAAATAAACGTATTACGAGATAAAGAAAGAACTCTAGAATGTATCCAGGATTCATTCTCTTAATCAACCTCTGCTTTCAACCATTTGTTTGATTCAGGCAGGAACTGGGCTTTAAAAAGTTGCAGTCTATCCTCTAATTCTTAGTCCTGTTAGGGATAACATTTTTTACCCTAACTGGTTTAGGTAAAATAATAAATATGTTATCATGGTTTGTTAGTTAAAGTGTCTGTAACTTTAACTGTAAGAATGTAATTAAGGGAGTGGTTGTAAAAGCACCATAAAAGAAGCAAGGCACGGCAGTTTGCTCTGTCTGGCTTGATGATCCCTAATTACTGCATGGATTGAAGACTGCGTTTTTCCCCTACTGGAACGGGAGAGAGAAAGGACTGTTGATTTATCAACGGTGAGAGGACTGATTTATTTGTAAGTGAACTTACATTGGATATTCTACACGGACTTTGCTAATTGAATATCCTTGAATGGACTGACTAAAACGATACATGACTAATGGACTGTTATTTTGACTATGCTATAACTCTAAATGGAATAAACTATATTTTTGATAGCACAAGCGTATCTGTTATTTTTACTGTATGTTAACAAACATACAAACTTATCTCACACATTTATCTGTATGCCTATTTGACTAACGCTGCACATTCTGTTTAGCTTGTCTCCTTAACCCTGGTTGGGGAACACAGGCTTAACACTGGTTATGGGCCCAGAGGCTGCAAAGTCAGTTTAACTAGGATAAAACAGATTTATGTAAAAAGTGAGAGTTTGTGTTGTTATATGTTACAGTAAACAGACAGCTGTGTTTTATTAATTATAGTTTTATATCCATATAAGAAAACATGGCACAAGTCAATCTACAAAGTTTGTCCCTTATATCCAAGTTGGATGGAACAAACTATGTATCATGGTCTATGAAATGTAGTCTACTTCTACGAAGAGAAGGTCTGTGGAACATAACTGAAAATCCACCAAACGTAGAAGAATGGGATCCAGAGATTCAGGAAGATAGACAAAAGATAGAAGACTTTAAACAGAAGAATGAACAAGCTCTTTGCATAATAGGACTAACACTGTCTAACCAGCAACTTGTTCATATCCGCAGAGAGCAAACGGCTGTTGGCTGTTGGCAGAAGCTGAAGAGAATTTATGTCCGAGATAACGTTGGTGCTCACATAAATCTGACACGGAAGCTTTTCAGGACGCATCTCCAAATGAATGGTGATATGCTTAGTCATTTAAAAACTATAAAAAGCATTTTTCAAGAACTGCACGAGAAAGAACTTATTTTCTCTGAACTACACCAAGTCTACATAATTCTGTCTTCATTAGACGAAAATTTTGATAACTACGTAACTTCCCTTGAAATTTTGCTAAGGAAAGCCTAACTTTAACTGATATCACTGGCAGATTGATTGAAGAGGCAAGAAGAAGACTTGAAAGAGATCAGTTAAGGAGGGAGCAACCTCAAAAACAAGATATTGAATCTCCTACTACATACGCAATTAAAAAGTGTTTTAATTGTGGAGGAAGAGGACATTTGGCAAGATTTTGTAAAAAAGCAAAGCGCCAGAACGCTGGCCAGAATACTAAAAGTAATCAAAAGATAAATAAAAATTTAGAGTTAGCCATGTATATTAACGGAGCTGTAAAAAATAATTTATGGGTGTTTGACAGTGGAGCATCCCACTGTTTAACAAATGATAACAAAAATTTTATTAAAATGTCCCAGAGTACACAGCAGATATCGTTAGCCAAAGGCTGGAAACTGAAAGCTAAAGGTCAAGGTATAGCATATTGTTCTTTCATAAAAGAGAATGTAAAAATGTTATATGTACCACAACTTAAGTTTAATTTAATTTCAGTAAGAAATTTGGTTAAACTAGGATATGTAGTTACCTTTAGGACAGATAACTGCATAATTGAAAAAGAAGATAAGAAAATTACTGCATCTTTAAGAGGTGAATTATATGTTTTAAATGATAATGGTTTAGAGGTGGCTAACACGGTTTATGATAATGAGAAACCTCATGATGAATGTATTCACTTGTTACACCAAAGGCTAGGGCATTTAAATTTTAAAATGCTTAAGAAAACTGTTCAACTATCTAAAGGAATAAGTTTGAAACCTTGTAATAAGTATTTGCAATGTTTTGCTTGTAATAAAAGCAAAAGCAAGGTCATACCGGCAAATAGAGATGATCGATTTACTACCAAAGAGCCTTTAGAAGTAGTATTTGCCGATTTAATAGGTCCGAAAAAACCAAGTGTAGGAGGAGCTCGATACATACTAAGTATAATGGACCACTATTCTAGATATGGGTTTTACTATTTAATGAAGAGCAAAACTGAAACGTATCTAAATCTCTTTAATTGGATTAAATTTGCTGAAAGGAAAACTAAAAAGAAATTAGTAACTCTTATAACAGATAATGGTACGGAATTTACAAATAATAAATTCCAGAATAGACTTAGAATGTTAGGTATTCAACATAAAAAGTCTGCACCATATAGGCTACAACATAATGCCTTTATAGAGAGACGAGGCCAAACACTACAATCAATGGCACGTACTATGTTGTCTGATTCAGGATTACCTGAAAATTTGTGGGGAGAAGCAATAATGTGTGGTAATCATATATTAAATAATGTTAATTCAACAACAGGTGAATTACCATTCACACTGTGGCATGGTACAAAACCTGATTTAAGTTACATGCACACATTTGGAGCACCAGCATGGGTGCATATCCCTACACAACTTAGACACAAAGGACAGCATAGAGCTAAAAGATTATTTTTTGTAGGATATGAATCTAATCACAGATCTTATAGATTCTGGGAACCAGGTACATCTAGAGTTTACACCAGTGCTAGTGCTAAATTCCTAGAACATGTAGGATGGAATAGATTAGAGCAAGATTTAAATAACGAAGTAATTATTGAACCCTACAAAAGGCAGAAAGATCAGATTAGTTATAAGAAGAATCCATAAAAGAAGAAGTCCACAAAGAACAAATAGAACCAGAACAAGAGGAAACAATTGATCAGGAAGAGTTAGATAATCAAGAACAGTTAATAAATGAAAGTCCACCTGTAAGTCCTGTAATACCTAGATGTACTACAGGTGTAACTAGACCACCTGATAGCTATCAAGCAAGTATAGTTTGCCAAGTAACTAAAGTTCCAACTAGTGTAGATGAACTTAAAATGTATCCTGCTAAGGATCAGGAGAATTGGCAAAAGGCAATGGAAAAAGAACTGAATTCATTAAAGGTAATGAAAGTATATGAAGATGCTAAATTACCTCCAGGAGAAAAATCCATTGGGTGCAAATGGATAGTTAAAGTAAAAACTGGAAATGATGGGACTGTTACCCATAAGGCTAGGTTGGTAGCTCAAGGATTTAATCAAACTGCATTTGATTACGATGAAGTTTTCGCACCAAGTTTTAAAGCAACATCTTTGAGAGCAGCTTTAGTGTGGGCAGCTAAGAAAAACTATGTCATTAACCATTTAGATGTAGAAACTGCTTATTTGCATGCACCATTACAGCACACTATATATTTAAAAAAGCCAGTTATTATAAAAGACAATAAAGTAAATAGTAATGATTGTTGGAAGCTCAAAAAGAGTCTTTACAGGTTGAAACAATCTGGCTTTGAATGGAACCAATATATTGTGAAAGAATTAAACAATATAGGTTTTAAATCTGGTTTAGCAGATCCATGTGTGTTTAAAAGAGAAAATAATGAAACGGTGTCATTATTGTTATTATTTACAGATGATATTGCTTTGATAACTAAGACTAATAATGAAGCTAATGAGATTATATCATTATTAGCCAAAAAGATAAAATTAAAGCATTTAGGTGAAATTAAAAAGTATCTAGGATTGACAATTAACAAAACAAAAAATGGATTTAAGATATCTCAAGAAGATAAAATTTGCCAATTAATTAAAACGTATAAAATGGAACTTTGTAAACCGGCAAAGACTCCAATGAGTCAGGAAGTTTGCCAAACTGATGATCAAAGTCCCAAATTTGATAAGTCCACATATCAATCTTTGATTGGTAGCTTATCATATATAAGCAATTGGTCAAGGCCAGATATAGCTTATAGTGTAAATCAGCTGGCACGTTTTAATTCAGATCCATATCAATGTCATTGGCAATCATTAAAGAGAATTTTAAGATATCTTAAAGGAACAATGAACCATGCATTGTATATAGAACCAAAGGGTGATTTGAGTCTTAGTGCCTATGCAGATTCAAGTTTTGCAACTGATATAAACACAAGAAAATCAACATCTGGGATGGCTATATTATTTGGTAAGACACTAATAGGATGGAGGTCAATCTGGCAATAGCATATCAGCTTATCCACGATGGAAGTAGAATTTTCATGTCTGTCATTACTATACACTGACTTAATTTTGTACAAACAGTTATTATTAGACATGGGTATAACTGTTAAAGATTCCATTATTGTGTACGAGGACAACCAGGCAGCCGTAAATATAGCTGTAAAAACTAGATCAAAGCATACTGATTTAAGATACTTAAATGGTAGAGAATCTGTAAAGAATGGGTTAATTAAATTGGAATACTGCATGACGGAAGAAAATATTGCAGACCAATTTACAAAAGCTCAAGGAATAATTAAGTTTAAAGAGAGTTGTAACAAATATGATTTAGAGATGTAAATAGTTATATTATTATTATTATTACCTAAAAGGGGAGAATGTTAGGGATAACATTGTTTACCCTAACTGGTTTAGGTAAAATAATAAATATGTTATCATGGTTTGTTAATTAAAGTGTCTGTAACTTTAACTGTAAGAATGTAATTAAGGGAGTGGTTGTAAAAGCACCATAAAAGAAGCAAGGCACGGCAGCTTGCTCTGTCTGGCTTGATGATCCCTAATTACTGCATGGATTGAGGACTGCGTTTTTCCCCTACTGGAACGGGAGAGAGAAAGGACTGTTGATTTATCAATGGTGAGAGGACTGATTTATTTGTAAGTGAACTTACATTGGATATTCTACACGGACTTTGCTAATTGAATATCCTTGAATGGACTGACTAAAACGATACATGACTAATGGACTGTTATTTTGACTATACTATAACTCTAAATGGAATAAACTATATTTTTGATAGCACAAGCGTATCTGTTATTTTTACTGTATGTTAACTAACATACAAACTTATCTCACACATTTATCTGTATGCCTATCTGACTAATGCTGCACATTCTGTTTAGCTTGTCTCCTTAACCCTGGTTGGGGAACACAGGCTTAACAAGTCCTATTCAGTATTGTCAAGCAAAGGTTGCAAGGAGGATGAGAGGATGCACAAAATCCTAGATTAATGTTGGGCAGTTGCACTTTTGCTTGTAGTTTTTCACTTATTTGGAACAAAATGAAACTGAATAACATGTCTTTTCTAATATAGAAAGTATACGGCTATACTGAAAAGAGGAGAAGTTCAAATATTTGTTGTAAGCCATCCAGAGTTGCTTACAATGGGTGGCCATATTTTTATATACATACCGGTACATACATACATACATACCAGTGGTGAAATGCTATCGGTTCGCCCCGGTTTGACTGAACCGGTAGTTTAAAAAAAAAAAAAAAAGCTCCGACGATTAGCTGAAAGGAGAAAGAGGAGAAAAGTGCAGGATCAGCTCTTCCACCCACTCCTGTGCTTTTCTGTTCTTTATTCTCTCAGCTGATTGGCGTGGCAGAGCCTCAACTGGTGTTTGGAAAGCTGCACGCGCGTTAGGTGCATGCACGCGCAAAGTGGTAAGGAAACTGGTAGAATCCCACCACCGATACATATTATTGCATGAAGGTAAATTGTGGTCTCATGGAATCTCAGAAATCATCCAGTCTATCCTTCGTTTAAGACAGGTTCTGTTAAAGCATTTAGACAAATTCTAATTATTACAAATTCAAAAACACATTATTGTGTTAATCTAATTCAATTGTATCAAAATAGCATCTGAACATCCATTTGAATTTATTCTTATTGTTAACATGACTGCTTTGCTTTTGCTGGTTTTTAAGGAGAAATTGCTTTTGTCTTCCCATTAGAAAGCAACAGTCTTATGTATAAATACTTCAGGGAAATGCTCGTGCAAGCTTCTTATCTCTGAGTAATTGTTTTAATAGTTTTAACATTAGTTTTAAATAAATGAGCCAACACAGAGTAGCGGATAAGGAGTTTTTCATTATTAAAGATCTGAAGCCATTACTACCCACACCAAAATGTTCTCAAATCCCATCCTCCCGAGAGACTTCAACATTTTCTCAGGTGTGGGAACAAAAAGATACAAACAGGTATACAGGTAATCCTTGACTTACTATCACAATTGGATCCAAAATTTCCATTGCATTTATTCAGACAAGTATTGGGGTATTTATTGCAATTACAAGCTTTGGTGCTACTTGCTATTTTAAAAGCTGTGGATTATGCTTCTGTCCCATGTTTGGGTGAAATAATTGCTTGCACTATGCTCTTCATACATTTAATTTGAGTTTTAAGCTTTTTTACATGCTTAGCAAGACAAAATATAAATGCTTTAAAGAAACAAACAAAGCATGTAGTAGTCATTCTGGGAGAGATGTCATTCACTAAAGATTTCCAGAGTTCTGTCTGGTCAAATAATTTTCCCTTGCCCATTTTTTAATCCTAGTGTTTCAATATGCAAGATTTCCATGCTCCTTAAATATTTCAAACTATAGCTTATTTCCCGTACATAAATAAATAATGAGGAATCAGAGCTATCAAGTTGTGAGTAAATAAAATGAGGAAGTATAATGTTTGTGACTGATTTGTTGAACTACCTTCTCTTGGTTTTAAGTCTTGCGTGAAGTACAGCCAAGTTATAGGTCATATTTATATTAAAATGGACATTCCAAAGGTTTCATAAATATTTAAGCACCACTGACTATGGAAGCTACCTAAAAGGGCTTCCCTTCAAGCCCCCTCCTAAACTTGATGAAGTTTCCTGGATGCAATCTGGGAACATCCGGAAAAGCATCTCCTTAGCTAGAGAGGTTTGTCTCCAGCATAGGATGCCCACTTTGTATAGGCTAGGCTAGGAAATAAGAGGAATCCACTTAACAAGTCTATCATCTGCACCTCTATAACTGCCTGGTTTGGGTCTGCAAACCCAACAAGACAAACACAGACTTCAGAGGGTTATTAGGACTGCAAAAAAAAAACAAAAAAAACCAATTACTACCAACCTCCCTTCCATTGAGGACCTGTATACTGTATGAGTCAAAAAGAGGGCTGTGAAAATATTTACAGACCTCTCACATCCCAGACATAAACTGTTTCAACTCCTTCCCTCAAAACAACGCTATAGGGCACTGCACACCACAACAACTAGACACAAGGAGAGTTTTTCCCCGAAAGCCATCACTCTGCTAAACAAATAATTCCCTCAACACTGTCCAACTATTTACAAAGTCTGCACTACTATTACTGTTAATCTCATCACTCCTTATCACCCATTCCCTTCCCACTTGTGACTGTATGACTGTAACTTTGTCTGTTGTATCCTTACGATCTATATTGACTGTTTCCTAGTATGATTTGATTGCTTATTTGTACCCTATGACTATTATTAAGTGTTGTACCTTATGATTCTTGATGAATGTATCTTTTCTTTTATGTACACTGAGAGCACATGCACCAAGACAAATTCCTTGTGTGCCTAATCACACTTGGCCAATAAAGAATTCATTCATTCATTCATTCATTCAAACATCCATGTGTTTCTTAGAAGGCTAGATGATATTGCTGCTAGGTTGAGATGTTGTACTCACAACCGGCTAAATGGCTGCATGCAGAGAGTGCACATTAAATTCCCAAATTGTATTATGAAAAAAGAGTGATTTTACATTTCTCTAGTCGTATTGCTATTATCTGGCTCTCCACTTTGCTTGCCTTCTGGAACTCTGCTTGTTTGCTTAACCAGTCACCCTGTTTGCTTGCATTCTTTGCATGAAATATCTGCTCCTTGTGTTTGAACCTGAGATGTATGTGAATTTGTAGCAACTTTAAAGCTTTAAGGCTTGAAACAGCTCATTTTTGGGCATGAGACTTGAATTTTGCCAGCAGCTTTCTGAAACTGGACTTCTCTGTGTTTCCCAAATCACAAAGGTGAATCTTCTGTCTTTGTTATATCAGGGCTGCCAACCTTGAGTGATAGTTCGGAGTGAGACACTGCGAGGGAGCGGAGCGACCGAGGGGGGGATGGTGTGGAAGGGGGGTGTCCCCCCTTCCACGGTAGGGAGCTTTGACAATTTTACATTTTAAATGGTGCAATCTGATGCATACTTTAGTCATGATTTGGACATATACATACATACATACATGCAAGCAGCACCAATGTACTTGAACCGGATTTGTAAGATATTAATAATGCAGTTCACTGACCATGAATAATTGAAGTTCCTGACTTGTAACTGCAGTATTCTACCTCAACTGACTTTATTAGCTTAGTGATGTACTATAGACCACTATAGGATGAATTCAATGTGCAACAAAAAGACAAAAAACCCGAAACAACTACAGAGATAATGCAAATACATCAATGGGTATTCTTCTTTCTGTATCAAATACCATACTACATGCCAATATCAAATGCTATAGTCTCAGTCTTTAATTATATACTAACTTGTTGACTGAAATAGGGGTTCATAATTTCAGACATGTATAAACTAAACATTTAATCGAATAATGAGTGCTTCATATAAATATACATATTGTTAACTGTAAAACTCATCTACTGTATTCTGAAGCTTGGCCCTAGCTTTCATCATAGAAGCTATAGCACCAAAACAAAGCCCTGGTAGAGACTAAAAAATACAGCAAGTGCTGTATCTTACACAGTGCTGTATCTTACACTGTGTAAGATACCTTGTATCTTACACTGTGTAAGATACCTTGTATCTTACACAGTGTAAACCCCAGGGTGGTGCTCGTAAAATTACTTTTTTTAAAGAGCCATTATAGCAACTTTATTTGGCTGAAGAATTAAGCAGATGTTTAATTAATTACCATTTGGAGGAGACTGCTTCCAATATTAGAAAAAGGGAAACCCTAACCTTGTTTTTAAAGTATTTTCAAAAATGCCGTCTTGAAAACTCACCTGCTATCAAGGCCCAGAGTAAACCGGAGGGGGAGAGGGGGAAGGTTACTAAACCAAATCCAAGTTATTAAAGGAACCCAACTGCACTCTCAATGCTGGAGTGTCATGCGATCGCTTGGAAATACATAACCTTTCATCCTGGTTGATCCCATTGTCCTAACAGAACATTGTCCTGATGCTTTTAGCATGTGGGTGTATGAGCAAACTTCCACCACCACCACCACCCCTTTACACGCCTTATGCTCTCTTTTAGCTGATCCAAAAGAGTCTTCCCAAACAAGCAAGGCGAGAAGCGCGCCAGGCTGATCTATAAAGGGGCTGGGCAGCTTTGTGCAAAATAGAAAGTTGGAGAACTGACAGGATGTGATCCTCTGGAACAAATGTCTTTCAGAGAGAGAGAGACGCCCCAGCTTCTAGTTACATCTCTGGCAGCGGACAATTCTCAGCTTTGCTTACCAGGGTTATTCCGAGGCTGTTGCCTGCAAAAGAGGCTTTGCCAGCCCCCTCGTGTCCTTCTTTGAAAAGGGCAGCTGGCTTGTCCCGGAGGACATTGCAGAGAGGGAGAGCGCGGGGCAAAGTGGCTGCGAGCGCCCCGGGCGGGAAGAAGCCTCTTGCTCTTCGAGCGAATTTGCTAATCGGCATCATGCACAGTTACAGGACGCCGAGGCAGAATGAGGATTAAGGCGGGAAAAGAGGCGCGGTGGGGTGGCTGGGCAGGGCGGGGCGGCGCTGGGAGCTCATCCTTCTCCTAAGGGGAATATTCGGAATATCAATTCTCAGCTTTGCTTACCAGGGTTATTCCGAGGCTGTTGCCTGCAAAAGAGGCTTTGCCAGCCCCCTCGTGTCCTTTTTTGAAAAGGGCAGCTGGCTTGTCCCGGAGGACATTGCAGAGAGGGAGAGCACGGGGCAAAGTGGCTGCGAGCGCCCCGGGCGGGAAGAAGCCTCTTGCTCTTCGAGCGAATTTGCTAATCGGCATCATGCACAGTTACAGGACGCCGAGGCAGAACGAGGATTAAGGCAGGAAAAGAGGCGCGGTGGGGTGGCTGGGCAGGGCGGGGCGGCGCTGGGAGCTCATCCTTCTAAGGGGAATATTCGGAATATCAGAGAATGTACTAGAGATATATTTATTTTTGTACATTCCATTTTGGGGGTTTAGCGTGAGATTTCGTTTATCAGAGTGAGACAGTCAAAATTGGTTGAATTGCGTGAGTCTCACGCTGATTGCGTGAGAGTTGGCAGCCATGGTTATATCATTTTCCCATATTTGTAGACTGCCTCACTCATTCGTGATTATTCTCTCTTTATACATACTTGGCAGGATTTAACAACACAAATAAGTAAAATTAGGTAACTACAGCATGAATTTCATTACCATTTCCTGGCAGGAATTAAATGATTGTTGCCAAAGTAATTTTATATTTTTCTTAATACAAGCTTGCTATTGTTTTTATCAATTATTTGTAAGAAAGCTTCCAGCAAAACACTGTTAGAATAGGAAGTAAATTGTTAAGTATCTTTTTAGTATAATTATCATTTATTCCAAAAAAGAATTATCACATTGTTGAAGAGGATCTATCTAATTGATTTGACTGTACACCAATATTTCCTTCAATGCATTTTTGGTGCATTTTAATATTCAAGAAATTATGGGAAGGGATGTTTCAGTCTAGCTTCGTGAACAATTCAATGCATTGCAATACACAAAGCATTACTTCTAGAAGAGGAAAACCCAAAATCAGTCTGTCTCTCTAGCTTATCAATTAGTTGTGAAAATAATAAGGTAACTATTGAAGTTGGATTAAGCACAACATACAATTATTGCCTGATGGGTGGGAGAGCTGTGAGACAATATGACACCTGTCCATTAGCATCTTTGATCTATTTGCTTCTAGAGGTATAATTATAAACCAATAGAGAAGAATATTTTGTGGCTTACGGTTGAAATGAGAGGTCCTTGGTACTCTCTGAGCTTAGTTGTTTTCTGGCAGATGTTTCCTTAATGCAAACTAGACAACAGAGAACCCTTCATAATTATAAACACACCTCAATCCAACTCAAGTCCTCCAGGCCACTTTGCTTTCTAAAATTAAAACCATAAGATCTTTAACACTCAAAGCTATTAAATCCATTTTAGTTGCAACCATTACATTCCAGTTCTCCTTCCTTCTTCTCAATTTCTGATGATTTCTTAAGAACTCCCCCCCCCCGCCCGCCAAAGCCAACTCATCTTCAGCCTCATCTTTCTCTTTAATGAAAATCTTTCTTATGAAGACTAAATTATCTCTGCTCTCTTTATCAGCAATGACAGAACTTACTAGCAGAATTGGCTTGTTTGAATAACTTAAAATCAAAATACTGAGAAATCAGGGAGAATCATGGCAACTGCACGCATGTCACCATTTTCTGCCTCAATCTTAACAGGTAACAGATAATCAGAGTTGGAAGGGACCTTGTAGGTCATCTAGTCCACCCCACTGCACAAGCGGGAGACCCTACACCATTTCTGACAAATGGCAGGCCAATCTCTTCTTGAAAGTCTCAAGTGATAGCGCTCCCACAACTTCCGAGGGCAACTTCTGTTCCATTGGTTGATTGTTCTCACTGTCAGAAAGTTTCTCCTTATTTCCAGGTTAAATCTCTCCTTGGTCAGTTTCTTTCCATTATTCCTTGTCTAGCCTACAGGTGCTTTAGAAAATAGCTTGACCCCCTCCACTCTGTGACAGCCCCTCAAATATTGGAAGACCGCTATCATGTCTCCCCTGGTCCTTCTCTTTACTAGACTAGCCAAGCCCAGTTCCTGCAACCGTTCGTTGTATGTTTTAGCCTCCAGTCCCCTAATCAACCTGGTTGCTCTTCTCTGTACTTTTTCTAGAGTCTCAACATCTTTTTTATAATGTGGTGACCAAAACTGGATGAAGTACTCTAGGTGTGGTCTTACTAAGGCTTTATAGAGCGGCATTAGTACTTCCCTTGATCTTCCTTCATGTGAAGTTGAATTCATGGCTGTGTGGATTTATGACTATAAAATTAATACAAATCACTTACGTTATGTTCCCAAATCCCAGTTATTGTTGTCGTATATTCTTAAAGATAACTAAGATGAGAAGAATGCCTTATTTCCTTTTGGAATCCTTCTTTCACATATTAGAATTCACAATCTTCTGTTGCCAGAAACATTTCAAACTTTATCTTGAACCTGGAGTTTCTGTGGTCTGGAACATAGTAGAGATACTCCAAATCCAGCCACTAAAATTTTTGTTCAAAAAAGAGGATGAGTTTAAATAAAATGAGTTTTCAACATCTTTTTGTGTTTGGATGTAAGCCTTCTCCCCCATTTTTGTAAAAACATCCTATGCAATCTTTTGAGTGCCACACATTGGATACTTTCCCTCCTTGGCTTGAGAAGACTACAACCATCTGATAGTCTTCATCACATTTCCACCTAAGTGAAAGAGGTTTGTCCAGTAATTCTTCTTTCTGCCAAATTCTACATCCTCATACAGATGTATTTTCTCATATGATCCCAAAATATTTTCACATAAGACTAGAAGAAATGAAGATCATAATTTTTGATTGAAAGTTCCAGGATGAATAATTCATTAGCCTTGTAATCAAAATAAAATTTAAAATAGTTTCTAGTGAGAAGTGGAGTCTTCTCTCTGCTGAATTGTTAACTATTTCTCATCTCTCATTCAAAAGTCAGGATGAAAAAAAGTTGTTAGACTTAAATGAGTCTGTACCACTCTGAATCACCCACTAGACCAAAGCTCTTCAAACTTGGCAAGCTCAAGACCTGTGGACTTCAACTCCCAGAATTCCTGAGCGAACATGACTGGAGGAGAAATTCTGGGAGTTGAAGTCCACAAGTCTTAAAGCTGTCAAGTTTGAAGATCCCTGCAATAGACTGTTAACTTAGTTAAATGGTTGACTAGAACCAGCTGTCAAGGTATCTTTTCTTATCGTTATCGTTTGCTGTCATGGAGATCAAATCCATTTCAGTCATCTGTGAATAGAGCTAACCAGTAGAAAAAAAAGCTTAAGTATCCAATCAGCCTTGAAAGGAAGAAATATAATTCCAAAGTCTTCTTACTGTTGGAAAGAAATTATTCAGATGTATCAAAATATTCATTTCTTCAAAAGGGTTTGAGGAGTAGAAGATTTGCGAGACTTAAGACCAGGAATAATATTGGTAAATAAGCATGGCAGACTAGATCAGTTGCAGATGGATGAAAAAATGCAATTATTGCTGTTGGATTATACTTTCTAAAATATTTGAGTGATTTAGTCAAATCATCCTGCTATGCCTATGAAATTAGTTTGTCTTCCAATGTATGCAAAGTGTGATGACTTGGGGCGTGGCACAAAGGCAACACAGTCAGAAAATCAGTAGGAGTCCCTTTATTAGCGCTAACTTTGCCCCCAATGTCCTGGTTACCTTCTGGCTGGAGAAAAACTCTCCCAGGAACAACCTTTGGCTGCAGAGAATCAAGTCCAAAATGTGGTCAACAAAAACTGTAACTGTAAGTCCAATCAAGGCAAGATGAGGTAATTAGTCTGGCAGGGTAAGAGAAGGAATTCCAGACGTGAAGGAACGATAGTATTCAACACAATTGGGAGGATGCCAGGAACGCAGATAACCAAAGTCAACACAAGATAAACTCACATTTGTTTCCAGCAGACACTACACTCAGCATGCATTTCTTTTAAACTCTCTTCCTAGGTGTGGCTAATGAAGTGAATAAGGGCCCTTTCCTCCCCTGTAAGACACACAACCCACATTGCTCTCTTCTCCATTCCTCCCTGTATGCCCTAGGATGAAGAGGGGGTGGGCCTGGGTCTTACTCTGAACTCTCTCTCACTTGTTCTAGCTCTCACTTGTTCTAGCTCTTCCCTGCTCTGCCCAGCCAGACTTTGCCCTTCCCCAATTTCCTCCACAGCCAACGGAGCCACACCCCCACTCCCTGTCAGCGGTTCGTCTTCCTCCTCAGATTCAGACTCCTACAGGGGCATGACACAAAGTTAGTTCTGTTTTATAGGTTACCTTGGGAGAGCTTGATGTTGAGAAGTGGCATATTTTTAAATAAATAGCCCTCTATATTTAAGGATCAATCCCAGAAGAGCTATACCCCATGTGCTTTGAGTCGGGGAACAGAGTGTTATAAATTCAAGAAATGTATTTTCCATCAAATAGAATTAAAATGAACAGTAGCACTTCACAGGAAATAAAACATGCATTGTATTTTCCGAAAGTTTAATTAAAACTTTCTAATTCTAATTGGGGTGATTAAAAAGCCAAAAAGAACTTGGCACAAGTCTTTCAGCAACACTGAAAAATGTTTTCCCTCAAGCTGTTTGAAAAACAAAAACCTTGTAAAAAAAAACCTTATAAACTCAATCTTGATGAGTAACCTCAAACCACTCTTGCTTCTTCTACTGAAAACAAACAATAGCACATTTTGCCAGGAAAGGAAATATGGTGATTTATGCTTTACTGATTGCTTGATCTCTATCAGCCTTCCTTCTTTCCTCCTTCCCTGCCTTGTTCACCAATTATCCTTCTGGAAATCATGACAAGACCATTAATCATCTGTTTCTGCTCGTAAGGTATTAACAGTACAGTTTTGATCAGCCAACACTAAGTATATATCCCACAGCGAGAATAACATTCATCATCACAGCATATTGTAATGATGACAAATATGCAGAGATTTCTAGAGGCTTCTTGGCCTTTTCCTAGCCAAAGTCTAAAGGCCAGATAAGGGCACTTCCATGACTTACAAAAAAGGGGAATGAACTTAGCATGGCTGCCAACTCTCACGCAATTCAACCAATTTTGACTGTCTCACTCTGATAAACGAAATCTCACGCTAAACCCCCAAAATGGAATGTACAAAAATAAATATATCTCTACATTCTCTGATATTCCGAATATCGATATGCCCAAGCCCAAAGTTTCGAGAAGTGAAGCCTCCGATCCTGGGCGGCTTCAGAGGGCGAACAGAGCATGTGCGAGAGGACATTGCCCGCATTGATTTCTGTACTGGGGTGAGGAGAGAATTCCATGCTGCAGGAAGCGGTTGCTCCTTTCCGCTCTAGGATGTCACAACTCTCTGGGCTTAACCCTTGCGCTGTACTCTGCTCTGGCAGGCGGAGATGAGAGAGACGAACTCTCTATCCCCCATGAAGTACGACTACAGGGCATCCCTGGGCCTTTCTCGAGAGCTGAGCTCCCATCATCCCCTCCCCGCACCCGTCTGGTCTCAAGGCCGCTGGGATTGGGGCGCAAAGGCGCGTCCCTCTCCGGCCTCCCTCTCGCAAGGGGAGCTGCCGTGGCTGGCCTCTTGCGCGCCTCGGCTTCTCTCGCTCCCCAGCCTGATGGGAAGTCCCTGGAGAGGGAGGGGGAAGAGGGGGGGAGGGCTCCTTCCCGGGTACATTGTGTCCCTCCCCCCGGCCTTTGCACCTAGATATCCGCCCCCCCCAGCCTCCCCTGGGTCCAAAAGGCAGCAAGAGGGTCTGGCAGGGAGGAGTCTCTCCAGGAAGGGGGTCCCGCCAGAGGGCAGGCTGGAGCGGGGCGGGGGGGGCTCGCAAGGAGGGGGGGTTCCTGTCCCCTCCGAGCCCCAATCACAGCCGGTGCAGGAGTTTCTCTCTTTTTAGGCTTCTTTCCCCACTTGATGCCAGGAACGTTTGGATGCTCTTTGGGAGCCCCTGGGAAGGAATCTCGCCTTGAGGGGTCTCCCCACAAATGCCAAGCAAAATGGGGGGGAGTGGCCACTGTCCTCTCCTCTCCTCCCCCAGACAATCCAGGACTTCCCTGCAGGGGAGCAGCTGATGGCAGCATTGCTGGGGGTCCCATATGCACAGACTGGGAGGGGGGCGTTTGGGGAGTGAAGGACACCAGCCTCCCCCTCCCCATTCTGTGTGTGTGTGTGTGTGTGTGTCCATCTGCCTGCCTGGCCCTTTCCGACCCTTCAGCTGGACTGTGAGGCTGGTGGGTCCAAGACTCAGCCTGGATCCCCCTTCCCTCCGCAGGTGGGAGGCCCAGAGGGTGGGAGAGGGCTGGGAAGGGCCGTTTCTGCCCAGCTCCAAGGCCGGGAACCCTGGCAAGGCCCCCTCCACCCCCGGGGCCATGTGAGGGAGGCTTCTGTGGCCCTGAAGAGGCAGCCTGGAGGGGCCAGATCCCAGGCACTTGGGACGCCCCTCTCAGCCAGGGACCCTGGAGGAGGAGGAGAGCCGGAGCAGCCCAAAGGGACGGAGCAGATGGGCAGAGGCCCAAGAATGTGGACCCTTTCCGGCCAAGATGGTCAGTGAACTGCATTATTAATATCTTACAAATCCGGTTCAAGTACATTGGTGCTGCTTGCATGTATGTATGTATGTATATGTCCAAATCATGACTAAAGTATGCATCAGATTGCACCATTTAAAATGTAAAATTGTCAAAGCTCCCTACCGTGGAAGGGGGGACACCCCCCTTCCACACCATCCCCCCCTCGGTCGCTTCGCTCCCTCGCAGTGTCTCACTCCGAACTATCACTCAAGATTGGCAGCCCTGACTTAGGGTGGCCTCTGCCATGGATTTTGCTCCCTTCTGGAGTCTTAGCAGGATGATCTGACTGCTTGAACAACTGCCTAATCTTAGATACAGTGAACATGATAAAACCTTCATGACACTTTCCTATTTTAGGCATGAAAGCCCTTTTGGAGAAGGAAAGAAATATTTTCTGCATGAAGAGATATTTCAAACAAATCAGACAAATAAAATCCTCGGTCATCTCATAGGCTTCTCTATGTTTTAAAATAGGAGCTAAGTTTCAGACCCAGCGTCTTCGGTCTATTGATTCTTGTCATTTTCTCTTTTATCACATATATTTAGCATCCATAACTTCCTCATGGTATCTTTAAATGTATACATCTAAAGATTATAAAAAAAGTTTAAAAGTACAATCTTTAGCTCTGTACACATAAATATTATTCACTTGATGAAAGGAAAAGGCTTTCAGTTGCCAGTGTCACCTCCTCTCTATAGCATTTTCATTTCTTGACTAATCCCTCAATGTGTGGGCTATTGGTAATTGGTGATACTAATAGTTCAGTCCAGAGGGGGTATTCAACAGGTTCTGACCAGTTCTGGAGAACCGGTAGCAGAAATTTTGAGTAGTTTGGAGAACCGACAAATCCCACTTCTGACTGGAGATTTTACAGTATCCTTCCCCTGCCACGCCCACCAAGCCATGCCCACAGAACCGGTAGTAAAAAAATTTGAATCCCACTACTGGTTCAGTCCTGGTTTAATTTTCAGAACAGTAGCTAGTAGATATGTGAACCCTAGTAGTATACAGGAGTAGATATGTATAAGTTGGGTTGACAAAATCAGTCAACCCAACTTTATCTGTGCTGTCAAAAAGGCTCCAACCACTTGCACTACTCAGGTGAACCTGATGATACAGATAAACCTCCAGGCGGCCTCAGTAACTCTCTAAAAGGATGCAAATGACCAGCTGTCTGCAAGCAGTATAAATCCTTCCATTCCCCTGCATCTAGTCAGAGCTGATGAAGCTTCTTGGATGAGAAGTGAAATGTCTTTTAAAAAAACCCGAGAAAGTCCAATTGCCTTTTGAAAAAAGCACCTTTGGGACAAGTAAAATTTATCCTTTTGTTTATGATTTCCAAAAAAAAAGTCCTTCCATTTTCTTTTTCCTCTGTGTCCAGTCTTCAAGGTCTCCTTAGGAAAAGAAAAAAACAAACAAACCAGGAACATTTTGATGGGCACTTATTGCCCTCACTATGTAAGAAGAAAGGAATTAAGATTTAATTTAAGCAATTACCTTGGCAGGTTCGTTCATCTGTTAGTAATTTGTAGCCCTTTTGGCAACTGCATTCAAAGCTTCCCACTGTGTTTCTGCAGAAGTGATCACAGCCGCCATTGTTCACCAGACATTCATCTATATCTGTCAGAAACAGCAGGTGAAGAAACCAGAGTAAGATATCAGTCTTGTACTTCGAAGAGAAATTACCTACAAATATTATATATCATCCTAAATTTGGTGGAAAATTTTATTTGAGTGAAGATTCCCATATCTGCCCATAGTGGAAGGAAAAAAAAAAAAACACATTTTAACAGACCAGAAGATTTGGGCAAATAAAAGAACAGTTCAACCTAAACCTTCTCTCCAATGGTGTAACTAAGATGGAAAATATATTGAGGAAAGCAAATGAAGAGCAAATAAACTGCAGTTGCGCAATCATATTCCACTTGTGCAAAGATTGCTTCAGCCTATAAAGCAGGGGTCTCCAACCTTGGCTCGTGGAAGCCTGGCGGACTTCAACTCCCAGAGTTCCACAGCCAGCAAAGCTGGCTGTGGAATTCTGGGAGTTGAAGTCCGCCAGGCTTCCAGGAGCCAAGGTTGGAGACCCCTGGTATTCATGTGTATTACACAGTCAAAAATCTTCAGTTAATATATATTTGAAAGTTCAATTAATATCTCCCATGTTTCTGCCCCTTTAGTGTAGAATGCATTCTACAAAATCTTCCCTAGCTACTTGGAAACTTTTTATCTCACCTTTTCTATGATTTAATCTTGATTCTTTCATGTCTACCCACTGTTCTGTCCAAACTATGCACCTCTTCTTGCTTATTCCTTCTCTTTAACCTTTGCACTGGTTTTGGTCATCCCCAAACTTCTTGCCCTCCTGTCACCCATCCCACTTAATTTAATTAGCGAAGAAAGACTCCTGATTCATTTCTTTTTCCAATATTATATTTTATTGAGAAATAAATGGTTACAGATTAGAGCAGGCACGATCTTTTGGCTTGGCACAAAAACGAAGTTGTTCACTTTTCCTGGCCACCCATCCCCCTGTTATCATTCAATGTCCAATTAAAAGTTCTCAGGTTGTTTTAGAAGCAGACTTTGCGTTGGCATCTTTCCCATCTCCACATTCCCTTTGCTGACCTTGTGCGTGACTGGTGCTTAACAGATAACAAATAATCAAAGACAGATAAAAACAAGAGAAAGGCAAAGAAAGAAAGCAGAGAGAAAGCAAAAAGTACAAGAATAGAAAAAATAACAAGAAAAGAAAGAAGTACGATACAAAGATGTAGCTTTTGATATTCTTCACAGCAGTTTATTAAATACAATTATATTTTAACCTCTCTTTCAAGATACATCATAATACTCTTCTTTCGATAATCCACCCTGCCTAATCATCACAGCCATAGATCACAAGCTCATTTTTTTAATTTTTACATCAAAAATCCATAAGAAGTTCCCAGTTATGACCAAGTGTCAGAATGTTACCTACTTGAAGATTGAATATGCCCTTCATACATTGCATATGGTTTCATATGATGCTTTAAAATAGGTAGTCCTCAGCTTATGACCACAACTGAGCCCAACGTTTCTGTTGCTAAGTGAAACATTTGTTAAGTGAACCTGCACCATTTTACAATCTTGCTTGCCACAGTTCTTAAGTGTTTCATTGCAGTTGTGAAGTTAGTATCATGGTTGTTAAATGAATCTGGCTTCCCCAGTGACTTTGGTTGCAAGGAAGTGATCATAATGTGATCACATGACCCCGGGCACTGCAACTATCATGATCATGGACACTGGACACTGCAACTATCATGATTATGAGTCAAGTGTCTGAATTTTGGTCACATGACTATGGGGATGCTGCAATGGTAGTAAATGTGAAAAATGGTCATAAGTCACTTTTTTCAGAGCCATTATAACTTTGAACAGTCACTAAATGAACTGTTGTAAGTTAAGGATTACCTGTATAATAAGAGCTTAATAACTTCATGGAACCATAAGAAGATAAGCATAAGGATTTCTCCTGATTCCAGAAGAGCAACAAACTTCTCTTATTAAGGATCTTTATAAATTATAACTTGTTGTATTAACAGTTTGCCAGAACTGCAGTATCTTGTCCTAAAATATATAAATTTAACTGACAACGGAGGGGAGAATAATTTGGTTAAAGAATAACGATAATGTATATTTCCTACCTTGACTGAGTATACAAGTAGTGTATCTACTACTGACTGATTATATGAAGTAAGAGTAGAAATGGAATAACATCAACACTCTTTGACTGTTGATGTTATTAAGCAGGAACTCAAAAGAATTAGCATAAGATTGAAAAGGGACCAATTTATTTTTTGGTTTAAATTATAGAACTGATGAACCCCAGAACCCGAATTTGAAGCTACTGAAACAGCTGCAATCATGCACTGCATTGATCTTATATGAAACACTACATCCAGAACAATTATAATGTCTAAACTCCAAATTTCTCTGCCCGAAAACACCACACTGCCTTTCTGCTAGGAGCACTGATGATCTCAGATGTATATTATTTAAGTCAGTATTCCTCGCTATATAATCCCAGACTTTAGTCAGTATACATCAGAATGTGACTGTCTGATTTGTCAGCTCTGGAAAAACATTGCAAGCAACATAAATAACTCTTGGTTTCAAAGAGATCACCCCTTAGCAAGTCAATGGCCTCTTTTATTTTTCTTTCCAAAAATTTATTCATTTTATTTTATTGATTTGTATCCCGCCTTTATTATTTTTACAAATAACTCAAGGTGGCAAACATATCCATTACACTTTCCTTCTCCTGTTCTCCCCACAGCAACCCTGTGGGTGGACTGGCCTGAGAGAGAGAGAGTGTGACTGGCCCAAAGTCACCCAGTTGGCTGGCATGGCTAAGGCAGGACTTGAACTCAGTCTCTCTGATTTCTAGCCTGGGGCTTTAACCATAAAGACCAAACTGGCGTATCATATATAATATGGAAATCCCATATATATGGGATTTCGTATCCCTTGCACTGCCTGTCCCACCACATACATTGGACAAACTAACAGAAGAATAAGTGCACGCATTGAAGAACATAAGAACTCAATCAAAAAGGAAGAACCGACCTCTTCCCTGGTCCAACACCTCAAAGCCACAGGACATGAGATTGACTTTAAAAATACCAGAACTATCGCCAAAACCGAACACTTCAGCAGCAGAATCATCAGAGAAGCCATAGAGATAGAAAAACGCCCACACAGCATGAATAAACGAGATGATACCTCCCGCCTACCATCCATTTGGAAACCCGCCCTCATGAACAGACGAGTACCTAACATGAAGAATGACACCAGACCCACACCCCTGAGAGTCACACAAGATGCCACCACCACACTTCCACATAGAAAGCAGACTCACACCCACACAGAAGATGAGACACGACCACGGACCAGAAGCCGTACTGCAGCTGCATCACTACCCACTTCAAACCCCTCTGAGCCATACATGAAGCGAACTGACCCCCACCATGAAGATGCAGCATGACCACGAACTCGAAGCCAAACAGCAAGATCACAGTTCACCAGCTCAAATCCCCCAGCAACTAAGACTAACCTGAGCACAACCAAGCCCCCACCTAAACAGAACACGCCTCCAGCCAATCAGAACACAGCCAAACCAACCAATCAGAACACAGCCAAACCCCCAACCAATGAGAACACCCCCCCACCCAATCAGAACACAGCCAAGCCCCCACCCAATCAAGTCACACCCCCACTAGCAGTTAAAAGGAAGAAGCAGCTGCAAGCTCACATCACTCTGAGAAGCGTAGAGCTGAAGACCAAGCCTGAAGATGATGAATGAGACTTCATCGAAACGTTGCCTAGATACTTCCAATCTTATGTGGGAGAAAACCCAAATAACCAAAGATCCACATACAAATACCTGCGAGAACCTCAGAACACACACACACACACACACACACACATGTTATGTCTCACCTATATTCACAAGTGAGAACAAGGAGTTCCACAGTTCAAAATATTCAAACAAAACAGAGCCAGACTAAAAAAGGGTGAACAGAATTATATTCCAGTCCTTGGCAGACGTCCCAGAATCTGTCTGGTAATTCAGAATGTCCATAAATTACAAAAGCAGCATGACCACGAACTCGACACGTATCCTTTCGATACATCAAACACTTTGCTTCCAAGCAAAATTTGAGAATCAGCAATCTCCTTAAATCACCTGGATGGGCGTGTCAGTCTCTCTAATCAATGTCTGGCTTGACGCCTCCCTTCAAATTGGCGTTTCATTTTTCTCCTGATTCTAGCATCAATCCACGATCTGTCAGTTTCCCCATTAGAAGCCTCTGACTCATTTTGTGGATCAGTTGCTGGCATGAGTGAATTCGAAGGCTCTGGCGAGGATTGTCTGTCCGATAATCTCTCATCCTCCTGGCTCACATCTGTGTCCTCTGATAATTCAGACTCCACATTCACAGCAGGCTCCACCCTTTCATCTTCAGAGTCATCAGAGTCAAAACTCACAGCAGGATCAATCCTTTCAGTCACAACATATACATATACATATACATATACATATACATATACATATACATATACATATACATATACATATACATATACATATACATATACATATACATATACATATATATACATATACATATATACATACATACATACATACATATATACATATACATATACATTACATATACATATACATATATATATACATATACATATATATATATATGTGTTTTCTTAAGTTTATATATATATATATGAAATTTGGCACATATGTTCCTCTTGGCTTCTCGGTGCTCACTAAAAAAGGAATTTTTTTTAAAAAAAAATTATTTGGGTTTTCACAAAAACAAAATACAAATAAAATATTTTCTTTTTGAAAATAGCATGGTCCCAGGTTATCGTTTCTTCATACAGACACAAAACTCAATTTCATGTTCATTTTTATATTCTATTCCATATCTTATTACTGTTTTATATTTTCTACATAGTTTTCCCCCCTCTTTTAATTTTCTCAACTTTATTTTAATTATCTCATCTCAATTCAAATCATTATATTTATAATTTTGTCTGTCCTTGTCTGGCATTCAGCTTTGTTCGGGTATTTTCCCACGTGGTGCTTTTAAAGTTGTAGCAACGTTTCAGCAGAATCTCATCTGCCATCATCAGGCTTCTGTATGGTGTTTGTCTGTGAGTCAGACTTTTGCAGTGGTTTCAGATTTAAATTTGGGGCAGCCTATTGCTGTGTCAGAATGGTTTTTTTTTTTCTTCCTCCTGATTGGTTGAGAGTCTTGGTCTGTGTTTATTGGTCTTGGAGTTTGCTGTGTTCTGCTACTGATATCTTCTGTCTGTTTTTTTTGGGGGGGGGCTCTTTTTGTATCTTGATTGGCTGGCAACATTGTGTTACTTTATTGGAGACCTTTAGTGCAGCTTGGCTTCGGGTAAATGGACGGCTATCATTAGTTAGGAAGCTGGGTTTCATCTGGGTGCCTGGTTGGGGTGTGTTTAAGCTGGAGGTATCAGGGGGGATCTGTTTGTGCCCAGGTGTTTGCCTGGCTTGTGGTGTGGAGGTTTTTTTGTTTGTGAGTGCAGGCTTCCAAATGATTGACAGCCTGGTGGAATCATCTCTTCTGTTCATGCTTTCTGATCTTTTTTCAATCTCTATGGCTTCTCTGATGATTCTGTGTCTGGGATTTTCTATGGTGGCTAGGGTTTTGGTGCCATTGAAGTTGATGCTATGACCTGTGGCTTCCATGTGTTGGACAAGTGAGGAAGTGTGTTCCAGCTTTTTGACTGCATTTTTGTGTTCATCCAGGCGGGTGCTTATTCTTCTATTGGTCTGTCCAATGTATGTGGCCGGGCATGATGCACAGGGGACTTCATATATGCCTTGGTTTTCCAGGTCAATTTTGTCTTTGGGGTTCCTGAGGATGGCTGCTATTTTTCTGTCTGTTTTGAAGGCAGTCTTGATGTGGTGTCTGTATAGAATCTTACTAATTTTGTCTGTAGTGCCTCTTATGTAGGGCAGGACAGCTGTTCCATGGGTCTGTTCATCTTCTGGGTCTCTATTATGTCTCAGTGTGCTTTTGTGGATCAAGTTGGTGATTTTGCTTTTGTGGAAGCCGTTGGCTGTCAATATTTTAGTCAGGGTGCATAGTTCAGTCTTAATGTGTGTCTTGTCTGCCAGGCATTTGGTTCTAGTAATTAGTGTTTTAGCCACGGAGTTTATCTGTGCTGGGTGGTGGTGGGATTGGGCGTTGAGGTAGCGGTTGGTGTGTGTTTTCTTCTGGTATATGGTGTGTCCTAGTGTGCCATCTGTTTTCTTGTAGATTAGTACATCTAGGAATGGTAGTTGTTTGTTTGTTTCTGTTTCCATGGTGAACTTGATTTTGGGGTGTGCACTGTTTAGGTGTGTTTGGAAGTTGTTTAGGTTTTCTTGTCCATGGGGCCAAATCACAAATGTGTCATCGATATATCTTAACCATAGTTTGGGTTTGAGTATGGCATTAGCCAGGGCTCTGGATTCGAATTCTTCCATGAACAGGTTTGCAATGACAGGTGACAGTGGTGATCCCATGGGGGCTCCTTCAATTTGTTTGTATCTTTGTCCTTTGTATATGAAATATGTGTTGGTTAAGCAGTGTTCTGTTAGTTCCATGAGGTGTTTAGCTGGTTGGTATTTATTTTTGATGATTTCGAGAGTCTCTTTTATCGGGACTTGAGTGAATAGTGAAACCACGTCAAAACTTACAAGCAGATCTTCTTGCTCCACGTGTAGATCTTTGATCATTTCCAAGGAGTGGTATGAGTTTTGTACATGAGAAGCTGCTGTTTCAGCATGGGGCTGTAGCTCTTTTGCTAGGTGTTTAGCCAGGTTTTGTAGTGGTGCTCCTCTGGAGCTGACTATGGGTCTGAGAGGTATGCCTTCTTTGTGTATTTTTGGGAGGCCGTATAGTTTGGGGCATCTGGAAGATTTCTCTCTGGGTATGATCGTGTGTTGGATCTCTTTGCTTATGTGGCTGGTTATAATTTTCTTCTTGGTTAATTTTTCCAGATATGTGGTTGGGTCTGTGTTTATGGGTTTGTATGTGGAGTCTTGGAGTAGGTCTGTCAATTTAGTTTCATAGTCTTTTCTCTCCATTACTACAGTGGCATTCCCTTTATCTGCTGGGAGGATGATTCTGCTGCTGTCTCTTTTCAGGGTTTGTAGCGCTTTAATTTCATTTTGCTGTAAGTTGCTTTTGGGTGGTTTGCTTGTGCATAGAATGTTGGTAACTTGGTGTCTTATTTTATCAGCTTCATCTGTATTTAATTTAGTTAGGCTGGATTCTACTGCACATATGATGGATTCTGTGGGGATTTTTTGGGGTGCTATAGCATAATTGAATCCTTTGGTAAGGACTTCTGTTTCTGTTTTGGTGAGTTCTCTGTTGGAAACATTGTACACTAATTGTTTCAGGTGTTGTTGTGAGTTGTTGGGGGTTTTCTTGTCATGTTCTAATTTCTTTAATTTGTTCAAGAGCTTTTCCTGTTTGTAAATGTTTGCAGATTCAGCTCTCCAAGTTGTAAGTTGTTTTATCTTGTCCCAAAGTAGAGGGTGGATTTTGCTGCTCAATTCCAGGTGTAGTGCTAGCAAATCTTTGTTTAACTGATCTAATTGGAATCTCTTACTGTGGAGCTCGTTCCTAAGTAGAGCCATTTCAGTTCTTTTCAGGATATGTTTAGTGGCTGCTGTGCTTTGATGAAATGTTAATTTGAAGCAGGTTGGTATAGTATTGTTGTCTCTGCAGCTGCGTAGGAATTGGAGGTCACATAGTATTACTGCTCTTTTAATTTCCAGTTTCTCGTAGGTTTTGATCTGGTTGTTTATTCCCTCCCCGTAGAGGTTTGATATTTGTTTTCTTAAGTTTTCGCGGGTACTTACATGTCTGGCATTCAGCTTTGTTCGGGTATTTTCCCACAGCTTTGTTCGGGTATTTTCCCACGTGGTGCTTTTAAAGTTGTAGCAACGTTTCAGCAGAATCTCATCTGCCATCATCAGGCTTCTGTATGGTGTTTGTCTTGAGTCAGACTTTTACAGTGGTTTCAGATTTAAATTTGGGGCAGCCTATTGCTGTGTCAGAATGGTTTTTTCTTCCTCCTGATTGGTTGAGAGTCTTGGTCTGTGTTTATTGGTCTTGGAGTGTGCTGTGTTCTGCTACTAATATCTTCTGTCTGTTTTTTTTTTGGGGGGGGACTCTTTTTGTATCTTGATTGGCTGGCAACATTGTGTTACTTTATTGGAGACCTTTAGTGCAGCTTGGCTTCGGGTAAATGGACGGCTATCATTAGTTAGGAAGCTGGGTTTCATCTGGGTGCCTGGTTGGGGTGTGTTTGAGCTGGAGGTATCAGGGGGGATCTGTTTGTGCCCAGGTGTTTGCCTGGCTTAAATCTGAAACCACTGTAAAAGTCTGACTCAAGACAAACACCATACAGAAGCCTGATGATGGCAGATGAGATTCTGCTGAAACGTTGCTACAACTTTAAAAGCACCACGTGGGAAAATACCCAAACAAAGCTGAATGCCAGACATGTAAGTACCCGCGAAAACTTAAGAAAACACACACACACACACACACACACACACACACATACACACACACACACACACACACATATATATATATATATATATATATATATATATATATATATATATATATATATATATATATATATATATATTCAAAAGAAAGAAAGATTTGCTCTTCGGGAAAGTTTTTTATTTTTTGTTCAGAATTTTCGGATTTGTTATCTCAAGTCCGTCTTCAGTGAACTGTTAGATGGAGATGTGTCCAGGAAGGAGCTTTGGTCGTTATTTTTATCGTTGGTGTCAGCGTTCTGTGGATTGGCAGCACGGGCATCATCGCGTGATTGGCTTGTCAGTTGTTTGGATGCGAGTTGGTTTGTTTTTTGATGTTGTTGATCCAATTATCACGTAAACTTTGATAGTTGGGGTCAATGTCTTTGTGGCGATTAATGCAATTGGTGCCAGTATGCCATGCTTCAATAAATTCACGTGCATAACGTGTTTTGCCTGTGCCAATTATTTTGGTTGCATCCCAGTTAAAGTAATGATTTTGGTCTATGCTGTGTGTTGCTATTTGAGATAGTGGGTCTTTTCTTTTGACAGCTAGTGTGTGTTCATGGATTCTTTCGTGGAGTTGTTTTCCAGTTTGGCCAATGTATTTTTGGGGGCATGTTTTGCATGGTATTTCATATATGACGTTTTTCATTGAAGTGATTGGTAATTTGTCTTTGCCTGATATGAGTGTTTTTCTTAATGAAGTTGTTGGTTTGTGTGCAATATTGATGTTGAATGGTTGTAAGTGTCTTGATATGATTTCTGATACACCTTGTATGTATGGAAGTGAGTACCATTTAGGTGGATTTTGTGGGTTTTTGTTGTTTGTGTCTGTTTGTTTGTGTGATTTATGTGGTTTGTGTCTTAGGCAGTTTTTGATGAAGCTTTTTGGATATCCATTGTTTATGAAGAGGTTGTAGAGAAAATTTAGTTCTTCTTTTCGTATTTTTTTGTCTTGGCAATAAGTGTAGGCTCGTTTGAAGAGTGTTGAGATGCAGCTTCTTTTGTGTGTGGTAGGGTGGTTGCTTCTGTAGTGGAGTATAATGTCAGCATTTGTTTTCTTTCTGTATACGCTTGTTTGTAATTTGCCATTTTCAAGAAGTTTTAAGTTGACATCTAGAAATGATAATTGAGTATTATTCATTTCTTCTCGTGTAAATTGTATATCTGGGTGTATTGAGTTGATTGCTTTGTGTAGTTGTTCTAATTCAGTGCGTTTGACAATGACAAATGTGTCATCCACATATCGAAGCCATAGTTTTGGTTTGAGATTTGTAAAAACGGATTTTTCTAGATCTTGTAACACTATTTCAGCTATGAAACCTGAAATAGGAGAGCCCATTGGTGTGCCTTTTTTCTGGAGGTAGAATTTATTGTTAAATTGACAGTAGTTGGTTAGGCAGAGGGTGATTAGCTCCATTACTCTGTCAGTGGGGATATTGATGGGTTTTTCTTCTAATTGTTGTTTAATTATATTTTTGGCATGTTCAAGAGGGATCGATGGAAAGAGTGATATAACATCAAAGGATACCATGCATTCATCTGGTTCTATTTGTATTTCTTTGATTCGTTCAAGAAAGGTGTATGCGTTTGTAATACTGTGTTCAGAGTTTGCAATCAAATGTTTGAGGTGTTGAAGAAGCCATTTGGCTAAGTTGTAAGTGGGGGTTCCGATGAGTGAAATTACCATACGAAGTGGAATGTTCGGTTTGTGTATTTTTGGAAGTCCATATGCTCTGGCAATGGAGGGGCTGGTTATTAGGATGAATTTGCTATCTTCATTTGAAATTAATTTTTCTTTAGAAAGTCGTTTGATTGTTGAAATTATTGTATTGTTTTGCTTCTTTGTGGGATCATTTTGTAGTTCTGTGTATGTTGTGGTGTCTTCTAGTGATGTAGTTGCTTTGGTGATGTAGTCATCTTTATTCATGATGACTGTAGCTCCTCCTTTGTCTGCAGGGAGGATGACTATGGATTTATCTCTTCGTAAGGACTGTAATGCAAGGTTTTCTTTTTTTGTTAAAATGTGATCTGGGTTTTTTGATCTTAGTAAACCTGTAACTTTGTTTCTTATTGTTGATCTGGTGTTATCAGTTATTTCTGGTTTGGAGAGGATTGCTTCCAGGTCAGCCATGTAATCAATGAATTGTGCATCTTTGGTGTTGAATTTTAGTCCATGGGAGAGTAAATTGATTTCTGTTATTGTTAACTGTCTTTTTGATAGATTTACAGTTTTTTGATTTGTTTGTGGAGGTGTTGTATTTGATGTAAGTTTTTGTAATTTGGTTTCAAGAGATGCGCGTTTGGTTTGGCTGCTATTTGATGCTGAAGATTTGATTCTGTCATTAAGTTGAGAGAAAAGTTCTGGAATGAGTTTTTTCTCAAATATTGTTTTTAATTAGCTGGCTTCAGCTTTGAACCGATGAAGCCGGTTTTGAGCGTCTTGAATTAAAACGCGCAGTAAGCGGCGGCCGTTCTGAGCGGCTATTTTGTATCCGAACGGCGATTTGACAGGTGGATTGGATTTTACTGACCTTGGCAATACGTTTGTTTCTCTGCATCGATGTAGGAACCAAAGTTGTTGGCGAGTAGTAGCTTCTCTTCTGGCAAGTTTTTCCCATTTTCGGGCTTGTCGGAGCGTTTCACGCTCTTCGGTATTTCGTAGAATTGTGAAGATTTGCATCCCGAGATATAAGTTCAAAAGAAAGAAAGATTTGCTCTTCGGGAAAGTTTTTTATTTTTTGTTCAGAATTTTCGGATTTGTTATCTCAAGTCCGTCTTCAGTGAACTGTTAGATGGAGATGTGTCCAGGAAGGAGCTTTGGTCGTTATTTTTATCGTTGGTGTCAGCGTTCTGTGGATTGGCAGCACGGGCATCATCGCGTGATTGGCTTGTCAGTTGTTTGGATGCGAGTTGGTTTGTTTTTTGATGTTGTTGATCCAATTATCACGTAAACTTTGATAGTTGGGGTCAATGTCTTTGTGGCGATTAATGCAATTGGTGCCAGTATGCCATGCTTCAATAAATTCACGTGCATAACGTGTTTTGCCTGTGCCAATTATTTTGGTTGCATCCCAGTTAAAGTAATGATTTTGGTCTATGCTGTGTGTTGCTATTTGAGATAGTGGGTCTTTTCTTTTGACAGCTAGTGTGTGTTCATGGATTCTTTCGTGGAGTTGTTTTCCAGTTTGGCCAATGTATTTTTGGGGGCATGTTTTGCATGGTATTTCATATATGACGTTTTTCATTGAAGTGATTGGTAATTTGTCTTTGCCTGATATGAGTGTTTTTCTTAATGAAGTTGTTGGTTTGTGTGCAATATTGATGTTGAATGGTTGTAAGTGTCTTGATATGATTTCTGATACACCTTGTATGTATGGAAGTGAGTACCATTTAGGTGGATTTTGTGGGTTTTTGTTGTTTGTGTCTGTTTGTTTGTGTGATTTATGTGGTTTGTGTCTTAGGCAGTTTTTGATGAAGCTTTTTGGATATCCATTGTTTATGAAGAGGTTGTAGAGAAAATTTAGTTCTTCTTTTCGTATTTTTTTGTCTTGGCAATAAGTGTAGGCTCGTTTGAAGAGTGTTGAGATGCAGCTTCTTTTGTGTGTGGTAGGGTGGTTGCTTCTGTAGTGGAGTATAATGTCAGCATTTGTTTTCTTTCTGTATACGCTTGTTTGTAATTTGCCATTTTCAAGAAGTTTTAAGTTGACATCTAGAAATGATAATTGAGTATTATTCATTAAACAACAATTAGAAGAAAAACCCATCAATATCCCCACTGACAGAGTAATGGAGCTAATCACCCTCTGCCTAACCAACTACTGTCAATTTAACAATAAATTCTACCTCCAGAAAAAAGGCACACCAATGGGCTCTCCTATTTCAGGTTTCATAGCTGAAATAGTGTTACAAGATCTAGAAAAATCCGTTTTTACAAATCTCAAACCAAAACTATGGCTTCGATATGTGGATGACACATTTGTCATTGTCAAACGCACTGAATTAGAACAACTACACAAAGCAATCAACTCAATACACCCAGATATACAATTTACACGAGAAGAAATGAATAATACTCAATTATCATTTCTAGATGTCAACTTAAAACTTCTTGAAAATGGCAAATTACAAACAAGCGTATACAGAAAGAAAACAAATGCTGACATTATACTCCACTACAGAAGCAACCACCCTACCACACACAAAAGAAGCTGCATCTCAACACTCTTCAAACGAGCCTACACTTATTGCCAAGACAAAAAAATACGAAAAGAAGAACTAAATTTTCTCTACAACCTCTTCATAAACAATGGATATCCAAAAAGCTTCATCAAAAACTGCCTAAGACACAAACCACATAAATCACACAAACAAACAGACACAAACAACAAAAACCCACAAAATCCACCTAAATGGTACTCACTTCCATACATACAAGGTGTATCAGAAATCATATCAAGACACTTACAACCATTCAACATCAATATTGCACACAAACCAACAACTTCATTAAGAAAAACACTCATATCAGGCAAAGACAAATTACCAATCACTTCAATGAAAAACGTCATATATGAAATACCATGCAAAACATGCCCCCAAAAATACATTGGCCAAACTGGAAAACAACTCCACGAAAGAATCCATGAACACACACTAGCTGTCAAAAGAAAAGACCCACTATCTCAAATAGCAACACACAGCATAGACCAAAATCATTACTTTAACTGGGATGCAACCAAAATAATTGGCACAGGCAAAACACGTTATGCACGTGAATTTATTGAAGCATGGCATACTGGCACCAATTGCATTAATCACCACAAAGACATTGACCCCAACTATCAAAGTTTACGTGATAATTGGATCAACAACATCAAAAAACAAACCAACTCGCATCCAAACAACTGACAAGCCAATCACGCGATGATGCCCGTGCTGCCAATCCACAGAACGCTGACACCAACGATAAAAATAACGACCAAAGCTCCTTCCTGGACACATCTCCATCTAACAGTTCACTGAAGACGGACTTGAGATAACAAATCCGAAAATTCTGAACAAAAAATAAAAAACTTTCCCGAAGAGCAAATCTTTCTTTCTTTTGAACTTATATCTCGGGATGCAAATCTTCACAATTCTACGATATATATATATATATATATATATGTAAATAAAACACACATTCCATTCCAATTCAATTCTATCATTAATATTCATTAAAATCTTAACATCTTTAACATTTCTTTTCAATTAAATATCGTATTTCCTTGGGAACACTTATAAACTTTCCATAGTTAATTCTTTTTTCCCCCATATTTCTCACTTATTTATAAATCATTAATAATAATTAAAATGTTCCCATTTAATTCTCTCATTCACTTTAATTCATTTATCTATTAACAAACATTCCACTACATTACAGTAAATATTTTATCCATCATTTTAGTCATATTTTCTAAATTTATTTCTGTTTGTGATATAATAATGCTATCTTATGTACCTTTGCAGAATCCCTTTTGCAATTAAATTTTCACCCATTATCTCTAAACAAACTTATGGTTACAATTCTTATATCTTTTCCCTGTTTCTCTATTTCTTGTTTCTGTCTTTTACAACTTTTTTTCCTTACCTTCTTCCCCCTCTTCTTCTCCCTCCCCTTTTTACCCCCTCGTCTCTCTACTTCTAACTCTCTCATCTGTAATCCCTTCTTCTGTTGCTTTCTAATATTATACTTATCTTTCAAATTGTACTTCTTTTTGGTTGTTTTTTCTGGTCTTAAACCTTTCACTCTTTCCCCCCTTTTCTCCCCCCCCCACTTAAAATTATTTGATCATTAAAGATGGCTTCTTCTTTGTCCCAATCTTCTTGTTCTGCAAGTGTTTCTTGTTGTTTCTCATAGTTCCAAATCTCCATTTCTAAGAATTGAAATACGAAGCCAAAAGAACCTCTCCCTTCTTGTGCATCTTCTTTCCATTTTTTAAGTTCCATTTTCAGTTCTTCTAAGAGTGATACCATTTTAAAGACTTTTAAACAACCACCCGGTTAATTTTAGTCATCTAGATGCAAAAAACAAAAATCACCAAATAATCCAAGGCTGTTTCTTCTTGCTTCTTTTTTCCACTTTCTCTTCCTGGGGTTCTATTATTTTGTTGCCAAGTTTCAGTTAAAATGTACCTTTGAGGAATCTTGTTAAAATTTCACTGTAAGTTCCTTTTAGTTACAGTTCCATTCCTTAGTTCCAGGCAGTCTCCTCCATTTTTCCAGATCATGCCCTTTTATTCTTTTTTTTTCTCCTTTCCTGCTTTAAAAAGCTTTTAAATATCCAGAAATCTTTATTATCCCTTTGACTTTTATTTTCAGCTTAGATGCCTATTAATGTCAAAGTGGATTTTTTTTCAATTTCTTGCTTAAGTCTCTTGGCTGTCAGTTTTAGGAAGGGAAGAAAAAAAAACCCTAATCCTTTCCCTTCTCTCTCTCCTTCACAGCTTCAAAATCTTCTTTGGGAACAATGTTATTTAATTTAAATTCCAGGGTACCTTACCTTGTTGCTTTTTCGGTTTAACCCGGTCGACCAAAACTTTCTCTTCTTATCTTCGTCCTTCACATTCTTTTCCAGTTCAGTTCTTCTTTGAGTTGGCCATTTCTGACCACTGTTGCAACTGCCTTTGGGAAAGGGAGTAATGGCCAGCTGGGGAGAAGAGATGTGGCTCTCCTCGACCCTGCTGGTAGTCTCCCCCTTCTTCACCACCTCTACGGGGTGGCTTAGCCCCGAAACCAGCCGGCTTGGGGCGCTCTGGTGGCAAGCACAGATCGAAACTGCACATGATCACGGATTTCGGTCTGTTGCCGAAGAGACTTGAACCGGAAGGCCACTAAGAAAGGATTTTTTGAAATGACCATCAGAACATTAGTATTTCGTAAATTATTATTAACATACTCTGATGGTAAGGAGTTCTACTGGCCCTCCCCACCTGAAAAGAAACAGCTCATCAGACTCCCCAGTTCATATCTTCTATGATTCCTAATGTCCAGGTTATGTCAGCTTGCTACCTGTTCAGAAATCTTCCAGGATCGAATAAGGAGTGAATGTATGAATCAAATGTTTAAAGGACAAGCTATAAAACTTACTTGGTGAATCACTGCATTTTATGAATACTTGAGCTTTGAAAAAAATGCTATTGGGTAGTTCATGCCTTATGCTGAAATAATATACAAGTTTATGTTCAGCGATGAACAACGTAAGCATTACAAATGTTACAGGAAAGAGCAGAATAACAACAAAACCACAGATTCTAATCTAAAGGTCTCCATTTTAGGTTTCAAGTTATATTCTGTTGCTTCAAAAGTCTCAAACAGGATGGTACAAAAATCTACCTATTTTAAGATGTAGAATGGCTGACACAGACAAGTAGAAATGTACAGTGACTACTGTACTGTAACCGATACAATTTCTTAAATGTGTGCTTGCTAATGAATTGTAAAACAAATTTCATTTCTTAAAAGATTTCCAGAACTATTTATTTTCATCAAAAACTTAATATAGTATGTGTTGTCTTCTGTCTGGGGTTCAAATGAAAGTACAATATATTTATAACTTTCACTGTTAACTTACTAATGCACTTCCAGAATTCTTATTGAAGACATTTTGATTTTATAATGGAAATGATTGAATGTGATTTAAAGTGGAAGGGAAGGATTTCTTGCTGGTAATTATCTAAGAACCTAATAATTACTTAATTATCTAAGAACCTCATTTTCTCTAAACTACATTTCAAAGTATACTTAATGGCTGCATTGCATAAAAAAGAGACAGAGAGAAAAAGAAAGAGAATGGTTCTTAATGGAATCTCAACTCCATTTGCTAAACAAGTTTTTCTCCAGAGATTTAGGCAAGGGGTTGGCTGCTTAGAGTTCACAAGGGTTCACAAGAGCATGCTCACTGAAACCATTGTGAAACTAGTAAATGTTCACCACTGGGTTTAGGTCATAGGAATGGACAGCAAACAAAACTTAAGTCAAAATGATGATGTACATGTTAACTCTCCTGCAACTGAGACATTAGGCATAATGTACATCACCGTTTAGCTCCCTCAGTCCCTGAAAGCTGAATTAAGGAATTGCCTTCCTTATTTACCACTCTGTATTCTACTTAGTATCTGTAAAATAACACGCTAAAAATCCCCAAAGGTTTTGGGAAAGAGAGAAAAATCACGAGTGAACTTAAGAGTGAAAAAATGGTGCTAAGCTAAAACTTACCATACAAATTCTTCACATGTAAATAGATCATAGATGGAGTGATACAGAACATAGAACCAACCAATCAAACAAACAAAACAGCATGGTCTAAAAATGGAATAGTGGGTGAAGGGGTAGGCATAATTTGTTCCTAAGATTTTTTTTTCCATTGGCCTCAACCTTTTTCTTTTTAACAGATTGTGAAATTGAAATATATTCCTATGGTTCTGAGATCATGTCTGCCAATTCCTTCCAAACTCTTTAAGTGTAATATTTTGTCTTCTTTCTTTTTACACAGTTGTATCTTTGACTGCGCCACAATGGTGGGATTGATTTTTTTTAAAATATCGGTTCTGTGGGCTTGGCTTGGTGGGTGTAGCATGGCTTGGTGGGCTGGCAGGGGAAGGATACTGTAAAATCTCCATTCCTTCCCCATTCCTGGGGGGGACATTACTGGAAAATCTCATTCCCTCCCCACCCCACTAACCTACTTTTCAGTTCCATTCTCGTGTGCAGGACAACCAAAGAAGACCTAGCCGATCAGCTGAGACTCTGGAGGCAGAGAATAGATGGGGGCAGAGCCAGTCAGAGGTGGTATTTGCCAGTTCTCTGAAATACTCAAAATTTCCACTTCTGGTTCTCCAGAACTGGTCAGAATCTGCTGAATACCGTCTCTGAAGACCTCCAAGGTCGCTTCCAACTCTGTTATTCTATGTTCTAGATTCAAGGCAGGAAGTGAGACAAACAGTGGCCTGCCTCTGAGTCATGATGGGAAACAGAGCATCACTTTCTATCCGCAAAGACAGAACCAGAAGAGTGACTTGAGAAGGAGCCTGAAGCGAATCAAGTAGAAAGTATCCTTCTGTTGAGTAGATATTGATGTATTGTCTTGCTATACCATGGTATTAAGTCTATGAACTCGTGGAGAACCAGATATAAACTACCTCAGTCCCCTCAGGAAGCTATGGAAGTTTCATGGAAGTGATCCAGTGGAACTCATTGGATGACTTTGGGACAGTCCCTCTCTTCAGACCAATTAACTCGACTGAGTCCCCCCCCCCCCAGAGGAATCCAAATAAGCAGACATGAACTTCAAAGAAGAAAGGCTAGGTATAAATTTAAAAATTAATCAATCAATCAATCCAAACTTCCCAAAAGGTGTAGTCTGAGGTTACAAAGTGGGCTGTTTCTTTCTTTCTTTTTTAAAAGTACATTAGCCAAACAAGACTAAATAAGCTGAAGATGGGCTCCAGCACGAGTCCCAAAGCTCAGAAAAATAAACCTCTGGTCCCAGATTTGATCTTGTAAATAAGCTGTGTACATTTTGGAGAAATAAGTTTGGAGTTTTGAAAACCTAATTCCTGTAAAATAACTGAACTGAATATAAATGCTGTTGAGCATAGAAGGGCTGAGACAGGTAACAACATAGTGTCTTGTTTCCTATTCATCATCTTTGCAGTTCCCTGAAGAAACAAGCTTTCAAATGCAAGCTAGTTGTCACATAGAGATGTAGATGTCACCATTTTCCTCTGACCCATAACCCTTTTTAACACCATTCACTATTTAATCCATTTTTAAAGGGTCTTCAATGCTGCCAAGAAATAAATCTTATAAGACAAATCTATATGATCTCTTAGAATATATATATATCCCATCTCTGACTTAGAATATATATATATCCCATCTCTGACTGGCCCGGCTCCCATCTATTCTTTGCCTCCCGAGTCGTGTTATCTCCAATCTACTACATAGTCCTTTCAACAGTTCCAAGAAGGTTCCACATCAATTTGCAGCACTCAAGTGACTCTGATGACACTGATAAATCTCCAGGTGACCTTAACTCCTCTCTAAAAGAATGCAAATGTCCATCTGTCCACAAGGAATATAAATCCTTCCATTCCCCACCGTCCAGTCAGAGTGAAGAAGCTTCTTGGATGAGAAGAGAAATATCTTCAAAAAAACAACTAGAAAATCCAGTTTCCTCTTGAAAAAAGCATCTTCGGGACCCTCCTACTGATCTTCTCTTTTCCAAATTTTATTTTTCTACATTCTTTCATCCCTTTGCTGTTATATATAAGGACATAGAATCATCTTTACAACTACCTTGTAAAGTTGAGTCTCTATATCTACCTTTTCTTCAGTCCCAGCTCTTTCTCTCAACACATGCACACAGAGTCAATGCATTCAAGAATTTGAAAATACAAGTGGCATTTGTTGCTGCTGTTGTTGTGTCTGAAAGCAAAATGATAAGTAGGCAATGTATTATGGAGCTGGGTGACCATGACAATGAGACAGAAAGATCAAGAACTGTTTGCTTAAAAGAGCATCCAGTTAAGCAATCTCTCCATCCCTCTCTGGTTAAATAATACACAAGAAAATTAAGAAGAGTTCAAATATAGTAAAATGTATCCTTTGAGAGAAGTTGCAGAAAATTCGCTGAGATGTTGAAATAAGTATATATACGATCAATATTTTTTTTTGTTTCAAATTTGCAATTGTTCTTATTAAACTATTAAACATAAATATATATTACAGGTAGTCCTTATTTAATGACCGGTCACTTAACAACCTTTCAAAGTTATGGTGTATTTCAAAAAAGCTTAAAAACTATTCGAAAAACTATGATGGATTTCAAAAAAACTAGTTACATCAAGTGCACTAAGGTTTGCATATATGACCGGATGCATGTCCTGTGGTTATGTGACCATGATTTGTGACAAAAAAAGATATGCTGGATTTGCTTAACAACCATAGGTTTGCTTAATGATTTACTGAACAACTATTGTAAAGACAGTCATAAAATTGAGTCAGGTCCCATGATGACTCGCTTCATGCTCACAATGAGTTACGACTAAACATCCAGGCTTAATTGGGGTCATAATCCAATACCACCTCTAATCCTGAAAAATATTAATTGTGCCCTGTTTTAATAACAGGAAACTCTAGATTATTGAAATGATCAATTATTGAAATATTATCGAAAGTCGTTGAGTTCTAAAGTTCAAATTTCTTGATCTGCATATTACACCCGCAGGACTGAGGAAGAATTTTTGAGAAGGAGTAACAAACCATCTTCCAAGCATTGAAATGCCAAAACTAAGTCTTGGTTCAAAAAAATAGTCTGTTGAGATTATTGAGATTCATTAGAAAAGCAAAAAATAAATAAATTAAGGATTGAAATGTGCTCTTAGCAGCTAAGAATAAAAAGAAACGAGTTATAGACACTTTGCTTATCTCAATGAAGTTATAACCCTAAAATATTAGTGTGGATGAATGTAGTCTGGATTCCCAGGAGGAAAGGCTTGCATTTCAGAGGGCGAAGAGGCAATGAGAGCTTAGATAGTTTGATCAGGAGAAGGAGAATTAAAAGGACTCTCCATAGCAATTTTCAGAGTATATCTATGGCAGGGGTCTTCAAACTTGACAGCTTTAAGGCTTTTGGACTTCAACTCCCAGAATTCCTCCTCTAGTCATGTTAGCTCAGGAATTCTGGGAGTTGAAGTCCACAAGTCTTAAACTTGCCAAGTTTGAAGACCCTTGATCTATGGTGATACAAATAGTTTGGAAAAATTTCTGTCTAGAGGTAAGGAACAATAAAAGACATTGCTCAGAAGTAATTTCACATTTCTTGGTTCCTGGGGCACGACAATTAGGGAGCAAAAGAATTTGAAATGCTTTCTTCTTTTCCTAGTTGAAATTTTTATGAAAGATATA
This sequence comes from Hydrophis major, assembly GCA_033807585.1. Taxonomy (NCBI): domain Eukaryota; kingdom Metazoa; phylum Chordata; class Lepidosauria; order Squamata; family Elapidae; genus Hydrophis; species Hydrophis major. The sequence continues at coordinate 143,708,647 of CM066331.1, forward strand.
GGAAGCTACTTATGTTCTAATGACAACTCACTCTGAGCTCCATTCTTTTCCATTCTTATATCCTCTTAAACAAATATCCTGCTCTGATAACTATACAAGTTGTGTCCAATGTAGTTCATGCTAAGCACAGAATGGATTCAGCACCTAGCATAAAAATTACACAGAAGTCAAGAATATGTAGATCATGTCTCTTGAGCTAGAAATCCAGATGATTAGAGAAGTTGGAAAAATGATAAGTACTGGATACATCCATTGATTCTGAACCCTTTCTTGCTCCTATTTTCACTTTTCCCTCCTCTTTTCAACAATACGCTACTATTCTCCTCTTTTCAAGAATATGTGCAGCAGGATCATGAATTTATCTTGCTGCAGCATCAATACAAAACAAGACCATGTCTTCAAGGTACAATATCTGTAGGTACTACAAGCGATGAATTAAACTACACAGCAAAATATATACCAGTGTTTACCATTGGTGAACGTTATGTTAATGGATCCCTGTTACCAGTGAGTTTGTGACCATTACAGACTCATAGGAATGATTAACCCACTTCAGCTAAAAGTAAAATAGACATAAAAGTCCATTCTTGCATGTTGGCTGTTTGTGATTATCCTTATACTGTATTGAAAAGTGATATTACACACCCTTAAGCAAACCCAAAGCTCAGTGAAATCAATGCCAAGCTGTTGCTTTAGAGCAGGGGTCTCCAACCTTGGCTCCTGGAAGCCTGGCGGACTTCAACTCCCAGAGTTCCACAGCCAGCTGGCTGTGGAATTCTGGGAGTTGAAGTACGCCAGGCTTCCAGGAGCCAAGGTTGGAGACCCCTGCTTTAGAGCAAGTGTTCATAAGATATATGGGACTTCTATACATGGGCCACAGGGAAGACAAAGACTAGGAAGAGGCAGACCCTGCTTGCTCCTAGTATAGGAGAAAGCAGCAAGGATAGGGCATTCTTTTATAATACCATTAACACAAAAAGAATACTGGAAGATTTAAAGAAGAAATTAAACAACCATTTGTCTGAAATGGTATAGGGTTTCCTGCCTACGCAGAGAGTTGGACTAGATTACAGCAGTCACCAACTAATGGTCTGTGGATCACTGGTGGCCTGCGAAAAATTTTTGGTGGTCTGCAGAAAAATTATTTGCCTTTTTTATATTGCATTAAATCAGGTGTCCTCAAACTACGCCCCCTGGACTGGATAGGTGCAATGAACATTTGTGTTGCTGCAGCGAGTCTCGCTCCTCGGGGTCTTTTTGAGTGACACTGAGTTGGTGACATCCACCCAGTCACATGACCACCTAGCCATGCTCACCCAGCCAGTCATTAGGGAGATTACATTCGTGGTCTGTGGGATTTAAAATAAATTTAGTGGTCCCTGAGATCTGAAAGGTTGGTGATCTTCAAGCTCCCTTTCAACTCTGTTATTCTGTATTCTGTTCTGTAATATAGATAACAATTTGAATTCTGAACACAAATCTAAAACATCCGAATTAGACCCATCTCTTCCTTCTGAGGTCCCATCACTCCTGGATCCTCAAAGTAGATATGATATAAATATCAATTTCAAGATCAACACACAGCCAACAATATTGGGTGGGAAGGCTCTATACAGCTCTATGAGCCTGAGAATAAAAGGTAGAGTATAAAGGTATTGTTGTTGATTTGGATCCATTTTAAATTTCCGTGATGGAGGAGAGAGGAAATTTTCATTTCCCACTAGCTTTACCTGACATTTTGCAAAGCATATTCTATAATCTATTTGGCTTCTGCAGTTCACTTAGATTGAAATCTGAGACAAATTAAAAAAAAAAACAACTGTTTGCTATTCTGCCAATCTTGCTTCTTGTTTTTAGGCCTGAAAAGATTTCCAATTTGGATAAGTTTTCATCCTCCACTGAAATGAGAAGGCCGCCTGGTTATCCTGGGATATCTAGCATAATTGAAGCAGAATCCAATTCCAGTGATAACTTTAAAGGGAAAAACAGAAAATCTCATCCATTATTTAAAGGAAAGGGAGGGGCAGATGTATTTTATTCACACTTTTAAACATTAAAGACCTGAAGCAAAATGATTAAAATACTACAATCTGCACAAAATATTTCTTATTGGAGACAGTTGATAAATGAAAAATTAATTCCAGATAATGCTGTGTGCACTATTTATTTGGATATAATACCACTGCTTTCATATAAACTCCCTAATCCTTATAAGTTCATATAGAGTACATTTTGAAAAAGTGTATCAAAGTGAGCACCTGAATGGAAAAATACAATACAGGGAAAAACTGCCCCCACAGTCCAACCACAAAATGTCAATTTAGTCTGCTATGAGAAGAAACCTGTTTGATGGGAATGGCCTCCCTGTTTTTTTGGAGTCTTATTAAATTAAATTAATCTTATAACTAAAAGAATTATAGTTTCCTTTGTCCGATGTTAGACTGAATGTGAGATATTATTATTATGGATTTATCCTATAGGTTTGGTAAATATATTCAATTTCCTTCAGTTCTTCAAGACATTTAAGGTAACGGGCACACAGAGGCCCTGTTGTTTTTTTATGCATTTACATCTGTTTTTGAAACTTTTCATCAATCTGAAATTAATGTCCATATTTCATCTTGCACTTACAAATTAATTTGGTTCTAAGATGGTATCGAAATAAAATAAGTACCCTAAATAATTGATTTCACAATTACATTAATTATATTTTATTATATCCAAATAATGGTAGTAATGGAACTGAAAAATTCTCTCATTTCGAACCATTAAGTAATTTTAGACTCTTTTGAAATATGCATATGCAGTATTTCCAGGAATGGTAAGCAATATTGTTTCCATCCTGAAATTGCTTCCCTATACAGAATCGCACAGTTCATTCTCCTTTACCACCACCCATTTGGATAAAGCACATATTATTCTACACATATTTACACCAATGTATATCCATTCCATAATATAGAACATGATGTTAATGGTGTGCAACCTTTTTTTGTTCCTCTGCTGAAATGAATAGGCACCATAAAAGAAGTGAAGGATCAGCATTCATATCTAATCATACAGAATGACCATAGTTTAAAAATATAGATGAAAGCACTTGCTCCATTTTGGAGCTCACCTAAAAAATCCTGAAGATGTTTACTTACTAATAGTAGATGTGGAAAAAGAAGGTATGTCCATACCTTAAATCAGAAAGTGGAAAAATTAAATATTCACTGTCCTGTGAACCTTCTCTCCACATAAACATTCACAGTCTTTGACTCTGACATGATTCAAACCAACATAAATTAGCACTTTATACTACCTAAATGTCATGGATAGAAGTACTATAAATGGAACTATAATGACCATTTGAAGAGGTATTAGAACCTAAGATTAGAAGCTAAGTGCATAGAACTTATACTGATGAAAAACTGAATAGCATAATGATAGCACTTGACCAAATTAGATCAACACATTCCCTATTTTAAATTTTCTTTGCTTAATTTAGAGACTTAAGTGGCAGTGTGCATCTACACTTGAAGATGTAAATGACCAACCTTATTATATTATAATAAGGGTTATTGTAAAAACTACAACAAATTAACAAATATTTACAAGCACAAACTCATACATAAGATACATAACATGCAGACAGAGGTGATCTATGGGTTCGCCTGGGTTTGGGCAGACCCATTGCTAACATTATGGCTGGTTCAGCGAATGGCCAAATCCCACCCCTGGATGGCCCCTGCCATCCCACCCCACAAACAATGTCCATCAAGCAATGCCTCCAGGTGTCCCCTGGAGGTAATGCGCGCCAGTCTTGCCTGACTGCCACAACAAATAGACAACCCATTCAAATTGAAACTGGCTAAAGAAGTTAACCTAAATATTAAATATCACAACTATGCATGCCCACAGTGAACATTGGCACCCTTACTGGATGCAGCCATGACCTTGCAGAGATGTTGAAGCACTGTAAGGTAGACATTGCGAGCATATAGGAGACACGATGAAAAGGTCAAAACATTGGTGAAGCTAAACCTCATCAAGATATGTTTTTCTTGCCATGTGCATGTATACATCCAAACTAGACTGTGTTGTTTCTCTATGTCAGAGGTGTCAAACTCAAGGCCTGACAGCCTGATGTGGCCCACAGAGTACATAGATCTGGCCCGCGGGGCCACCCTGAAAAGGACCGGCCCACGGTGCTTCTGCCAAAAAAAATGGAGTTTGGGAAGGCCACATGCAGCCCTCCTGACTCCATTTTCGCTGGTAGGGGGTTGCAGGAGATTGTGACAGCTGAAAATTGAGCTCAGGAGCCCGTTTTCTCCAGCAGAGAGCTTGGGCCACCACAGGCATCCCTAACATGAGTGACATCAACCTGGCCACACCCACCTCGGTCCCCGGAAGTCAGATACAACCCTGATGCGCGCCCTCAATGAAATTAAGTTTGACACCCCCGATCTATGTCCTATAATATATATGGATATCTGCATAATTTTATATTTATGTATTTATTTTGTCATGTTTATGTAGTGTACATAGGAGGTAGTGACCCTTTGAGGGCTGTGCGCAATGAAATTTCATTTTAATGTATGCCAATCAGTGTACAACATTCAAAGTGATAACGAAGTTATTCTAAGTCTATAACAACACATTAAGATTTTTAGGAATATAAAACTCCATGAGTTTGATTAGCATTATGTGCACTGAAGCACCGGTACTGGAGCTGGTAAAGGGAAGTGATGCAATGCAAAGCAAACAGAAGCTGACCTTTGCATGTTTTCCCATCGGGTTGCAAGGTAAATCCGACTGGGCAACTGCAGCGAACTCCTGTGGCTGTATCCTTGCAAGTCCGGTCACAGCCTCCATTATTAACAGCACATGTTTCTGAGAAATAAAGAGACAGAAAAAAAAGAGAGAGGGAGACAAAGAACAAAAATAAAAAAAAAAACATTGTAGTCCCCTATGTGATATATCATAACATATAAAAAAATCTATTCTTAAGCCTACGCCATTATATTTCTGCCTGAGGCCAGCCAAGTGACAGAAAACACTCTAGGACAGGGATTTCAAATTCAAGGCCAGGGGGCCAGATCCGGTCCACAGGGTGCTTAGATCTGGCCCATGGGAGCACTCTGGAAACAGCAAAGGACCAGCCCATGGTGCCTCTGCCGGCAAAAAGGGACCTTCGGGAGGCCACATGTGGCCCTCCCAAGCTCCGTTTTCACTGGCGGAGGGCTGCAGAAGGCAATTGCAGCCAAAAACAGAGTTTGGGAGACTGTTTCCACTGTCAAAGTGCTTGGGCCACCACAAGCGCCCCCAACATGAGTGATGTCGAGCTGGCCACACCCACCCTGGCCCTCCGAGGTCAAACACAGCTCTGATGCGGCCCTCAATGAAATTGAGTTTGACACCCCTGCTCTAGGAAAAGCCATATAAAATCAGTCTTTGTTCCGAGAGACTTCTACACAGATTGGAAGGTACCTCAGATATTTATTACAGAAAGTTTTAAACTTTCTTAAGCTTCAGTCCCAAAACCTATTAAATCCAAATCTGAACTGATTTCCAATCTGAGTTGGAAATAAATTCCACAAAGTTCAGTGTGGCAGATTCTCAAAGGATTTTGCCAAGATTGCAGCTTACTAGGGAGCCTCACATTAATTAATGGATTTTTCATAAGTGAACTAATGAAAGACAACTTATTATCAACCGTTTTTATATGAAACTAATTAATGATTTTAAAGATATATTTTTGAGAAGAATATCATTTAAAAAAACAAAAGCCTCCCATGTTGTTAAGTCCCTGAGGTTTCAGTGGCACTTCCTTTCAAGTAATGTCTTTGGTGCCCTGTACTTATTAACTACTCACTAGTGATAACTTTTTAAATACTCATTTTGGAAGAAATGATGAACTGCTGAATTTACAAAATAAAGGAGCCCAGAAAAGAAACAGCGCTGGACTCCAGTTGACATTTTAAATCTTTTCCCTCATGGAAAGAGTTAATAGAAGATGAACTACATACATCACTTTGACAGGGATCTGCAAGTCCAATGAGTTCCTACTAAAGTGCAAGAAAAAAAAAAAGGCATCTGGGTTTTGTCCACTTAAAGCTTTTTGCAAATTGAAAGGAGTTTTGGAGTGGGTGGGGAAGGCATGATTGAGGTCACTGAACCCATTCCAAGCTGTGTCATTGAAATTTCCCAGGGCTTGTAGAATGTCAAATGGTAGATAGGCAAACATGAGGAAGACGAGGCCGAAACATTTTTTTGTAACTTTTACAATAATGGGAAATGGTTATTAGGTACCACTTCAGCAAGAGAAGGAAGAGTATGCGACTTTATTACAAACAAAGCCACAGGATGGAATCCAGTTTCTGTGAGCTAAATCATAAAACCAAAAACAGGAAACTGCATTACCTTTATCTTTGTAGACCAGAGAAGCAGCTATATTAATTTGACCGTGGTTTTGTACAATGGTTAGTTCATGGCCAGGAGTTCCACATTATGATCCTCATACAGTATGTCTTCTCTATCTGAATTCACATTTCTGCCACAGTGCTATACATTGTGTATTGTTGTCAGAATGGAGAAAGCGGCAGCTTTACACACAGATGGTGTAAACAAACTTCCAAGTTATAGGTAGGTTCAATTTATCACCTTCTTCCTATTGAGTTATATTATCTACTTGCTTGCATTTAGGCAATCTCATTGGAAAATTTGCTTTGGTTCCAGTTAGAGAGTTATGACCAAATTATACATTAAACTGAATGTCATCAAAATCAATAAGTAATTTATTTTAAGGAAAGACAGATTCAGTATAGTTGATTTGAAAGAGAAAATGGAGATTATGGGAAGAAATATTTCATACAGACCCTGCTTTTTTTTTGTTAAAGACCCTATCCCTTGAAATTTCAGATCAGTATGTATCCTTGTTCATTTTATATTTTTTAATGTCCTGAAATATTATTTCCTTATTTCATGAAGATCTTCCTTCATTTTATTGCTATGGCAACTACCCTGTCTGTTACATCAGGCTGAGAGAGAAGGACTAGTCTAAAGTTATCCAATGAAGTTGCAGGAACTTTTGGAGAACAGAATCATATTGGAATTCATCATAATGCAGACACAAACAATAGAACAAAGTCAAACTAGTGTCTTAGCATTTAAAGAACTGATTTCAATAAACTCAGAGAACTTGTGAAGGATTCCATGGATGAAAATCTGAAAGGGAAAAACAACTCAAGAAGCTTGGGAAATTCTGAAAAATGAAATTATAAAAGCCCAGTCTAGCACAATACCATTAAGAAAGAGAAATAAGACAACCCAGACAAAACCAGCATGGTTGTACAAGGAACTCTCTGATAAACTGAAAGACAAAAAGGACAAGTGTAAAAATGGAATGGGGGACAGAACACCAGCAAGTAGATGAAACCTGCAAAGATGAAGTCAGGAAAGCTAAGGCTCAAAATGAACTAAGGCTTATTAAAATGTCAGAAATAATAATAAAAAGTTTCGTTTAATACGTAGAAAAAAAAAAGAAAAAAGTCAAGGAAACAATTGGTTTACTAATGGGAGAAGATGGTAAGGAGGTCCTGCTTAAGCAAAATAGGATGAAGTCTGTTTAAGTTGAGCTCAGCTCCTGAGGATTTACACAAGATACTGTACATCTAGGTGTAGTATGGAAGTGATTTATCATTGCTTTCTTTTGGTTGGGACTCTCTTTCTCCCTCCTTCCCCTCTTAGATTTCCCAATCTAACAGTGTTAGAATTCTCTGGAGCTATTGTCTAGCTTTTATTTCGGCATCCAAGGCAAGAGTGGTTGGGTTTTTTTTTCATTTCAATTCTTACACTTATTTTCATTACTGTTTGGTCAATAACAGCAGACCAGAAAATATCCTAGCATCAAAACCAAGCAGTTTTGAGAATTAATTTAAATGGCAGTCATGAGTGCAATATTGTGAATTTCGTAGTATGTATGCTGTGTATATATGTTCAATGACAATAAAGAATTCAATTCAATACTATATATCTCCTAGTTCTAGTACCTTGCTGGATTCTATGAAACATAAAATCAAGCATCTTCAAGTATAATACATAGTGACCAGCTAAATATGAGCCAGCAGTGTGCAGCAGCAGCCAAAAAAGCTAATGCAATCCTAAATTGTATTAACAGAGGGATACAATCAAGATCAAGGGAAGTACTAATACCACTCTATAAAGCCTTAGTAAGACCACACCTAGAGTACTGCATCCAGTTTTGTTCACCACATTATAAAAAAGATGTTGAGACTCTAGAAAAAGTACAGAGAAGAGCAACCAGGATGATGAGGGGACTGGAGGCTAAAACATACAACAGATGTTTGCAGGAACTGGGCTTGGCTAGTCTAGCAAAGAGAAGGACCAGGGGAGACATGATAAAGGTCTTTCTATATTTGAGGGGCTGCCACAGAGTGGAGGGGGTCAAGCTATTTTCTAAAGCCCCTGAACGCCAGACAAGGAATAATGGATGGAAACTGAACAAGGAGAGATTTAATCTGGAAATAAGGAGAAACTTTCTGACAGTAAGAACAATCAACCAATGGAACAGAAGTTGCCCTCGGAAGTTGTGGAAGCGCCATCACTTGAGACTTTCAAGAAGAGATTGGCCTGCCATTTGTCAGAAATGGTGTAGAGCCTCCCACTTGGGCGGGGGGTTAGACTAGATGACCTACAAGATCCCTTCAACTCTGATTATGTATTAAATCTGTTAAATATAGTATGTATTTATATTTGAATGCAATGTATTACATTCAATCTTCTTATGTGTTTATTTATTTATTATATTTAGGTACTACACATCTTGCTCTTTATTCTTATATAGAATTATTGTAACTTGATCCCCATAGAACAATTTCTTTGAACTCACAATTTTGGGTTAATACCCAGTTGTAAAGAGACATACCAAATGAAGCATATTTTGAAAACTGTAAAGTAACTTTATAGTATCATCGAAATGGTTAAGGTATGGTCCTGCTGCAGGAATAGCCATAGGATTTCATCTGGCTACAATAGCCTCATTTTAAATCTAGTCTACCAATTCAGTTATTAAAAGAAAAGAAAAGAAAAGAAAAGAAAAGAAAAGAAAGAAAGAAAGAAAGAAAGAAAGAAAGAAAGAAAATAAACTATAAGCAATCATTAATAGAAGAATGTTTCCTATATCAATGATTCATGATCTTGCTTTGATGTGTAAAATATAATTCCAATACTTTAAAATGTGAATGTCATTACCAACTGTTATTTGTCAATCTTTATATTATTCACATTTTAAAAACAAAATAATGGAATTATGCTCCCCAGCAAAGTATGTTTTCAATTAAATGAATACTTTATGGCAGGTGTATCCATCCCATAGACAGCTAATAATATGGATCCATAAAATAATAAAAAATATTTAAAAAATAAAATAAATTTGTTATTTATATAGGTAAAGATAAAAGTTCCCCTCACACATACATGCTAGTCATTTCCAGCTCTAGGAGGAGGTACTCATCTCGGTTACAAAGCCGAAGAGCCAGTACTGTCCGAAGATGTCTCTGTGGTCATGTGGGCATGATGGCACACGGAATGCTGTTACCTTCCCACCAAAGTGGTCCCTATTTTTCTTTTTGCATTTTTATATGCTTTCAAACTGCTAGATTGGCAGAAACTGGGATAAGTAACAGAAGCTCGCTCCATTATGCGACGCTAGAGATTCGAACTGCCGAACTGCCGACCTTTCTGATGGACAAGCTCAGCATCTTAGCCACTGAGCCACCACGTATTTGTTAATGTATATTTATACATAAAATAGTTCATGTATATATTGATATACATTAACTATTTTATATATTTTATATGTGGCCCAACATAATTCCTCTTCATTCAATGTGGCCCAGGCAAGCCAACAGGTTAGAGACAACCATGCTTTATGGTACTCCAGAACACAAAGCTGATCAATTTTAACATATGCCATATTTTAACTGTTGTGGATATTTCTTTTGCAGAGAAGTACACTTTTTTCCAGAGATTGATCAAGTGAAGGTAACACCTACTTGTTTCTATTTTATCCTTTACTGAAAACATAGCAGTTATACTGCTAAACATAACTGCAGTTGGAAGATGTCTCTCTGAACATTTCAAATGACTATGCAATGAAAACCCACAGGGGGGAGAAAGTATTTATGTACAAGCTTTTACCTAATTTGTAATGAAATATCAAAAATCAGTGTGAAATTTTACATTATTCCCTTTTTCCTTTTGGTTGTGTTGTTTATGTTGTACAACTTTAAAGATAGAAACATTATACCTTTATTTGGTATGGGCTTAGTTAGGGCTTTCAAAATTATAACTCCCCATGACATATTCCAGTTAGGAGTGGTGTAGTGGCCTAGAGGTGAAGCTCTTGCCTCACAATCAGGAGGCTGTGCGTTTGATTCTAGATAGAGGCAGATATTTTTCTCTCCGGGCAGAATGAGAATATATCTGCTAAACAAAACTCAAAATTGGCGATAGGAAGGGCATCCGGCCATTAAAACACTCTGCTAGCTTCATTCAGTTACCCAGACTCCAGCCTGCAAGGGATTATGTGGTCATTAAAAGATGATGATAATGATATATTCCAGTTCTTTTTATGACATTGCTGAGGCACGAGGACCATAAACAGAGGTGATAATAGCTGGTGAAGGAAACCCAAATCAGAAATGCAGGGATGGGGAAAATAAAGCTTAGGGCCTACCACTTCTAGACATTTTCATCTTAGTCTAGTTTTCCATTGTAAAAGGACAAGGAAAGATGATGGTTGGAGAAAAAGATATTTTTGTAAACAAAAACACAAAACCCACTACATCAGATTTTGTTCCATTTCTAATGAATATTTATTCTTATTACACCTTCGCTAAAGAGTATAGCTAATTTATCAGCAGCTAAATTTAAAACCAGCTATTATGGTTTTTAAAAAAACATTTTAACTGTTTTAATTGTACAATTGTTATATTGTAAGCTGTCCAGAGTCTTTTGCAGTGGGCTGCTACACTAAATCTAATAAAGATTTTGTTAATGGGTGCTTTGGTCCAGGTAATTCAACACTTTAAATGGATTAAAACACACACACACACACACACACACACACACACACACACACATACTACAGAAGAATTAAAAGACTTTTTTTTAAATTGTGAAGTATTTCATTCTATGGACTTTAACATTAATTTCAGATTCCTAATGGAAAGAACCCTTATTCATAATTCATGATGAAATCAGTATGTCTACTGTATCCTCTGTGTATGATGTCAAATCCATGTTAACATAAAAAAAGAGTAATATATATTTCAGAGGACCTGAAAAGAGTTCTACTCTTCACCCAGTTAAAAATCACAACAATGAATATAAAGAAATAAAAATTAAACAACAAATTGATACACCCAATAATACAAAAGTACTTTGTTATTTCCTTCTTCAGGGTGATTTTTTTTTAAAAAATTCCCAATCTAATCTACTGGCCTGGATTTCCTAGTGGTCTTCCATCCAAAAAATTTCAGGTCTGATCCTACAACTAGATAATCATTACCTTGCTGTATATAGTGCCAAGAGAATATTGTGTGGTGGAAGCACAGCAGGAAATTTTATATATTCTTCTGTTGTTCACAGGAAAAAGCAAAATGTTATGTTCGTTTGTTTATTTAGTTATGAAAATTGATATGACCACCCAACTCACTCGGTAATTCCGGGAGGCTTAGAAGGATTTTTTATTTGTTTATTGTAAACACTTTGATTACGATCTCCTGAAAACAATTGTACCCAGACAACACACTCTTGGACTGAAATTGAATTTTTATATGTTATACAAATAAAGCAAACAAAACTTTTTGAAAAGGATATCTTATTTGTATACCACCTGTAGCCCCTTGTGAGGGAGATGGGCAGGATAGATAGATAGATAGATAGATAGATAGATAGATAGATAGATAGATAGATAGATAGATAGATAGATAGATAGATAGATAGATAGATGTAGAAAGGAAGGTAGACAGACAGAGAGACAGATGTCTGCATATAAACCCTGGAAACAAGGTTTGGAGGAAGAAAGATGGAAAAACATCACCAACTCAGAGAAGTCTGTCTGTCAGTCTGAAAACTCAAGAAAGTTGTATATAATGGGGGAGGCGGGAGCTCTGACCATGATACTGGTTGCTATCTTGATTTTCAACTATCGGATCATATATAACAATAGTAATGTCTCAGTTTTGAACTATCTCAACTATATTGTTTTTGAATGATGGATGAGGTTTATACAATTATCTACAATCTGTTTTCTCCACTTGCCTTGGATCTCTCACTATTCCCACCCTGTTTGTTTAGATGGAAGGTTGGTATTCTAAATAAATTTTAACTTTCTGCACAATAGAGATGCACAGGTTAAGACAACAAGTTCATGGGAAATTTGAAATCCATGTGAAATAATACATGAATAATACATTCTTCTTTAGATAATTGTTTTTAACCTACATACATAGGTAAAATGACTAATATGACTAAATATGACTACAATTCTAATTAAATGCTATATAAAAGGAAGGAATAATCTCACAAGAGCAAGAAATAATTATTGTTTCTGCATTTACCAGTTTAAATACTTAAAATAAAGTAGAAAAAACAGCAGCTACTATATTTGGCTACATTTATATAGCATCTTGATTAGAAAAAAGCACATGACAGCTTATTGTCTATAGTAGGCAAGGAGATTTTTCCAATAATTTCAAAATTACTTCAAGGAAACATATTATTCTATGACCAAAGTATAATGAAAACCATTGTTTTAAGGGCTCACATAAAAGAGATCAATTATTTTACAACATCACTACTTTAACCTTAAGCTCAAGAATTGTGTTAATATGCAGTTTATATGCATCACATAATAATGTCATAATGCATCATCATGTATCAAATACATATTCAATAGGTTTTTAGTCATAGAATGATACAAGTCATAGGTGAAAAGTGAATATGCATCAGGTAAGTAAGTTAGTGGCCAATGTTTTCTCCTTTGCAGCAAATACTTTCAACATTTAACATTACAAGGTTATAAATAGATTGCGTATACAGAGAACGTAGATGTAAAACAGAAAAAAAAAATTTTCAATGAAAACTCAAGATTCTTAACCAATTAGGAATGTCAGCACAGAGATGAACAAATTAAGTACAAAAATGACTGAAGAACCCTTCATCCCCACAGAGAAAGACAAAGTTGGGAGCACATCAAAGGAAGTGGAAGAAAAGTGTTACCCATAAGTAGCCGCCGTTTCACCCGCTTGTCCACATCAGCTACTGACGTGGCATTGAACTCAGAGCTCTCAATTGCAGCCTCATCCTTCTCTAAAACAAAGGAAGGGACAAACATGGAGCACTTGGTTAATGAGAAGCCCAGTTTTCCACTGTGGAAGACAGTCTCTTGGCTTTGGGCAACTAAAGCATGAAAACATGAAAACCCCGTTGAGAAATGTGACTCAAACCCCAGACACAAACCAAGGTGCGTTGGAGGGAGGAAAGAGGTGCTAGAAGAGGGTGAAAACAAGTCATTCACCAGCCAACACTTAAGGAACTGATCTCCCACTAATAAAAACACATACACAAGAAAGGATGCCCCAGAAGGGTGTTAATTTAGAAACATAATTTATAACATTTAAAGTAAACATATTGTTAAAAAAAGAAGGGGGGGGGGGAAGGTAAGTATGACATGTTGACAAATGCAAGTTTTTGAACATGGAACAGAGCTACAAGAATCCGGTGATGGGTGGGCATGGAAATGTGCTCCTGTTGATTTTGTTTTTTAAAAAATAAAAATAAATAAAGCACAAGAAATTAAAAAAAACGCATGCATTTTTTAAAATAAAAGATAACATAAAAGAAACACAAACTTAAAAATGAAACAAATTGGGCAGTGCTGGTTGCCTGCTTGTCTAATGGAACACAACTAACTAAACATTCAGTGCTACAAAAAAAGATGTCGTACGAAGAGACTAATAATTTTTGACGCATGCGTTATAGCAGAGGGTCGTGTTAGTGATATGGCATCTTGCAGGGAATTTCTGATGTCTGGTATATGAAAAGCTCCAATTCAACATTACAGCAAATTAAATATACCCCCAAATGATCCATTTGCAGGGATGAGAAGAGATCATATGAGTAAAGAGTGGGTTAAATCATACGGAAAGCAGTGGTGGTGGAATTAAAATTATATAAAATGGAGGACTGCATTTCAAAGAAAAAACAAAACAAAACACAAGGGGGGAACTTGTACATGCAGCAGACATAAAATAAGAGAATAAGCCAAAGAAACAAAAACAAAATGGATTAGACCAGGGGTGTCAAACTCAAGGCCCGCAGGCCAGATCTGGCCCGTGGGGGGCTTAGATCTGGCCCACAGGGCCACCCTGGAAACAGTGAAGGATTGGCCCACAGTGCCTCTGTCAGCAAAAATGGAGCTCAGGAGCTTTGCCACTGCCCCCCCCCCGGAGCTCCATTTTTGCTGGCAGAGGGCTATAGGAGGCCATCATGGCCAAAAATGGAGGTCTCAAGGACCGCATGCAGCCCTCCTAAGCTCTGTTTTCACTGGCAGAGAGCTGCAGGAGGCCTTTGCGGCCAAAAACACAGCTTGTGAGTCTGTTTTCGCTGGCAGAGCACTCGGGCCACCACAGGTGCCCCTGACATGAGTGACCTCAAGTTGGCCACATGCAGCCTCCGCCCCCAGGTCAAACACAATTCTAATGCGACCCTCAATGAATTCGAGTTTGACACTCCTGGATTAGACAAACAGATAACTTCGGCGCCTTTGCAAATATTTGCATCCCTACAGTGATGCCAAAATTGCAGACATCACTGAGGAGAGTAAAGAGAAAGGAGAAACAAGGAGCAAAAGAAATCACAGGAAGGGAAAGAAGCTGGCAGGATTTATCTGTGGAGAAGCTAAATGGTTCTGTTGTTCTAGGAAGAAATCAAGTTCTAGATGGGATCAGGCTGCAATAGAGGCTTTGGTTTGGCATTTTTTCCTTTTTTTTTTTTTTTTGAGTTTTTGTTTTTCCAGAAATAATTTATTAACTTCAGATATCATACAAGACAGGCAATCAGGAACCATCACCAGAAAGCAGGAATAAAATGAAAACAAAACAAAAAAAATGAACAAAAATCTAAGAGAAAACTCTACTCAGAAAGTGGAGAAGGAGGTGTAAAAAAAATGCACACACAAGCAGCAATATGCGACTTACATCAGAACAAATAGTGTAACGTGACGTCATATTATATAGCAACATTGCGAAAATGGAAGGAGAAAGTATAGTTTTCAGTGATTCAACAGTATGCCAAACCAAAAATCATTAAAAGATACAGGATAGAAATTTTTGGTTTGTTTGTTCTCAGAACCTTCAATTATCAATACTCAGATTCCCAAGCCGTCCACAACCTAAGATTATTCTCTGCAGTTATGTGAATAGTCCTATTAGGATGATTCTTAATTATTCAAAGGTACAACTATGGAGAATCCCCAAATATCCTGAACCTAGCATAGCAGTTACATTTTACTTAGAATCTTAATCTGTCCACTTTTTAAAATGAAATATATTCATTTCACCCAAGCTAATACTTGTGAACTAACGCCAGGCTGAGCTATTTCCATGTTTGGGACCAAAACCTCTGCTTTACATAATCAAAGTTTATTAAAGAAGAGTTGGTTACTTGGCTTCAGTAGTCTTTAACATACTGTATATATTGGCTTCATGGAATTAGACTTTTTTTTAAACAGATGACTATTTATTTTTCTATAGATATAAGCTAACTTTGGTTAATGCATCCATATTTAAAGAAGAGAGAATTCTGTATAAATGGTATAGTATGCATTATCAGCTCTAGTTCACGAAAACGGAGCTTCTATTTTCTTCAATGTTTCATGGTAAAATTTAAGTAGGAATTATTATTGGACTTTCTGGCTTTTATATTCAAATTCCATTTAAAAATTAAATAAAAATGCCATCATCTGTTATTTATCAGAATTATTTAAATATCAGACACTGTTAGATTGGAGAAAAATCTAGATCTGGATTTCAGTCAGAAATACGTAACTCACTCCTTAAAATCAGCTGGGATTTGGCCAGACACTCATTTTTGTTTAAAGTGACAAATCCTTAATCAGCTAATGCATCATTATAATTATATTTATTTGTTGGCTTACATGACATTCACAATCCAATCTTATCAAATAACGTTAAGATTGCTTAACAAATCCTTTTCTACAACGGACATCACACAATTATAGAAAGGTACTTACCAATGCATGTTCGGCCGTCTGAATGCAATGCATATTTCTGATGACAACCGCACACAGGACCACTATCTGTGTCATCACACGTGTGTTGGCAGCCTCCATTTCCATAGTTACAGGTTACTAGTTATTTCCCCCAAAATATGTATATACATATATATGAATAAAGCAACAATAAAGCCAATTAGTTCTTTCTGTGTTCCAGACACATACAATGATTTACAACTTAGAAAGGCGATGCACATGACATTGATTGATAAATGTCCCCCCAAATTTCCCTGCTAAAGAGCAACAGTTTTAAAAAGTTATTAGTCCCAATGAAATGTCACTAAAAGTAAAGTCATTAAAGAATGTACTTCCATTCCTTTTTTATGAGGGGCTTCCACCTGTTCCAAACCCTATTTACAGTGTACACTCCTTTGAGGCACAGTCCACAAGGCTATAAGTAGGTGATATAATTGTTTACTTTTGTTAAAACACAGACTATATATTTGATTGATATGAAGAAAGGCTGTATATTTGATTGATATGAAGAAAGGCTTGAACAAAAATGGCTGTATCCAGTAAGAAAAGTAAGTGCATGCCCGGAGATTGGGGTGGTACAGAAGTTTTGCAAATAAATAAACGGCTCTTAACACCATGTTTTTAACTAGACTCACTGATTACCTCACCTAAGTAATAATTTAAGTAAGGAAGTATTGCACTAAAATAAATGCTAAATAAGAAAGTAATGAACTAAAACATGCACCAAATGCCCAAAATAACTTTCTTCCAATATGTAAGTAGCAAGAAGAAAGTAGAGGAAACTAATGGCACTAATGGCAGAAGATGACAAGGAGGTGACAGGCAACAAGGAGAAATCAGAACTGTACATACCTTCTTTTCATCTGTCTTTACACAAAAGAAAAAAAAATCTCAACCTGTCAAAAGCACCACTGTGGACAGAACAGTAATGTAGATCCAAATAGAGGCGGAATTGATAACAGAACACTTATCCGCTTTGGAACAATTCAAATATCTGGGACCAGATGATTATATTCCAGGATATTGAAGGAGTGGATGTCAGGATTCCAGCAGTGGCCCTAATTAAATCATGAGATTCGAGCCAAGCTTCAAAAACCCCAGAGGATTTATTAGGAGCTAACATGTCGGTATGACCTGTGTGTAGCCGATTCTGAGTAATTCACTGTCACCCTTGATCCTGGTTTTCTTCCACCCCTCTTGGGTGTATTAAAATTCATATTCTCCAAGGAAACATGTCCATAGCCAAGAGTCATCAATCATGTTCTCCAATTAGAGATTTGCGCAGCAGAAACTCCAGTCGCTTAGTTATAATCTTTGCAAGATATGAATGGAATGCACTTTCGATTCCAAACTGCTGTACTGTTCTTTCAAACTCCTTCCCCCCCCCCCCGCTTTCTGTTGGCAACTATAAAACGGACATAGAAATGTTTTATCAGTTGACAGCTGACAGATGGGATGTCAGAACCACCAAATGAAATTTCTCAGAGCTCCCACGGCATGAGAAGACTGGAAAAGAGCTGATGAGATTCCAATCTTCAGAAAAGATAAAAAAGAGGATGCAGGAAACTACAGACCTATCAGTTCAATCTCAATACCTGGGAAAATTCTGGAAAGCTAATTATCCATCTTATCTCTTGTCTTCCGCTTCTCCTGCTTCCCTTATCTTTAGAACTATAAGCTTGGGGGTTTTGTGCTGTCTATTATCTACTCATAGTATATGCCCCAAATTCATATATTTCTGTTGTCACAGAAATATACTTCATGATCATGTATGGATTCCTGGACTGATAAAAATTAAAAGGCTGTAATGTAAACAGCCAGCTCAAACTTAGCCATCCTGAATGAAAAGACTCTCTCTCATCAGATTATAAGAAAACTGGAAAAGATAACCAAGCAGAGGATTTGTGAACATTTATAAATAAACAAGGCAATGACTGTTTGTTACAAATAAATACATCAGCTGAACCTTATTGTCCTCTGTGATAAACTGACTAAATTTATGTATCAGGGAAATCCTGTGGATATAATATACTGAGTCTTCACTAAGGTATTTGACAAAGGAGACCATAACTACTTCTTGATAAGATACAACAATGTGGAATAGACTGTTCCATTATTAGATGTATTCACAGTTGACTGATCAGCCGCACTCAGCATATTATCCTCAATGGAACTAAATCTACATGGAGCAAAGCATACAGCGGGGTACCTCAAAATCTTGGGTTCGGTGATGCTCAACATCTTGCAAATTTGACAAATTCCCCTGCTACTCATTTAAATTGTTTATGAAGACATTGAAGAGTATTGAACCTAAGACAAAACATTAGGGTTTCCCACTGCTTACTTCCCTCCACATAGATGTAGTTCCATTAATGACTTCACATTGAGTATGGTTTGTAAGCCTGTTACAAATCCATTTGGTGATGCTGCTGTCTATCCTATATTTTTCTAGCTTACCAAAAAGTAGGTTGTGGTCTACTTTGTTAAATGCTTTACTGAATTCCATGTATATCATATCCACTGCTGGTCCATTAATTTGATCACTGTATCAAATAATGAAATAATATTTGTTTGGCATTATCTCTTTTTCACAAACACATGTTGGCTTTGCAGATCTTTTGCTTGATTATCTTTTCCAAGATCTTTCCAGATATTGATGTCAGGCTGATTGATCTGGAATTGCCTGGATTACAAGAAATTTCCTGGATTGCTGGAAATTTCCCTTTTTTGAATATGTGAACTGTTAAGTCTGGAGCATGGGTGCGAATGATGGAGATGAGCCGGTAAAAACAGTGAACTTCAAACTCTTTATTTACATAATGTGACAGCTCAAACTGGAGGGCTGCTATAGCCCTCCTTATATAGGCAACTTATTAACTGTTCAACCAATAGCAAACCTGGAGCGCTAGCTCTGTTAACCAATAGGAATGGCCTGTTAATGGCCAATCAGATGCTCCTGAACGGACCAATCCGATCCTGCCATTAACAGCCAATCAGAAGTGCAGGGCCAGAACCCTTGCACTTGACTTCAAGCTCAAGATACTTTATTGGTATTATTCATTCACAACACCCCTTTCCCCCAGCTTCTGCCCACGGGGCGCGGTTACATAGTTCTTAAGGTAGGATGGCTGTTTTGTTTTCGATTTTCACAAAGTGCCTGGCGGTTGGCTGCACTTCTGCTGAGGTAGATCGTTGTTTATCGGTAGGGGTGCCTCTGCTTCCGAGTTCGCGTTCCCATCGTCACCAATATCACTGGCCACTCCCTGAGGTGAACTCATTCCAGTCCCTGGTTCCTGTTCCTGCGTTTCAGTCCCATTATCAGTTTCTTCAAAAAGGTTTCCCTCAAATTGCAATTCGCTTTCCTCTGTATCTCCCCCCCCCTCAGTTTGATCATAAGGGAGTTCGGAAGTGCGCAACGGTAGCCGCGATCATAGTTGATCTATGTGGCGCTTCCAAAGTCTGTCGTCAGGGCACTGAACGAGGTATGATCTTGGGCCGGTTACGTGGATTACGGTCTTTATCGATCTGGCTGTAATTTCGCTTGGTTTTCGAGAGCGTCTTTGAGAAGTAAGCAACAGGGGCTTCGTTACCATTTGGTAACACATGGCTCAAAATGGCGCCCACTCCAAAAGGTGATGCATCACATGTAATGTTTATTGGCAAAGTCTCATTGTACTGCATTAGTACAGCATCCGAAGTCAGTAGTTTTTTCACATTACGGAACGCCTGCTCTTCTTTGTGACTCCATACCCAAATCGATTTTTTATCTAATAGACGATGTAAAGGTTCAGCGACAGTCGCTTTATGCGGCAAGAATACATTATAAAAATTGATGAGGCCTAAGAACGCCTGGAGGTCGCTCTTGTTCTGGGGTCTGGGAGTGTTTTTTATTGCTCTCAATTTGCTATTGGTAGGGTGAATACCCTGTCAATTCAGTACCCTAAAAATTCAACACGATCGGTACACAGTTTGCACTTATTTCTTTTGACTTTAAAGCCTGCTTCCTGGAATTTTCGTAATACCAGTCTTAAACGCTCCTGTAAGGTTTTTGGAGTGGGGGCGGCAATGAGCACATCGTCAAAATAGGGGACAACGCCCATGATCCCCTGCAATAGTCTCTCCATTAGGCTCTGAAAGATTCCCGGGGCCACACTGACTCTGAATTGAAGCCGCATATACTTAAAGGCACCTCGGTGTGTTCCGATAGTCTGTGCCTGTGCCGTTTTTTCATCAATTGGCAGTTGCTGATAAGCCTGAGCTAAGTCTAGTTTAGCGAAGACTTTTCCTCCCCCCCCAATGAATGGAGGAGGTGTTGTACCACCGGCACCGGATATGGGTTCTGTTGCAGGGCGTGGTTTAGGGTGGCTCGGTAGTCCCCACAAATTCTAATGGAGCTGTCCGGCTTAATTGGTGTCACAATCGGCGTTTCCCATGGGGAGTGGTCAGTTGGCTTTAACACTCCCTGGGCAATCAACTTATCAAGCTGCTTGTCAATTTTTGGCTTTAGAGCGAACGGAACTTGACGAGGCTTAAGGCGGATGGGAGCTATCTTTGGATTAAGGCTAAAAGATATCGGGGTCCCCTTGTCCTCGCCTAGCTTTTCCTCAAAGATGTCCCTGAATTCATGGGCGAGGTCTTCGTCCCAGTCACTGCCGCCGATTCGGTTAATGCCAGCCACTTCAATGCCGAGTGGTACGAACCATTGCAGGTCTAACAGACTAGGTCGGTCCTTATCGATTACCGTCAGGGGTAAGTATGCCGTGCGGTTCTTGAATGCAACCCGGACTCAACTGGATCCTGTGACTGGAATTCGGTTCCCCTGGTAGTCCTTTAACACGAGCCGTTGGAATTGAAGGTCTTGGCGCCGGATAGTGGGGATGAGTTGCTTGAGGGTCTTCCATGAGACCATTGAAAGAGACGACCCCGAGTCAACTTCCATTTGGCAAGGCCGATTTTCAATGTTCACGTTGACCCGAATTTTCTTAGCGTCTATCGAAGAGGCATGGTCAATAGTGAGTGTTTGGTGGGCCTCTTCCCATCTTGCTAGACGATTCACGGGTCGGTTTCTGTAGAACTTACAGGGTGATTCCCTGTTGATTGGCGGAGATTGGTTCCTTTCGAGGTCTGGCTGGTCCGAGGAGGCTTCTGCAGACCCGTCCGATGTGGCCTCGTTTCCCACACTCGTGGCAGAGCGCATCGCGGAATTTGCAATCGGAGAGGTAATGGTTGGCCCCGCAACCAGCGCACGGTTGCTGGGACTTCGGGTATTGTTTCCGATCGGACCGCAGGCGATGGACCTCTTCTTTGTCGCTGTCTGACGACGAAGAGAGGTCCTCATGGTGGGCCGTCGGTAGCTGCCCTTTTGTGTTAGGTGAAACTTCGCCGGCCGGTGGATGTGCTGGAGCGCGATTTTGGCGTAGTTGGGCAGCCGACTTCTTGGTCACCTCTGCTGCTGTAGCTTCAGCTATGGCGTCTTTAAGGATGACGTCGCCCTTTGCCATTATTTTGCTCTGTACGTTTAGAGCGTCTAGCCTGAGGACTACTCGGTCTCTCAAGGCCTCTTCTAGGTCGGTGAAATCGCAAAGGCCTCCCAAGTTCCGGAGGTCTGCAACGAAATCGACGACGCTTTCTCCTTTCCACTGGTTTCTTTGATAGAACTCGTGTCGTCTTACGAGCGTTGGAACGGTTGGTGCATAGTTGGCCCTTAGTAGCAATTCGAGGATGTCCCAGTCCATGGCCTTCGCTTCCGCCGGTTTCGCTAAGCCTTAGCCATTTTGAATACCGTCGGGCCGCAGTGCGTTAGGAATACCACCCGTTTCTTCCCAGGTGTGGCATCCTTCAGATTATTTGTTTCCAAAAACATTTGAAAACGATCCATGTAGGACTCCCAGTCCTCTTGAGCTGGATTGAATGGAGTGGGTGGTACTACGCTGCCGGACATGGTTCCGCCGTTGTGTGCTTCAGCCACGTGCTTAGTCATCTTAGTTGGCTCTGATGTCATCCTATCCCATCCTCGTCGCCAGTGTTAAGTCTGGAGCATGGGTGCGAATGATGGAGACGAGCCAGTAAAAACAGTGAACTTCAAACTCTTTATTTACATAATGTGACAGCTCAAACTGGAGGGCTGCTATAGCCCTCCTTATATAGGCAACTTATTAACTGTTCAACCAATAGCAAACCTGGAGCGCTAGCTCCGTTAACCAATAGGAATGGCCTGTTAATGGCCAATCAGATGCTCCTGAACGGACCAATCCGATCCTGCCATTAATAGCCAATCAGAAGTGCAGGGCCAGAACCCTTGCACTTGACTCCAAGCTCAAGATACTTTATTGGTATTATTCATTCACAACATGAACTACATCAGCTCTTTCCCAGTCTTCTGGCAGTTCCCTAGTGCTCTAGGATTGTATGAAGACAGATGCAAAGAAAGAATTAAGCAGCTCCGCTTTCTTCCTGATGCCTGTCATTTCCTTGCCATTTTCTTCCATTAGTGGACTAATTATTTCTTTACTTTATTTTTTTACTCAAAAATGTCCAGTTTTTTAATACTTAATTTCAAGGGGAATTAAACCTCTGCTAGCCATATCATCCCTAAGTGTAAAATATATATCCAATTTTTTTGTAAAACATATTAGCTTTCAATTAAGATTCTTTTAAAATCTATTCATAAAGTATATGCTATGCATATTTGCATATAAATTCTATTTTGCTATGTGTGCAGCAAAACTTACTTTGGATCATCTTACAGCCATTTTATTCCTAGTTTCAATATTTTGTTCTAAAGCAGCCTCCCAGAAGTCCATAAATCAACCCTTATTCCCTTGCCCCTGCATCACCAAAAAGGAAAAAAAAAATGATCTTGACCCTTCCCTTTTTTGGAAATTTGTTTGATGAAAGAACTTCTAAGGGAAAGCAGAACTGGTTCTATCACTATAAGGTACTTTCTAATGCCACTAAGTTAATTTTTCTCCCTCAGTGGCAATTTCTACACTAGTAGTTTATAGTATGTTCTAGAGTTATCCAACTGTTCTTCTGTCAAAATAAAATCATTTTGATGAAACTATGAAGTTGATGTGAGCAAGGAAACTATTGATATGTATCAAGCTGCTCTGTCTCTGCATTATTTTGTTTCTGGCTTTTCTATTTTCAAATGCGTTGCAGCTAACTCTTGTTTTTCCCAACTCCCAAATTTCTGCTTGCTTGCTTAAAAAAAAAAGAACATGGTGTCCAATTGTTTGGCAGATTGGACAGTTTTAAAGCAAAAGCATTTAATGCTTGTTTGCTTTACTCCCATTTTCTGAGCCCACTTGTGATTCTTCACACTCTTGTTCACATTCATCAATAGAGCAAGCAAGCTAGCAATGCTTCTGCTGTTTTCTCTTTATATATTTCTCTCTCTATGTTAATGATAAATCTTGTCATTTAAGATTCCCTTCATTCTTACAAGACTACAAAAAAAAATTAGTGGTATCCTGCCAGTCACATCATGGACTGTTTCTTTGTGTGTGTGTGTGTGTGTGTGTGTGTGTGTGTGTACACGGGCACATCAGAGGTGGTATTCAGCAGGTCCTGACCAGTTCTGGAGAAACGGTAGCGGAAATTTTGAGTATTTCGGAGAACTGGTAGTGGAAATTTTGAGTAATTCAGAATACCACCTCTGACTGGCCCCGCCCCATCTCTTCTCTGCCTCCTGAGTCCCAGCTGATCAGCTGGGTCTTCTTTTGTTGCCCTGCGCAGGAGAACGGAACTGGAAAGCAGGATAGTGGGGTAGGGACAGAATGGGGATTTTACAGTATCCTTCCCTGCCACGCCCACTAAGCCACATTTACAGAACTGGTAGTAAACATTTTTTTTGAATTCCATCACTGGTACACATGTACGTTAATATGTGGGTGTATGTGGGTGTCCTTTTAAATCAGTTTTTGTCTCTCGAAAACTGCCTGGAGTAGTCCCTCCAAGTTTCAAGCTGTTTGGGAAGTAGGTTATCATTGCCTCCTTCCTAGGGCTATAAGAGAGTGATAGGTCCAAGGCCACCCCGTTGGCCTCATGTCTAAAGCAAGATTAGAACTTGAGGACATCAAGTTCCTACCTTGATGCCTTGACCTCTGCACTACACTGGCTTTCACTATGGACTGTTAAACCCAAAAATTATTTCTTCTGCTTTAATCATCAGTCAAAATTCAACTTAAAATCTGAGCCAGTAAAGCAACAGAATCATGTTCACTCACTGGGGGGGCACATTGTGTTTTTGAGCAACTCAGAATCGTTGAAAAGTAGAAGGAACGTACGACGGAGTAAGGCATTAATTTTATAAACTGCCCAGAGACCCTTAGGTTAGATAGGCAGTGTACAAATTTTTAGAAATAAATATTATTGAATAATTATTCAATGATTAAGTTTCTACTAGTCTTAAACTAAGCATCTAACTGCCCATACATAATAATAACACAACAGATATATCTGTGGTTGAAAAGATGAAAATACAGATAATTGATGTAGCATTGTCAGGCGTTAGTAGAATAGAACACAATACATTGGAAAAGACTCCAAAATATCAAGATCTGAAAATCAAAATTGAAAGATTATGGCATAAACCAGCTGTGCTAGCCAAAATTCTGGTTGGCACTTAGAAAATCTGTGCAGTGACAAAATTTCCATCTATTGGTTGCAAAGGGCCGCACTGCTTGGATCGGAATATATATTGAACTACACCAATACATTATGACATCCTAGGTTTTGGGGAAGAACTTAATGCATATGAAGGCCAACACCGGCTAAAGCATTGGCAGCTCTAACTTCTCATCATTGGGAACAGATAATGATTATTAAACTGGCTCAGGAGGCAGCAAATGCCACAGAGAAGATTAACTAGAGTTGGATATTTGAATTTTCAACTACCATTTTAGCTTCATAGAAATGGTTGGAAAATTAATCTGTTAAATCAGGGGTGTCAAACTTGCAGCCTGCAGGCTGGATGTGTCACGTGCTGGCCATGCCCATGCCTGGTTTAGTGAAGGGAAAAAAAGTTGTGATACATCCCATGACGCCGCTGTGAAACCGTGAGTTTGATACCCCTGTTCTAAATGATTCAATTTCTGTTGCTTCTTACAGGGAAAAAAAAACACTTCAGCAAAAAGCTCTAGTCAATAAAATCAAACTGCTTTCCAGATTTTAGATAAGAACAGCACTGTGGAAAATAAAGCACATTGGACATTTGAAATGTTGCATACGTCTACCTACATTTACAATCCTTCTGGTTTTTGGCAAGTTCAAAGCCAGGCCTACATTCACAGGCAACTCCACCTTTGGGTGTCTCCCGGCAGATATGTTCACACCCATGATCTTTGTTCATGCAGTTCATACCCTCTGGGGAAAAAAGAGAGAGAAAAAGATGTTCTAAGAACAATCTGAACAATAATAAATTCTCAGCAGTCATAAGGATTTTCTGTCTCCTTTCATATAATATAGAAAATAGTACTCAGAATCTTTCTTGGCATCACTAACTATTTATAGTCATTGAATGAATATTCATTACTATTATTGTTTACTATTATTGTAGTTATTCTTTTAATACACTCTTCCATTACCAAGATTAGGTTATACTGCATTTTAATATTTCAACATTTAAATGATAAGATTAAAAGATTTTTAAAAATCATCTGTGCTGTAACTTAATATGCCAGAAAGAACGTTCCTGAGAGCCAGTTTGGTGTTGTGATTAAGTGCTGATCTTGAAACCAGAAGGTTTGAGTTCTCACCTTCCTTAAGCATAAAATCCAGGTGGGTGTTATTGGTCTAATAATTCAGCCCAATCCACCCTGCAGGATTTTTGTTGTGGGAAAAATAGGAGGCAGGAACATTAGGTGTCATGTCCGGCTGGGCAGATCAGAGGAGAGATAGAACAAGGGAGAGGGAGTTCAGATGAAGACTCAGGCCCACCTGGGGTCTTCATCCTGGGGCACAGAGAGGAATGTTGGTTGCATGGCTTATGGTTCCCTTCATTAGGCACACCTGGGAATGAAAGTTTAAAAGAACTGAATGCTGACTACGGCAACTGCTGGAAGCAAATGTGACTTTATCCTGTGTTTTCTTTGCTTATCTGTGTTTCTGGCATCTTCCCAACTGTGTGAATTTTTTTTTTTAAACAAATTTTATTAATTTTCAAAGACAAACAAAACATAAAACATAAGAACATAAAACATCTTTTCTAAAAACTGCTTAACAAAACAAATAAAACATCTCATTTAAGTACATTACTCTTTTCCAACTTCTCACTGTTTCTTCCTTTATTTCTGTTCAATTTTATTCATTAAACTTATACTTTCATATATTTCATATTACTAATTTTCATATTATTACTATTTCATATGTTCTTATCCAACATCATTAATCCTCGATAAACAAACAAAAGCAAACAAAATACATAACATAAAAACTTCTTTTTAGAAAGCGGCTTAACCCCGGGTTATAACTTTTTATACAGACATAAATCAAATTCATGCTCGCCTTATATACTATTTCATATCTTCTCTTTTCATTCTCTTAATTCTATTTTATTTATTTAATCTCAATTTAAATAATTATACTTGTATCTTTTGTCCATTCTTTTTCAATTATCTATTTATCTTTTCTCTTTACCACAAACTTTTTCCTGTAATCACTGGTTGAAGTATGACAACTTTCTATTTTCCCCCCAAATTTAACACTTAAAATAATACATAGTTTCTATTCTGATTCTGCTTAGTACATTCTACATAACATTTTAAAATATAAAACATAATGATCTTATAATATATTAAAAATAATGTTCCATAACAAATTAATTAAACTCTATTAATTAAATCTTAGGCATTTTTGCACATTCCCTACAAAATTCTATTAACACATATTTCAAATACAAATACTACAATACAATCTTATGTACTTTTGCAGAATCTCTTTTTAAATTATGTTTTACCCTTTATCTCTGAAAAAAAACCTGTTTATTAGCATCTTGTTTTAAGCCTTTATAACTTCCCTTCACTTTTTCCCTTCCTTCCTGGTCAAATCTAGCCTTTTTACCCCCCCCCCCCCCAATCTTCCTCTCTTCTGTTGCTTTCTGACATCATATCGATTTTTCACCTTATTTTTCCCTTCCTTGGTTGTTTTTTTAGAACTTAAATTCTCCATTTTCTTTTCCTTTTTACCCTTTTCTTTCTCATTTAAAATCATATGTCCATTAAAGATGGCTTTTTCTTCATCATCCCAGCCTTTTTCTTGTTGCATTTCCTGATAAGTAGAAATCGCCATTTCTAAGAAGCAAAGGATAGATCCAAAGGAGCTTTTGCCTTCTTCTTCTTCTTCTCTTAATTTTTCAAATTGCATTTTCAATTCTTCAACAGATACCATTGTAAAAAAAAATTTAAACAGTCCAAATGTTTTCTTAGTCTTTCAAACAATAGTTCACAAAAGTCCCAAAGTCATCAAGCAATCAAAGTCAGCACAATCAGCACAGTCTATTTCATTTAGCACTTTCTTCTACTTTCTCTTCCTGGGGTAGCATTCAATTACACAATTCCAAGGGATTTTTTGGAAGTTTTATTGCAATTTAATTTCTGATCTTACAAAACTCCAAGCAATCTCCTTCAACAAACGTTAATATAAATCATTTGCCTCTCTTCCTTCCCACTTAAAGCAAAAAGATTTTAATTTTTAAATGTCAGTGTTTAGAAAGCTAATGTCCCCTTGGCTTTAATTTTCAAAGTTAGTACCTTCTGCTGCCAAAGCGGGTATTTCCGATTTCCAACTGCTGTCTCCGTGGGGAAGTGAGGAGAAAAAAAAAAAACCTTTCCCTTACTTTCCACCGCAGCTTAACGATCTTCTGGGAATATATCACTTAAAAAGCCAAAGTTCCAGGGTATTCAGATGTTAATTGTCATCCCGGTTCAGCCAAAAGCCTTCTCTTTCTTCACTTCCTCCTGCACAAAACTTGTCTGGCTGAGAGGTTCTTTGTGACGGCCATTGCTGACCGCTGCTCCACCACCTTTGGAAAAGGGAGTTAAGCCGGCTATGGAAGGGGGGTGCGATATCCCCCAACCCCTGCCCGGATCTCCCCTCTCTTCAGTTATCCCTACAGGATAACTATAGCCTCCCAATCCAATTGGATTGAAGGCACTCCAGCAGCGAGCGCAGCAGGGATCGCGCACAAACGCGAATTCCTGCTGCCTCCGAAGCCTGACAAACCGTAACTCCCAACTGTGTGAATTTTGCCATGCCTTTATGTCTGGAATTCTTGCTCCTACCCTGCCAAACTAATTACCTCAGTTTGGCTTGAGCTGCAGTTTTTGTTGACGATGTTTTGGACTTGATTCCCTGCAGTTAAAGGCTGTTCCTGGGAGAGCTCTTCTCCAGTAAGAAGGTAACGTGGACATTGGGGGCTAAGTTGGAGCTATTAAAGGGACTCTTATTGATTATCTGACTGTGTTGCCTTTGTGCCATGCCCCGAATCATTACATTAGGTATGTTTGCTATCTTCAGTTTTATATAAAATATTTTATATAATAATAAGATATAATAATAATATCTTGACCCCCAGTGAGGCATTATAATAATACCTTGACCCCCAGTGAGGCATTACCTTGGTGTGATTGTGGGGATTGTGTGCTCTGAGGAAGATGAGAACTATGTTAGTAGTACAACCATACTGGACAGGTCCCATTAGAAGTCAAAGAGTGTCACTCCCATAAAAATATAGTAAGATGTAAATTACATAAACTCATACTGTGATTGTCAAAAAATCTTTTTGCTCTCTGATTCTGACCAAGATCTGCTGCATCCCATCCCCCATGTGTGTGTGTGTGTATGTGTGTGTGTGTTGTTGTTGTTGTTTTACTGTAAACACTAGCATTTATTGAATCTGTACCCTTATCTTTGCAAAGTACTGCATATTATTACAGAGTCCATGAAAATTGTAAACTTTTAACTATCAGACTGATAACAAAGAGTATATACTTTTTAAAACAAAAATGACAAAAGTCCCATCATGAATGCAACATTTTTAAAGTTTTTCTTGTCCTGCTATGCAGTCTTTGCTAGCCAGCTAATTATAAAACTTGGTTTTGATCTCACAAAGCTATTTAGCACCTCTACTTGAATTTGTTTTTACAGGTCTCTCTCTCTCTCTGTGTATGTGTGCTAACTCACAGAAGTGATGAGATCATAGGTCAAGTTAAAGGTGACAAAACTGTGAATTAAGGAATAGCCTGGATGCACAACCCTGGGGGCGGGGGAGGGGGAGAGGAGGAGGAAGAGGGAGCTTGTGAAAAATATTTGCTACCTCAGTCACCTAGGACAAAGTTACTTTTTCTTCGTAATTTTAGAAACACATTAAAAAATGATGTATAGGGCGATCACCTCACCAAATACTTGGTGGGGAACAACCCAGAATGACAATCTCCACTGTGTGTTATATCCATTTCCAAAGAATTTGCAAAGAACTACTCTAGGCTCTTTTTCCTTTAATAATGTTGAGAAAAGGTATCCCAATGTTATCTGATAACAACTTACAAGCAGAAAAAGGTAAGTTCTTTGAATGATTATATATTACCAAATAAGTCTATGATGGAAAATTTGATCATCAGTGAGAAATTATTTGTAATGATTGCTAAGAAAATTTCCGTAGCAGAGGTTCCTTCTTTTGGGTGTAAACTTTTAGCATGTAGGAATTCTAGTTCCCTCTCTGGGCTCGCTGCAATCAGAATGCCAATCTTGACTAGTATTTGGTCTGCTCAGAGAGAGTCTCATCCATTCCCCTAGGAATATATCTAGGGCAGGGGTGTCAAACTCGTGTTGTCACGGCGGCATCATGTGACATATTGTGACTTTTTTTCCCCTTCACCACACTGGGTGTGGCCAGTCTGTGACGCATCCAGCCCATGGGCAGTGAATTTGACAGCCTTGATCTAGGGGAATATCTAAGATGCTAGACTATCTTAGTGTTCTTCAATTCCTACATCCACATACTGCGGGAAAACTATCCTAGTATTTAGTATTTATTTGATTTGTCAATTGCTTATAAGATAATAGGTATAAGTAAAAACATAGTTATGAATACATGGATACATATAAGAAAAATAAAAAACAATAGGACAGGGACAGTAGGTACGATTGGTGCATTTATGCATGCCCCCTACAGGCCTCTTAGGAAGAGTGTGAGGTCAATAGTAGACAGTCTAAGGTTAAAGTTTTTGGGGTTTGGGGAAGAAACCACAGAGCCAGGTAGAACCAAACACTGACCACTCTGTTGCTGAAGTCGTATTTCCTGCAGTCAAGTTTGATGTGGTTAACCTTGAGTTTGTATCTATTGTGTGCTCTTGTGTTGTTATGGTTGAAGCTGAAGTATTCATTTGCAGGTAGGACATTGCAATGTATGATTTTATATACTGTATTTAGATCGGACCAGTGGTGGCATAGTTCTAGGTTTTCTAGGTCTAGAGTTTCAAGTCTGCTGGCATAAGGTATTCTGCAATGAGTAGAGGAGCGGAGAACTCTTCTTGTGAAATATATCTGGACTTTTTCAATTGTGTTAATATCAGATACATGATATGGATTCCAGACTGATGAGCTGTATTAAAGTATCGGTCTAGCAAATGTTTTGTATGCTCTAGTTAGTAGTGTGATAGAGAAGAAGCTACGTAGCATTAGGTTAACACCTTTTAATGCCTTTTTGGCTATGTAGTTACAGTGGGCTCTAGCACTTAGATCATTTGAGATGAGTACTCCAAGGTCTTTGACAAAAGTTTGGATCCTCAACAAAGTCTTGACTATTTAGCTTGTATTTTATTTTCTGATTTTTTTCTGCCAATATATAAGACAAAGCATTTACTTGTTGAGATTTGAAATTGCCATTTGATTGACCATTCTGATACACAGTCAAAGTATTTTTGGAGGGTAGTAGTATTGTCTGTGGTGTTGAATAGCTTGATCTTTGTTATTTTCCAATCATTATTTATTTATTTGTTAATTTATTTTTATTTATCAAATATTTACAAGGTAACAAGTACAGGTATGAACATAAACATGAACAAAGGAAGTAAATACAAATAAATGGGAACAGTAAGACAGGAACGGTAGGCATGCTTGTGCGCTTATGCATTCCCCCTTAGGAATGAGGTGAGGCCCATGGTTGACAGTTTGAGGTTGAAGCTGTGAGGGGTTGAGGCTGTAACAAGGAAATCGGGTAGGGCATTCCAGGCATTGACCACTCTGTCTGTTGCTGAAGTCGTATTTTCTGCAATCGAGTTTGGAGCAGTTTACCTTAAGTTTGTATCGGTTGTTTGCCCATGTATTGTTGTGATTGAAGCTGAAGAAGTCATTGACGAACAAGATGTTATTGCAGACAATTTTGTGAACAATGCTTAGATCGGACCGGGGCAGCACAGTTCAAGATTGTCCAAAATTTTAAGCCTGGAGGCATAGGGAATACTATTGTGTGTAAAGAAATACCTTTGAACCTGCTCAATAATATTTGATATTTGACTCTGAAAAGTAGCAACCCATTAAATAATTGATTCTAGCCAAAAGGGATGAAGGTTTAGGGCTATCACTTGCTCCAATACCTTCCCCTAATCAAGATTAGTGACTCTTCGATAATTAGGCAAAACATTGAGGTGACAGCACCTGAGTGATCTCGTCCTGTTTGTTGATTCAGGGGACTTCTTTGGTTTATCAAAGAATTCTGGGAGACAAAGCAACTAAGAGATGCCTAAAGCAGTATTGCTTTATTTCTGCCATTCCTTGGCAGAAGACAAGGAATGAATCAAGACGAGCTTAGTTGTGTGCTTACACTGTGGTGTCAAGAGAAGTGAAAAGGCATTATCTGTTGCACCTGCAGATTGCCATTCCAAAATTCTATTTAATGGGACCTGGATCCTATCAGGAGATGAGAAATCAAACATTGAGGAATTGTGAGGAATTTGCTGAACATTTGGAGGACAAAGTCACTCAGAATTATTCAAGGCTGAATATTATTTGAACAAGTCTTGCTGAGAGATTCCCGTATGGAAATTTCCAGAACAAAGATTCTCATGTGCTATTTCTAATAGCTTTTTGGTATTGGGGATCACAATCTATTCTATCTGGTCCTTAATATAGAGCTGATTTTGACAATAAAGACTATCTTATCTTATCTGGATCGCTGCAAGGTAGATTTTATATCGTCTATAGTTTTCTGTGTCTGATTTTTTCCCCCCTTTTTTGAAAAGGAAAACAAATCCACCCTGATAGTTCCCTAGTGCATCAGGATTTTTGAAAGATATGGTACAATGATTTTGACATAACATCTACCAGCTCCTTCAGAACTCTGGGATGTACTCTGTCAGGTCCCAGTGATTTGTATTGGTCAAGATCAGACAGACCTTGCCATTTTTTTGATTATTTTAATTTTTATTTCTAGTCTGTCTTTTACAGTTATGTTTTTGGTAGGTTGAGCTATAGTTTCTTTTTGCTTGAAGATTGGTGCAAAGAATAAGTTAAGCAGCTCTGTTTTTTCTCTATTGCCTGTTACTTCCTTGCCATCTTCGGTCTTTAGTGGACTGACTCTTTCCTTGACCTTTTTTCTTGTGATTTATATATTAAAAGAAACTTTTTAAAAAATTGTATTTGACTTTTGTTGTAAGTCTTACTTCATTCTGAGACTTAGTTTTCCTGACTTCATCTTTGCAAGTTTGGGCTATTTGTTGGTATTTTGTCTTAGTTATGTGTCCCTTTTTCCATTTTTTTGCACTAACCTTTTTTGTCTTTCAGTTTATCAGATCTTTGTGCAACCATGCTGGTTTTTTCTTTGATTTTTTGTTCTTATTCTTTTGCATATGCTTCTCTTTTGCACATGCTTCTCAAGTTATTTTCCCCTTTATGATTTTCATCCCTGGAATTTTTCTTAGGCTTCCTCTGAATTTGTTAAAATCAGCTCTTTTAAAGTTTAAAACACAGGTTGAATTATATTCCATTGCTTGTATTTGCATAAAATTGATTTTCCACATTTGGCACACAATGTGTTAAACCCTGAATTTCTAGGCTGGGAGTTACAAAGCATGTTTCTCTCATTATCTGAGGATAGGCAGAATAAAGAAATTCATAACAGAAGAACTCAAGAGTTCCCCAACTGGTCAGCCTAGAGCAGGGGTCTCCAACCTTGGCTCCTGGAAGCCTGGCGGACTTCAACTCCCAGAGTTCCACAGCCAGCACTGGCTGTGGAATTCTGGGAGTTGAAGTCCACCAGGCTTCCAGGGGCCAAGGTTGGAGACCCCTGGCCTAGAGTGTTTCAATCTAGCAAAAGTAAATTTACTGGAAACTCCTTGTAAGAAGAGGACGGCTTGAGAGGTTTTAAATTATCTTTTCTTCCAATTTGTGAAAAAAATAGAGAAATCCCAGCTTTGTTTAGTGATGAGTCTACCTGATCAGAAAGTGGCTTATAAGAAGACTTACAATATCTAATATCTTGTACACTAAGGGCTAGGACAATTTTCCTTAACCATGCCAATCTAATGAATTATTTGGCAAATACACATTATTTATTGATATAGGATTATTTAATTAAGAAAAAGAATTCACTGATCAGAGAATTTTTGGTCAGTGCCAATATATAATGAATGCTGACTTTATTGCTACAACTTATGATTACTTTGAGCTGATGCTGAAAACATAGCATGTGCCACATGATCAGGGGTGGGATTCTACCGGTTTGGATGAACCGGATGTTAAAGTTACATCTGGTTCACCGAACTGGTATTTCAATTTATCGGCTGGCCCTGCCCACCCCTCCCAGAATCTCCATGTGGCCCATTTTCGATGGAGATAAGTGCAGGGTCCGCATGGAGGTTCTGGGAGGGGGAAAAACGGGCCTTCCATAAATCTGGAAACAGGCCTGTTTCCAGGTTCTGGTGGGCCTCCAGAGCCCAGGGAAGGCTGTTTTCGCCCTCTCAGAGGCCCAGGGGGAGGTCTCCGGACCCTTGGGAGGGCAAAAATAGCCTCCCCTGGCTCTGGAGGCCTACCAGAAGCCAGAAACAAGAAGTTCCAGTAGGCCATGCACACCATGGCCACGCCCACCCAGCAACCGGGCAGCGTTGCTGGGATTTTTGAATCCCACCTCTGCACATAATATTTCCCCACTTCCACTTCTGTGTAGGCTATAAACTGAAAATCACTTCATATGATGTTTCCTTCAGTGTTACCATGGAGAAGGTGACTGAAGGTTGTCCTATTATTTCTATTCTTTTACATTCTATTTTACAGAATTATAGAGGTAGTCCTTGACTTACAACCGCAATTGAGGCCAAAATGTTCATTGCTAAGCAAGGCAGTTGTTAAGTGAGTTTTATGACCCATTTTATGACCTTTCTTGCCACAGCGGTTAAGTGAATCATGGCAATCCTTAGGTGAACCATTTGATCATTTAGCAAATATGGCTTCTCCCATTGACTTTGCTTATCAGGAACCTGCTCAGAAGTTTACAAATGGTGATCACATGATAGTGCAACTATCATAAATACATACCAGTTGCCAAGTGTCCAAATTTTGATCAAGTAACTGTGGGGATGCTGCAATGGTCGTAAGTGTGAAAACTTGTCATAAGTCATTTTTTTCAGTATCACTGTAACTTTACTAAATGAATGGTTTGTAAGTCAAGATCTATCTCTACTTCTCTGTTGTGGCCTGTTGGCTGCCGGCCCCTCCAGCAACCGAATCAGAGGAGGAGGAGGTGTGGAAGTCAAGGTCAACATCAAGGCAACCTGAGAGCACTGAGGGGGAAGAAAGAATTGAGCTGGCAGAGGGAGAGAGACAGAGGCAGAGCCTGGGCCATCCGTCAGCCCTCAGATGGAGAGTCAACAGCCCCCAGGTGTGGAGGTGGCTGATGAGGAAGAGGAGGAACAGCTGGGTCCAGTGCCTGACGTGCGGATGCACAGAAGGCAGAGGAGAGGATGGCAGTGGAAATCTGTGGGCCGATCCTGGGGAAGGAAGACCCACCACTGCTAGCAAAGCCCCACGCTAAGCTCTGGGGATAAAAGGCAGGGGGCAGAGAGGAATAGGTGTGGCAGACAACTATTCATCTTCCGGCTGGCAGGACTTGTTAGCCTGCGTTGACAGAGAAACTTTTTG
Organism: Hydrophis major; assembly: GCA_033807585.1. Classification (NCBI taxonomy): domain Eukaryota; kingdom Metazoa; phylum Chordata; class Lepidosauria; order Squamata; family Elapidae; genus Hydrophis; species Hydrophis major. Next base: position 143,744,123 of record CM066331.1, read on the forward strand.
CCGCGGCTCCCAGCACATCTAACAAAGGAATCTTTGAGTTAACTTCAGAGGGTTTGTTGTGTTTGGGGAGCTGAGTCAGAACACTCTCTTTTAATGGAATCTCCAGATGAAACAAGGCAAGAATATTCTACAGTCCTGTGAAATCAGGATAACTTCATCCCATAAGAATGAAGATGGTAACCAAATATAAGAAGCCTACACTTTGCATACTGGCAGGTTTCTGAAAGCGTCAAATAGGCTGGTATTCCCTAAGAAAGTGTTCGTTTCATCATAAAAATGAACCATTTTTATTACATACCGAAGGCCAACCTATAGTCTTGCTTCATGACTTAGTATTCTAAACAGGAAGATTATAATTTTAATAACATGTAATCAGAGAGTGGAAAAGGAAGATCGTTACCTCAATTTGAGTGAAGTGCCCTTACCTAAGGGTTTAAATTAAGATTTGAGGGATTTATAGTGGCATGAAAAACAGCCTTTGTGGTTCAGGCAAATACTATGCAGGCCATCACACACATAGTTGGACTTTAAACATTTTAATAAATAGCATTAAGGGTTTCTTTTTAAATTAGAAAGAGCCATTGAATAAACAAAAAAACTAGTTCCTCAAACAAAACAAAGAAACTGGAGAGGATAATTATAGGTGTTATTAGATCATTACTGCCTACTAAATTTTCCAGTTCCAGACTTTTTAAAAAATGCAACTTCAAGGTTTCCATTTGGTTTAGTACAAATATCTAGCTCTGAATGTCCCACAATGCTTCCTTGGAAAATGTTTACTTGTTATTCTTACTGTTGGAAAATATTTTCTGCAAAAGTCAGCATAAGTTATTTCGTTCATCCAGTTCTGTTTCCCAAAATTCTAAAAATTATCTTGTCTGTCTCTTTCCAGAAGATTGAGAGCCATCTGCTAGGCCAGTGGTGGCTAACCTTTTCGGGCTCCTGTTCCAAAAATTGCGCGCATGTTGGCGCTCACGTGATTGCGTGCCAGCATCCAGAAGGCAAGGTGCAACCCCCATGATCCCATGCATGCACGTGCAATCCCCCCCACCGCCCCCACCTCACAGCAGATTTTCGGCCTCCCAGAGGCTTGAAAAAAAAAGCCTCTGCAGGCCGAATAGGCCCGTTTTGTCACTTCCAGTAGACAGGCTGGGAGGCCGAAAATGGCCTCAAACCAGCCGAAAATCAGCAGTGAGGCACGTGCATGTGCAGTGAAGTAAGTTTGCCTGCGGCTCGTATGCTGGCACAAATGGCTCTGCGTGCCACCTTTGGCACGCATGGCATAGGTTTGCCATCACAGTGCTAGGCCAACTTTTCTTAGAGTAGCTCCAAAATGCAACTAAAACATACTGAGAATTCAGCACTCTCCAGGCTGCAAGTGCCAGGAGAGGAGACAAACCCTGGAAGCAGGGTTTTTTAGTACTAAAACAATATTGGCATTTTTAGTACCCAAAATGATGCAGCCTGCACATGCACACATATGCACTCACACACATGTAAGTTTGTAAATTCAGTCTTTTTTCTAATTCCAGATGTTTTTCTATTTTCTGTTCACCACTATTTTTTTACTGTCCATGTCCAATCTTTGTTTTCTAATCCATAACTACAGTCTGTCAATTATACTTTATTCTTGAAAACTGATGAGTTTTATGCTCTGGCTGTTCTTAGTCACTCTGGTCCCTGAGTCTCTTCCATTCCCAAGAGGTAAGATATTTTGGCTGATGGTTGGACAGCCAGGGGACTGCAGGAGAATCAAGAAACTCAAAATGGTAGCCACAACCATGAAATCAAAGCTCCCCCCCCTTTTTTTTAACACCCTGGCCACAAAGCTAAAGATTGGGGGTTGGTACTGCATCTCTGCACTCCAAAGCTGTTAGTACCCTGAGTCTTTGAGTATTCATGACATCCTCTCATGCTGTATTTTATTTACAGTGAAAGACCAAAGGAGGGAGAGGAGGGGATGGAATTCAGTGCATAAACAAATATACAATTAAAAAAAATTTATTTTGAAAACATATGCGTTAAACTTAAAAAACATAAATATCCTAAAGCCAAATTCCCAACAATGATTGCAGCAGAAGAGAACTTAGCTACTTTCATGATGGATCAGTCCTCTGACAGACATATAAATTCTTTTCTTCATCAACATGCAGTGAAGAGGAGAATGCTAGTTATTGCAGATGGTATCTTTCCTCCTGCAGCCCAATGGGTAAAACATTCAGTAGTGTGAAAGCTATCCTATGAGGAACAGAGAGCATTAAAAAAAAATCATCAAAGGCTGCAAAAAAATTAATGTGGCAATGGTGAGGCACTCTGTTGCCACAGTTGCTTTTCAGGCTTCTTCTAGTTTTCTCAATCTTTTCAACTTGTTCTTTCAGCTTCCCATTCTCCTTCAACTCTCCTTCTTTCCACTTTTCTGAGGTGCTACACCGTTCTATTTCCAGCCTCATCTATTCTTGAAGAAGTATCCCTTTTCAGCAAGAAAGGAGGAAGGATCTACGACAACTCCAGTGATGGGATTCAAATTGTTTTACCAATGGTTCGGTGGGTGTGGCTTGGTGGGCGTGCTTTGCTTAACGCGGCCACCTGGTCTTCTGGTTTCTGGTATGCATGAAGACCTGCTAGCCTGCTCTTCCAGTTTCTGGCACTCCCACACGCCAGTGTGCAAGCACACCACAGAACCCAGAAGAGCAACAGGCATGCCCGGAGAGATGGCTCTGCGTGCCACTTCCGGTATCATGGCCTTAGCCCCTCCATAAGTCAAATATATCTTTTCCAGAAATGCCATTCAACTTTGCCTGGGAAAGGTGCACTTTTATTCTCAACAGGCCAAAAAGAACGTACCCACGTGTATGGGGTATCATGGGGTGGTATTTTTGGTCTTTAGATTGCCACATAGCACGAAAAGGCCAGAATGAATCACAGGACTACCTCATTTTTTGGGCGAAAGTTTTCGGTGTGGGAGTTTAATTTACTGGGCACCATGACTGTATTTAAATGATTTAATGCAAAGGGTTCACCAAAGGAAATCTGTGCTTTTTACACATGTACAACGGAATACTTTTAAAGTTGCAAGCCCTTATATTTCTAAAACCCTTTTCTGAAAGATTTCCTTGCCTAACTCCTACATAAAACTTGTATAGTAGTACTTTGATTTTACGTGAACTGCCTGCTGGGTTTGCAAATAATACAATAGTAGACATTGAAAAATAACATTTATACCATTCTGAGCAAATATTTATGCTAATAAAGGTTAAAGAGCTGGCCCATCTTGAAAATGGTATTCCTCCGTTTATCCAATTGAATGTCAGAACTGAAGCTTCCCCTCACTGGCTTGGCAACATTTTAAACTTGACCTAAAGGCACCTTCTATAAGAAGGAAGAAATAATATTTTCCTTATGTGAATGGAGCTCTGATCCTCTTTGAATCTAAGTTGCTACAGAAGCTACATGGAGCAGTTATATGATATTCCCTGAGGATGGTTAACTGGTACCTGACCCGATACTTACCCTGTCATTTCATAAAGATTAGACAAGACCCAGCATTTATCCAGGAGAGGTTGGTGCCCCTGTTAAGGACTACAATGCCCAGACACTCAGCAAGAAAAACAACTTGGGATCCTAAGAGCTTATCTGAAGAGCATTGAGTTATGAAAAGGTAAACAGGGTAACAAAATTCTGCTGTTACTGATTTTGGTCTACTGGTCTTTTTTACATGAAAAAAAAATTAAATGCAGCTAGTTCTGGACAACACACCTTTTCCTGAAATCAGAACTACATGCAGAGGTGGAATTCAGCAGGTTTTGACCATTTGTGGAGAACTGGTAGCGGAAATTTTGAGTAGCTTGGAGAACTAGTAAATACCACCTCTGACTGGCCCTGCCCCCATCCATTCTCTGCCTCCTGACTCCCAACTGATCAGCTGGGTCTTCTTTTGTTGCCCTGCATAGGAGAATGGAGCTGGAAAGCAGGTTAGTTGGGTGGGGAGGGAATGGGGATTTTACAGTATCCTTCCCCTGCCATGCCCACCAAGCCACGCCCACCAAACCATGCCATGCTCACCAAGCCACGCCCATAGAACCAGTAGTAAAAAATTTTGAATCCCACCACTACATGTAGCCTACACACTCAGGGATGCCTCACAAAGAAATCTTCTTCTATGCTATCTTGGACTGTCTTGATAAAAAATAGATGGAGTTTCTACTGCCTTCTCCTAGGAGGGTTTTTCAACTACCATATAACTTCCTGGGATTTCTGGGTGGTCTCCCATCCAACAACTAACCAGATATGACCCAGTTTGCTCTACAGGATTGATTAGCTCTTGTCAACTAGGTGCTGCCAACCTGGTGAGCTTTTGCACTGCAGGCAGCTTTGAAAGTACTCTAGGGCAGGGGTCACCAACCTTTTGGACCTCAGGGACCACCAAACTCATAATTTTAAATCCTGCGGACCAGAGATCCTGGGAAAATCCCTAAAGAAAAAGAAAATTCCTCACCCTGTTTTCCTACCAATTGATCATTCTTTATTTGGGATTGCAGGATACCTTCTCCAGCTCCGTTCTTGGTGGGGCGGGAGAGAGAGAGACTTTTGGCTTCATGCAAGGAAAGCAGCAGAAACAGCAGAAGTCTTTCTTTCTCTCCCCCAAACTCCACCAGAAATGAGTCTTTGTGAGACTTGTCGTGCCGGCGCAGCCTCTTGGAACAGGATGCCTTGCAGGGTCCCAAAGGTTCATTTCTGGTGGAGTTTGGGGGAGAGAAAGAAAGACTTTTGCTGCTTTCCTTGCATGCAGCCAAAAGCAGAAGAAGAAAGAACTGGGAAGAAGTAACCAGGCCAGGCATGTGGGGTGAATGGGGCAAGTTCCCCCCTCTGCCTTTCCCCCCCTCCCCTCACTACCTCGTGTTATTTGCAATAGAAGCGATGCAAGCCTTGTGTTCCCTTGGGCCATGTGGGCGGCACAGCCTCATGTTCCCGCACAGCCTGGATTAATTGCTTTGAGGGGTGCTTTGGGGTGACATTTCTCTGCAGACCACCATTTTCTCATGGACCACCAGTAGTCCCTGGCCCACTGGTTGGCGACCACTGCTCTAGGGGTGCCTAATGTCAATAAGAGACATTGGCCTAAATCCGCTCATTTATTGATGTGAGTGGGTCAATTTGGAACATTTTTTTTTAATTTAATATAACGAGTTTTGTCCTCTCTGCAAACAAAAACATCTGACTGTATCAATCAAGTTTTTGAGTATCTGCCTTACAAATCTAAATGGTTTAAATTTCCCAATAAAAAGATTGGGAAACACATCATGTAGTTATTCCACTTTTTAAAAGGTCATTTCTGTTCCTGAGCTCCTACAGATGCGAATTCTGCTTTTACAAGAATGTGCGTGAAGAGCTGGGGAAGGACAGGCGAGGTGAAGTGAGCCTCAGTCTTGTAGTTACTGCCTAGGGATAGACCCAGCAAGAGTGATTTGTTTGTTTGAAACTATTTCATTTTGCTTTTTGGTCGCAAACACTTCCTGAACAGCTTGCAAAAAAATCAGCTTTAGAAGGTCTTCAGGATTCGATGGAAGAAGGAAATCGTTGTTAGCGATTATGAGAAGCAAATATGCTTTATGCCACCAGGCTTGAAATTTTGGACCTAGGTAACTTAGAACTACGCCCCCTACAGTGTAACCTAAGCTTAGTATACAAAATTGTCTGTTACAACGTCCTACCTGTCAATGACTACTTCAGTTTCAACCATAATAACACACAGGCAAGCAATAGATACAAACTCGAAGTAAACCACAGATAACAGATAATCAGAGTAGGAAGGGACCTTCTGGTCATCTAGTCCAACCCCCTGCCCAAGCAGGATACCCTACACCATTTCTGACAGATGGGAGTCCAATTTCTTCTTCTTGAAAGTCTCAAGTGACGGCGCTTCTACAACTTCTGAGGGCAAGCTGTTCCAAACTCGATTGCAGAAAATACGACTTCAGCAAGAGTGCTCAATGCCTGGAACTCACTACCTGACTCTATTGTTACGTTCTCAAAACTTTAACCTTAAACTGTCTACCATGAACCTCACTCCATTCCTAAGAGGTCTGTAAGGGGGCATCCCTGTCCTACTGTTCCCACTTATTCATACTCATTTATTATGTATATACTTATACCACTTTATACTTATATGTTTATATGTTATGTTCATACTTATACTTGTTTTCCCATACATGCTTGACAAACTAAATAAAATAAAATAAAATAAATACGGTAGCTGGATACATGTCTTGCCTGTTTGCAACTTTAAGCATGGCAGACCAAAGAGTTAGGACAAAAGTAACCACTTCTGTACTTATTGGCCATCCTTATTCTCACATGACCATGGGATCTGGTTCACACAACAAGGTCAGATCTTTATTCCAAATGTCTATCAAGAACAGGTTTTTCCTTTTAACAGGCTTTCTATGCATAGGACCGTATTCCTAGGATAGGAAAAATCATAAATCTTTGCCCAGACGTGTCTCTTCTTTTGGGTGTCTAGGCTGAGAAACTGATTATTTTATAAATGGATGATAATTCTTCATATGCAGGGGATCAGTAATACTGCTAATAACTGCTTGTTTGAAGTTCTGGATATCATTAAACGTGGATATTTCCAGAGACTACAGAAAGAAAATGCAGTTGAATTTGTTCTGGTCACACACCACTTAGGGAATTACCGAAGTGTGCACTCTTTACTATTTAGCAGAAGCAATTGGGCATGAGAACTTCAATGAGGAATAATAGCTCAATAAACATAGTAATGTCATTTTTTGCTAATGAACCTATACTGTCATCTTTACATAATTCCACCACCACCCCCATTCCAGAGAGAAAAAGCAAATTCCTTTGCAAAGCAAACGGCAGGGAGGCTAATGCTAATGAGGTGGAAACAACCACCACAACCACACCTTAAATAAACCAAGAGAGAAAAGTAGACTTTCATATCTAGCTGAAAAATATTTGTAAGTCGTTTAACCCAAAAAGAAACAAGGCTCTGTATAACATTTAATCAGTGTCTCTGAAGGAAAGGAAAGAATATTTCAAACCAACTGGTATTTATTTTGAGATGTATTTGATATTGTTATCTATCACTGTATTATAATTGTTTTCTCACTTTTTCCCACAAAAAAAAGAAAGAAAAGAAAGGTAGAGTCTAATCTTGGCAGTAATTATTATTTTTCTAATTGTCCATTTGCTTTCACAGGAAAATTGTGTTAATTACTCTTGCAAATCCTTGTTTGTTATTAGTGGAAAAGGCCTGGCTTACATCCAGACTGGCTTTTCAGTAGATTAGAAGTTATAGTTCCCTCCACTTCTCTTTACTAAAAGAAGTGTACCAAGTTAGTATTAGGAGGAGAGACCACTAGGAAATTCTCAACCTTTAGACCAGACCAGTGGTCACCAACCTCTAGTCCTCTAGTGGTCCGTGAGAAAATGTTGGTGGGCCACAGAGAAATGTCATCCCCAAAGCACCCAAAGCAGAGGGGGAATTCAGCAGGTTCTGACCAGTTCTGTAGAACCGGTAGCGGAAATTTTAAGTAGTTCAAAGAACTGGCAAATACCACCTCTGATTAGGGATTTTACAATATCCTTCCCCTGCCACGCCCACCAAGCCACGCCCACAGAACCGGTAGTAAAAAATTTTGAATCCCACTACTGACACAAAGCAATTAATCCAGGCTGCCTGGGAACACAAGACTGCGCTGCCCACGTGGCCCCTGGGAGCCCTCCCCACCCACTCATTCCTTACCTGGCAAACTTGCCTACTAAGTTGCTATTTTTCCTTTTTTCCCCTGACCCATTAGCTGTTCTGCTGTGCTGGGAGATTTAGATTAGCTAGAAAGCAGGAAATCGTTGGATTTCTTGCTTTCTAGCTAATCTTTAGATCTTCAGCTCTGCAGAGCTGAACCTTCCTTAGGACTGAAGGTTCTATTATTCAGTTGCAGATTCAGATAGCTGATGGCAGAAACACAGATCTCTAAGTGAATCTGATTCTGTGAGCAACTCAATCTACTTGCCTGCTTTGCTCAGTTTTGGGTAAAAGTTGCTCTTTTTTAATAAAAAAAAAATCAATATTTACATACATGGTGTGTTGTGAGTTAATTTTGTGAGTTTGCTTGCTAGCAAATTTTATGAATTTGCTTGCAAGCAATTTTTATGTGACAGACTCAGGTAGCCAATGGCAGAAAGATAGATCTCTGAATCTGTGATTCTGTGAGCAACTCAATCTGCCTGACTGCTTTGCTTGATTTTGGGTAAAAGTTGCTCTTTTTTATAAAAAAAATCAATATTTACATCAATATTTATAATATTTACATACAAGCCATGCGCAGCTGGTCACATGACCAAGCCACACCCCAAAATTAGGCCACACCCAAGAACTGGTTGTTAATAACTTTGAATTCCACCCCTGCCTCTGTGTGTTTATGTGTGTATGAGAGAGAGAGAGGGAGAGAGAGGGAGAAAGATTAGATCAGATCTCTCTCTCTCTCTCCCACAAACGTCAGCAAGCCACCGTCAGTCAAAATTCATATTAGTGATCCCCAGGATTTAAAATTATGAGTTTGGTGGTCCCTGAGATCCAAAAGGATGGCGACCCCTGGACCAGACTGTCAACCACCAGTAGGGCTGATTACCTATTACCCTTCTCATCTTTTCATCTTTCCTAATACTTATTTCCTTAGCTTCTTATGATGAAAACGTTGTTGTTTGTGTTGCATGATTTATGTTGGTCACCTTTATTTAGTATCCTATTATGATTTATGTTGTTTGCTTATTTAGTATTTAGTATGACTATCACTGAGTTTGTATCTTATGATTTATGATAATTGTATTTTATGATTATGATCATGTTGCTTGTATGTACATTGAGAGCCTATGCACCAGAGACAAATTCCTTGGGTGTCCAATCACACTTGGTCAATAAAGAATTCTATGTTCTAAAAAGCACAAACTAGGTCTGAAATGTTCGTGTCAAGATCTAAAAGTCTTTAAGGTTTCTTTGCTATTGCTTGAAGTTTGCTAAAAAAAAACCCTGGTGCTAAGCCTAATAGGTTCCAATGGGGAGTTAAAAGGGAGTCTATGATAATAAAAACAGATGGAGCTTTGATCACACTCTCATGGTTGCCATCTTACCTTTTTTGATTAAGCCCTACAGATACCCCTGCCTGGAAAATTGTCTGTCACATCTCCCTCCCTCGAAAAAAGACATTATAGGACAACCATGTCATATTCTTGTCAAGAAAACCACAGGAGTGAAGCTTCATTAGAAGGAAACTTTGGGCACCAAAGTAAAACAGAGTTACCAAATTAAAATGCAAAATCTCCTTGAATATAAAAACAAATCAGAAAAACAAAACTCTGCAGTAGGAAGAAGAAAAGGAACATAAGAATAAAACTGCCTTGAATTAGATTGCGTGTAATCCTGACTGTATCATGTAGAATAATTAATACATTTTTCAATCTATTAAATCTATCTTTGTCCAGCTGCAGGACTGCCTATAATTGACCTGAGTTGCCAGTCCATCCCTTCCTAAAACACAAATGTTAATCCCTCCATTCCAGTAATACCAAGAAATTTGTTAGATAGATTTGGCAGCAGAAGTAGAAAACAGTGTTGGCATACTGTGAGCCAGCTCCTGCGGTGAAATATTCATCAACTAAGTGTTAATTATATATCTTTCCACAGTGTAAAATAAAGAGACCTTTCTATTTCGAGACGCTCTGTGTTCTATGTTTAGACTACTTAGGAAGGAAAAATACTCATTCATCCCTCTATTTGTATTAGGTCTCCTCTGTAAAATTTCTTTATCAAAGTGTGCAAACTTTAAATATTTGGCATTAAACCTACTATGAAAAAACAACAGCCAACAAATGAAGATTGGAATTGTAGACCAAAATATATAGAGTAAGTGGACATTTAACTGTCAGAATTAAAAATATTCACAGAGCAAAATATCATAAGCAAATGTTATTATCTCTCTCCCCCTCTCTCTCCCTCCCCCCCTCTCTTGCCACCATTTCTGAAATTAACTAAGTTTCAGGTTTCACTTATTACTGAATTATTGTTACTATGACTATTAGTCCGAAGATGTCTCTGTGGTCATGTGGTCATGATGGCGCATGGAGTTCTGTTACCTTCCCACCAAAGTGGTCCCTATGTTTCTACTTGCATTTTTACATGCTTTCGAACTGCTAGGTTGGCAGAAGCTGGGACAAGTAATAGGAGCTCACTTTGTTATGTGGCACTAGGGATTCGAACCGCTGAACTGCTGACCTTTCTAATCAACAAGCTCAACGTCTTAGCCACTGAGCCATTGCATGCCGCGTCCCATAACTATGACTATTACTATATATTTAATGTTTATGGTATGTTTAATATCAATTTCCTTGCTTTACTTTTCATTTATCTCTATATTCATTTTTGTTGAATCATTTAATTTATATTGTATAATTAGTCTCTGATTGTAAAATTAGATAGAATTTTAAGAAAACCTTGGAAATTGATTTAATTCAATGGAATAAATATGATGTATAGTTTTTCTTGGACTCCCAAAAACATTGTTCCTCTCCCTCAGTTACCTTCCATGTTTTGTAATGTATGTACCACCATGGGAGAAGCTACATAAGAATGTTTTATAGCTAGACAATAAAAACAGAAGTTGGAAAGAAAGGGACATAAAAATGATAAATGTTAAAATGGAAATTTGTTAAAATGGACAAACCAAATATTATTGTTACTACACTATTTATGTTATTGTGATACATGTTATTGTAAACACCCTAATTATGATTGACTAAAATAATTGTATCCAAAGAACATACTGTTTAATTGAAATGGAATATGTTATAGCAATAGCAATAGCATTTAGACTTATATACAGCTTTATAGTGCTTTACAGCCCTCTCTAAGTGGTTTACAGAGTCAGCCTATTGCCCCCAACAATTTGGGTCCTCATTTTACCCACCTCTGAATGATGGAAGGCTGAGTCAACCTTGAGCCTGGTGGGACTTGAACTACCAAATTGTAGGCAGCTGGCTGCAGAAGTAGCTTGCAATACTGCACTCTAACCACTGCGCCACAGAGGCTCTTTTATACTAATAAAACAAATAAAACTTAAAAAAAGAGAATTTTTATAGAATCATCGGGATGGAAGATACTTTGGAGATGTTTTAGAAAAACATTAAAAAACATTAACCAATTTCTGCTCTGGAATTTTACCAAAAGCAAAAAGAGCTATAATTCCACTATTCTAAATTCACAATGTGTTATATGGCATCATAAGCACCTGTTATATTTCCATACATACAGAAAACATACAGAAAAATGTAGTGTTAATTTTGTTTTAACTTTTATTATTGCTTTTTCACTTAGTTAACTGCCTTGAGTACCTGAGCAGAAAAGTAGAACAATCTAAATGGCTGTTTTTGGTTTCTGGAATGTTCTATCAAGTCTGTTTTTTAAGATTCCATCATGATCTTTCTTCATTATAGACGAAGACCTTTACAGCGTAAGTTAAAATATTCAAACATGTAACAGTTTAACAAATCTGGATATGATGTCAAAGCTTGTCATTAGAGCTCTTCAAGCAAGCCCAGTAGGAAGATTAGTTTTCCACATATGTCTCTTAAATTATGTTGTTTTTGAAATCTGTAATGGATATGCTTTTCATATATATTTTGGGAACACTGTCAGCCTTCTGACATTTGTTTTGTGAGCTTCCCTTAAAAGACACTGTAAAAATACACCATTGAGCCTGAAGAAAACCGGAAATTGTATCAGGGATATTAGTGTTCTTGACTTTTTTTTTTAAACTGACATTTTTAGAGAATGAAATTTCCCTTGATAGTAGAATGGAAGAAAAATAACTGGATAAGATCACGAAGTATCAAGATCTGAAAATTGAAATTCAAAAATTATGGGATAAACGGGCTGTGGTGGTCCCAATGGTCATTAGTCCACTGGTCCCATAATGAAAAAATCTTGGACAGTGCTAAGAAAATGTGTGCACTGTCAGCATTTCTATCTGTCAATTGCAAAATGCTATACCGTTTGGATTTTGACATCCTGCCTCCTTGGAAAGATCTTGATGCCTATTAAGGGCAGCAGCAATTAAAGAATTAGCAGCTGTGATTTTACATTGTTGTGAACAGATAATAGTGATAATTATCCCATCTTTGTTTTGAGACTTACATTTGCAAACATTTCTGCTTTGAGACCTGCAGTGGAAACATTCAGTCTAAAAGAGACTGAAAAGAAGCAGCAGCAATCTAACTGGAGGTGTTCACGAGGGGTGGTCAAAAAAAATCAAGATGACAGGCACAACAGTGTGATCAGAGCTCTGCCCATTTTTATGTGTGTCAAGGACTGTGGTGAAGGAGTAGGATGAAGACACTACAAATCTTCTCTGCTTTAGTCTCCTTATTCCAAAAGCCTTATGTTGTTTTGCATTTTATTCTCCGCAACTATTGAGAAAAGTTATCCGGATTAAAATTAGAATATTCCATTTGTTTTGCATATCAATCATTGAAACTTGTGGTCACACAATCTACTTAACCAGATCACTTAAACACTCAACAGATGCTACATGTTGAGATAGGGTATCGCTTTTTAACCAAAACACCAAGGTAGCAGGTGCAAAGCCAGCCTTCTTCATTATTATATGGAAGTATAATATGGAAGCTTGGATGATAAGGATTCAATATTCAGCAGGATAAGCAAATGTTGCCAGAGCGTGTGAAGGACATAAAAGAGATGTTACTACTTAAAAATCACATATTGAACATGTGTACTAGAAGTTAGATACAAGAGGGAGAAGACTTATTATTTTGAAGAAGTGGCTTTGACAGATATCCAAATAGATCCAGGATGTTTTGTCATATGTTTGACTCAAGATACTTGAGGGGAGATTGCCATAGTGTAATAGAGGAGGAACTTGCTAAATTGGAATGGGAATATAGTATACATTTTGGATACATACAAACTGAAAAAAGTTTTTTTTCTGGATGAAGTGGATTCTTTATCATACAATAATTCAAAATGATTAGCATTTCACTAAAGCCCACAAGTTAGAACACCACACTCTATCCAGTGGTAGGATTCATTTTTTTTTTACTACCAGTTCTGTGGGCGTGGCTTGGTGGGCATGGCAGGGGAAGGATACCGTAAAATCTCCATTCCCACCCCACTCCAGGAGAAGGTTACTGCAAAATCCCATTCCCTCCCCATCCCACTAACCTACTTTCCAGCTCCGTTCTCCTGTGCAGGACAACAAAAGAAGACCCAGACAATCAGCTGGGACTCGGAGGCAAAGAATAGATTTGGGGGGCGGGGGCAATCAGAGATGGTATTTGCCAGTTTTCCGAACTACTCAAAATTTCTGCTACAGGTTTTCCAGAACTGATCAAAACCTGCTGAATATCACCTCTGACTCTATCCTTCTCTACTCAGAAGTATCATATTTTCTTTAAAATGGTTCTCCTCATAAAATATCCTTTCTCTTGCAAAGATCAGACTGAAAACAACCTACTTGCATCCATTACATTATTCTTAGCAAATCCAACATAATTTATTTTTTAAATGTATGGTAAGGTAAAGGAAAAGGAGTCCCTGCAAATTTTATTCCACTCGTCATTGCTGGTTATAGGAGGTGGTACCCATCTCCGTTTCAAGGCCATTGAGCCCACGCTATCCGAAGACATTTCTGTGCTCATGTAGCCAGCATGACATTAAAGAGCATTGTTACTTCCCACCAAAGTGGTAATTTATCAACTCACATTTGTATGCTTTCGAACTCTGTGTTGGGAGTTCACCCCATCTCATGGCGCTTGGGTCTCAAACCTGGGCTGCTGGATTTTCCGTCAACAAACCCAGTGTTTTAACCACTGAGCCACTGTGACACCTTTAAAATGTATGTAGGGAAATATACTAAACTTCCTTCCAGGTTAACAAACCAGAACATTTTATAGGATTTCTTCTTAGATAGGTATGTGTAATACTATATTCTACACCAATAACACTGTACAATGAAGATTCACATCTGTGCATCTTATTTTATTTTTTATTTAAGGAATAAATTCGATCACGACTGGTTAGAAATCATTAAGGTTTGTGTGTTTTCCATCTCTTGATGACCAGGAGATGGCAGGCTTTTCTTTCTAAATTATCAATTGTCAGTCATAGTTTTAATCTGCTGATGATGCTACATGGATGTAGGCCACAAAATTAATAAATGTCAACACCTTTAATATGCAAAACAATGGCTTGTTTCAAAAAAGGTTATGGGGCCAATGATTTTTCATTTAATAGAAAAAAATAAGAATCTACCAGTACCACTTTTACCAGTTTACAGAGTGATGGGAGCATGTGCAGTTTATATCAAATAAATCATAAATACTAAACACATTAATATTTATTTTTATTTATTTATATTAAACCGTTACATTTATAAAAAAAAAAATCAAGGCAGCAAACACACACAATATTCCTTTCTCATCCTCTTTTTTTCTAGAACAACAACCTTGTGAGGTGAATTGTCCTGAGATTGTCCAAAATCACCCAATGTGATTGGCCAAAATCACCCAATTGGCTTTCATGTCCAAAGTGGAACTAGCACTCATACTCTCTGGATTCCAATCTGGTACCTTCATCTCTAGATGTATTGCTTTGATTCTAGTAATAGATTCATGATTTCCTATTTTTTGAACAAGGCTACAGTCAGTTTAATATGGCTGTTTTAATAATAGGTCACTCTTTTCGAGTACCAAAGTATCCAGTTTTCCAGGACCAGCCTTCAATAATTCTTATGATTACTGAAAAATATATTTATTCTTTATTATTTTTTATACCAATTTTATGCCATTCCAATTGATGCTTTCTCCTCAGTCGATACAACAGTTGTCAAAATACAATGACAACGTACATAAAGTGACGTAAAACCAATCATTGCAAAAGTCAATACATTTAAACAATTGATCTTAATATCGTAGAAAAACAAAACTTTAAAATTTACTACCAATCCCCAAAAGGAACTCTAAAGTTTTGGGGAGATTAAAAATATGTGAGGTAACACTAGGAAATTGTTACACAGAAGGCCTTTTCACCATCTATCCAATTTCACTTTATTTCTGGTAGCATCTCTAGCTCCATCTAGAAATGTATGGAACAAAGTAACAAAGCATCCCAAACATTTAGTCTATGTAAGTTAAAACTGATAATTTCAATAGAAACCAAAGCCAATAGTTGTTAAGCTTCACATAAATGGATAGGAGCATGGGGGAAGTTCGACTTGGCAATTGCACATGTGAACAGAGTTTGCATATTACAATAGATCTCAAGCTGATATGAACTCGCCGTATGATATACAATAACTGTGCAAAAGACAAATGCAATTCTGGAATTTATTAATATAAGCATTGAGTGTAAAGATGGGAAGTTATAAACCAGTCTATTCTGCAATAGTCAGGCCCCACTTGGAATTGTGGTTGCAGTTCTGGGCATGGCAGGATACAAAGCACATCAACAAACTGAAATGAGTTTAGAGAAGATCTGTCTAGATGGTGAAGGAAATGAAAATCCACACTTAGGAAGTGAGGAACATTAAAGGAACTACTGTAGAAATACTTAACCAGCAGAGGAAAGGACTGGGATATGATAGTAATCATGAGATATTGTCAGTCCTAGAAAGTAGACGAGACTAAGAAACATGGCGTAGCTCTAAAGCAGGGGTCTTCAAACTTGACAGCTTTAAGATTTGTGGACTTCCAGAATTCCTTTTCCAGTCATGTTAGCTCAGGAATTCTGGGAGTTGAAGTCACAAATCTTAAATTTGCCAAGTTTGAAGACCTTTGATCTAGTTTTATTAGAACAGCTGCAGCTAACAAAATCTTGCAAATCTGAAGGTGCTTCCCTTTCTCGCTCTTTTATCTTCATGTGAAGGGGAGGCTGCTTGAGAAGTTTTCCCAAACTACTTTCTTGGTCTGGGTTCAAGCCTCATCTGATTTATCAAATCAAATCATTATTATTTTATTCTAGAATTTTTAACTGGATATTCATTGAATGTTTTGAATTGTTCTGGTCTCTGGTCTTTGACTGTAATACACTTGATTTGATTTATCCAATTGTTGCTTTGATAGTGGATCTTCCATCTATCCTTCAAGGCCATTCTCTATAACCACTGCAGAAATCGGAAGATTTGTCTGCAAAGGACGTCAAGAACTTGTTCTCTGAGTCTGCCCAGGGCAGCTCAAAAATCAGTTAGAAACTACAGGGAAGTAAAGTTGGATTAGATGTTAGAAATAATCTCCAGATGGTAAAAGCCTCTAAAGGGGAGCATACCTCAGGCTGCTTTAAGATGAGGTATGAGGCTCTTCAGAAACTAAACAGTCATTTGTCCAAGATGCTTTTGCAGACCTTTTCCCAAACAAGGGACTGACTAGATGACCCCTGATGTTATTAAAATTCCATATTATTTCCTACACTTTTATTTGTTTAGCTTTAAGTTCATATTTTTAAAATGTTGGTTTAGTTTTAGGCTCCCAGGTGGGTTTAAATGTTATTGTTTTATTGAACTAAATTTTCATTTTGTTTGCTGGAAAAGCTGTTCTGAAATCCAATTTGGATGAAGGAATGGAATTACATAAATAATAAACACACTGATTCCCCCCCCCTTTAAATTATATATACCTTTTGTATAGGAAAAAATATTGCTTGTGCTACTGCCTATCTGTGGAAGATGAAAGGCACAATTCAAAGTAGGGAAAGAAATATTAGCAGTCATGCTTATTTAGATGTCAAGTTGTGCTATTTTACATTTGCAAATAATTTCTGGGGGAAAGATTTCTGGTTGTATTTTATTCTTGGCTATTATATTACAAAACATTCAAACAAAGAAGATTGATCCATAACAGCACATTTTCAAGCATTTTTTTTTAAATTCAGCACCTTCCCAATCAAGGTAACTAGAAAAATAGCAACCATTAGATGATTTATGCTTCTGTAAAAATTTCCTGAAACTTCACAATCATAGTTAATTGGCACAATGCCTACAGACAGGTGAGGGCAGATTTCACATTTACATGCAATGAATATGCATTTGTGTTATGCATCTTTACCCTGACAATGATTTGTTGCAAGGGAATGGGATGAAAAATGTGTGATATAATTTGTTTTACATGAAGACACTGAGAGGCTTCATGCATCAGCACACGAAGGGTGATGTATCTTCAAGATGTGGATGATTCCCAGCTATACAGTTCCATTTTTAACTAAACTGGATTTGCAGCAGAAGGGAAAAATAAGTTCAGGCTCAATAGATGTAAGATGGAGCAAATGTTGATCCAAAGCCAGACAATTCAGGACACTTCCAACATTGATTCTGGATATCCATGTTGACTTCCAGGGTTGTCCTCCCCTAAAAGAGCAGGTTTTTAATTTTGGAAAATTCCTGGCTGACAGATACTTGTCATGTCCCTGTCAGAATCTGACTCGGAGGGGGAAGCTGAATAACTGACAGGGAGTGGGAGTGTGGCTCTGTTGGCTGTGGAAGAAAAGGGCAAAGTCCGGCTGGGCAGAGCAGGAGAGAGGTAGAACAAGGGAGAGGGAATTCAGAGAAGGGCCAGGCCTACACCCTCTTCATCCGAGGGCACGCAGGGAGGAACAGAGAAGGGAGCAATGTGAGTTGCGTGGCTTATGGGGGAGGAAAGGGCCCTGATTCCCTTCATTAGTGCAGCTGGGAACACAGTGTTTAAAAAGGGAAGCTGTGCACAGCAAGCTGTTGGGAGCAAATGTGAATTTATCTTATATCGTCATGGCTTATCTGTGTTCCTGGCGTCTTCCCAACTGTGTGAATTTTGCCATGCTTTCAAGTCTGAAGTTCCTTTTCCTGCCCTGTCAAGCTAATTACTTCAGCTTGGTTTGTTTGGATTTTTAGTTACAGTTTGTATGTACCTTGTTTTGGACTGAATGTTCCACAGTTAAAGGCTTTTCCTGGGAGAGTTTTTCTCCAGCCGAAGGTAACCTGGACATTGGGGGCAAAGTTGGAAATAATAAAGGGACTCTTATTGTTTATGTGACTGTGTTGCCTTGGTGCCATGCCCTGGGTCATCAGAGATACTGTTGGAAGAGCAGGTAGAAGCTGGGATTCTACTGGTTTGGCCTGGGCAAACTGGTAGCTCTGAGGATCAGCTAGGAGCAAACCTGTTCAGTTTGCTCCACCGATCAGCTGTTGGGCCCACCCATCTGCCCAGGCTCTAGGCTGTGCTTTATATCCTGTTTTTCAAGCTCAGCTGATCCGTGCGGCACAGCGGATTGCCGCACACCAGCTGTTTAACACACAGGGATTGCTGGAGAGTGTCAGTAGCAAGCGCTCTGCGCACGCTCATCGAACTGGTTGTTACACCGGTTGAATTGCACCCCTGCTTTTGCCCAGTTTTAAGATTTACCTGGAGTGTAAGATAGTGGCAACCATCATGACATTCTTGGACTATTGCAACTGAATAGAGCTGGAAGGGACTTTAGAGGTCTTCTAGTCCAACCCCCCGCTCAAGGAGGAGACCCTATACCATTTCAGACAAGTGGCTGTCCAATCTCTTCTTAAAAATCTCCAGTGATGAAGCACCCACAACTTCTGAAGGCAAGCTGTTCCATTGGTTAATTGTCCTCACTATTAGGAAGTTTGCCATCTAAACTCTTCAGAGGATCAACTGTTTCCTTGAGATTTTTCTTGTTATTAATATATTGAAAGAAACGTTTAAAATTATCTTTGACTTTTGTTGCAAGCCTTTATTCATTCTGAGACTTTGCTTTCTTGACTTCATCTTTGCCCTGCTTCTTTAATTATTCACTTTGTCTCATGTCCACTTGTTAAAGAGCTCCTAG
Organism: Hydrophis major; assembly: GCA_033807585.1. NCBI lineage: Eukaryota > Metazoa > Chordata > Lepidosauria > Squamata > Elapidae > Hydrophis > Hydrophis major. The sequence continues at coordinate 143,763,021 of CM066331.1, forward strand.
CTGATTTTAAAAAACATATTTAAGATCTGGTTAAGAACTGGATGGGAGTTTTTGCCCTTGCCTTCTTCCCAAGGCTGATAGAGAGGGCCAAAGCTACATAGTTGGTTTGATCCCTAAGGCAAGAAAGGCACTGAGGGTCTCCTAGTTTCTAGTCTGGTGTTTTTAACCACTACATTAAACTGGCCCTCATGAGAGGCATGGGAACATTATATTAATTCCAACTAAATTATTCATAGTTGATGGATGATATTATCAACATATATAAGGAGCAGAGATACCTGACAGCCTCATGATAGACAGACAATATGCGAACGGAAAAATGCTTGTCAGAGAGAAGAATGCAGAACATATCTGGCTCAAGAAAGCCTAACATTTCTCCTTGCCTTAAAAAAAAAAAAGACATTGACTCAGAACATCTGTCCGTTTCTACAAATTTCTTTGAAATCACTCAATTGCTCAAAAGTTTACAGTTTGCACCAACAAGGCACAAAAGAAAAATCCAAGGTACCAAAATTCTTCCCCCAAGCAATCATAGTTTCTTTGACTTGTTCTTCCTCTAATTTAATTCCCAGTAAATAACCATATAATTTTTTAATCACCTTCTCATCAGTACCCATCAAGATCTTAATCAGTCTGCTTATCATAGAATCCCTCCGTTTTAGAATCTTCATCATACCTTGAATGTATTTGCGCATATGAAAACCAATTCATCCTTATACCTTGTTCCTCTAAGTTTTGAATCGATTTAAGTTCACCCTTTTCATCCAATAGTTCCCCATATCTAACTGTTTGTTCCTTCTTATAAATTATAGGATAGGAAAATGCTTCAATAGTCGATAACCAAACTGGAATTTTGGATATGGGATTGATCTAGAGAAATGGCAAAAATTGTGGTCTCAAAATTATAAAATGACAATGTCAACAGCATATAAAGAAAACTTCTATAAGATGTTTTACAGGTGGTACTTTCCCCCAACAAGAATAGCAAGAATGTTTAAGAACAAATCTGAAAAATGCTGGAAATGTCATCAGATACCCGGCTTGTATTACCATATGTGGTGGACCTGTGAGGACGCTAGAAAATATTGGACTAAAATTCGCATGTGGTTGGAAAAAATGACAAAGAAACACATAGACTTGAAACCAGAGATCTTCTTATTGGGAATTTTACCTGATATATGTAGTAAAGATTTGAAATACCTGATTGTGAATGTATTGACAGCGGCTAGGATTGTATTTGCTAAAAATTGGAAGAATGAGAAAATACCATTACAGGAGGAAATTATTAAGAAAATATTGGAATGTGCTGAGATGAGTAGATTGACATTTGAAATTAGAGAGCAAGAGGATAAACAATTTTATGAAATTTGGGATCTTTTTTATCAATGGCTAGATGATAAAATACGTTAATAGAATATTTAGAAAGCTAGACAGTAAGGAATATCTTTATTTTGCTATTTTGTTATTACTTTGTTATTTGACATTATATTTATAAAGGGTTTTTTAGGATTGATTTGGTGTGATTATATGATTTGTTACAGAATAAACTGGTTAAAGTATTGTTATCTCATAAAGCATGAATGATTAAAAGTATAGTCAAAAATTTCTTTTTTCTTAATGATATTAGGATATATAAGTTCGGAATGACAATATGAGTTGTTATGTAACATAATTGTAATTAAGACTACAAAAGGAATGCACAAAACTGATGAACCAACCGACACACTGGATGTACATATGAGAGTTGATGTTTTAATGTTTTGTTTGTCTTGTTTGTTTGTAGAAAATTAATAAAATCTCTTTCAAAAAAAAAAAAAAAAAATCCAAGGTAAAAAGAGTGTCACTCATCAAATAAGGTGAAAGCATTCTAGTCAGGCCTATGGGCATAAATGCCTATGCAGATTAAATCTCAGCCATGTGGTCTGTCCATCATAAAAATCCTTCAACTCAAGGCCAGGTATGAACAATCCCTACAGTTATTTCTTTGCTGATAGAAACCAAATAATTCTTTACATCACATGGATTGTTAAATAATAGTGCAAATCCTTTGGCATTATTTAACATTTCCAGTATGTGTTCAGGATTGACTGGAGAAATTTCAACTATACAATCATGCGTATATCACTGATGTACAATTTCTGACATCATTAGAAGAGGGCAACTTTCAAAAATGAAAAAAAAAAAGTCACCTGGGAAAAGGCGTCTGCATTTTCCATTCAGATGCAGATGAAACTAATTTGCCTTGATTTTGGTGGGAACAAAGCTTCATGAGGAAAGTAATTGTGCCAACTTCTTTGGCAAGGTAACTTCTGGTTCTCCATCTACTCCATCCATCCGAGGTTGATAAAATGAAGACCCAGATTGTTGGGGAGGGGGGCATATGTTGACTCTGTAAACCGCTAGCCTTAGAATATATATGTCTAAGTGCTATTGCTATTCCTTCCTTCCTTCCTTCCTTCCTTCCTTCCTTCCTTCCTTCCTTCCTTCCTTCCTTCCTTCCTCCCTCCCTCCCTCCCTCCCTCCCTCCCTCCCTCCCTCCCTTCCTTCCTTCTTTCCTCCCTCCCTCCCTCCCTTCCTTCCCTTTCTAATACTCCTTCCTATGGCACAGTGGCTAGAATGCACTATTGCAGGCTAACTCTGCCCACAGCCTGGAGTTTGATCTTCAGAAGCTCAAGGTTGATTCAGCTTTCCGTTCTTCTGAGGTCAGTAAAATGAAGATCCAGGTGGTTGGGGGGCAATATGCTGACTCTCTAAACAGCTTACAAAGGGCTGTAAAACACTGTGAAGTGGTATATAAGTCTAAGTGCTATTGCTATTGCTACTGTCCCTACATTCACAGTGTATCATAGCTGGGAGCTACAGGGTTAGCATCTGGTTCTTCAGTACTATCAGTACCATTGTTGGATTAACAGATAACAGATAATCAGAGTTGGAAGGGACCTTCTAGGTCATCTAGTCCAACCCCCCAGCCAAACGGGAGACCCTACACCATTTCTGACAGATGGATTGTTGCTATCCTGCCAGAAACCTTAGTTTGGCCCTCTTGTAAGTAAGATGAAGGGCTCAGCTGGTCTCTGACAACTAATTCCATTACTTTATCCAAGTACCAATCATGCTGCCAGTATTTTGGGAGGAGGGAGGGAGGTATCACTCCCCAATATTTAAAACTGCTTCTCTTTAAAATTATTAGACATGCTTGAATCATAAAAAATCTTTTTACACTGTTGCTAAATAGGAGATTAATAAACAGTTGCTTAATAGTGAGATGGATGGCACATACATTTAATAAAATAAATAAAAATAATAAACCTGAAAACAAGTGAACTCAAATTCAAAAATCTGTTCTAAGTATCCAAAATATTTAACAACTTGGAAATTCCTAAACTGACCTTATGGAAGGAAAGTCATATAGAAGAGTTTGGAAGATGTAATGAATATGTCATTAGATTAAATATTATTCAAATATATAATCAAGATTATATAGTTAAAAAACATATGATCTGAAAATACTGAAGGACATTTAAATACAATAGTACAAAAATTTACAGACCAACAACAAAAAAAACCTCTTAGGAAACTCAGAACTTGAAACTAAAGAAGTAATAAGAACTAAAAATGAGCAAAGTTGTAGGAACCTGATAACTTCTCTGCAATTTACTACAAAGCTTTTCTTGGAAAGCTCAGGTAATGAATGAGATTCCAAAATATCAAGTAATTCCTTCATCATAGAAAGATGCTTGATAAAAGACAAAAGTGACCCAGCCTTCTTTGAGTTGGATAGAAATGTTTCTCTTACTGAATGTAGATTGCAAGCTTTTTACAGCAATATTTGCAAACAGAATAATCAACACTGCCTGATCAGTCAGGATTGGTCTGGAAATAAATAAATAAAAAAAAGTAACTGATATATATATATATATTTCCCTCCATGTGGGTGTAGCTTTATTGAGGACTACATGTTGAGTACAGTTTGTCAGCCAGTTACCAATCCATCTGGTGGTGATGCTGTCCATCATACATTTTTCTATCTTACAAGAAGTAGGTTGTGGTCTACTTTGTCAAATGCTTTACTGAAATCTAGGTATACAAAGTATAGGTACACTAAATATAGTAAGTAGACAGCATTTCGCTGATTCACTAATTTAGTCACTTTGTCAAAGAATGAAATAAAATTTGTTTGGCATGATCTGTTTTGATTTCTGGTTATAATTTTGTTGGCTTTGCAGCAGGTATGGGATTCAATTTTTTTAACAACCAGTTCTGTGGGCATGGCTTATTTGGTGGGCATGACTTGGTGGTCATGTGACTGGCTGAGCATGGCCAACTCAATATCACTCACATCAAGGCACACATCTCCTCACCTGGCCTCTCATGACTGTGGGGATGGTGCGACAGTCGTAAGTGTGAAAAACAGGCATAAGTCACTCTTTCAGTACCATTGTAACTTTCAATGGTCACTCCACACAAGCAAAGTACCAGCAAAGGAGGAGGAAAAACTCCAGAGAAGTTCCTGAGACAGGAAGTCTAGTCCTGGCAAGAATGTAATAAGGGTTAAAGGACAGGCAGTTTCTGTAAGCAACACCAGAATGCTTCCTTCCTGCGTTCCTTACAGGATTAGCCCAGTAACTTCTTCTAACAACTGGTTCTCTGAACTGCTTAGAATGTTAACAACCGGTTCTACCGAATAGGTGCGAACCTGTAGAATCCCACCCCTGCTTTGAAGATTTGTCCCTTGATTCATTTCTAAGATCTTCCCAGGTATTTATATCAGGCTGATTGATCTGTATTTTCCTGGATCTGTTCCAAACCCCCTCCTTTTTTGTTTCTTTTTAAAGATGGGGACCACATCTCTTTTCCAGTTCCCAGTTCACATTTTTGAAGATGTGGTTCAATGGTTCTGAGATCAGGTTTACCAGTTTCTTCACAACTCTGGGATGTAGTCCATCAGGACTTGGTGGCTTGATGGGCGTGGCTGCAGGGCTGGGATTTCATGCCTCGCGTGCCTCGCGCAATTGCATGACCGTAAGCATGTGCCAAGCGAGCGCTTTGCGCACACGTTAAAACAGTAAAAACTAAGCTATTGCGCCTCTCAGGTGTTTAACACAGCAATCCGCTCTGCCACGCCAAACAGTTGAGAGGTTAAAAAGGGCCTAGGAGCAGGGGCAGGTGAGTGGACCCAACTGCAGTGTCAGAGAGGCTCGGAGCAAACTGGTTCTCTGCCAGCTGATCTTTGGCGCTACCGGTATGCCAGAACCGGGCCGAACCGGTAGAATACCACCACTGATATAAAGAGAAGCATAGCTCTAGACATTCTGAATAGCGCAGGTTTTTCTCCATGATGGTGTTCTGGAAGATAAATCATTTATTATAGAATAGATCCAAATCTTCTAATTAAGAGACAACTCTTGGCCTGTTCTCTATCCCTTGCCAGCTTCTCTCTGGTAAACAGAACTAAAGAGCAGAGAAGCTGAGGACAAGGTGGTTTAGTGATTGGTGGTGGCTTCATTGTGAAATCTCCATTGTGTGAAAGAAGGAATTGGTGATTGGGAGCCCAGACGATGTCAGTTCATCAAAACAAGACAGAAGACATGAGTCCAGAAAGAGGCCAGTATGGGACAACCAAAAGGAAAGAGAGATAAATTGCTATGGGGTCAACAGAATGAAGCACGGTCAATTGAGAGTTACCTGTAAGCTAAGGAGAAACAGCCTTCCAGCTGGGTCAAAGGGTGAATTTATTTTTAAGTGACTCATCCTCCTGGAATTGCCAAGAAAACAGAAACAAGGCACTTAAGACTATGAAAGCATGTGGAAGAAGCCCATAAAAGTGAAAGCTAACCCAAAAAATCTCTTCAGTGTTTGAAAGGGATAGAAATGGAAGCAGAGACTGTACATTCTTTCTATTAACTCAGTCCGCCAAGCTAACAGAAAACACTGCCAATTCTGTAAACAGGTCAGTGGGATTACAGGAAACTTTATATGGTATAGGTCAGGTTAGGCATAAACATAGGATTAAGACTTTGTTAAAACTTAGAGGCTACAAATAAAGGGAACATTAGGACAGGGACTATAGGCATGTTGGTGCACTTATGCACATCCCTTAAAGACCTCTTAGGAATGGGGTGAAGTCAATAGTAGACAGTCTAAGGTTAAAGTGTTTGGGGTTTGGGGAAGAAACCACAGTCAGGTAGATTATTCCAGGCATTGACCACTCTGTTGCTGAAGTCGTGTTTCCTGCAATTGAGTTTGGTATGATTTAACTTGAGTTTGTATCTATTGTGTGCTCATGTATAGTTGTGGTTGAAATTGAAGTAGTCATTGATGGGTAGGACATTGCAATAGATAATTTTATGTACTACGCTTAGGTTGGACCTAAGGCGATGTAGTTTTAAGTTGTCTAAACCAAAATTTCAAGTCTGGTGGCATAAGATATTCTGTTATGAGTAGAGGAGTGGAGAACTATTCTCGTGAAATATCTCTGGACTCTCTCTATTGTGTTAATGTAGGATATGCAATGAGTTCCAGACAGATGAGCTGTATTCGAGAACTGGTCTAGCAAATGTTTTGTATGCTCTAGTTAGTAGTACAATATTACTGGAAAAAGCTATGCAGGATTAGGTTAACAACTCTTAATAACTTTTGGCTATGTTGTTACACTGGGCTCTAGCACTTAGATCATTATCTGTTTTAATACTTTTAATATTTAGGTCCTTTTAGGGGTGGGATGGATCTTGAGTCTTTAAGTTTGTTGTTTACAAAATTATAGAAGGCACAGGTGGATTTTGTGTGCAGAAGGTTTTCCTCTTGTTTGATATGATAATTATCATTATCATTATCCCTAGCACTTAGATCATTATCATCATGATCTGTTTGAGATCAGAGAGTGTTTCAGATGCAGCTTTATAAACCAATATTTGGTTTTCAGAGCTCTCTGGAGCTAGGTAGAATATAACTTTTAGTAATAACTCAATGTACACACACGATTGTTCAATTGGCTATGTTTTAAAATTTTTGGCCTTAATAATGTATATTTTGGGAAACACACACACACATATGCACACACATACACATATATACATACACAGACATACATACACAGACACACACACACACATATATATATATGTATGGCATTCAGCTTTGTTCGGGTATTTTCCTACGTCATTGTAGTTGTGCTTTTAAAGTTGTAGCAATGTTTCGGCAGAATCTCATCTGCCATCATCAGGCTTCTGTATAGTGTTCACCAGATGAACACAATACAGAAGCCTGATGATGGCAGATGAGATTCTGCCGAAACGTTGCTACAACTTTAAAAGCACAACTACAATGACGTGGGAAAATACTCAAACAAAGCTGAATGCCATACATGTAAGTACCCGCGAAAACTTAAGAAAATATATATATATATATATATGGATCTTTGGTATTCGGGTTTTCTCCCACGTAAAATTACAAGTGTCTTGGTGACGTTTCGACAAAATCTCATTCACCATCTTCAGTCTTGTGTCTTCGGTTTTCTGCTTCTCTGAGAAGCACAAAGCCGAAGACACAAGCCTGAAGATGACGAATGAGATTTCGTCGAAACGTTGCCAAGACACTTCCAATTTTACGCGGGAGAAAACCCGAATAACCAAAAATCCACATACAAATATCCGCGAAAACCTCAGAAAACAAATATATACACACACACACACACACACACACATATACATATACATACACACACACACACACACACTCACACACATACGGGGTGGAGTCTGGGTAACTGAATGGAGCTGAATGTTTACTGGCCGGATGCCCTTCCCGTCACCAATGAAGATACATATATATACATATACGTACATATGTATGTATGTATATATTCTGTACCTTTGAGATATCTGTCCAAATTTTAAACAGTTGAAGGAAATGACAGCAAATTGTAAATTGTCCATACAAATTCTGTCAAGCTTTAGAGGATGAAAGGATTGCAGATCATGCTATTATGCTGACGCTTACAGCAGGATTGAAGGATACCTTGGAAACAGCTGTCAAGATGGCTTTAGGGATTCTCATTTTTTTCTCACTGTCAGAACCGTCAAACTTGCATCAAACTTTGTGAATTTTATACATTCTTGCTCGGCCAAACTCCTTCATTTCCTTTAACCCGTTCACCCCACAGGAATGTTGCTTGTAAACTACTTTGAACTCTATATGTAATAAAACACATTATATCACTGTATCGTTCTGTAGAGCTTGTTAGAATTTTCTCCATTGTTCTATTGGAACCATAGCTCATTTGTACATGATCTGAGTTTTACAACTGAGCAAATGGAGAGTAATATTTGCAAAAGACTTCACATTACTCATATCATTTTAAATATTCTATGGAGAATTTTAGTATGATCATTACATGGTTACTGAATATGCAACAAAACTGCAAATGATTTTAGTGTATGCAAATGTAAACTAGAAATATAACTTTATAGTTGATTGCCTGAATCCCACTGGACTCTACTATAAAGTTTACTGGTTACAGTTTTGCAATCTTGCTGGAATATTCCACCTATTCTGGCTTTCTTGGCTCCTCCTGCTGCATAACACTATCAGTTTCTTTTCTCAAGTACTTGCTCTCTTCATGCAAACCTTTTATGATCACAGCATTCTAGAATCTCGACTATTTGGCAAATACTTGTTCTTCGTTTTCTCAGTGGCTATTATGAGGCAACTTGGAGGAAGGTCGAGATTTCAGACAGCCTTTGATCCAGGCCTACATATTCCAAGAGTAAAGAGCCACATGCTGGGTACATCTGGCCTGCACTTGAGCCAGCTTCAAGGCATTCTTCTTTCTCACCGCTTTCCATATTTCTGATGTATTCCAGTGACGTTTGGTAGAGTGGTGAGGTGGCCTACAGGTGGAGCTCTCACCTAATAATCAGGAGGCTGTGAGTTTCATCCTAGGTAGAGGCAGGTAGTTCTCTCTCTGGGAAGAATGAGAATATATCTGCTGAACAAAACTCTGCATTGGCAACAGGAAGGGCATCTGGCCATTAAAACGTTCTGCTAGCTCCATATAGTTGCCCAGATTCCACCCTGCAAGGGATTATGGGGTCATTAAATGGAGATAATGATGATTCCAGTGACATTTGGCTTCTAGTATGATTTAGATTCTGTCAAAATGCATATTGGACTGTTATCCAGCTTTTTTCCTTTCAGTATATACTCTGGAAACTCTGGTCATGAATGCTTCTGACCATGATCAAATGGGGTTCTGACCAAAACATCCACAACATTTTTGAATCGGGTCACAATTCAAAAATCGGGTGGTGATCAAATATGGCCATGGTCAATTCCATGCACCGATTTCCCCTTCTGCGCCATTTTTTTTGTAGGCTCATGCGCAGTCAGTCTCGCTTCCGGTCACGACCAAATCGGGTTGCGACTGAAGTTACGGAACAAATTACGGTCATGACCGGAGTTTCCACTGTACGTGGTAACTTTTATACTAACTTATATCTTTAGGATACATATGAATTCCTGTACCTATATTTCTTTTTTCTTTTCCATTATAAAGGTGGAAAATAAACCTTTGTGGTGTCTTCTTCAGATGAAAACGTCCCATTTCTAGGAATGGATTTTTCCTGTGACTATAATTACATGAATTCTAAGTATTATTAACTTTGACTTGATCAGGACTAACAGAGACAGAAAGCAATTGCACTGGATGGCCTCTAATTCTAGTATTAAGAGAGATGTAGAAATGGTCACTCTTTCTTTACCTTTGTATGCTAGATAGGGAATTCTGGGAATCCACACTTCTTAAAATTACCAAGATGTCACAGGTTCTTTTATATATCCCCAAGGATTTTTTACAGGATTTTTACATCACAGGAACTAGAGGAAAAGCTATATTGGGCCTAATTCTTACTAACACAGAAGTGATAGAGGAGGTTGAAATTGCCAGGAACTTTGGGGTAGAATGGAATTGGAACCGAATATAATGCAAACACAAACAATAGAACACAATCAAACCAGTATCTTAGGCTGATTAGAAGGAAGGAATCCATGGATGAAAATCTTAAAGGGGAAAACAAGAAGCATGTGAAAGTCTAAAAAATTACAAAAGCCCAGTCCAGCTTAATATAACTGAAAAAGAAAAACAAGAAATCCAAGAAGAAACAGCATGTGTACACCTGGAACTCATTGATAAATTAAAAGACAAAAAGGATAAGTACAAAAAATGGAAAGAGGGACACATAACTAAGACAAAATACCAACAAATAGCCTGAACTTGGAAATAAGTCAGGAAAACAATAGCGAATAAATTGCAAATAGTAGCAAACATATGTAAAGGGCCAGAGCTTTGATCCTGCTGGCATAACTACTACAGTATCTTGCCTTTGTTGACATCTATCCCCAACTTTGATATGCTGAGACATTCAATTTATAAAAAGACTTCACCTAACATAGGCTTTCTATCAGTGGGGGGATTCGATTTTTTTTTCTACCAATTCTGTGGGCGTGGCTTAGTGGGCATGGCAGGGGAAGGATACTATAAAATCTCCAGTCAGAGGCGGTATTTGCCGGTTCTCTGAACTACTCAAAATTTCCGCTACCAGTTCTCCAGAACTGGTCAGACCCTGCTGAATACTACCTCTGCTTTCTATCCTGAAAACTCTTTTCTTATTAATCTCCTGGGGCATTAAACTGTTCAGACAGCAATATGACTCTTGTTTATTGTTTACCGTGAATACTTGGTCTGGAAGAATGGTTCCAACACACTTCCAAGCAGTGTGCATCTCTCTCTGGATTGGCAGTCTATTTTTGTCTTTGCCTTATTAAGATTTTGGTGGCCAACTATTACTGCCACTACCCCATCTTGGAAAAAAATCACCCAGATTCAAAACAGGTTAGCATTTGAATGAGATACTTCCAAAAAAGTCCCAGACTGGGAAATAAAAAAAATTAAAAATCCAGAAATTGAGCAATGACAAATGACTACAAAATGGTTGGCAAGCAGGCTACATGGATGAAATCATTAGTTGAGGTTGTCTTCATTCTTTAAAGCTCTATTAATATGTTTGTTGATGACAAATGCAATTAAAGATTTTAGAAACTGCAACTAAATTCAGATTGAATGCTTTGATTTAATAATCACACATTCTCTGTTTCTTTTACATACACATTTATATAGTTAGGGGTTTTTTTTCCCTATAGAGGTTAAAATTCAAATTTTTTTTAACCATTTAATTGTTATGTGCCTCAAGGAACTATGATACAGTGTTAGCTTCAGGGATTGGTGTCATTTAACTCCATGTGTTTTCCTTGAAGCAGAGATACCATTTAATCAGATTAAACATTTTTGACAGAACTGACAGCAAAATCCAGAAATCCAAATGATTTAAATGTCCCAGAAACTGTATTTGCTTAAGCAGTACCTTCCAAAAAATGTGCACATGAAATATCACTTTACGGTATTCAAATGTTTTAAGGTAGTCAACAATAGAAAATGGTTTTATTAGGCAGGACTTTCCTTCTGCTGTGTTTCTTGCAAGTTATTCATTTTCTTTAAAATTGGACAAATAATCTCAATAAAGACAAAACTATGTTATTACAGTGCCAGAATTGCGAATAACCAATAGAACAATTAATTATCTATTTAAATTGCTAACATCCATTAACTGTTTAACTCAACAGTTTCACACTTTCCTGTACTTAACCAAATTTGGAAGATGTTTACAGATCAAAATTCAAATGCATATCATTATTGGAGGATGACATCTCTAAGATAAACAAATGATAAGCTAACTTTTTAATTTTGAAAATGACAAACCTTTTTCAAAAAAATGTTATTTTTTTATACAAAAAAGAAATTTATACAAAATACTGTATTAATTTGTTCTGCTAAGTATGAAATCCTTCATATAAATCATGGTTGATTTGGGCTGCATTAAATGAAGCTTGTCTGGGCACGGCTCTGGTGGGATGAGTGGAGGGTCTGGCGGGGAGGTGCTCGCTGCCTGCCAGGGCCGCGCCAGAGCCTGTGGGCTGGGTAGACCCGTGAAAGTGAGCCGCGGGTGCGTGCGTGCCTCCTCCTGCCCTTCGTTCCCAAATCTCGCCCTGAGGAGTCGGAGGCGCTCGGTGCAGGTCCCTCCAAAGGCGGGAAGGATGGGCTGGCGGGCGCTAACCTCAGTCATTCTCCCCGCATCGGGCTAAGGGTGGTGGCTGTTTCCGCTGCGACAGGCTCGGACCCGCTGCTGCTGCTCCGCAGCCGCCCGCCTGGCCTTTCTTTGAGGTGGAAGAGCTCGCTGGGCTGAAGGGACCGGCGCGTCAGAGGCGCGAAGTGTAGGGAGGTCGGGGAAGAACCGAATAGGCCCCGGGAGATTAGCCTCCCCACGTGGGGTTGGGCTGCCCTCTCAGGCAGGGGAGGCTTTGTAAAATAATTTGCTTTACCTTCGAAAGCAAAGGGAAGATGGGAGCGCCTGAAGCCAAGTTTTTCCTCAGGGCTCCGGTTGCAGGGAGGAGCCCTGACTGGCCGCACGTGGCTGCGCCAAATGCCTAACGCCGTGGCAGCAAGGGAGAAGGGAAAGCAATGGTGGAAGGTCTCCCGATATGAAGTGTCCCACCAACGCAGACAGTACCATATCCAGGCATGCAACAAAAGTACTTCCTAAGGGCAAGCCCCCCCCCATTCCCCCGCCGTCATTTCGCATGTTTAATATAGGCCTTAATTTGGGGGGAGGGGCTTAATTTGATTTTATGCCAATAAAACATGGTGGGGCTTCCTATTGGTGGAGGCCGTATTGTTGAAGAAACACGGTATTATTATTATTATTATTATCATCATCTTCATCATTATCATCATCATCATCATCATTTTGTGGGGTTGCATTGCTAGCTGCCCAGGGTGGCATGTGCCCACGGGCCACAGGTTGAACATGCCTGATATAAATTAAGCTCACCATATAAAAATTACTGCAGATGTACCTCATTTAAAGAACAGTATAATGGACATTTTGAACTTGAGCCATCCATATTTTTACCAGGCAAATGTTTAAAATATCCTTTTTATTCCATACATTGAAGTCTTCCAACATCCTAATTAATTTTTTTACAATGTGCACAATAAAATAATTAATCTGGCTTATTTATATATTAAATTCATACACTGCCCATTGCACGATTCAAGAGATGAATGATATCCAGATCCCTTTCATGATTACTACTGCAAAGCCAGATCTTCCTCATCCCCATAATTGATTATCAATAGTGATTTCATTTTCTGAAGGGCTTAAATGAGTGTTTCTCAACTTCACCTGGTTAGGAATTCTTGGAGTTGAAGTCCACACATCTGAAAGTGGCTACAGTTGAGAAACTGGCTTAAAACTTCTTCCCACTCTTGAGTGAGCAGATAGACCTTGCTTGCTAGTAACAGGGAGGATTATCTTATAGTTTCCTTGAATTATTATTAATAATTATAGGCAATTATTAAATTGCCTGATTATTGCAGATTGAATGGAAGTTACTGCATTTTGACTGCAAATAGATCTCTGACCACAAGAATTACATTTGCTAAAAACAGTAAAAACCTTGCCATCTTCATGAGTTTAGAATTCTAGTCTCATTTTCTGGCAGTGTTTATTTCAAAAAATGCAGTCATGCATGAGAGTCTTATAGAGATTTCTGTGCATCTATATAAATATATATTACCACCTGGAAGGGCAGCCTATCAAGATGATGATTAGCCACTATGTTAAGGGTTATTTTCAGAAGAATATTCCAGTCCTATTTTTTGTTAACTTACAATTACACTCCTTACAAGTCTGGTAAAAATTCACAGGCAACTCATAATGCTTATCATCAACTTTCCCCTTTGATCATAATCATAACTTGGTTCAAATTATTGTTATATTCAGAATATATTTTTCTCTGGTGCAGTTTGAATGCAAGCTGTACTTATTTTTTGTCATCTCTTATTATTTCATTGCCATCATTTTGTCATTTGCTAATTGGTACCTTTCAAAAGCCTGGAGGTACAAAGAAGCCTCAATCATTTGGACCTCCCACCCTCACATCTCTATGTTCTTAAAGTCCACCACATCAATTTTCCTATAAGCCAGTTCTTTCAAGTATCCACAATTGAAGCATAATCTCACAGACAACTGGGATTGCCCAACAGATGACCTGATGCTCCTTTGCTGTTTTCTAAATTAATAGCTGAGGTCAGTATAGCTTTCTGAAATTTCACGTCTCGTCATATATTTTTGTCTGATTCCTTTGATGAGACCCGTCCAGTATAACTGAACCTCTGGCTTAGCTCTCATCTTCCTCAGACCACATAAGCCCCACAACCACACCAAGGTAGTGTATTATTGCTGTTGTTGTTGTTGCTGTTGTTGTTGTTGTTGTTGTTGTTGTTGTTATTATTGTTATTATTGTTATTATTGTTATTATTATTATTATTATTATTATTATTATTATTATTATTATTAATTTGTAGCCCACCTTTATTATATTTACAAATAATTCAAGGCAGCAAGCATATCCAACATACTTTCCTCCTCCCATTTTTGCCCACAACAACCCTGTGAGATGGGTTGGTCTGAGAGAGAATGCCTGACCCAAAGTCACCCAGCTGGCTTTCATAGATAAGGTGGTGTTCACTATTTTCCACTTTCTGGTCTGGTGCTTTAACCACTAGACCAGAGTCTCCAAACTTGGCAACTTTAAGACTTGTGGACTTCAACTCCCAGAATTCTCCAGTCAGAACAGCTGTGCTAGACCAAACTGGCTCTCTTTCGGAACAAAAGTATTGGCCCAAATCCAGAAAAACTGTACATAATTATCCCAGTGTTATCTTTTAGCAGTTTAGGACCAGCTTTCTTTCTAATTAACTGCCTCCCCCTTTTCCTTAAGAAATTATTAAATTAGCATGTCAGAGATATATGTCTTGGAAATCAGATTTACAATCCAGACAAGAGGATAGTTACTAAATTAGAATTAAAGTTTTCCAGACCAGCCATACAAAAACACGAAAGGTGATATTGAAGTTTCCTGGTGTCTGGACCAAACTACTTTGAGACTTTTGACATATTTCGAAGATACTTTATCCATATCCAAAATTTAGTTAAATTCTCAAAATGATATATAGACGGCCAAAGAAACGAAGTACTCAACAAATTTCATGGTTTTGTTTTCCGCATTTCATGGCACTGTGATGAAACTAATATTTTATATAGGGGGAAAGTAAAATCAATGTAAGATGTTGAAATTCTGTTAAAACCCATGTTAGAATTCATTGTGAAATGCCCCATGCTCATTGTAATATCACATCATCAAATACTATAAAGTGTCAGCTAATGTTTGGTATGGATTCACCACTTTCTCAGACACAATTATTATGGAAAATAGTGGAAAACACTATTTTGCATGGGGAAATCACTTTGTTTCAAGATTTTAAATCAAGCACGTTCAAATTCTGCAATACCATAACTATCTGATACAATAAATTAATTGTACAACTTCCCTGTATGAATGAAATTAATGAACTCATTGTGATTTGGGTTGGTCAAGAAGTGTGCCACAAACTAAAAGATATACAACTCTGATATATTTTCTTGATAAGTTTACTTTTACCTGCATTACGAGTAATTTGGACAGCTTACATTTTTCTCTCACGACTCAACCTGAATTTCTATTTTGAAAGCTAGAAATGTAAATTAATGGATAAAGATATTGAATGTCATGAACTCTTAAATATAGTTACTCTTGAGTCAAGAGATATGCTAATACACATCATGTAGGAAATGCCTAATTGGCTGGAAAACATCTGCTGATCCCAATGATGCTGCTATTAGTGGCTGTCCCACAGGTTTAGCAACATTTGTGGTTATCTTCCCATTGCAGGTGTACCTAGGCAAAATGCCAGCGTGCTTTGGCAATGGTCTCACTTTGCTGTGTAAATCTGGTTAGCTTTAAATAAGCACTACGACCCCCTCTAATTTGCTCCCAACAGATCACCAAAAATCTAAAAACTCAGATTTTAAAATACACTGAGAAATTTCCCATCAGTCTTCTAATAACATTGATACTGTATGTCTTAAGGTTAATTCATATTCTTCAGGAACTGGAGACTTACCATTAGAGCGATGAATACAGGTGTGCTGGTTATCGCTTAGGAAAAACCCTTCTTTGCATTGGCATTCATAGCTTCCCATAGTATTGACACAAATCTGTTGGCAGCCACCATTGTTATCCAAACACTCATCAACATCTAGAGACATAAAATTTAATATAAGCTGTTAATACTCAGAATACAATAAGAAGCCACAAATTCTTCATTCCAATTCAGACATAAACATATGGTCTCATCAACCATCATTTAAGAAATTATAATTTATTGGGCTGAGCATCAATTTTGTACCTATGTGCTCCTTTCCTTTCTTTCACATTTCACAGTGCAAAACTCACAGCCATAAATCATAGATTGGCTGATCTCGAAAAGTTAAGCAAAGTTGGATGGGACATCTCCTAAGAATCCTAGGGCACTAGACTAGATTGGCTGATCTCGAAAAGTTAAGCAAAGTTGGATGGGACATCTCCTAAGAATCCTAGGGCACTAGACTAGATTGGACAATAAAAGTAACACAAAGAAAGAAGGTAATACAAATTTCTTATATGCGTTGCCAAGAAAACTACTGTCATGTTTTAGAACAATGTTTCTTAGCCTTGGCAACCTGAAGATGTGTGCACTTCAATTCCCAGAATGGCTGGCTGGGGATTTTAAGAGATGAAGTCTACACATCTTCACATTACTAAGGTTAAGAAGCACCATTCCAGACATTTGTTAGCCAGTATAAGTACAGTGACAGCATTTCCTAAACTAATCTTCTAACTGAGGGGCGTCAAACTCACATTGTCACAGCAGCATCGCGTGACGTATCACAATTCCCTCCCTTCGCTAAACCGGGTGTGGCCAGCTCTCATCCTGCCCACGGGCTGCAAGTTTGACACCCCTGTTCTAACTGAATGTATTGTGTTTTCCATACGTTGTCATCAGTGACTGTATTTTTTTAAAAAATCATCCTAAACAAATTTTTCATAACAAAACACAGGTAATCCTCGATTTACGACCCCAATTAAACCCAACATTTCTATTGTTAAGTGAGACATTTGTTAAATGAGTTTTGGCCCATTTTACAATTTCCTTGCCATAGTTGTTAAGGGAATCACCGCAGAGGATAAGTTAGCACCTCCTTGTTTAAGTTGAATCTGGCTTCCCCATTGATTCTGCTTGTCAGGTGGTCGCAAAAGGGGGTCATATGACGTTGGGACACAACAACGGTCATAAGTATGAGTTCGTTGCCAAGCGTCTTAATTTTGATCACATGATCATGGCCACTAAATGAACTCTTGTGAGTCAAGAGCTACCTGCATAAAACCTAGAACTGACAAAAAAAGATCCTTTGGCCGAAATTAATTGTATTAAATATCAATCTCTTCTCAAGCAATGCTTAATCCCAACCTGGATTTAATAATGGGTAAATTTGGTTTTCAGTGTGGTATTTTTCATTTATGTACCTTGGAATATCTTTCTGAAAGGAAATTTCCTTTGTACCTTAAAAATAACACCTGACTGCTTATCAAATGCCAAGAGCACTGCATTTGTTCAGATGCAATTATCTGCCATCAGTATCATGATGTAATTGAGTACTCGTTTTTTTTCCAATCCTAGCTTCCAGGATTTCAAATTTGAGTGATTTAAAGCTCAGTTAAAGGGACTCTTTGTTGAAGCAAATTGTTTTCAGAATCATTCAAAGCCTGGCTAAAAAGAATAGGCATGGTTCCAGCACTTTAGTAATCAATAATATATGGAAGTATACTTTTAAAGGTATTGAAACAGTCCTATGCAATAAAAAAAATCTTTAATCCTTCCGTTCTGCAGAATAAAAAGACAGGTCGGGCTACTTTGCTTACCTTATTCCTAGTGGGGTTTTTTTTTAATAACAATATCTCTTACTCTACATACTTAATAAAATAAATACAAAATGGTTCATAGGGAGTCATATTGTACATTATGATTCTTGATTCTTAACAAATGTATCTTTTCTTTATGTATACTGAGAGTATTTATACCAAGACAAATTCCCTGTGTGTCCAATCACACTTGGCCAATAAAGTATTCTAATCTATTCTATATGATAGAATTAAATACCTTCCCTATCCACTTTGTCAAGTCATAAGGAATCAAAATCTGGACAAGTAACTTGAATCAAAAACATCAGTATCACAAAGCAAAATTAAGTTAAAAAAACCTGAGACTATAATGGCATATTTAAAATCACCCCAAAGTCGGAAAGAAATAATAGCCTGCCCAACAAAAAGATACACATGAGAAACAGTTCTCATGAGAAACTAGGAAGTCATTTTTCCTTCCATATTCCCATTTGCTCTCACTTGGAAGTGGAATGTAAAGGATTTTCAAGCTGAACAAATTTATATGGTTGAGGATTGTATTTTAGACATTGATTTATTATATATCATCCAGTTGGTGTTGTTTCTTAGTACTACTGTGTTTTCTTGAAAATAAGACGCCTTACATTATTTTTTGCTCCAAAATACGCATTAGAGCTTATTTTTCAGTTAGGTCTTATTTTGGGGGAAATACAGCACTAAATACATCAGTCTGGCTGGCGATCTTAATTGGGACTTATTTTTGGGGTAGGGCTTATATTATGAGCATCCTGAAAAATCATGCTAGGACTTACTTTCTAGTTGGGCCTTATTTTGGGGAAAACAGTAATAGTTAGAGCCTTTCAGGACTGATCAATCCCCAGAATGGTCCTTCAGGTCCTCCAAAGGACCTATCACCATTGTGAATCCATCCACCTTATAGCTGGTTGTCCTTGTTAGGGATAACATTTTGTTTTCCCTAACTGGTTTAGGTAAAATAATAAATATGTTATCATGGTTTATTTACACTAGAAAATCAACATCTGGGATAGCTATATTATTTGGTAAGACACTAATAGGGTGGAGGTAAATCAGACAACAGCATATTAGCTTGTACACGATGGAAGCGGAATTTTCATGTCTGTCATTATTATGCACTGATTTAATTTTGTACAGTTATTATTAGACATGGGTATAACTGTTAAAGATTCCATTATTGTGTACGAGGACAACCAAGCAGCCATAAAGTTAGCTACTAATATTGCTGTAAAAACTAGATCAAAGCATACTGATTTAAGATACTTAAATGTTAGAGAATCTGTAAAAAATGGGCTAATTAAATTGGAATACTGCATGATGGAAGAAAACATTGCAGACCAATTTACAAAAGCTCAAGGAGTAATTAAGTTTAAAGAGAGTTGTAACAAATATGATTTAAAGATGTAAATAGTTATAGTATTATTATTATTACCTAAAAGGGGAGAATGTTAGGGATAACATTGTTTACCCTAACTGGTTTAGGTAAAATAATAAATATGTTATCATGGTTTATTAGTTAAAGTGTCTGCAACTTTAACTGTAGGACTGTAATTAAGGGAGTGGTTGTAAAAAGCACCATAAAAGAAGCAAGGCACTGCAGCTTGCTCTCTCTGGCTTTGATGATCCCTAATTACTGGATGAAGACTGTGTTTTTCCTTACTCAAATGGGAGAGAGAAAGGACTGCTGATTTATTTGTAAATCAAATAACTGACATTGGATATTCTACACGGACTTTGCTAATTGAATATCCTTGAATGGACTGACTAAAAACGATACATGACTAATGGACTGTTATTTTGACTATGCTATAAACTCTAAATGGAATAAACTATATTTTTGATAGCACAAGCGTATCTGTTATTTTTACTGTATGTTAACAAACATACAAACTTATCTCACTCATTTATCTGTGTGCCTATCTGACTAACGCTGCGCATTCTGTTTAGCTTGTCTCCTTAACCCTGGTTGGGGAATCCAGGCTTAACAGTCCTGAAATAGTATATTTCATATTTATGCAAGTCGTACACATTCTACAAAACACTGTGGTTTTTTGTATAATGTGTACTTCTTGCATAAGTATGAAATATACATTAGAAAAAGTGGAAGGAAAGAGAAGAGCTATGTTTTCATATAATAAGTGTATGACTTGCATAAATATAAAAATTTGAGCCTGGTCATTTCAGCTTTGAGTAAATACTTAGGATTGATTTCTACTAAAATCCATTTGTTTGTTTTCTGGTTCATGATAGAATATAACACGTTATCTTCTTTCTATCTTCCACCTTTTTTTAAAAACCAACTTGAATGTCTGGCATTTCCCTTTCCTTGTAAAGTTCTAAAGAATCTAATCTCTGTTGAAAGATCTTAAGCATTTGTGCTAACATGTAAACTTAAGGATATTGTGTAATAATTTGCACCTACTCCTTGGTATGTAGACTGACCTCTTTCAAATTATTGGCCACAACTCTGGGAGGTAAGCCGTTCCAGTGATTAATTGTTCCCACTGTAAGAAAATTCTTATTTTTAGCTTGGATCTCCCTCTGACTAGCTTCCACCCATTCCTTCTTGTCCTGCCCACAGGTGCTTTGAAAAATAAATTTATGTCCTCTTCCCTGTGACGAGTATTGGAAGACTGCTATCATGTCTCCCCAAATCCTTCTCTTCATTAGGCTAGATATACCTAGTTCCCTTAGCTGTCAATCATATGATTTAGCCTCCAGATCCCTTATCATTTTTGTTGCTCTTTTCTGAACTCTTTCTCAGACCTTAGCACTTTTTTTTTGCATCAGGGTAAGCAGAATTGGATGCACTATTCCAAATGTGGTCTCACTAGTGCAAAACAGAGTGGTGCTATCACTTCTCATGATCTTGCTACCCCTTGGTTGATGCAGCCTAGACTGTTTTGGCTTTTTTGACAGCTGCAGCACACTGCTGACTCATACTTAAAAAGGCCCTCCTTGTCATATGTATCTGATATTCAAGGGGCATGGAAAGGTCCAGAAGCGTCTTCAAATGATCCAACCAGTATTATTTTAGAGCGAATATCATCCTTGTTCTGAAGAGTCTGTTTACATAACTGAATTGTGGAACACTTTGTAGGACCAGATGTCCCCATTCTGAGAAGACTTCTTGTGATCAGTTGTAAAAAAAAAGAAAGCTAAACATCATTGCCACAGTGATGAACTATCCCAAAATATGACCAAACAAGACACCTGAGAAATCTCAAGGGCCGATAACATTCCCCTTCCTTGCCACCAGAATTTTGGAGTTACATGTAATTTATAGCAGTGCATTCCCAAGTCATTCATTACTCAGATTAATCCAAAGTTTTATGGTAATGAACATTATTGGTGCATCTAATAGAAGCAATTAGAATTCTATCCCTTTCTCCAGTTTCAAAGAAAGCTATTGACCAATGCTCTCAGCACAACTTCTTTTCCAAATCTATCCTGGATTAGGTAATACATTTCATTCAATAAAGCCCAGAGTTCAAGCCCCTTACAAAAGCTCTCAAACAAAAAAGGAATATCCTCATCACTTCAGAGGAGGCAGATTTATTGCAATGGGAAAGGGCTCAGGTTACATTATCTTGGAAACTGGATATGTTAGCATTGGTGAGTATGTTAAGTCAAGGTCTCCCTGTTGCCTTTGATCCTTTCTTACTGAATCTTGGTTTAATGGAGAGTCTCTGTGTTTAAAACCACAAAAAGTCCAGCTATTCTTGTTCTGTGAAACTTGAAGAAATGTCTGTTTTCATTCCCAGTTATAAAATTCCATCACAATAAGGCAGAATTGCCACTTCTTATTCCATGACATTCTTTAGAAAAAAGTTGTTGGGCAACAATCAGTCCTTATCTAGTGTGGAAAGTCCTTTTCTTTCTAGATATATTTTTATTCATAAGTAGTTCTGTTGCAGCAAATTTTTCAAGAACTCCGAAGGAAACATTTGGCTCTTTACCATTTGACTAGTTTGTTTTTGCAGCTTTTATTGATGGACAAGATTACCACAAAAATATACAAATCCAGTAATTGAACCAGATCAAATTCAACCTGTTGTGAATGCATAAGGTTTAATAAAGAGAACTTGAGCTTGGAGTAAAGTGCAGGGTTCTGGCCCTGCACTTCTGATTGGCTGTTAACGGCAGGATCGGATTGGCCCGTTCCGGGGAATCCGATTGGCCATTAACAGAGAGTTCCTATTGGTTAAGGGAGCTAGCGCTCCTCGATTGTTATTGGTTAATAGTTATTGGGGTTGCCTATATAAGGAGGGTTATAACTGCCATTGAGTTGAGAAGTCACTATGTAAATAAAGAGTTGAAGTTCACCGTTCCAGAGGCTTGTCTCCATTCTTTCTCGCCCATGCTCCAAACATAACACTGGCGACGAGGGTGGGATATGGAGACGTCTGAACCGACGGAACTAAGAAGAAACACTGAGCACGTGGCTGACGATGCTACACAATGGAACCACGTCCGGCGGCGTCGTACCACCCGCTCCGTTCGATCCAGTGCAGGAAGACTGGGAGTCCTACATGGATCGCTTCCAAATGTTCTTAGAAACTAACAACTTAAAGGACGCCACAGCCGGGAAGAAACGGGCGGTGTTCCTAACGCATTGTGGTCCAACCGTATTTAAGATGGCTAAAGCACTAGCAAAACCTAGAGAAGTGAAGGCGATGGATTGGGATGACCTCGAACCTCTACTAAGAGATCACTACGCACCGACCGTGCCTACGCTCGTGAGACGCTCGTGAGTTCTATCAGAGAAACCAGCAAAAAGGAGAAAGCGTCGCCAACTTCATAGCAGACCTCCGAAACCTGGGAAGCCTCCGAAACCTGGATTCACCGATTTGGAAGAGGCACTGAGAGATCGAATAGTTCTGGGATTAGATGCACCAGGCGTGCAGAGCAAGCTGATGGCGAAAGCGACATCAGCCTTGCCGATGCCATCGCCGATGCTACTGCAGCAGAAGCAACCAGGAAGTCGGCTGCACAATTATGCTGCAACCGCGCTCCGGTACACCAACCGACAAGTGAAATTTTATCCAAGTCAGAAGGGCAGCTTTCAACGACACACCACGAGGACCTCTCTTCGTTGTCAGACAGCAACGAAGAAGAGGTCCATCGACTGCTGTCTGACCGGGACCACCACCCGAAGTCCCTACGCCCTTGCGCTGGCTGTGGAGCCAACCATGCCAGGTCCGAATGCAAATTCCGCGACGTGCTCTGCCATGAGTGCGGGAAGAAAGGCCACATCGGACGGGTCTGCCGAAGTTTACAAGGACCCAGCCAGGCCTCAAAAGGGGCTAACTATCGCCAATCGACAGGAAACCATCCTGTAAGGCGAGAACCAGTAAGCCACTCCTACAGAAACCAAGCTTTGCAGCGAGAAGAGGCTCACCATACTATCACTATTGGTCACGCCTCTGCCTTGGATGCCAAGAAAATCCGAATCACAGTAGGCATCGAGAACCAGCCTTGCCACATGGAAGTCGACTCGGGATCGTCCCTCTCGATGGTGTCCTGGAAGACCCTCAAGCAACTCATCCCCACGATTCAGCGCCAAGACCTCCGTTTCCAAAAACTCATTCTTAAGGACTATCAAGGGAATCGAATCCCTGTTGTTGGTTCCTGCCGAGTCCGGGTCTCATTCAAGAAGCACACAGCGTACTTACCGCTAACTGTGATCGACAAAGATCGGCCTAGTCTGCTAGGTCTCCAATGGTTCACACCACTTGGCATTGAAGTGGCAGGCATAAACCGAATCAGCAGAAGTGACTGGGAGGAGGACCTCATCCATGAGTTCAAGGACGTCTTCGCGGAAAGTTTAGGCAAGTACAAGGGGACTCCAATTTCGTTCAGCCTTGAT
Source organism: Hydrophis major (assembly GCA_033807585.1). Classification (NCBI taxonomy): domain Eukaryota; kingdom Metazoa; phylum Chordata; class Lepidosauria; order Squamata; family Elapidae; genus Hydrophis; species Hydrophis major. Next base: position 143,786,860 of record CM066331.1, read on the forward strand.
CCAAAGATAGCTCCCATCCGCCTTAAGCCCCGTCGAGTTCCGTTTGCCTTAAAGTTGAAAATCGATGAACAACTCGACAAACTAATAGCTTAGGGGGTGCTAGAACCTACCGATCATTCCCCATGGGAAACCCCAATCGTAACATCCATTAAGCCAGACGGGTCGATCCGAATTTGTGGGGACTACCGGGCCACCCTGAACCACGCCCTACAGAAGAATGCATATCCAGTGCCGGTGGTACAGCATCTCCTCCACTCCCTGGGGGGCGGAAAACTCTTCGCTAAATTAGACTTAGCTCAGGCATATCAGCAACTACCTGTTGATGAAAAGACGGCACAGGCACAAACGATTGTGACGCACTGAGGTGCCTTCAAATGTACCCGGCTCCAATTCGGAGTCAGTGTAGCCCCAGGGATTTTTCAGAGCCTGATGGAGAGACTACTACAAGGGATTAAAGGCGTGGTCCCCTATTTTGACGATGTATTAATTGCTGCACCTACAAAAAAAATCTTACGGGATCGTTTAAAATTAGTCCTACAAAAATTTCAAGACGCCGGTCTTAAGGTAAAAAAGAATAAGTGTAAATTGTGTACAGATAGTGTTGAGTTTTTAGGGTACCTAATTGACAGTCAGGGTATTCACCCTACCGACAGTAAACTAAGAGCAATAAAAAACGCTCCCAGGCCTCGGAACAAGGCCGATCTCCAGGCGTTCCTAGGCCTCATCAACTTTTATAATGTATTTCTACCGCATAAAGCAACGGTCGCTGAACCGTTACACCGGTTGTTAGACAAGAAAGCAAACTGGTTATGGGGTCATAGAGAAGAATAGGCGTTCTGTAATGTGAAAAAACTACTGACTTCTGACTCTGTACTCATGCAATACAATGAGACTTTGCCGTTAAATATCACATGTGATGCTTCGCCTTTCGGAGTGGGCGCCATTCTGAGCCATGTACTGCCTAATGGTAACGAAGCCCCTGTTGCATATTTTTCAAAGACACTTTCAAAAACTGAGCGAAATTATGGCCAAATCGATAAAGAAGCCCTCGCAATTGTATCGGCCGTTAAAAGATTCCACGAGTACGTGTAGGGCCGGGCTTTTACTATCGTGACTGACCACAAACCGTTATTGGGGATAATAGCTGGAGATAAGCCAACTCCCTACATATTATCCCCCAGGATGACTCGCTGGTCAGAATTCTTGGCTGTTTATAATTATCAGCTGCAATACCGCCCGGGGAAAGCCATTCCCCACGCCGACGCATTGAGCTGAGCACCGCTTCCAGAGACTCTCGACGATCCTGCACCAACGGTAACCACGTTGCAAATTGAAACACTCAACTCGCCGAGATATCGTGAGAGAAACCAAATGTGACCCCACCTTAGCGCGAGTTCTGGGCTGGGTAGAACGTGGATGGCCATTGGACCAATTATCAGATGACTTCACACCATTCAAGACTCGACAAACGGAGTTGTTCTCCCAAAAGGGCTGTGTCATCTGGGGCAACAGAGTCGTTATCCCAGAATGACTCCAAAAAGCGCTGCTGAGAACCTTGCACAATGGCCACCCCGGTATCATGCGAATGAAAGCCCTCGCACGAAGCTACGCATGGTGGCCGGGCATCGACAAGCAAATCGAAAATTGGGTTAAAGCTTGTCATAAATGCCAGGAAGTGAGCAACGCTCCACCTAAAGCCATCCCTACCGAATGGGAGACACCACCGGGACCCTGGTCCCGTATTCACTTGGACTTTGCGGGGTCGACCAAAGGCCTCACCTTTCTGCTAACCATCGACGCATACTCGAATTGGCTCGAGATTCACCACATGACGAACACTGAATCACTGAAGCGGTTATCAAAAACTTGGAAAGACTAATTGCAACCCACGGATTACCAGACGTCCTGGTATCCGACAACGGGCCCCAATTTACAGCGCTGTCATTCGAGCAATACCTGGCTGACCGCGGCATCCGACATGCGCTCACCTCGCCTGTGCACCCTGCGACCAATGGCAAAGCAGAGCGCATGGTCCAATTCGTTAAGAAAACCTTGCAGAAGGTAGACTACGATAACATTGACGACAAGATCAATCGAATCCTTTTTCTACAACACATCACACCTCATAGCATCACCAACAAAACTCCCGCCGAACTGCTAATGGGACAAAAACTCCGCTCCCACCTCGACCGGTTACACCCAGCTTATGAACCGGAAAAACCACTAGGATCCAGCGGCCGCTGTCGTACCTTCCAGGTAGGCGATTTGGTATAAGCTAAAAACCTATCGGGCGATCCGCTGTGGGTGGAGGCGACAGTAGTTCGTGTAACCGGCCCAAGATCCTACCTTGTACAATGCCTTGACGATAGACTATGGAAACGCCATATCGATCAATTATGATCGCGGCTCCCGTCGGGCATTCCTGAACTCCCTTATGACCAAACTGGGGGGGGGGGGGCGGAGATACAGAAGAAGATGAATCCCAAGTAGAAGAAAACCCATTCGAAGGGAACGACGGCGTAATAGAGACACAGGAAGTGGAACCAGAGAGGGAAACAGATGCACCTCAGGGAATTACCGAGAATAATGGCAACGACGAAGAAATGAACTCTGAACCAGAGGCGACCCCGTTGCCAAACAACGATCTACCTCAGCGTGATTGTAGCCAAATGACACAGCGAAAATCAAAAAGACTAATAAAGCAACCGTCCTACCTAAAGGACTATGTAACTGCGCCCTGCAAACAGAAGCCAGGGGGAAGGGGTGTTGTGAATGCATAAGGTTTAATAAAGAGAACTTGAGCTTGGAGTAAAGTGCAGGGTTCTGGCCCTGCACTTCTGATTGGCTGTTAACGGCAGGATCGGATTGGCCCATTCTGGGGAATCAATTGGCCATTAACAGAGTTCCTATTGGTTAAGGGAGCTAGCGCTCCTCGATTGTTATTGGTTAATAGTTATTGGGGTTGCCTATATAAGGAGGGTTATAACTGCCATTGAGTTGAGAAGTCACTATGTAAATAAAGAGTTGAAGTTCACCGTTCCAGAGGCTTGTCTCCATTCTTTCTCACCCATGCTCCAAACATAACACAACCAATGGGAATTCCTTCTTCAGCTACTTTACTACTTGCTTTCAAGGTCCACTTGAGAAATGAAGGGATATTATCAGTGAAATATTTTGCATATTTCATCATACGGGTTGCTGAGAATTCCTCCTCTTTGGAATGTATCAGGTCTCTGACAGTTTGCAGCAATGCCACTGCTGCCATCTTGGCCACAAAATAGGCCTTAAAATAGATCCTTGCTCATTTTAAATTTGATTTGACATTCCTTTGTCTATCTTCTTGTCCTCAGCTCTTCAGGAATAAAGTAACCTTAACTTTGCACAAGAAGAGGGATAAGTAATGACCTGGGCCATAAAGTGTTTGAGATATCTAATTCAAAAGGACACTTCTACTCACAGACCAATTTCATTCCAGTAAATCCAGGTTAGAAGCATGCCATATTATTGGGGAAGTCATATATTAATGCTGATAAGGTTTGTTGGCTTTGAGGGCAATCATAAACTTGACCTGAACATTTTCAGGAATTTAATATAATCCAGAAGAACAACTCAAGACTACTGGGAAGAGAGAAAATGGTGCATTAGGAGATTCCAATTTTTCTTCTTCCTAGGTAAAGACTTCCTCAACTCAACCTTGGCTCCAGGTGGACATTTAATTTTCTCGGCCACAAAATGAAAGTGGTTCAGCAGCGTTCTCTTCCTGATTGTCTTTTTAATTTCCAAATCTCGCCCTGGGATTTTCTCGTGTTTTCCCATCAAATATTGACCAAGTATGACCTTGCTTGGTGTTTCATTTTAAATCAACCAAAAGTTGCTTCAGTGCAGCTACAGGTTGTGAACTGAAGCTAAAAAATAAGGTGGTTTACTGCATTTTTTTCAGTCCTTTTACGAAAACCCAATAAGTGAACTTTGAGTTGCAGCAGATGTTATGAGATAGAGTAATTCAAAAAATGGTAGGACGATTCCAGAATGAAGAACATATTTAACATCCTTTTCATAGTGACTCTGATCGGCTGGGTCTTCTTTTTTTGCCCTGCACAGAAGAACTGAGCTGGAAAGCAGGTTAGTGGGGTGGGGAGGGAATGGAGATTTTGCAATATTTTTCCCCCGGAGTGGGGAGGGAATGGGAATTTTACAGTATCCTTCCTCTGCCATGCCCACCAAGCCATGCCCACAGAACCGGTAGTCATTTTTTTTTGAATCCCACCACTGTTTCAATGGTTGTGTTACTGACACCCACCCCTGCTGAAGTTGGACAGGCTCCTTCTTGGCTAACCAACTGGAAAACGATTGAGACCTTGCTGTTTCCAAAGGCTAGGAGTGGGGAATTTAGGGACGAGGTAAGGCCTCTTGCTCCAGTACAGTATGTTTATTTATTCCTTTGGTGCAAAGTTTATTGCAATTGCATTTTGGGATTTTTTTATTCGTTTGTTTCCAATTTGTTGTTTTTAGCACTTTTACTAGATGGAGTTTCATAAGCATCTCTAGGCTAGAGTGCCCTAGTGAATAAGTAAATAAATAAATATTTACTCTGTATACTAATAAGAAAGTACTGTAAATAAAATCCCAAACCTTATTTCACTTGTAAATAACTAATTGTTCAAAGTAAGCAACATGGCATAATGAATACATTTTCTCTTGTGTACTTCTTTCTGCTTTGCACACAATTTAGTGAGAGAGTTCTGCAGAATGTAATGTTCTACCATCCCACTCTGGGGAAAGTTATAGCTTTATGGCATCCTTCGCAGCTTTCCACACAAAAAACACAGGTCCATGGGCAAACCCTTTGCGGTGTGCTTCTCTCTTTAAAAGACTTCTCATGACAACTGAACTTTTGGAGGTACCTGCAGCCTGTGGTAGGGATGTGGTAGCTCAGCGGCTGCTGAGCTTGTCGATCAGAAAGATTGGCAGTTCGGTGGTTCAAATCCCTAGCACCGCATAACAAAGTGAGCACCCGTTACTTGTCCTAGCTTCTGCCAACTTAGCTGTTCAAAAGCAGGTAAAAAATGCAAGTAGAAAAATAGGGACCCCTTTGGTGGGAAGGGAACAGCATTCTGTGTGCCTTCTGCGCTTAGTCATGCCGGTCACATGACTACGGTGACATCTTCAGACAGCGCTGGCTCTTCGGCTTTGTAATGGAGATGAGCACCACCCTCTAGAGCCAGAAATGACTAGCACATATGTGTGAGGGGAACCTTTACCTTTACCTTACAGCCTGTGGTGAAAGGATCAGTGAAAGATCTGTATCAGCTTGGGACCAGGAGCGAGTTGCCACTTCCAGGAAGACATGACCACTAAATATGGATTTGTCTGCTGTATTTGATGTATGCCACAGGAAATATCAGTATACCTGCAGTAAAGATTTCAATAGAAAGCGTCCTTCATGGCCAGGGCAATTCAATGGAGCCATTTCCACTTGCTTAATTCCCTGAACTAGTTTTAAACCATTTGGATAATGATTTGACTGGTGTCCACTTCAAAACATGGGTAAGAAGAAGCCTAATTATTTTGTACTCAATTTTGAGGTTACCAAACAGAGAATGAAAGAATTTAATTCAATCCATTCTCTGCTTCAAACTACGGCAGGTTCTGGAGAAGCAGTAGCAGAACACCACAGTCATCTTTCCGTAAAAAATAAATAAATATATGCCACGTCTTCAAAATACCTTCCGACTATTTGTTGCTATCTGCAACAATCCAGCCAGCCAATAAATCTGACCAATTATTAAAAAGGAAATGCCAAGCTATGATTGCTCTATTATGTTTAAAGCTCTCTTGGAGGTTATGGGGGTGAAAGGATAGCATGCCATTGCTGCACATTGCTGTGCAGTCAGGAAGGCATGTTTCCCATTAAAATGCTGACTTTGTTGAATGGAGATACATTCTGAGCAAAGCTTACCAGTAGCTACTATGAATAGGATGCTAAAAGTTGTCAGTGTGGGATGGCATAATAAAACCACCCCACACAAAAGTGTAAGAAGGGAAATGGCTCCTACTGCATTCACAACATAGGAGTGTGTGGGGCAGGGATCCCTCTCCTAAGCCTCAGGAAAGTAATATGAAGCTGGCTGGTTCTCTTCTCCAGAAAAGGAGAAACTGATCTCTCCTTGTCATCCCTGTCCCCTTCACCTAGATCACTGTGTACCTAGAACCAAACAAGTATCTGCAAAGAGTTAAAACAGTTCAGATTATAAGCAACCCTTGCTCTCACTACAGCTGCTGACAAGGGAACTCCTGAAGCCATCATGTCACCATTCCCATTTAAGGACCCGTGAACAGAATGCTAAAAGAGCTGAGGTAGATGAAGCGAGAACTTTGGCCAATGGAAAAACAGACTGCTCCCAATTTTACAGCAGTGTGGGCCCCAACCTTTTAGACACAAGGCACTGGTTCCACGGAGAGGGGGTTTTCTGTGGATTGGAGGGGGCGTAGTTTCGTGTGCTACCTGCATCCCGTGGATGGGGTTTCACTTGTCTGTGTGGCCCCGTTTCTGGCATGCTGTGGCCCACTGGCAGTCCACAAACTGGGGCTTGGGGACCCCTGATCTACAGAGTTCCAAATAGGAAGGGTTCAATTTGTGGGTCATTTCACATGCACTGAAGCTGAGAGAGAAATGAAAAGGTATGAGAATCACAAATTCTGAAATTGTGTATTTACTGCATGGGGTAGTGGTCTTGCACTAAAATACCATACGACGACCAGTTGGGAACAAAGTATTAAACAGAAGGAAAATCAAGCAAGAAACCAATTTCATCATTTCCTCACAAATATTTTGTGTTTATACAGCATGCAAAGCCTTCTAAAATTTGTTTAGCCTCAGTTAACAATACTCAGTGCTTTAATGTAGGGGGAGAAACTTAGTTGAGCTGTTGAGTAATATAGAGACAACAAATATCAGGAACAGAAAAATACATCTGGGGTTCTTACGACCCACATGTTGTAACCAGCTGTCCAAAGAGAGGAAAACAAAGCTAAACATCCAGAATAGAAGAAAAGGAAGCACTGCTTTCTTTAATCAGGGCAGTGATTGTGTAATCTTAAATCAATTAATGCTACAACTTGTTGACATTTCACATCTGGCAATTTCTGAAATGATTTTTTTTTTCACAAGTGTAAATCTAATTTTTCTTGATGTTTGGAGAATGATTGAACTGGTCCTTTTTAAAGCGTGGAGAAAGGCAAATAAGTAAGATTTTCTGACCGCACTTGAAAAATACTGTCTTCCTTTCATTGTAAAATTATCCAGTTATTCACTGTGAATGATGAATGTTTCATTTTTCATGAAACTTTTTTGGTGGTTAAATTTGAAAATGTTTCTAAAGTCTTATTACAATGGCAAAGGAAGTTCTTATGTTTGAAGATTTTCCAAACTAACTCTGCTGAAGTCAAAACATCTTCCAACTTGACTTTTTTAAACCACCTCTCTGTGGGAGTTCCTGCTGCCAATGTTATGGATGGTCCCCTCTCTCCACTGATCGACTTACTTCCCTTTCAGGGCTGGGCTGCTGAGGCTTCGCAGGGGTTCAGAAGGTCCTCTAGCTAAGATTCTATATAGTTCGGAGAACCCCCAAATCCCACTCCTGGCTGGCCCCACCTACCCCCCCTCCCTCCCCATGACCCATTTTGGATTCAGGTCAGTGCAGGATGCAGGTGGAGACTCGGGGACGGCGAAAAACAGGCCTACCGGAAGTTGGCCTGCTTCCAGCTTCCGTAGGGTCTCCGGAGCCTGGGGGTAGGAGTGGGATTCAAAAATTTTAACAACCGGTTCTGTGGGCGTGGCTTAGGTGGTGGGCATGGCTTGGTGGTCATGTGACTGGCTGAGCATGGCCAACTCAACATCACTCACATCGAGGCATGCATCTCCTCGTCTGGCCTCTCATGACTGTGGGGATGCTGCAACAGTCGTAAGTGTGAAAAATGGTCATGTCACATTTATCAGTGCCATTGTAACTTTGAATGATTACTCCACACAAGCAAAGTACCAGCAAAGGAGGGGAAAAAAACTTCCTGAGACAGGAAGTCTAGTCCTGCCAAGAATGTAATCAGGGTTAACAGAGAGGCAGTTTCTGTAAGCAACACCAGAACGTTTCCTTCCTGCCTTCCTTACAGGATTAGGCCAGTAATTTCTTCTAACAACTGGTTCTCCGAACTGCTTAGAATGTTAACAACCGGTTCTAGCGAATAGATGCGAACTGGTAGAATCCCACCCCTGCCTGCGGGAGGCTGTTTTTGCCCTCCTGGATGCTCAAGGAAAGCTTCAAAGCCTAGGGAGGACAAAAACACCTGCCCCCACTAGAAGCCACGCCCCCAGCAACCAGGCAGAGAACCTGTTGCTAAAATTTTTGAAGCCCATTCCTGTTCCCTTTCTTTTATTTCCCTCAAGCTTGGCCAAGCCTGGTTCATTTTTCTGGTCCCTCATCCATTCACAATGCAGAGCCCATATCCATGGGATGTCTGGTTGCTTTAAGGGAGCAGTCAGTCCTTACTTCATGAATGATTGTCTACACTTCTGAATAATCATTAAGGCAGAATTTGTAGTTTGTTTGTAATTCAGCTTAGCCAATCTTCAGCTAAGTAGGGTCAGGATCTAGTTTGGATGAGAGATACCTTGGGAGAGTCTGGGCTGAAAGTTAGTAAGTCAGAAGAACATTCTGAAAGAAAAAGATGGGCCCCCTCTCCCAAGCAGCGTTTGAGAAAATTCCACGCACACTAATCAGGGCATAATCAGGAGTCATGCCTGACTTGAGGGAGGCTTAACTTAACATTTTTTTAAAATTCTCTGATGCTACTTTTACCTTGTACTGGTATATTTTTGAAGAACAGGATGGAAACACCCATTGGTAGTAGTAAGACAGAAATTTACTACTGTTCTGCCTTGATTCTCTGCAAATTTACTCTGCTCAGAAATAAGTTATCTCTGGATTATGTTTCTCCAAACAAATCTGCCTGGAGCTTGTAAGAAAATATTTCCCTTATGCATAGAAAAACATAGAGTAACAGAGCTGGGAGGGACATAGGTGGTCATCTAATCCAACCCTGGCTGTCCAGTCTCTTCCTGAAAGTCTCCACAACCTCTGAAGGCAAGCCATTCCACTGGTTGATTGTTCTCACCATTAAGAAGTTTCTCCTTAGTTCTAAGATTGCTTCTCTCTTTGATTAGTTTCCATTCATTGCTTCTTATCTTGCCTTCTGGTGCTTTGGAGAATAGGTTGACACCCTCATCTTTGTGGGCAGCCCCTCAAATACTGGAACATTGCTATCATATCTCCCCTAGTCCTTCTTTTCACTAAACTAAACTAAACTGAACTGAACTGAACTGAACTGAACTGAACTGAACTGAACTGAACTAAACTAAACTAAACTAAACAACACATACCCAATTCCTGCAACTGGTCTTCATATGCTTTAGCCTCCAGCCTCCTAATCATCTTTGTTGCTTTTCTCTGTATTCTTTCTACATCTTTTTTTAATATTGTGGTGACTTTTGGATTTTGAGCCTATCTACCCAGGAACAGAAAATTTATTACACTTACTGGTTTCAATTTAAGGCCTTGAGGACTCTTCATTTCTCAAAGTTAAATATTAAACCTGTATTGCCTGAACTGAACATCAAATAATAATCTTCAAAAGGAACTTGTGCTGTTTCAAGCAATTACAATGTTAAAACGGACTATATTTAACCAGATGAGAATCTCACCATGGTTTGAAAACCCCCAGTGTCATTTCATATCATATTTGTGAAATTGTTCAATAAAAATGTCAAATAAAAAATGACTTCCCCTGAGGGCAGACATGGAGTATATCCAATATAAATGTATAGCCAAGGAATCTCAACCAAAGAAGGTAAAATAAAACTCATTCCATCTGAACAGAAAGAAAAAACTCAACTAAGAAAGAAACCCTACTGAGGAATAAATCAACCTCATCTCCACAAATTTAAATGGAAATGGCATTTCTGTTTTTTCTTGTTACAAACATTATTATCCTTCTGCAGTTGCCTTTGCAACATTACTATACACAGTCACTAACAGGGAAAATTGTATTGCAGAGTATTATTCTACTGAGGAAATTATTCACAAAAAATGGGTAAAATGTTGGATCACCCAAACCTGCCCAAATATTTGCAGATTTTACTTATGATATTCCTGCTGTGTTTTTTTTTAACAATACAAGGCTTTATGCGATAAGCAGAAGTAGAGCAGAAAAGGTGAAGAAGGATACACACATTTCCATTTTACTTGTCCTTTTAAAAAATGAGACGGATCTACCACACAGAGAAATCTAAATACTTGAATCCTTAAAAAAAAACAACCTTTAAAATACTTCAAAAGGAACTTTCTCATTAAAATCTCCTCACGTAAGATTTTACAGCAGGCTAATTTTTAAGTTAATAATTTTGTATGGCCTGTGAATGATGTTATAAATATCTAGCTGGCCCTTGGCAGAAAAAAAGTTCCCAATCCCTGACCTGAAGTGTTGTTTTACCTAAAGCAGGGGTGTCCAACCTTGGCAACTTTAAGCCTGGCGGACTTCAACTCCCAGAATTTCCCATCCAGCTGGCTGGGGAATTCTGGGAGTTGAAGTCCGCCAGGCTTAAAGTTGCCAAGGTTGGAGAGCCCTGACCTAAAGAATCTTTAGACCCTCCCTGAACTGAGCCTTGAGAGCTAATTCATTCCAACCCAAATCTTTTGCGACTAATATGAATTCCTCTACTTACTGCCAGATACTTCTATTGCCTTGTCGGAGTTCCTGAATCTGGCATGTTCCTGTAACTTCCTTCAGTGTTCTTTGAAGTTTGCCATGAAGTTCTGATAGTTATCCATAAGAGAGTAATGGTGTTTTGAGAAGCACCCATCGGTCCATTGAGACTGCCAGGAAACTGAGTACAAAGGAGACTCGTGACTGGCTGGTCAGGAACTCTGCTGGTAATATTGAGCAATGAAGATTCTTATTTATTTTTTTTACTCTCCTTCAAATCTTTTGGGTAAAACAGTTGTGAGTTTTCTGCAGGAGAGGCATGGCTGCTGGATCTGGAACAGGACCATTCTGCATCTGCTGAACCAACTGGACACTGTGGCTGACATATTTCACACCTTGATTTCCATACAGAAACAGATTCTACCTCTTCCCTGTTTCCCCAAAAATACAACCTACCCTGAAAGCAAGTCCTAGCTTGATTTTTACACGTGTGCCCAATATAAGCCCTACCCCCAAAATAAACACTAATTAAGATCCCACCTACTCCAGAGTGCACGGGTAAAAATTAAGTTAGGGTGGAGATGGGGAAGGATGGAGATGTCCCTACTATTTACTTTTGGACAGTTGCAGCCAGGCCTCACACACCCCAACATACGCCAGCCATTTCTTCTGCAGCCGGCAAGGCTTTCCTGAAGGTCTCTGTAGCTGATAACAAAGCTCCGGATTGATCCACAGTTCTGTTATCAGCTGCAGAGGCCTTCAGGAAAGCCTTGCCGGCCGCAGAAGAAGTTCCCAAAGGCCTATGACAGTGAAAAGGAGGCCGGGGTGACGCGAGCAAGTGAGTGGATGACATCCCCGCAAAATAAGATCTGGTGCCTTTTCGGTGGCAAAAAAATGTAAGACAGGGTCTTATTTTCAGGGAACATAGTAGATAGATTGGATCATAGTTTCAGATGCACAGTTTAATCTGAATGACATTAGCCAAATACTTGAAGAAACTATCTATAATTTAAAGCCTGGAATAAGATAATGATAATTGCCTAATCAGAGGAATTAGATAGTTTTGTGCTTCCTTGGAGGAATGAGTAGTATCTAACAGATAAGAAATATATCAAGTTTCTGTACTATAATGACTCACCAAGACAATTGTGTCCATCTTCAGCCAACATGAAGCCATCATAACACATACACCTGTAATTCCCAGGAATATTGATGCATTCATGTACACAGCCTCCATTGTAGAAGTCATTTTCACATTCATCAATGTCTGAAAACAAGGAAAAAAAGAAGGAAAAAACCCTAGTGCCAGGTTTATAATTTAACAGAAATCAGTGTTGATGAATATTGTAAAATTAATGCAAAATATTTTTATAAAGTTTTATGTTTTATTCTGTATTTTGATATGGCCAATGGACTAATCAACAATAAAGGCAAATAAAGCTAAAATGCTATAATTTCCATTTATAATACATAAAAATCCATTGCTTAGTCCAACCATAAATGTCATTATGTGGGATTTCAACAAATAATTGTTTTGTATTTAAGATCCTACATATTTTGTAATACCCCCAACCCTCACTGGGTTGTCTGTAGGATATGCACAAGACCCATAAAAATAGGTGGAGCTTTTATCACGCCATTGTGGCTGCCATTTTTATTTTATTAACGATACCCACCCCTATATCATCAGCTGTGAAGAACTTACTTGAAGCTTCCTAGATATTCACTCTAGCACAACTAGAAAGAAATCTTTATTGTAAACTGATGATTCTCCCCGACAAATGAAATTGCACTCTCTGAATGCACCTTCTCAAACTCAAATTTGTCCCTTTCGCCTACCTTTCCCATAACTTAATAAAAACTCTGCTCTGCAGTTCTCATGGTTACTGCTTAGATGGACATTGGTTATGGACAGTGTTTATGTACTTTCCTGGGTGCCCCCAACACATCTTCCATAATTATCCTGTTTCCCTGAAAATACAACTTAACCTGAAAGTAAGTCCTAGCTTGATTTTTACGTGCGCCCAATATAAGCCCTACCCCCCAAATAAGCCCTAATTAAGATCCCGCCCACTCCAGAGTGCATGGCTAAAAATTAAGCGAGGGTGGGGATGAGGGAGTGGAGCTGCCCTACTGCTTATTTTTGGACAGCTGTAGCCAGGCCTCACACACCCTGACATCTGCTTTGCTGGCCCATTTCTTCTGCAGCTGGCAAGGCTTTCCTGAAGGCCTCTTTAGCTAATAACAAAGCTCCGGATTGATCCGGAACTCTGTTATTGGCTGCAGAGGCCTTCAGGAAAGCCTTACCAGCTGCAGAAGACGACATTCCTGAAGGCCTCTGGTAGAGATACACCCTAGCAGAATGTGCACGGCAGTCAGACAGGCAGGCAAATATGTGAGATAAACATTTCTGTAGCTTACACTCAGTAAAACAGATACACTGTGCTAGTTAAATAGTTTATTCCAGTAAGAGTTTTAGCATAGTCAAACAGTCCATATACCATTCACTAGTTCAGTCCGTCCGGGGGTTATTCAGTTGCAAAGTCCAGTGTCGAAAAAAAGGTCAGTAAACTTACAAATATCAGTCCAGTAATATATCTCCTCGCAGTAGAGATATGAAAAAGTCAAACCTCCTTTCTTCCTTCAACGTTCAAAAACTCAGCAGTGCTCATCTCCATTGCAAAGCCAAAGAGCCAGAGCTGTCTGAAGATGTCTCTGTGGTCATGTGGCCGGCATGACTAAACGCTGAAGGTGCATAGCACACTGTTACCTTCACACCAAAGTGGTCCCTATTTTTTCTACTTGTGTTTTTACATGCTTTTGAACTGCTAGGTTGGCAGAAACTGGGAGAAGTAACAGGAGCTCACTCCGTTATGTGGTGCTAGGGATTCGAACCGCCGAACTGCCGACCTTTCTGACTGACAAGCTCAGCATCTTATTCACTGAGCCACAGCTCTAAATAATGTGGACTGAGGTCCAATATGCATATCTTCTTATGTTCCTATTACAGACATGGGGCCCTTTCTTTATAAAATCATGGGAAGTTGCTAAATTTTTGAAGAAAAAAAAAGTTACAAGTTACAGACAGACAGACAAACCCTAATGAATTATTAAAACTGCTGCAATATATTTCTGTCATGTGCTTGAAAAAGAGAAAAGTATGTGTATAGTAGGTTGTGTGTGTGTGAGAGAGAGAGATGATTTAAATAGTAAATTGGGCATGTTTGAAGGTCTCCTGCCTCTGCAGTAAATGATACTTTTATGGTAATGGTCAAAATTATCTGCAAGAAAAATAATGAACAATCTTAAACTACAGTCTAGACGCTCCTATCCTGAGTATTGCTTAATGACAGCTTTTCATCCAGCATGAGCTGTATTTGGCTAGAATGTATGTTTTTCTTTCATGCCACGCTCCTTTTACAATTGGATCTGGAACAAATTTGAGAAACATAAATTGCAATTGACTTTCATTAATTTATGTTCTTGAACCTCTGTAGAGATGCAGTCATCAGGAAGCCGTCTGCCTGCATAAATCTCAGCTATCCAGCTCCAAAACATTGCACTTGGGGAAATCAGGCAGCAGCAGAGTTTGAGTACTGAAAAGGTTTGAAATGTAATATTTTGATTGCTGATGCGTCAGTGGTTAGTTACACGGAAATATTTCTTCAGCATCTGAAATGAACAGGTAAGCTTGCACAAATGCTGAAGAAACATAAATTGAAATAAACGATTTGGCAACAAAGAAGCATAAAAAATGAAACTAATAGGCCGTGATTACTAATGGTCAAGTTCCTCTCCAAGGGCCTGTCATTACCTTGAATATTCACTTCTTCCTGGGCTGCTGGGCTATGTTCCCAGCTGATCCCCACTTTGAAGGTGAAGGTTTGTTCTCTGAGCTTGTGGGTTGGTTTCCGTTTATTACCTGAGGATTACAAGACCTAGGTCTTGTAATTAGATCTTGTTATCCTCAGGTAATAAACGGAAACCAACCCACAAGCTTGGAGAATGAACCTTCACCCTCATCCTACAGTTGAGCTACAGATATTCCCCTCTATTGCATATCGCCATTTTCTTTCAATTCAGTGGTGGGTTTCAAAGTAGTTTACCACTGGTTCAGTGGGTGTGGCTTGGTGGGTGTGCTTTGCGTGTGCACATACACTTTGCTGTGCATGCACCAAATGCACGCTTTGTGCATGTGCAGAGGCTTTCCTACTCATCTCCTACAATCTTGCACTCTCCCTGTAGCTTCAACAGGGAGATGCATGGCAATCTGCTGTGCCACTCAAAGCAGCTGCACTTCAAAAGCAGGGAATAAAGGTCAGTATAGGAGCCTGGGCCGCTCATCGGAGAGAAACGGTTCGGTCTCCGCTGATCTTCGGCACTACCAATACACCAGAACCGGGCTGAACCGGTAGAACAGCACTACTGTTTCAGTTGTGTTGTGGCCTGTCAGCCGCTGGCCCCTCCAGCAGCCAAATCAGAGGAAGAGAAGGTGGCGTGGGAATCAGGGTCAGCATCAGGTCAACCTGAGAGCTCCGAGGGGGAAGCGGAATGAAGCTGGCAGAGAGAAACAGAGAGAAACAGAGACGGAGCCTCGGCCGTCAAATGTAGAGTCAACAGCCCCCAGGTCTGGAGATGGTTGATGAAGAAGAGGAGGAACAGCTGGGTCCAGTGATTGACTCACAGCTGCGTAGAAGGCAAAGAAGAGGAGAGCAGTGGAAAACCGTGGATTGATCCTGGGGAAGGAAGAGCCACCACTGCTAGCAAGCCCACCATAGCTCTGGGGATAAAAGGCAGAGGGTGGAGATGAATAGGTGTGGCAGAATGCTGCCGGCATTCCTAATAAAAGAATCTTTTGATTTCACATCAAGAGGGTTTTTGTGTTTGGGCAGCTGGATCAGAACAAGTTGACCTAACAATGGCCCATGGAGACCATGAAGTCCAGGACATCTCCTGACCACCATGTTCTCTTCATTTCTTCTGTCACCACACTTCTGTTTCACCCATATTATAGCAGGCAACCTTTTGGTTTCTACCCAGGTCAGATACTTTCCTTTTCTTCTCACCCTCACTTTTGAATTAAACAAAAGATAACTTATGAGGAAGGAAGGTTGCTACGCTGTTATGAAGATTTTTTTCCAGCTTCATTCTCCAAAGTTTCTAAGAGGATTCTAAGAATAAAAAGAACAGCCTGTTCCCTGCTGCTTTGATATCTGTAGCATCAGAGGAACAATGGTATCCAATGAGTACAGAAAAAGAAAATAAAGAGTATGTTTTAGAGTCAAGGAAAATAATTCAGAAATGCACCTGTGCAAATATCTGGAAAAACTGAGTATGGTTGGTCAGCCAGTTATGAATGCATCCACTGCTGCTGCTGCTGTTTATCCCACATCTTTCTATCTTACCAAGGAATAGGCTGTAGTCTACTTTATCAAATGCCTTACTGAAGTCTAAGTATACTACCATATATATTCACAGCCAACGCCACAGCGTTGCTCTAAACGCCACGGCAGCAAGAAAGAAGAGAAAGCAATGGTGGAGGAAGGTCTCCTGATACAAAGTGCCCCACCAATGCCAAAGTCAACGCAGGCAGCACCATATCCGGGTATGCAACAAAAGTACTTCCTAACGGCAACCCCCCCCGCCATTCCCCCCCATTTCGCATGTTTAATATAGGCCTTAATTTGGGGGAAGGGGCTTAATTTGATTTTATGCCGATAAAACATGCTGGGCCTTCCTATTGGTGGTATTGTTGGAGAAACACGGTAATTTCATCTTTGTACATTCGGGCTATTTGTTGGTATTCTGCTTTAGTTGTGTGTATCTCTTTCCATTTTTTCATACTTGTCCTTTTCATCTCTCAGTTTGTCAGAGAGTTCCTTATGCAACCAAGTTGGTTTCACCTGGGGTCTCTTATTTTTCTTCTCAGTGGTATTATGCTAGACTGGGCTTTTATAATCTTATTTTTCAGAGTTTCCCAAGCTTCTTTAAGGTTACCATCCATGGAATCCTTCCCAAGATCTATCTAAGTCTGTTGAAATGAGCTCTCTTAAAGTCTAAGGCACTCATTTAATTTTTGTTCTATTAACTCCACCTGCATTATACTGAATTCTATGAACTTTTAAGATTTTAAGATTAAGATATTGCTCTAGAAATTCTTAAGATTCTCATTCCTGTCTTGTTTTTTGGCAGGAATAGGGTTGGGGGAGAGGAAGAAATCAAGGATCCTTTTACATTTGTTATTGCTACCAAAACAAGTTCCCACCTATCAAAATTATGTAGTCCAGGGGTTGCCAACCTTTTGGACTTTAGGGACCACCAAAGTCATAATTTTAAGTCCCGCAGACCAGAAACCCTGAGAAAATCCCCCAAAAAAGTCTGCAAGGAAAATTCCTCACCCCGTTTTCCTACCAGTCGATCATTTTTTATTTGGGATTGCAGGATACCATCTCCAGCTCTGTTCTCGGGGGGGGGGAGGGGAGAGAGAGAGAAAGACTTTTGGCTTCATGCAAGGAAAGCAGAAGCAGCAGCAGAAGTCTTTCTTTCTCTCCACCAAATTCCACCAGAAATGAGTTTTTATGAGACTTGTACCAGCGCAGTCTCTTGGAGCAGGATCCCTTGCAGGGTCCCAAAAACTCATTTCTGGCAGAGTTTGGGGGAGAGAAAGAAAGATTTTTGCTGTTTTCCTTGCGTGTAGCCAAAAGCAGAAGAAGAAAGAAGTGGAAAGAAGCAGCCCGGTGGCCAGGCGAGGCATGTGGGGCAAGTTCCCCCCCTCCGCCCTTTCCCCCCTCCCCTCACTACCGCATGTTGTTCACAATGCAAGCAACACAAGCCTTGTGTTCCCACAGGCCATATGGGCGGTGCAGCCTTGTGTTGCAACACAGCCTGGATTAATTGTTTTGGAGGGTGCTTTGGGGGTGACATTTCTCTGTGGGCCACCAAAATTTTCTCATGGACCACCAGTGGTCCCCAGCCCACTGGTTGGCAACCACTGGCCTATGTGGCACACACGTGATTCTTAAAGTAAGGTGAGGATGGAAAGGAAGTTCATACTTACAAAGATTTGTGTAGCTCCTGGCCTTTTCCAAACAGATATAAAATTGCACTAACCTCATCCTTCCCTCTTGAGTTCTACGCTTGAAGTGACATGAGGGAAAAATAACAGTACTGACCACAAATAATAATTGCCGCTAAGAAGTCCAACCAAAATTAATGACTCTAAGCCTTTTCCATAGGCTAGGGACTAAGAACTATTTCAGGCTTTCTGTGTGTGGGGTGGGGCGAGGGAATGGCATTCCAGATTTTCTGTATGATTTAAAAATTTACAATTATCTATTTTTGGATGAAATGGTTAGATGTTATTTTTTCCCCAAAGAAAACACTGTAATTTAGACATCTGCCTATTACACCTACTCCAGCATTATTTCCTTAAGGGGATACAATAGAGCGTACATGCGTGTGTGTGAGAGAGTGTGTGTGTATGCATGTGTATTTGTTCATTCATTATATATGACTAAATGATGACACTCATCATCACATATTGTTAATGGCTTACTGAATGCCAATCATAGAAGAAGATACTTGCATAATAATAATAATATTCATTTGCTTCCTTGCAAAGCAAATAAAGCATTATTTTCTAGCTTTTCTTGAGTGAGATTTGTATGTACATCAAGAGATGTATTTGTTAAGGTAAAGGCGTTTTGCCTGTAAGTGTTACAGGCTTATAATTGACATGGTTTTTGAAAGCCCTACAAAAATCAATTAAAAACATGCCTCTTCGTTTTATTGTTTTCTAGTTTTCATGATATTTTCAAGATGTTAAGGCCTGAGGAAACTGTAAAAATTTTTTTTTTAAGACTGAAGGATTGTTTGTGGAGACAAGGTCAAGGGTGATCAATGGGAATGGAAGAGCTAAAGAAAGAAAGCCTGATGTTTATTAGGGAGAAAGAAAAGACAGAAGTGGAATAGCTTTGATAATAGCCCATGAAGAGCAGAAG
Organism: Hydrophis major; assembly: GCA_033807585.1. Lineage (NCBI taxonomy): Eukaryota > Metazoa > Chordata > Lepidosauria > Squamata > Elapidae > Hydrophis > Hydrophis major. The sequence goes on from CM066331.1 coordinate 143,805,618, forward strand.
GAAAAGTTGTTAATTAACATTCTAGGACTGGGGTATCTGTTATTAGTCAACCATCAGTCTACACAGTTGTAAATAGTTATGTTTTTTTTTCTAACTATGGCAGAAAGTGGGGGATATTTCTTTCTGCCTTCTATCTGTTCAAATGGCCAGCCTGGTTAGCCTTAGTTATCCATTTACCCCAAAGAATAAAATGTTTGTCTCCGATCATATGCAAGGACTGAGCAATTGAGCAAAAGATTGTACATCTATCTTGCAATGTGGTCAAAAATGAAAATAAAATAAAATAATATACCCTCACAAATACACTGACAAAAATATCAATTGTCAAAGTTAATGACAATTATCTTTATCGCAAGGAGCGCTCTTTCTTTCCTGCCTGGTGATTACAGTGGCCGAGGTTGCATATAATTATACAACTCCTCAGGCCTCAGCAATAAAAAAACACTAAAAGTTTACTGTAATGTCAACAGAAGAAGGAAAAAAAACCAGGAAAAATTCAGAAAGAGATTCAAAATGAGGGGAAGAAATGTACTTATATTATCAAAGCTTGGAGTCATTGACCATACCAAGGGCATTTGCAAGGCATGGCAAAAAAAAGTCAACTATGGCAGCCATAATGCTGTAATTTTGTGTGTGTGCATGTTGTGGAATGGGTTCCATTAACCTGTGCAAAAATCTTATCTTTGGCTAAGCAGATCAAAACTGCAGTGATGACTTTATCTTACTAGAACTCAGTTATTTAGATGGGTGGACCTTCACCTTAACTTCCCTTTCCACTTATATTAATACTATAGCAAATTATCTATGGGAATTAGGACTAGAAATTATTTTTTTAAGGGATACATCTGTCAATCTATTAGTGTACTTAATATCATCAGCAGAATGTATAGTACAACATGCATTTAAAAGAAACGTTGTTTGATTGGGTTGAGGCGGATCATATCCTGGCAGATGAGTAGGCTGGCTTTAGGGTAGGATGCTCCCATATAGACCATATAAATATCCAATGCCACCCAGCTGTCTTTCATGCCTAAAGTAGAGTCAGAACTCACAATCTTAACCACTACTCTAACTACAATTAAAGTAAAAGTCTGTAGAGATTCTCAGTCATTCAGGTCATGGTTGTCCCAAAGGTGCTTTTTCAGGAGGCAATTGGACTTCGTTTTTTCTTTTGAAGACGTTTTGCTCCTCATCCAAGAAGCTGCTTCAGTTCTGACAGGATAGTGGCGAAGGGAAGGATTTATATTGCTTGCAGACAGCTGGAAATTTGCATCCTCTTAGAGGGTTGTTGAAGCACTTGGAGGTTTATCTGTGTCCTCAGGGTCATCTGAGTAATGCACCTGAGTAGATTCTCCAATAAGCGTCTCTACAGACTTTTAGCTATACAATTTGGGATGAACACCCTTTGAATGGTGTGGGAGTAGGAATGGATTTCCAGAAGAAAAATTGCAGAATACAGAAATCATTAGCACTATTCAGCTGGCCCTGAGGACACAGATAAACCTCCAAGTGCTTCAGTGACCCTCTGAAAGGATGCAAATGACCAGCTGTCTGCAAGGAATATAAATCCTTCTCTTCTCCATTATCCTGTCAAAGCTGAAGAAGCTTCTTGGATGAGAAGTGAAACGTCTTCAAAAAAACAACAACAAGAAAATACAGTTGTCTCCTGAAAAAGCACCTTTGATACAATTAAAATATTTATTGATAAAAATCGGGTATGCCTTCTGTATGATACCTGATAAGACCACATAAAACGCCTTAATGATGGAATCCCTACACTCTAAATTTTAGAGAAATTTCTTCTAGTTACTATGATGCGTTCCCAGGTTTACTTCTTGCACAGATACAATCGTCACAATGATAAATCTTGCATGATGGGTACAAAACTCCACCACCACCTCAATTTTGGAGTGTCTCCTCAATCCCTTCCTATCAACCAAAATGTTAAACTGGATGACCTGATCTTGAATGTACCTCTGGAGACTGTGAGTGAGCAGTTATGTGGAACCCCTAGTTCATTCCAGTTAATTGCAGGGGAATTCAAAGGCCTAGCCTAGCTTAAGAAGTCAAAACCACATCTTGGAAGAAGGCAACGGAAACCGTTTTTGTACTGTTTACAAGAAAATGACACGAGTGTGTCAAAAGGATTTGGACTTGCTGTCTACCTCAGCTTGGGGTAGCAGCCAGCTGACCTTGAGCAATGTCCAAAAATTAAGCAGAGTTGTCCCAGGTTAGCACTTACATGTGGGTTTCCCTGGGGATTCCTAGGTTATTGGCTAGACAGGAAATTTAAAAAACAACAACAATGAAACGAACACTTCCATTTCATTGCCAAGAAAAAACACGGATGCAACCACTTGGAATTAAATTTGTTTTTAGAGCATTATGATGAACCTTTGAGGGCACCGTGAACAAGTTAAGAAGCTCATGTTTATGAGAAAGATGGCTACCTACATTTGATAAATAAAATAATAATAAAATAGTGAGACTATGTCCAAGTCAGGGATAGGAGAGGAGAGGAGAGTTTGAAGGGATCTTGGAGGCCCAACACTATTCAAGCAGAAAATCCTATACCATTTCAGACAGAAGGTTGCCCAATCTCTTCTTAAAAACCTCCAGTGATGGAGTGCCTACAATTTATGAAGGCAAGTCATCCGACTGGTTAATTGTAAAATTTCTGAAATTTCATGAAATTTCTCCTCATTTCTCAGTTGGTTCTCTCCTTGATTAGTCCTACCCTCAGGTGCTTTGGAGAATAGCTTGACTCCCTCTTATTTGTGGTAGCCCTTGAGATATTGGAACGCTGCTTTCATGTCATTCCTATTCTTCTTTTCATTAGACAAACTCAGTTCCTGCAACTGTTTCTTCACATGTTTTAGCCCCTAATCCTCTTTGTTGCTCTTCTCTGCGCTCTTTCTAGAGTCTCAACATCTTTTTTTATATCGTGGCAACCAAAACTGGATGCAATATTACAGGTGTAATCTTACCAAGTCATTATAAAGTGGTACTAACACTTCATATGATCTTGATTCTGTCCCTTTGTTAATGCACCCTAGGACTGTGTGAGCTTTTTTAGCAGCTGCAGCACACGGCTGTCTTTTATTTAAGTAGTTGTCCACCAGAACTCCAAGATCCCTCTTCTTGCCGCTGAGCCTGGTACCACCTATTCTACACTTGATTGATCATCAGTGAGACATAGGCATTTTAATGTTTTGCATGAACAATTATAAAATTGCTTACAATAGAAACAAAATATATATAGGAATAAATATTCTGGAAATCAACCTGATATTTATTTTCATGCATGTGCCTGAAGATCTACTTCATTCATAATATAACTACCATGAAGCAAATTATCGCCAGACTGTCAAAAGAATTGTCAAAGCAGAGACATCTTTTTAGCTTTTGTTCAAAACTTAAAATGAGTCAGTTTGGGATAGTAGGTTTAGGCACCAGTCTAGAAACCAGGCAACCATGAATTCTAGTTGTGCCTTCGACAGAAAGCTAGCTGGATGACTTTGGGCCAATTCCTCTCAGCCCCATGAAGAAAGCAAGAAGTAAAAACCTCTGAAAAATGTTGCACAAGTTTGTCTGTGAAATCCCTGAATCCTATGACTCAGTCTACACATTTTTCCTTGAAAATGGTCAGTTTTGTAATATTTTAAAAATGCAAATCTGTGAATTTTACATGGGTTTTATGAATTTATAAAAACTCAAAAGTATAAAGGACCTCTCTGCTTCAGCTCATCTCCCAACTCTTTTATCATAGCGTTTATAAAAACTAAAATTCCATCATCAGAATATAGGGCAACCCCACATGAATGGGCTTTTTATAATTTTAATTAACTGCGATACTTCTACATAATGAACAGTTATATAGAGACTATGTTATTATCTAAAGGTATTTTAAACAAGCCATTTTAAAAAAGGGTTTTCATGTTTTTTTCTTATTGTGGGCTATTTTTAATTTTAAAGGAAAGCTTTTAATTAAGTTTAGAACAGCTTAATTCAAGCAATAATTTGGTTCTTTGTTTAGTAAACCTCTGTTAAGATACAAAGCAATTAAAAGTAAATGGGTTCAGGGACAACATTTTCTCAAATAATATAAGGGAAGGGAAGGATATATCAGACACAAATTTAGATCAGGAGACACGTATTTTAGATAAGTTTGCATTCTTCTTAATTGTATGGTTGTATTTAATTTTTTTTATCAAAGACTAGCGTATTTGTAAATTAGATATTCTACAAAATATAAGTTTGGAAAAGATGTAATCATACTAAGGGAAAAGCAGTATTGAACCCCTTCACTGTGTTTGTCCCTTTCTCTGAAATCAAGACCTGCATTTTTACAACGTAAGATAAATAGTACGTTTAAGAGCAAAATAGAAGCAAGTGAACCAAAGCAACTGGATTGATAGCATCCAGTGGATGATGATGAAGATCAAAAACAAAAAGAGGGATTTTTTTTACCTTACTGATTATAGAAATGTTTTTGATGTGGAGACCACAACAAGCTGGGCTAGGCTTAAACACACGCACAGTTCCATCTTATCTGCCTATTGAGAAATTACTATCATCACAAGGAAGCCATAATTGGAACAGGATATGGAATAACTAAATTGTTCAAAGTTCAGAAAAGACTATACGAAGATAGTATACTGTCAACCTATACACAGAATATATCATGAGAAACACTTGACTGAAAGAAAAAGAAATTGGAATTAAAATTGCTTGGCGATGACACCAGTTTGATGCTGGAAATGAGGATGATTTAAGATAAGGGTCTTCAAACTTGGCAAGTTTAAGATTTGTGGACTTCAACTCCCAGAATTCCTGAGCTAACATGACAAATCTTAAAGCTGTCAAGTTTGAGGACCCCTGATTTAAGACTTCATTGTTAAAGGTGAAAGAAGAAATGGAAGTCAGACTGCTGCTTCATATTACAACACACACAAAACATACAACACCATTCCTATGATTATTTCAAGAAGCAACACTAGCCCAATATAAATGGGATCAGAAGAACCTGAAGTGGTAACAGTCATTATCTTCCCAGCAGGGGTGGGATTCAACCGGTGTTACTACCAGTTTGGTACTTCGCATGTAATACAACAAAAGCTGTGCCTCCTGGACAGCTTAGCGCGCAGGTGTGCAGCATTTGAAAAACACCTTTTTTTACTGATTTTTCAACCTCAGCTGTGCCGCACAAAGCAGCTGAGGTTGAAAAAAGCAGGAAATAAAGATCAGGTAAGAGCCCCTGGCGGGCGGGCAGGCCGAACAGCAGCAGACACCGATCCAGTTCAGTGTCTGCTGCTCTTCAGAGCTACCGGTTCTACAGAGCCAGTCAGAACCGGTAGCATCCCACCACTGCTTCCCAGGCTTTAGGAATACCTTCATGAAGGATAGAAAACAAGAACCATTTGCTCCTTGGGGGGAAGACTATGACAAAACCAAATTAAATATTAAAGTGCAGAATGATACAAGGATATACATTATCAAGGCCCTACTTTTCCCAGTTCTAATATATATGACTGGGAAAGAATCAGAAATTCTGAACAAAGAAAACTAGATGCTTTCGAATTGTGATGCTGGAGATGAGGGTTGAGATTGGCTTGGATTGCAAGAGGAATAAATAATTCAATGCGGAATGAAATAAAATCAGACAGCTTACTTGGAAGCATTAATATTGCAAGAAAACCTTCAATACTTTTAGATTCATGATGCAAAAGCAAAATTGTTAGAGAAAAACCTGAAACTTCGGGAAAAAAATGAAAGGCGATGAAAAGAGTATAATAGAAAGAAGACAAAGGAACTAGATGATGGCATAACAGGGGGTTATAAAAACTTCCTTAGATACAGAAAGTGCTGGTTACTTGATGACCATGAAATCATGAAGAATTATAAGGAGTGATTCAATGATAAAAGAGCAGTTCCAATCTTGGTCTAGCACTTTATTAATCCTAACTAGTGTAATTGTGGAAATTGTGGAAATTTACATGCAGAACTCCCCAAGACAAATAAATCATAAGTCTGCCAATTAAATTACAGAACGCAGCACAAGGCAGTTTCGTATTCCCCTTCTAATTGCAAAAGAGTGGTTTCTAACCCTTTGTTGAATAGAAGGCTGCATAGGTCTAAATGTACCACCTATATTATTCTGCACTGGTGATGTCATCCAAATTAGGGGTCCCCAACAATGGTGGAATTCAAATGTTTTTACTATCAGTTCTGTGGGTGTGGTTTGGTGGTCATGGCAGGGGAAGGATACTGTAAAATCTCCATTCTCTCCCCACCCCACTAACCTGCTTTCCAGCTCCATTTTCCTGTGCAGGGCAACAAAAGAAGACCCAGCCGATCAGCTGGGACTCAGGAGGCAAAGAATAGATGGGGGCGGAGCCAGTCAGAGGTGGTATTCCGAACTACTCAAAATTTCATCAGAACTTGCTGAATACTACCTCTGGTCCCCAATCCCCAATCCACTGATAGCCATGGCATGCTAGCAACCAGGCCACACAAACAAGCGAAGCCCCATCTGCAGGATGCAGGCAGCACACTACATCCCCTCTAACCTGCGGAAAAACCTCTCTCCACAGAACCGGTCCCTGATGCCCAAAAGGCCACTGATCCAAATGATTGACAAACCGCCACGAACATAAATTGAAAGATCAATAAAAGGTACAAATCAGTTGAGAAACATCACCAACTCTTGACAAGGGATCTTTCAAGGCCAAGAGTGGCATCTGTGAGAAGGAGGGTGAAAAAAAGGCAAGAAAGCTTGCCATCTGCCAACAGCCTATTTCCAGGCGTTCTGTTGTTGATATCCACATCCTTTGGAAAAGGATGAAGCGTCTAAAAAGACCACATACTTTGGACTTGAAGTCTCAGAAACAGGGAGCTGAAGTCTGGTATAGTTTTCTTCTGTAATGACCTTAATTTATATACAATAAAACCTTCTGGGCAGTAGTGTGAGCCTATTCTCTTTGAATCTTAGAACCTATTGACAACTAGCTGGCATTATCCAAATACTTATTGTAAAATGCCTAGCCTTATTCAGGATAGCTGAGAACAGAATGGAATCTACTTTATGTCTGTCCGCTGGGTTTTTAAAAATATGGTTTTGGGGAGGAAATTTTAAAAACAAAAGTAAACGTTAATATAAACCACCATAAAATAGGAAGAAAAGAAAAAGAAAAAGGATGGAAGAAAGATAAAGTGAAAAAAGAAAAGAAAATAGAAGAAAAATAGAAAAGAAAAAAGATATAAAGAACTAGCTTATGATCTGAGTTATATATGTAGATGTTATCTCTCTGTTGAGTGCAGTTGGTTAGCTACTTGCAAATCCATCTGGTGACAATGCTGTATAACCCACATTTTTTCTATTTTACCAAGTGGTTGTGGTCTACTTTATCAAATGCTTTATTGAAGTCCAAGTAAATTGTATCAATCGCATTTTGCTGGTCCACTAATTTAGTCACTCCATCAAAAATGCAGTAAGATTCGTTTGACATAATCTCTTCTTGGCAAACCTTGTTGGCATATTGACCTTCCTGATCATATGTGCACATGTGTGTATGTGGACATGTGTGTGTGAGCCTGCGTGTGTGTACACATAAACATGTACATGTTATTTATGTGTGGGTATGCATGGAATAGTTTTGTTTGTAAGCAACTGTTATTATTTACAAAATGTTATCAAGTCAGGTTTTGATGCTACTTTCCTTCATTCTGCTCACTTTTAGTGCTCTTTAATTACAAATTCTACTCTGAAACACATCAGGAATAAAATGTCCTATTTGGAACCAACTGGCAGCTGCTTTATTTTTCTTGTGGGGTTTTCACAGCTGCCTTCATCCTTGGATTTTAAACACTAGAAGCTGCTGGAGAGGGAAGGAAAAAACAGAGTTGCACACTCTAGGTTACAAACTCCCAGCTGCACTTTCCTAGAATAAAACTTCATTAAAACATCCCAGAATATGGCCAGAATCAGTTGAGAACGGCCAGATTTGCTGTCTTCAGGATCAGTTGGCAGCCCAGAAGTTGAGCAAAGACAGGTCACAGATGCTTGCTTCACATCCAGGAAAAGCTGAGCTCAGAGATATGTCTGAATTGTGAAATTAGTTGTCAAAAAAGAAAACACTGTTTTCACTGCTCCAGAATCAATTTTTCCTCCTGACAAACTATAATTATGTCTTGCTGGAATTTAATGTTGTTAGACAGAAGAGACTAAGCTCTAGTAAAAGTTGAAGCTTACTTCTAAAGATCGTACGTCACTTCTGGGAATCTCCTATTTTAACTTCAGATAAGACTATATTACTTATATCGTTTATGTGACTGTGATGAGATACAGTGATGCCTCATACCTATAAAACAGAGGTGGTATTCAGCAGGTTCTGACCAGTTCTGGAGAACCGGTGGTGGAAATTTTGAGTAGTTCGGAGAACCGGCAAATCCCACCTCTGACTGGCCCTGCCCCCATCTATTCTCTGCCTCCTGAGTCCCAGCTGATCGGCTGAGTCTTCTTTGGTTGCCCTGCACAGGAGAAGGGAGCTGGAAAGCAGGTTAGTGGGGTGGGGATGGAATAGGGATTTTACAGTAATTTCCCTCAAGAGTGGGGAGGGAATGGGGATTTTGCAGTATCCTTCCCCTGCCATGCCCACCAAACCACGCCCACCAAGCCATGCCCACAGAACCGGTAGTAAAATAATTTTAATCCCACCCCTACTATAAGACTAATATTCCCCTATCTGAGACCCACTAAGTGTGGTTTTATAATATGGAGTAAGCATCTGTGTATCAAGCCTAGATAGGTCAGGATTATGCCTTAAAGTCTTATTTATATCTTGGGGAGGTGAGGACTTGAGACAGGCAATATTCCAAGTAATAAAGGGTTCCAAGTAATAAAGTTGTGCTAAAATTGAAAGGGAAAAATTCGTGTCATGTTTAAAATTCATTTGAAAATGTCAGCTCCAGAATTAAAAGCTAGATGAACTCAGGGGTGGCCCTCAGCTGGTCCACGCTGTTTGGGCAAACTGGATGCTAATTTTACATCTGGTTTGGCGAACTGGTAGTTCCAACAACTAGCTGGCCCCACCTACCCTGCCCTGCCCCTCCCAGGAGCCCCCATGTGGCTCATTTTGGATCCCAAGGGCCCACACGGAGGCTCAGGGAGGGCGAAAAACAGGCCTCCTGGAGGCCCCCCCAAAAAAAGCCTTTGGAGCCCAAGGAGAGTGAAAAACGGGTCTCCCAGAAGTTCCAGGAGGCCAGAAATGAGACCGTTTCTGGCCTCTAGAGAGCCTCCAGAGCCCAGGGAGGGTGAAAATGGCCCCCTGTGGCCTGTTTTTGCTCCTAGGGTGGTGCAGGAGGCTGACTAGGTCACGCCCACCATGGCCATGCCCACCCAGCAACTGGGCTGAGAACCAGTTGTTAAATTATTTGAAGCCCACCTCTAGATATACTTAAGAGGTAGATTTAATTACAGGAAAAAATAATTGGACATATTTACTAATGGTGACTTGGGCCAGCCATCCTTTAATCAGGCACGGCTGGAAGTCTGGCCAATGCCAAAGTGTGGCCTCTGCCCATAGTGGTGATGGTGGTGACCTTAGGTGCCGCGTTGCTATCCCAAGTACAAATTTGTTCTACTGGTGCCAAGATCAATTCCAAGCAACATCAAACACTAAATTTATGGGTAAAGTGCTTTCAGTCTTATAAACCCTCTACCCAACAGGTTGGTTATTTGACCTTACTTATTCACACAATGAATATTTTCGGAAATAGAAAATATTTTTCAGAAACAGAAGAGACTCACAGTCAGGCATGTCAGACATCTTTTCACATTTTACAGATTATAACAGCAGCAGGAACAAAACTGCTTGAAGAACTGGGGGAAGTCAGCATGAATGGCTGATCAGATGCACGCCACCCAAAGGAAATTTGCTATTAAAGACAACAATTTTCAAACTATATAAAGAGCCTGCCAAAGGAATTGAAAAGACTATATATGTCACTCCTCAACTGCTTTCAATCTGTCTTCACTTGAAGTAACTAAAATGCACCATAGTTTTCTTTATATGGTGAATAGAGAGTTATGAATTTTGGCTTGTTACCCAGTCTCAGGCATGTACTGTTTAGATTAATCTCATTATTTATTAACATATTTTTGATCTCACATAATTATTTGTTTTAAAAAAATCTGGTATATTCCAAGCATACTTAGGAATTCAGGGCAGCTTTGTCAAAAGGTATGTATGTCCATCATCAAGTTACATTTTAAAACTTCCAGAGGAAGAGACAATCACAGTGAAGAATGAATTGCTGGTGAGTAGCCCAGCTCTTTGGAAGGGAGAGGATGACAGATTGGCCACATGTGTTCCAAACAGATGTCCCTAGCAAGTAGACCGCAAGATAGTGGTCCCACGATGGGAAAAGCCATCTTGCTTGCTCATAACCATGGTCAGCACCTTTTAAAATATGCTATGTTCGCAAAGTTACTTTTGTAATTACATTTGGAAATTATTTGTTAACTACTTTAAAACTATTAGAGACCTTTGGCTCCACAAGTCTGAAAATGATAGGTGAATTTTCCTTCTATCCCTCATGAAAGAAAATATTAAGTTTAAGAATTTAACAAGTTTGAAATAAAGGGCAAAAAAGCTAAATAAGACTTCAGGCAAGAGATTACCGGTTGCAAGCTAAGTGGAGCTAACGAGTGTTTTATATGTTTATAATGTTTATACTTTTTTATATGTTTTTATATGTTCATAATGTTTATACTTGTGTTGAAAATTGGAAGTCAAGTCTTTATATATTGCTTTTCTCGCTCTTCATTATATCCTTACTTTTCTTTTCTGTCTATTTTTGATGTTCTTTTTTGTTTCTTTTGCACTTTTCACTCTCTATTTTTCTTTCTTTTAGTTTGTATTCAATTTTACTATTGTAATTAAATACAATAGTATTTCTCTATATAATAGATTGTTGTATGTATGTATATGTTATGTATGTACCATAGTTAATAAAGTATGAGCTTGAGGTTAAGTGCAGGGTTCTGGCCCTGCACTTTTGATTGGCTGTTAGGCGGCCAGATTGGATTGGCTAGTTTTTAGGAATCCGATTGGCCCTTAACAGAGGATTATTATTGGTTTAAAGTACTTGCGTTCATAGCTCGCTATTGGACAATTCTCACAAAGGTTGCCTATATAAGGCAGGGTTCACTGTTGTTGTTTTGAGAAGTCACTATGCAAATAAAGAGCTGAATGTTCACTATTCAGAAGCTGTCTCCATTTACTCCGACCCATGTCCAAGTACTTAACACTGGCGACGAGGATGGGATTTGGAGACGTCTGAACTTAAGAAGCCAGGAAGCAATACCGAGCACGTGATAAGACGACGCCAACAACAGAACCATGTCCAGCGGCATCGTACCACCCGCTCCGTTCGATCCAAACCAAGAGGATTGGGAATCCTACATGGATCGCTTCCAAATGTTTCTTGAGACGAATAATTTGAAGGATGCCACACCAGCAAAAAAGCGGGCACTGTTCCTGACGCACTGCGGCCCGGCTGTTTTTAAAATGGCAAAAGCACTCGCCAAACCTCGAGAAGTGAAAGCCATGAGCTGGGACGACCTCGAACCCATCCTGAGAGATCATTACGCGCCAACCGTGCCTACACTCGTGAGACGCCACGAGTTTTATCAAAGGAACCAGCGAAAAGGAGAGAGCGTGGCCGATTTCGTGGCAGACATCCGAAATTTAGGAGGCCTCTGCGGGTTCGCCGATTTAGAAGAAGCACTGAGAGACCGAGTAATTCTGGTATTAGATGCGCTAGGCGTGCAGAGCAAGCTGATGGCAAAAGGCGACATCAGCCTTGCTGATGCCATCGCCGAAGCCATGGCTGCGGAGGCGACCAAAAAGTCAGCTGCACAACTATGGCGAAGCCGCACTCCGGTACCACCACCGACATTTTATCCAAGTCTGAAGGACAGCTCGTGACGACGCACCACGAGGACCTCTCTTCGTCATCAGACAGCGACGAAGAAGGGGTCCATCGAATGCGGTCCGACCGGGATCCTAAGCCCTTACGCTGGCTGTGGAGCAAACCATGCCAGGGCCGAATGCAAATTCCGCGACGCACTCTGCCATGAGTGCGGGAAACGAGGCCACATCAGCAAGGTCTGCCGCAGCTTACCAGGACCCAGCCAGGCCTCAAAAGGGGCCAACTATCGCCAATCGACTGGAAACCGTCCTGTAAAGCGAGAACCAGTAAACCACTCCTACAGAAATCGCGCTTTGCAAAAAGAAGAGGCTCACCATACTATCACTATAGGTCACGCCTCAGTCATGGACACTAAGAAAATTCGAGTCACGGTAGCCATCGAGAACCAGCCTTGCCACATGGAGGTCGACTCGGGATCGTCCCTCTCGATGGTGTCTTGGAAGACACTCAAGCAACTTATCCTCACAATCCAACGCCAAGACCTCCAATTTCAACGCCTCATCCTCAAGGACTACCAAGGAAATCAAATCCCCGTTGTCGGGTCCTGCCGAGTCCGAGTCTCCTTCAAAAAACATACAGTGTACTTACCTCTAACGATCATCGACAGAGATAGGCCTAGTCTATTAGGCCTTCAATGGTTCGCGCCACTAGGCATCGAGGTGGCTGTCGTGAACCGAGTTGGTGGTTGTGAGTGGGAGGAAGACCTTGTTTCTGAGTTCAGTGACGTCTTCGCGGACTGTTTAGGCGAGTATAAGGGGACCCCAATCTCATTTAGTTTAGATCCAAAAGTAGCCCCAATTCGCTTGAAGCCCCGTCGAGTTCCATTCGCTCTTAAAGCTAAGATCAACGAACAACTCGATAAGTTAATTGCTCAAGGGGTGTTGAAGCCCATCGATCACTCTCCATGGGAAACCCCTATTGTAACGCCCATTAAGCCAGATGGGTCAATCTGAATTTGTGGGGACTACCGGGCCACTTTAAACCACGCCCTACAGCATAATGCGTATCCAGTTCCGGTGGTGCAGCACCTCCTCCACTCCTTGGGGGGTGGAAAGGTTTTCGCTAAATTAGATTTAGCTCAAGCTTATCAACAACTACCAGTGGATGAAAAGACGGCTCAGGCCCAAACAATTGTAATGCACAGAGGTGCTTTTAAATGTACTCGATTGCAATTTGGGGTTAGTGTAGCCCCAGGGATATTCCAAAGCCTCATGGAAAGGTTGTTAGAGGGAATCAAGGGCGTGGTTCCGTATTTTGATGACGTATTAATTGCAGCCCCTACCAAAAAAATCTTGTAGGATCGTTTGAAAAGTGTTCTTAAAAAATTCCAAGAGGCAGGACTTAAGGTGAAAAAAAAACAAATGTATATACTTATATACTGACAGTGTTGAGTTTCTAGGGTATAGGATTGATAGCCAGGGCATCCACCCTACCGAAAGTAAATTAAAGGCGATAAAAAATGCTCCCAGGCCACGTAACAAGACCGATCTCCAGGCATTCTTAGGCCTCATTAATTTTTATAATGTATTTTTACAGCATAAGGCGACTGTTGCTGAACCGTTACACCGGTTATTAGATAAAAAAGCATTGTGGGTATGGGGTTACCGGGAAGAACAAGCGTTCCGGAATGTTAAAAAATTGCTCACATCTGACTCTGTACTTATGCAGTATAACGAGACTTTACCATTAGTTATAACCTGCGATGCCTCGCCTTTCGGGGTGGGCGCCATTTTGAGTCATGTACTGCCTAATGGGAACGAAGCCCCTGTTGCATACTTTTCGAAGACTCTTTCACATGCAGAGTGGAACTATGGACAAATCGATAAAGAAGCACTCGCAATCGTTGCAGCTGTAAAGAAATTTCATGAATATGTGTATGGAAGGACATTCACCATTATAACTGACCACAAACCGTTGCTAGGGATAATAGCCGGGGACAAGCCAACCCCCTACATATAATCCCCTAGAATGACCCGATGATCAGAATTCCTCGCTGCTTATAATTATCGCCTTCAATATCGCCCGGGGAAAGCCATTCCCCACGCCGACGCATAAAGCCGAGCACCGCTTCCAGAGACTCTCGACGATCCGGCACCAACGGCAACCACGTTTCAGATCGAAACACTCAACTCGCCGCCTATGACCGCCCAAGACATCGCGAGAGAAACCAAATGAGACCACACCCTAGCTCGAGTCCTAGGCTGGGTAGAACGCGGATGGCCATTGGACCAAGTCCCAGATGACTTCGCGCCATTTAAAGCAAGACAGACTGAACTTTTTTCACAAAAAGGCTGTGTCATCTGGGGCGATAGAGTCGTTGTCCCAGAACGACTCCGGAAGACGCCACTACAAACCCTACACGAGGGCCACCCCGGCATCCTGCGTATGAAAGCACTCGCACGAAGCTACGCATGGTGGCCGGGCATGGACCGGCAAATCGAGCAGTGGGTCAAAGCGTGTACCAGTTGCCAACAAGCCAGCAACGCCCCACCAAAAGCCATGCCTACTGAATGGGAAACGCCACGTGGACCCTGGTCCAGAATCCACCTGGATTTCGCGGGGCCAACCAAAGGATATACCTTCCTGCTGACAGTCGATGCATATTCCAATTGGTTAGAAGTTCATCGTATGACGGCCACAACTTCTGAGGCAGTGATTAAGATCCTAAATAGACTCTTTGCAACCCACGGATTGCCTGACGTCCTGGTGTCCGATAACGGGCCACAGTTCATGGCATTGATGTTTGAGCAGTACTTGCGTTCATAGCTCGCTATTGGACAATTCTCACAAAGGTTGCCTATATAAGGCAGGGTTCACTGTTGTTGTTTTGAGAAGTCACTATGCTAATAAAGAGCTGAAAGTCACTATTCAGAGGCTGTCTCCATTTACTCCGACCCATGTCCAAGTACTTAACAGTATATATATGTGTGTGTGTGTGTGTGTGTGTGTGTGTATGGTATTCAGCTTTGTTCGGGTATTTTCCCACGTCATTGTAGTTGTGCTTTTGAAGTTGTAGCAACGTTTCGGCAGAATCTCATCTGCCATCATCAGGCTTGTGCATTGTGTATATATATTTACATGCTACTTTTTTCCACACCTATGGAATAATTTAAATTATACATGATTACATGTGAATGGAGCATTACTTTCTGCTCACTTGCAAGTGGCAGTTTTTCAGGGCACATATGTATAAAGAAGCTAGTTCTTCAGAAAAAAAAGACACCAAGTGAATAAACAGGGAGAGGAAACAAGGGAATTTGGCAGGCACAGTACAGTGGAGAGATTCCAACCAACTCCAATATCATTAAGAACAAAACAAACAAGCAAACCTTTAGGGTAATCTGCAATGAAAACTGAAAATTTTGTTCTCCTGCTGAAGAGAATGGAAACTATATCTGCTGAAGTACAATTTTGTGTTCTTATTGGAGGAAAAGGAAAGGGGCCTGGAAAAAGAGTTTCTACACTGCAATTCACCACGAAAGAGGAGAACTTTCTAGATTGGACATATGAAGCTCTTCAGGAGGCAGAGAAGGAAAACAAAAAACAGAAAAACTAGTAGAGCTATGTGAACCAGAAAAGTAAAGAGTTGGGGAGATATTGAATGTTGTTCAGAGCTTAGCAATTATTATCAGACTTTCCCTGTAGAAGACAATCCCTAGCCATCTAAAGCAATTTGATCTTCATGGAACAGAGAAACAACAACCCAAGAATTATTTTGAGAAAGAAGTGCCCTTTGGTGGTAGGGATTTCCTTAACAAAAGAAATTGATGCCACAATGGACAAATGTCAGGTCTGCCATCGCATTGCTTCAACTCTGTTTTGCTGCGATGGCATCCTGCCCTAAAAGCAGGCTGGGGAATTCTGGGAATTGAAGTCCTCCAGGCTTAAAGTTGCCAAGGTTGGAGACCCTTGGTCTAAGAGATGAACAGGCTGCTGAGACTCTTCAAACCTACCAATAATCATCACTTCCTACAGATTCATGTGAAATGGAGATTTTGCAGTATCCTTCCCCTGCCATGCCCACCAAGCCATGCCCAAAGAATCGGTAGTAAAAAAAAATTGAATCCCACCACTGATGCTTTTCCCTTTACTTAGTGCCTTCTAGAGGATAGGCAAGAAAAGGAAGCTAAAATTGAACCTTGGAGACCTGAAAGGTAGTAAGATGCCAAGAATTCTATATGTCCACATGTGATAGGTTAGCTTTGCATTAATTATGAAAAGATAGCTCTTATTTTCCAGCTGTATCTCAGCTGGATTTAGAGGCACAACATTGTGTTATATTATATTTTCTTCAATGCACAGTGGGATTTTCCAATTCATTTCAGGATTAAGACTCTGACCTTTGAGATTCAGCAGATCCACTAAGGATCCACTCATCCTATCTAGTACATCTTTAAACCAAACCAGCTCTTAAACCAGGCTAAATTTTCATCAACTTCACCCAAAAGTTTCTGGAGTTTAGCCACTATTATGTACTCTAGATCTTAACCAAAAATGAAAAGCTTGTAACTGGCCAATGCTTACTCTTTAAAAACCCAAATATTGAATTCATCTAACATTAAACATTAAAAAAAATCCACTCCTGGCTGAATACTTAAAGATGTATAAAAATCTGAGATTTTCCTCCTTACATAATGGATCTATAAATAGGTATAAACTTTCTCATCCATATTTAACAAAAATGCTATGTTACATAAATGGATATCCCTGATGTGGAAATCTATTTGTCTAATAATCGAATCGATCCAACATTTGCTCACTAACGGCCAACGCTTATACAACTGTAGGATCTGAATAACTATTTAAACAGAGGATAATCATTTTTATATAGGAAAAAGCAATGTCCTCGTGAAATGAAAATTTGGTCATTTGAAGGAGAAACAAATCTCACAGTTCTTCCAGAGACTATGGTTCTGTGATTGCACTCTCTCAATCTAATTTCACCTTTAACATCAAGAGGCCACTTTAGTTCTGTGGATCTGGGACATTCCAGGGGCAAGCAAGGTTTCAGTAACATTGCTAGTTCACAGCTAAGAGCCTGTCTGTGGGCATCAAAGTCCATACACCTGTAATAGATCTCCCAACCTAGCAAAGGTTTCGGGCTCTGTATAAATTAACCTTGCTGGATATTGCTGTCTTAATGACAAAAGAATTGAGTTCTCTCATTCTTCATTTTCCTAATAGTAAAACAAGTTCAAAATACACTGAAGGAGGTGAATAAAGCACGTACCAATTAAGACAGGCCATTAAATGCTGAGTTAAATGGGCGGTAAACTTTCGAGTGCTAATAGCTCAACCATCCTCAAAGCTGTAGCCGTCTAGACCCGGGATGGCGATTGTCCACGTTGCGTGCCAAAAGTGTGCGCCTGTGCGCCCATGCACGCTTGCATGCCTGCACCCATGATGCAATGTGCACTCCCTGTGCCCCTGAGCATATGCGTGCGACCCCCTGCGCGTGCACCGTATGCCTCTGCACATGCAACCCCGCCTGCACGCTGCATGTCTCCGCGAATGCGCATGTGTCTCCCACACGCCCCTCTCCCCACACGTGTGGCAGATACCCGATAATCGACGCTGCCTGGTGGGGGGGACCAGCCCACTGCATGCGCAGTGGGGCTCTTCTGGCCGACCTCTCGCGTGCCGGCAGAAGTGGCTCTGTGTGTCACTTCCAGCACGCGTGCCATAGGTTCACATCACGCACCTAGACTCTAGGGAAAACTTGGAGAGACTCATTCCACCCTTTTCTCTCATCAGATTTTGTGGTACCAACGGATCAAATTGTTTATCCAAGACAGATAATCATGGAGGTTTCTTTTTATTAAACTATTGACCATTAACCAGCAGAGAAGCCAAACAACATGCAGCCTTAGACTTAAATCAGATCTTAAATCAGCTTCTCACAAAATCTATTTTGGTTTATGAAGCCCACAGGTTCTTTTGAGCATTGGGAAACATAAGCGCACCCTTTCTAATGAAGATATACTGTATGCTGAAGAGTAAGGAAACAATGTACAAGGCAAACTTACCACAGCTTAAAAGAAGTATCTCTTCCACACAAGAAGCTGTTGGTTAGGAGATGGAATGTACAAAAATAACAAGACTCAAACTGTACAGCATTATTAATTGATTTCCATTTCATAGCATATTTCACAATGCAGATTCTTGTAAATTGTGGTTAGGTTCCTAAAAGCAGGATTTTTTTTTTTTAACAAACTGCGCCAAAGAGGAATTGACATAGCTGTGAAAGAAAGTTTCTGTAAATAAATTTTTCCATCTGCTTTAAATTGGTTTACTCCAAATCAGGTTTTTTATTTGTTGCTCATTTCCTAAAATACAAAATATAACCATGCAAAGGGCCTTTCATTGTAGTGTAATGCAATAGATATTATGTAATGGGTTTTTTTAAAAAGCAGACATCCATATAATTTTCTTGGAGAAAGAATTTTCTCTTTCTAAAATAAATCTTCAAAAAATTCGTAGGAGAGTATCCCCTCATTCCCCAAATTCAGATTATAATTGAATATACATTGATGAACTGCTGTATTTGCTTAATGAGACAGGACATTGAACTAGAGCTAAAATTGTTCTGTTCCATCCCTTGGGTTGGATTCAACTGAGGATAAGGAAGAAGAAGCCAAAATTACCTGCCAATCACAGAAGCTGTTTTTAATAGGTTTTAAAGGTTGAGATTGCTGATGTAGTTCAGAATTTGAATACCTGAATACCAGAGTAAGTGTAACTATTTCCTTTTCAACATTTTAGAAATTACTGTATAGTTCTCTTTAGACATCTTTCATTTTGACTACTAGTCATAATTATTCGTGATTGTGCCTTCAGTATGTCTTTTTGTTTGTATGATTTCTACAGTAATTTTTCTCATACAGTTTTTTTTCTTCAGGGTTTTAAAATGACCTGCTGACTGAGTCCATAAGAACCTTTTCTTAAATCCATTATACACTTCTCTTTTCCTTCCTTGACAGTGGTGTGTTTCAAAAAAAATTACCACAGCTTCAGTGGGTGAGGCTTGGTGGGAGCGATTTGCATGTGCGCCAAATGCACACTTTGCACAGGCGCAGAGGCTTTCCTCCTCTCCTCCTGCAATCCTGCACTCTCCCTGTCGCTTCAGCAGCTGACGGGTGGCAATCTGCTGTGCCATGCAAAGTGTTTCAAAAGCAGGGTATGAAGACAGGGGTGGGATTCTACAGGTTCACACCTATTCGCTAGAACTGGTTGTTAACATTCTAAGCAGTTCAGAGAACCAGTTGTTAGAAGAAATTACTGGCCTAATCCTGTAAGGAAGGCAGGAAGGAAACATTCTGGTGTTGCTTACAGAAACTGCCTCTCCATTAACCCTTATTACAATCTTGGCAGGACTAGAGCTCCTGTCTCAGGAACATCTCTGGAGTTTTTTTCCTTCCTTTGCTGGTACTTTGCTTGTGTGGAGTGATCATTCAAAGTTACAATGGCACTGAAAAAAGTGACTTATGACCTTTTTTCACACTTACGACTGTTGCAGCATTCCCACAGTCACGAGAGGCCAGGAGAGGAGATGCATGCTTCAATGTGAGTGATATAGAGCTGGCTACGCCCAGCCAGTCACATGACCACCAAGCCATGCCCACCAACTAAGCCACGCCCACATAATCAGTTGTTAAAAAAATTGAATCTCACCCCTGAATGAAGATTAGTATGGGAGCCTGAATGGGTGGGTGGGCCCAACAGCAGAGGGTCGGAGATAATCGGTTCGGTCTCTGCTGTTCATCAGTGCTACAGGCTTGGCAGAACCAGGCCGAACTGGAGAATACCACCACTGTTCCTTGATATGAACTTATGGGTACCATTATACTCTTGTTCCAACAGATGAGATACCTTCACTTCTTCAACTATTCTCATATTTATTTGTTTATTTATTTAAAACTCTTGTGTGGCTGCCCACCTTATGTGCTACACTTCTGAGTGAATCGCATTTGTAAGGCTCCCAAAAACAGTAAAATCAGAAACCAGAACTCCAGCTAATACTTTCTCAAACATAAACAAATACCATTCTCAGGCTTCAATCTTGCCTTATCCCACTGCTTAGTAAGGGTTAGATCTAGAATACTCAAATGCTCTCAACAAAATTTCTGTGCTGCAGATTGTGAGTTTTGATGCAGTCAATGCAACACCTTCCTTCTTTCAATTTGTTTTCTTTCTTTTGAACGAGTTGTAGCCTCAGTAGTAGCCTTCCACATGTATATACATCCATATATACGTTCCATCTTATGCATCAGTATATTTCACATCATATTTTCCTCCTGTGTTAGGACTTCCAATTCTTCATGTTTGTTTCCTGTACTTTGCACTGGTGTAGAAACCGATTGTGAGCGGTGCTTTCTGTTGGGTTGCTGCTGCAGTTTCTTGCCAATCTCCATCCTCATTGTCTCATGTATTTTTGGTAGTAAATTCAGCCCTGAGCTTTGCCCATCTCCCTTTTATTCCAGTTCAATACCCTCCTGAATAGATTGATGAATATGTTCCTTCCAGTTTTTATAAGATGTAGCCATAGATTTTTTATATAGATCAGGGCTGCTAAACTGGCGGCCCACAGGCCAGATCCATCACGCGCAAACCACATGCACCCCAACTCCGTGAAGGAAAAAAAATGCTGTGATATATCACGTGACATCAATGTGACACTGCGAGTTTGACACTTGTGATATAGATGATTCCAGCCGATTGGCAAATGGTCCAAATTAGCTAGTTACCGAAACGTGTTCTCTCTTACATGTATGTCTTGATGTTTAGTTGAAAATATTGATAAAAACACTATTTATGCTTTCAGTCTTTGTCCTTCCTATCCAGGACCTCATAGTCTCTGGAAATTTGCTTGGAATCTTTTCCGGTTGGCAATATTGTTCAATTCCCTCCCCACTCCTGGGGGAAGGTTTCTGCAAAATCCCCCATTCCCTCCCCACCCCATTAACCTGCTTTCCAGCTCTGTTCTCCTGTGCAGGGCAACCAAAGAAGACCCAGCCAATCAGCTAGGACTCAATGGGAGGCAGGGAATAGATGAAGGTGGGGACAGTCAGAGGTGGGATTGGCCAGTTCTCCAAACTACTCAAAATTTCCGCTAACGGTTCTCCAGAACTCGTCAGAACCTGCTGAATACCACCACAAAAGTTTTTATTATATATGAGCCAATGGATATTAGGACAGAAAGAAAGTTATGTATTGAATACCGTAAGCTTAGCTTGAAGATAAGTTTGACATTAAACAGAGATCAGCATCAAAAATATGAATAGTTTTAAGGTATAGAAAACCACTGATGTAGCTAGCTGGGATGTGGATGCATGAAAACTTAAGACTGTGGTTGCAACTGAATAACTGAAATTTCCATCTTGGTTTTTTTCCCCTCCCCCCACCCTTTTGCTAGCTAGACTAGCCATACGAACCAGCATTGAGGATTCTGCCTTAAATTGCTGCAGATGTAGTTAGATTTTTCCAGAGGGTAGAATTAATTCCTTGGATCACATGGGCATGGGAGAAAACAGGGTTTTTCTCCTTGTCTCTCTGTTTGCAAAGCTGGAAAGCTGACTTCCTTGGTGATCGAAGCTTTCCAAGTTTTGAGACATGGAAACCATGACATTAGAACAAATCTGAGCCAAATATAAAAATAAAAGACAAACCACAAAAACGTTTTACAGGCACAAACAAGTCATGACCAAACAGTTTCAGTGCCGTCTGAGAATATGAAATTTCACTGTTTTGTGTTTTAATTATTTAAAATAAAAAATATTCAGGTCTTCAATCTTTTTAATGGACTGGCTTTGTATTGTGCCAAATATTTCAAATACAATTTGCCCCGCCATTCAAAAAGCAATTAGAAAAACACTGACTTCATTTATGAGTGAAAAAACCCACATGTTTTATTTATAAAGTACTGTGTTGGTTTTGGTGTTAGCATTCACTAAATGCAAAGAAATCTGCGTCCAAATATGACTGTGGAGAGTGTATACAGTATATACAATCCAATCTATGATGCACGCAATGCCTTTTCATATGGATATTTTTAGTACAACTGGAACAAAAGTGGGACACCCAATTTATCATCTGGGTTTGTGACCTTTAAAACTGCCAAAAATGAGCACAAGTATTGATTTCAAAATTAAAAATAATTCCAGAAATAGCTCTAATGCCAGACTTAGTCAGAGAAAGTGAGATAAGCTCTCTTCCCAAAATCCAAAATAATACAACCTCCATCAGAACAGTGTCAGCCTTGGGAGCCATATTAGCCTCAAAAGCTTCCATGCTGCCACATTGTTGTGCCTGGGAAATTGGGAGGGGACATTATTAGGGTGGATGTAGTTAGACATAATAGCATTCTTATTCTCAGTCAAGGTCATGTCATCCTGCACCTGGACAAGGAGTGGTTAGAGAATGTCTTCAGTTGGGACAGATAATGATTGGGCCATGAGATGGACTGATGGATGTAGAGGATGGGTCTCTGATTTTCAATTACCAAGGGAAAACCCGGAAGCCTCAGATTCGGGTTTTCCCAGATGTGCCAATATGACAACCCTAATAAAATGGAACTTTGAGAAAATGTCTGTCTCGAAGATTTTGGAGTTGGAGTTTGTTTTTTGGAATGCTGACAAACATTTTGTGTGCCTTTCTACCAGTCTGACAAATTTCTGCCACTAAAAATAGTTGTTAAAGACAATCATAATTGTCTTTTTTTCAAAAGGGAAAATGTATGAGCAAATAAAAGGGATACCCAGGGGATACCCGAAATCAGGAGTCATTGCAAAAACTGTCCTGTGCGAACTAAAACACTGTGCATTTCAAATCTACACACCTAAATTTTGATGCCATTACATGGACCACACCAGGGGTGAAATTCAAATTTTTTTCCCTACTGGTTCTGTGGGCGTGGCTTGGTGGGACTCAGTCTCTAAAAGGAAGAAGGCGGGTGGCCATGGGCGGGACCAACCGATTCAAATCATCCATACCACCTCTCTCCCAAGGTGGTGTGAGATGGTTGAACTTTACCCCTGGACCACACGTTTGTCATCATCAGAGGAAATGCACTGAAAGACTTTCATATGCTACTGAACTCAATCTTCCCAGACATACAATTCACAATGGAGGAAGAAATGACTAGACAGTTACCATTTTTAGATGTGCTTGTCAACAGGCAGAAAGATGGAAGCCTAGAAACCAGAGTTTATCATAAGGCCACCAACACTCCACACATTCTTAGTTTCAACAGTAACCATCTACTGTCACACAAAAAACAGCTGCATTAGAACACTATAAAGCAGAATGAGAATTCCCAGTAGTGTAGTAACCTAAACAACTGGAGAGAAGGTACCCACATGAACAATTCAAGCAGAAGGGTACCCACCAGCATTTTATTACAAGATGCCTGCACAAAAAGTAAAGGAGACAAAAGAAAAAAGAAGGTAAAAATAGGGCACACCCTACCATACATCAAAAACATTTCAGAAGCAGTAGAATGCAGCTTCCATGATCTTCAGGTGGGCATCACACACTGCCCAGAGGCTACCGCATGAGGACAAATTATGCACTGTAAAGATCATTTGGAGGTGGGAGATGCTTCCAATGTAATCTATCGGATCCTCTCATGGATTTCCCCTGTGACTAGGTAGGACAAATGGAGAGGAAGCTAACCACCAGATTGCAAGAACACAAGCAAGCCGTCAGCTGTGGAGACGAGAACTCATTGGTAGCCTCACATTGCAATGAACAAGGACACACATTAAATTTCATAGCTAGTAAGGTCATTGGCCATGCAGGTACAAAAATAGCCAAGAAAACGATTGAAGCCTAAGAAATGGGTCTCTTCCCTAAGATGGGCTCCAGCATGAATGTGAAAGCTCAAAAGATTAAATCTCTGCTTCTGGTGACCAACCCCAATTTGATCGCATATCACTATCCTGGGACACATATTTTCCTTCCTTTGTGACAATAATAATAATTCATTAATTAATTGTTGCATTTCCTGTAAAGACAATGCACATTAGTGGGTCTTCATATTATCTTCTTTTGGGAAATTACCACCCAGGCCGGAAAGAGAGGTCAAGTGGGGTATTAGTCTCAAATTGCTGTGCAGCTGCAAGAGGACTCAAGATTCATGAAACCGTATCTAGCTTTTTTCCAGGAGACAAACAGTTTCTTATATTATAGGTAGAAGTCAATACAGTTCTTAGTTTAGTGATTTATGAGTGGATTTGGTTCAAGGATGTGATTCAACCGGTGTAACAACCAGTTTGGTGAGCATGCACTCTGCACGCACACAGAGGGTTTGCTACTGACCTTCTCCTGCAATCCTGCACTCTCCCTGTATATTAAACAGCTGACATGCGACAATCCGCTGTGCCCCACGAAGCAGCTGAGCTTGAAAACCAGGAAATAAAGGTCAGCATAGAGCCGGGACAGGTGGGCAGGCCCAGCAGCTGATCATCGGAGCAAACTGGTTCAGTAGCTGGGAGCTACTGGTTCAGCTGAACCGGGCCGAACCAGTAGAACACCACCAATTTGGTTGCTTGCACCTGACGTCTTCATAACAACAACTCCAAGAAAACAACCCAAAAGTCCGTCAAACAACATTTTATCCTAGATCTTCCTAGGGTAGCAACATGCATTCCAATAGTATTTTCAAGCCCTCATTGAAAGGAATTCTGATTAGCCAGATTTATACATTTGCCTAAGTGGAAGAAGACTGAAACTATAGAAGGGACAGGCACACAAAATCACACACATACATAAAAAGATTTTTAATAAAATAATAAAAAAAGTTCAGTCAAGCTCAACTCCTGTTGACTTCCCCATATAGCCAGCCATTTGGAGGAATTCACCTAGCTGCTAACCATGCCTGATTTTGCTTAGCATTTGGGATGTCATCCCAAGTCAGCCTTTGCACAGCATTCTATAGCACTGAGATGTTTCAAAGGACTATATGAAGGTTGGAAGAGAATTCATACATGTATCCATGCAACTGGAAACTGACTTTCTAACTCTTCTGGAAATATGTATTGAATTCTTCAGGAAGATGGGAGTGAATATTAGGGAAAAACTGGAGGAACAACTTGAATATCTTCACTGTTTATAGAGTGTGGTGAAAAAAAGTCACAGATGGCAGTGACAATGGCATTGTTGAGGCACCTCCTGTCTTTTTAATATTCATTGCACATTTCAAAAATAGCAGAGCCTCAGGTGCATTGTTGTGCTTGCCATCTTGGCTTTCTTGACAAAACCATACATACACTCCTGTTTTCCCCCTGTGGATTGCAGGGCTTCCCATCTTCCAGGTTTGGCAAGGGGTAACCTCAGGTTGGCTTCAATTGTAACTACATCTATGTCGAGAATCTATTTACTGTGGGGCAGGCTGGAAGAGAAAGGGAGCAAGACAGCTCTCAGTCCTGGAAACCATTAGGGTAGCTGTTTTCTGAAGTGAGAAACAAGATGGACACATCTCTTGGTAATTACGCTTATCAAGTTTTTCTTATCGTTGTTATTTCTATGAATAAGGGTATGTTATTCATAGCAGTAATATACAGTATATTGCTGTATAACTAGTATAACTATTAGCAATACAGTACTGTTATGAAGGATAATATGTATTTCTTCTTAGCCCAGTATTCAGGCAAGTTCCTTTATAAAGTACTAGCTCTATACCTGTGCTTCACTATGAAACTATGTGGTCAGGCTTAGTTTTTGGGGAGGAAAATAAGGGGAAAAAATTGTGCCTTTGCCTACCAGCATCCATTGGTATTCATCTGGCTAGCGTCCAGTCAGTGTGTGAGAGAGTTGGGGGCTGTTTGGAAACTTGAAGCAGTATTTGCTGTGTGAGCAAGGAGACAGCAAGGAACCTGGGCATGGCTTAGCTCAACTGTGTACTAAAGCTGGTTGCTACTGTGAAACTAAAACTGAAACTGAAACTCCTCTCATCTGCTGGTGTTTTGCATTTGGAAGAAATTTCTTTTCAGGTGGGGGAGGGGGAATAGAGCTCCTTAGCATCATAGCATGTTAATAATAATATATATATACTAATGGTCATTTCGAAACATCCTTTCTTAGTGAGCACCTAGAAGCCAAGAGGAACACACGTGCCAAATTTCAAGTTTGTAGGCTTTACGGTTCTGGAGATTTTGTGATGATTCATGAGCAGTATTTCGCTTTTATATAGAGAGAGATAATAAAAACCAAAATCACAGGTCACGATAAAAATGCAAGTTTAAGTAAGAACTTCAAAAACAAATGAATCAAAGCATCTACACTGAAGTTCCAGCTACATCAGCCACAGAATCTTTTGTTAGCCCTGGTGATAACCCAAGGACCTCCAATGCACACAAAGGCACCCTAGGGCACCCAGATTTTCTATTGCTTTCTTGGACTCTATCCATATCTGATCCAATGCTATCTTGCAACTGAGTCAGCTGGCATTATGTCAGTCCAGGCACGCACAAGGCTGCCTGGGGAATGCTGCATGTGAAGTCCACACATCTGAAGCTGCCAAGGTTGAGAAACACCGTGCTACAGTATTATCTGCATAATATAGGAGTTACTGAGAGAAGGCAGTCAACAAACAAGCATCAGGAGAAAGAACAGTGGCCAGGTAAGGAAAATCATCCCACATCTATCACAAGTAGAGTTATCCCCGGGCAACTCTACTAGTGAAAACTGCAGACTACCAATCACTGCTAGATCTTCACAGCTCTGACACTGATTCTGAACAAGAACACACACACACACACACACACACACTCCATTTAAAACTAGCTGGCTGACATTGCTTCCTCATACAGTTTTACCACTGCTCTGTTTTGTCCTAGAAATGATAATAATAATGACTCATATAAAACCTACATCAGTTGCCAGAAAATCAGGAATCCATGCAGACCCTTTGTCAAGACTACTAAAGCATGATTAAGCAAAAATAAAAAAGCTACATGGTGTAGATTCATATTTCCTCTGTTATTCTAAAGAGTTGGAATAGGAAAATATTCTTCCCCATCTAATTTCTCCCAAGTAGAAAATTGAAAATATATTGGAAAGAATATGCAGCTCCATTTTCTAGGCTTGAATCAATCACAAGTTTTGGAGGATTCAGAATAAACTGTTTTTGTCTGTGAATGAAGAATATTTTTTTTTACAGAACATATATTTGAACAACTATATTTGTGAATATTGTCTTTCTGTCTGTCTGTCAGTCTGTCTATCTCACTGTCTCTCTTTCCCTACCTACTTGAATTACATTTCATCTGTTTGTTCAGGAAAGTACCCAATGTTTGTTTAGCAACACTTAAGAAAGCAAAACAGCATAAAACAGAAACAGAATATAACAAGTTAAACATATCAAACAAAGAGCAAATATAAAAAATAAGTAGCCAATGTGAATACTAAAATATATAATGATGGTCTGGTGTTTCCTTGAAAAGGAAAAGGCAGGAAAGGTAGAAGGCCAGAGAAACTTTTGAAAACTTCTTGTGAGAATCATGACTAACCCCAGCACAGAGTATCAAAGAAGGATGCCCTTTACAAAAGCATTTAAAAACAATATATATATAAAAAAACATAAATAACAGAATAGAATAGAATAGAATAGAATTCTTTTTTGGCCAAATGTGATTGGGCACGCAAGGAATTTGTCTTGGTACATGTGCTCTCAGTGTACATAAAAGAAAAGATACATTTATCAAGAGTCAAGAATCATAAGGTGAAACACTTAATAATAGTCATAAGGTACAAATAAGCAATCAAATCATAGTAGGAAACAGTCAATAAAAATCATTAGGATACAAGCAACAAGGTTACAGTCATACAATCATAAGTGGGAGGCAATGCGTGAAAGGAAGGATGGGAGGATTAATAGTAATAGTAATGCTGACTTAGTAAGTAGTTTGACAGTGTTGAGGGAATTATATAAAAAGTATAAAAAGAATTTTTGCCCTGGCAAAGGTCAGATTCTTTGGAATTTCTGAACCTCATTTTATATACGTAGCCAGTATTTTTCTTCCTTTTTGATAGGCATATCTGTGTACATGTGTGGATGTGTGTGCCTGTGTACTTTTAGAATATTTCCTAATAAAGTAATCAAGTAGTAGTAATTAATTAGAACTGGTTGTAAACCTGACATGTTTGATGAGGCTTTCTCTATCGATGCATCTTCCTATTTTGTAACACATCTGACCATAACAAAAGGGTCAAGAAGGACATTCTTTCCCGCCTTAACAACTATAAAGGAAACCTCCACTTGGAGGTTTCAAAAAAGCAACCCCAGGAGTCCTCCCAAAAATGGTACCTGAGGTGATTTTTTTTTCTCCTACCAACAAGCAGCTGATTTTGTCACCAAAGCCAGTTCTTTGGCAGTTTGCTCCCTAGATTTGAATGGCAACAACTAGGAATGACCCAAAATGATCATTGGATGACTCTGCACTTGCCTGGGAAGAAAACTCTTGACAGTTTTAATTCTTGCTAAGAGTAATCGGAGCTTTGGGTCTCCATTTTTTCCTGTCAATGTTTTGTTTAGAGGCACACCTTGGTTTTAACATCACCTTTTTAATTTTTATTTTATTTTTTTATGTCTTTAACTATCAATCATCTGGTTGAATTCTGGCTTATTTTATACCCTTGCTAGATTACAAATGTGAATTACCTCTTTTTACCAGTTTATGCTGGAGTAGCTTTTGCTGCATGGAAGTCGATGGTGTAAAAATTTTCCCTTTGTCGATGAAAGTGATCTGATCTGATTTACATTCATATCAGATTTCTACTGCAAGGATTTTGTATTTTACTAGTTATTAAGGTTGCTTTGTTTTGCTTTTGTGTAACAGTGATCAAATTATGTTTAAAGTCAGCTCTGGCTTCTGTTGCAACTCAGAGCTATATTTATACATGTTATACTTTGGATAACAACATAATTACTATAGCCACCTTCCGGCAGCCTTCGCTGCCTAACATCCGACATCCTTAAATTAAAGAAACATGGTAACTGCACCTTTCCCCTGCTCAATGAGTCCATGTACCCCCATTTGCCACCCCCTTGACATCCAGCCATGAATCATTATTATTGCACCACCCCTTGTCAGGAAGCCAATGTCAGTTATTTGAAGAATATTAATCATAACGTCCACGTGGTAACACAAGGCAAGTAAAAGACTATGGTCGCATCACACCCTGGCTGTCTCGGCTCCAGTCCGTTCTTTATTGGAGTCATGACAGAAGATTCTTTGAATAACAAAGTCTGTGGAGATACTTACAACTGAGATCTATGATTTTGGGAAATGAAATGCAATTTTGTGGAAAGATCCTAGTTATAATTCTAAGGAATATTTTCATTAAGAAATAATTGAGGATATTTGATCCTGGATGGATCAGAGATAATGACTGCAGTGGGTTATGCTAGATTAGAAGCCATTGTGTGAATATATTTAAATAAATGTGTGAAAATAAATTTACATAATGCCCTTTCAAAAGATTACCCGCATTTCTGACACCAAACTATTTAATTAGACATTATGTCTAATTAAATAGGTTGGTGTCAGAAATGGGGGTAATCTTTTGAAAGGGCATTTAAATTTATTTCTGTTGAAGTAGGAGTTTCACAAGAGGGTGTCAAAAAGCCAAGATGGCAGCTATGATCATACAGTTGAAGGCTGATCTATCTTTTTACATGTGTGAATACATATAATATTCATTAAGTATCTTCTCAGCATGAAATTTTAGGCCATGTAAATTATCTGAGCAAATCTGTTTGATCTATAGTCCTGTCTACATATTGCTTATTTTTTATATATATTTTTCATATACACTTTAAAATAATACACAAAGTGAATGAAATTGACACCACCTGTTTGTATTTTTGGGAGATGTATTTAAAACAAACAGAATTAGCAAGTACTAACCCATTGGATAAAATGACTCTCGGAAAGAGCTCGGCTCTCTAAAGGATAGCAAAAATGTATGTGCAAAAAATTTAAATTCTTAAATTAAACATTTAAGAATCCCAATGGCCCTCCCGGCCCTATGATTCTATGTCTGTGTCTAAGTTCTCATGTGAGAAAGTTTTCTGATTTGGATAATAAACAAATGATAACAGAGGACTTGGAAAGTTGACTAGAGGGAAGCAGAGAGAAAAAAGATAACAGCATATAACAAATTTCAATTTAGTTTTTGTTCCTCTGTACAAAGTGTTTTTTTAATCCTTTATGCCTAAAATAAATAGAAACTAGCTGTTGTTCCACAAAAACTTTATTTCAATCTCTTTTCGAGAACATTCTCAATTCATATGCAATGCTGAGTAGACTTCCAGAATATTCTGAAACTGTGGGAACTTTCCTGCATTTTTTAGAATGGGCCATAATTTTCTAGAACTTTCTGGAATCTTTTGGAACTTTCTAGAATTTTCTGGGATTATCCAGTAATATCCATAAAAGTATAGGTGCCTTAAACCAACATTCTGTTGTCTAATTGCTGAGTAAGAGAATAGTGAATAGCAATATTTGATTTAGATGGCATCCAGTAGATGTATTTTGCACCCAGATGCATTTTGCTACATGTGTGGACAATTTATCAAGACAAGAGCAAAAAAGTACTCTGTGAAAGTGTCTGTTAAGATGTGAAAGGCCTACAAAGTGTATTTTGGCATGTCTGCCTGGGATCAAGACAAGCCCTGGACACTCATTTCACATGCGAACACAAAACTCTTGAAGGTAAAGTGAACAATTGCTGTTTGCTAGATAGAATTTCAGCGATTTATCACAGTTTAAAAGAATTGCAATTAAGAAAATTTTCACTGTTTTCAGTGTTCTAGGAAAACACAGACTACAATATATATATTTATGCTCTATGGTAATATATTGCACAATATTAGATAATGTATGAAATATCATTTTTTAAATTTATATAATTCTGTTATGTTTATAGGTTGGTACAGGGAAGAAAAGAGCCATGAAGTTTGCTATCCCAAGAATTTGGTGGGAACTGACTGACCACTTAATCAACTGCTACTTCTGCATGCTGGACCCTTCCAAACATTGAACTGGCAAGAGTGTGCCTCCCATCATGTATCCAGACATTCCTTCATCTATCGCCCTGGTACCACATTGCTCTGAGCTCCCTGTTCCCACCTCTCTGGAGAGGGATCTGCAACCATTTTGCAAGCCAACTTGCTGCAGGACAATTCACCACAGCCAATTCGCTGCAATAAAGAATTTGTCTTATTTCATTATGCTGCAAACTCATTATTTGTGAATGTTCGTCCTTAATGCTCTTTCAGTTTGGTTGTTTGCTTGCTGATGTTTCTTTAACCAACTAGGTAACATCATCAGTGCTGCGTGTGGGGTTTGTTCCTGTTAATATACAATAGCCTGCCTCCTAGAGGTGGTGGGGATGTGATTTTCTCCTTGGTAGTTCCTTGATTAGTCTGCTTGATTGTTTGTCTGGTGTTAATCCCTGCTTCTCTGGGTGTTGCTACTGAAGAGCATATGTTCTGGCCATTTTGTTTCCAAGTTAAACTTTAGTTAAAAGTCAGCAAGATACAGTGATCAGGGATTTTGCGAAACAAAATATATATGTCTTCTATAGAAGTAAAACCTTATAAATAATTTTGAGCTCTAATGAAAACATTAAAAAAAACCAAATCACCTCACATGGTTAATTTAAGAATAGGAAGCAAAGAATAAGAGAAAAATACAAACCTACAGTGAAGGAGTGTAAGAAACCTGGTTCCCTGGAGATATGTTTAGGGACCAGGGCTTTTAACTTGTTCATATGTGCTCAGAGGTTATAAAAATTCAGTGGTATAGTACACAAATTTACTAGAGAAACCAACATTATTTTACCCTTGCACAATATATATACTTCACTTTGCCCCAAATTGAGAAAAACTGTCAGTTCCAAAATGTGAATAAGCAAATAAAACATAAAGTAAATGAAATTATTCAAAAAGAGCTCACAAAGTTTGGTAGCATCTTTTCTAACCCACTTTATTACAGTTTTAATATAATTAATTATTTGTTTACAGGGGAGTCCTTGGATTACAATCAAATGGTTCAGAGTTCAGAGCAACTAAGATGATTAAGGACCTGGAGACAAAAACATATGAAGAATGGCTGCAGGAATTGGTCATGGCCAGTATAGAAAAAAGAAGGACTAGGAATTACATGATAGCAATAATCCAGTATTTGAGGGGCTGCTAGAACGAAGAGGGAGTCAAATTATTCTCCAAATGACCAGAGAGCAGGACAAGAAAGTGGTTGGAAACTAATCAAAGAGAGAAACAATCTGGAATTAAGGAGAAACTTCCGAACAGTGAGGAATAATTAATCAGTGGAGCAGCTTGCCTTCAGAAATTGTGGGTGTTTCATCACTGGAGGTTTTTAATAAAAGTTTGGATAGCTACCTGTCTGAAATGATATAGGGTCTCCTAATTGAGCAGGGGGTTGGACTAGAAGACCTCCAAGGTCCCTTCCAGCTCTAATCTGATTGAAGAGTTATGACAGCATTGAATGAGGGGGACATAAGTCCAGTTCACAAAGTGGTGGCCATCACAGCATCCCTGCAATCACAGCATCGTAATTCAGGCACTTGGCACCTTACAATGGTTGTAGTATCCCATAATATACATGATTACAATGGTTGTAGTATCTCATAGATACATAATCCTCTTTTGCAACATTCCCTGCCAGTTTCCCCCAAGCAAATCAATGGGAAGGAGTCAACTCCTGCTGCCTTTTTTTGCCAACCTGCCCCACTGCATCCACACACAGCTTGTGCTCCATAGCACCTCCTACTCGCAACTCTCACCCACCAGTCTGCTTGGCTCTTCCCACTTAGCAACATGCATGATCCTGGGGTTATTACAATAACTGGAACTGCTGGGGTTGATGTTGCTAATTGATGCAGGCACGTGATGTTATGCATTATGCCCGCCTCACTTAGCAGTTGCAACCCAAGGAATACTTGTAATTTTATTTAAAAAGTATAGGCTTTCATGAATCGCCTCTTTTGGTTTTTGGCTACCACAAACTAACACGGCTCTTCTACAATGTCTGCGGAATCTTTGCTATCACAGGGAGACCAAAAGGGAACTAGGAAAAACAGATACTTCCATTGGCAGCCCATTCTAAATACAGTTTCAAAACAGAGCAAGACATGTTTAGAAAAGGTACCTAATCCCCAGGCTTCTTTCCCTTTCGCTATTTTGAGGTTCAAATGCCCCCAAACACAGCCCAAAATATGGCATAGAGAGAGAGCCACAGCAGGCACCCAGGAAGTCATGCTTAAATAATCTCTAAATTTACATTCCTGCATTAAAGCAAGCTCAGTTTTTAAGAAGTAGCTCATCAACAGTAGAGTTTGAGTATTCAACAACGATCAGGAGCAATAGGACACTCTTCCTAATAAACTGCCACAAACTGAGATTAAACAGAGGTTAGCTGGCTTCAGCCAGCATCATTTCAGAGGAGATATATAGGCCGAAATAGAAGAGCCACTAATCTTACCTTCACACTGTTTTCCTTCTCCCTTATAACCTGGCTTGCAAATGCATTTGAATGATTTAGGTGTGTTCTGACAAATTGCATCAATGTGGCAGTCATCTGTCCCTTCTGTACATTCATCAGCATCTGTGCAACAAAACATTTTTTTTAAAGAAAGTACAACATAGCAAGTGATTTTATGACAACCTTGAGTAGAACTAGTGAAACCACTCAACTGAGCAAGGATCATCCCAGGCAAAAGCAAATCTAACCTAATCATTGCAGTGGATCTTGAACCACAGCAGCACAGTGGTTAGAGTGCAGTATTGCAGGCTACTTCTGCTGACTGCCAGCTGACTGCAATTTGGCAGTTCAAATCTCACCAGGCTCAAGGTTGACTCAGCCTTCCATTCTTCCGAGGTCGGTAGAATGAGGACCCGAATTGCTGGGGGCTATAGGCCCACTGTAAACGACTTAGAGAGGGGTGTAAAGCACTGTGAAGCAATATACAAGTCTTAAGTGCTATTGCTATTGCTATTTTCCATAGCTAGACACAAAACTCCTTGATTTAGGAAAGACATCCCAAATATATTCATCAACTGGACATCTCAATCCAGCTCCCAGAGCTATACAGACAGACTGAAACAAAAGTGTGGTAAAAAAAAAAAATCCAAATGATGGCACAATGCAACCCAACACACACACACACACACATAAAAGATGATCACATTGTCATCACCATTTCTGGCTACCCCAAAGAGAAGACTGCCTAGTTTTCTAGCAATCATTATTTAACTTCCAAGATGTTACTTCACGACCTACCTACAGCCTTTGGATATCTTGGAGCAGGGGTCCCCAACCCCCAGTCTGTGGACTGGCACTGGTCCATGGCATCAGAAACTGGGCCGCGCAAACAAGCAAAGCTCCATTCGTGGGATGCAGGCATGTGAAACCACGCCCCCTGAGGTCTGTGGAAAAATCTCTCTCCACGGACCCGGTCTCTAGTGCCCAAAAGGTTGAGGGTCACTGTCTTAGAGGTCTCCCATGATCAATCATCCCCAACTCTACTTAGTTTGTTCAATATCAGCTAGCCCTTCATCGCATAAACTTTGCCCTTTGTTCCCAATCAAGAGAAACTGAAATCTTCTGCCTTTTAATAGTTTGGCCTTTAGAAATGATGCTAAGAATGAGATAATTATGAGCCACCGTGGCACAGTGGTTGAAATGCAGTACTGCAGGCTATTTCTGCTGCCTACCGGCTGCCTGCAATTTGGCGGTTCAAATTTCACCAGGCTAAAGGTTGACTCAGCCTTCTGTCCTTCCAAGCTGAGTAAAATGAGGACCCAAATTGTTGGGGGCAATTATGCTGACTCTGTAAACACTTAGAGAGAGCTGTAAAGCACTATAAAGCAGTATATAAGTCTAAGTGCTATTGCTATTTCTCAAACAATATATTCTGAGAGAAGCAAATGCAGGAAGCACCATCTAATGTAATTCTCTTTCAGCAAATTTTATATTTGAAGGTAAGTGTCCAATCACAAGAGGGCCAGTGGGGTGTAGTGATTCAAGTGCTGGACTATGAGTGGGGAAACTCAGGTTAAAATCCTACCTTCAACACAGAAACACATGGGGGACTTTGGGCCAGTCACTCTCTCTGATGCCAGCTGACCCACCAAGAAAATTGCAGTTTCTGGAGCTGGAAATAAATAAGTCTGATTGTGCAAAGTGGTGTTCAATGATCCAAAAATTAGATCCTGCACCTGCAGGAATACACTAAGAAGAAGAAGTCCTGGAAGTCTACAGGTATAATGACTTTACCTTTTCTTATAAGAGGTAGCAGCAATATATACAGATATATATTGATAGTGCTGTATGAAAGTCACTTTTAATAGCTTCAAGCTGTGTGCATTAGAGCCCTCTAAAGAGCCATGGTTCTTAACCTAGGTGGCAATGCACAGCAGACATACTTGTGACTGCATGAGAATCCTATTTTCTAGCCATATGGTCAAAAGAGGCTGTAAAAGGAACCTGTGGTGTTCATCTTCCCTGGGTTTCCTAAATGGATGCAGATTTAAGGAGCGGAGATCATTCAGCTGAATTGCAAGATTTCTGCAGAGCGACAATCACAGCAACTCTGGGATCTGCAA
Source organism: Hydrophis major (assembly GCA_033807585.1). Lineage (NCBI taxonomy): Eukaryota > Metazoa > Chordata > Lepidosauria > Squamata > Elapidae > Hydrophis > Hydrophis major. The sequence goes on from CM066331.1 coordinate 143,841,241, forward strand.
GCAATAACCAGAGCATAAATAAATAAATTAACCTGGTTCTTTCGCTACAGGGATTGCAGTTAAAGAACAATGCTGCTTTTCTGCTACTTGTCACATTTTAGGCAGTTTTATGCACTTTTTTATTCCTTTCTGCTGTTGCTGTTATTGGAAGGTATTTCCCCTAATAAGACCTACTTTTCTAAGAGGGTTGTTTGAGCTTCTTGCTCTTTATTATTCATTCCCAAAGCAGACAGCATGCTAATGTGATTCTCCTACATTCCTTGCCCTTCCTATTGTGTAAAGTTCCTTTTAATTACAAAAAAAAACTAACTTAACTTTAAGTGGAGCTTATACTTCTGAAATCACAGTTAGACTCAAGACACTCTCTGGTGGATTTTACCTTCAACGACCCCAGATCTCATTTTAGGACAAGAGTTCAAAAGATGCACTCAAAATTCAAAAAGCGTCAAATTTCCTGAAAGGGAGATGTTTCCTGGCCAGGCAGAAAGTGAAGATGGAAGTAGTGAGGGAAGCCAAACCTCTGCTCCTGTTTTACAGGCAACACTGACCTTGTGGGGCTCTGACTTGAAGGCAAATTAACCTTAACCCCTCTCCCCACCAAGAAAGATGTGGCAGAAAAAGACTTCCTCTTCTATATTCTTAGCAAATCTAAACTTACATTACATAGTGAAAAAATCTCATTCAAGAGAAATATGGGTCTGTTATCATACATGATATTTCTGTTCTATCTCTTTTGTCCATAGACAATATTATTTCCAAAAGAACTACAAGTCTTTTCCAAAGAACTGTGATATCTTTCACAATTAAACTCTATGCTGGTAAAACTGATAACTTTAAAAGAACAATGGGAAATGCTGGTATTGTTATATTAAAGACTAGTATGAAGAATACAGAAGTGATGCCCAGAATAAACTAACACACATAGACCCATGCTGGAAGAATGCCATAATAATGCAATTTCAGCTTATTATGTTCTGCAAACTCAGCAACAGTTACTGAGGCTTGAAACCACAGTTATTACATAAATGTAATAACTTTGCTTGTGCAAGCCCACCCAGTGTTCATGAAAAAGGTACTAACCAAATCATGGTTAAGTGCGATTTGTGAGCTCAGTCACTGAATCAGCTCTTTCTCTAAACAACTATCAATCAATCAAAATAGAATTGGAAGGGACCTTGGAGCTCATCTAGTCCAACCCCTTGCTCAAGCAGTAGACTCTATACCATTTCAGAGAAATGGCTGTCCAGTTTTTTCTTAGCAAACTCCAGTGATGAAGCACCCACAACTTCTGAAGGCAAGCTGCTCCACTGGTTAATTGTCCTCACTTTTAAGAAGTTTCTCCTTAATTCCAGGTTGCTTCTCTCTTTCAGTAGTTTTCATCCATTATTTCTTGTCCTGCCCTTAGTTACTAAAATAACTAAAATGTTATCTTACTGCCCTGGAATTGTTGATGGACTTTCGCAGCCCTTCTATTTGAGGTTCTTTACGTTTAAATGTTAGGGTTAGGGTGATCCTTGAATCTTCTTTCTATCTTTAATCAAAGAAACTTATTTCCCCCCTTATTTTTATGGATAATGAGAAATGTTTGATTTGTGGCTTCCATACAATATTTGGGCTTTTTTTTAATTGTCAAGTAATAACGTATTAGGTCAGGCTTATCTTCTGAAGCTATACTAGAAAATTTATTTATTTGCTTGTCTATTTTTTTGTTTATTTATATTGAATTTAGTGATCGCCATCTCATTCACACAGGATAAAAGAGATTCCTCTAAAATCTCTTCATTGCTTCATCCTTCCAATGTTATCTTCCCCCACCCCACAAAGTATTTCAAGATGACAGTTTTTAAACATTAGGCTACCAAATCATCTTGTTTTGCGTTATGGTCCATCATTCTGCCAGATTAAAAGGAATGAAATACCCTAACTAAATAATATTAGTTATGTTGTTGGCTTGGCGAGCTTCGCAATTGGGTTGCAAACATTTTGTCCCCATTCAAGAAAACATCTTTGGATGTGCTTGTCTGCAGGAGCACTGGCCTTTAAATACCCTTCTTGAGTCCTGGTCTGACTTTGGGTTGTGTGATTGGCTGGCTGTAGTTGCTGAATCATAGTCCTTGGTTTTAAGTACCATCTGTGTGATGTAAATGAGTGCTGGTGTTATTGTTAGGATGTCTTCTGATAATGTCATCAGACTAGGACTCAGAAAGATATTTAAAGGCCAGTGCTCCCTCCAGACAAGCACAATCCAAAGTGCACTGAAAATGTCTCCTCAAACGGGGATGAAACATTTGCAACCAAATCACCAAGCTTGGAGCTCAAACCAACAACATAGCTACCAAGTGGAGCTACTAATATTCAAAGACATTTAAATAATGTTAGCCCTGGTACGACTCTTCAAAATGACAAATGTTGTCATTTTGTTGACATCATGCAGTTATGCAAGACTTTGTATTTTATTCCAAAACCATGAGTTTCCCAAGCCAACAGCTGTTGAAGAGAGCTATGTGTTTTCAGGAAAAATATAGCAATTTTCAAGAAATGCAGACAAGGGCTGCACCTACATGTCTGCATACTGTAAAGTATGTCTTTTTAATATAATTCAAAGCACTACATATCTCTATAGTATATTGTGTGTGTTTTGGGGGACTAGAAAATGTTTTAAAAATCAAGGAAGTCAAATTAACCTTTTAATAATTTCATGGACATATCTGCATAGTTTTCTTAGCAAAATATCTCAACACTAAAAAGCACTATTATTTGTTAAACTAAACCTTCTGAATATTTTTCACCATTAGGTGTTAAAAACAGATGGATAATTTTACATTAACCATACATTAGCCCTTACTTTCAACAGGAAAAATGATTGCTCTTGTGGGAGAAAAAAACCACTTTATTTTAAAAAGCCCATACTGTGTAGAAAAAATAATGAAGGTCAACATATTCAATACCCAATAAAGAACTAAAAGAAAAGTCATCAATTTTCTTTTTGGGTTAGTAACATTGATTTTTGTAAAAGAAAAAACAAGCTTGTTCAGAGAAAGCCAATCACTGCTAGAAGCATCTGGTCTTCTGGAATAACATTTTCCATGGGAATCAGTTGGGTGTTTAGGGAAGAAAGTGGCAAACATCTATTGATTGTGGCCAAAATGTCAATCGCCTAATTTTGCCTCCCAGCCAGAAGAGTCTTAAGCCATTTTGTTCTAAAACTTAATACCAGCAGCCCATCTGGGACTCATAGAAACCATGAATAATAATACATCTAGTAATTGGCTAACAAAAAGTAGGACTTTGATTAATGCTATTTATAGATTTGACAAGAGGAGGGAAAGGGAAGGGGATGCACCACACCTGCAGCACCCTTGGGTAGATTTATTTTATGCCACTTAAATGTAAAGACCTTAAGAAAATATGCCCCAGAATGAAAACTACTTTGTTAGCTTGAAAGCCTCACACTCATTATTTCAGAAATGCCCCAATGAAAACACAAGGCTCCTTCAAGCATCAAGGAAGAGAGGGGGAACAGCTGTGAAGAGGCAGCAATAATAATCAGATATTGTTGCTGCACCTCAGAGAATTTTGCAAAGGGAAAGATATGAGGTACAGGGAGGAGGGGAAGAGTTATTTAAGTAAACTATCTTGAGAACCTTAGATTATTAGCACAGACATATAAAGAGACAATACTTTGCCCAAATTTGTTGCGAGAATAGAGTTTGTCCTCTTCTATCAAAATATTTGTGTGTGGGGATGTGGAATAGCACTATCTCTTTTCTTTTATTTATTTTACTTGTTTCCACAAAGAGGAATAAATTTGCTTGGGGATTTGAAGGGGGGGGAGAGGGAGGGGGGTCACTCTCTCATCAGTTCTCAGGTAGGAGATCCACATTAAGGTTTTTTTTTTGTCTCAACTGCCTAAATTTCATACTTTCAACTCAAAAAGGCCTCTGTTCCCATCACAAATGGCAGAAGTGACAGCTGGACCCAAGGGTGAAAATACTCAAGATGGTGGCTACAACAGTGCCATTGAAGCTTTGCCCATTTTGTGCCTGTGGAGATTTTATCATACCACCATCTTGATTTACCCCTTTTTCTGCACACGTTTGAGGAAACCTTCCTTAATGGACCATTTCACAACAACTGAAGGATATCTGCATGTGACATGTGGAAATGCCCAGAGTCAGCTGGAACATGCCAAAACATTCTACTCATTTCTAGGAAAATTACCTACTTTTCTTTAGAATAAGAGACAAATACATTTTTGTTGATTTTTGCCAATCTTCTGATAGCTGAGATACTTGGTAAATCTCCCCAAAGTAAATTCAAAAGCACAGTATAGTACCATATCTTGAAAAAGTTTACTATTCAGAACATGGATGAATGAGAATTATTAAAAGATGGAGTAGACATATCTTGGTTAAGCTATCTTGGAAGTCAGATAATTGAAGTTTTCTTACTTTTGGTGCAGAAAAAGGGGTAAATTTGTCCTCTTCAGCAGGGACTAATTGAACAAAAGTCAAGTCTAGCCCCAGGGATATAATTCACTAGAAAGGCTTCAGATAATGGTGGCTTGTCTTTTCAAATCATTTCTACATCAAAATCACTGGATTAAAACCTCACATGCGTGAACAGATCTCTCAATATTTTGCTTGGAAAAGGAAGGGCATTTCCTCCCCAGCCCCAACCCAGATACAGACTGAACAAACTACCAGCATCTTCCAAAACAAGAAGGCTGGGAATCAAGTCTATCATTACCATCGCTTCTCACATCCCCTTTAACAGTTACAACTGCCACACTCAAAATCAAAGAGGTAACTTATATCTTAAGCATACAATATCTTAAAAGTAAAGCGGAAATCCTGTGAAAGTTGGATTAAAAGGGGGAAGCTGGCTGGGAAACCAGAACATAAATGGAAGTTAACACACTCTGTAATTAATGGCTTGTATTGATGCAGGGTAGCTCCTATACTTTTATGTCTAGATAGGTTGCCCTAAACACTATTTCATCCTAAGGGTCGCCTTTTTCTCTTTTTGAAGGTGTCTAAAAAATGAAAATTTTCAGGCTTTTCAGGGACAGAGACCCCAAAACCACAAAATAATAATAATATAATAATAATGAGGAAAAGGGGGAGAAGGAGAAGGAGAAGGTAATAATAATAATGTCCTAGGTCCTTGGTTAGGACTCAAGCTGTTGAAAGACTGTGAATCTCACCAAGACAATAATAATAATAATAATAATAATAATAATAATAATAATAATAATAATAATAATAATAATAATAATTAGCATCAGTAGTAATAGTAAAAGTAGTAGTAATAACAAAAAGACTGGAAAGGCTCGACGTAACTTTTTCAGCCTTCCCTTGCACCCTCCTTCCCCCGGAAAACTAAGCCCCTTTCGTCCTTTGGTGGCATCCAGAGAGAGAGAGAGACAGCCGGGATCATAAAAGGCAAGCCCCAGACTCCCAGGACAAGCCAGGGCTGGTGCTCGGGAGGGAAGAAGGGGAGAGAAGGAAAGCGAGCTCCGGACAGCCCTGTGGGCTCGCTTGCTCTTTACCTGGCACCCCGTTGCCGCCGGCAAACCTGTCAAGGCGGAGGATCGCCAGAGCCAAACACAAGCAAAGCCGCGCAAAGTCCCCAGTCCCCATGCTCCGGATCGGATTCCGCGCAACCTTGCGGGCTTTTTTTTTTTTTTTTCCTGCTTCGCTTAAAGGGGAGACGCGCTCCGGGCTGGCAGAGGGCAGCCACAGACAACTGACGCGCTGACAGCATCCCGCTGATTCGCAGATGGGACAGCCCGGTGGGCGGGACCGGAGGGGCGGAATGCCAATCGCTCCTCTCAGGAGGAGAGGGGGGGAGGGGGGAGGGGGAGGGGCCGCCGGGCGGCCGCTGTCTGGGTCTCCTCTCTCTCGGTTCGGAGGCCCGAGGGACGCTACGGGACGGGATGTTGCGCGCACCCGGGAAAAGTGGGAGGGAGAAGGGGGAGCAAAAAAAAAAAAAAGAGAGAGAAGGGAGACCTGCAAGCTTTGAGAACTTTAGTCGCATATAGATGCACCCCACTGTTTGGAGTGGGATGGGGTGGTGGGGTTTAAGGGGAGGGGTGGGATACAAATCCTTTGCATGCCACAGACTGAGGGGCAAACAATTAGCTCTTCCTCGGGCTTAATCGTTAGGTTAGGAGGAAGGTGTCCCGTTCCTCTCCCCCCCCCTCACGTTTAAGAGAAATAATGCCAGCCCCCCACCCACCCAAGAAAGAGGGGAGAGGGGAGAAGTTCTGAATGCAGCATGAAGCTTCCCTGCAAGCCATGCTCAGGGAGGACTAGCCTCAGGCAAGGTCCCTTACTTTCGGTTGTTATTCAGGTTGCAAGGGATTTGGGGGGAATTTTGGGGGGAAGAGGTCATAAAAGTCAACATGGCGGCTGTGACCATGCAGTTGGAACTGTACACACACGCACACCCTTTCGGAGATGGTGAGGTATTTGTCTCTCTCTCTCTCTCTCTCCTCCCTGGACAACCCAAATGAGCACTTAATAAGAGTAAGCCAATTCCTGGGTTGTGAGAATTACCCATTCCTGCCAACCGAGGCTTGCCCAAGTCTTGTTCAGTATTTATTTATTTATTTAGTCAAATATGCATTAGATAACAGGTATAAGAATAAACATGATTATTAATACAAGAAATGGATATGAATAAAAAGGGTACATTAGGACAGGGACGGCAGGCACGTTGCTGCGCTTATGGACACCCCTTACCGACCTCTTAGGAATGAGGTGAGGTCAACAGTAGACAGTCTGAGGTTAAAGGGTTTGGGGAAGAAACCACAGAAACCACAGGTAATGTATTCCAGGCATTGACAACACTGTTGCAGAAGTATAATATACAGTATAGTATACTATAAATATAGGTATGTGCATATATAGCATAATATACGGTATAGCCCTTTTTGTGTGTGTGTGATTTTTGACATCAAGAAGAGATGCTTTTCCTGGCACAGAAAACACACACACACACCAAAGCCGGGTGTGGCTGAAGGACCATATAAGTAGCAAAAGTGGGCGCCCCTTGTGTGGGAAAGGTTTTGGGGGATTGTAGAAAGTCTTCTGGAAGGGCAAGAGCATTTTTCCTAACCAAACAAGCTGAGCTCCCATCCTCTCCCAACTCCAGAGGTGCCTGCCTGCCTTGTTCTTTTGAAGCGGATTCCCACAATCAGACCGTGTTCATTCCCCTTGGTTTTTGTAGGCAAAATGTCACATCGACTTTTATTCAGATCCAGTTGGTCTCTTTCTACAGGATTTAGAGCGGGACCACTCCTATTTTCAGGGGTTCTTCAACTTCTGTTTCCCCCCCCCTTAAGTTTCAGTGAAAGCCTGTTTTGTAAAATAAACTAAAATAAATGCTCCTCTCAGGCTACAGGCTAAAGGCAGAGGGGCTTTGAAGCCACACAGTCCAGAAACTCAACAGCAAATCTCCTTGACAACACTAAGAGGGATTCCCCTTCCCCCCTCATGGAGCAGACTAAAAGAAAACTTTTTCTATTCTTTTTTTTTTTTTGCTTTGCCTTCAGGCTCATCTAAGCTGGTGCCTTTTCCACTTGCTTTGGGTCATTACCATTAATACCAGCCACTAGATTTCCATAACATTTGGAGAGAGCTAAAAGGAAAGGGGGGCACATATTTTAAATTTCCTTCCATGTTAACAAGCTATTCTTATTAATTTTAATGAGGCTATACCAAATTGCCAAGTTTCGTTGATCAATAAAATAATACTGTGTCATGTAAAGGAGAAAGAGATTTCAAACACAAGCGCCTATCTTTTAAATAGCCCTGGGTCCAAATGCTATCAAAATGGGCAGGCATTTTGTTGCTTTTCATTCTTTCCCCCCTTTTTGGCACTTTCTATACTGGAATGTGTACCTACATTATTTTTAGAAATATGCTGGAAATTTAAAAAAAAACAGAAAGAAGCTGGTATAGGCAAAACAGAATAAAATGACCTGATACATGGATGCCTTGAAAAAAATGTTTTAAGAGTACTTGTATTAAATTGACAGTTTCCAAATAAATTGAATATGTTAGAGACGTGTATACTGTTTATTTTTCATTTCTTGTCTTAATTTATATTTCTGCCTATAACTCAAGACACTTTTCCAAATGCTTCAACCTCTCCTTGGTGATACAAAGAATACATTTTTATTTCTTTTCAAATGTTTTCTGTTCTGCATTATTCTTTACATTGGTGCAAAAATGCACAAAGAAGCACTTGTGAGTTTATGGCTGACTTACCACTCTGAAAATGTTCAGCCTAGTCCCCTGGGAAGATTCCCTGATACCTTAGAGCTCCATCTAGTGAATTTCAAGGCATATGCAAGAAGTTCATGGTTTCAAAATATATGTTTAATTGAATCTATCTCTTATCTATTAATTATGTATCTAATTAGCAGATGTCAAAATGCAGTCTGGTTATGAATTGGGGGTTATGATAATCAAGCTGGAATATGTTATAGATAAAGGGCATTTCAGATTTTCCCAATTCAGCTAACTTAAATCATAATGGTACTTCAGTGCCAAATCAATTAATGGCAAAGTGGTCACCCAGGACCTGATTATGAAATCAGTACATATGCTGATCTGGCTTGTAGTATGGAGACCGATAAATTGTTTAATAAAAGTGACTTACCTTATGTGCAGCCAGAATCTGAAAATAACATTTAACACAGCACAGTGCTTAAGTAAAATGATTCGAATGAGATCAGCATATGTGGGACTGATTGAGGTAAATTGTAGGGGTGATACCAAAATACAATTTTATCATATTTTACTTATCTATATATATTCAATTATTGTATTTTATTCAAATTTCATTTTAAACTGTATTTTATTGCATTTTCATTTTAAATCGTATTTGATTCCAATTTCATTTTAAATTGTATTTTATCAGATTTTAGTAATAATTTATGTCTGGAACTCTGCACTTTGATATGGCCCAAGAGCTAATCAATAAAGTAAAGTAAAATAAAATTTAGTAAAAGTGTTTATATATTACTTTCTGGCGTATCCAAAGGCGGAGGGGCTAAATAATTCAAAGTGATGGCCGCAACCAAGTGATAAAAGCTCTGCACAGCAAACTCTAGGTTTTAATTGCATGGTTGTGACCATCACCTTGTTTAATACTTGGGATGGAATGCAGATCTATATTTTTTGTTGTTGAATTGTGAAGTCGTGTCTGACTCATTGCGACCCCATGGACAATGTTCCTCCAGGCCTTCCTGTCATCTACCATATTCTGGAGTCCATTTAAGCTCACACCGACTGCTTCAGTGACTCCATCCAGCCACCTCATTCTCTGTTGTCCCCTTCTTTCACCCTCAACTGTTCTCAGCATTAGGCTCTTCTTCAGCAAGTCCTTCCTTCTCATGAGGTGGCCAAAGTATTTGAGTTTAATCTTCAGGATCTGACCTTCTAAAGATCAGTCAGGGTTGATCTCTTCTAGGACTGACTAGTTTGATCACCTTGTAGTCCAAGGGACTCGCAGGAGTCTTCTCTAGTACCAGAGTTCAAAGGCCTAAATTCTTCGGCGCTCAGCCTTTCTTATGGTATAACTTTCACAGCCATACATTGCAACTGGGAAAACCATAGCCTTGACTGTATTATTTAATGCATTATTTAATTTAATTTAATTATTTAATGCATTGTTTTTAATGACTATTATTTAATAATTATTGAATTATTTGATCTGTATTATTTAATGCATATTTACTCAACCATTTGAATATATGCATCTGAAGGTGGGTGCTCAGGATAAAGTCGGAATCATGTTGGTGTACAGTCCAATCTGCCGTTTATTAGTTTCTCTTCCTGCATTAGCTAGATTGATCTCAGAGGTTGGCTGGGGAATTCTGGGAGCTGAAGTCCACAAGTCTTAAAATCGCCCAATTTGGAGATCCTTGTGCTAAGGCAGGGGTCTCCAACCTTGGCCCCTGGAAGCCTGGCGGACTTCAACTCCCAGAATTCCACAGCCAGCTTTGCTGGCTGTGGAACTCTGGGAGTTGAAGTCCGCCAGGCTTCCAGGAGCCAAGGTTGGAGACCCCTGTGCTAAGGGATGCAGACCTAAGGATGTGAATGCGAACTTTGAAAAGGAAGACAAAAACATGCCTGAGAGATTTGTTCTCTTGTTTGTTCTCTCTTTTCCAAGTATTTTTCCAGCTTCTCTTTCTTCTCAGTTTTACTTCATTCCTTTACTCCTATCTATCTCTTGCCTTTTCCTGACAACTCTTTCAATGATCCCCTGTTAAAAAGCAGATTTAAAAAAAAAGTCTCAGCCAAGCTGAAAAGAAAGGAGAACAGAAATCTGAGATAATCCAACATTGTTTAAGACCTTCGGAGAAAATATAGTAGGAAACCAGATAATCTATTTATGATGGTGGAGTTGTATTTCTGTTTAAAAGTATCATACTTTTAAAATGATGCATGTATCTATTGTTAATTAGCACATCCATGTCAATACATAAGTCTATTAACCTTTTTAACCTCTTTAGGCGAGATTTGTTTCCATCTTTGGGGAATATATTTTTCTCCAATAATGCTTCCCATAATTCCAATTGACCAATACCTCTGAGTTGCCTTGCTTGTTTTGTTGAGCATGTTGCAGTATATTTCATCTCACTAAATCTCTCTTTATTTTTCTGTGGATTCACTTTATTATCTATCACTCTGAAGTTTCAGTTTTGTCTTGAACTACGTTGCCTGCATGACTGTGTTCCAGATTTATCTCTGTGAAGGGTGAGGAACTGGATCCTGTGTAGCTACTATGGTTTATACCTCTTCAAGCTGTGATTGCAAAATGACGAAGCACTGTCATTGCTCTAACAACATTGATTTGTGTCAGAGTTGTATTAGGGCAATGGAATTATCTTCTTTAGTATAAATAAATGTTCATGTAAAGTAAATAGGATCTACTTTTTAATCATCTTCATTCAAATTATGAAGAAAAGTATGATATCTGGTGCAAGTTATAAAGGGACTTCTAATCAGACATGTAGAAAAATGGTAATTTTTATTTGGAAACATTTAGATTACATTGCCATTCTATTCTTTTCACCTAAGTAAGGCGCATGCATAGACAAAATAAGGCTCAGGGCTTGTAAGAACAAGTTAACAAGCCACAAATGCATTTGAAGTGTTAAATTATATATTGGGGCTACAGTAAGCATACAGTGAAATACAGTTAGCTTTAAGCTTCATGGACTGCTCATTGGCACGGAAATTATAAGTAGTGTCTATTTTGACATTTCAGCAATTTTACAGTATAATCTATTGAACTTCCTTGCAATCACCATCAGAGATATAAATGAAATTTGTGATAAATTTTTAAAGGACTGGATTTGAAAAATCATTTCTGTCTATAGCATGGTTGATACCCTGAAATCTACCAGTGACTATCTTATTTTAAGCAAATACCCACAATTTATCAATAAGGTATGTTTCTGATGTTGCATTTGAAAAGAGTTTACATTGGGTTGTTGTTGTTTTTACTTTTAAAGTTTGCAACAAGGGTATTGGACTTATCACTCAGTGATGCAGCCAGGATGAAGGAAATTATTCTGAGCAAAATATGTGTCTTAGGTTCCCTTCTCCATTCCTCGGTGTTCTGCTCTCTTCCAATTTAATGTTACTCTCCCACCCATCCATTCCACTCTACCATTGATGCTGTGTTATTTTCACGTCCACCAAGTGTCTTTTTTTTTTTTTTGTATGCTCAGCCTTTCACAACACACATGGCATATATGGCCTCTCTGACACCAAACTTCTCTTAAAAGCTATTGATATTTATTGGCATTTAGCAACCCCAACATATACAAATTATTTTTCAGATTTTTTAAAGAAAATCAGTACAACCAAATGTCCTGTGAAAATCAGGGAAATACTAAAGATTGATATTGATCAATGAATTCCCATTTATTATGAAGGATAAAAAATGGGCAATTAGGAGTGAAATTTGTAATATTCTTTTTATTTAAAATAAAGTAAATTACTCCACATTCTATGAAATGAATGGTCCAAATCAGGAATCAGGTCTATATTGATGATGGTGTAGCACAGTGGTGATTAACTTTTTGGGGCTCTTGTGCCAGCATCCAGAAGGCAATGCACACACCCCCACGCCCCCTGCGCATGTGAAAATATTTATGGGCGTGGTTAGCTCAACATCCTGCAGCCCCCTGCCAGTGAAAATATTTTCACTGGCAGAGGCACTGCGTTCCAGTCCTTTGCTGTTTCCAGGGCGATCCCATGGTCCAGATTGAAGCATCCCATGGGACGGATCCAGCCTGCCGGCCTCGAGTCTACCACCCCTGAAATACATCCACGAGGAGAAATCCAGGTGTAATCTTAGAATGAATGGAACATTTGTACATTTCTACATTAAAGCATGAAATATTCTGCACCTTCAGATCAATCTAATTCTAATCAGTTATGGTTCCTTGAGCCACTTATGTCCACTTCCCTCCCTCCCCCGCAAAAAAAGTTGTAATGGTTTTGGAGATTTCATTCCTAATTTCCTTTCTTCCAGGAATGAAAACGGTACATCTAAAAAGTCTGCATCAGAGTCAAGTTAGAGTTTGCTCAAGTATCACGTGTGCTGTTTTTGCTAGAGAGAGAATTCAAGCTACAAGAAATCAGATCGAATTCTTGGATGTTCAAAACAGATCACAGCATCAAAATGAGTTCATATATGGATGTCTGTGGGTGTAATATAAATGTAACAGTAAGGCCCTTTCCACATTTCCTTGCTTTTTCATTTCTGGCATTGTTCAAGAGAAAGGTGGTAATTATTAAAATACAGTAGCTGCTAATTAAGGCCGAATTATATTCTTAACAAAGGAAATTCTTGAAATTTCAGAACTTGCATCTCTTGAAACATGGTTGTCTTTCACAGATATTTTTATCCTTTTTTACAGCAGTAAATGTGACAGAATGTAGGAATTTTTTTTCTTCAAAAAATGGTATGCTAAAAAAATTATTTTGCTGAAAACAACACAGTTACAGCTGGTTCCAAAAATATCAATTGTTTTACAAAGGCAGACATTATAATTTCTTCTAGTTTTTACTGGGATCTAGCCAAACAGACATCTTGTTGCCAGCTCTGGATAATCAAGACGATAAATGTGATTTCAGTTGCTAAGGCCAAGATACAATGTGCTACAAATTAAAATGCAGGACTAAATAAAAGAAATATAAGCAGCCCAGGAGAACATGAAAGCTAATAAAAAATGAAAAGCAGAGATTTCTCATTCTCTCCATTGTTCCAGCTTTACTGATTGTTTCTCACCAGTGGGCTTGTCTTACATAAGAATTTTATCATGTGAATTATAATTTAAAATTTGAAAAGTTTTATAGATCATGCAGGAATATTATTTATCTAGTGCGGAGATCTTCAAGATTCTGGAGAAGAAAATATATTGTGACTAATTAAAAAATAATAATTTTAGATTTGTGGGCAACGGAAAGAGGAGGATCATTATGACACTTCCATTAAGAAAGAAGAAAAATAGCCAGCGCTCAGTGTGAAATGTTAAAATGCTTCTATTCCATCAATCACTCCTGCTAATAATACTAAAATGCTGTGATTCCAACAAATTCAGTATGATATATTAACGCAGAGTTGCATCTGTGAGAAATTGGAGAAGAAAAGGTTAACCAGGAATAAAGCAATCACTCATGAAATCAAGTATTATTAATATGAAATGCCTCAAACTATATAAAACAATAGATATTGCAATTGGTATAAACTTGCCAACCAGCCATACATAAATAATATTTAGTTACACTACCCACCTATTCCATCTCCCCACTCTGTTTTTACAAACTGGATATTTATGAGACATTTTAATTTTCAAAGAAAGAGCCAACATTTCTCTTTGCTGAGCATTTCTGCTTTTCAATATGTGCTATTATACATAGCACTCACTGTCATCCTTTTATTTACATCTAGCAATTTTGCATCGCTTCTCCATGTCATTGCTCCCTTGTCTCTCTCTTTTCCTTATCCTTTATAAGAATGTTGTTTTGAAGTTGGCCAACGAAACATGTTTTATTTAAGCAAAGTATTCCTGGAGCAATAGGTTCTTTACAGAGCTAAAGGCTGCCGAGCACTTCATTAGTTCCAGATAATGAAAGAATGGTGCAATTGAAGGAGGTCTCTAAGGGAGAATGGCGTGAAAATTAGAGATCCGTCTGCTCATTTGCAAAAAAAAAAAAAAAGTGGATTTGCTAAATAAAGCACATGGTCTCCATTCAGGTCCACTGAGAAAAGAGTCTCCCCACTCAGTATAATAAAACCAGAGGGGCTTTTTTGAAGTAGATCTGTGCATTCCACATTTGGATTCAGAAGCAATGAACTGTTGAAATTGCTATTTACATTTCCAGCTGTTTTACCAGTGATTTGCCCATCTTAATAGCTCTTTAAGCTTTTAAGGAAAAAAATAGCTATTCTCATGATTCAAAGAAGAAACCGTGGTTATTTCAGCCAGCTCCTATTGTGAAAGGCTTAGTTCCCTCTGCCTTTATGTGTGTCTTTCTCTTTATGTTACTACACCCCCTCCCTTTTTTTTTCAATTCCTTGCTTGTTTCTAAAATTTGTTCCTTTCACTTTTTAAATTTTATCTTATGTATTTTAGTACAACTTGTTCTTGATACTGTTAGTTCAAGGAAGAAGAAATCTTCTAAAGGGTCTAAGCCAGAAGTTGGGAACTAAAACACTAAATCTGCTAGTTATTGGAAAGTTAGACTAGTATTAAATCCTCAGGGATGATGAAAGTATTAAAATAAGTTTCCAAACAATTCTCTGGAGATTCATCAAATACAGAAATTGATCGTGGCATGATATTTTTCTTATTTTTAAAGATTTTGAGGGAGGGGAAATCCTAGCATTTACTAATTACTTTTTTAAAAAGTTTCTTTTAGGATAGACCTACAAAGCTCTGCATCAGCTTCCAACAAAACAATGTTTTATTTGTATTCATTCATTTTGGAGGGGAACTACCTCACCCATTATCTACACTGATCAAAGCTTTAGCACTTAAAAAAAAGCCTACCTTACATGTTTTTTGGTCTAATACATAAGCAATCAACCAAACCTGAATCCTTTAAATAGTACTCGCTTACTTCAGTATCTTTTTTAAAAAATCTTGAAGTAGCCATATTAGGTTTCTTGACTGAGAAATATCAATCATTGGGCTAAACATTGAAAATCCCAAAATGTTGGACATTGCTAAATATATTGATCTGCATCAACAAATAGGAACCATTCACTTAAAAACACTGTTCTCCATGAGGGTGTCTCAAAGATTGTAGGAAGCATGCAAGATTACTTGAGAGTAAGTGGATTTGAAGTGTGTGGACAAAAGACTGACAGTTGTATATAGCCTGCAATTATGTACCTACTTAAGCAGTTAAATAACCCTCACTAAGGTCAGTGAGATTACTCTGAATAGACATATGTTGGATTGTAATGCTATGAAGCTTTTCTTTTTATCTAGAGAACTTGAAACAAACAAACCCCATGAATGGCTAGACTTTCTCAGACAAATACAATTTAGTATTTTAACTATTTTCTATTAAGTAAAACTATATTAAATTCTTAACTACATGAAAAGCCAGCCCAAAGAGAAGTTTGAAAGTTGCAATGCTTACATTCTCAGACAGCAATCACCCTTCAAACTTGTTACTGCAAGATAATTATGAGATTCACAGATTGTATTATAGTTCAGGGTTTTTTTAAATTAATTGTATTGTTTTGGTCTTAGATACTTTGATTACCATCAACAGAAAAGCAACCCAGAGCTCTTATTTGGGGGGGGAGGGGGAGGGGAGAGACAGATAATAAGTTTGTACTTATGCTGGCTGAGAAATTCTGGAAGTTGAATTCTAGATATCTAAAAGTTGTCAAAGGTTGCAAAATACGACCTAGGAACTTGCCCAGAATTGTGTATGACTGGAAAGACATAGAAATGAAATTAACTAACTAAATAAGGAGGCTCCAGTTCAGTGGTGGGATTCAATTTTTTTTACTTCCAGTTCTGTGGGCATAGCTTGGTGGGTGTGGTGTGGCTTGGTGGGCGTGGCTTGGTGGGTGTGGCTTGGGCATGGTAGGGGAAGGATACTGTAAAATCATTCCCTCCCCACTCCTGGGGGAAGGTTACCATCGGTTCTCTGAATTACTCAAAATTTCCGCTACTGGTTCTCCAGAACTGGTTAGAACCTGCTGAATATCAGCTCTGCTTGGGGCTATTTATGACTCTGATTCAAAATTCCAACTGTTGGGTAGCCCTGCCCACTCCCCACCTTGTAATCATGTGACCAACCTTTGGGTCCTTGGCAACATGAACTTCAGCTACTCAAACACCAAAGGAGTTAGTATTATTTTTAGGAGATATTGTAGCAGGTTCAGACCAACCAAAGTTTTGACAGACATGCTTATAAGGAGGTTATAAGGAGACCAATTTAATTGCTTAACATTCTGAGAAAAATTATTTTTAATTAGTTTCTCCATACTTGCAGAGTCCATTCATCTAAACCAGGAGTGTCAAACTCACAGCCCATGGGCCAGATGCGTCACACACTGGCCATGCCCAGTTTAGCAAAGGGGGGAAAAGTCACGATACGTCATGTGATGCCGCTGTGACAATATGAGTTTGACACCTCTGATCTAAACTCTATGGATGCCAGCAAGGATAACAGCAGTTATAATACCATCTTCCAGCCTAGTAAAATGGGATACTTCGCAATCTGTCCCAAGATTATCCTGGCTAGCTCAAGAAGAGAGCTTTCTTTAATAAACATTTATTTTGGAGTATCCTATAGGATTTGGGTATAGAATCTTAGGTCAGCAGATGACAAGACAACCATTTCATCTTTCTGACCCACATTTTCTAATCCCAAGAGGCCTTTTCTGGTTTCTGCTGCAAGAGTGTTATTCCCTGGTCCAATCTATTCTCTGTGATTCAATCCAGATTGGAATGTTCATCAACAATCATTAATTTCTGGATGTCCATTATGTTCCATTTTGCAATCTGATGTAGTTTAGACCCTTTCTTCTTAATTGACACTTAATTTCAGTAGGACTATCAGTGGCCAAAAAGCAACTCCAAACCCACTTTTCATTACAAAATAAAAGAAGGGCCAATAGAACTACTTGCACAATTCAATAGACCTCACCCACAGAGAATTCAATTGTTCCTAATAACATGTCCGTTATTATCTGTATGTCTTGCCCCATAGGAACACCAGAATTTAGATCTGGTGCTAAAGTATTATTACTTTATTACCAGATCTAAATTCTGGTGTTCCTATGGGGCAAGACATACAGATAATAACGGACATGTGCAAATAATAAAAAAAATTGTTTTACAGAATAGATTTCTGCCTCAAATTTCTACTGCATTTCAGTCCTTTTCCCCTCAATTGTTCTCAAGAAATATAACAAATGTGGACAAGAAACATGTGAAATGAGTTAGTACTAGTTTTCCTGCTGCTTGCTTTACTAAATGTTTCCACCACTCCCACACTCTTTGGAGATATATGTGGCGAGACTCTCAAAGAAGTTTCAAGTAATTCCATTCTTAATAAGATGTTAGACACCACTTCAAGATATAAAGACATATGACTGTGATTTAGGGAATGAAAAAAAAAAGGCCAGATTTTTAAACTTTCAAAGCAAGTACCAAACCCAATGGACACATTTGTCTTCTGCGAAGCACTTAACTGAATGGAGATTTCAATTTCAGGAAGTGGAAAAGAAAGAAAACAGATGACCTAAAGTGGCGGCATAAATTGTCCAGTTCTGTTAAATGATTTGAAAGATTTGCCTAAATTAAGTTTTTGTTGACTGATGTTTCAAAAATGAAGTATTAAAGCTTCAATAGCCTCCTATGGGCAATTAGCTATTTTTTCTTTTATAACTCAGTTAAACATGATGTGGATGGTTGCATAAAAAAGAAAAAAAATAGAAGTTTATAATCCAAAATGTTTTGATAAACCAGTATAAATATTAACATAAATGTTGAAAATCCAACATTTTTATACACCAATTGAATCCAGAAAAAAAACAAGGTCCCAAGCCCCTGAAATGGTAATACTAATTATTATGTTTCTGGATATTTGACTTTATGTTATATGACAACAATTTTTATAGATCACAGCTCCATTCATAGATCACACTAAATGCTTAGTTATTTTAAAAATGGCTCCATGGAGTTTGCTCATTGTAATAATGCCAACCTAACGAGAACTGCTAAAGATAATCAGTGAATCCTGATGTACAGGCTTTCATGTGGATTCTCAAGGTTTCAAAAATAGAATAACAGAAGAACTTCCGGTTTGCGTGGCTTCGGGGCAGCAGGAATTCGCGACAGCTCGCGATTCCTGCTGTGCTAGCCGTCGAGGTACCCCCGATCCAGATGGGTCAGGGGGATATGGCTGCCCTGTAGGGACAGCTGAAGACAGAGGGGAGTCGGAAAGGGAGGTGGGGGCATCGCAGACCCCCCCTTTCTCCGGGAAAACCCCTTTTTCCCAAGGCGGTGGAGCGGCGGTCAGCAATGGCCGCCACGAAGAAGCCAGCAACCGGGTAAGAACTGTGCTGGAGGAAGTGTGAAGAGTGAAAGTTCTGTCTGAGCCGGGTCAAGTAACACCTTTTAAATTGCCTGGAAATGAGCTGTTTGTTGCTGGAGGATACATTGTATCCCTAAGAAGAGCGAAAAGCGGCGGAGAAGCTGTTAAAGGGAATTTTTTTTTTTTTTTTTTTACTCTCCCACCCCACGGAAAAAGCAGAAATATTTGGATATATTAGACATTGAAAGTGGATTGTTTTGAAAGCTAAGATAAGAGACAAAGGGATTTTTGGACATTGAAAAATGTGAGAAATTGGAAAATCTCTGCTGGAGGTATGGATTTTTGATTATTAAAATTCTCATTGCAAGTGGGAAGGGAGAAAAAAAAAATTGGAGCAGAAGCTGAAAAAGGAGGAGATTGATTAGAACGTCTTTGTGGATCCCAAAAGAAGATATATGGTAATTGGACCTCTTTGATTAAAAATTAATTCAGAAAGAGAAAGAGAAGGAAGAAAAGTATTAACTTTTGGAACTTTTTTTCTTTTTTTTAATTGCTTTTGATTGTCTTTGATTAAAAATTCTTGTGGTTGTTTTGGAAAAAGTTTCCCTTTTCATAATGGCATCGTCTGTGGATGAACTAGAGATTGAATATCAAAAATATAAAAAAGAAGATACTTTGGGCGCTTTGTTTCAATTTTTAGAAATGGCGTTATGTTCCTTTGAAAAGTTGATTACGCAGCAGAAGGACTGGGACAAGGAAGAAGAGGAAGAAGAAGCCATCTTTGATGAACAATGGGTCCCTTCTGGAGAGGAGGAGAAAAAGGATAAGAAAAAGAGGATTTTAAGAATTATAAAAACAACCAAAAGAGAGAAAAATGAGCGAAAAGATGGAGGCAAGGTTAGAAAGCAAAGGAAAAGGAGCAAGAAAAGCGAAGAGAAAAAGCAAAGGGGTAGAAAGGGCAAGGAGAAGAATAAGCAAGAGAGAAAGGGGGGGAGGAGAAGCCTTAATGGGGGGAAGCAAGACCTAAGGAAAAAAAGTTTATTTAGAGACAATGGGTGAATTTAATTTAGATTAAAAGAGGGATTCTGGAGGGTATATAAGAGTGTGTTTTTATATGTATATTTAGAATATAAAATTTATTATGTAATTTTAGAATTTTTTTTAAACAGAATCCCAAGAAAGATTGCTATATGTAGTATTTCTAAGTTAGGGTAATGAGTTATAGATGTTACTCCAATTGGTGTACAGGAGAAGTATAGTAAAAGAAAAAAAAGATGAATGGATAATTGGAAATAGAACAGGCAAAGAATGTTGTTGAAAATGGTAATAAGATATGGAAGGATATATATGCTTTTTTTTTTTTTGATTTTGTATATTGATAAAAGGCAATAAAATTTTAATTAATAAATAATTTGGATGGAAAAGAGAAGTAGGGACAAGATATGAAGTTAATATTATATGAAATATTGATATTATAATCTGGAAATGTTATGCCTTATTGGTCTATTATTATTATTTTTTCTTAGAAAAGAATTTATAAGCTGCTATGCCTTGATTCTTTGTGCATTGTTTTTATAAAACTGATAAAAATGGTTTTTATATATATATATAAAAAAGAAAATGATAATAAGATTTGGAAGGAGATATGGGTTGAATATGATGTTTGAATTTGTGTCTGTGTAAAGAGTTTTAACCCGGGAACAGACAACCTTCAGAAAAGATCTTTTAGTTTTGTTTATGTTTTGTGTTTGTATGTTTGTGTATTGTGCTTATGGTAAAACTAACAAAATTTGTTTTTTATAAAAAAAAAAAAAGGAAAAAAGAATCAATAAAACCTTGGAGGAATGTTAGATGAGAATAATTTATGCAAGCCAGAAAGAAAAGAATATGATGACTATAAAATGGATAAATATGGAAGAGAAATGAAATTGAATAGGAGTAAAGAGAAAAAATGAGAAATTTGCTGAAAGATGTTTGTGTGTCCATATGGAGATGGGATAAATTGGAATTATGCTGTATAAAAATAATGTTTTGTTTGACTTGTAAGGATTTACAATGTTAAGAGGTTTTATGTGTTTATGTATTTAATAGTTAATGATGTGTTGTTTTATCTTTAAAATCAATAAAAATTTGTTTAAAAAAAAAAAAAAATAGAATAACAGAGTTGGAAGGGACCTTGGAGGTCTTCTAGTCCAACACCCTGCTTAGGCAGGAAACCCTACAACACTTCAGACAAATGGTTATGCAATCTCTTCTTAAAAGCTTCCAGTGTCGGAGCATTCACAACTTCTGGAGGCAAATTGTTCCACTGATCAATTATTCTAACTGTCAGGAAATTTTTCCTTAGATCTAGGTTGTTTCTCTCTTTGATTAGTTTCCATCTGTTATTCTTTACCTGACCTTCAGGTGCTTTGGAGAATAACTTGACTCCCTCTTCTTTGTGGCAGCTCTGAGATATTGGAATACTGATATCCTGTCACCCCTAGTCCTTCTTTTCATCAGACTGAATATACCCAGTTATAGCAACCATTTAGAGCAGTGGCCCCCAACCTTTTTTGTGCCACGGCCCAGAACTGGCATCACAAAATGATTCGTGGCCCGGTACCGGCATCAGCATGCATAACAAGGCAAGGCGAGCCGAGCGACCGGCCAGCCAGCCGTACCCCGCTTCTCCCCGCCATCTTCAACTTCTCCTTTGTGCCTTTTTTGTGCTTTCTTAATCTCCTCCGCCATCGGGACGGCTCTTCATTCGAAGCCGCCCCCCCCTTCGATGAAACTAAGGCGCAAGGATTCCTTCAGGACCCAAATGCCACTTTCCAACCGGAAAAGCTCACCCAGAAGCACTTTCTTGTCGAAACAAGATGGTGGCACCTAGCAAACCGGCAGCCCGGTAGAAAAGTGTTAAGCCTGGGTTCCCCAACCAGGGTTAAGGAGACAAGCTAAACAGAATGTGCAGCGTTAGTCAGATAGGCACACAGATAAATGAGTGAGATATGTTTGTATGTTTGTTAACATACAGTAAAAATAACAGATACGCTTGTGCTATCAAAAATATAGTTTATTCCATTTATAGCACAGTCAAAATAACAGTCCAATAGTCATGTATCATTTAGTCAGTCCATTCAAGGATATTCAGTTAGCAAAGTCCGTGTAGAATATCCAATGTCAATTCACTTACAAATCAGTCCTTTGTTTATCTCTCCCGTTCGAGTAAAGCAGTCTTGAGTCCATGCAGTAATTAGGGATCATCAAAGCCAGAGAGAGAGCAAGCTGTCGTCTTGCTTCTTTTAAAGTGCTTTCACAACCACTCCTTAATTACATTCCTATATTTAAAGTTGCAGACACTTTAACTTATAAACTATGATTACATATTTATTATTTTACCTAAACCAGTTAGGGTAAACAATGTTATCCCGAACATTCTCCCCTTTTAGGTTAAATAATAATAATAACTATTTACATCTTTAAATCATATTTGTTACAACTTTCTTTAAACTTAATTACTCCTTGAGCTTTTGTAAATTGGTCTGCAATGTTTTCTTCCGTCATGCAGTATTCCAATTTAATTATCCCATTCTTTACAGATTCTCTAACATTTAAGTATCTTAAATCAGTATGTTTTGATCTAGTTTTTAAAGCAATATTAGTAGCTAACTTTATGGCTGCCTGGTTGTCCTCGTACACAATAATGGAATCTTTAACAGTTATACCCATGTCTAATAATAACTGTTTGTACAAAATTAAGTCAGTGCATAGTAATGACAGACATGAAAATTCCGCTTCCATCGTGGACAAGCTGATATATGCTGTTGTCTGATTGACCTCCATCCTATTAGTGTCTTACCAAATAATATAGCCATCCCAGATGTTGATTTTCTAGTGTTTATATCAGTTGCAAAACTTGCATCTGCATAGGCACTAAGACTCAAATCACCCTTTGGTTCTATATACAATGCATTGTTCATTGTTCCTTTAAGATATCTTAAAATTCTCTTTAATGATTGCCAATGACATTGTTGTGGATCCGAATTAAAACGTGCCAGCTGATTAACACTATAAGCTATATCATGCCTTGACCAATTGCTTATATATGAAAAGCTGCCAATCAAAGATTGATATATGGACTTATCAAATTTGGGACTTTGATCATCAGTTTGGCAAACTTCCTGACTCATTGGAGTCTTTGCCGGTTTTACAAAGTTCCATTTTATATATTTTAATTAATTGGCAAATGTTATCTTCTTGAGATATCTTAAATCCATTTTTTGTTTTGTTAATTGTCAATACTAGATACTTTTTAATTTCACCTAAATGCTTTAATTTTATCTTTTTGGCTAATAATGATATAATCTCAATAGCTTCATTATTAGTCTTAGTTATCAAAGCAATATCATCTGTAAATAATAACAATAATGACAACGTTCCATTATTTTCTCTTTTAAACACACATGGATCTGCTAAACCAGATTTAAAACCTACCGTATATACTCGAGTATAAGTCGACCCGAATATAAGTCGAGGCACCCAATTTTACCACAAAAAACTGGGAAAACTTATTGACTCGAGTATAAGTCGAGGGTGGGAAATGCAGCAGCTACTGGTAAATTTCAAAAATAAAAATAGATGCCAATAAAAACTTTCACTAGGACAGTTGAGAATAAGTTTGATGTTCACAATTTCCTCTTTGAAAGAGACCAGTAAATAGGGAACAAGAAGATGAAGAAAAAGAAGTGTGTTTTTTCACACTTTTCACACTGAAGTGAACAAAAATGGCATCATAGGAACAAGCTTATTCTCAGCCCAAAGGTTTGTTTCTGATTTCTTCCCTGATTTAAGGGAAATTTGGGAAACGATCTCACTATCATGAAAGGTTTGATTGATTCACTAACGCAAAAGATGATGATGATGACAGTGGTAGGCAGGAGTCACTCTCTCCCTTGCAAGAAAAAACCAAGAGCCGTTCTTATGATATCTCTCTCTCTCTCCCCCCCCCTCCTCCCCCTCCTCCCGAGTGGACTGAAAGGAGCTGGAGCTGAGGAAATGAAACTGAGTGGAGCGACCTCCACTTGCGTTGCTTTCTCAGCCTAAAGCTCAGAAAAGCCTCCCCCTCCCCCTCCTCCTCCTCCTCCCCCTCCTCCCGAGTGGACTGAAAGCAGCTGGAGCTGAGGAAATGAAACTGCGTGGAGCGACCTCGGCTCCCGTTGCTTTTTCAGCCTAAAGCTCAGAAAAGCCTCCCCCTCCCCCTCCCCCTCCTCCCGAGTGGACTGAAAGCAGTTGGAGCTGAGGAAATGAAACTGAGTGGAGCGACCTCCGCTCGCGGTGCTTTTTCAGCCTAAAGCTCAGAAAAGCCTCCCCCTCCTCCTCCCCCTCCCCCTCCTCCCGAGTGGACTGAAAGCAGCTGGAGCTGAGGAAATGAAACTGAGTGGAGCGATCTCAGCTCGCGTTGCTTTTTCAGCCTAGAGCTCAGAAAAGCCTCCCCCTCCTCCCCCTCCTCCCGAGTGGACTGAAAGCAGTTGGAGCTGAGGAAATGAAACTGAGTGGAGCGACCTCCGCTCGCGGTGCTTTTTCAGCCTAAAGCTCAGAAAAGCCTCCCCCTCCTCCTCCCCCTCCCCCTCCTCCCGAGTGGACTGAAAGCAGCTGGAGCTGAGGAAATGAAACTGAGTGGAGCGACCTCAGCTCGCGTTGCTTTTTCAGCCTAGAGCTCAGAAAAGCCTCCCCCTCCTCCCCCTCCTCCCGAGTGGACTGAAAGCAGCTGGAGCTGAGGAAATGAAACTGAGTGGAGCGACCTCGGCTCCCGTTGCTTTTTCAGCCTAAAGCTCAGAAAAGCCTCCCCCTCCTCCTCCCCCTCCCCCTCCTCCCGAGTGGACTGAAAGCAGCTGGAGCTGAGGAAATGAAACTGAGTGGAGCGACCTCGGCTCGTGTTGCTTTTTCAGCCTAGAGCTCAGAAAAGCCTCCCCCTCCCATGCTTAAAAGTTGCAAAGGAAACACGGAAGCAGGGAAGCGGCTGCCCAGCTTCAGAGCTCCACACCATTTTTTTTTCAGAGGGGAATCTGACTCGAGTATAAGTCGAGGGCGGTTTTTTCAGCACAAAAAATGGGCTGAAAAACTCGACTTATACTCGAGTATATACGGTATATTGTTTAACTCTTTCACAATATATTGGTTCCACTCAAACCCAGATTGTTTCAACCCGTAAAGATTCTTTTTGAGTTTCCAACAATCATTACTATTTACCTTATTGTCTTTTAAAATCATTGGCTTTTTCAAATATAAAGTGTGCTGCAATGGTGCATGCAAATAAGCAGTTTCTACATCTAAATGGTTAATGACATAGTTTTTCTTAGCTGCCCACACTAAAGCTGCTCTCAAAGATGTTGCCTTAAGACTTGGTGTGAAAACTTCATCATAATCAGATGCAGTTTGATTAAATCCTTGAGCTACTAACCTAGCCTTATGGGTAACAGTCCCATCATTTCCAGTTTTTACTTTAAATATCCATTTGCACCCAATGGATTTTTCTCCTGGAGGTAATTTAGCATCTTCATATACTTTCATTACTTTTAATGAATTTAGTTCTTTTTCCATTGCCTTTTGCCAATTCTCCTGATCCTTAGCAGGATACACCCTAAGTTCATCTATACTAGTTGGAACTTTAGTTACTTGGCATACTATACTTGCTTGATATCTATCAGGTAGTCTAGTTACACGTGTAGTACGTCTAGGTATTACAGGACTTACAGGTGGACTTTCCTTAATTAACTCTTCTTGATTATCTAACTCTTCCTGATCAACTGTTTCCTCCAGTTCTGGTCCTATTTGCTCTTCGTGGACTTCTTCTTTAATTGGACTCTTCTTATAACTAGTCTGTTCTTTCTGCCTTTTGTAGGGTTCAATAATTACTTCATTATTTAAATCTTGCTCTAATCTATTCCATCCTACGTGTTCTAGGAATTTAGCACTAGCACTGGTGTAAACTCTAGATGTACCTGGTTCCCAGAATCTATAAGATCTATGATTAGATTTATACCCTACAAAAAATAATCTTTTAGCTCTATGCTGTCCTTTTTGTCTAAGTTGTATAGGGATATGCACCCATGCTGGTGCTCCAAATGTGTGCATGTAACTTAAATCAGGTTTTGTACCATGCCACAGTGTGAATGGTAATTCACCTGTTGTTGAATTAACAACATTATTTAATATATGATTACCACACATTATTGCTTCTCCCCATAAATTGTCAGGTAATCCTGAATCAGACATCATAGTTCGTGCCATTGACTGTAGTGTTTGGCCTCGTCTCTCTATAAAGGCATTATGTTGTGGTCTATATGGTGCAGACTTTTTATGTTGAATACCTAACATTCTAAGTCTATTCTGGAATTTATTATTTGTAAATTCCGTACCATTATCTGTTATAAGAGTTACTAATTTCTTTTTAGTTTTCCTTTCAGCAAATTTAATCCAATTAAAGAGATTTAGATACGTTTCAGTTTTGCTCTTCATTAAATAGCAAAACCCATATCTAGAATAGTGGTCCATTATACTTAGTATGTATCGAGCTCCTCCTACTCTTGGTTTTTTCGGACCTATTAAATCAGCAAATACTACTTCTAAAGGCTCTTTGGTAGTAAATCCATCAACTCTATTAGCCGGTATGACCCTGCTCTTGCTTTGATTGCAAGCATTACATTGCAAATACTTATTACAAGGTTTCAAACTTATTCCCTTAGATAATTCAACATTTTTCTTAAGCATTTTAAAATTTAAATGCCGTAGCCTTTGGTGTAACAAGTGAATACATTCATCATGAGGTTTCTTATTTTCATAAACTGTGTTAGCCACCTTTAAACCATTATCATTTAACACATATAATTCACCTCTTAAAGATGCAGTAATTTTCTTATCTTCTTTCTCAATTATGCAGTTATCTCCTTTAAAGGTAACTACATATCCTAGTTTAACCAAAATTCTAACTGAAATTAAATTAAACTTAAGTTGTGGTACATATAACATTTTTACATTCTCTTTTATGAAAGAACAATATGCAAAACCTTGTCCTTTAGCTTTCAGTTTCCAGCCATTGGCTAACGATATCTGCTGTGTACACTTGGACATTTTAATAAAATTTTTGTTATCATTTGTTATACAGTGGGATGCTCCACTGTCAACCACCCATAAATTATTTTTTACAGCTCCGTTACTATACATGGCTAACTCTAAATTTTTATTTATCTTTTGATGACTTTTAGTATTCTGGCCAGCGTTCTGGCGCTTTGCTTTTTTACAAAATCTTGCCAAATGTCCTCTTCCTCCACAATTAAAACACTTTTTAATTGCGTATGCAGTAGGAGATTCATTATTTTCTTTTTGAGGTTGTTCCCTCCTTAACTTATTTCTTTCAAGCCTTCTTCTGGCCTCTTCAATCAATCTGCCAGTTATATCAGTTAAAGTTAGGCTTTCCTTTGGCAATATTTCAAGGGAAGTTACGTAGTTGTCATAACTTTCATTTAGTGAAGATAGAATTATATAGACTTGGTGTAGTTCAGAGAAAATAAGCTCTTTCTCGTGCAGTTCTTGAAAAATGCTTTGCATAGTTTTCAAATGACTAAGCATAACACCATTCGTCTGGAGATGCGTACTGAAAAGCTTCCGTGTTAGATTTATGTGAGCACCAACGTTATCTTGGACATAAATCCTCTTCAGCTTCTGCCAACACCCAACAGCCGTTTGCTCTCCGTGGATATTAACAAGTTGTTTGTCAGTTAATGTTAATCCAATTATGCAAATAGCTTGTTGATTTTTATGCATAAAATCTTCTATTTTTAGTCTATCTTCATCATCCTCTGGATCCCATTCGTCTACGTTTGGTGGATTTTCAATTATGTTCCACAGATCTTCTCTTCGTAGAAGTAGACTACATTTCATAGACCATGATACATAGTTTGTTCCATCCAGCTTGGATATAAGGGGCAAACTTTGTAGATTGACTTGTGCCATGTTTTCTTATATGGATATAAAACTATAATTAATAAAACACAGCTGTCTGTTTACTGTAATGTATAACAACACAAACTCTCACTTTTTACATAAATCTGTTTTATCCTAATTAAACTGACTTTGCAGCCTCTGGGCCCATAACCAGTGTTAAGCCTGGGTTTCCCAACCAGGGTTAAGGAGACAAGCTAAACAGAATGTGCAGCGTTAGTCAGATAGGAACACAGATAAATGAGTGAGATATGTTTGTATGTTTGTTAACATACAGTAAAAATAACAGATACGCTTGTGCTATCAAAAATATAGTTTATTCCATTTATAGCACAGTCAAAATAACAGTCCAATAGTCATGTATCATTTAGTCAGTCCATTCAAGGATATTCAGTTAGCAAAGTCCGTATAGAATATCCAATGTCAATTCACTTACAAATCAGTCCTTTGTTTATCTCTCCCGTTCGAGTAAAGCAGTCTTGAGTCCATGCAGTAATTAGGGATCATCAAAGCCAGAGAGAGAGCAAGCTGTCGTCTTGCTTCTTTTAAAGTGCTTTCACAACCACTCCTTAATTACATTCCTATATTTAAAGTTGCAGACACTTTAACTTATAAACTATGATTACATATTTATTATTTTACCTAAACCAGTTAGGGTAAATAATGTTATCCCTAACAAAAACGATCCACGGACCGGTACCGGTCCTGGGCCTGGTGGTTGGGGACCCCTGATTTAGAGAGTCTTGCATAATCCCCAAGGATTATGTATCATCCCCAACTGGCATAAAACATCTCTACACACATCTGCGTGTAGAGATGTTTGTACGTGGAAAGAGGACCACAAGTATTCGCACTCAATACATCTTCTGCATTGGGCCTTCTTTCTCTTTGCAAGCAAGATCACTTTGTTCAGGTGTAACCTTATTAGGTCCCACTTTAAGGAAACTGTCCCTGCAGGATGTCTACAGAGTGGGGGGATGGGGTGGAGGAATGTCAAATGATAATCACAGCCACCATCTTGACTTCTTTGAATCTCCCTGTCCTGATGCCGCTAATGCCAGTTAACAGTGGTGGGCTCTGCTTGGGCAGCTCCATTGATCTGCTTCTGAATGTCTTTTTAGACAATTCAATCATGCGGCCTTCTTGACAAATGGGTGGCTGTTTTTCAATTCCCAGTCCAGCTAATAGTCTTGAGACTTCCTAATGATTCCCCCATCCAAATATCATGCATGGCCAATTCCGCTTAGTTCCCTAGATCAGGCAAAGTTAACTAGATGGTGCCTCTGATTTGTTTTTGCTTTTTAAAGGTTTTAACATGTAAGGAAATTTAGGTTGGGTGGAAGGTAGAAATCCCCTAAAGGGACCAAAAGGAAAGGAAACTTTTATCAGTGGGCCTGGCTATAATTTTTATCCTCCATTTCTTTGTGGAGAGCTTGAGAAGAAAAAAAACATTTAAAAGATGAATGAACTCTTTTTTTCTCTCAATGTAGTTTTGATGTGTGATGATTCTTGGGCTGGATATCAGCCAGGGTTGGGATGCTGGGGGTTTGCAGGGGTTCGGAAGAGCCCCTAGCTAAGATTCTGTACAGTTCAGGGAACCCCCAAATCCCACTCCTGGCTGGCCCCACCCACTCCATCCCACCCCTCCCAGGAGTCCCCACCTGGCCCATTTTGGATGCAGGTAAGTGCAGGGAGGGTGCGGAGGCTCCAAGAAGTTCAGAAAGGCTAGAAATGGGCCCGTTTCTGGCTTCCAGAGAGCCCCTAGAGCCTGGGGAGGCCATTTTTGCCCTCCTGGAGGCTTGAGAAAAGCCTCTGGAGTCTGGGGAGGACAACCCGCCCCCGCCATGGTGCAGGAGGTCGACTGATATCAGCAGGTAATTCTGGAGAAGGACAAAAAAAGCAAAAACACAGTTCTGTTTTTCTGGGTGCAAAATAAGATTTAAAAAAGAAAAGAGAAAGAAACTTGGATTACAGATTTGAAGACAGCAGGCAGAACAAATATGAGTGGAAAATCCTTTACATTGTTGCTATGGATCGTTGAAATGTGATTATGCTCATAAGTAGGGTCAAAACATAGAAGACCACCAGGATATCCCACAACAGTAGATTAGACTGGAACGCCAAGAAAATATCCCAGGAGAAGGAAAAGGCAAATCATGTCAGACATTTTGCTTTCAGAAAAACTATATGGTCAAGTATCACTCAAATAATTCAAGAAGAACCATGTGGTTATTCCAGTGTTTATATAATATTCATATAATATTCACAATTGTTTCCATCCCATCCCAAAGGAGCTAAATAGTCCATTCTTTTAAGAACATAAGTCAAAGTCATGTTTCACCCCCTTTGAACTTTGGGCCACTTATAGTTGGTATGTGGGACCCAGTGGTGAGATTTAAATTTTTTTTACTACCGGTTCTGTGAGCATGGCTTGGTGGGCATGGCAGGGGAAGATTGCTGTAAAATCCCCATTCCCTCCCTACTCCTGGAGGAAGGTTACTGCAAAATCCCCATTACCTCCCCAACCCACCAACCTGCTTTCCAGCTCCGTTCTCCTGTGCAGGGCAACAAAAGAAGGCCCAGACAATCCGCTGGAGCTCAGGAAACAGAGAATAGATGGGGGTGGGGCCAATCAGAGGTGGTATTTGCTGATTCTCCAAACTACTCAAAATTTCCTCTACCAGTTCTCCAGAACTGGTCAGAACCTGCTGAATACCACCTCTGGTGGGACCTACCAGTTTTGGAGAGACAACATAATACTTGCGCTGAGATTCCTATTTCATGTCCAGTTCCTGGGAAAGGGTTACCATTTTCTCCACCAACATTAATGCAGCCCTCCCCATCTTATTTTGCAGGTTGCATGGAGCTGAGCTGTTATATTTATTCAAGGCTTCCTTGCAAATAAAAATGTGCAAGAGTTGTTCTAATGCTATCTACACAAAATAAAGACATTCAAACATTTAAGTGAGAATGGGAAAAAATACAGTAGCTTTTTATTTATTTATCAAATTTCTGCACTGTTCATCTCATCTGCATAACTGTGGGCAGTTTAAAAATAAAACCATATAACCATATAGAACAACATAATTAAAAACAATGCTAAAAAGAGCATTAAAACCAAATTTAAACAACCCACGATTATAAAAGCCCAGTCCAATTCAATGCCACTTAAAAAGAAAAACACGAAAATCAAGAAAAAAACAGCATGGTTGCACAAAGAAGACCAACTGAGAGAGAAGAAAAGAATAAGTACAAAAAATGGAAAGACAGAATACCAACAAATAGCCCAAATCTGCAAAGATAAAATTAGGAAAGCTAAGACTTTGAACAAAGTAAGACTCGCAATAAATGTCAAAAATATTTTTTTAAAGTTTCTTTCAACACATAAAAAAACAAGAAAACTATTTTCCAAATCATCAAA